>CM068483.1:14252500-15605000 GCA_034769265.1 Remorina albescens
AACATCATCACTGGCACTGTTAAACTTAGCAATGCTGCCATTAAAGCACAGTGTGTGTGTGTGTGTGTGAAGGGCACAAATCACTGCCCTTTTCACTGATTTGTACACTCTGTCGTTTGTATTTGAAGGGGAGGAATGAATACCGAAGTTGAACATTTGTGAATGATAATCATTTTACATGATCATTAACTGATATATATATGTGTGTGTGTGTGTGTGTGTGTTATATTCTTTGCATCTAAAATGTTAGATTGTTCACATGAAGTAGAGTAACGAACAAACTTTCTGTAGCTTAACTTAGGTTAAATTGAAATAAACTTTATCAAGTATATCTCTTCCTTAAACTGTCGGTGTCCTATGTATGGATCCTCACTACTATTTGGTTTTGAGCAAATAAAAGTTACTGCTTTAGTGAGATTTTTTATTAAAATCTTAATCAATTCTCAGGCAACTGATCCTTTTCTGTGTGATTACAGAGTTCAATTTGTTGAGGCACGAGATCAGAAAACTTCAAGTAAGAAAACCTGGACCAGAGCAGTTTTTAAACAAACTGCAGTCTACAGGGTGTTTGCTTATTTAATTTAGTTCATTTAAGCTGTTGTCAAAGCTGTAAATGCAGTTAGAGATCTGGATTTAGATCATTTCAATGGAAGTTCTCTTCATTTCTTCATTTCAAAGTGAATATTCTACAGTGCTGTATGAAGATTCCTTAAAGGTTATAATTCTTACATTTACGTAAAACCAATGTAATCCTGTATTTGCCTCTCCTGGGTGCTGTGACGTGTCTCATCTCCTCACCTTCAGCTGTTTCTGGACACGCTCGTTCTTCTCAGCCTCAGTCAAGCGATCCTCCTCGTTGCGGTGGTCATTGATGCCTTCAGTCTGCAGGTCAGCGCTGTGCGTGCTGGTGTTCTCCTCGCTGTCGCTGTTGTCGTCCAGGTGGTCGTATGCAGGAGGAGGTGGAGGGGGTGGGGGCGTCGTCATCACCATGTGGAGCTCCTCTTTTGTCTTGATCAAGTCGTCCTGGGCCTCCCTGGCCTGGTAAAAAAAAGAAGTCCTGTCAGTTTACCCTTTATGTAACTGAACTGTGAACAAATGTGCCACATAGTTTTTTGGATAGTTTTGACAGGCCTCAAATTTCAAATCTTAACAGTGCTTGTGGATATAATGTTCTCTGCTTATTGGCTGTGAATGCCTGATCCTGACCTCCCCACCAGCCTGAAATAGCTAAAAGAGTCACACTATAGTATTGACTGCAGTTGAAGCAATCACCCTGAGCTGCCATGTGTCAGCCTCCTCCTCCTTGCGTTTCTTGGCCTCCTCCAGCAGAGTGATCTTGGCTGTGTGCTCTGCCAGCTCTGCAGCCTGATAAAAGAAAAAAAATAACAAAAGACAATTGTTTTTGAGTTCAAACTGAAGACACATTTATGAATATAGATTTGTTTGTGTTGTTTTTTTTTATGATCTGTTTTACTGTCTCAGACAACACCAAATTAACAACATGAGCTGGTCATCACGCTTCTCTCTGCAAAATATTCCTCTTAGTCTGTGTCTCTGTGTTACATCACATTTATGGCAGATTTGCATTGTCAAATGTCTCATTCAGGAGGTGAGGGACATCCACATTATGGGACACTGTATGTATATTTTGTTTATATGTGCATCCTGCTACTACAAGAAACTGAGTAAGGAGAATAAAAAGCAACTGTAAAACTAAAGTGTCCACCTCCAATTGAAATGGAACCAGACTGCGTGAAGCCTGTGTGTGTGTGTGTGTGTGTGTGTGTGTGTGTTGTGGTTTGTTTATTCTGACCACCACAATGTTTCGAACAGCTTTTCTTTCACAAGACTATAACACTGCACCTGCTATTTTTCAGTGTGTGTGTGTGAATTGCTAAGACAATGAATGTGAAAGGTCTTCAGCTGGTCACTGACTGAAAACACAAGGACATTGTTAATGATTTACTGCTTGTGCTTTCAGACAAGCTGGTGGCCTGACTCAGGCATGTCATTTCCGATCAGTTAGTGGAAGTTAATCCATCGCACAAGCCTCTTAGTAAGGTTTAAGTATAAAGGGTATCACATCAGCAGTCTGTGTGATAAAACCAGTTCCTCACAGTTTCAGAGGAACCTTTACTGTCAGGACTGGTAAAGTGAAAACACACACTCCTGTGGGTGGTCCACAGCCGAGCGGCTCTGGCTGAGGGGCATTTAGTCTGAAGTAACAGGGTGTGGTCCAGCTGGACACTACAGAGTGGTTTTGTCTGGAGCTGCAGTAGCCAGGCACTGGTGAATGCACCACCCTACAGTGTGCCTGGTACAGACCTGGACAGCTAAATGTAAAGCAAAAACCTGGAGAGAACCAATGTTTTGTTTTTTTTTTAAATCTTGAGTTGTTTTTTTTCTTTAATAAAACTGCAAAAGATTTCATTCAATTTCAGTTAGACTACAGGAGGGTCTGCGGTGTTAATTCTAAAACTGCTGCGACTTTTCTGAATAATTTAAACTTAACAAGCTTTAAATCCTTGAAGAATTTAACAGTGTCGTTAAAATTCTCACCAGCTGCTCCTGACTCTTCTTCTGGTCCTCAGCATGGCGGGCGATCTCCTCTTTAGCCAGCAGGGCAGCCTGACGCTCTGCCTCCAGACGGGCCGCCTCGTCCTCGGCTCTCCTCCGTTCCTGTTCCAGCATCATGGCTCTCTGCAGCTGTTCCTGAAGATCTACAGAAAAAAAAAAGACATGGATTAATTTAATAACTAGCTTAATTAATTTGCTCATTAATGAAATTTCAGATATGCCCCAGATTAAAGTGGACCTTTTTAAATTTGCTTACTTGCATGTTTAATCAGTCATAAAGGTAGTTGTCAATTAATTGAAAATACAGATCCAAATACGTATGAGGTGAAATTATAATGAGCAAAGTGAATGTGAGATACTATAGTGAGACAAAAGATGAAATCTTTCCAGAAGACACCCTGACTATGAAACTCTTCTCCATGACCCTGTAAACCTTCTGTTATTGGTAATATTCAGGGTGTCACACCATAATCAGCTGGTACAGGAAACATAAAAAAAAACCCCTGCTAAAAATCATTTTCAAGTTATTAAATAACCTTAATAGTGTGACTCTTTGATCTCCTTCCTGAGGTTGATCCAAATTAAACGACACATCAGTGTTTTCTGTCTAAATACCTGTAAACAAGATTTTTACCAGCAGAAACTGGTAGAACTAGTGTGTCTGGTGTCCTTTTTTTTAGAAAGAAAAATGCTGAGCACAAGATTTTATATATTCAGTTTAGATAACTGTTAAAGTAAAGTAAAAGTGTGCGATTATTTCATTTTACATTTGAAAAACGAGCATTCATTGTCCTGGTTGTTTATACCACCACCACACCTTTCTCTGCCTTCTTGGTCTTTTCTTCAAACTGGTAGAGCCTCATCATTAGATCCTGCTTCTCTCGCTCCATCTGCTCTTTCTCTTTCTCGATGGCCTCTCTCTTCTTCTTCTCGTTCTCCAGCTGGGCCCTGCAGATAACACACGGCAGCCGGGTGAAACCAAAAAGCGAGCCAACGTTGTTGCATAGTTACAGCTGACCGACAACACACTGTGAGTCAGCGACACGTTTGTGTATAAATGCAAATTCATTTTCAGCACGTCTGTGTGAACTGCTGTTCTCAACTTGCACCACTCACTCTGCATCCACCATGGTCCATGTACAGTTTACTACACTTTGATCATCCTCTGTGTTTACAAGACACAGTAAAAGGTGGCATGATAGCAGCTGCTGGAATGCATTTTTATTTATTTTTTTGTGCATGGGTTAATCACTTTCACAATTTAAGCACTGGAGTGCTGCTGGTTGAGTGGTTTCAGTGGGTGCCATGTATTAAATCTGGCAGGGGAACCTATGCTGCAGGCCTCTCCTTCCATGCTTCCTGTTGGCTTCTCTGCCAATTACTGACTAAAATAAAAGCCCAAAAAAAAACCAAAAACCAAAAAAAACAAAACTATTTGAGCGCTAATTGTGTCTGTTTCACAGATAAAGAACATACGCTTGTTAATTTTGACATATGAATAATTTGAATCCCAAACTGTGAATTTGTTGTTTGTATTATAGCTTTGTCCATGTCTTGTCATTACTGCTGCTGCAGAAAAAAGCGAGTTTTGCCTCATTTCAGCTGGAGCCCCTATTTTCACTATATTTGGATACAGGAACTTACATAGACACTGACAACTGAGAGCTACTGTGTGTGATCTAATGGTATTTATTGTGTTGTCTGCCCACCGTTACATCACCATGTTTGAACAGCTGTATGGGATAGACAGTGGACAAGCAGCCCAGGGTCAACATCCATTCACTTTCAGTTCAGTGTAAGTGTATTTCCCACACTTGAAAAGGAGCGCAGCATTATTACCTCATGAATGGTAGTTTCACTTTGCATTTCCAAGCATTTTATAGTAAATAATCAGAATCAATTAGTCAAGGAAACATTGCAAATTAACAGATGACAAACATAATGTTTGCAGTAGGAGGGTGTGAATAATTGGCATTCTAAAGTAAAGTTAGGATATGATAATTAGATCAAATTCAGTAAACATTTAAACTAATTTACCAGCCAATTGTGGCCAAAATCTTCCGCATCTTTAGACTGAAAAAACAAAGCAGTTCACATCATAATTTTAAAAGTGTATACCCCCATCAGTAATTAATTTGTGATGGTGGAAATATTATCTACACTCCCAGACATCTGCATACCTCTCCATCTGTTTCTGCTGCTTCTCTTCACGGGCTTGGGCCTTCATCTGCTGCACCTCAATTGTGTCAGGCTTGCGGCGACGCATATACAGCTCGTGGTTGCCCATGCACAGCTGCAGGATGCGCTTGTTTATGCGCAGTCTCGGAGCATAAAACACGAAGTCCTGATATCAGCATAAGAGAAAAAAAAAGAGACAAAGGGAGTGAGAAAGAGGGCAAGAGGTGAACACTGGGCTAAATAATCCTTCTGCTCACTGTCCATTGTAGTTTGTCGATAAAGGACAAAGACTTCAGCAATGACTGAGCAGATGCAGGGAAACTTATCACAGTGCAGACCACTTCTGAAACACCTGAGACTGCTACACTTAGACTAAAGTGAAAGGTAAAGCAGCCTGAGCTTCCCAGATAACACTACTCAGTTCTGTGTGGTTCATTAATAGCACTACCTGGAAACCAGTGCTGGCTATCCTGGATGTTAAAATGGACTGAGGATATGTCTAATGGTTCTTTTCTGCACCAGAGAAACATGATACCGCTAGGGAAGGGAAGCAGAAAGCTTAAATACAGATGCACACTGTAACTCAATAGACTAAAAAGCTTCATTTTACCTAAAGGAACAGGAGCACTGGAACTGGAAATTACTGTTAAAGAAACAGGTCATATTTACAAATGTACTTTGAGGTTGTTACTCACCGGAGATTTCTTATCAATGGGCTTGATGATGAATTTCTTATCATTGAAAGAAATGTTTCTGATCTCACTCCAGGGGAAGCCGATCTTTGGGGTCAGTCTGAGAAAATGATCACATGAGCAGAAATATGAGCGTTATGCTGTTACTGTGCTCTGTAATTAAAAAACAAAGACTCTGGGGAAAAAAAAAGTTTAATTTTAAAGAAAGTAAAGTAATGCAGTCAGCAAAAGTGCATGTTTCTGTGTTTTTGTTTTTTGTTTTTTTCCTATTGTATGCACTATTACAACAGTCTTTTCATCACTGAACAGACTCCAGCCTGAAGGAAATGCAGCTGCCAACAAGTAATGAAGCTCACATCACACCCACTTCTGCAAGTTCCCATTGGTTTCCTGTATCGTTGGATATTGATTTTAAAATTTCATTACTATATTTATAAAGCTTTATAATGGTTCAGCGCCACTCAGACTGTCTCCACCTCTGCTGCCTCTGATCATACACTACAGGTTGAAACGACCAATAAGAAACATCTTCAGAAATATGTTAAGATTCTGGTATCTTCAATCTTGATTTATCTAATCACTGCTCTTGCTTTTAGTTATAATTTGTTTTTTCCTTTTTATTTAAACATTTTATTGATATCATCCTACCCTGATTTAATTTTCTATTTAAGTCAAATCTTTTCAGAGAATGAACATCAGTCGAACTAACTATGAACATGAATTTCTGTATACAAGCTGCTCAAGTATGAGGGATGAATGTGGGGTGTGGCACACTACTCTATTGTGCCAGACGAGGTGAACGGATGCCAGTCTCATTCAACACAACCGAAAGTTGTACAGTAAACACTGAACAGCCGATAGTGTTGCAATCTAGAGAGGCAGTCAGTCACTTTGCAGACTGACGGACTGGAATTCCACCCAGATCCTGACCCTGACACATCTTTAAGGAACTGAGAAAACATTGTGGAAATGATCGTATCAATTTCAGAGCCTTTTGCTTTATTGGGCTGCAGTTAAACAATGGATTAATGTTAGGAGATGTCACTGTTTGTCTCACTTTCTAGTCCTGGCTAGACAGTAGAGACCATGGTTGGGGTAAAGCTGCGTAGCTCAGTTTCATTACTCAGCCTCTGGCTTTTCATTTTAAAGATCATGAGAATAATGTATTGTAGAAAATATTAGCACTAGAGAGAAATGGCTGAAGGAGGCATATAATTGTCAGAATGCATTAGTATTAGGTATAAAGTACATATGTATAAAGTAGTATGCATAAAGTGTTTTTCAGGCTAAAGGGCTGTTATGGTTTGGTTAACTGCCAAAGATTAAAACAGTGAACTGCAATGAGAATTGCTAATATGTTTCGTTGAATTATTCATTGTTTGGTGTTTATTTTCTTCTTCAAAAGATCAGAGAAACATCTTCAGATTGCTTCTGTGGCTTTGCAACTAATGATTATTTACATAATTTCCACGATTAACATATTTTTATTCCAATCAAATATTCTAAAGTTCTCTGGCTCTAAATGACAAAAAATGTCAAAAAAAAAAACCCAAACTTGTATCTTTTGAATTGGCAATATTTGGGGTAATATCTGTGTGAATCCAGTATTTGCTTCATTATGGGCATGTGTTTTACTATGGCTCAAAAAAAAAAAAAAAAAAAAAAAAAAAAAGCTCAAGTAAGCCTGCAGAAACTTTGTCGCTGGTTAGAGCAGTGATAGGAGCATAAGGAGTTAAACCAGCACCAGACTGCGCCTTGGCAAAACCTTCGCTGCACTACTGCATTGTGGGCCGGCTGGCTTCAATGGAGAGACAGTGTTGTAGGTTAGCCTCACATTCTTAAGTGCCGCACAGCTTGAAAAACCAGTTGGCGTAGTCATAGTTACAACAGAGGGCACTGTGGAGGAGAGGCATTTCTTTGCTGATCCCAAGGAGCACATAAAGAGACAGACGCACAACAAGAACACAAGAACCCTGTGTCTTACCTTCTTTCTGAGGTTTTAAAGCAAAATTACAATACAATCTGGAGCAATGACATTAGATTAACCTTCACACCACAGAGTGATTGAACCATTTAGATGTGAAAAAAGCCTCCTCAGTTCAAAATCTTCCATTTAATGTTTCTTAGAGGCCTCATGGGGCAGCTGACTTGCTAAAACTTGTCATTGCCCTGCTACCAACTAGCTGTATTTGCTTATTTCACTTCGGTACTGTAGGCCAGCAGACCAAATTGCTTTCAATAGAATCTGGCATGAAAGCTGACACAGTGCAGCTCCTCTGAATGTGGGAAGAGTGACAGTCTGGCGGTGAACAACACAACCCAGCCAGGGGACAGCTGCAGGGATTTCCAGCACAAGGTTAGTGACTGAAAGGCAAGTCACCTGGGATGAATTGTTCCTTTAACACAGTGTACTTCATGACTCCAGTGACCCCACAGACTGAGCCACCAGCCACAGGAGATCTCAAAACTCATTTCAGCAAAGAGGGTTATTACCTCCCAAACTGTACAGTATTATCCTATAAACAAATCATAACTCGGACTGGGCTGAGTGCTGGTAAAACCCTGCCAGGACTCAAAGAGAGGGTTTCCCTTCAACCAGAATGCTGAAAAAATTATGAAAATTAAGGTTTGCAGCACAGACTTTATGCAAACCATCTGTATTATAAATGGCACAGAAACATTTCAAATGTGCTTCCAGTAGTGGGTTTACCATTTAGCACTGTGCAGGCGAGTAACTGTACTGATATAAGAAGTGTGATCAAAATACAGCCAAAATATCCTACAAGAGACTGCAATGCACTCATTCAAAGCAGGGGCACAAATTCCAATATTACAAACAATATTATGAGCAGATTTTGTGTCTAAAAACCTAAAAACAGATAAAAACAGATGATTGTAGCTCAACATGTTGGACAATATTGAGAAATAAGTGTTAAAAGCAAACTGCTGAGTTTCGAATGTTAATACTCCTCCCAAAGACTGTATCCATTTGGCCTTCGTTGTTATTCCTGTCATACTGTCGAGCTGAGAAACAGGAACAGTGATTGAAGTGCACACATGGACATGGCCCAGCCATGGACAAAACAGGAGCCAGAGCAGACACCAACAACAGAGCTGTTTGTTTCAAGGGTCTGTTACAATGAAAGGCTTACTTGTCATCCTTCTCATAGATGTTGAGTCCCAGGGCATCCACTCCCAGCCACAGCTCTGTTCCCTTCTTGTTCTTGATGTCAAAGTAGTTGACTCCATACATTTCCAGATCCTGGGCAATCTTCAGGTACTCCAGCATAGCATCCTCCCTACAAAACAAACAGGGCACAATTGATGCCTGTAATTTCCATTTATACTGCTGGATTTAAAGGGTGTCTCAACAGCACAGCAAAGTTGTTGTTTAAATATTCATTTTTAGTGCATACATGCAAGCAGTGACATTCTATCTATCTATCAATCTATCTCGATATAGAGATATAGATAGATAAATAGATAGATATAGATATATATGTATATAAAGACACACACTCACTTCAACATCCCACGGTGCTCCTCATGCCACACCTGAATCCTCTCCTCCCACTGTTCTCTGGATAACTTGTGCTGCTCCAGGACTCTACAGAGAGAAAAACATACAGCTAAACCACCAATAGACAAGACAATCTGATATCTTTGATGTGTTGAGTAACATTGAGGATTATTTTCACACAAGTGTATTATGCAAAGCACATCTTGGCAGAGTGGCAACTTCCTGAGGTGTCGCGTTTACCTCGTCTTCTTGTGTGGTCTGGTTTGGTGCTTTGGTTACTTGTCATGCACCACAGTGGGAAGCAAGACACAATAGAGGGTGTGCACTGGAAATCCATGTGAATCAATGTTTATCAAGCCTGTTTTAGATGCGTCTACATGGACTCTCCAAAACACAATCAAATCCATCTATCACAGTAATGCCTTTAAGACAGAGAAAAGATTAGATATCTTTGGATTGTTGGTCTTCTATCCAACATTCAACACAAAGGTTATCCTAGCTGGTGGAGCAATTTCAACGTGACTGGCAACCTCTTCAGTGCTTCAACTTCAATGTTAGGCATGTTTATTCTAAAGGTTGTTTGTTTTTGTTTTTCTTTTTTTAGTTTTTGCAGATAAAGAGCAACAACCTCTGTACAGACACAGTTCACAAAGAAAAGTGCAAGGACCTCCAGACTTTTGACATATTCAGAAATGTGAACTCGCTGCTTCTTTGACAGGTGAAATAGTTTCCAGGCAGGATCAGCAGGTCCAGATTCTTCCCTCCAAACTCATCTAAGGGCCATGGGCTGACTTCAACCACGACAATAGCAAATCATGTCCTCTGATATCATGGCAAAACCTCGCTACATTGGTATTATGATCTATGATCTAATGAATGTATGTACCACTGCTTTGAAAACTGAACTGACAACTGCAAAGGGAGAAAATGTGAATAGATGAGACACACAAAACCAACCCCAGGGCTTCCGTCCAACATAAATTACTTCATAACAATTTGGATCACAGCCTTTGGATCTACTTGTTAATGCAACAACGTTTGATAAATTTTCCTGAACCTGTGTGGCAGCAGACGTTCAGACAGCAAGTATCCAGGCCGGTGGAGCTCCTTGTTGTAGTCTCCGAACTTGGCTTGAACAGAGTAGGAGGCAAGCAGCACGGCAGTCTCTGGTGGGCAGTAGACCTCGTCGCTCAGGATGCTCTCCTTCACCTGCAGGAAGAATAGCTTCTGGGTGATATCCTGGATCAGCTCTTCTGCCACGTCCTCGGGGAAGAACTTGGCCCGAAACTTAAACTGAAGGGGATTCTCTTTCTTCATGTCCTGGGACGACACCTGGTGATGAATTAAAACATGATTGAGATTAGGAGGGATGTAAGCTTTAAAAGGTACACATGGACACCAAATATTCACCACTGTCTTGCAGCTGGTTGAATATGTGCAAAAAGATTGATATCTTTCTCTCATGCTTAGATGGCGAATATAGAGCTGAAGCCAGTAGCCCGTTAACTTAGCTTAACATAGAGTCAGGAGAGAGCAGCTAATCTTGGAAAGCACTATCTTGTTTGTTTTGTCAGCTCAAAACTGTGTAGATTGGAAAGTGCACTAAATGCTATGAGGTGGCCTGGGACAAAGTCTCAGACTGCTGTTTGGCAACTGTTTGCTTTGGACAGAACCAGGCTAGATGTTTTCTCATTTCTAGTCTAAAATAGCCAGTTGTTCGCTACAGCATTTACTGTCAAACTATTACTTTAATGTCAAACTGAAAATTGGTATCATACTGAAAAACTCTTTAAATCTGTGTTGGCACCTAAATAATCACCATCAGCACCGTAAATACAGTTAACAAATGGGAAACAATATGTTCTGCAGTGTCATGGGTGCCCTGCCCCTTTCCAAAAGGGGATCTACAATTCTCATTCACTAGAAACACACTTTAATAACTCCCGACTACAGTACGTGTTTACACAATGTACCTCTTCCTCTAATTTCAAAGCAGGAACCAAGCAGTCTTGATAGAGAGAATGGGGCATTGCATGACCAGGAATATTCCATTTTGAGCTTTGTTTTGTGCGAACGGGCTGCAGTGCAGTGTCAGCACACAGTGTACAGTTTACTGCTGCGAATAGAGGCAAGCATAACCTCCTGTCTACCTCTGTGTCCCGCGTTTATTATTAGAAAATGCAAAGAGGCAATATGGAGGTTTCGTTGGATAGATTGGTTTCCTACATTTGTTTCAGTCAGGAAGGCACTCAGCAGAAAATTCCTCCTCTCAGCCCCATTACACAGAAACACTGTCAATCTATTCACTTCATTATTTACAGCTTGTGGTTAATACTGTGATATTATACATTAGTTACCACAAAAAGTGATTTTATATCTCAGTCCTATAGCTCTATCAAAATAACAATGTGATTAAAAACAACGCATCCATACAAAAAGATGTCACCTTTCTATCTTGAGTTCGCACTTGTGCAGATTCAGAATACCTCAAGCTCGTTTTTTAGGTTTTATTCTTCAGCCCAAACTGATGCTGACTAAAGTGACACATGAGGCAATTTGTCACACAGCTTCAGGCTTTACTTCTACAAAACATGTTCCTCTACAGAAGTGGTGATACCAAAACAACCTGCAGAGTTAGATTATGACTATTAGTCAGTGAAGGGCCGCTAACCCGTGTTTATTCAGGGAAAACACAGAAAAGCAGATGCAGTTATGGTTCACCAATGTCAAACTGTTGTCCAATAATCCACCTCCAGATGACTATAAGCAAACTGTAGTGGAACCTGAATGCTGCATGTGACTGTGTGCATACTATTATATGGTGGCTACTGATTGACCGAAAGGCAAACACTGGACGTCTGATTGTATCGTCCATCAGAAGAATGCATTCCTTCTTTATTACTCCATACTAGTCATGGAGAGTCATGTTGCAATAGCTGGGTGGTTTAAAATCAATCAAAAGTTTCAACAGGTATGTAGGTAGAGGCTATCATGATATTGAACAACAGTTCAATGATATTAATCATAAAATCTATAAACAGCTAGCTCTAAAGGTTAAATAGTATTATGTGGTTTTAGATGTTCGAACTGTATATTCATGACTCATTCAAGCATTTTATGTATGATGCTAACCCTTTTTTAACATTGTGGAAATATTTTTCCTCCAATCTCATGTCCAGCCCTGGCATAACAATTTGAGCATTTAAAAACACCGGAGGTTTATTATGAGACAAAATCAAACAAAGATGTATAGAATTTCAGTTGGATCTTACCTTTTTGTCCAGTTTCAGCCAAGTATGGTAACCTTTAGTGTCCATATACTGAAGTCCGAAGTACCAGACCTCACGTAAGCCAATGGTTTTCACCACCTTGAACGAAAAAAAAAAAAAAGAAAAAAAAAAGACTTTAATACAGTATAGTTTCAACTAAATACAATTCAAAAAAGTGATTTCTCTGAGCCAAAGATGATGTCTTTTAATATCTAAGCAGGAACTTTGTATCAAGAGGCGAGTTTGAATTTGTTTAGCTGAAATATTATGATTTTTTTTTTACAATGAAAGCAAATTAAATTGACAACATTTAGGCCTACATGGATCAACCTGCTCTTCGGGGGTAAACAGACTGTAAGAAAACGATGATGTAATCACAGTTGTTAACAGAGACATCACTGAATCCACACCTTAAAGATCAATGAGGATATTTTTCAATAGATGTGAATGATTCACCAGGACTGGTGAGGCCTGCATGGTAAAACATAAACTACTAATCTAATGGACAAACCTCATAGTATTACATATTCCCAGGCTTGAGTATGGATTTGGCAAGGTAATGATGCCTTCTGGCAGGACAAACAAAGTGCGCTTCAAAATAACCCTTCATGGTTGATGTTGGCAGAAAGTCAGCTAAAGACAAAAGACTTTGAAAAAGACCATTTTCTAAAATTTTGACCAACAATTATTTTTAGCAAAAAATCTGCTCATTATTTCTTGAATCATTAGTCAATCATTTAATCAATAAAATGGGAGATTATTGTAGAGAATTAAAGACAATGGGGGGAGTCTATTGGACATTAGTTTTCAAATGTCTTGTTTTTTCTGACCAAGACCCCCTAAATTCCACTTTTCTCTCACAGTGGACAAAGAAAAGGAAGAAATCCTCACAGGCTGGAAATTGTTTGTTTGTTTGTTTGTTTTTTTTGGGGGGGGGGTTGTTGTTTTTTTACATTAACAGTTGAAAAAAGATTAATTTTCTGTGGATGGACGGAATGATTAATCATAAGCACCAATTGCCAACTAAACCTTGGATTTAAATTTCAAGAGGTCTGAAGTTTATTAGGATCTTCTAGTGAGGAAGCCAATATTTAAAGCCAAATTAAAATTGTAGCATCACATTTCACTCTGAGTTACTCCAAGTTCAAACTTTCCTGGAACATGTTGCTAACAAACTTTTACTTTCAGACTAACACACAGCTCATCTTTCTGTTTGTTGCAAGCAGGTCTTAAACAAGTGGTCTTATTGTTTAAACAGTGAGGGGGAGGGATAGTGTATTTTGAAGGACTAGTATCCTGTCCCTGACTCCAGGAACACACAGCAAGGGGGTGGAGGTCCAGCCAGGACTCCTCATTATCAAGATCCAAAAGGCAGATTATGAATGCAGTTTTAATTTCAACCACACTGGGAAGAGCTAACCTAAGAAGAATGTCTTCACATCAGCAATTTGGAAGTTTTTCTCAACGATCTTTGACTGTGTAGCTGAAGCAGAGAGTGAAAACCCAGTTACAGATCTGGAATAATCAGTTGTGTTGCAGTAGGAACTGCCATTTTCCACTGGCTTCTGAGAGAAACCTCAATGACCAGAGGCTCTTTATGGCCTTAAAAGAGGAAGAGCAATTTTCCAGCAGCACCAAATTGCTGAATTCATCTCTTCTTTTTTGTATGTGTGCCATTAAATAGGACGGGACCTTTTTGAATGTATCCCTGCCACATTCCCCACCCAGTCACCAGGTGAGGTGCTAAGTTGCCTGGATAAAGTGTGAGTCAACACTCTGGCACTCCAGCCAAGACCCACTCCCAATGATAAGCTTCAGCCAAGGTTGAAATTAAAATCGAAGCCCCTCCCCACCTCCACCGTCTCTCCTCTCCCTGTGGCCGATACAAAGTATAGGGCAGACTGTCCTGTGGGAGTAAAGATGAATGGATTTTCTAATGGATTGTCCTTAGAGCAACAAACAACAAGCACTGGAATGGGAGCTGAAATGAGAGAGCACTGCAGGCTGCATCTCACCTGTAATGTAACTCATAAGGCCTCTGAAAACAATCAGCCTTTTCATGGTGGTTTTTTTTTTTTTTTTGGCTTTAGGGTCTGCAGGGCGAGCAGCAGGGAGAGAGAGTGGGCTGCTGCAACTGACTGTTTCTCTCAGGAGGTAAACTGCTGTGCAGAGGCTTGCTACCACATTGGCACCACCAGAGAGGAAACCATTTTCTTGTGCAAGCCTGTCAACTTTGACCAATGTCACACTTCACCTGACAAATGGATAAACTGCCTTCGATAGTGAGCTGGACATTTTATGAACACCTGCTGACAAAGGATACTGAAAATAATACAGTTCATTAGACAAGGATTAAATCTCAATCTGGGGACACAGGTTCAGTAAAGTGACATCACAGCAGGCTGGTTTGGCAGGCTGCCTCGACTTTAGTGGGTTGCTAGTTTGCGCCAATGTACGTCAAGAGCTATTAACACCTCAGATATTCTTTCTAAGTAAGATTACTAAACGTAGAACAGTGCCATATAAAACTGGATAGCTTGTAAGACTTCATAAGTCTTTTGATAGCAGCAATTTAATATCTCTCAGTATGATGAGGCTGAACAGAAACACTTTAAAGGCTTTTCCAGACCGACAAAGTGCGGGCAATTGTTTCTTTAATCCTGTATCAAATCTGCTAGTCTTGACTCTTTATAGTTTTTATAAACCGTTACAGGCAGCAGTACAAGTCTAACTTCATTCTGGCAACGATGAAAAAAAAAAAACTGTAAACTCAGTGAAATATTTCCACCCAGGTTGAAGTGGCTAAACCTTTACAGAGTCTGTGTCTGTGTTAAAAGGGGCAAAGTCTGCGGCTTCATTTCACACTCATCTGTCAGAGAGTGAAAGTTTCTCATCTTGGTTTAGGGGATCTCAAGCAGTGTGGTGAGCACGAGGAATGCCACTGAGTTGACATAGCATTAGTCACTGCACCCTATGGGCTGAGTAATATGGGGTCCTCCGGTAGATGAATAAGGAAATGGAAGGGTCCGCCTAGTCAGGCCCAAAGTATGGACAGACCAGTACAAAGATGAAGGGGGGGGGGGGGCAGTGGGTACTTACCCAAAAGGAAACTGGCCAATTGGTGTCAGAGCACACATTCACTGTGACTGCACAGGGAGTATTAGAGAACCAGAATAGTGCAGTCATGTTCTCAGCCCTTTTCAATGTGGCTTTGAGATGTCAAAGCCACATTGATGGCTGTCAAAGGAAACTAGTTTCATATTTTGCTCCCGGCACCTGTCAGCCACACCTGGATATAGTTCAAGACGAAGATGAAGTTTTTAAAATGTCATTTCAACTGAAACTCAAAGGCGCATTAATACATATGATCGGTTAGGAGTGTCTGGGCAATGCTGAAAGATTTAAGAAGCTAGAACTTCCACTGTTAAACCATGACGGCTGTCACTTTTCTAACAGCAGCTGAAGGCAAAAATTAAATCAGCACAAAGTCAAATGGAAGTGAAACTGTACGTGGGTGTGTTGGGGAGTGGCAGGCATTTCTCTTTGAGAGCAGCATGACGGGGACGAAAGCTATGATCAGCGCTGACCACACAGGCCACACCAGGCCTCACACACTCCCCAAGAGTGAGCTCACTGCTGTTACTCAGCATTTCCACAGGACAGCTGTCAGACACCCTGTGCCTATGTGTCTCTGCCACCGATTTGAACCTTAACCAGACTGCTGACAGACACGGTTGGCCACTCAAGCTAAATGTTAGCAGAATTAATCTGCGGCCGGCCACTGGGACTTCAGATGGGGTGTGAAGCTTCATAGACAGTTTCCCATGCTCAAAATAGTATATTGTATGAAAATAGAACAAATCAAAATCACAGGGAGGGAGTGATGTGACACACCTCACTGAGAACAATTCTAACAAGTAGGCTGAGAAAATACACCAATACATTTACTGCCCATTCACCCAGAGGGATATCAAAGGTCAGTAGTTCTTCCTTCCTATGATGAAACCACACATTTAAAACAGTACCCCCACTGTCATTCCTCACAATCACTAACTTAGTCAAAACTACCTAAAAGCACTGTGATTAGCAACAGACTAAATATAACAGCATCTGAAGATGACTGATAGCTTTTTAGGGATGTTATACTTAATTTAGTTCTTTACAAGGAAGAACAAGGAAAATATTCTTCACAGAGGTGCAGACATGAAAGGTGAACCCCTGACATAGAGCCACACTTGGCTAAACTTGCTACTGAAAAACGAGTTATACAGGAAGTTGCTAAAACAATGCCTTTCTTTCCCCCGATTATGTCATACAACCTCATGTTAATGACAAGTGATTTACATTTTAATTTTAGCTTCTGAGCTTCACAGCAGTGCACACAAGTGCAAAGCCAAAAGAAAATTCCTCAACTTCTAATACTTCACATACTAGTGCCCAGTTTCAGTAAAAGCAAGTGTTAATAAAAACATACTTCTCGTTATTACATAACCATATCTGCCGCGACGCGCAAACAATAATAAACTAATTTATAAAAGCACGGTTTATCACACCTGATGAAAAAGTAAAGTTCATTTACAAAAATGTGCTCCAAAATTATTATTGTAATATAAACACTCTTTCTAAATAAGCATATATTATAAGATATAGGAAAATGTGCAAAGTTAGAACAATGGGATAACTTCCTTCAGATAAATTAGCTATCATTCAAGGTGAGAAGTTTCCTAAACTGGAAAGCAGCAACCACAAAAAGGACATTTTCAGCATTCATAAAGTCTTCATTTGGAACTTTATGTTATTGTCAGCTGACATTACTCATTTTTACAGCCCCAAATCACAACACAAGTTATCTCAAGGCACTTTCAATGTAGAGTGGATCTGGACTGTGCTGCTTAGAAATCCCCAGAAACCATTAACCTTTCTGACTCTCAGCAGGAAGACACAGTCTGATAAGGACTCCTTAGGCCAAACGCTCCTGTAATCTTGGCTGTCGGAGATAACTTTTCAGACCTGGATGTAATGAATAGAAAGAACTTTCTCCTTTCTCAGGGAGGTCAGTCCATCCAGTTGACTGACAGTGTGACTGGGGCTGCAGCAGTTTGCGAGTAGTTTACAGAGACAATAATGGAAATATATAAAACAATATCAAAGACTTTGAACAGATTTTAACAATCATATACCGTTTGAAAAGTAATTTGTAACGATATCAGTTACAATACAGCTCTTTTGATATGTTGTTTATCTTCTCAAATGTTTGTTTGATTTGAACAATTCACAATACTATAAGCCACATAAAACCTTATTTTCTTGTTTCTACACTTCCGTTTCTAATGCATATCACTTTGTCATTGGTGAACTTGATTCAGCACGGTTCCCTTTCTAAATATAATTGCCGATGGTGTTAACACAGTTTTACATCAGTACAGATGCTCGGCGCGTACCTGGTCAAACAGCTGCTTGCCGGTGGTGCTGGGCTGGATGGCAAACTCCAACTCAGCGTCCATGGTGGTGACGCGAACATTGACCTGGAGGGCAAACATGAGAAAGAGGGAGTTCAAAAGCTGACCCAGTTCAACAGGGAGGCCCTCACATGTGAGGACCAAAACGTGGTAGTGCAGAACTTGTGTATGTGTGGTTTGTGTGTGTGCTTGGTAGAGGGTGTATTTGCAGAGTAAACACATGGGGCTCTGTGTTTATCTCTGCTTTCTCAGAGACACATGGGCTGATTGAAGGGAAGTCGAAATCTTTGGTGTTTTGGATGTAATATGAAGCACATGAAAACACATGAACATAAAGGAAATTATTGACTGCCCTATTAACTAAACAAGATGCATATCTAACACTGCTTTCACAAGCAACTAAGAGGTTCCACATGTTTTTTTCAGGATGAGTAAAAATGCAGCTCCTTTAGTCACTCTCTGCCATTCACAGAAAAAAATTCACCTCACTGTTTAATGATTGGATCAGAATGACCTGCGCAAGCAAAAATAGGCAGCACGTCACATCACAAACCTGCCTCATGAGCAGTGAATTTAATGTCCACTTACAGGGATCCACCCCAATGATTAAGGCACAATTTCAAACCATTATAAATAGCATGACTGATGCAGCACAGAGAATAATGAGAACTGACGTCAACTCTGTCCCCTAATGGGGAGAAACAATATTGTGTATTGTAGTTTCAGTCAGTAATCGGGCAAATGGGAACTGATTTTCACACAAAGGCCACGCAACAATACACAAATATTTACAATAGCTGCTTTGAGGTAATTCACAGACTGCGTCTTTTTTCTGTGAGTATAATGTCTCTGGTATTTGCGGGGGTTAAGAAATGACAGGAGCCTTCCCGCATATTGACTGAACTTATTACCACTCAGTGAAAATGGAAAATGATACATTGAGCTGAGTGGACACAAAATGGAGAGAGTGAAAGCTAACACAACACCCTGGTGACATCTTTCAACTCCAGCCCATTGTGGCAGTGCTGAGCCTCAGCGGTGAAGAAAGTCGGTGATGCCAATAGCAAAAGAGAAATCTGGGCTGCAGTAGTGAATTGTTGCTCCTGTGAAGTAACTGAAAGATTTAGGTCCTGCTGCAGAAAAGCCAAATCCTATCAAAGCGTCGGACGGAAAGCATCTCACAGCTGCGCTGTCCAGGATACTGTAAGGAGAAGTAGTCTAGACAGTGGATATTCAAGGATGTCCCATTTTTTCATCCATGTGCCTGCTGCTGTTAAGTAAGGCTAACTGAGGTGACTCACTGGGGATTAAAGGATTTGTAGCACGGCAAACTTTTTGGTTTGTAGCTCTGCCATAATGACACAGGCAATTTTTAACTTTCAAAATCAACTCTTCAATAGAGTGACTTACAGCAACATCAAACCACAGCTAGAAAGCAGTGAAGGAGGGGAACACTGCCTTTATTTTACACAGTTTAACAAAGCTTCCCTTTCAGCTGCAGAGCCCCAGAAGCCCCTCGCTTTCATCATCCACATCACAGTGAAACCAGAAAACTGCAGTTGAGGTATTGTCTCATGACTTCCCTTGTTGGCTATCGATTTGGTGAATTGTTAAAGGCTGCTCTCACAATTGCTTCCCTCAACATCGCAGTCTATATTTTCCAACAGTTGCAGATTGAGCACCTTGGGAAAAATAACACACCCAAACAGACAGAGTGGAACATGTGAATATGTGGAGCAGACAAGCCAACAAAACCACTGAGTGAGTGATATCTGATCTCAAAACGAAGTCCTCCAACAGGAACTTACAATAAACTGAGGCCATTCACAGAGGTAAAGAAAACATGACACATATGCTAAAAATATATGGGCAGTGACCCAGAGTTCCACAATGAACAATTTTAGTTTGAGGAAAGTGCAGGCCTTCATTTTAACATAGAAATCCTTGATTCACAAGTCATGACTGCAGTAAGCCAAAAGCTAACCTGCCGTGATGACACATAAACACACTTTCACACTTGGCTAAAGGTACAAAAACCTTGGTAACCATGAAACAACAACAATAAAACAAGCTCTATGGAAATACAGGCAGTGAAAAAGAAAAACCACTAATGAAATACACATAAATTCGATCAACAGTGTTTAGAAAACATGACAAAAACACTGAAAGTTCTCAGATGCTTGTAGCTATTCTATTATTGTATATTGCTTTTTTCTCTTCCACTTTATGTCCAGAATATATTTTTGATCTAGAGTTTAAAAAGCAGAGAAAAGCATGTTTCTCTCATATTTCTCCTTCAACTCCTAGTTTCATTCAATGTAACACTCTGACATAATCTATTTTCAACTCACTCGTCACTCAGATAGCTTCCGTCGTTATCTAAATAATTTCAACTAATAGCCATTTTCTTTATTGATTCACCGAGTGATTGTATATCTGTTGAATTATCTTGTCTGTTAAATATGGAATTGTGTTCTTAATGGCCACAAAATTAGAAAAAGTAAGAAATCGCTTTCCTTAAAGCAGACGTTACTTTGTGGAATCACTTCTTTGTCTAAACCCAGAGAAATTTCAACGTATAGATAAAGCTGGGATGGTCTATTTATTGGTGGAAAAAGGTACCTAATTAGCTAGTTAACGGGCCAAGCAATTCAGTGAAAATGAAAAATATTTTCTACTTTCAATGCCCAAAGTGGAATAACCGCACAACTCTTCCCTCTACGTGATCATGAGGAAAATAGCTTTCCTTGAGCATTTTCAGTGGTGCGGTTAAGGAGCTATTCTGGCTCAGGTTAAGAAACTGAGGTGGTCATCACGTCACTAGTTAAACTGTGAATAGGTTGCGCTGCATTTTTCAGTGAAGACCATTCAATATTTAACCTTTTGCATAGTTTGCATGGCTTTAGAGGAGTCTTTTGCAAAAGGGAGTTGCCATGGGGACTCTAAAAATGGTCTGAGAGCAATATAACCATAAATGAACTGCTACCATTTGTGTGCAAGGATGGAGAGAAAAGGCCCATTGTCTCATTCATTCAGGCTTTAGAAAGTGACATAATGTGGTTTTTTCCACAGCCGCTGTAAACATTAAACGTACATACTTGAGGAATGACAGTTCAAGGACTTGTGACCATTTTCAGATTCATCAATCAGGACTGGCAGGTGTTCGGAACATCATTGACTTCATTATTTAAATAAAAAACACTAACAATAGGACTGGACATGAAAAGGAAACACCCATCCATGTTGACTGTGACCATGCCTTGAATGTTTGTGCCACAGGGCTGTGACTGCAAGGAAACAGGATTCTGGGAGAGCCAAGGAGAACCATCCTTCTATATTCACGATGTGTCATTCAGATAAATGAAACATGAGTCACAGAAGCACCAACACAGTAGTCTCCCCCACCGCTCCTCAAATCTGGTGCAACTTTCTGCCGAATTAAACCTGTTTCTCTTTTCCAAACACACTGTGCTGGAATGTTTGATATGATGCCAAGTATCTCAACTTTAACAACTCACACTGCCAGTCACCATCACCTCGACACCAACTTAGCATTTTCATATACTTTGATCTTTGATAACAGGCGACTGCAGTTACTTTAAGGCAACTAACTATTTCTTTCAAGGACTCTTTGGGAGCTTTTCTGTAGTGTATTAGATAAGAGTTACCAATAAGCACAAAAGTATTTTGACTATTAACTTATTGCCACATAATTTTTTAAACTGGGAATATGTCCATTAGTTTCATAAATTTGCGGCTGTTCCTCAGATTACATAACAGTAAACTGAATATATTTGGGTGTGTTTGCTGACAGTAATGCATATAATAGTTAATTGCAGCTTGTGTATAATATGAGGATCTTATCACTGAAGCTTTTGAGGGTTGTTTCCTGTGATTCCATTGTCACCTGCCCTCCCCACATCTGGCTTCAGGCTTGAAATGCAGCTTAAGAGTTTTCATCGGAGCCAAAACATAAACCCTTATTTACATATCTCACCAAGGTTTAAAGTGAGACTTTGCATTTGCAGGATTAATTTCAAAGTGGAAGGCTTTCTGGTGCAAACGGCATCAAAGGATATAACTTCTTTAAAATAGACGACGAAGCCACATTCTGAACAGTTCACTAAAAAGATCTTCTGTCTTGAGGCTCAGGGGGGTTTTTGATATCATGGAAAAGAAAACAGTCAAACATTATTATCTAAAAAGGCTGTTTTGTGGCAACTGGGCAGCTGCTATCAAACAGTTAGGGTGTCACTTCCACGGCAACGCTCATGACAACCCTGAGGCTACTCTAAACAAACCACCAACACACTTTATGACACTGACTGTGGCTTTCGTCACTGTCATCACAACACGCTATTTAACATCAATGTACGCCGGTAATGATGTAATCAGGACTCTGGCAGCAACTCCTGACTGTTTTTAACTAAAATCTTTCCCACATTTAAGATGATTCAATTATCAGGCATAAGCTACTGTAAATTTCAGACATCTTTCTATCTTACTTTTTAAATAAAAGATTGAATGATATGAGAAATAGTTGAATTCAGCACGGTTGAAAATACGTTTGATTTATTTCCATCATTTTTCCCCTCAGTCTGTAGAATATACATACACAGGCCTTTATACGCCTCCCAGAAATTTCCAAACAGGGAGCTGAGGGAAGGACGTATGCCATGTGCCACTGTACACTACATAATGGCCAGGGTGGGGCATAATGACTTCAACATAATTAAAGGCAGAGAAAAAAGCTCAAATAATCAAACTTAACAAAATAATTTCCATTTATTTGTCTTTTCTTTTGCATTCTTGATGATAGAAAAGTCCCTTTTCTACATCTTTAATACATTTCTAAAAGAAGACTATGAAAGCCCAACGTTTAAGGCAGAGCAATCCCAGGTTTCTTCAGAGGAAATAACCTAAGACAACTAAGGGTGACCCGGGCCCATCACTAAGTTACACCAATTTCAACAAGAGATTTCCCACCTGCCTTTTTTATGACGCAATATTGAAAGTCTTAATGATACTGAGAATGTTTCAAAAACTTGCATCCTGTGACAGTGTCCACCTTCAGACTTTAGAAACAATGCTCATCTGTGTATTTCTGGCTCCTATCTTTGTAGTGGATGACACATATGGGACAACCCCCCCCCCCCAATACAAGATGAGTGTGTGATTTAAGAGAAACTTCCAATGGCATAATTACATAAGCTCTCTCGTTCAGTCTACACAAGTGTCATTGTTTATTTTTAAGCCCCATATTTTATGTATGGATCATTCATTAAAGAGAGCCACCTTTTAAAGACTGTAATTAAATAACATGTGAAATGGGTCACAGTGATCACTCAGCCTGAAAGTTTAGCGACTGATAGCATCCTCTTTAACACTGACAATCCGCCCCTGCCAAGAAGTGATTAAAGAGTTTTTTCTACTTCATGTGAATCAAGAAAACTTAAATCCTTAAATGGCAGATAAAACATGACCTCTCAGATTGAGTTTTGAATCAAAGACTGCCAACTCTTTCAATAATTTACTACATTTTTTGTCATAGACATGAGAAGGATGCGAGTATATTGAAATGTTTAATGAACAGTTAAAAAAAAAAATCAAAGATATCTAAACTTAATCTAATCTGAAAAAGATTCTCTACTTCTTCCATAAACATACAAAAATTTGTCCATCCCCCATTAACTCCTCAGTCAGTGTTTCAGCCAAGTTTGACAACTTATTAAACATCGATACAACAAGAAGTAAGTGAAAATGTCAATAAACCAAACGCTACTTACCGCTTTGGGCATTTTTCTGTCCTTTTCTCGGCTCTGCGCGAGGAGCTGAAAGTTAATCAATAAAAAAAGAAGTTTCCGTGAGGCCGAGCTTCTCACTGTGTCCTTCTGAAAGCAGAGAAAGAGGAGAAACGAGTTTGAGCCACTCGTGCGTTACTTAAAGCAGCTGAGGGCAGCTCGACAGTCAGCAGGATGAATCACCGACAGGACCGACAAGTTACCAGCAGGAAGCACCGACACACGGGAAACCACCAGGACTCAACTTCAAAATAAGAGCATGGGCAAGTCTGGGCTCTAAGAAACCAACAAGAAACACTTGTAGTGTTCCTGGAGAAGAGTTCAAAGGATTTGTAGGAAAATCACGAATAATAACATAAGTTTGGACAGTAGGTCATTTAAGTTTTACCTTTATCTTTAATTTTTATGTAGTTTATTCTGTTGGCTTGGTTCTTGCAGTTGTACTGGTGCCCCACAAAAGGAGAACCATACTATTCCTCAACAGGACCGCCTTTTATTCAAAAAGACTCCAGAAAGTACAATTGTTATTGTAAACTTATAAATGCTTTTCTTGCATGTCATTACTCGGATTTTATCGGTGTATATTACAGCTCTTACCTTTATTTGGCTGGCCCATCATTAAATGCTTTATTGTGAAATCTGACACCGGAAACCCTGCTTTTACTCTTTACATTGACGGCGTTGAATCACCCAGGTTAAATAATGGTACTCAACATGCCTCACCCACCAGCTACGATAAAGTTATAGTCCCCACCCTTTTCAGTTTCAGCCTTTTATTTTGACGTCCTCAATAGCAGGCAAACCCACACCCCGGCAGAGAGCACCACGTTCGTGTGTCGCGTTTTTGAAACACAAACAGAAACGTTGATTTCAAATACAGGTGACCATGAACAGTAAAACAACTGACTGTCACCTGCACAGGCTGTAAGAGTGACTGAAGAGAGTGTCAGGAAGTGTGACATCGTGGTGATTTACCGTATATTTCTGATTTTTTCTCGGTGAATCTGGGTGTGTGTTCAGGGTTTGAATGAGAACACACCCACAGAGACCGAGAACAGCGTCTCAGCGACAAATGCCACCTTTTTAGCTTTGGATGGCACAAAGAGGACGGAGATTTCAGCTGACAAATGGTCGGATTGTCTTCAGTAATTTCAGTAATGATGTTTCCTTTCTGTGCAGCAGCTTCCTCTGAGCCGCAGTCAGACATCCTCGCCTTAATCCCGCTGACACCTGTTGTCAGATTTGCCTCCTTTGTGCAGAGCAGCGGGGGAAAGTGTCCAAAGTGCCCCCACATATATATTTCCTTTATTGTTTCCTACAGCTGATGTGGTCAGCACATCCCAGAGGTTTGCACTGAGGTGAAGTCTTACCGGAGCCGAGGTGATGGTCCCGATCTGGCAGCCGGTTCGCCCTCCCTCCGCTCAGCCAGACGCAATATGGCGCTCCGACCTCCAACCGTAGAGCCTGTTCCTGCCGCCACCGGTAGGCTGCAGGGCCTGGGGACCTGCAGGGGGGCAGTGGACGGGTTTACCTCGGGTCAAGGCATGTGGATCTTTCCCCACCCACAGAAAGTCAGATATTTGCAGATAGTTCAGTTTGGGAGGTCGTTGGCATTGACGTCAAAAGTCAAACCTACACTTCGTTTAGAATAACCCAACACTTCCAGAGAAAAATAAAACGTTTCATAAATTAGAATCAACCCCATTATCTCCAATATCATGTTTATTAGGGGTCAAAAGAAGTGGAGGAGTAGATATGATACATGTGTGTATGTTTAAAATTGTTGGCCTAAATAACAGAAACAAGTTGGGGAGCTTCCTTGGACACACTGTGATAAACCTACAACATGAACATAGTTTCCTGGTTAAAATTAATGAGGGATATTTTTCTGATTCCAGATATTTTAAGCAACAAGAAACATTGCCAAGTTTGGTACAATGTACTGCCTGTACCAAAAATTTGAATAAAAATAAAAAAGGTAGGTATAACAATCATATACTGCTACCTGATGAATTAGGTTATCCTGCATGTCTGTGAAGTATACCTTTCAATAGAATTGTTTTTTTTTGTGTTTTCTGTATTTATCAACTTTACCAAGGCGTCAACCTTGTTTTCTGTCGTTGCTTGAAAACGATGTTATGCAATTAAAAATAAAACAAACAACTTTTATTTGAATAAGTCACTTGAGCTGACAAAAGTGAATTGATGTGAATGCAATTATTTGAATTGTGACTGTTAATGCAGTTCACAATACTGTATCAATACATCTGATCGTCATCCATCCGCTGTGTAAAGACTTCCCTCCTCAGTGACACCAAGGCACAAACTTGTTGTGTTGTTGCTCAATACTTTGCCGGGGAAACGACAGTCATCCGCCCCACAATGAACCGAGGAAGTAAGAGGGGAGGCGTCATAGCTGAGCGGACCAATCAAAAGGCTGGATTAAAATAGAGCCGTATATATCGGAGGTTAGACCAAGTTTTCACCATAATACCAAAGCAAAGAGTGATACAGTCGTGCCCACTACTTTTTCCTTGTTAATCATCTATGACGTTCATCATCACAATCCACTGCCCAACCACAACAGATAATAAAATACATGAAAATAAAAATGGGTTAAAAATGCTATACGTGTTATACAATAAACATCAAACAACAGAATAAACTGATATATCGTCCTTTGGCGTTATTAAAGTGGCTCTTACAGAGACATTTTTTACGATGAATAAGAAATGAAGATCATAGTATATGTCACTTTTTATTTTATATGTTTATTCATCTCTGTATTTACAGGGTTGGGGTCATAATTGACACAAGAGTTATTCTGAGTAATGCAAAAATATTCTTGACTTTGCCTGGTAGGGCACCTGAGTGAACTGTTTGCAGAGCAATACCAGATGCAAATAGATAGAGTCACAGCAATAGTTTCTTAAAAACTTTTCAATGACTTGTATTGTTTCTAAGATAAATTTCTTTTCGGAAAGATTTTTTTTTTTTTTTTTGCTGGTGTTCTGATAAGGAGCAAGATGTACAAGTATTCTACAATCCTGACAGAAAACAGACTGTTTTTACTACTAATCACATAAAATGAGGTAAATGATTGGCATGATTCACCATAAGCTAAATGCACACACACTTTTATGTTATCACAAAAACAACTTGTGTTAGTTTTGTCAGCAAAGTTTTAATTTTGATAATACATTTCACTTATCTCTGACTCTTCCTTTGCTATATGTCAGATTTGGCTGGT
The DNA here is from genome assembly GCA_034769265.1 of Remorina albescens. NCBI lineage: Eukaryota > Metazoa > Chordata > Actinopteri > Carangiformes > Echeneidae > Remorina > Remorina albescens. Next base: position 14,279,247 of record CM068483.1, read on the forward strand.
TGTGCCTCCCATTCCTTGGCCCCATTCCAGTCTCCTCTGGGCGACATCATGGATAATAGCTGAAATAGACAGACTATATGAGGATGTTTCAGCCCCATTCTGCTCCAAGAATAGTGATCTCTGTAATGTTTATACAGAACCACTAGATGGCACTCTAATAGCAGCAATGACCTGATGACCCCTGGAGGAGGACTTGGGAAATACCATTTTGCTGGCAAGGACAGAAACGTCAGCTCTCACAAGGCTACAAATTGATATCCTTCATCTTAAAACAGATGTTCTTTTAGAATAAAATGTCTATATTTTGTAGCTTTCAAAATTACAGATTGAAGACAGGAGTGCATAAATTTAAAAATATAAATCAATCTTCCCTTACTGTCCAGCAGCTCTCTTGCTGTGTATCTCTTCTCTAAGTTGTTGTTAACCTCGTTCATCAGCCAGGGGAAGAAATTGGTCTCGATATCTGAAAATCAAACAATAAATACGATAAACGGTTTAACACTCATATTAAACTTTCACACACAGAGTATGAATGGGATGGGTTTGTTTGGCTACGAGTCACAAATCATCTCAGAGTTTTTATAAAGTGGAAATGGAACTGTTCGTGCTGTGGAATTTATTTCAGTTTTGTTGAGTGGGAGGTTAACCTCTTTCCACAGGGTCATAGAAGTAGCCGTGGCTTCTCAGTGAAGTGAAGACTGCAGGTAGAAGGTTAGCCAAGTACTGCTGGGTATATGCCCGAGCAGCAATCTTCTCTGCAGTCTCTCTTTCTTTCTTCAGCACCTCCTTCTGCTGGGCAATTCGACGCTCCTGAAATCAGAAGAAACTTTATTTAAAAAAATATATATAATAATGTGAGGATCAACCCTTCTGATATGGATATTTTCTATAACATTAAATAAATGTGAACAAACAACAAAAAATTTTATTTGAAGTCAAAAAAGCTTACTTAGTTAAACATGAATAAGAATTAAATGTTCTAATGTGTAGTCATAGTTTGATTCAAAACAGTGTTTTCCTGACAAAATAAGCAAATAAACCTTTTATTTGTTCTCAAATTCTGAATCTTTACTATATTGCTCATCTGAGAGCAAGCTGTACGTTCAAAGCTGCTGTGCTAATGGCAGCACTGTTTTCTTTCCACATATCCCACATACTGACACAGACTAATTCTCCTACTTTCTCTTCACAGCGACGTCTCTCCTGCTCCTGAAGTCGGTGCACTTCTGCAAGTTCAGTATTTCGCATCTCTTCAAAAGCCCTCTGCTGGGCCTTTAGACAGGCCAGCTCTTCTTCCTCCATCACTTCCAGCAAAGACTGTTCTATTGTCTTTCCCACCAGTACCTCCAACACCGGCTGCACCTCACTGTCAAAGTCAAACAACTGCAGAGGATACAGGTTAGGTTTAATATATCCAACCTGCAAACTTTTGAAATTTTCAAGATTACACTTAGTTTTTCTGTTAACTATAAATTGCTATAAATATCCCATTTGGATTACAAACCTCTCCGTCCTCTATCTGGGTTTCAGCATCTTTTCCAGATTTGGCAGGTATGAAGAGTGGAGTTGCTGGTCTGTCTAAGAAATCGTCCGTTTGGCATTCAATGTCTGTAGTCACTATAACATCACTCAATTCTTCAAGATAAACGTCTGAAAAATAAAGTCAGAATTAAAAAAATTTGTTTTATGGTTTCCAAAAGCACAGAAGGAAAAAATATCTAGAGAAACATTTTACCAGTTTGTACATCAATGTGTTTTCTGCCTTGCAGGGCTTCAGGGGTCTTGGGTCTGAACTGTTCTCTGGCACGTCTTCGAGCAATGGCTCTCCTCTTGATCTCCTGTTGTCTCTGTATTTCACCAGGGTCTACTTGAGCCATCTGTCAGCAGAGCATGAGGAAGCACACTCAAGTCAAAGTGGCAGACAGAGGGGCAATGAAGCATGGAAAAATGGATCCTTCATACTTACAGTCGGTATGATGTGTTGAGCATAAGTGTTTCCTCTGACAACACGACGGTCATACATAATATTTCCATAATTACTCTGTGGTCTGCATTGTCAGAACAGAAAGAGGAGTCAGCTTGAAATCAGCTGATCTTACCGCTTTTTAGCCTCAAAGTTGAACCCCTTCCATCCGAGGACCTTATTTGATAGTTGAATAAGGTACATGCTACCATTTAAGATTTGTCTGCTTTTGAAAGAAGTACTGATAATATGATTAAAACACTAAGTTTAAGGTCCACAGTCAATAAATGCACCCTACTTCTTCATCACTGTAGTTTACTTAAGTAAGTAAGTACAGTAAGTATCTGGAAAAGTACAATACCTGAGTAAATGTACATTATTACTTCACACATATGATTTCCTCTGGCGGACAATTTAAACATCTTTTTTCAGTGGTTGTAGACTAACTTAGACAGGCTTTTTTGAGTTTAAGTCAAGTGTGTTATCTTCCTTTTGTTTTGCTCTGAAGCAGATACAACAGTGTTGACGCTGAAAACACCGACACATACTGTTGGGCCGGAGGCTCTCGGTACTTGGCCCGGGTCTCCACCGGCCTGGGACGGCTGGAGAAGGTGTAGGTTCCGTTTGGTTCTCGGTGCGAAACAAAAGCCATCTGTCGGATGCTAATCACGAATCATCAGACGCTTTAGTTTTGGTTGTTAAAATTAATTAAAATTGTGATTTGGCCGGAGAGAGGAAGCGACTAACTGTTGTAACAACCGTAACCAGGAAGTGCAAAACAACGGCCGTGAGTCACTTCCTGTTTCTTTTTTTTTATTATTAGAAGCATAAATATTTACAAAGACTAATCATAAACCTTGCCAAATTTATTTTACCATTATAGGAAATATATTTTAATTGAATTTAAGAGTTTCGTTAAATATTTTAACTGTGATTAACACATTGTTTAACTTTTTGTTAAATTGCTTATTTTCTTTGGTTCCACATACATAAATATTGAATGGCAAGGGGTACTCCTAATTTCACACCTTTTAATGAGAATGCAGAGATTACTTTAAGTCTCTCAAGTTTATTTATACAAGTAAGACTATAAAAATGATCAAAATATATAATTAACTTTCTAAGGAGGAATTATGCAGCTCATTTCATCTCAATTTTTCTTCAAATACCTATTACTGGAAAGTGTCCAGTAGTGATTAGTCGTTCGTGAACGATTCGTTCATTTTGAACTAATCTTTTGTATGACTCTGGAGTAACAATTCATCTCAGTGGGTGATTAATTCTTTTCTTCCCTGCGCGCCACAGGCTCAGATTCATTCACGAATGGCTCTTTCTGCCGCATATTCTCTGTGTAGGAATGGCTGATTCATTCACGACTCATAAAATAGGGTCTTCGGGTCCTGAGCCTCTCGTTCCTTTGTTTCGTGGTCGCTGAGCAGGCTCAGTGTAAAAATGACTCACAACTACGGGTCTTTCGTTCATTATTCGGTGTGGTCTAATCTCTCGTTTGTGGGGTGGTCCGGCCTCATCTCTAGTCTCTGGAGCGTGTTATTAGATAATCCATATATCCACTGCTTTTCCGTGCTGTTGCCCAAACCATCACTCACACTATGGACAATTAAGAGTCACCAATTAACTCTTTAACCTAGACACGTTCGGCTCCGAACCCGCGCCCTTCTTATTGTGGGGCGACAGCGCTAACCACTACGCCACCGTGCTGCTCAGGCCAAATAGCAGAAAACTGGTTACATTTTTCGTTTGAATCCCAGTTCAGGTGCAATATTATATTATTTTGATACTATAAATATGATTTATATATATACTTTATTTATCCTGCCTTCTATCCAGCAGGAGTCAGTCACAAAACATATGTTATATGGACACAATAAACACAGACTCAAACTCCGGGGGGTCTGGGGGTCCAGTCCGTGGAGGTCTGGTCTCTGGTGGTTGTGCTGTGTGTTACCTCGTATTGATTAACAGACAGTAAACTGATATCAAACCTTAACCCTTACCCACGGCTCCACGCCTTAGCTAGCCCAGCTTATGCTAGTGTAGCTAGCTATAAAGCTAAATCTCGTTTCACCTTAGCTTGGCTCGTGACGCTGCTAACTAGCAGTCTGGGCTTATTTGGCACACACAGAAGAGGAGAGGCGGAGTAGTTGAACACACGTACCGAGGCTTTATTCAGCTCTTTTCTTCCTTCCAACATTACAACACAGTACTTTAATGGCTGCAGAGTTGAGTTTCATCACACTCACTTTATAGCTTAATGTGGCTACAGCTGGCGTTACTTTTCACACCATCCGCCGGAGAGAGACATACACGCTTCTCTGCAAGCGTACACACAACACAACACGACCACGTGCTGGCTACGTCACACATTACCCAAAAGGCCACATACTTAAAGGGGAATGCTCAGGCCGGTCACCCGGAGACCAGGAGACCCATAGTGAATTTCCCTCAGGATAAATAAAGTATCTATCATGTCTATCATATGTATAATGTCCAAATAATATAATATTATATTGCACCTGTATATGAACTGGGATGTAAATGAAAAATACAGATTGAGGTTGCTGATATACCAGTTTTCTGCCCTGTACCACGAGCAGAACGGTGGTTAGCGCAGTCGCCCCGCAATAAGAAGGTCGCGGGTTCGATTCCCGGTTAATTGGTTAATTGGTGACTCATACTAGTCCGTAGTGTGAGTGATGGACTGGGTTACAGCATGGGAAAGCGGATGGATTAACTGATAACACTGAACCCCCCCCCCCCCCCCCCACACACACACAGACTGGAGAATACACCTCAAATGACAGCTACAGCGCCACACTGGTTCAAATAAATGAATGACCTGGAAAAAAGATTTTTCCATTTTACTGAATGAGATTAAGATACCTGAGTCAGTAAAAAGATCAGAACTTTCCATTACTAGTGTCCCGGTGACAGTGTTTTTGTCAATTGTCATGGAAGTGTAGAAGCTCATTTGTCTGAGCATTTTGACACCTCGTCAGATTTTGTCTTAAGAGCCGTCTCTAGTTACTTTTTTCATGTTAAAAGACATCTGAAAAGTTCTGAGTATTCATGCAAAGGACCACTTCCTGCAAAAAGAAGTGGAAAGGTGACAAATCCTACCTTCTGTTTCACTGAAGCATAGAATAAGACAAAGAGATAATAAAAGATAATAGGAAGACATTTCAACCATAGTGCTCACGTAATTAGAAGTAACCAGACAAACTATTACTGTAGGCAGTGCTGCAGATGGGCCTGACATCTGCTGATACTTTTGCAGACTAATGCAATGTACAAACAAAACAAATCAAAACTGTGCCAGATGGTTTTTGCTCGCAGGTGGCATGAAGGCTGAAAGGCTGAAACTTCACTGAAGATGATGTTAACCACAAAGCACATTTCAGCTCTACACAAATGTATGTGTGGGAATAAAAAAGCAAAAACAAAACAAAACAAAAAACGAGGGGGTGCACACAAACACCGAACCGGGTTTGTAAAGACAAAGGTGAAGCTTCTGTGGTGAGAGTGAGATCTGAAGTTTTTCCATATCAAATATGATTCTGCCACAGCTTGACATATTAACATGAGCTGATGGCTCCATTTAAATCACCATCTTTACTTGATTCACAACATAAACAACTGAATTTTGCTATTACCACCACTCCTACCAGTGCAGCCATATCTGCTATTACTCCTATTGCTGCCATTACTGTCACTATTACTACTATCATTGCTAGTGCTATTCAAATTCCTTTATTTGTCCCACATTGGGGACTATTCCAGCAGTACAGAGTGAAAGTCGGTATTAGTAATACCTTCACCACCACCACAACTGCTACCCATCAACCACTATTGTTTTTGTGCCTCCTCTCCAGTAACTTATGTTCCTATTATCTGGCCCTGTGCTATTACTTTATTTGCTAGCACTAATAATGCTGCCATTATTACCACTGCTGCTACTAGTATTACTAAGATGATTGTGGTACAGTTTCCCATTCAAACAGTTACATTCCAGGGAATACTGGTTATTTAAATAACCACACAAATGGCTGTTATGTAACGTGTAACCTTTCATGAAAACTCTACTTAATTCATCACACAAACAGTCAAATAGAGTCACAGTTGTAGGACTCTGATGGAGTTATGTCACGTGTTTCGCCCTTTTTTGAAAAGGAATAATTTGTGTCTATTAAGATGAGTGTAGATGTCTCTGATTCATAAAAGGCTGAGATAAGTGCTCCCATCTGCATGTTGTATTATTTATGCTTTGGCTGTCACATATCATCACTCTCTACTGAAGAGGAAGCTGTCCAGATTGCCACTGTGTGAACTTCTTCTCATAAGTGTTGACTGGCAGCCATGAGATTAAACAACCAGCAGGATAAGCTTCCACATGCTCATCTTTTTCACTCCAGTCTACTACTTGCTCCATGTTATTTTCTCATTTTATTCTAGGTTTGTTTGACCAATAGCATTGATAGGCCTGTACACCATCCACAATCCTATCACAGCTATACTGCTGCTATAACAATTTTTGTAGCTCATTGCTTAGTCCATATGTCATTGAGCTGACGAACACGCCAAACCTTTTTAACGCAATCAGAAAGCTTGTGTGTGGTAGTGGATAGTGGTAATAAACTTGGGCAGACGGTGAAGTGGGAAAATTAACATTTTGTGAATCAGTTTTGTTCATGTGCACTAAGAGCAGTACATTTCTAATGATGAAAGAAACATCACAGTACACGCAACATACTTATTTCAAACAGTGTGATGTTAATGGGGTGGACACAATAATAGGTTGTATATTTTAATACAATAATTTGAGCAGACCTAAATAACTACCTTAGATGAGTTGATAGTGTTGTGCTTCTGATGAGACTGGGTATTCAACATATGGTTATAACCTGTATTTTAGGTCACATGGTCAACAGTCATCAATGCAGGACTTATTATGTGATTGAAATTCCATCTGAAGATTATGCCGCAATGGCTTTTTATCTCCATGACAACTGAGCACCATGGCAACTATGGCTGAAAAACCAAGCAAAGTGAAGTCGCGATCAATAAGCAGTCATTAAGATTAAATGTTTTAAGGACAGATTTCCTTTGTTTGGTCACACCGCTGTGTTAACCAGCAGGCACAGAGTGCCATAGACACAACAAGAAGACATCAACTGACATAAATCAAACTGAAGTAAATTTGTGTTTCATTGTGACATGGAAACTAAATTTTAGGAGCGTTTATACAGTAGAAGTTTTCATTTATAATATATAATTTTGCCACATGTTTTGAAAATCTTTTGCGTTGTACTCAACATGTTTCAGAACAGAGGCATTATTGTTTGCTGACCTTTAATTGATTTAAATGTAAAGATTAAAAATAATGGAAATGAGACACACACGGAAGAAGAGATACTAGATGAATTTAAGACCATATTATATGAATTTATTATTTCTTACTTAGTTGTATTCACTTTTGAGACTTAAATACACGTGTGTAACCAATAATGAATGCAGCAGTTGTCTGGCATCTCTTCAACTATGTCAGAGTACTGTTTTAAGTATAGAAGATGTAAACCTTTTCTTTTAGTGTTTCGATTCATTCCGTTTACTTGTTGCAAAACATATGGATTACTTTGCCCCAAATTCACTGTAGTTCATGATCACTTTGAGGCTGCATGTGTGTGTGTGTGTAGGGACCTTCAATATGTGTTGAGTTATGAATACAAAGTGTTTTGTGCAGCCACACTGACCTTGACTTTTGTCAAGTCCATCTGAACTTTTTTACCACATTTGAAGAAATTCTCTAAAAGCATGGCAGAGAAAGTTTTGGTTTCCACAAGAGTTCACCAACAAATTGTTTGCACCATAACATTCAAATTTTCTCAGCCCTTGAGTTGACTTTTGGAAGCTGCCTGCAACCCAACTTTCTGCATCTGCACAGATTGCTAGATAAGATTGATCACAGATAAGAACGGAAGACTTAATTACCATCAGATTTTTGATAGAAGTAATTTGATGTTACTTCTTAAAGAAGAAAAATGCTCTGTGCAGCATTAGCAAGTGTTTTATTTTGGCCCAGCAGCTGTATCAAAATTGACCACACTCCAAACTCTTTCTCATAAGTCATCTTACATGTCTCTTTTTACTTCACACTTCACTGAGAGGTTTTGAAAGTCTGAGACATTAACGAATGTCGGATCAATTAAACACAATATCACGACAATGAATAGTAATTTTGATAAACTAGTAGTTTTTGATTATGCTGACATTGTGTCAAAGTGGTGTTAATAAGGCTTGTGTTGGTGTTGTGGTGCACAGTGTTGTAAGACCTTCCTGTCTTTTGTTCTCTTTCAATAACAGTTGAGTTTAGTTTAAGAAATGTGTCGCAGTCATTCCTGCAGATCCACTGAAATGAATTTAAAAATTATGAATGATGCTTTCTTTGTCTACCACGTGTACCAGAGCTGGTTGATATCTATGTTAAATTTATTTTTACAAAGACCAAAGTCAGAGTCACTCAAATATTTGGATTAATTAAATCAGCTTGAGGAAGGAAATGGGGTGTTAAAATGCTTCAAAGAGGAAGGAAGACAAGGTGGCAGCCGCTCATCTTGCAGTCAGAGAGAAGAGCTGCAATTAGGAGAAAAACCAAATCCGTCCATGTGACGATGTCTGGTTTCCTTCTGCTTTCAGCATGTGTACCAGAACATGCTGTTCTCTCAATGAGTCCTGCTCACCTCTGTTTCGCAACATGTCCAACAAAGTTAAGTTAAACCCGTATAGTTTTATGTAAACAGAGAAAAAACACACTTTTTAATATACTTTCTAAGTTTCTTTATTCAAATTGTTTCTTATGTTTACTATTTACAATCTCTATTCTCATACATTATTTACATTTTTAAAATAGTTAACAAAGCATAGTTCATCTTCAGAAAAGTGCTTTAATGTAGTGGAAATAGAAGACAGCGGAAGGTGAATAGGATTTAGGAAAAGGCAATAAACAACAAGTATTCAACATCAAAACACAACACATAGAAACTCGTAGCATATTTTATCCACAGCAAACTGTGCTTTCATAGCTTCATTGTGATAGACTAAATATCTATCAGTATAACAATATTATACTTGTACTCTAAATAGTACTACATAGACAGTGCAACCACAGAGGCGGCACATTGGTGACATTCATCCAAAGTGAAACAGTGAAGAATGAATCTTCAGTGGACAGGGTCTCACCAACCACAGAACAGACAAACTGTGTGCACCAGGGTAAGAAATGGCTGAAGCCATAGAGCTAAGAATTCGTGCTACCAAACCCAAGCAAGCAATCTCAATATATTAATTTCTCGAGGAGTTTCTAATTCTCTCAGAAGTAAGCCATGCATGACATGATGCTGAAGGAATAAAACAACAAAAAGAAGCTTGGTGAGTTGCTAGTCTATAGTTCTGCCTTCAAGATGTCTATGCAACTAAACTCCAAACTAGCTCCAAAGTAAATTAAACATAGGACTCCTTGGCATAGGAAAACTCCTCAAACACAGGGTGGCTACATCTCCGTGACACCGTCTCATGTTGCCCAGACACAGACTCAGACATAGCTCTCTGGCGGAAAGGCTGCCGCCTCTCTACAACAGCAGCATGTTGGTTCAGAGTGACACAGAAGGAAGGGGGGAAGTCATCATTTACAGAGGATGGTCGGGATTTCCTCTTCAGCTCTTTGGCATCGTGTACTGTCATTGCGCTACAGTGTGGAGGTAGACCCACATGTTGCATTGCCTGCTCATATGATGGAGGTCTGCAGGGCAGTCTGCTGTCCACATGTCTGAAAACCTCAATGGCTGACAGAGGACGTGGTTTGCGCAGAGGCTCAGCGGATGAATCAGATTCACTCTGGGAGTCCTCCTGGAGGGTTTCACAAGGGAAGGAGTTTTCCTTTGGGGAGTCCTTTTTCAGGCTGCTCTTGCTGAAAGCTCCCAAACTCCTGGTCCTCGTCAGGATCAGGAGTTTATTGGCTACTCTCAGTGAATGTGAACGCTTCTTCTCATCTGGAGGATTCGACCTGGCATCATCCTGGGGAGCCTTTGCTTCCACGGAAGACTGGTTGACGGTGTCTGCTCTCCTGTTGCAGGCTGGTGAGCCAGCTGGGGAGCTGGTGGAAACAAAGCCCTCCGATTGGTTTGATGCAGCACTCTCAAGAGAAGAGCACGAGCAGTCCTTGATGTGGTTCCCGTTCATGTAAAGCAGCGGGTCCATATTGGTGCAGCTGCTCAGCTTTGGAAAAGACTGAGCTGGCCTGTGTCCACCTTGTCCCTTGAGCAGGAAGGAGTCATCGGAGATCTGCTTCCTTAAAGGCTGCTCCTCAAAGTCCCTCATCTCCAGGGAGCAGTCCTCGTGGCTCCTGGCGTGGCCACACAGGTTTGCAAGATCAGGCGAGACAAGCAGGATGGGCTCAGAGCAGCGACGGTTGAAAGGTGACTTTGAGTTGAAGACGGCATCAGACACCCAAGATGAGGTGGTGGTGCCGGGGCTGAGAGAGGAAGATGAGCCTCCCTGTGTGGAGCTGGTACTCCCTCCTGCCTCCCCATCGCCGTCTGGGTCGGTGCTGTCATAGGCAGAGTCATGATGCACCGAGGACAGGGAGTCTGTACGGCGGGAAAAGTAAGACATGATTAGGTCTCTGAAATTTCACACTAATTCTTCTCATTTATCCAATTTAGAAAACGATCAGTTCAATTTAACCTAAGTAAGGGATTGTAGGAACATCAGGAGGGACAAGGAGATCAGAGAAATCTGACGCGATGAGTTCATGTACCTTCATCAGTATCGAGAAGAAATGGGATATTCTCTCCGAATAGCTCGCAGTGATTAATCAGGAACTCAGTGAGATCTGTGACCTGCAGCAAATGAGAAAAACAAACCAGATAAGTCCATATGACAACATCACAAATTCTGAGAACCAAAGCTGCAGATACTCCCCCGTGTCTAAACAGTATGATTTTTAGTGGCACCTTACTAAATAAACAGCAAACACCTAACTTGTGAAACCATTTGAGGTTTTTAGCACAGCGAACCACAAAGCTTCAAAGCATAAAAAGTGAGAAAGTCGACTCATAACAAGACTTTCTACCTTCTCCATCTTTTCCTTCTGCTCATCCAGGGGGGTGGCGTCCAACTGCAGCAGCGTGGGGGCGATGCACACCGCCAGATTGTGGGCGTCCATCTTGTTGATGTCAGCACTCTTGAGGATGTGATGGAGTACACAGAGGAGATGCTGCAGGAGGAGTTTCTTATGCCCAGGCAACATATCTGCCACCCTATTTAGGAGGCAGCAAAAAGGGGAAGGAAGAAAAAGAGAACAAGAACTTCAGTTTGCCGCTCTTTTTTTTCCTCAAATTTAAGAGTCTTCCTTTTTTTAAACAGAAGAGAGATTTAAAAAAGAGAAGTATTTATGTACAGTCAAACGTTGGAGGGATGTCCCTGCATAAACTCCACTACAGAAAAACCCACCACCATCTGACCACAACATTTTTCATCAAAATATCACAAATAGATCTGTATTTCCCTCTACACATAAATATAAATACAAGCTGAGGTAAAAAGCACTGTTGGAACTCATTATCCCGTATCCATTGCTTACTTTCTGATTTCCACAGCTCTCTGCTGAGCGTCCTCGTTGGCCAGAGCTGTCATCCATGTGTCATAAAGTTCAGACACGAGCAGGCTGCCAGGAAGTTCCTTCAGAAAACTCTGCGATTAACAACAGAATGACTGTGATGAGATGTGAGGCGTTATGAGTATTATCAGTTTTATTTGAATATTTCCCTTTTGTCTGACTTAATAATTCTGCTCCACTACATTTTTGGTTTCTACTTACAAAATATCATCAACACAGATTAAGCTACCTGTACTAGCATATATTAGGATACCCAGCAATTTATGATGAAGGATCTCTTACTTGATTATTTCTGTTATTTTTGACTTTGCACTACTCCACTACATGCTTAGTTTCTACCTATTTAATACTAATGCAGAACGGCAGAATAAGCTCTATCTGCAGCAGTCACAACATTTAAGTGATGATCACACAGAACCGGTACAGAGACGTACTTTGAGGAGCCCGACGAGCAGAAAGACGTGCTGCCCCACCAAGTCCACCTCCATCCCGCTGTTGAGCTGCTCTCTGATGTCCTTCATGTTCTTGCTGTTGCACGGTTTTCGAAACACTCCCTCTGTGGCTGGGCCTCTCTTCCTCAGTGATACCAGTAACTCCTGGTGAGAGGACAAGCACGAGGAGAGGTGAGATTTTCATTGTGAACAAAACAAAATAGGCTGTTTGGGGCTAAAAACATAACATGCACCACAGAGAGACTTGAGTTTCCTGTTGCCATTAAAAATTCTAAGAACTCGTTTCGAATGAGACCTGAGTGGGTGCTTGTTTGTTTTTCATGTTCTGCCTTGACAGGCTGTCCCACATTCTACCTTCAGCAGGTGTTTTGCTTAAAATTACATAAAATTCTCTTGAAACTCTAAGAACCAAAAAAATAATAATAATATAAACAATAAAAAACAATGCTTGGTGGCAGATGTGAGTAGTTTTTTTCTTTGTCATGCAAAACAGCAGATTCACGGGAAGGTAGACAGAAATGAATTGACATTAACTCTGACATTTAAGCTTGAGAGGCAGCTTACCATGATTGGTTTGGGAAGTGAGGAGTTGTCTGGGCATAACTTGCAGAGGGGCTGTCCGAAGAGATGAATCTTGGGCTCTATTTCTGATGGGCTTCCTTTTCTTTCCTTTCCTTTGAAACTGGAGCCCTTTTTGAGCCTCTTCACCACTTGGTTCCATTTTTTTTCTGATGGAAACAACATTTAGATTACATTAAATACATTTAGAAATGAATGATTCTTATTTGTGCAGCAGGACTAGATGTGCAACATGACAGTATTGATAGTGTCACTTGGTCAGCTGCTCACTATCATCAGTAGTTAGACTTCCTTTCTGTGTGTTTGCGGTTGTTCTCTTCAGTGTCATTTCTACACATGGCCCAGTTAATGAGCACCTCCCAACAAAGCCAACTCTCATACTCACCAGTGGGCTGTGACTGCTTGTCCTCTTGGTAATTCAAGTGCTTTGACAGAGTGGCCATCTTTTCATCACCCTGGAAACAAAATAAAAAAAAAAACAAATGTGGTTATGATTATGCAAGAGGGACACTAGTATTCAGACAAGATAAAAATAGGAAAGGGTTGTGTTTTTTCTGAACTGCCATGCTCCACACAACCTGAGTCTTTATGCTTAAAAAGACGTGGTTGGCTCAGGCGGATATCCCCGTACAGACACTAACAGCGGCCAGAGATCAATCACATGTGGCAACATTAATTGTCCCAAAGTGTGAAATGCTTTTCTCATTTAATGGCTTATACTCTGTGTAGTCATTTGTTGCTAAATGCCAGTGAAATGGAGTTTTTACTCACATTAAGCGGAATCTCTGTGATTTGCTCCATGCCACCACCTGCTAAAGTTTTAGTCTAAAATAAAAAAAGACAGAAACAGTGAGATATGTGATTAGTGCCTCTTTCTTTTTAAAATATTTTGTTGGTTAGGATGGGTGGCGTGAGACACTTACCGCAATGCTGCCACTCAGCACCTTCATCAGGACGTCTGGAGTGTAAAAAGCACAACCAGCCCTCACTTTTGCGTCTTTAATTTTTCTGTGTTAAGACAAGAAATCAGAAAATACATTCGCTTTGTTGTCACAACTGTATGCATTCTTTCCAGGGGAACGCGTCTTTTGTCTTTAGTCTTCACTTTCTTCAATTTCTGTTATTTGAGGTTAGTGTGTAGGAACCTTACAGCGGACCATTTAAGTGCTATAAATGCTTCTCTCATGCTTTTTAAACACAACATCTTGGTGATATTGAAATTGTTATTTAAAAAGTTGAGGATTAAAACATATATTATCTAAAATCCAAATCCTTTAAAACATAACTTAAGAGTTCATTTTGATTGGTGCTTCTGCAGCATTACTGCATTAAACAAAAGTACTTTAGAGTCCAGATAAAGGACTGGAAGTATTACCCGTTACGGAGATTTAAGGAATATTTTTGATGATTCATTGGTGTAAACATAAATAAACACAGATAATGATATTGGTTCTTACCTGTGAAGAGTATCTAACCAGCGTTCTTTCACCTCAGGCGAACTGCAGGCAAAATAACAGCATGGTATGAGTTACTAATCCACAGAGAGATTCAGGCAGGGTGGCAGATACAGCGGGAGGAATGAGACAACTGTGCACCCACGGCCTCCTTTAACAACTCTGGTGGAAACTGTAACTCAGTCATGGGAGCAGGAAGCAGCGTCACGGCGGGCCCCAACCAAACACCTTCCACTTCCTCCTAGACTCGGTTTACTTTGGCAAGCTGTCCATCAGTGGAAACAAGAATACGACACAGATGTGGGTTCCTACGTGTACACCTGTTAGGATGATGGTTTTTCGGTTTTGGGGTTTTTTGTAGTTTTTTTTTTTTTTTTGTAATATTTTGTGTCCTCATTAATGTTTAAAACTTTAAAGTACAAAAGACAGTAAAATAAAACGTGAGCACACGGTTACTTGTGTGATCAACTTCTTGTGAATGAGGAGAAAAGAGACTTTCTCACACTGAATCATTGACAGAGTCAAGCAACCAATCAGAGAATAGCATTTAATTTTCAGACAAAACAACTCAAATGCAACAAGGGGATTCATCTTCTTCTTGGAAAACAGTAACATCTGAAAAACAGCTTCATTGTTTGATTATTTTTGCAAGAAATGTGGGTGGCAATGACTAAAGCAATGACTGCCATTGTGCACCGTTTCCCAAATGATGTCATTTAGTGCCTTTGATGACATGTGGCTTACTGCAGATAAATATAAAGATTAATTTTGTTCTGTTTAGTTGATTAATCTCTCTGGTCAATAGACAGTTTTTCCTGCACTTCAACTTTACTGTAAAATCCATCATTTCTCGATAAGTCAGCTGAGCTAAATCTCATTGCAGAAAACTTTGCACTTCCTATTTTGCAACCTCTTGTCTTGTGATGCCAGTAGGGAGGCCTTTCTCTTTGCTGCTTCTCCATTTTCTTAAAGGTCACAAATGACCATTTGATACATTGGTGAATATTTAATATTTCAAATATGACATCAAGGATGGAAAAAGGGCAGATAAGAACAAGTTTTACTTTGAACCCTTTGAAGGTTACAGGTCAAAAGTTTGTATGTAAGATTGATTCCTGACAAGAAGTTTGGGCCTTGTTGTTTTTATTAGAGGTCACTAATACACCATCTGAACAGCACTACATATCCATGTGGTGGCTGCAGTGAATGGCTAGGCAGTAGAAGAAAAGACTTTGTGGAGACAAGAGTTAACTTTGGTGTTTGGAGACAGTTCTCTTCTAGACTTGGAAGTAAACACCTGTGAAAGCTGAAGCTGGCTATGAACCAACAAATAGTTAATTTAAAGGAAAAACTTTGGTTATTAGCCTGTTAAGAGTTTGATAAGAAAGTTTTTACTATGTCATTATGGAAAAACATTATTAATAACACCGATGAAAACAAGGTTAAGAATGCCTCCTGGTCAGCCCCAAGAACCTTGGTGCAAGTACCAACTATGGGTATCAAAAAATACAAACAGCAGGTAGGTGACTCAGTGTGGAGAATCCACAGCTTCATCTGTAGTGTGTGGGAAAATCTGTATATTTGTGTATGCATATGCACTGAAGAGCAACACAGCCACATATATGCATGGTCACGCCTCAGTATTTATCCAGGCATGTAAGCACAGGTACTTTTAATTACATAATATGTTGTTTGTATTTGAGTCATCTGGTGCATGACTGCTCACCGAAAACACACCAAACAAAAGGTGGGAGGCCAGGCTAAGACGAGGGTCACCCGTGGGTCAATATCCCCCGTTGATCCCTCTTCTTCTTCCACTTCATCTTCAAAACCGTACAGCCAGATATCCTTGAGGCTCACTCTGTCCTTCAGACGGTAGCTGGCAGTCGACCTGTTCAAAAGGGACAAAAACTAAAGCAGCACTCTTTTAAAGTCTGTTTCAGAGTTTCACTTCCATAAATTTCTGTGATAGAAAAATTTCCCACTAAAATCATGACTAAATTTGGAATACAGTCATAGAAATGTAAAATATATGACTTTTTGTCCTGTAGTCGTAAAAAGCTGGACCTAAACATAGAAACAAAAACAGAATTTAACTATTTAACACACAAGAACCTATTCTGAAGCTTCCCCTGAAAGTCTAATGTAGCGAAATCACAATTCAACAATTCCACCTTAAACTTAAATGGGAAGTTTATTTCTGGGCATGAATGTTCCTGAAGAAATCTGCTGCTCTAGCGATCACCATGTATGCAAATAATGATTCCCAAGGATGAAGAGGAAAACACACAGAAGTGGGCCCTGAGTGGATTCTGGAAGAAAAGCTTTCACAAATCTTTCAGAAAAGGTGACTGGTACATTACACTTCCAATAAAGCCACATTTCAGATTACACCGATATTTCATGGTCACCTCTCAGACCTCTGCTTGTTTGCACATGAGGTGTGTTTAATGTATCCTGGAGTGGTGGGAAAAAACAGGGTCGTAGAAACATTCAGTGTCAGTTCTATTTACCATTAGCATCAAATTTTTAGAATAAATACTAGACAAGGTGACAGGATTATGTGATACCAACCACCTTAATGAAATGGGCCAATATTTTAGGGGAGAAAAAAGCTTTTTGGAGTTATTTTGAGAATAAGATGAGAGGATGATGATATTAAATGAAGGAGACATGAAAGGTAGATTTGGTTTTCTCTGGACACAGTGAGACTAGACAGTCTTTCTGGCTGACAGTGTGATGTCTGCATAATGATCACAGTGAAAGGACTTCACATTTCTCTCTCCGTGATAATAAACCAAAAACAGGATACTTTCTGTGTTGACACTGGGCTGCATTTCCAAACTCCGAGTTAGTTATATGAGTCCAGCCTATGCTGAGTAAACATAGCTATAGCTTGACATTTATAGCGTAGACATTGCAGTGGAATCTGTCTTATCATTAAACTATCTAGAAAAAAGCAAAACAAAAACAAGCATTCTTCCCAAAAGGCTAACTATTCTTCTCAGCCTATTAATAATGTGATTTAATGGTGTTTCCAGGTGGTACAGCACCAGTTTACAGATCAAATGATCATAATGCCCCAGACCTAAGACAGTTAGGTAAACAGACTTAATGTGTAAATGTGGTGCCTTTTAAATGTTTCTCAAAAACAAACTGTACACTAAATAGTAGCATAAACACTCATTACGTGAGCTAATGTATGAGTACTGTATATATATATGTACATACACTCAGAAGACTCCAAAGTGTACTTGGTGTGTTGTGTTACCTACTGGAACTGTGGGCAGGTTGTGGGACAGAGATGAGTCTGATAACTCCCACTCACAAGTTAGAAAACTTCCACCGGCTTAGGCAAACCGCTCGCATCTGACTAAGTGAGGCAACATCCTCAAGCTTCTTCATATGAATGTGTCTTATTGCTCCTAATTAAGTTTAAATCTGGACATTGGATAGTAATAATAAAACTGTATAATAATCATCTCATTAAAGTCAAGTGTCAGATTCCAGATTCATTTATATGATTTGGATTGAGGATGGTGCAGCTTGTGGGACTAATCAAACACCGTTTAAATGTGAAAGTGTCTCATTGACATGTTTTGTTTGTTTGAAAGGCAACAGATCTGAGTTTCCTCCTCACATGAATCCACCCAGAGGGAACCACCATACTTTATTTTATTTACAGTACAAGGTCAGCCAGCAGAAACTGGTCATGCTGGGAGATTCCCCAAAAGCCCAAGTGTCTGAAAATACACATTTTACTTCTTCTTTCACTCTCACTTGAACTGTACAAATATGAGCAGAAAGTTACTTGAATTCCACATCACATCAATACATTTTGAAAGTGTCTGTCAGTTGATGAAGTTGTTTCTTATTTATAATGTTTGGTTCCATGCAAATATATTCGATTTTCCCAACATTTTTATGGAAAGAACTGCTAATCACCATCTACACATTGGAGTACAGATTAATATCCACATTACTTACCTGAGTTTGGCTAAGACAATGACATCACTGAAGAGGAACAGGTGCCTGTCCCTTGTTTTTGTGCCCTCAGTGACCTGCACACACTCGTCCAGCAGCAGCGCTCCGTTCTCACTGGTGAGGCCGAGGACGAATGGACTCTGCTCCACAGACACCCAGCAGGAAGCCTCCTCCCTGAGCCAGTGGACACACACACAGGGTGGGTGACAGAAACCGTCCACAGTAAAGCCAGACTAATGTTGGTGAGTAGATATACTGTATCTCTAATAAAATGGGAGAATGACATGCCTTTAAATGGGATTGTAAAAGTTTTAAATAGCTACGGTGTCCCTGGGTGTCTCAAAGATCCAGTTTTACCACATATTTGGATATATGTATATTTAAAAAAAAAAAAATTTATATCCAGATTTTTTGTTTATGGTTAGATAAACAGATGGAAGCTTTAGTTAGTTTAGGTTTAGCATAGAGACTAAAGATAATGGAAAACAACAAATTTGTCTCTTGATGCAGCAACTTCAAATTTTAAAATAATACGGTCATGTTTACTATGAAATAAAACGAGCTTAACACTATACTGTGTATGTTCATGGCATATGTCTATTATTGTGTACTTTTACCCTGACACACCAGATGTTTTCCACAAATATATTAATATTAACCATTTCCAGAGATTAGCTTTTCATAGAAATCTCAAATCCACATGTATCACATGCATACATTTTGGATGAGAGTCTTATGAAAGCAGATGTTTAAGAAGTGAATTGGTATTCAGGACTCCGTCTTGTATCATCCTCAAAAATTGAACACCAAACTAAGATTCAAAGTCAGTTGTCCGTGATTGACATGTTACTAAAAACTGGCGAGATTATGACTCTTTTGAATTCAAAGCACTGATGTCATGATGAAAATTTGTATAAGAGCTGACTGATACATGTGATGAGTCCTCCTCCAACCTTTGATATCCATAGTTTACAAGATCTCAATTCTTACACATCTTATTTAAAGCCCTCAAAACTCCAAAAGGTCTAAAGCACCCGCATTCCTAAAATCATCATCAACAAATTATCAATTTTTTCATGAATATCTGTTGATAAGCTCTGCAGTTAAAAGTAAACTTGTAATGGGTCAACTGATGGGTCAAGTGAAAGGAAACACTGAATGACAGGGTGTGGAAACTGGAAACTACCAAACCTCAACAACGGTCGTGTGCAACCAGTTCAGGAATGTTTCTTAGATTGTGTTTGGGTGATTGGATTCCTGATTGAGTGAACTGAAAAAAACCCCACTTCTTTTGTAATATAAACACGTGAACCACTAATCAATAGTCTCCAATACTGATTATCCTTGACTAAAATATCACAGACAGGTGGGAATAACGATCTGAGTAGAAAGAAAATGTCAGCTCTATGTATGAAGCCATAACCAGCCCTGAAGGATCAATATAATACCGCACTTGTATTATCTGTGTGACTGATACTTGGTTGTTTATTTATCTTAAATGTGAGAAAAGAGTCTGTCCTCTTGGATTGGAGTTTTCAAGTGATGTATGTTTGTATTTGTACACCAGCTTATCTTTGGGACATCTCTGACCAATATATCTCCAGCTAAAAAGAATTTAGTTAAACAAAAAAACCATTTATGTTGTGTGCTCTTTCTTTATGATTGAAAAGATTAGCTGTTACTTAACATGACATTTCCAAATACCTCTTTACTGCCTGACTGAGAAGCTTTTCAAATAATAAAACAAATAATACAGCTGTATGGCACTATGTTACAAAAAAAAACAAAAAAACTAAAAAAAAAAAACGAAACCCAAAAACAATTGTTATTGCGTTTATGGTTTTGTCAGCTTGCATGTCAGTGTGTGAATGTAAGTGTTGTTTATTCAAATGGATTGTGAAACCAGGTTTGGTCATGAGACTGTGGGTTTGGGGCAGAAATTCAAATTGTAGCAGCAGAGGTACTTTCCCTGTTAACTCTTCTGGCCCGGTGAAGATGACAAATAAAATCCAAGAAAAATCAAACAGTGGTGAAAAATCTGACCCTTCATGTTGTATCTACGAGTATGAGTATGACCATGAACCGCTGACACCAACGTTAACTGATAAAGTTATATAGTTCATCATTTTTAGAAATTGAAAATAGATTTATTCACTTTCTTGGCTTGGAGGAAAAGTTGAGTGCAGCCCACACATCTGACATTAACCCTTTATCATAAAGTTATGGTCAGTAGTTCACATTAGCTGGGCAGCCACTCTGCTGTGTGCTGTTTACGTCAGCAGCAGTCCCACTGCACTGAAACTAACACTCATGAATCTCCCCACTTAAGGAAATATAAACCCACAATGAAAGTGGGTGGTGACATTTCTTCTTTCTTTCTCTCT
The DNA here is from genome assembly GCA_034769265.1 of Remorina albescens. Lineage (NCBI taxonomy): Eukaryota > Metazoa > Chordata > Actinopteri > Carangiformes > Echeneidae > Remorina > Remorina albescens. Next base: position 14,299,754 of record CM068483.1, read on the forward strand.
CTCTCTTTTTTTTTTTTACTTCGTTAGTCGCCCACTGTATGCCCTGGTGGTCTTTGAGCACCTACTGGCGATAATTGTAAAAGGTTAACAAGCCCACGCCACATGCCTACAGAGCCTGCGGGTGTGTTGTGACGTTTTATGGACTGAGGCGTCAAAATGATGACCTTTGTTTTATTTGTTCTTTTCTATGAGTGACAAATACAAATAAAAAAGTCCAAAATTGTTTCCTACTTTTATATGTAAGTTTGTAGTTGCAGGAATTGGATAGTGCTGTCACGTATGACCTGTGTGGACGAAGTTGTTAAGGGTGTCGGTGGTTGGTTGTACAAAAGGCCAACAAAACAACAACCTGTTCAAATCAGGATTCAGGGCTCACTGTCAGAAGCTGAAGACAGATTCATATCAGTCGGTCTGTCTCTGAGTCCTTGTGGTCTTCAGTGATGTTTAGGAGTTTGATTTAATGTCAAAACTTTACCCTGTAAATCCCCTGAAGGCCGATGTGTGTTTGTGGTCAATCTGCACATGGCAAGTGATAAACTACTATGACACACTTCAACATATGGTCATGTGACAGGAAAACAGGTTTTCACTTCTGTACACGTCAAGTGCTGCTGTTTGAGGGCAGCAGAGGCTGTTTCATCATGTGTTGCCATCTGAAGGTCAGAGGCTCCGGTGGAGAGAAACTGAAACTAACAAAAAGGTTTAAATAAAAATATTCCTCCATCAACATAACAATATTTACTTTGAGATTTTTTAATATATGGATTTTGATTTGAATGGATGTGTGATTGCCACTGGACGTACAAAACAATTAAACAATCTTAACTACACCAGAAAAATAGATTTTTATCTTGCTGCTGATTTTTATCCTTATCTGAGTGTGCGATGTACAGCAGCTTTTCCCTTAAATCTATTTGAAAGTTTTGGATTCCAATTCCAAATCTGCAATGTTTCCTCCCTTTCTGTCTCTCTCTGATGTTTTCCACATTATTTTCTGCCTTTTTCATGCTGATGGGTGGGACTGTAATTGGACACCTAATCCAGCCCTACTCCAGCTCATTATGGGTTCATTTACTGGTTTCGTTTTGCAAGTCAATCAATAAAGTAATCCCTGCCACAACTCAAAAGCAGGCGCTGGTCACACAACCATTTTAAATCTCCAGATTGATCGAGATGAGAAAACCTAACCTGCTTCAAGCGAGCAGAAGCACTACCCCCATCCCAAACAACTGGTGTTTACAGATACAGCCATCAAGAGCAGAAATTGATTGTTCCTCCTCTCTCTTTGGGAGTATGAGAATAGAATTGCAACAAATTTCAGAAAATAGATAGATTGGTTTAGAAAATGTTCACAGCAGGTACAAAAGACTTGAAATGTTGATGTGCACACCTGATAGGAGACCAAGGCATCCCCAAGGCCTTCCCTAAGATCACGGATGGGGCAGAGCGACGTCTCTGAGCCAAGTTTTTGAGGTGCTGTAGGAAAAGAGAGAGTTTATAAAAGTCAAACAAAATACAGATTATCTAAATCTATTTATGCGTCCACAGTCTCTCTCATATTATTTTTAATGTGACGTTATTGTCAAAACGTTTCACACATTTCTGCCGTCACAGCTAATGCTCTGCCATGCAATTTTTCATGCATGCCTTCACACTCATAATAGCTTTAAAACAGCACAGACTCTCAAAGCTCCTCTGTGAAGCCAAGACTCTGCAAAGATTTCGATTAGATGCATGACATATCTCAGAGTGTTATAATTCACAGACGTGTCCTTAAAAGTGTACTTTGTTGATTTGGTCCTCAGATCCTACCAACCCCAACTTTAAAAAACTATTTTTAAATACCAGAGTGGACTGATCTGAATTCGGATCCATGAAGATGAGAGCACTACAGTGTAGTGTGCATGTTTTCATTCTCTACTGCCATAGACCACTAAATGTAAACGTCTTCTTTATGCAGTTTGCCTGACTCTCAACAGAACAACACAGACAAACACCAACTCTGGTCTATGTCTGGTCTGTTATTTATATTCCTGATCATACGTGCTGCAGCCAAATGCATACTTAGAGATTGACCTCAGATTAGAAGGTCCATCTGTGAAATTGACTTGCAATAGTTACATATTGTCCCTGTTAAAGCATTAAAGCAACTCAAGCTCGGAACAGATTGATGGAAAAAAAATCAACTCATTTCTTTCCTTTCAGCTATGAAAGAAAACATCATGTGAAAAATCTTTCAAATTAAATTGTTCTTTATCTCCCTCAAAAAAAAAAAAGAATCCCAACAAGTAATTGGTTAAAAAATTTTAAGTAAATAGATTAAGCATATGCAAAATTGGATTTGTTGTAAGTACCAGACTTGGTTTCTTTCTGCTTTGACTCCACATTCTTAAAGGGATTTATTTTGTATTACCCAAAATAAAGATGTTTGCGTTCTGTTCTCCTTGTGGGGGAAAAAGTTTTGGTTATTTCAAGACTGCACATTGACCTACTGTCCCACCCCAATCGTCGAGCTCATCTTTCTAGTGCAAATAATGCTAACTGCATGTTGCCTAGCAACACGCAGCAAATAACAAATATATAAATGAAGCCTCAGTGTAGTCAGGGTCTGAGCAGAGCTTTGGTTAAAGCTGCACATAAAACTGTAGATAAAAAAGATTGCAGTCAAAACCCTTCCAGCCAGCAAAGCTAAAACATAATTACATTATAGATTTCATCATCCTAAGCTTGAATTTGACTTTTCGTTATATCAACACATATACGTATGTATACATATTAACAACAACAAAAAAGAACAGATCTTCCATCTTATTGGGGCTGTTCTTGTGCCAACTGCTGAACAAACGGAGAAGCAGGCTGAGCAAAGTTTAAAATGAAGGAAAAAACAGCAAAACAAAACAAATAAAGAGAGAAACACTGAACAAAGCATCTCTTTCTGGAGTTTGTCTCTGAAGTCAGAGCCAGGACTCGTGATGGACCAGAACCACGACACAAAGGACACGGTAACCTACCAAAGGCCTCTCTGAGTCATCTGTGCACAAAGATATTTATTGTATTGATGCATGAGTAATTTGTCTCGTCATATGTGTCACTAAAAGCTTCATATAACTCCCCCAAGTTTCTTTTTAAACTTCAGACAGTTCAGTCCACTGAGGAGGGTTAAGTCACCAAAAACTGTCTAGAACGTATCAGGAAAAAGGAGTAATGAACAAAATGGTTATTTATCCACTTTGCTGACTGAAATGGAGGAAAATACAAGCAAAGTCCCAACTTTTCTTGATGAGATGATGAACGTTAACGTTTCCCTTGAAATTTTAATTTTCAAACGCTTGTACCATTTCCATGTCACACCATCATAATTCATTCTATTTCTGCCTTCACCTTGTAGCAAATTCAATAATTTTTTTATGTTATTTTTAGTGACAGTCTCAAATTACCTGTCAGTGAATGTATCATGGTAAAGAACATGGCACAGGTGAAAATTGAATTTTTTTTTTTGTCTGCTGTCTTGACTGTCTGTTCATTTGTATCTATTGTCTGTGAAAGGCAAATGCACGACTCTACCACTGTATATCCTGCATTGCTTATTGCTTTGTGTTTAAAACTATCGGTACTTTCAATACTGTCACACCAAATAGACAGGAAATCTTTTTCCCTCCTTGTTCTTGATGATTAATATCCTTGTCTCTGCACCTCAGGAAAAAGATGCCATGTCTGTGAGTCAGATCCACGAGGCTGTACTTATAAAAAGGATCACCACACTGAGGGACACTCAGCAGTTGCCACCAGCTCAATCTTTTCCACCTTCGCCTTGGATCGATACTCACAGGACGCAGGGAAACTGCAGCATCATCGTAGCTTCCTCTCCTCATTGCTGAAATCCCATAATCTGGAGTGTCCATGCTGACGTCTCCAGGTGAGCCCTCAGCCCCCCGGGGTCCTATGCTGCACTTTGTAGAGGAGAAGTAGTTTGTTGTGTGCTGTGAACGAGCAGAATGACGTCTCCTGTCCTGCCCAACAACTCCTTCTAACTGGCACTAATGAGCTTCAGAACAATGGAGGCCCGGCTGGCACACAAAAAAAGGAGGGCTGTTTTGTTTTGTTTTTTGTTTTTTTTGCCTGACCTGGACTGGCAATGCCAACCCCCCCCCCCAAAAACCCTCCCCATCCTCCCCTCTCACAGGCCTGTCCTGTTACGCTCCAGTTGGGCTGCTTCCTCTCATTATGAGATCACCAAGCATCCCATCAGGACCCGCTGCCTCGTCCCTGTTTCCAGCCTAACGAGGGCGAGATGCCGTGACAGCCAGTGCGTACCAAAATCAGAGTCTCAGTGATCAGCCCACCAGGTGCAGACATACAAACACACTCAGAGTGGATCATAAGGGTGTATCATAAGGTTCCTTTTTAGTGTTAAAGAGTGTTTGACTGACAAACTGTGATTGCTTTAGACTTTATTCATTTAACACTGGTGGTGACCTACAATTAAATACACCTCTCTATTTTGTGTTTTGTGTCAGTATGTGTGAATGTGTTCAGAACTCAATAGTCTCTCTTTGCAAAATGATTTGAGTATTTGAGAAAGGCTATACAAATCAAAAATACATTATTATTATTATTGTTATTATTATTATTATATTTTTAACCCTAAGTTTTGCTTTTCATTTTTTTTGGGAATTCTTACTCTTAAAATTATTTTCAAAAAGGACAAAGGGGATTAAAAACAAAAATGCAAAGAAAAAACACCTTTTGGTTGAAGCCAACATTGATGTATGTAAGCTGGGATGAGAGCACACAAGTTAGAATTTGCTCCAACTTGTAACTTGTGTGCTCCTTTGATTATTGTTAAATATGTTAAAATCATGTGATTTTAACCCATTTTATCTTTGTTGAGTGTCACTGCAGTAAATTCCTGATGGAGTCCTGCGGTCAATGAAGGAAGGGTTGCGCTTCTTTGCCGAATTGCTCATCAACACAGCCTTTTATCGAGAGGTTACATAATCAGTAGGACACAGTCAAAGCATGGACAAACATTGGCAGTGTTCAAGACCTTTCACCGGAACAATATCACACTCTCTATAATTGAGAATTTGATTTGACGTTGAAAGGTCCCTTCCAGTGTCATGTTTGGTTCCTCAGTTCAGCGTTATGGATGTGCATGCAACTGCCTCATTAATGGCTGATTGGTGGAAGGACACTCTGGAGGTCTGCAAACCCAAGACAAACCCCCCAGGAGTAGGCCCCTGATGAACAGACTCACAATTGAATCAAACACAGAAACCTGCATTTTGCTCTGCTCTATTTTTAAAATGAGCTGCTGATGTTGATCGCATTTAATTAACCATACATAAAGCAGCAAGACATTAGTATTCTAATATCATAAAAATATCAAACATGACCATATGTTGCTACATTTATTCAGAATAAAATCAAAACTTGAGAAGGAACTTGATCCATCTATGTTACTGTCTAGGTATCTAGCCTCAGCTGGTTGCATTATGTATTTAAGATGTGTATATTTTGTACAGAGACAATAAAAATCACAGTTACTATGCAAAATGAACCAATCACCTGACTTGAATTCAATAGAAAATCTGTGGAAAGAACTAGAACTGTACAGCAGAAAACACAAGGCACAAAATTACAAACACTTTACAAATGGGAAGTTTACAAAGTTTACACACACTACAGTTGAGTCGGCTGGATTTGTTGAAAGAGCAACAGCAGAGGAGAGGGAGAGTGGAGGAATATACAACAAATGGAGCTGAGCTAGAGAAGTCCTTCTCAAGGATGTGATGTAGGCTTTAATGATTTATCTATCAGGTTCCCTCTACACTCTATGCATTTAGTTTCTTGATACTACGTTTTCCAAAAAGGAAATTTACCAAAATGACTGCATGACAACATATCACAATATGTTAAAATGTAACCCTTCTATCCTGATAGATATTGCATCACCACAATCTTGCAATGCACAGCTGAAGGAGTTCATATAGAGACAGGAAGGGAGTTATTGCTAGATTTCTTGCGTATGATTGTGGGAATGTTCTTGGACGACCCCCAGCAGGTGTACACCGGCCTGTCACGGACACAGCCGCTGCTATGGTGTGCTGCTCTGCCTTTGCTCTTGCTCTTACTGTGAGTTCTGTCCTGAGACAAACCAAAGTTTTTTCTCTGACCACAGCCTCTCTCCTGGAGCTGAATGTGGATCAGGTACGGGGCTTGATGACCAGCGGCCATGTGGACTCCAACTCGGTTTCCCCCCAACTTGGGGCAGAATGAGTGAAGCAGGCAGCGCAGCTCCCGCTGGAAAGTCTTGTTAAAGTAGAAGTAGATGTACGGGTTGTAGATGTGGGAGCTTTTGGCGAAGAGAGCGGGGAAAACGAAGCCCTCAGGAGCCATGTACTGGGGCTCCTGGTGGAAAATGAAGAGGAAGGACACCACGGCATATGGAGCCCAGGCGATCACAAAACCAAGGCTGATGCAGAAGAACATCTGGAAGAGGAGGTAACACGTAACAGAGAGTTACTCTGGAAACACTAAAAACAACACTTGAATCACTTTTCATGTGTAGTACTAACAGGGAAGTGACCACAATAAGGCCAGCGTTGCCATGACGAGTGGGCCTCATGCCATGTGTCATTTCTCATGTGGTCAAATTAATTAAAATGCTGCATTTGCTTTTGGTAGCAAAGTAGGTCTTGTTATGCATCGCCCTAAAATACATCTGGCTTGACAAGTTGAAGTTGAGACTCACAGTCAACTCTCAAGTCCTCATTTCTGGGGCCTAAATGGGACTTGATCACGTCCTATATCTGAGGTGTGCAGGTCGGATACACTGACTTTCTTCCCAACACCTTTCTCACCACAGACAGCTGCTTCTCAGTGTGCCGCAAGTTGTTTCGAATGCCTCTGGCAGACAGCGAGTAGGAGAAGCGGGACACCTTGTGGAGGATCTGACACTGGGACACCACAATGAGGAGGACCGGAACCAGCGTGAAGCAGGCGAAGGAGCAGATCACGTAGAAGGCGTCCTTTGGTGAAGTATGATAACCCCTCCAGGCGATGGTGCAGGAGAGCCCGTAAGGCTCAGGGACGTACTCGCCCCAGCCGAACAAGGGGAAGCTGGACCACACAGCAGCAACCAGCCAGATGGTGCAACACACCATCCGGAAGTTGGCTCCTTCCATCCACACAGCTGTTAGGAGGAGCAAAAATCTTCAGTCACTTGACAGCTTTAATGCTTTTACCTGTTGCATGTGCTTATAAGCCACATTTCAGCTGTTGTCATGCTGAAAGGACAAGTTCAGAGTTTTGGAAAATACATTTTCTATTCACACTCCTGCTCAGGAAAAGACACCAGTCTGGAGAAGGATGGAAGTTGCAGGCGTCAGTTAGCTTAGCTTAGCATGTCTGAAGAGCCACCTACAATTTAATGATTGACATGGGATAAGCTCTAATTCACCTCAGTTTGTCCTTCTTTTTGTGATTCTTTCTTTCTTTTTCTTTTTAACCTGTGAAGCACTTTATGTTGCTCACCTGCATGAAAAGTGCTATACAAATAAAGTTTGATATGATTTGACTAAAGTGAATAATGAGGCTTTTAGTGGCATGTTATTCTGTAATATTTGATTACAGGAACTTTCCCCTGATGGTCTTCACTTGTGAATGAAAAATGCATCTGTGCAGGTGAACGACAGCCTTTTATCAGTTCTGCCCTGCTCTGCCTTTAACTTTGTCAACATCTCCTCAGCTGCCCTTGGAGCTGCCCTCACCGTAGACCAGGCTGTAGCAGGTCTTCAGATAGCGGATGATGCTGATGGCAGCGATGGTGAACATGCCGCACAGTCCGAAGATGTAGCAGCCAAGGCCGTAATAAACACACGTGATGTGTTCCCCCAGCCAGATGTGGTGGAACGAGGACAGGATGGCGAGCGGGTAGAAACAGATGCAGCACAGGAAGTCCACCACAGCCAGGTTGACACACAGCAGCTCCGAGCCCACCATCTTCTTCCTCCTTCGATAGCAGATCAGCAGAACCAGCCCATTCCCCAGAACCGAGAGCAGAACTACAGACAAAAGGAAAACAAACATTGGCTTTTGTTCAAAAACTGCAGGTGTATTTTCTTTTTGGCCTCTTAATGGCAACATGAAAGGCAGTAGACACTAAATGAACTCCCTCCTCCCTCCCTCCTGAAGGAAATACTTCAGCTTGTTCCATCACTGTGTTGACCACGAGGTGCAGCGCAGGGAGTGTTTACGGGGTTTATCTTTGTTTGCTGCCAATTGCTACTTAAATTGAATTAAAAACTAGCTGCATTGCGCTGAAAGACACACATTTCGGTTATAATACTTTTGATACAGCAGCTTTCACATTACATACAGTTGATTCACTTTGCCAATGTAAAAATCATTCAAATGATATCTTTCCTAGTGCATACTTTAATTCCAAAATAAAAATGCTCATTAAATAGGTGGAGGCAAAAACAGTAATCAACAAACACCCAGAATATTGTTCCTTTAAAGGAAATCAGGAGATAAGAAAACTGTAGATAAATAAAGTTATCGTCCATCTTCTGTTTCTAACATGATCAAACTCAGAAAAAATGTTAATAGGGAGGAAAAAAAGAAGCAACAGTTCATTGATATTTTACATACTGAAGAAATGATCTTATAAGTAGATCAGCAGGTGCCAAGACTGCAAAAGACAATAACACAAACAAACACAGACTCTACTGAGGAAAAGAATAACCTGGACGTGTATCAGTATATATAAGAGTTATGCTCTGAAAGTCATTAGTTCAAATTACCTGCATCAGGTTTTTATACACATTGCTTTAAAAATCAAAACATTTATTTTACAATGGCTCAATCATTACGAACTCTAATGCACAAGAATAAAAATACAAAAACACATGCAATTAGATTTTAAATTCAATAGAAATCCAAAAGCTTTATAATATACTTTATGTGTATTTTGGGAAAATGGATGCAGACTGAAAAGGGAAAATTCTTCCAGCCTTGAAGCCAGAGAGGTGCACATACCCACAGAGAGGATGACCAGTCCTACACAAATGTCAGCAGCAGGGGTCAGTTTGGAGGTGAAGGCAGAGACGGTCCGATTGTCATCAGAAAAGTTCAGAGGCATTGAGTGGTGCTCTTTCTGAGATGCTGCAGGTAACAATCAAAGCGAGATGTGTGTGCACCCAATCCGTGGGACTTTCTTTTATGTGCACTGATGTGTCCCCATGGTAACCTAAAGCAACAGCTGATCAGATCAGCTCTCAGGAGGAAAGCTGTTTAAAGCAGTTATGGCATCCCAGAGGTGATAAAATGTCACTGCAGCCTGCATGAAAGGAGCATGATCTCTCCTGTCCTTTATGTGATTGTCGTTACTTGTACCACAGTATACGTATAATAGTCAGGTCTGCTTTTCCTGCTGCAACAAAACTGCACGTCTATTGTCGTCATCACCTGAAAACCAGAAACTATTCCTTATCTAAAATATATATACTAAAAATGAACAAATGTTACAACGTCAAGGGAAAGAAAATGAGGAATATTGTGGTCCTGTAGATGTGTGTCAAACATTTCATATGAGATATCAATGAGACAAATGAAATTTACAACACTCAAGTAGTAGAAGTAGAAACTGATGTAGTACTAACTGCAAAAACAACAGTAATAATGTTAATAATAAAAATAAAAACGTTTATTTGTATAGCTCTTATCTAAACTTACCGCTCTCTTCAGGCAATGAAAGGAGGCTTTCACAGGGCCCATTCACAGTCAACCTCCTACTCTGAGGAAATAACTGTAATCACATGACATTATAAGCAGTCACACATATTCAGTCATCCATATTCATACATACTTAAACAACAGTTATACGCAGGAGTCAGCTTTCCAGCGGTTCCAATTAGAAACCTGATCAGAACAAAGTAGTGCAGTCACATGTCATATGTGGTGTGAAGCTACACTTTGGAGAAATACTGTCATTACTGACATCCTCAGTCCAGATAAAGGGGGACCCAAATAGATTTAATTCATTCAGCCACAGGACTTTTCAGTTGGTGTTTGTTGTGAAATAAATTCCTCTTTTTGGGTCTATTTGTCATCTTATCTACTCAGACAATCCCTGATGCATCATCTGTAACCGTGGTGATAAAACTTACTTTCCATATTATTATGTGTAAAGGAGTATTCTTAACTTCCTCCACTAAGTACATATAAGACATGATGACTTCGTCCATCTTTGACTTTAAATCTTAACATTCTGCCTTGTTTATTCCCTTTGTTCTGTGCCTTCATCAACGAGTGGTGCCGATACACATCAGTCAGCTAAATTGTCATTGTTGTAATATAATGTATATATATATATATATATATATATGTTGGTCACATGACATGGAGATGTGGAGAGTAGTGGATCTCTAGCGGCAAATGTACGGGATGTTTACAGAGAGGACGGGCTTTTAGCACATTCATCCATCAGACTGCATCAGCATCCCCCGAGTGAACTCACCATTATGAGAGAAAACCCTGTAAAAATCAACCTTAAGACTCAGAGATATAAAAGACACAAGACACCTGGATGAAATATGTCAAATGTAACTTGCTTTGTGTCTTCTTGTGGTTGTTTTAGGTCTTTTGTCATTTAACATGAAGAGTTGCATCTCTCTATAGTCTTTTTTTTTTGTGTGGCTATGGTTAGTTTTGTGTCTGCCAGCTCTTCTTACTCTTTGTGGTTCTAATATCTCTTTTTGTTGTGACTCTTTGTCATCCTTTCATGTTTCTTCTTGGTAATGTTTTTAAAGCCTACATGCGCCCTGATCGTTTGGGCCGCTGGGCCTCTGCCTAATAATCCATCTTCTGGACATTTGACCAATGTTAAACTTTTTTAATCAGCCACTGATCATTCAGCTATGTCTACCAAAAAACAGGCTATAATGCTGAAAACTGTGCATTCAACAGAATAATAATGAGCCTCTCAGGAAATCACGAGTGAATAACTGTAAGCTGCTCCTCATAAACGAGCTGTGATGAAGTGTTTTAATTTAAATCAAGTCTAATTGTTATTTTGCCTGTCTCGTTCCAGCTCATTTGGCTTAAGAGTGCTAATTTCTTATCGTTTATGTGGACGCCTTGTTTATTTAAAGACACACCAGTCACCGTTAGCTCTGGTCTTCATCAAATTAAATGCAGCTCATTCAGACTGGCATCATGTAACCGACTCAGGCCAGGTGACCTTGTCCACTTCCTCACCCTGAAAGGCAGATAAAACAGATACCCTGAAAAGCTAACAGGCTTTTGTTTGTTAGCTTTTCGGAATAATGATGGAATAATGATGGAATAATGACAACGTCTAGGGAGTCTTAGTGGGTTTGTCTGGATCTGAGCATAAAATGTTGCTGTACATCTGCATTTATAATGTCTCAGTCAGCAGCAAAACTGTCATTACAGGCCAGAATCAACACCATGTCTGACTGATACACTGGAGGCTCTGGCTCATCAGACAGTCATTTCAATTTATTTCTGTCTAAATACATTATAAAATACACAGACTTTAATCTAAATGAGAATCCATCTTAATTTAAAGAAATAACGTGGCCATGAGCCCTGTGCTGATCAAAGGCACAACACTTTGCGCCACCTGTTGACCTCCATCACATACTGCAGGAGAGCCAACGCTGGAGAAGAAATGATCATTTAAAAAAATGGACATATGTAATCTGAGTAGAAAGATAGAGTAGACTTTATTTGACGGTGAAACCTAAATAAGAGTCGTGATTAGAAAACAGGTTCCACACTTAATGCATCAACATCACAGAGGCTGGAATGCTGTACTGACAGAAAGGCATCAGAGAAGACTGGACCTAAAATACAAACTTAAAAAGTAAGAGAGCAGACACTCAGGTGCAGTGGGAACACCGTTCAATAAAAAAAAGAAAAAAAAAAAAAAAGAAAGAAAAGCTTATAGGTCATAGCTATGTTCTGTGGCAGTCATCAACACATTTTTTCCACTCACAACATCAGAAAACTGAGTGAAAGTGAATGTGAGTTTATAAAATCTGGAGATGGGGAGGACAAGCCTTTGATGGGATTTTCGGGTGTATTTAGTGATGATTCGACATCACTATAATCATAATGTGCTTTTTGATGCCAAATACACAAAATCTTCCTCCTTTGTATTATGAGTGTCTTGTTTTCAGCTTTGAGAAACATTTATGTTCCTTTGTGAATTGACTGCACTTTTCCTCGACCACAGAAACATAACACTGTACATAAAGTCTTACATTGAGTGGCATTTCCCTTAAAGTGGCCTCCAAACTGACAAACACACACAAATATACACTCAAGCTTATCCTGCATCATAATCCATCTGCAAAATGAAACATCCAAAAATATTTCCCTTTTCAACACTGTGGAAAAATATACTACTGTAGATCTCTTATGTATTTATTGATTTTTTTCATAAATTTACAAATAGTCATATTGGGAAATATTTGCTATTTTGCTATGAATCTGATGAGACCATCCAAAACCACCAAGTTGTAATGTAAATATGAAGCTACAGTTGGCTAGTACCTTATGCATTAAGACCAAAATAGGGGGAAAACAGCGAGTGTCTCTGTCCAAAGGTAACAAATATCTGCCTTTTAGTGCCTCCTTTAATGTCATAATTTATTGTTATTTTTTAACATCTACAAAAAATGTCAAATGTTTTCATATTAGATGAGTTGCGCTTTGTAGCTTCATAATTACAGACAGCACACTGCTCGCAAACTTCTCATCTTACTCCCAGCAAGAAAGCAAACACATATTTCTTAAAATGTTGGACTACTCCTTTAATTTAAATACCAAAACCATTTTATTCTTTAAAATATTTTTGTATAAATCATCTTAACGCAAGAGTGTTGTTACAGCTAATAACTTCATGTTTTCATCCACATGAAACACAAAAATGATCTCACAGATACACCATTAAACCTAATATATCTGAACCCGTTTTAACTGCACAGTCTCACCAGTCATTCATGGTGATATCAAACTAGATCTGGTGCAATTTATTTTTGGCCATGCATTTCTTGTTCATCTTTAACACGAGACCGTTTTTCTGCTCCTGACAAACAGCCCTTTTTCTATACACAAATGGACACTACATGTCAAATTATGCCTCTGGCCCCATCTGCCCCAAATTTTCCCAAACTCTGCAGTTCCCTTCTTGCTTAAGGTTTTGCACCCCAAAGTTGGTAGCAACAAGGAAAAGCACATTAAAAAATAGACATCTTTAAATAGCTGAAGCTGTTCAGCTTGTCTAAGTGCAGCACAATCAGAAACATTAAATTCAAGTCATGATAGCCCCCCATATATCATACAACGAATATAACAAATAAAATCATCATTTCAGTTAACAAACTAAATGTGAAAGGATAAATCTTTGATCAGACAAATAAACAATATACTGTTGCCACACTGTAACATCCAAAGACAGTCTTAAGTTGAACTATGCGTATGCAAGTGTATATATATGTATATACACATACACACATATTTAATTTTTTTATGCCAAAGAATCACTGGTGTTCTAAGTCACTCTAAGTAGATGTAATATACTGCTGAGGTGTAATTTGTGTTTTTTCCATCTCCATCAATCGTTGCCTGACAGTCCTGAACGCGGTGTCAAACTGTACTGAATAAAAAAACACTGTCCGCTGTCATTTGGCACATAGGGTGCTCTCACCGGCTGCCAGACTGATGTCAGGCTCTTTGTCGTCTGTGGTGACGGCAACAGCAGAATCCACACCCTTGTCCTGGTTGTCACTATTATTAATGTTATTATTACTGTTGTTGTTGTTGTTGTTGTTGTTGTTGTTCTGGACACGCAGGAGCCTGTGGCTGTTGTTCTGGACCAGAACAGGGTTGCTGAGCCTCAACTCATCCAGCTTCTTCCACAGTTCGTCCCTCTCCTGCTCCTTCTTCTTCTCCCTGTGAGGACAACATTTGAAAACTATTATATTTGCATTAAAAACCAAAATGCTACAGAGTTAACAGTGTTTTCTTTTACTGTGGCAAATTCCAGTTACTACAGAGAAGAGGTCTGTGCAACTGGATATTGCACCTGACCCAAGAATACATGACACCTGGTGTAGTCAGTTTGGAAGATGCAATGAAAATGGCAACTATATTGATATTTTTGATACAAATTGCAAACATTTAGGAAATAAAATGTTATCAGGACCAAACTGGAAGAAAAAAAAAAAAAGAAAAAGGCAAGAGAAAATATCGAAAACTATTAATTACCTGTTAATGATTACACTTAATTCAAATTATGCAAAAACTTTATTATTAGTAGTAGAATCAAATCATTATTTATTCGGATCCCCATTAGCCTCCACTACAGCGGTTGCTAAGCTTCCTGGGGTCCATATAAAATCATACAACATCATGTTTCAACAAAACTCGACATGGCTCATTTTCCTTCTAGTTCACCTTCCTAAAATTAAAGTTCAACAAAGATGAAACCACTTTACAACATAACAACCAGAAGAAAAACATTTACTGTAGTACCCTCCTCCCCCCAAAATCCCCAACATCTGGTGTGTTGACCAAAAGAAATGTCCTCTGTTGCAGTGCTGGATATGTTAATGTTGTATTTCTCTTCATTATAAATGTATTTCTGATGTATTTTTGAGAGAAAGTCTAAATACATCAGAAATGTCACTGCCTCCACAAGCAGGTGCCAGAGTGGTAAAATGTATGAAAGGAAGAGAAAACTATCACAGTTTTGTGATGTACTAACCGTTGTCGGTCTGCTTTATAGGAGGAAGTCAGCTCGTCAAACAGTGTGCAGTTCATCTCCATCAACGTCTTCAGCACATTGTAGACTAGAGCTACAATTGTCCTACAATACAAAATACAGTGGAGACACCCTGGCATCAGTAAGACACACACATTGCTTATTTTTCCTGTCTCTGCTATATCTTTCGATGTTTCCCTGTTGTTGTTAGTATGATGTTTTTTACTCTAATTTCCTGAGTTCATCTCGATGTTTCAGCAGTGACTTCATCAGCAAAGTGACAACTCAGTCCATGTTCATTCCCCGTCCTCATGTCAAGGTTCCTTCTTCAGAGAACACAAAACAGCACAAAAACCCCTCTGACTATTTTTGCTAACTCCTTAACTCAGCTAATTTTTTGGAGGACATATCATCAATGAATATGTTAATTAATATGCACCTTCCTTATACAGTTAATGTACATGTTAAGTGTTTCTGTCATTTTTTAGGTGCAAGAATGTCACAGTGGTTTCCATATGTCTGTAAAGTATACATGTAAACACTGAAGACTGGCTGTTGACTTTACTGTTTTACAAACACAGCAGGTTTCTGAGTCTTGACCTTTGGAAACAACACACGCACATACACACACAGACACACATACATACATATGTATATAGTTATCAGAGTAAAGTAGGGATGGAAGCACAAAGGTTCTTGTAATCCAGATGTTTAGCAAATGGACCATTGACCTTTGAAGATTCTCTTGATAAATTGACAGGTTTTCTTATTTTTTTAGCAGAGGATCTGAGGCAGATCTGAGTTTCTGTACGAGGTTCATAATGAAATTTCTCAGCCTTGTTTTTGAGTACGTACGGATTCCAGTGCTCTTTGGAGATTCTGTACAGGCTACCAAACATGATGGGGAGGATCTTGTCGATGTTCTCTTCGATGAGGCTGAGGATGTACTCATTGTTCCAGAAGTATAGAGCTCGCTCTGCTACCTGCGAGGACAGAAGCAGAAAAGTAGAAACTATCATCAGACATCAACACAGTGCTGGAGAAAGGAAACAAGCTGTTACAGATCAATAGTGTCAGTAATGATATCGGTTTTTCTGAAACAGACCATTTGCAAATAACAAATAATTCTGAATAACTTAAAGCTTGGAAACAAGGTGTTTTTTAGTCTTACCTGAAAATGTGGATTGGCCACACATTTAGAAATCTGTTTGAACAATGGCTCCTGAATTTTCTTGAATTGTGTTGGCTCAATGACATCTAGAATCTCCTCAATCTCACCAAGGAACATCACCTGATTTGATGACAGGTGCAGAATACAGAGCAGAACTTTAAAATCTGGTTGACAACTGTACTAAGTTTCTGGTGCATTCACAGACATGAAGAATACCTCTTTTTGACTGCAGGTTTTAGGCCAAAACTTCAGCAGGCCACGGATCACCTGCATGGATGAGAGAGAATTTCTTGAGAACTTCTGTCTAAGATTGATTTTTTTTTTTTTTTTTTTTGGACATTTGTTTGACTGTGTGGTTGCTTTCACCCACAAGACATTTCCCTGCAATGTAGACAAATTTATTGCTTCAAGCTTTGTGTTTTGACTGGGCGAAATGATAGGGAAAGAAAAAAAAAGAAAAAAAAAAAAAGTACCGGTTCAGTGAGCGTAGGATCCTTCTCCAGAAACTGGACCACACAGTAGGCCAGCTAAGTGACACATAAGACAACATTAATGTATTACCTGTACCCACAAAGTACATCTGATAATATTGCCTGTGAAGAGTTCAGTGGTTAGATATACATCTGGGGAGGAAATGTGCAGTCTAGGCTTTAGGTATTTGCTGGGTGTCAACGTTAATTTATGTAGAAAAGAGATCAAATGTAGCTCAGAGCTGACTGACAGTTTCCATTCAGATGGAGGTGGAGATGGGAGTGCATCAGGCAACAAGCTTCAAAGAGTCTGCTGATCTATGTGAGTCAAAGGACTAAAAAAAAAATGTTTTGACTAGGATGACCTTTGTTCAACGTCATGTATCTGTCTGATTAAAACGTAAATTTCGCCCACACACAGAGTTTTTCTATATTGATGCAATGTGTACTAAAAAGCACACTCCGATAGCCATTAGGTTTTTAACATTTTAATTTGCCAAAGCACAGGGCCTGAAGAACAGCAAACTGTGTGAAAATACCTGCAGTCTGTATGATCATTTTAAGATGATTACACAGTGCAGTTTTATTTCTGAGCCACTAGGCGGTGCTATAATACTGATATTACACCTTGATGTGTTTAATCCCATTAAAACAAACCAAGAGGACATATAGCAAAAGGATAAAGTGAACAATAGATATCACAATAACAAAGAGTTTTTCTAACCTGTGCATGGAAAAGGGCCAGTCCTTTGGCTGTATGCAACGGGATGAGCACCTTCATCAGGAACTGCTTGTGCTCTGGTTTCAGAGGTAACGCAAACCCATTGATGATACTGTAAACAGAGAAACAAGAGAACCATGTTGGATTAGTGAGAAGCAACAACACAAAGCAAACACTGCAGGGCCAGAGCAGAGAAAATGAATTCAGTGCAAGGACAGCACAAAAACGAACGAAGAGGAGGCCTGGGGGGGGGCTTTGTGGTTGTGAAGAAAGTAAAAGTCCTTGTGCCGTAGTACTGCATTAAGACCTGGATGCTATAATGATGATTAAATTACTTCAAATGTACCAGAAAAATTGAAAAAAATGTTTTTTTGGAGAATATGTGATTTACGTAAATACATCAACAAACACGAAATGTCAGTGTGTTCAAATGTCACTAGAAGGAACCAAATCAAATATTACTGCTTTGTTGATAAATTCAAAACCCAACATTTTACCCTCAAATTATAGTCTTTTATTCACACAAACAATAATAATGACTGCTCCAGTAAAACCAAAAGAATGACTGGACTGAACTAAAACATCAAAAACTAATACTGAAAAAAAAATGACTGGGTGTTTTGGCCTGAAAAACTGACTGATACAATAAAAAAAATTATCAGAAAAGTGTAGATAATTTAATCAACCTATTGTTATAGCTCTAATCACCATGATGAACAAATGCACTCCATAACTTACCTTCCCAGGATTTCCAGCAGTTCAGCCACTCCGTTGAAGTGTTCAGTTTCATAGATGAACCTACAATGACAAGAAAAACATTGACGACAGAAATTATGAAACACAACATCACAGCCCTAAAAAAGGCCACAGTGATTCCGTCTGCTCCTAATAGCCTGTTCTCTTTCTACATGATCATCACCCAGATTTAGGAGTCAGGTTTTATCTGTGAAATTTAACTTGTGAACCAAAATTCTTACACAGGAATATTGTACCCGAGACCAAAATATTGAATATTCAGTACTTCTGATTAAAATTACAAATAGTAAGTATATGTGACTGTGAACTTTTTTCGCTTCTTTTATGTAAATGGTCAACACATCATTCACCTCCTGTTTGGGAACCCATTTCCATTTGGCTGTGCACCCATGGTATGAACAGACAGTCTGACAACTGTCATACTATTTTTATCCTCAGTGGCAGATGGTCAAAGTGGGTGCACTCTTTTTGCCACCTTGCCTGTTGGAAACGACATCAAGTGTCCCCTGTTTCAATCATCTAAAGCTCATTGTCACGCAGCAACAGGAGCCATAAAGATTCAGCACACCACCTCCATCTGCACTTATTTTTCTGCTTCCTCTCTGTACGCCAGGGGTGGGATTTATCAGTCTGAGCCGTGTACCATGTACCTTAGTGGAGTTGATGGAAAGAATGTGCATGAGAATTGTAAAAGGTTCAAATATTTTACTCACTTCAAGAAAATATTGTTGATCTGCTTCCTGATGAAAGCTCGCAACCCAAGGAACTTTCCATAAATACGATGCAAGATGGTTTTCAGAAAGTCCCTCTCCCTTGGGTCCTCACTGTCAAACAGCTCCAGAAGCTGAAAGAACAGACAGAGAAAAAGACAAACTCTCTCAGTCCTGGTTCATTTGAAGGATGACAGATGCCCTTAAAGCCAACAAGGGATAGATGGCGGCATCGAGTGTTGGTTGGATGTTGAGAATGTTTGGTCTATTTGCCTTGAGTTATCTCGGCTTGTTAAAACTTCCAGTGGTTTCTTTTTCTCTGACATTGTTGCACCTTGTCTGATTAATTAATGCAAAGCCAATTGGAGGTGGTCGTTCAGTCAATCAGTCAATCTGCTGACCTTAAGTCAGATTCTGACACATCTCATCTCATTATCAAACTAGTTACTGGACAACTCCTTGACAATTCAATGTATTTCATGAACATGAAATTATTTAGTTTGAAGTTAATTTGGCCCCTCTTTAATTCAGGCCAGGTTGGGGTCTTTGCTGGGATTTCTTACAATGACATCTATGTTCTTTGCATTGTCCACCCTGGTGCTAACAGAGAGGACGACTAGACCTCTGAGACCAGCAAAGTAGGGAAACTCATTTTAAACCTGCAATGACTGACTTTTTTGGATATAAGTTATGAGCATAATATTTACATATCATCACCTTTCAAGGTCGTTGTGGCAAATTAGTTAGCAAACAGCAGCTTATTTAGACATCCAGTGCTTATTGAGCAACATTACCATTCATTGAGTTGTGTTTGCATGCACCTAATGAATGTTAAATCCACTGTTTTAGTGATTTACCAACTCCGATCTCTGGCTGTAAAAGGCTCCACCAGCTGGTCTCTAACTGCATCCATGTGACCCTTTGTGCTGTCAGGTAATGTACATTGGGTTTTTAGAGCATTTTAGAGCACTGGGTTCCTGCTGTTTCTGAAAATGACACCATGACAGCAGTGGGAGTGAATCAAAAGATTAACAGCTTAACAATGAGCTGAAACTCATTCTAAAAACAAAATGTAAAATGGTTTAGGCAGTATCTGTGTCTTTCTGTAGTCACCCTCATATATGACTGTTACTGATACTATAAGAAATGCAAATACCGCATCTAAGCCTGTTCCCCAGAGCAAATTCTGTTAATGTACATAAGACACCAGAGCTCCAATTTTATTTTTCTAACCACGTGCAGTATATCAGCAATATAAGGACATACAGCTGAAAGAATTGGATTTGCCAACTGACTGAAAATGAATGGTTAACTAGTCTGGTAGGATTTGATTTTTCTCCTGAGCCTGACATGTCCCTGAACAACCCAGTGGTCATGGTCTTTCCATCTTAGGTAAGAAAAACAAAAGGAATGACATTAGACTACATAATTAAACACAAGACACAAGCCTGAAGACATTTTGGTTTCTAAGGATCCATAGACGGGAAAAATATTTGGAAACAAAAATGAAGGACACAATTATCCTTTGCGGTTCAACAAATCCCCTGGAATTCATATGCAATCAAGTCAATCTCTTAATTTCATCATCATGGGAAAAAAAGAAAAAAGAAGAAAGGGTACTCATCATGAAAACAATCAGGTCATAACTGAAATTAATTCAGTAATACTTTGATTAAAGGCCTATGTTCACCAAATGTGATTGAGATAGACTGACAACAACAAAATGGCACATGTGTGGGACGTGCCTGTAATGACAGTTTTCTATTTATGTATAAAACCTTAGGCTCCCACTGACACTGACTGCACAATGTCACAGTGTAGCCTGAAGTTCCTCTGTGTTTCATGAAGCTGAAACAGTGCTAAGACCCTATATACACTGACAAAGTGACTATAGAACTTATGATTTGTGATTAAATGTATTTGCTAGTTGAAGAAACAGTATGAGGACATCAGTTATTTATTGTAATTTACGCCCATGTATATAGTTGTAGATTACAAATAGGCTACATATGAAACTTTTCTTGCACTGTGCTGAATAAGCTATAAATTGACATTGACTTTGATTTTATAATGAACAGATCCCTTATATTAACAGATGCATTCTTCAGCAATTCACTGCTGCTTCCTGACAAGAAAAAAAGCTCCTAATGCACCCAGACCACATGTTCTGCTCTTTGTCACGCATATAGTTGTTCTTCCAACGTCAAAGGATGTTTCCTGCAGCAGGATCAGAAGCATCAGAGCAATGCTAGCTTTACAGCTAAGTCTTCAAGGACCAAAATATCAAAGTTTCTATAGTAGAAAACTGGTTAGGAAGCGGCACTGCAAGTCACTTTAAAAGATATATCTTCACCAACATATACTTTATATTGGTTATTTTCTACTTCAGTTGCTGTTTCTTTGTGATCTGCTTGCATGCAAACTCTAACATGTGGCTTACTTCAAATTACAGTATAAAAATTTTAGTAACAGTTACAAGATGACATTGAAAATATCTTCAGAACGTTACACTGCTATGCCCCTCGAGTCCTGCTCTATACTATATGCTGATAGTACCAGAAATGGCACAGACTTGCCTGACATTCTATAAATCACATGGTAGTCCCGGCTTAATGCGTACCCTGCTGCATTGTATCATGGTTCCATTTAGAGGAAACTGAACATGTTTTGAAGACTAACCATTTCACCACAGACTTCCATACAATCTGACTTAATTTAACAAATGGAGTCGCCCCCTGATGGTCATTGGAGAGAGAGATTGTGAAAGGTGAAGCTGTAAACCTTCAGAAGCTACGTCCATCAGAACTGGACTGAAACTGACAGAAATTGGTCATCCTTTATTAACATGTCCTTTTGAAAACCTTACAACCTCCTCTCAGGATGCCTTTTGTGTTTTAACCTCTGTGGTGAACATGTGCATCTCAAACCCATCCCTGTTTTAGGTGTTTTACACTGACTTAACCACAGCTCTCCTTTCCTCTCCTTTACTGCACACCCAAACCTCCACCTCGTTCCCATTGCTCCGACTGCATTGTGACCGCAGTTCACTCTCCTCCTTAAGAGTAAACAACAGGCAGCTATTTAAAGCCTCCCCACGACACACTAACATCATGGAAAGTCGGTCCAGGCACCTTGGATGTGGCCCAGCCAGCATTCCAGGCCCTGTGCTCCCCGATAGTTGCTGCTGCTTCTCTCTGCAGCTTCACACAAGAAGTGAAGCATTCCTGAAGTAGGTGGGTCCCAAGCCAGGACAAATGTAGACGAGCTGCGGCGAATTACTGCTTTGACTCATCCAACGTAGTGTAGGTTGGTGAACTTTCACAAAGCATCACATTATTACATTATGAAACTGTAATCAATTGACCAACCACCCATGATACCCAAAAGTCATCATTACTCAAGTTGTTTCTTCGATGTCAATATTTTCTATTCATTAAAAAAAAAACAAAAAAAAACAACTATTTATGTATGTTTTTTTTAAATAAATTAATATGTAAAAATATGATTAAGATCAAAATCAAAATTAAACAGCCATAACAGTCCCAAGCTCAGTTTTGCTTCCTCCTTAATTTAATTTACCATCATTTTCATTGATTTTAGGATAAAGGTCAGAATGGTACTACTGTTGCCTATAAAAATTGGCTTTGTTTCACTGTCACTTTCTCTCTTCTTGCTAAAAAATATAGCATATACTGTTTCATGCCTTTTCTGTTAATTATTGACAACTGCTGTGAACCCTGATGTGGTTTAAAAAGAAAATGTTTTTACTAGAAGAAATCTGTGAAGGTTTGACTTGTTTTATGCTGCCAGGATAACTTTATAGAGGCAGTATCTCTTTACAGCTGTTTTCTCACCACAGCTTCCATCTCTAATTTCCATTTTTAAATGTATGATTATGTAATGGCCATTCCTCTGGGAGATGTGATGTATGGGATTTGTGATCTTGTGGTTTTTAAGACATATGTAAATACTTGAAAAGCCAACAAAAATGCAGGAATAAAATGTGTTTGGGAAACTGTGGATGGATTTACAACTAAATTTAAGTGTTTTCAAAGAAGACACTCACCTGCTGAACAAATTTCTGATCAATGTAGCGCTTCGCAATGCTGGGCTGAAAGTCTGGATTTTCTAGAAAACGCAGCAGAAACTCGTAGACCAGCTGGGGAAAAAAATGAACATTTTAAAACTAAATAAAGATTTACACTTTGGAAACACTATCAAATAATGGTGAGATCTAAAGGTTAACAAGCGCAGTATCAGTTACAGCCTTACTTGCATGTGAGGCCATGAAGCCTCTAGAGTAGGTTCATCCTCCTCTGGGTCAAAATCAGGATTTTCACTTGGTGGAAGAGTCCGGAAAATATTGGTGGTAATCTGGAGAGGGAAGGAAGAGCCGGGCTTTATTATAAACAGAGAGGAAAGGGGTTAATATCCCAGCAGAAAATAGGACCCAGCTGGGATTGTAACAGTTATGATCAACAAATGACCCTTTTATCTTAAATACAGAGACATGGAATTTTAATTGTTTTCTAGGACTTTACTGTATTATTTGCGGTTTTGTGTGAATTCGGTTACAGTTTATCTACCTACTTTTTGCCTGTCAAAGCATCTTAGGCCAAGCTTCTGAATTTGTACCTGAGGTACAATACCAAAGACACTATACTCTAAGTTTTAAATGTTATAACCTGATATTTTGTGATAAGCAGCTGTTACAGTTTCCCAGTCATTAAATAAACAAAGGCAATTTGGGTCAAGATGTTTTTGAGAGACAACATGGACACAAACTTAATTTGCTGCCCTGAACTCAACAGAACTTCTGGAGAGGAATAACATGCTTAAATGAGCCCAACATTTTTTTGTCTGATCATGTTGTCATGAAAACAGAAGGTGGTGGAAAAATATTCTAAATTCTGCATTTGCTGCAAACTCCTATTAGAATTCTTTAGCAAAGAAAATCTTTGTAGACAGGTCACTGTGACCTTCTGTCCCACCTTGCTATTTTTAGTCAGGGTAAATTTTAAAGTTCCACACACAAACACAGCAGTGGTGAGCTGGAAAAGCTTGCATTATGTGATTGGGTGTACACTCATGCTGAAAGGATGAAGACATCATCAAATTACCTATTGGCATCTAGAAAATCCAAATGACAGTAACAGGGGAGGAAGGCAACAAAGGGATTTTAAAGCTGATGGTTGAGAAAGATCTGTGAGTGAAATGGATTGTAGACTGATTCAAGAGTTACATCAGCACACAAGGATACTTCAGAATTAATATTAATGTAAACTGACACAGTATCCTCTGTGATATTTTCTGTTATGCTTGAGATTAAGGATCAGAGGGAAGAGTTAAAGTGACACATATAGTGCTCTCTATGCATTGGGGAAAACTAGCCAGCTGTGTTGAACTCGCATTTGTATTTAAGCCCTTAAAAGAAATGTTCTTCAATGTCATGTAACATTTATTTGATTAGTATCTATTTTAGTAATCTCTAAATTGTTCAAGCAACTGATTTAAAATTGCTGAAAATTTGAGATTTTCCTTACTAATACTCATTCACTTCACTTAAATGGTGGATGATCATTTTACCTTCTTGTCTTAAGCCCCACATCTACGACAGATCAACTTTTGAAAACTTCTTTATCACTTAGTGTTAATAAAGCATTGGGAAGAAAACATTTTTATTATTAGCAGAAAGAAATGGTGCCCAGCTTGTTCTTGTGCTGCTCTGGTCAAACCCCTTCAAGGTTGAATGAGCTGTGCATTCAAAGATGCCCTTCCGCCTACCACTGTTGTACTGAGCTGTTATTTGCCTGCTTGTGGCCTTCCCCTTATTTTAAAGAAGTCTGACACTGTAGTGCAGCTGTTACTGAGCCGATGGAAATATCACCCAGCAATAACACTTGTTCAATTTTCAAACTTACATCAAGAATACATTTACCAAACACTAACAAGTCTTGTTGCTTTGGCTGCATGTTTTATTTATAATTAATTGCATTTCAGCCTTTTGAGTTTCTGGCTCTTTGCATTTAGGAATATATTAAAGTTTCACATATTATCATTCACCATTTGAGTCAATAGTTAAAAGATATTCAGCAATCTGGCCCGTTGCATGTATCACTGTTATGACACTCCATCACTTTGGTGCCAATATGTATTAGTTTACAACATGAAATACATCATTAAATATCCCAATTGTCTTTTTTTTTTTTTTTAGGGTTTTTATGTGTTTCGAAAAAACGTGAGTACCATAAACCTCAGTTTTTTTTTTTCAAAGGTTTACATCTGATGGCTAGGCATACATCATTCTTGAGACACAACTTAGGTTATTGGGTGGGACACCATGTCTCTGTGTTAAGCATGGCAAGAGGAGGTAACAGTGACGAATGATAATGTATGTGTTTGAGGGTGATATAGAAGGATTAAAAAAAATAAAACCAAAACGAAACTGGTGTACGCTCGCTGATGACAGGGGAGGCTGTAGCTCTGTGTGGGGTGAGTTTGAGGATGACCATAGTAGCAACCAACACATAGCAACGCATAGGATGAGACAGAAAGAAAATAGGGAAGACCATGGGCCGAGACAGAGAGGAAATGCAAGCTCAGAGTGTAGCAAAACTGCAAATGATGAAAAAAAAATAAATTTGAATACAAGTGTAATTTTTGCTCAGTAATGCTAGCACTGCTGCTGTTTTAGTCTCATCCCTCACTTAGACAAAGAAGAGTTCAATCAAACTAACTTCAAAGAAGTGATTTTCTATTAAATGGTAGTGACAGTAATTGTAGTCAGTAACACGTATTTTTATATAGAAATTAACCTGGGAGTTTGCACTCCTGACAACATCAGCAATCAAAGCAGTCCTCACTGCAGCAGAAAAATGGGCTACACTTTAAACATTCACTTCAACATCATCATGTGATAATGTGCCCAATCATAGAGTATTTAGAAGAGCTATTATGAGTGCAGCTTTCTGAAAGTGGAGCTGCTATTTGTCCAACCTCATTCAGAATCCTGACTATAGTAGTGACACTTGGCTCTGTACTGGGCCCTTTCTTCGCTGCATGGATTTAAATAAAGACCGCTGACTTTCTACCAGGTGAAGTCGTACACTTACACTACTAAAAAACAAACAACAAAGATGTGTTCAAATACAGAAAATGAATCAAACTCACTCAAATTAAATTCATTACAATATTCACTCACCTTTACTGAATTTTGGTTTTGAATAGTTCAGTTGATTTAATTCATATACTTAAGTTATTTTTAGGGCATTTTTGATTGCATGATATTCACGGGAAAGTAGAGGGGAGAAAGGGAGGGAATGACTTGCAGCAAAGGGAAGTGGGTTGGACTTGAACCCAGGGTGCAGTTAGGACTGATCCTTGATGATACACAGAGTCCGTAAAACATCAACAGCAGATTTCTCCTGCTTCTGCTTATTGTGACTGTATTAGTTTGATTTTATTTTTATAACTGGAGGGTTGACATCAAAAGATTTCTTGCTATGTTTACTGTCTGTGTTGGCACACAGAAATTTTTATAATGCCATTTTGCAGACAGAGTACTGAGTCCTGTTTATCCATCTTGAATTTACCACAAGCTCCAGTGTTTATATTTAGAGAAAAAACTACTCTTCCACTCTACAGATTTGAGAGTGTAAATGAGACTCAAAATTTAGAACACATTATAAGATAGCTTTAAAAATAAGTTTGTTTGCTAGAAGAGGGAAAAATATGAAATCCTGTTAAACAGAGATGGGAGGTGTAGTGCTTAGATATTTTTAAGTACTTTTTAACACCACATTGATTGCAATTTCATAGCTTTTCAACAGTCATGTGGCATTTACGTGAAGCAGGTCTTAAAATTCAATATTTTTTAAGATGTTTTAGATCTTGCAAGTCCTGAATCAGTAGTTGCAAGGTCTGATATGGATTACGGCCTACATTCTATTCGTAATCTAAAGACTCCTTGACTCAGCTGTGGATGTGCTCATTTGTCTCCATCATGATAATCTGCAGTGTGGAGTGAATCGCTGCAGCACTGACAACAGTACACTGACTGCTGTGCTCTAAATGTTGCACATGAGTAATTCTTATACTGTAGGAGGAAGCCAGGTTGCTCAAGGCATTTACTACATGAGCACAAATCTATATCCTGTTGGTTAGTATGCTTTACAGGAGGTGGAGTTGGTGGTTAATATGGTGTTATGTGTTTATGATTTCTGCAACAGCCACAGTGTTTTTCGCTGGAAACTGATCCCTGCACTGACTTTTCTATGGAATGCACTCACGGGTGTAGATTAGATCTCCATATATGTGAATAAAACATATCCATTAAAAACAAACCAAATTTTACATACAAATTTTGTGCTTACTTACTTACAGTTTGTCATTTCCCAAGCATGCTACGTGTTAACTGTGCTGAGGTTCCTGAAATATATGTATACTTGGTTTTTTTCATAGGAAGTCTTGCATGATAGTAGCAGTAGTTCAGCGTAGGGCAAGTAGATTTTACATTTTACATGAGGTTAGAAGTTGGTCCCAATGAAATTTTGAGAAGTTTGAACCATAAACATCTGGCAGATGTTGAGCAGCCTTTTCCCTGTATTATAGCCACAATCGGAAGAACTAATGAAAAGCAATAGCAAAATTATTTTTGAGATTGAAACTGTTTAGGAAAGGAAGTGAGGATGAGTGAGAGATGGATATTGTTTCCAACTTTGTGTTTAAATTAAAATGATACGTTTAAATCAGTTTCAATCATTCATTCAATCAAATCATTTCATCAATCATTTTCAGTTCTGTGGGTCCAAGACAGATGATCAAAGAAAGGAAGAACTTAAAATGACCCAATAATGGACTATTCCTGTTTGCACTGTGGACTTTGCACTTATATGGAAATAGTATGGTAAAGTGTTTTGTATAAAAATGGTAACATGTTCCTCATGCTGCTGACAAACCCTGTCTAGACACATAATCAGCCTTGATTTTTTAATCTGCACAAGAGCACAGGATGTTACAGTGACACAAAGGGAATATCTCTTTGCTGTTTAATTATATCATGTGCTATAATAATTAACTGGTGCGGTAGAAATCTTAAAGCACTATACACATATATCCTCACCATATTTGTGATCTCTGGGTATGCAGACTCCACCAGCACCCCTCTGTTGGTGGAAACATAGTCTACAAGCTCATTGAGTGTCGCCCTCTTGATCTCCTTGCTTTTTAAGTCAGTCACCGAGTCAAAGAAGTCGAAGAGCATGCAGCACTGCTGGAGTTTCTGGGTGAACAGTTCTTGCTGCTCTGTGGATGGGGCATCTGAAATCACAAAAAAGGAGGACATACACTGATTCAATGCTAACTGACAGAAAACAAATAACCTAAGGCTCCATGGAAATAGATCAGAGAAGCGGAGATGACAACTACAACTATTTTTGCTTATATTTGTGCAGGGAAATAGAGTGAAATCTAAATAAGTACTTTTCAATTTTGCATGTGTCAGGAGTGACTTGTGTACACAGTTGTTTCTGATACAGCAGGCAGAGCAAAGCATACAACTACAACTAAAATGTACATTTAAGACAAACAGGCAGACAGACACAATACAGCAGTGTGTTCTGTCTCACAGAGGCAGCACAGTCATTCTCGGCTTTGATTGTAAAGCCTTTTATGGATAAGCCGGTGAGTGCGTTCAGGGTTATTAGAGCTGTCAAACTTGACCCCAGCTAAGCTATAAACAGTATTTGGCAGGTGTCCAAAAACGTGGTGACACACCGTACAGTGATGTTCTGTCCCTACACAACAGAAGCTCATCCCTGCAGACACAGGACTCTTTCTATAATATGAGGAGGAAGACACAGCTAAAGCGACCCAACAGTGATTCATGACAGCTCATGAACCAGACACCCTAAAGGTTGTGAGGTTACACAAACACAGATGCCATCCCTGGCACTTGTAAATTAAATCTAACACTGGCTACATTGATAACTGTCTACATCTCTACCAGAACTTAAGATATATACTACAGCTATAGTCACGTTCACAAGTTGTATAAGGCCTACTGACATAAAACACACGTAAGCTAAAATAATCAATTAGTTAATAATTTGTTGATCAATAACTTATTTTCTGTGATTTGTAAATATCAAGAACATTTTATAGTGGTAGATTATAGACAAAACAAGTAGATATCACAACGGGTGCAGATTTTGTTAATAGGGCAAGTAATTGCTAGTTAGACAGCATCAGTGACACTTTTTCCCAAGCAGTGGTGCCAAACATCTGGCCCGGCTTCTCAAATGTGCTGCATTTTATTGACTTGTGCATCTTTTTGTTCAATTAAAATAATTGTTTCCCACCGTGGCAAAGCACACAAAAAAAACAAACATCTCCAACCCAATGTGGGAGTGTGTGTTGTCAACTGCAATGGGGAAGAAGTGAAAGGGTGATAGGTGTCACGGCGCAGTTTCTTATTGAGCAATATTACGCAAGTGATCAGGCATTACCCCATGAAATGGTGTGGCATATGGACATTGCACAGTGAAGCACAACTACTAAATTTTCACAGCTAGTGAAAATGTTCTAGTGGTGTTGACAGCTGACAAAGTCCTTATGCAACTGAACTCCGTAGGTCAAACAACCGCCTGCTGCTCAGGGTGTTTGCAATATCTGAGCATAACTATGCCAGTCAGACTTGGTATCACACTACTTTGCCTTAATGGCAATTTTCCAAAGTATCAAATCTCAAAGAATTCCATGGTGAAAGGGCAGATTGAAAATGCCCCTGTAACCTGAATGACATATGGGATGCTCATATTTCTTCTTGGAAGTGGAGTGTAGGAAAATAATGGGAGGCTAAATGTCATCTCTTTGGGTGGGCACACTGTATTCAAACTTTCAGTCTTTTTAGGGAGTGAAAACCACATATTTACAGCAAATTAGGGCAAAAAATGTGAGCAATGAATCAATTAATGTTTTTACTGTGGTTTTACCAACAATATTACGGCACATTAATTAGTCACCTTCAAAGGTACAGCGAGTTGTTTGTTTCCTGTGGAAGGACCCAGCTGAGTTTCAATGTGTACACTTCATGCAGGGCTAAGCATCTCCTGACTGCTGTTTCATATTTAGTGTAAAAACATGAAGGCAAAATCAATTTTCTCATCTAACTCTGTGCTGAAGCAAATAAGCATATTTCACAAAACTACTTCTTCAAGCCTAAGCACTAAGAGTCTTCTCAGTCTGTGGATTGTAACTATATTTTCTCTCCTAAAGCATAATGTGCAGTTCCTTATCCTTTACTTTTCTCCTTAGTTTTGCAAAAAATGCTTGTGTATGCTCCTTGCTGAGGAGCATGTTGCAAATCACTTTATTTGCCTTTATCCTCCAGAGAGTAGCAGTGGCTAAGTCTGCTTGATAGAACCATGTAGATGTGTTTCCCAATGTGACACTATTTTAGATACAGATGCATTAGTGCACAAACTCCTCAGAGCATGGGGGGAAAATATTTCCATTTGGACGATGGAGGATGAAGATATGTTTGAGAAGAAAGAAGAAATCATCTGAGAGTCAAGACATTAATTCAAAATAACCAAGCTGCCAAATCTCAGTATAGATTAATTCTCACTACAATAAATGGTCTTGTTATTCTGAAAGAGAAAATAGAAGTCCTTCACTCCCAGAAGGGCTTTATCGTGGAATCAGGAATTTAGAAGGCAGATGAGGAATCACATTTAATCTCTCTGTTCTGATTGCGGTGTCTTACAAAAAGCTTCAGGGGTCACTTGTACCATTATCTAGATGCAAAAACATGCAATTTGGCAACCACACATTACCATGATTAAGAAAGTGGTAGTGTTAAAGCGACACAGATAAAGCACAAGATCTATATAATCTCCTTTGAGCTGCAGAGTGAATAATTCACATTCAGTTGTCCAATACCTGTTGATTTCTGCAGGTATTTGTGTTTTGCAGCTCAACTTTTGGGTCTTTTGAGCATGAACAAGGAAACAAGAAGATCCCTTGATTATAGAATTTCCTTCAACCTTTAATTTAAAGGCCTTAAATGATACAAGAACATCTCTAAAACAACCACAAAAGCTGTAAAATAACATACCAGTCAACTTTTCTAACCACAGATTCAAAAAGAAGTTGAATTTTGCACAAAAAGTTTTAGATGTTTGCAATTATTAATCACCCTAGCTGGAAACCTTTCATATAGAAGCTTTAATTATGTTTTTATTAGTGAAATAAGATCCATGAAGAATCACACATACCCAACTAGCAAGTCTGAAAATACACTGCAGCTTGTTCTGTTAAAACCCCCTGACACAAACAGAAACATGGCTACTCATTTGCTGTGTACTTAGGAACACAAGACTTTAGTTGTTGCTGATTACTGTCATGTAGAAAGCAAATGCTGCATGATAAATATAGTTATGACGTTTTTCACTTTCCATGAAATGCTGGTCACATTTTTACTTACTGTGAATGTGTGAACACCACATTGGTTTATCCCTACAAAAAAAACACTGTATTGGAAAGTGTGGTTGGAAGGATGATCATTTTGCAATCCTAAATATCCAGAAAACAGAAATGAAATTCACCAACTCTTGTTCAGGTGTTGACATTAATACATGACATAAAGGATTTAATTTTTCTTGCAAAAGAAATTATTTGCAGTCATGCTTGCATTAGAACTGCAATATATGGGCTCATAATCAGTTAAAAAAGTCAGAGATCAGTATCATTGACTCTTATAAAAAGTATAATATTTGCAATACTGAAAAAACAAAAAACAAAAGTGTTGCCTGAATAATTCCCCCCCGAGTGGTTTCTGCCCAAACATGCATCAACAAAAATCCAGATTTTGTGAAAAAAACAAGAAATGTGATATAATTTACAACCACAGTTCTGCAAACAGAGGAAACTCTTGGTTAATTGTTCAATCAACCACATATAGACAACGTGACAAGCACATAAACAGAATAAGTCAGTGCAGGAACTTGATGGAGAGACTTCCGAACAGGGCATGAATGGTTTGATGAGTTTGAAAATGATGTGAGTCATAAGCGTTCCACCACATCTCAGTCCTACCGACACATACAAGAGATTTTAGAGGAATGTGTTCCAACAACGCCCTCAAACACCATCGTGAAAGCACTAAATGTTGGAAAATCTTTTCTAAGCTACTCTGTGGATTCTACAGGCCCAAAATCTTATTCAAAAACTTTACCGTATTTTGATTTTCTGTCATTTGGCGTGTATCACTTTATTTGACTGTACTATAATGTTATCTACATTATCTTTTACCAAAATACTACAAAATGACGAAGGAATCAATAATAATATTGATACCTGTGTCTTATGTACAGGTTGCATCTCTTTAAACCCTTTAATTATGGCGTGCAAATTCAACTGCCTGATAAATTCTGTTTCGTTTGATCATGACTGGAAACCCAGTGAAGCCATTTTCACATGTGTGCAGTGTGCACTAGGCGGAGCAAATTATAACACTTCTGCACGAAAGCTGTGTTCAGATGAGTTAAAGAGGATGTATTGTGCATTAAACTGCACAAATTCCAGTGAGAAATACTTGGAAAATGTAAATATTCTATGAGGAAAATCTTTCCTGATAAAAACATCCAAAGACAATCTATATAGGATAGAATAGAAATAAAAATAGGGATTGCAACATTTTTTGTTAACATTTGCAAAAAGAGATAAAAGCTTAAAATTCTTATAACTAATTAAGTGTCTTATTTTTTCATTATTAACAGCTAGTTGTATGGGAACATATTTCAGAGCTATGACAGTTTGACACATTGCAGCCACAGTAATGTGTCTGACCTCTATTTGCATTTTGATTACCACTGTTCTCTGTTAAGAAGTTTGAATCAGTTTTAAATCCAAAATGAGGTAACACAGAAGGAAATTACTGCAATCCCATTGCAAAATGTAAGGGAAAGTATCATATCTCAGAAATAAGACTTTATTCACATACAAGTTTATCCAATGGCTTCTTCCCTCTGTTGTGTTGGTACAACTATAGGCGCAAATCTGCACTGTGAATATGGAAAAATAGCCACCATGATGGTCAAGACACTAATGGTCTTGACCTATTCACAGGTAAATATAAAAGAAATGTATTTATATCATGCTTCAGAAATCTGAAGCTTACCACATCATACCTGCTTCACATTAATGCCTGCCCTTTCTATGCCCATCAACATTTCATAGAACTATAGTCAAGCAGAAAGTGACCAAAACAAACTGAGGCAAAGAATGCAGGTTAGGTGACCTCTGTACAGTGACAGGTGAGTCCTGCAGTTTTCCCCTGTGACATCGCATTTGGGAAATTAGTTAGACATGCTCAAGTTAAACTTGGTTATAGCTGCTAAGTGTTGGCTTCAACAGTCTCTCTTGAACATATTGATACATTTTGCATCATTGAACTGTAGCTAATATCCATTACCTAAAATGTTTAGGAAACATATGTAAAATGTAGCTACAGAAAATAACCTGGGTTTCATTCTCCACATCTAAGTTGCCGAACTGCCAAACTGGTTGGGTAAGATTCTTCCATAGATACAGGTTGGTTTAGACTAGTCGCCACACTTGTTTAGAGTGCACACTGAAATAATGCTGGCACAATATGTCGCAAAGAAAATATTAAAGGCAATGTACAGAGTGTCATATGACTGGTGATGGGATGCAAAGATGGCAAATTTAGGCAGAATATGAATAACCAAAATGAGGCCTACCACTTAATATAACACGTTTAAACTACAGTTTAAAGAGCAGCAATTTCAGTCAGCAGTATTTCATCAAATGAGTCATGTGTTTGACATTTTGAAATAAATCCCCGTAACTGTGCCACAATAATTTATTGTTTACTTACACAACAAAAGTATAAAAGTGAATAAAGATGACATTTAAACAAAGCAATAGCACAGAGGTAAAACCAGGGCAGCTCTCCAATATTTTCGTGTCCAATCCTGACATCAATATCAACATATTTCCGAGCCTGTCAATCCAGATGCCACACGCTTTGTTAGTGCTCTCCATTAGGTTTGCTCGAAGCATGGGTCTCTATACAAGTGAATTTGAAACATATGGTGTTAATTTTTCCTCAGAGATGATTCAGCCACATGTATAAAACTAAAAACAATGCCTGCAAACAGTCCTGGAGAACTGGCTAAAATAAGGCAAAAAAAAGTGAGATTGAGTCACCTCAACACCTACAAGAAAAGAGAATGGCTCCAAAAGACCTGGAGTTAATGTACATGAAGATAAACTTTGATTATAGTGTTACAATAAGGAAAGAATGAGCATCATGAGAAAATCTGGTCTAAACAAGAGTCATGACAACATCAAATGTGCTCCTCTTGAGCTTAAAGGTGGGAGAGGTAGAAAAGACATGAGAAACGTAAGCAATCACGCTATTCCCAGTCAATGATGGCAGGCTAACAAGTAAAAGCTTTAACTGAGATGTTCAACATTTAACCATCATTCAAATAATTTTTCAATGCATCAACAGAGCAACAAACAAACGGCAAGATTTTGTTCTAAAACTGAGATGCTTCATAGGTAGATGTGCAAATACGTGCTTATCATCTTTGTAACACTAAAATATTCTGCAGTTATCCTTATAATCTCTCAACTGTAGGATTTTTTCGCCAAACTGCCCAAAAATGTCAAAATATTTTTCGGTCTCTCAACCAGGGATGTTTTGTTCTGTTGTGCATCATAGGAAACTGTCAGTCAAATAAAATTAGATTTCTGAACACTAAATACAGACCAAAGGATTAATCAAGAAAATAGTTGTCACCATAGTCAATGGGTTATAAAAATTTTGCCTTTTCTTCATTCAAGCTTGCATGTTTAAAGTGATTATTTCAAGTGCAGAACAGTGAAAATGAAGTATGAATTTATTAGGTTCTCTGTGACTAGTTTCTAATTACAAGCCCATTCAAAACCCAAAACAGTCTCAAATGTTCACTTTAAGATGAACACAGATGATGCAAGTGATAGGGACCCAACCGACCACTGTTTTCGGTCCAAGGACGACCTGAGCCTGAAGGACATATGAACCCTCGGAAGGGAATCAAACTCTTAAGCAGTGTGCCTCTAGTTTAGAATTTAAGTTGTTACGTTATACTATGAACAGTAATCCAGCCTGTAACAGAGAAACTACTAGAACCCATTTACTCATTACTCATATTACTTCTGTGGGTTACTGTGAAGCTTAAACATGTGTTACTGTTGCTGAGAATGATGAATGTCTGACAATCTGCCCAAGAGGTCATATATGCACATGGATAAAGG
Organism: Remorina albescens; assembly: GCA_034769265.1. NCBI lineage: Eukaryota > Metazoa > Chordata > Actinopteri > Carangiformes > Echeneidae > Remorina > Remorina albescens. The sequence goes on from CM068483.1 coordinate 14,334,705, forward strand.
GTGAATGAAACTAGTACACCAGATGCCGAATAGAAACACATTGCTGTCTAGGATTGTGGATTTCAACAAGATGAGCTCTATCTTCAAATCACTGGCTCATCAATACTACTAGTATTCTTATATTAAAAGATAAAAAAATGGAAGGAGAAACTCTGTTATTTATCAACAAAAAAGCTAGAACAGTTAAAGCACACTCAGAAGCCACTCATAGTTATACACAGTCCATGTAGAGTGCAGTTCCTGTACTGCAAGAGAGATCATAGGTTCATCATGTTTTTGTCATGTAACAAGCAAAAATGTCAAATACTTTCATGTTTCAGGTTCTCAAATGTGGCGGTATGATGCTTTTCTTTACCTTACATCATAGTAAACCTAATACACGCACCGTTATGGCTGTAGCAGCTTTAGTAATTTTGGCATAGTTTAAATTTCACTTGTCACTCAAAACATCAATGTAACTTAGGGCATGCTTGCAAGTGAGTTTGCTAAGAGAGATGAAGACAGGCAGGTCCAAACAATGATGAAACATGTCTGCATGTGTGACAAATGTTAGAGAATGTACTCCAACACAAGTGAAATTAGCTGCAGTAGAGGAAGAGAACTACAAAAAAGACATTCTTGTCCGAGTCCCTGTTTAGTCTCATGCACACACACACACACACACACACACACACACACACACACATTTACTCTAGAGAATAAACACAAGTACAAGACATATTTTTGTATTCCATTTAAAAATCATATAATTTATGAAGGCAAAAATACATATTGCAGATTCCACAACAACACACGATCAAAACCTGGTATATGGCTGGACAGTATATTGGTCAATGTGAAAAAGGGAGGAAAAAAATAATATGGATTTTCAATGTCAAGTGAAAATCCATACAAAGCATGCTGGAGAAGTCACTGGATGAAAAGAAAAGTTGAAGATGCCTGAAAATTAGGTCTGTAGTTGGTCCACTGTAAATGCCACTGAAGGACAAATCCGAAAATGTTCTCACCAGATCATTTTGAAAGACAATGAGAAATGTCCGGCATTCAGCTTACCAGTCACTGGCAGATATTCTACTAGCTCACTGCTCTGAGTGCAGCGCTGGACCAGTGGTGGTCCAGACAAAAACTGTGTTATGTAATGCAACCCAGCCCTACAGATGGTCACTTATGGGAGCTCAAACAACCCACGTCTTCAGCCAGTAGACTGCCAACTTAAAATAAAGTTAAATGGCCAGTTTAATATATAAAGGCACAAATGATTCCTGATTTGGACAATGATTATGACCCTAGTCCTGACAGACTAGGGTTTGGAAGTTAGAAACAAGTTAAATTTAACATGTTCAATGAACATTATGAATGTACTTAACACTTATTTCATATGCATACTGATAAAAAAAGTAGAAGTATGGGATTGGTCAACAAGCTTCGACCAACCATTGCTCTCTTCTAGAGCCGCTTGTCCTTGGATAAGCAGTTCACAGGTCATATTAAACAAAAGTAACATTAGCAAACACAGCTTTAAATTGCTGCTTGTTACTTCAACAAATTCTGCTTAATAATACAGTGTGATAAACACAAATTTATCTGATAAACACTGAAGTTCATACAGCATCAAAATCCAATCAATTTCTAAGAGGGTTCAGGGCAAAATGGTTATGTTATTTGATTTTAGAAAATAAAAAAAATAAAAAACTGTAGAAACCGTTGACAGAAAACAAACCATAACAGTCCAACACAGAATATTTGCCCTTCAGTTTTCTAGAAAACGGTGTATTGATTTTCTATGTGCTGGCAGACAGGATGGAAACAGACTGCATGGGAAACATTTCAATTAATCAATAGGCCAATTGAGTGGTCATGTATTTCATAACCAGATATTGATGAGCCATAGCTAGAGGATGTTGGCTAAAAAAAGGGTTAAAACTCCAGTAATTAATCATCAAGGCCATGAAATGTCAAAAACAGTAAAGATGTCGAGAACCATTTTTAGCCAAAGTTTTTTCTTAAAATGATAAATCCAATATATAGATTCTTGCTCATGTGTTGTCTGTCCATCAGTTGTTTCTTTTTAACACCATCTGGTACAAATGTTGCACAGTTAGCAGCGTGCTGAATAAAGCTAAGCAAACACTAATGCATATTAACTTTGTAGTCTAAAACTACAGTGAAATCAGGGGAGACTATTGTACACACTTGATGATTTGGGATGACATGATTTTGGCTGAGTAAGAGTAGCAATGAAGTTAAAAGTAATTCAACAGCTTTATATATTTTAGACTGAATAAGAACAGATACATGAATGAATGAATGAATGAGAGCCCTGAGGATGATTTATAGAGGCACTCAGCTGATCTTACATATAAAGACATCCAGAATACTACAGTATAAACCATAAAAGATTTTAAACCTTAGATGGAGAAATCTGATAGATTACTTCAAGCAATGTAACTTGAGTGAGCATGAGTTGCACCTGAAGGCTTCGAGTGTAAAAAAAATAATAAGAATAATAAATGAATAAATAGTGCGTATGCAGAGGCTGTAAAGAAGTGAGCATACCAGACTTCTCCGGTCCACTCCTCATCTCTGCTCAAGGCCCACAGCTGCAAACTACATTAGCCACCACCAGCATAATGCACCCAAATCTCAAACCAAACCAAACTGTCACAATTGAAGGTTAACACACAGCTCTGAGAAATTATATGTATAGAAATGATGATCTCTGGTTCTAAAGCAATGATTTTGAACATAAGTAAATCATGAGCCAAAACCTTAAGTGCAATGCTTAATCTGTGGGATAGTCATTTTGTTAGTTTTATAAAATTAAGGTGCAAGACAGGATGAATTTGACAACTGCCTATCAGCAGATACAAAAACAAAAAAAATGTTTTTTGAAAGAGAATAAAAACCAGGACAGACAAAATTAATACACCTCATAATAGCTGCATTAAATGTGGGAACATGTAACGGAAATTAAAATCGATGTGCTTTTAGACTGATAATGTGACTGTACTATATTAAGCTATTGACAATAATCACCACACCACCACCATGTAAGCCTGGGTCTAGTTAGAAATCATGGCTCAGCTCAAAATTTCACTCCAGTGACAGAAATAGCAGCCTAAATGAAGCATTCTGTATTTGGAAACTAAAACATTTCCCTGGCCCGTTCTCAAGGCTTCGGGCTGCCATGGCAACAATGTTGGTCTCTGAGTGACTCATCTTTTCAGTGTCTATCACACACCAGGAGCTATAAGAGCTCCAGCCTCTCCACTGCAGGAGGGAAGAGGCATCTTTGCAGGCTACGATCTTTTAGGAGCGGAAACATGCAGACTTTAAGAGGTTTCTTTTCTTTGTCTGGTCACTGTAGGAACCAGGAAGAGTGCTAATAAACTGAACAGTATAACTCTATTAACAAAGGCCTGGAGAGCTTGCACTAAAATATAGGAACCCATTACGATATATGGTTCACAAGGATAAAAATGACTATTATCGTTGTATGTCAACAGTGCACTCAACACTTTTGGCCTTTTAGGTAACTGTGTGAACTGACAGCATTATCAGCTGATAGCATAGTATTGGCATCAGTGTTGGTCTATAGAAAGTATGAGGGTGCCACACAGACAGGATGGTGGTTGAACTCATTTAAATGAATTTGAACATTTGGAACGTGATTGTGGCAGATATACAACTGAAATTTCCAGAATTCTGTTCGAGGAGCACTCTCATGTCAAAGCACAAATCACTTTCACCCTGTTAGTCAGAGTAAATCGGATAATTTGGCTGCCATTTTCACTCCTGACAACAAGGCAGTTTCTACCATACCATTTCAAGCCGACTTTGTAATTGCTGTGGTCCAATGAGCTAGCCTGATAAAATCATATCAGTTTCAAATGCTTGCAGAGAAACTGTGCCTGTTTCAAACCATCTGTTCTCCATTTGTACTAGCTGAGATTAATAATAGAAAGTATTAAAGTGAAGCTATTGATACCAACCACATTTTGTTTTCAGGATTTAAGTTGCATCATGTTAAAAACTTCCAACCACTTGACCAGACAAGTTTCTTAGCCCAGCTCTGCTCTTTCAAAAGACATCAACACTGTTCATAAGTTGTTGAGGCTTGTCTGCACTTCAAATGTGAGAGAAGTTAAGTCCAGCCATAAAGTTTAATAATGCCATTCTTTACAAACAGTAAAAGCAATATGACTAGCATTAATGTCAACACAAGTCTGTTGCTACACTAATAAAAATTAAAGTACATATTGGAAATTAACGAATGGGCCTTAAATACACACAGTTAAGTAAAGAGGCCCAGCAGTGTCACATGTAAAGGCAGGCTACAGGAACACAACCAACAGGTGTCTAGTTGGGTGCTTGCCAAGATTTGTCATGTTACCACAGCTCTGAACAAAAAGTGACTACATTAAAAGGATATGTTTCATGTATGATATATTAAGTGGTGCAATATTTGGGCCAAGTAGGTATAATTCTGTTGTACATTGTTGTTAGTAGTTCATTGATTCTTTCAACTGCTTATCTGTTTCTGGGTCGCGGGGGTGCTGGAGCCAATCCCAGATCACACTGGATGAGGGCGGGGTACACCTTGGACAGGTGGCCAGCCCATCGCAGGGCCAACACACAGAGACAAACTCACTCAGACCTACGGACAATTTACAGTCACCTATTAACCTAAACATGCATCTCTTTGGACAGTAGGAGGAAACGGGAGTACCCGGGGGAAACCCACGCAGGCACAGGGAGAACATGCAAACTCAGCACAGAAAGGCCCCAGGCCTGGAAGCGATACCCACTATGCCGCTGTGCTGCCAGTTGTTAGTAGTAAAAACCAAAATCAAACATAAAGAATAGGACAATGGAATAGTATAAAACATACAACTCCAAATAATTGGAATATGGCAAAATGCAATAGCCATAGTGCAGGAATTTAGGAAAACAAAACATTTACATTAAATCATATTTAATCAAAAGCAAGACAAGTTTGTATAGCACTATATCATACAAAGATCATTCAATAAAATTCAGTTCAGTAAAATACATGTGTGTTTTTGAAACTAAGCAAATAAATCTGGAAATATAATTCCAACGTGTGAGGCATTTCCCTTTTTAGGGAGAGCAGTAGACTTGACAGGTAAGGAACAGACTCCTTGGCCAACTGACACCTTCCTACAGCTCCACCTAAAACAACAGACTGCATCAACTGACAACAGACTCTCCAAAGCCTAGTAAGGGCCACCCATATTATCCCACACTATGACATGTTTGCTTACTACTTCCCCCCTTACATGACAGACAGTTTTTTCAATCTTAATTTGGAATGTAACCTTGGTATTGTAAGTAAAGTTTAATACCACACTTGGATTGTGCATCTTGCAGTTCTGTTTTCACACACACACGCAGATGATTTGGTTAATGGATGGAAATGAGCTGAGCCAACTTTATACGCTTCTTTGTTGAACTGTTCCAGCTAATGTGCCGCTGGCACAGGACTTCAGCTGTACTTCAGCATGTTTGTACAGGAAGTGATTTCCAACGTCACAAAATATAAACTTGTCAAACCGCAGAGAAAAGATTAATACAACCTTCCTCAACTTGCTCTCTACCAGCATCAACATATAGGAGGAAAATGCAATAAGGCCCATCTGACCTAATGCAGGTGTTGTGTGCTACATAGCATACCTCTGAAGTCCCAGCCTGTAGTTACATCTATATAGACACCATTTGAGTTTCCTATGAGTAGAGATGCATCTTACCCCTAAAAAAACCTCAATGGAAAATTATTAAATCCCACTTAACCCATTCTTCAACATCAGTCAGGATGTTTCTGTGCATGTCAACTAAGTCCCAAGTGCTCATGTGAGGCAATTCTGTTTCACATCAACATCTTCGAACATAAGCAAGCTGGATGTACTCTACTTTAGGATCATTATCATCGTTTCAAATTCCTTTAGGTCAGCTATTTTAAGCTGCTTGTTCAGTAGGAAAGAAGCACGTAACTGAGAGGAAAATGTTTACAGATGTGCACTAAACTCCTTGCACCAGTATTTCCCCAAACCAGCAAGTCAAAACAGGGTTGTCCTAGGCCATTCACCATGTTGAGTTCACACTGTAAGTGCAATGTTTGCAGAAATAGCTTTCACGACCTGAGTGTAATTGTTGTAACTGACGGAGCACATTACACGATGGTAATGACAGAGAGCCTATTTTAAGCGGCAGACCCCTTCATCCTCTTACCGTACCTTTGAGCTGCGGCAGCGGTGAGAGCTCAACTGGAGTGCTGTGTGTGCGGTACTGCGAAGAGCCCTGGGATTTCCTCTGTTTCTGGGCCTTCCTCATGGACTTTCTCGTGAAGCCGTCCACTTTCTCGGATGCAGAGATGGCCGACATTTTGATGCATAAACCGACGAAGACTTCAGATAAACTGTTGTATCCCTAGGTCAACTGAAAGCTCCCCTCTTCGTTCACATCGGCACGAAAATACGGAGCAAATTGCACCGCCTGAAGCTCTTCTCCTATCCAAGTCCTGCCTTACTCTGTGCGATCCAACATGTTAGGTCGGCGTTAAACTGTATCTGAAGGCTGCATCATTAAGAGTAACTTCACAACACCGACCAAGTACAACTCATGACATTGCCCGCAGTACAACGAAGCCAAGATAAATATCCCCCAACTCCCTAAAAGTCTGGTGTCTTATGCTGCTTCATCGTGTCTGAACACAGTCTACCTGTTGTAAAAAGGACAGACATTGTCGTAGAAAGTTGCCTGAATTGACATTAAACTACTGACAACAGCAGCCGACTGTCCTGCTAGGCTGCAAGCTAACTGCTCCTAGCTAGCGGGCTAAAATTAGCAGCCGTTAATGTTTGCTACCACGATAACTTTGCTCCGCCGATAAAGGGAGGAGGCAGCTACAGATGACAACCGCTCCGTGAAATGCACAGTTGTCTATAGTAACACAAAGTCCACGTCTTCAAGCAGCGGTTTTCAATCCTAGTTCGACTTCCGCTGAGAGTATTTTCTGAAGAACTATCCGCGACCGATGAAGTTCAATTTTCGCTCGACGGCCGACTTCGCATTTAGCGCTAAAAAGTTAGCCGTGTGCACTCACGAACGACCTTGCCTTTGCCGAATAGAGACCGATCGATTTGCGGCCTCTAAAAAGACCGAAATATCCTCAAACACAACAAATGACTGGATGTCGTGCCGAGCTGGTAGCCATAACAGACTCGATGCCGCCGCTCCGTCGCTGTCTGTCGGACTTGGCCGTTAGGTGGGCTGCGGAGCTTCTCAGGCTTCACTGTCACCGAGCGACGGCAGCGACGGCCAATCACCGTTCGAGATTTACAAACCTGGAAACTTTTTAAACCAATCAGGTGGAAGAGAGTGCAGGGCCGGAACATGTGACATGTGAAAACAAATACGTGACGTCGTGCGGTTGAATGAGGAGTGGCAGCTGTAGTAGTTACAGTGTTTGTGGCAGGGAAAGTTACTGCAGTTGCCCCAAAACATGACTGCAGCATCTTAACACGCTTTAAGATAGATGGTGAGGAAAGCTACCTTTTAGTCATTTGTATAAGTGATGGCACCACCTCTACAAATAAAATAAACATTTTAAAAGTAGAACTTCTGCCTTTTCCACTGCTATCTCTGCATCTTTTAAGAGATTCCTCACAGTTACCTTCATCCATTCAGTTATAATATCAGTAAATGTAAAGGTGTTGAGTAAAAATGCATTGCTAGGGCAGCAAATGATGATTATGATGATGACATACTAGATATTTCAACTCTGATCAGCTGAGAACTGATTTCCTGTGTAGTATGCAACTATCAACACCACATCACGCATTGCTGTGAAAACAATTTTCAATTTAATAAGAGCAAACCACAGAAAGTTTGCCTTAATTAAATACAAATGAAGCATACAACATTCATTGGCTATTTTGTACATATAAACATTTTAAGCGTTTGGTCAAAACAATCGAATTTAGCATATGTATATGCGCAACACTGACAGAAAAAGGTCTAAACCCACGAATGAAAATACCCTAAGACAGCGTACAGTCACAATCTTAGTTAAGTTCATAAAATCACTTAAAGACACAGAGCAAATTAATGTTTTTGTTTTCCTTTCTTGTAAGCAAAACTTAAAAAACATCCACAACTGTGGACAAGTAATCCCTTTGCACTTGAGGATTAATATCTGGTTGACCACCTCAATAACTGAATTAAATTTGAGCTCTTGTACTAAATGGCAATACATGTGTTTAAGTTGTCAAGCTTGACTTGAATGAAAGATTTTCTTAGCAAAAATGCATCCTGATCTCTAAACCAGAGTAATTCAGCACAGCACCAGAAGATTGTGTAGGAGGCAAATGCAAAAAAACCTGTGCCCCAATTAGGAAAAAAAGCCTCTCTGAATGTGAAAAATGCAGCATTGACTATGTAGAATGAGTGTTTTGTCAATCTCTGTGCAACATTCACATCCACATACTTACATAACCAGGACATAAATCAGCATTTTAGAGGCATATTATCTGTGGGTTCTGTTTCAAATGCCCAAAACAAAAACAGAACATTTTAAACAGAGGCACAGAACATTGAATTGGCTGAAGTAGGTCACTTCAGTGGTGGTCTCGTGAAATATGTGGAAATTTTCTTCATGGCTTGAGGTGAGTGGATTGTCTGTAAAAAAAAAAAAAAAAAAAGAAAGACACAAAAAAGGACAGCTGCATCAGTCATCGTAATAGCTAATAAAGAAATAAGTATGTAAACAAACTATTATCTCCAAAACTCTATGTTTCCATTGTAAAGTAGTTTTTGATTTAGTTAGTTTTTAAGCAAGCAACATTCTTTAATGTGGGTTTATCTACTGTTAAATAAGTGAAATAGTTCACTGTCCATTGAAGAAAAAGTCCTTCTTAAAGCTTCTCTAAAAGTTTTCTGTCATTCCAGTCTCCAGCTAAGTTGTGTCAATGATGAGTTTATATTGATGAGAGTGAGGCTCCAGGAGAAAGCTTAGATATTAATATTAAAACCATACAAGTTGTTGTAAACAAAAAGTTGTGGAATTACCGGTGAAACTGGTAGCTTGCTTTCTTGCTTCTTAGAAGTACTGGGACTTCTAGGTATGTTCGGGCTTCTCTGACCTTTCTTCATCTTTTGGCCCATCACGGACAACCAGTCCATTCGTCTGGGGGAGTAATTCTCCTTGCCACTCTGTCTAGATGAGGCTTCCTTGTCATCTGTATGACAGTCTGTTTGCACCCAGCTTTCCTGAGCGGGGCAACAGATTCCAGACAGTGCCCGGCTTCTCTTAGCTACAGGGTAAAGTTCAGTAACACAGTCACATTGTTCTGCATCCTTACAGCCTGCAGAAGTGCCTCCATCAGTCTCCAGCCTGCGCTTGGCCCGCCGCTCAGTGGGAGAGGTGCTGTTTGCTGGGCTCTGGGGACACGGGGTAAGCACCCTGCTGGGAGACGGACTGACCTGACTGGGAGAGGCATTGCTCGGAGACAACCACTGTTTAATTGAAGTTGGTGTTTTCTGGCGAATAGCAGCTGCATTGGCATCCCGAGACTGGACAGGTGAAATGGTGCTGGAGGGCAGAGGTAAGGCTGCCCCACTCGGAGCACAGACAGCAAGCCGGGGTGAGGCCAGGCCTGCAAGACTCTCTGTCCTCTGTGTCTTGGCAGGAGTTGTCTCAGCTCTGACTGAAGTCCCTTGACAAAGAAGAAGCCACTCTTAGTCTGCTGTGACGCCACAAGTGCTTTCATCCACATATTTTGTATTCAATGGTAGAAAAATTGTGATTCATGAAGAAGCTCTTTCATAATTTATGTTCTGAGAAAAAAAAATTGGCAAGTCCTTCAAGCTTAAATAAGTACATTAAAAAGGACAACAGGCATATCTGACTAATTGGTGGATAAGCGGTAGGAAGGCGGTTGAAATGTTTACTTGTGGGGGATTTAGGACGTGCCCAGCCAACAAGGTTGGCTTCTCCCACTGCAGACTGTGCTCCATCTATTTCCCGGTGAAGCCTCCAGATCCGTACTGTGTGGTCATCAGAACAGGAAGCAATCTACCAACAGAGAAATGGGGATTACACAGACCCTATATCCAGCTTCCTGGCCTATTAAAACCACTCAGCTTTACAACAGGGAAGCATAAAAACCCCTGCATCATTTGTAGATTTTGCACAAAGAAAACAGGATGGAGGCCATGATACTAACAAAGCTTGCTGTGAATTGTAAAAGCCCATAGATTGAAAAAAAAAAAAAACTTAAGGTTTTCTATCTTACCTTTGTAAAATCTGTTGGGCACCATGCAACACATGTGACTTCTTGACTGTGGCCTTCAAGCATCATGGGAGGATGCTGAGGATCATTAATCTAAAAAATAAAACAGTTAAAAAACCAATACACATTTCATTACCCAAACACACTGTGAACATAAACAAAAAGTTTCCAAAAAATGGGCAAAAAAACCAAAAAAAAAACCAAACAACCTTTACCTTCCAAATATATGTGTGATTGTCACTTGAGCCACTGGCCAAGAACTGGTCATCTGGGCTGATAGTGGACTTCACATAAAATGAGGAGTTCTGGTGGCCACTGAAAACTGCCACTATGGAAGAAAAACAAGGCTGAGCATTAACCCTAACGCTATGAGAGCAAAAGCCTGAGAATATACAAAAATAAAGATCCAAAAAGGAGATTTAGCCAGAGAAACCTTCCTCCAAATTCAATGAAAGTGATCCCACACAACAACAACTTTAAAAGATAAGTACAAAATGTCCCTGCATCCCTACATTTCCTGTGTAGTTAACAGGATCCTGCTTTTCACAGTGGTCAAACCAAAGGACATAAGTGTGCAGCCCCATCTAGTGATATACAATGGTAATAAATTTGTGATAAACAGGAAATTATAAATTTTTGCAGTTATACAACATGCCTAGTATGAGAGAAGCCTTCATTTACCTGGAGTTGTTGTTATTCCACTGATGTTGAACATATAAATATTATCATCAGTGCAGTTACACATGACATTGGATCGCGTGGAGTCAAGAGTAAGCCCAGAATAACCTGCAAGACATGTAAAACAACACTCATCTTATTTTTCATGATTTGCATCAACTTCACGCAAATGTGAAGATCACCATAGCAGAGAACTAACCCAGTCGCATCCGCATGCAGGACCCCGGGTATGGGTACATCTGCAGTGGAACGGGATCTTGAAGGTGTGCAGTGTAGTTCTTTCTCAGATCCCACATCTTGATTACTCTGGTTAGGAAGAAAGAGATAGAAAAATCAACATAACAATCAAAAAAGGTTAGGGTTTGATTCTCATGAGTCATTTTATGATGACTTGATGCCTGTTAAAAGCGGTTTCTTACCCATCCACAGCACCAGAGGAGATGAGGGTGTGCTGATCCCGGAACAAAACTACTGTGACACTTTGCTGTGTGTCCTGCAAAAAAAATAAAATAAATAAAAGTAAGCGCTTTGTGATCGGCGTTATTTTCTGTTTCACTTTATACTAATAAACAGGGTCAGATAGGAAGGAAAGCTCACCACGCTGGGAGCCATGCCACGCATGTGACTGCGTCTCTTCCTCGTTTTAGAGAGGGGGTTCGTCTCTGCTTTGTTGTGAGCGCCACTGATCTGTTTCACTTGTTTGTAAAAACCATCTGAAGAGGACATAATACAATCAAACACTCTGCTAAAAATATGAGTAACCAGCATCTTTCTATTATTGCCCCATAAAGTATATCATCTGCTACCATTTTACCAAAAATGGAAAAAAAAAAAAATCTGTACCTTTTTTGCTGCATCTGGTGTCCCAGACCATAATATTTCCATCCCGGGCTCCAGTACAGAACACAGCTATTGCATAGAGGACAAATAAAGCCTCATTATATGCATCTTATTTTAGATTTATAGATGCTAACCTGATAGTATTTTTGAATGCAATAGCAGGTGGAGGTAGACCTAAATATTGTAATAAGTAACATCTCCAGCATCTTGTTCCAATATGCTGTATTATGTATCCAGTTTACATCACCAATGTTTTCCTGTGAATTTTAGGAGAAAATATATATGAGGTAATGGATGTATGTACCTTTCTCTTGGGGTGCAAAGGCAACAGATTTGAGACTGCAGAGGTGGCCCTTGAAGCTGCCTAACATGTCTCCTGACTTCACATCCCATAACCTGGCCATCTGATCACCTGAAGCAGTCACCTAAGGAAGAGGCCAAAAAGATTACTATGTGTATTATATGCAGAAAAAAAACATATAAATAAATTCAAAGTGAGGAACTGCAATGAATCACAACCACTGGCAGACTTGATTAAAGCACAAAATTTCATTAAATTGAGCAAACAAATGTATTTAAAGACAATATTCTTAAAATATGTTACTCCCTTAATGGGATTCTCAGACAAAATTAATTTGTACTTACCAGTTGAGGCTCTCCTGGTACCCAGGCAATATCAAAGACAGCATTCTCATGAGCCAACCATTCTGCAAAGTTCACACATCATGAGCCACTGATATTTCCTGATGATGGACAGGTCAGTTGTGAACAAAGTAGTTTCTACACAAACCTTTAAGAAGAGGGTTTGCTCGGCTCTCCGTGTTGTAGATCCTAACAATGCCCTCTTCATTAGCTGCTGCAAGAACATTTTGCAGATCCCCGGCTGAAGAGAGATGAAGGCACATGATGGTTAATCAAATAGACAACAGCAGCAACCAGCTCTGACATGCTTCTTCTGAAGATACAATGCAGGTGGGTTACCAGAGGAAAAGGCTAATCCAAATGGTGGGACGGTGTCACCCAGGTTCCCAAAGGAGATGTGCTCATCATGTCGAACACACTGGTAGCCCTGCAGCATGGAGCTCAGGGGCCAAGGATTTGCAGGGGTGGCTGCACAGGAAAATTGTATCTAGTCCAATTCAGTACTTTAAACATACGATAATTCAAATTATATATTTTGGTCTGATGAAATTAACCAACAATGAAAGGATATTTAATGCATGATTTTGGAAACTGTGATTGTGATATTGGTCACTTCAATTGGAAAATGTACAGAAAAACATGATTTTTGCTGAAGTCTGTACCAAACAAAGATGGTCCCTTTTTCAGACAGGTTTCTCTCTATACCACCACAATGCTTCTTTTCTTGGTTTGCTGGCAACCATTTTTCCTTTATAACTAAAACGCAGCGCCTTTGATTTAGAAATTTCTTTGGCCATATTGAAATTAGGATGATATTTGAACTACTAGTTCAACCCTTTGTGCATTACTGAGTCTAAAACACCAGTGTCACTGAAGACCAGCTAATTTAGGTTAATATTAATTCTATAATAAGCTGTAGTAATGCCTGTCTCAAAATTTTAATTGCACACTTATTATCCTCCTTGACCTAAAGAAGTACTGCTAAAACTTACATTTAAAGGATCAATGAAACCTTTTTAAACATCTCTTATGTTTTTAGATGGTAATCGAGCACGCTTTTGAATGTTAATTCAATTTTCTGCTAATGCATTCACATCTACACTATTTCATGGGCTGATTGTAGTAAATGCAAACACAATATAAGGATCGTCGTTTCGTATCTGTTAACTTAGCCTTTTAGCTGTGGAGGAAGCGCACAATAACCCACAGTGATATCTCCACACACACTGGTTGGCTCACCATTCTGCCTCCGTCTGCCCACTCCTCTGTCTACGATGGACCGGAAAAGCATCCCTACACTCCGGCAGAAGGCGATCTATACTTATTTCTATTAATCCTAAACAATTAGCTGCTGGTCTTCTGTTTTTTACGTGGTGCTGCTACCGATCGTGTTTCCCGCGAACAGATCGTATGAGCGCAGAGAACGAATCCCCCGCTAAACTTGCGTCACGCTTTCCCATTGGTGGAAACACAGCTACTTCCGGTAGAGCGGGCGCATCCACATCCGCTTTTCTCTTGTCCGCCAAAATAACCCCCCAGCAACCCCAGAATAAGATACTGCCACACTCCCACAGATCTACAAGCATTGATTTGGGTGAACCATAAAAACAGATGGTAAAAAAAAAAAAAATCTATAATAATAATAAAATAACAAAAATAAAAATAGAAATGCAGCAACACTTTAAGCTTGTTTTAGAGGTAAACGTTTAAATAGTTTCACGCTTGTATATATGTATGTTTCAAACAAAACATATCACAAGTAAAATTGAAGAAAAGCAGCATGGCCCCTATCAGTGATGCCATCATAACTTTGGATGGCTGTTAAAATTGCTGAGAGATTATGAAGTTGTAATTCACTGTATTTGGTTAAACGGATATAAGTTTAACTGTTTTATATATTATTTTGGGTTGTTTGTTCTATAGTAATGCATCTTATTTGATATACGTTGTGTGTAAATGTTGACTGAAAAATAACAACTACTTATGAAATGAATGTCGTGGATTAAGAAGTGTCGTGTTTTTTACACAGACAGGTGTGCTTCAGTAAGCGCTCTTTATCGTCTTAATGTGTATAACTAAAAAAGTCAAATATTTTTTGCATACAGGAGTCAGTTGTTCAATGAGTATATTTTATTTTGAAGTCAACCCTTAAACCGGAAGGGATTGGGGAGTGCTATTCAGTGTCGCTGTTGTGTTCTTGAACAGTGAAATACAGACTTAATGGACACATCCAGCCTGGTTTTAAGTAAACAAATATAAACAGAAATGTCGCTTTCCACAGCGCGGTCATTTTTATCGGAGGCTTGTTATGGAGAGCAAGAGCTCGACGCCAATTCCGCTCTCATGGAGCTGGACAAAGGTGCGTTAGCCGCTCTGCTAACGAGTTAGCATTCGGCTGTGTGGACTTGTAGCTTCACCATCTGTGTTGGGGCATCTCACTGTTTTGGTTTTTCCTAAAATGCATTAGAGGTGTCAGTGCTTTGTTGTGACCAGTGAAAGTGCTTCATTTCCAGGGCTCCGGTCGGGGAAGCTGGGGGAGCAGTGTGAGGCTGTGGTGCTGTTCCCCAAACTCTTCCAGAAATACCCGTTTCCCATCCTCATCAACTCAGCTTTCTTGAAACTAGCAGACATCTTCAGGCTCGGGTACGGAACTGGAGTTAACACCGTAGCTGCTGATGGCATTTTTGTTTAAACATGAACTAAAGCAGCTCATTCCAAGACCACGTTATTCCTGCTAAAAATCTCAATCAATGGTAGAGTAATAACTGGGGCTGCAAGATTTCCACAGAACTTGGAACAATACTCAACAATATAACTGTCATGAATGGCTGGTTTATTAGACCCATTTACTCTTTTCTAGATGCATATATAAACCTGACAAGCGATTATACCTGCTGTTGTTTTTTGCATTAATGAAGTACTTCATTTTTTGTTGTTGTTGGTTTGTTTTGTTTTGTGGGTCGGCTAGCTTTGGTATGAAAAAGTAATTCGTGCTCGGAAATCGTTAGGATTGCTTTTACTTGGATATTTCATTAATATTAAAGGTTGTTTCTTTAATTTCAGAAACAACTTTCTGCGCCTCTGTGTGCTGAAAGTAACTCAACAGAGCGAGAAACACTTGGAGAAGATCCTTAATGTGGATGAATTTGTGAAAAGGGTGTTTTCTGTCATCCATAGCAATGACCCTGTGGCCAGAGCCATCACACTGAGGTAATAATATTTAAAGACAATGGTGAAAATCTTGTGTCATAAGGCTATAAAACAGTGCTGGAAAAGACATGTAATACATTCTTGCCTATTTCCAGTTACCTAAGAGTGAAAACAATGTTACCCTTGCTCCCCCTCTTCAGGATGCTTGGTAGTTTGGCGTCCATCATCCCAGAGAGGAAGAATGCCCACCACACTATTCGACAAAGTCTTGACTCTCATGACAATGTGGAAGTAGAGGCTGCAATATTCGCTGCTGCAAGTTTTTCCGCACAGTCAAAGTAAGGAAAGATGTTAATTCACCTGAACTTGTACTGCAAAAACATAAAATGAGATTTTGGATAAGAACCTCTCTTCTTTTTTTGCATGGTTTCTAATTTTCAGGGACTTTGCAGCTGGGATTTGCAATAAAGTTAGTGAGATGATTCAAGGTAAAATCTTTGCAGTGCACTCATCATTCACAATTTGTGAAATAACCGTTTTCAAATACACAAGCTGTTTTTACAAACTTTGGATTCATTCAAATTCCAAACAATTTGCCAAATTAGGTAAAAACAAATCCAGACCTACAACAAGTAATTCACAGGCAAAACCCAGAAGAAACTTTGTTATTTCCAATTATACTTCTAATTTTTCCTTTACGTCAGGTTTGGACACTCCAGTGGAACTGAAGCTGAAGTTGATTCCAATGCTACAGCACATGCACCACGATGCCAGCTTAGCATCCAGCAGCAGAGAGCTTCTGCAACACCTTGTTAACTCCTATCCCTCCACCCCCATGGTCATCGTCAGCTTACACACCTTTACCCAGCTGGCTGCCTTTTCTCTCATTGATATCCCTAAACAGGTAAGAACCCTGACTGAGCTGTATCTGTCTGTGTGTGTGTGTGTGTGTGTGTGTGTGTGTGTGTGTGGGGGGGGGGGGGGGGGGGGGGGTTGTTTTTTTTTTTTTTTCTGTACACAACTTTTCTGTTCTGTACTGTCGTATTTTACCTTGCAAAGCAACTTAGAAGTAAGTTTGATGTTAATGATGTACCCCTCCTTTTATTTGATCCCATTTTCATACAAGTTACAACTCCTTCTTCAATACCTGAAAGATGACCCAAGAAAAGCTGTGAAGAGACTAGCAATTAATGACCTAAAGCTCCTGGCTAAAAAAGCTCCTCATCTTTGGATCAGAGAAAATACTCAGGTAAACATTCACATGTTGAAAGCGCACCGAAGCATTTTCTTCATATTTGTATGAGAGATTGAAATAATGAGCCTGTCTATACCTGCAGACCCTGTGTGAATGTGCCTTGACTAGCCCTTACAACAGCTTGAAGCTGGGGATGTTGGCTGTCCTCTCCACCCTCTCTGGAACAATCGCTATAAAGCAGTACTTCAGTAATATGGCAGGTAGTGTTCGTTCTAACTCTGCTTGAAATGCATGTTTCCACTGCTACTTTATGTATTATGAAAAAGAAGAACTCTGGACTGATCTGTATTCTTTTCAAATATTCAGGTGGCTCCTCAGTACCCCCTCGGCTGACTGACCTGGTTAAACTGGCGCAAGAATGCTGTTACCACAGCAACCTGCCAGTCGCTGCCCATGGGGTCATAGTACTCTCCAACATTGCCATTTCCTGTCCAGAGAAAGGTTAGTTACAACAAGCAATGGTCCTCATTAGAGACTGCTCTAATGCCAGTTACTTATACAAATGATTTAATTTCAGATTAACCCCATGGTTGTTTGCTCTAGTGTTCAGTGCCTCTGGGTGTATTTCTCCCCTCAGATATAGTGCAGTTGGAGCAGGACACAGTTTTGGGAGTGGAGTCCCTCCTGATGCTCTGCAGTCAGGACAGCAGCCCCAGTGCCCAGGCCACACTCAAAGTAAGACCTTACAAGGTAGTTGATATAGGTGGATGAATGCATCAGGAATACAGCAGGATACTGAGAATTGATACTTTCTTGGCACCAGTCAGAATATGTTCAGCACGTAGCACATGCTATGAAAACTGTATGAAAAAGATCCCTAGATTGGCATTGTCTAGTTAGCTTTGTAATAGCAATTTAATTATCTCACAAATGAAAATTGGACGGTTTTAGAATGTGTTCATTCGATGTTTTTGCTTATCTAGCCTCAGTGGGTCAATTAAGGAGAGAGTGCCATGGAGAAGTGTGTGGAAATAAAAATTTTGCTTCATGAGACGCCTTCAGGATGCTATATTTTTACTTTTCAAGGAAAAGAAATTGTAGATTGTATTTATTTATTTATTTATTTCCATCCCTTGGTCCAAGTTTTTACTTTCCTTTGTGTCAATACTAGACAGCCCTCACCTCGCTGGTCAAGATGCTGAAAAGTCGACCCCATCTCAGTCAGTCGGCTGTGGAGTTCCTTCTCGGCCAGCTCCACTTGTCCTGTGACTCCTCTCGTGTTCTTATGTGCCATGCTCTGGCAGCCATCGCCACCCACCTGCCAGTGCTGGGTGACGGGATGCTGGGAGACCTGGTGGACCTCTACAGAGTGGCCAGTCACTCCTCCACTGGCAAACAGCAAGAGCTTCTGGTGAGAGACTCTGCATGAGTCACATGTCAGCTGCTGTTTAGACAGTAAATTAAAGTTTTGAGACCTTAAAACAGTTAAATGTACCAGACCTGACACAATTTAGATAACATTGACATGGTGATTTTATCTTAACTACTTTAAGAGGACAATCAACCTACACATATGAAATATTGTAATGGGAAACAAACACAAATAGTCACTCACTTCACTAAAATTTCTTTTTCAACACTATCTAAAATTTTGGGGTCCAACACTAGTGCACTCATTTTGATTCCTCTAGGTTTCCCTGGCAACAGTGATTTTTGTTGCTAGCCAATCCTCTTTGTCATCTGACGTGAAGACAGTCATCAAACAACAGCTGGAGAATGGTGCTAATGGCTGGACTGTATACCGCATTGCACGGCAAGCTTCACGCATGGTAAAAAACAATCAGAATTTATTTATTTTTTATCAAACTGATGTCACAAGAAGCTTTCTCCATCTCCTGAATAATATTACTTATTTGGCAGGGATGCCATGAGTTCTCCAGCGAGCTGTACCAGAGTCTGCGTACCCGTGTGGCGTCAGAGCACTTCTACTTTTGGCTGAATAGCCTGAAGGAGTTTTCCCAGGCTGAGCAGTGCCTGAGTCATGTGGAGGATGGAGACTATAGTGGAGCCATGAGCGCCATCGCTGAGGCCCTGCGCTCCTACCAAAAGGGCATCGCCTCCCTCACAGTCAGTTAACTATCTGGCATCTGTCAAAAAGCATTACTGCAGTTCCTTCTTCCCCAGTGACAGCAGGCTTTAAGTAGCCTGCTGTCAGTCTGGAGAGTCTGACAGCAGGCTGATTTCACAGCATCTCAAACCTCATCCTTGTACCTTACTATATCTTGTCAAGTCCATTCAACGAGAGCTTTGTAATTATTTAACTTTGGTAATTAAACTGCAATTGTGTACATTTATCTGGTTAATCCCTTCAGGCTGCCAGTACTCCTTTGAGTCCACTAACATTCCAGTGTGAGTTCATTAAACTGCGGATCGACACCCTACAAGCCCTGTCGCAGCTCATTTGTACCTGCAACAGCCTGAAAACCAGCCCTCCTCCTGCCATTGCCACTACTATCGCCCTCACCTCAGGCAATGACCTGCAGCGCTGCGGCCGCATCTCATTGCAGGTAAAATAGGGTGTTTGCAGGAAATAGGTCCTTGTTTCAAAGCCCCAGGTAATCATGTCGTTAAGGTCATTGTGTAGCTTTTCTATAGGTGCTCTAGCATGATATGTGCCCAACAAAGCTCTAGTTGGCATTGGTATGTATTTCATAGATGATGTCCTGTTTTCACGGTGGTAGCATTTGAATTTTACACATACAGTCTAGGCCTAAATAAAATGTGGGAAAATTAGAATCAATGCCAAGAATGTGTGCATCCAACCCTATATTTTCATTTTCTAGATGAAGGTATGCATGGACGAGTTCAGAAGTCTTGGAGCACGCTATGCTGATTTACACCAGGCCTCTTTTGATGCTGACTATGCCACTCTTCGTAATGTGGAGCTGTATCCTTAAATCTGCCTCTGTTAAACTCGCAGTGTTTTGACATATTTACTCTGCTGGCATGTATTTCACTTTAACTTTTTGTCCAGACAACAACAGAGCTGTTTGCTTGTCTCCCATGTGATAGAAGCTTTAATTCTGGACCCACAGGCAGCCAGGTAATAGCTGTCGCTGAACACCAGAAAAATGAACCAACAGGATTGGTTTTGTTTGCCACTTCAGCAAAAAAATCTTATATTTATTGTTTTATTTTCAAAGTGATGGAGGAAACTTGTATATATATTGCTCATACATATATGGCAAATGTAAGTTCTTCGTGGTTGACTAGCGAGAAATTATCCCATCTTAGTTTCAATGTATTTTCATTGATTAGAGGAATGTGTGAAGTAATGTGTAAATGACACATCATAATAATGTCAATAAATGCATCTCATTAATTTGTTAAATGTTTTTACACTATTTCCATTACTTCAATTCTTTGTACTAGAAGTGCTCACATCCCCTGAAAGACAAATGTCTCTCCTGGAACACATTTGTCTGTAACGGATTGTTGCTGTAATCTAGTTTTCAGGAATATGGCACCCTGGGGTCGGTGCAAACAGAGAGTGAATACGAGCGACAGATGATGTCTGTATTTAACCATGTGCTGGAGGAAGTGGAGGGCCTCACCAAGAAACACCCCCCAGTTTCATATCTGGTGAGATTAACAAGGACCACCTTGTCATCATCAAACTTAGCACATGCTAACCACTTGGTGTATAGTTTTGCTGTAGAGAACCCAGATTTGCAAAGTGTGAGACTCTTAACAAATGATCTGATGTTATTTAGTATTATGTAAGTTGTGTTTGGTAGTATAGGTAAGTATTAGAAAGATATTATGTAGAAATGTTGATGTTGACAAAATACTGAAATGAGCCTATAAGGTAAATGAAATAAAGTGTATTGCTTGCTCTGATTGTTTTTCAGCACACAGGTTGTCTCTGTGATGCCGTCATAGCTTTGCTCAAAGTCCCGCTCTCTTTCCAGAGGTACTTCTTCCAAAAGCTCCAGTCAACAAGCATTAAGGTAACTCAGTAACTCATTAGTTTATCACTTTAATTACAAAAACCCAAAATTATGAACATCTTAATTTGTAGTTACTGATGCCAAAAAGAATGGGGAAACCCTTAAGAATGACAGAGCACATTTACTTTCAGAATATATTTGTTAAATTCACACATCCTTGAGACAAAATCAGTTACACAATGCTCTTTACTGTTGACAGTCAATTCATCATAATAGATGATTTTATCTCATCTTGTGAAGATCAAACTTTTGGCAAACTCCCATAAAGTTTTCCCTCAGGCTCACGTCGCCTTGTGACATGATGTAAAGGACTTTTTTCAGTGACAGCAGTGACAAGCTGCTACACAGCTAATTGACAGCCCCTATACAATACAAAGGACTATAAGACAACACATGTAGAATTAAATCATATAGCTGTGTGATCAAAGAATCGCTTTACCTTCTCTGAAGACTAATCCGGGCATGTGTTTTCTATTTCTACAGCTTGCCCTCTCTCCATCCCCACGAACACCAAGTGAACCAATCCCAGTGCAGAGCAGCCAGCAGCTGACTCTAAAAGTGGAGGGGGTTGTGCAGCACGGTACGACACCCGGACTCTTCAGGAAGATCCAGTCTGTCTGCCTCAATGTCACTTCAGTTCTGCAGAGCAAGACAGGGCCTGACTACAAGGTATGCATTAGTGTTTTGCCTTTATCTTTGATTATTTATTTATTATTTAGTGCATTCTGATTTGCAATAAGTCAGCCGTACTGTTGCTCCTTTGACAATAGCGTTCCCATATTTTTGATCCTTAACCTTTCAGATTCCACTTGACACTAAAACTAATGAGATTGAGCAGCGAGTAGAACCCCACAACGACTACTTCAGCACCCAGTTCTTACTGAATTTCTCCATTCTGGGCACACACACCGTCACTGTAGAGGCCTCTGTTGTGGACGAGAGTGGCACAGAGTGGAAGACAGGGCCCAGGACAACAGTCTCAGTCAAATCCCTGGAAGATCCTTACTCTCAGCAGCTCCGCCACCAGCTGCAGCAAAGTGCATCCCAGCCTGCTCCCCAGAGAGGAGCATACTCGCGCTTCTAGTAAATGTTTCCTTTATGCTATCTTCACGGTCCAAAATGGTTTTTGCTTGTGTCCTTGACCTGATTTCTTTTGTAAAGACTGAATATGTACATATTTTTTGAATGATTAAATGACCAGATTGATTTGTGTATTGTTTTTCTAACAGGATAATTCACATTATTACTGTCCTTCTGTATAACCTTAGGGTCACATGACCCACCAGAAAATGCTAACTTGCTTTTAATTCCCTCTCCATATTCTGAATTCAAACATATTTGATCTTGCAGACTACTAGTAAAAATGTCCTTGAATATACTGTTATCCATTTCACAAAAAGTGTAGTAGCAAAAGGCCACCAGGGGGCAGAGCTATGTCATTAACTGAATATCTCTGTCTGAAGAGGAACACATAAATGCCATACTCGTCAGAATAATGTCAGTATTTAGTCTGTGTCCTCAAGATACATTTCCCATTTCCAATTTTACCCTGAACATCATCATGCTGAACTGTGATCTCATGCTTTTCTTGTACTTTTCACCAACAGCTATGACACCCAGCTCTACATCATCTCACATTCTTTAACAATGATGCAGCTGAGTGGTCTCAGCTGTTTCTGGTTTAAACACAAGAAATGTAAAGTTTGAGATGGTGAATTTATATGCCCCCTCTGAGGAGATAATCTGAAAACAATTTGCAACTTGGATTAAGTTTAGAGGCTTCACAATTAAGTCGTGGGAGTTTGTCACAAAATTTAAAGAGTGTCTTGTTCATAAAAAGTGAAACCTTCAGCACTTCCAGGAGTCTGCGCACTTTACAGCGAGGGGCTGGAGGTGAACAGCAGAGCATCAAGTGACACGGAGTTGAGATGAAGCGTCCTCTCTTGGATTTCAAAATAAAAACAGTATATAGGCCAAACAAAGTTCATTCTTACAGAGTGAAATTGCAAATGTTGGCTTTTTACAAGTTGACCATTTGGCAACATTGAGAAATTGGATTTCCTCCTTTTTTTTTTTAACACCAGGAAATATTTTCATCACTCTGAACGATGAAACATTGAGGATATTGTGAAATCAGCGAAACTGTGCTGGAATTTTATTTTTGTAGGTGTATTTTATAATTTATACATTAATAAGGTTATTTAGTCAGTATTATTTCTAAAATAGTGTCTTCACTAGAAGACATTGGACGTGTCTCCTCTTCAGACGCCAATTTAAAGGATTTCTCTCTATAATACGAAGACAAGGTAATACAAACCCTTGTACAAATGAAACCAACTAAAACCTAAGACAATTTAATCCTGACATGCATTATAAGAGGTAATAGAGTCGCTAGATTTTTTTTAATAATTAATAAGAAAATAGCAACCCCTTGTTTTCAATCCACAAACTTGGGTTTGTTTTTTACTAATTACTTTTACTGAGTTACTTTGTTGACGCTGTTTCTCCTTAAATTTCTGGTGTTGCTACTTTAACTGACGTAAAACATGACAATACACAGAAAATGGAAAACATGTCATGTGTTTATATTGAGCATGCAAATAAATGAAAAATTAGTATTTGTACCTTGGGATGTTTTAGGCAACAAAAAGTCTTTAAGTCCTCATTTAAATCATCCTGCCTGGAAACATTAACAATTACTGACGCTTTTACTTTGAAGGCGGGGCGGACGTGTTTCCGTCCACCGCGTGGCGGTCTTTTGTGTACATTGACTCGGCATGAATCAAGGTCTGGGGACAGATAACGAGGGATGCCGGCAGAGAAACGAAAAGAAAAACTCGCTGCTCCTCGTATTTTGACGTGCAAATGCCGTGTGTATTTTGTGTAGCGGTTGTCTAACGAGCAGCGCCGATCCGAGGCCCGGATCTGGACCGCATCTCGGTCAGATTGGTTAACGGGAGCTCGGTAAACTAGGCAACTTGACGACGACGGCGATGATGGTGATGATGATGATGCATTGGTGGATTTATCCCGGTGTCTCTGACTGAGATGGAGTCAACAACGCTCAAGCGGAGCTGCCTGCCTGCTAGCTAGCTAGCTAGCTGGCGAGCTAACGGTGCTCGCCGGGAGACACCGTGCCCGAGCCGGATACCGTTAAGCTAAATGGGTGCAGCTGCAGTGTTACATCACGGGGGTTTGCTGTAACGTTATCCGACCTTTCGACTGCTATCCCCGGATTTGATAGAGAGCGGGAGGACATGTCAACCGGCAAAAAATTGCTAACCTAACCTTTTCGGATAGTCACACGTGATATAGTTTATCTTGCTCCAGCAATTAGCTCCATCCCCGACCGTCCTTGGATGCTTCATTGACATTAATTGGGGTGAGTAACACGAGCTACCACACTTCAACTGAATTCCTCCAGGCTCGGACTATGTTCTGGGAGAAATGCACGGGGATTGAGTTTTGCACCACTCCCCATTCATTCAACGCCCGGGTTAACATTTGATATAGCCCCTTCAGATACCTCAACGCTCATTCCTCTTTAGTCATCTCTATTCCGTGTGTGTTCTTCTGTAATGTAACAGCCACGGGTTGTCACACCTGACATGTTTAATGACATCCGTCCCCGTTATGCTAACTCAGCCTCCTGCTAGCTAGCATGTCCCGTGTGACTGGTCCTTTTATGGTGCTGTCTTTGCACGTATTACTGGTTCAGCTAGGTAGCTACCCTCTGGGCAGTCACGAATAACCAACTGCTCTGGTCCAGAATAAATAATTTTTCTCAATAATTAGGAAAAAATCCCTGTCAACTGCGCCCCCTTTTATGTCATACCATGAAATAGCCTCACCCTGAACCGGTTCGCGGCAGCCTGGGTGTGTGGTGGTAAAACACTGGGCTTATTCTGCCGATCTGTTTGCTGTTCAGAGGAAGTCCGTTTGTTTACATTTGGACTCGTGTTTGTCCACCCATGACTTGTTTTGCCATTTTGTCACACCAGCCGGGTGGAGATGCTGACTGCCGCCGTGTCTCTGTTCCAGACGGTGTGTATCAGGATGGCACAGCTCTTGGACGGGGCCGGCAGACTGGGCTGGGTTCTGCTCAAGGCTTTGCTCCGTTTTGTGTTTATGTTCCTCAACAACTGTGTAGCCATCCCATCCTACTGCTTATACCTGCTGCTCCTCCAGCCACTCAGAATATGGGACAGCTCCACTTTCTGGCACATCGAAGGAGTCATGTTCAAGTGGTTGCTGGCCATGGTGTCTTCATGGGGCTGGATTGCAGGCTATACAGGTAAGATGTTGTCTTTATACATATTGTTTCTGTTCCCTGTATGTTCAGCTGTACACGCTGAGGTGTATTTGCACACTGGACCCAATGGGAGCACCTTAATGGCGGGTAAGTGTGCATAAAATTGCCCTGACACTTGTGAAGTTGCACCCTAACCCCTATTTGTGGTTCGTGGATCTACATTGAAGCTGCAGAAATAAGGTTCTGTTCAACTGAAAAAGATGAGCTTGATCAAACCTTAGAAGACTTGTAGAAAACACTCTCTTTTGACGGTATGGTCAAAATTGTAGCTGCACAGGATGAAAATTGTTGTTTGCATCACAGTGAAAACAAGTTATGTCTTCTAGTTCAAACAAAGATAGTGGCTTTGGTTAATGTTGAACTATTCAAATTAAGACAAAGTGTAAACTTGACTAATATTAGTTATATTGCATCATAATCTTTTCCTTGGTTTGCACATTAAGAGCAGGGATGAATTTAATTTCCCTCTATCTGGATTAGGAAACTCAGTAACTTTAGTGGAAAGTGTCGTAGAATGTTCTGGAGCAGACAAATTTTTTTTAATCAAGTTGGGCAGAAGAGTCAAAGTTTGATGATGTTGTAATAGAAGTCAAACAACTGTCAGTGCTTTTCAAACACTTGAATGTTGATTTGCGATTCCTCCCCAGCTGCTGACAGCTGGCAACTGTTTGAACACTGACATGAATGAGTAGTTGAACTCCCTCTGCCCTTTGCCACCAAATATATATTTTTTCCTGAATGACAAATAAGTCTGTGACAGGGTTAAGGAACATTGTTAAGTAGAAATGATCGTTGAACAAAAATGAATTAAAAAAAGGCTCTTCTTGCTTTTGAATCTTAAATAGCACAGCTGCTTTTTGTTCTACTTTCAATAGCACTTTTCCATCCAAAGTAAGATCAGCAACCTTTTTCTGTGAGGGATTCTGATTCTTCATAGATTGGTATGCTTTTATTACTTTAGCCACATATTGCCATTTTTTTTACATGATATACTATTTTTCTGCCGTCACTTGTCCTGTTTTGGATCTTTAATTTATTTGTAATGAGAAATCTTTTTATATTTAGTAGTTAAGATGATTAATAAAGGTGAGTGGAAATAATTCTAAATGCTGCCTGAAATAGTGTTTTGTTTTATTTATTTATTTATTTATTAACTGTACTAAGAAATGTTGAAACTTTGTTGATTCCTTTCATCTGGCTTGTTGAGTGTCTTGAAGTGATTCAGGCTGTCAGGGGTGTTTGGTTGCGCAGAGCTGTGAGCAAATGCTTACAAATTGCTGAAGTGGTGAACATGGAGAACAACAAGGCACGGTGATTAATATTGCAAAGCTTTCAGCCTATAGAACACCTGGTCTTTTGTTGGCCAATGTGCGTTAAAGACCTGTGAGTGTGACTGAAAGTGGAGTAGCATGTGAAGGAAGACTTCAAGTGAGGCAGTTCAATGTGCCTACCAGATAGAACATATGTTGTAATTTGCTGTCTCATATTTATCATATGAATAAAACTTGTATATTTATGCATATAACTGTGATAGAGGTCTCATTAAAACAGCAGGTACAATTTTTGTTGTAACAATTCATATTTAGAGTTTACCATGTAAAACTATAATAAGACAGATTTTTAGATTCTATTTATTGTTAATTCTTGCACAAACCAGGTTTGAGTTGAAGTAATTATTAGTAGTAGCAGGATATGAATTTCTGCAGCCTAGTGCATCACCGTTGATGAAAGAAAAGTGTCAGGACATATCAGTTTACATAATCATTTAAATTTCACTTCAGCGCTGCAAAAAATGACTAACTTTTGAATGTGATGTATGAAAAAGAAAGTTAGGGCTACAGTAATCCCTCGCTATATCGCGGTTCCCTCGGTACATCATGGGTTTCTGCGGCCGATCAAAATTTGGCTTAGTCTTCCCAGATGATTTTGGACATGCCACACTATTGGCTGATAGAGGAGACACGACCAATGAGAGCATGCTGTTCAGTATCATGGGCGCTGATTGGCTTAGTGACCGCAGACAGAGTCCCCAGCATCCTAACTTTCATCATCCCACACCGCTCAGTTTGCTTCCTACGCACATCCGCTACATCGCTCAGCATCCTTATTTGTGTTTAAGAGTGTAGAAAAGAGTGTGTGGAAGCTTTATAAAAGCTTTAATATATAAAAATATGAAAAAAATATACATTACAATACCCTGATGAATCACTATAGCCAATCCTGTTTCTACTTCGTGGATTTTCACCTATCGTGGGGGGATCTGGAATATAACACCCACGATAGTCGAGGGATTACTGTACTATAAATGATATGTATGGTCACTTAAATGAAAATTTCTGCGTGTAGTTGTGCACCAATGTTTCGGGTGTTCTTTTGTATTGTTGTTTGGTACAGATGCGTCAAAACAGTAACTTCAAATTACAAAAATTGAAAGACAAAAAATGACATCTGAACAGCAGGTGTGTTCCCTTCCATTCAGAAAGGTCCTTGCATTATGTGAATAACCACTGAATTTGGACAGCACATAGAAATTGTAAAGTTCTGGGTTTTGTCCAAGGTTACACCTTTGCTCTCTCATGACTGAACGCATTTCCCACATTCCCTCCATAAAAACTGCAGTAAATTATGTATGCATTTTTAAACCACTTTCCCAGGCACTTGAATGTATAAGTGGGCCCCATTGTCTACAAGTATTAGCACATTTCAGTTTAAATCTAAATAATCTGGCTTGTATAGAGTTTAATTGTAACCTGTGTAGTAGCCTGTTTTATTCTAACCTAAGATGTTGTAAACACAAAAAATATATATATTCAGACAAAACAGGATTTTCATGGTCAACCTGGGTTTTTGGAAATTGAGGTACACAAATTATCAAACAATCAACATAATATTAAACTTATCAATCAGTAATGAACACACATGCATATTTATTTATGTATAAAGACACACATTGAGCTTGTTCCAAACAGCATGTTTTGAATTGATGTGTGACACTAAAGAAGCGCAGGGTGTGTGTGAGGGAAATGGGCTTATGCATTCACAGCTTGATACTCTGCAGTCTGGAAGCTGAGCTTTGGTTATCAGACGTGAAGGATGTTTCATCAGCTCCAAAGGAGAGACAGAACAATGGAGCTTTGTAGATAACATAGATCATGTTATCACTATCATATACTGCATGTTCTTCATCGTTAGGTTTGACTGTTTGGCTTTAAAATAACAGTTACAAAGTCATTTTAAAGATGAGCTGAGTTGTAATTTTGGATCAACCAGATTTGCCAAATGCTGACTTGACAGGCCTGACCAGTTTGAAGGTTGTGTTTGACTGAGATTATGATAATTTTTTTTTATTTAATTTTTTTTTTCGGGGGGCAGCGCTCAACCAATCAATAGGCTTTGCTAACATAGCTATCAATTGACTATTAGCTTCTAGGGGCACACTGCTGTTATTACCAGTTACTGCTCAGACTCTGAGCCCAAGAAAATTGACTCTGCCAGCGTCTTCTAATTACCACTTGTGGCTTCAGAGTCTGTTGTTGCCGCTGCTCAGCAAAACTTATATAGACTTTCTTCAAGTAAAGAGGAAAGATTTGTGTGTCTGTGGGTGCTGTCTATCAATCAATTCTTAGGTAGAAGACCTCTCTTTGACAGCTAAGAAAAACTGCTTTGAAAGCTGAGCTGAACTCCAGCAGCTGTCATTATTACAGAGGGTAAGGATGGCTCTCTCCCCAGTAATGTGTGTTTACGTCATTTATCTTAACTGAGCACCGTTTTAGTTACAGTATATAGCTCTGTATCATTAGTATATGAAAAATAAATTTCACAGAGTTGTCATCTACATGCATCAAATATGAATCATTTTGGAATTAATTTTTCAAAATGCCAGTTCTACAAATACGCTCCAAAAACCTCCCAAGTATGAACATTTTCCAAGAAACTGTCCTATGCTGTTTAATGAAATCACGCTGTTACCTGTTAGTCATTTGACCTAACCCCCTTTCCCTGATGCTGACAAAAGCAGTGCATCTGCATGAGATCTGATCAGACTGTCTCTCACACACACACACACACACACACGAGTGGGGATAAACAGGTGCACTAAAGCCAGCAGGATTAACTTTTCATTGCATAGCCGATGAGTAGGTAGTTGGAAGAGATCAAAGCTGATGACCGTCTGATTGGAGACTTTGTGCACTTGTTTACTTGTTAAAAGTTATTTTTCCCAGTCTTTGATCACATGGCGAATATAATTTTAAGATTAAGATGTGTATTAAATAGGGCTCCATACACACAAATATAATGTCATACCATCATGTAAATAATAATTGGGTTTAGTCTGATTATTATTGTATATTATTATTATTATTATTATTATTATATTTTATAGTATTATATTATTGTAGTTTCATGTTCTACAAAATCAGGAGACTACCTGTGACATCGCTGTGTGTGTTACTGTAAATGTTTGAGAATGATAAGATTCTGGGTGTGCTAAGCAGTAAGCTCTGCAGTGCTGGAGTGAATGTAAAAGTGCATCATCTCACTTTGAGGCTAAGGTAGAAACTGCTCTTCAGTTGCTCTTTAACTGCTCTGTACAGCCAGGATACACCCACAGAAGTGTTATCAGTTTCTTGGCTGATTCGACTTATTCTCGATACTGTGTGGGTGTGCACAGATCATCTTTGATTGACATGTTCCTGACTTCCCAGCAACTGTTATAAAGGGACAGTTTACACCTTTATGATTCCCTTCAGTTTATTTTACACCTAAGGTAAGTGCCATCGTGCATCATATCTTTGTCAGGTTATGCTTGGTAGTCTTTTCAAGAAAGAACGTCCAGACGTATCTTTTGAGAGAAATCATTGCCCATTTGCCCCTTTGAATGGTTTTACTTGGAGAAAAGATTAGCGAGCATTTTTCCAACAAAATCTATAGTTTATCAGCTGAAAAGGTGACGTAGGTCCAGGTACATATGCCTACAGTAACACACCCGAAGAAGGCAAACAAGTGTGATGTGATGGCCTTGCAGCTCCAGTTCAGTTGAAGGGGTGATGGCATGAATGGGCATGAACACAACTTTTGTTCTGAAATCCTGTAACTTGTTTGCATAAGTGGATGCTGATTTTTGTCTCCCTGGTGTACAGAAAGATAGTGGGGTATTGATGTGGCTGAGCAACGCATTATGTGGTGAATCCATATTTTAATGTTAATGTGTTGTGATGTAATTGATTCTACAAAGTTTTAGAAGGAAAGGATGGAGTCACATTGACTTTTAGCTTTTAATGAAGGCAGGAAATTAGAGACAATTCATGAGATGCAGTTTATCTCATCATGGAGTTTACTGGGATGGGTGTGGAGCCTATTAAATCTTCACACAGAATATACACCGGCTAAATCGATCCTGTTCCTATATGGTTAGACCATGGGTGGTAATGATCAATGATTATTGAGTAAAAGCTTTCCAGTTTTCTACAATCCATCTTTAATTAGTTACCAAGACGTGAAACGAATGTGTGGCAAACAAATACACGAATGGCAAAATTAACAGTTTGTTTAGCTCTTGTAATCATGATTACGACTTCTGTGTACCTGGCTGCTTTCAGCAGGCTGTTGATTCATCTCTTTGAAGAACACACTTCTGAATCATACGTCCGTGTTAGAAGCAGTAAGAGTTTTAAATTATGGCTGCCAAAGTCAACAGACACAGGAAAATGTGGGAAGTGAAGCACAAATGTTTCACTGTTACTGTCTGGCATTAATTACCACTCCTCACACAGTTGTCCCAGAAACCAAAAAGCTTTGACCATACTTAAAAATTTCTCCTTTCCTCTCACAGTTGACACACAGTTCTTGTTTTTTGAAGACTCTCTACTTTTTGACATTACTAAGCTACGGGTGGCTGAGATGCCTTGCCACATCTCTCTCCTCCCTTAGAGAGAGAAAATGTGTGTAGCAATGGCCAGCAAGGTCAGCAGTACACCATTTAGCTGACCACCAATACCGGATTAGAAACTGTGCCTGCAGTGTGACTGTAATCCTGCCAGGCTAACCGTGTCATCTCTCAAAGACAATTTCCCAAATGTATTCTTTCTGACAAATGACCCAGCTCTGTGATATCGTTTATGCTCAACTCCTACAACAACAGGGACCTCAGCAAGCACAAAGGCATGCTCCTTATGAAATGACATTGCTTTCGCAGTCTATACACCCCACGTCCCCCTCAGCAAGTGTCACAAATGTCATTTTTCTTCAAGTGTACGCTCAATTCTTTCCCATGAAGTTTGATCTTTTTCTTTTGAGCACAGGAGGTGAAACAAAGGCCTATATTGAACACAACAATAAATTGTCCTTTTCATCCCCTTTAAATTACTTTTTCTAATGTTTTGGTCCAAGGATGCGGAATGTTGAGTGATTCAAATACATCCTATACCTTCAGGCTGCAGCGTGGCTAGGAGGAACAGTGATTACAGAGTTGTTGCTTATATCTAGTTATCAATTCACATGTCTTTGGAAAAACAATCTCAAATGTCTGTAGGCTGCAAATTGGCGTCCTATCCAGGACAGTAACATAGTAACAAGTAGGGGTGGGAATCTTTTACTATCTCAGGATTCGATTACAATTTTTGGGGCTACGATTCTATTCAAAACGATTTGATTCATAATGATTTCTGCTTGAATCTATAGGTGTGCAAAGGATCCTCATGATCTACTCCAGTCTGCTTTGCAAGACAGAATGACAAATGGAGACATTAAAGTGTCTTTTTCACATTTATTGTTTTAAACATTTATCCATGCTTAGATGGAATTTTGCAACTGTTGCATAAAAGCAATACCACATATTGCTTAAGTAACAAAAATAAAAGTGTCTCTTTATAATAATAATAAAAAAAAAAAAAGTGCAGTTAAACATGGCTTCCCGAAGTGCTTAATCCTCATTTTGCAAACCTTGCACACTGTGAAGCTCATGTCAAGCTCGGTCTTCCCAGGCTATCTGTAAATAGGGCCCTATAAAATCCGCGATCACAGAATCACGGAATTAGACATTAAAAACGGAATTCATTATAAACACGGAATAACACAATAAATCTTTGCCTTCAATAAGGACGGGGACAGTTGAATCTCTTTTTCCTCCATTATTGTAGTTTCCTCCTTGTTTTGGTGCTTACTGCGCATGCGTATGTTCCAGAAATGGCTCTGTGTTGACGTCAGGACGTCCCACATACAAAATGGAGGCAGAAAGCCTGTGGATTTGTTTTATTTTTTTAAAACATTTTAAATCGATTCTGAATTGTAGTAAATGAGAATCGCGATTCTTATATGAATCGATTTTTGTTGGTACACCCCTAGTCACTAGCTAGAGTGCATCTCCTGCATTAAATGTTTCCAGCTATTGTTGATGCTTCCAGCCAAGGAGAGTGTTCTCCAATATTTGTTAATGGACTTCTGAGTAAATGAGGTGAATTTTTAGATGGCATGACTAAATCTCATTGTGTAAATGCTGAATAGCTAGCTGCAGGTAGATTGGGTGGGATTTTGGAGTAGATTAAAAGCACCTTTTAAACATCAAAAAATGTTCTCTTTGTCATGTAGAAATAAAATAATCTAATGGCTTTCTTGAAATGCATTTCTTCTGTGAAAAGATTCTCATTGAATGAAGCTTATACACAAATTTTCCTTTTTACTGTGACAGACCTGCTGCATTTGGTTATCTGCCCACCAGGTTTACGATTAACTCAATGAACAGATTTTATTTTTGTTTCAGGAAACCTGATGCTAGAAATGGAGGCATCAAAGGTCATAAAACTGGAGAATACATCAAAAATGTATAACTGAACATGCTTCCATGAGTCACAGTAAAGCAGACAAAATAGCTGATGAAAGGAAAGACTAATTCAGGGTTGTCAAAGAAGGTCAGCTATCGAAGATTGGATAAACTTCAGGTTTCAGTGTGCTGCTAAAAGTACTGGAGAGGAGCAGATCAACAGCAGGCACACATGAATCTGTCCACCAACTGAAGCAGTTCACCCCCTGAGAACATTTCGAGAGCCCGAAGATGTGACACCATAGAAGTTTTAAGCCAGCCTGTCTTTAAAACATCACCATCTCACATGCATTTTTATTGTGGCTTGCTCTTTTTTTTTCTGTCTTGAGCGTTTTATTTTCCTCCTATACCGCATATCTTGCAGCTGGTTGATATTGCATTGGTTTCACATTGTTATTTTATGTATAATCATTTGAGATTCATCTGCATCTTCCAAAAAATGAACTCTATCTTGTAGAGGAAACAATGCCCTTGTGTTGCACTCTGAGATCTGACGAAGCAAACATCTGCATGATCCAGAGCTGAAAGTGTCTAGACCCTCTGCCTCTGTGGAGAGCTCTGGGGATTCCCAGTAAACAACTACAATTCAGCTTAATCTATCGTCTCCTTGTTTGCCTTTTGATACACAGAGCTGCTGAAATGTGTTTAAAATGCAAAGGAAGCTCA
The DNA here is from genome assembly GCA_034769265.1 of Remorina albescens. Lineage (NCBI taxonomy): Eukaryota > Metazoa > Chordata > Actinopteri > Carangiformes > Echeneidae > Remorina > Remorina albescens. The sequence continues at coordinate 14,368,327 of CM068483.1, forward strand.
TGTGTGCTCCAGAAGGGCGATAGGTGTCACTCCTCGTTTCATATGAGATGCATTTCCCCCTTTGTTGCAGCTCCTGTATGTATTCTGTACACAATCAGCTGCTGGTGAATGGTTAGTGAAGTGGCCTGCATGCTTTCAAAAGAAGCCTGACAATGTAAATCAGGGACAAGAAAGCAGAGGTGACGTTGGAGATCCAGTCCCTTAGGTGCTGATAAAGACACTGGTCATTGTCAGGTTGAAAGCATTTGTTTAGTAGAAACGCTCCACGAGAAATCTGAACAGTTGCAGCAGTTCACTGATTTACCATATAGAGGTAAACGCCTTTTTAAAGTCAACTTGTTGTTAATTATCTCATTATTAATGCTCTATCTCATTAATGGTGTGTGATTTAATATGTACCCGCACATTGTCCATAATCCTGATGAAAACTGATTCAAACACATTTGAAGAGATATCAAATACAGCAGTGATTTAATATAATTTGATTATGTTTCAGAATCAGAAATGCTTAATTAACCCCAAGGGGGGATTTATTTATTTCTTATTTCCCCCATAGTGTGTGTGTGTGTGTGTGTGTGTGTGTGTGTGTGTGAGAGACAGACACAAATGTGACAAATTAGAACAAAACAAAATGGCATTTGCTAAATTTGTGAAGTCCAGCCAATCTCTATCTGTAATGCAGTGTAGGTTTCTCCATCTGTAGCCTGCTTTGTGATTCAATGAAGGCTTCAGTACAACATGGTCACATGCATGATTGACATGTGACTTTAACTCACTTTATATGTACTAATCTGAAGTAATTGGCTGTGCCATTTGAAAGAAACTGGCTGAAATGCGTCATACTTCCACAACATTTTGTCTGATCAAAATTGACGTGCCTCTGCATGGCCTTAAGAACTGCTGCTTGCAGCTATATTTTGCATTGTTTTATTTTTATCACTTTGACAGTGAACAAAGCCACAGTTCTGTTCTTAGTCGCACATGGACATTTTATGTTGTTTCACTGAAGTTGGAACATTATTTACGGGTTGTCAACATGCAAATGAGCCTGTTTTCTGATCCTGTGAATCCAACCTTCTGCTTGTCCAAACCTTTACTTCAGTCAGAGAGCTCAAACAAGCCTGTTGTTAATGTTATGTGTCTTTAAACTGAGGATATTCCAACTGTAATCTATGGAAAGCACTTGCAGTACCTGCTCTTTACTAAAAATAAATTAATGCTGCCTAAAATAAGATATGTGTGCAGAAGTGCAACTTCATGCACTAAGTTGAGGATGATGATATGAACATTTTGTATCACTGAAAGGTCGTGAAGTGTATTTAGTACTTGTCCAGAAAATATAATTGTGTGACTCTGGAAAGTGATAATGAAATAATAAAATGCTTGTAATGCTTTTTATTCCTGGCCATGAATTGATCTCACTTCTTGAACACTGCAGGGTAAATTATAGGCCACTTTTTGTAGCTGAACTTTTCATCTTGTGGAGTCATAGCTTTAACTATAGTATCCTTCTTACTTCTTGTCGTTGGACCACAAACCATACAAAATGAATGAAAGCTCAGTTTCTAACAGGAATTGAAAGCCTGTAGTGTCATACAATTATGGGCTATCACTTTTTTTTTTTAACTACTCTGTTTCCTTTAGTGACCAATGTTGAAAGTGATTATGTAACCATTCCCTGAAACTCAATTTTCCTTTTCATTCTTTCCAGCTATTTTTTCCATTTCCTTGTCAAGTCACTTAAACGTGTTGAATGAGGACGAACCCAACATTGTAAAAGTACCTAAAATCTTGCTTTGACCATTTCCTTAACACAGTGGACTCATTCCCACCTATTTAAACACATTAACAGAACAGTGTAAATGTCTTTCCAACCCACAATGAGTCATTTTTAACATACAAGAGAAAGACAAGTTGCATTTCAGTGTGTTGTTTATGAACCATGCCTATCTGTATGTTTTGGCTTTGTATATTTCTTACTCTGCAGACTAACTATGAAAAATCTTAATAGTTTACAATGACGGTTTTCAATTTAAATTCAGATCCAGTTGCAATTTAGTGACTTTTAAAAATACTCGTCTGTTCCTAAGTACCATTATTGCTGCTCTCCCCCCCTCAGCTGACTTGTTATGAATTGCTGCTCTGACTTAAATGAAAAAGAACATCTGGTTAACACGGATATAGTTAAACAAAAAAGAAAAGCATTTCCTGAGATCTCTATGGAGAAATGGGAGGAAGTGCAGCCAGGGATATGGGGAGTGGTGTACATGGCTGCTTGTGGCTTTACACCACTACACTGATCAGCGGTTGGTGTCCCACCAAGAAAAAATTGTACTGAACCAACAGAAATCAGTGAAGGAGAAGGCTCCTAACCATTAAAAATACTTGTAAAATAATGAATGATTTAAAATATTTGAAACAATTGGAAATTGCTCAAACTTCTATCAACACTTTTAGTTTAAAGGGAAATTTGATGATGTGATAAGTCAATATGAGCTTGTTGTTGAATGCATCATGTTGGATACTGTTCAAAGAAATGTAGGATCGGTGCAGTGGTGGTGAAAATTAATTAGTTCGATTTAGCTGAAACACTGACACAGTGAGCTGTAGTGTGAAATACTGAAAGCAAACAAACTTAAAGAAAAAAAAAACTCAACAGGGCATTTTTGAAAGAATGTATTTGCACTGCCCATTTAACCAAAGTTTGTCTATTTATTTTGCTTTGAAGTAACGGAGTGGGGTGACGATGTACGGCCAATCTCTGAAGAGGAAGCCATGGTCATTGTCAACCACCAGTCCACTGGAGATGTGTGCACCCTTATGATGTGTCTGCAAGACAAGGGCATGGTAAGAAGAGAGAGAATCTTGTTACTACATTGTATCCATTTCAGGGAATCTAGGAATATAAGAGTGTTGAGGGTGAACTGGGTGACATCTGTGTAAATTAAAGCCATGCCGAAGTTTAAACCTCCAGGGCACAGAGTACATTCTGAATTTTGCTGGACAGCCATCTGTCTTTGTTTTGTATGTCTTTGGTACTGCAGATAAGGAGTTCAAGTAAAATTGTACACAATGCTGTCGGGTGTTTATTTTTAGGATGTTTGTCAAAGGTTAGCCAGGGTTTCAACTGTTATTTTGATCAGCCAAATTATAATATATCTCAGCTCAAATTAAAGGAGAAGTTCCTCCTTTAATTATATATAATAAAAATTGTAATAATACAATATAAGTATAAAATATTTCATCTTCATACATACAGTCAGCAACAGCTATGAAAGATTGAAGTTGTGGCTCCTGTATTCTTTCATACTGATCATTGTCAACAGATGAAAGCAATGTCCAAACATCAGTGTAAACACACTGTACTGTTTCTGCAGGAGGCTTGTTCTTACACGTCTTATTTTCCTTGGATAAGACTTATCTTTCACACCCACAGAGTTCACATAGTCATGTAGGAACACTATAGTATAATCAGGTACAAAGTTAATGACTGTGAAAATTGACAAGGTAGATTTTTTTTAAGGTAATAAATCACATTTTGAAATTAATCTTTAGTTTGTAAGTCGCATGTTGAATGTAAACATGATTTCTGAGTGAAAGGGGCCAGCTGTAGCATGCAGCAATTCAAGCCACAGCACGCATGGATAATAAGTCTGTTTGCTTATAGTAATTTCCTTTATGTTCAGTTGCCTAGGTTCACATGAGGCCACTACACTTTGTCATAAAGTAGATGCAAATTTGTCAGATACAGAAGTCACAGGAGAGTAAAAAATATAGAATAGAGTATCAAGAGAAAAAGTCACATTAGCTCAGACATTTGTCACTCAAAGAATGAGTGATTTGACAGCATGTTCAAAACATGGTCTGCTGGCCTGCTGTAAGGTATGAGCTAGCTCTCATGATGTGTGTTTTGTTTTTTGGCTGTGGCTGGAACTGCACTGGAGCTGAACTGCACAAACATGATGGCATGATCCACCTCAACAACTGCATCCCTGGTCCAGTTTATCCTCTTAGCACTGAAAGGACAGTAAGCCAAAGCTGTATCGGTGCAGGTCATGAGGGCAGAAATGCTCAGAAGGGGCAGTATCAGTTTGGGGCACTGGTGGAAAGCCATGAGTGGCTGCTCACAGGAAAATGTTGGAGTGAATAAAATTATGTGGGGTTTGTTCCAGATGTTTATTGTATTTGCTGTCTCTTTTTCAGGTGGTACAAAAAATGATGTGGTTGATGGATCATGTGTTCAAATACACCAACTTTGGCCTAGTGTCCTTGATCCATGGGGACTTCTTCATCAGACAGGTAAGACTGAAAAGAGTAATGGCAGCGGAAAATAGTTTTGGGAGGGCTGCTCAGCCCCTCTGGGTCAGGCTGACCATTTGTTGTGGGGTCACTTAGAACAGAGCTGTCTGCCATGACACATTTGACAGAAGGAGCCTACAGGGCTCCTGCTGCTCAAGACATACCTGATATGAAATTTGACACAGACTAATTTTGAGTGACTGATTATCATGCAAATCATATCAAGTCATTATACAATAAAAAAGTTTATTTATTGTGCAATATCAAAAAAGGCTTTTGTAGGTTTGTTTTAAGGGTCAGTTCACAAGTTTCATCGATATATTCTCCCCCCCCCCCCCCCCCTTGTAAAATTTTGAAAATCTGTAACATGACTGAAAGTAGGATTTCATGTACAAGGCAGTTGTTAAAGAATAATAAAGGATTAGCATCACTGCAGCGCTTTTCGTTGTTTTGGATACTTGAGAATGTAAATTTTCCAAAATTCACTTTTGTACTGCTACTCTCAGCCCCTTTAACAGAGTACAGTACAAACACTGAAGCACCCGCACTAATTCATCTGCTCTGGCGGTTTGTACTTGGTGACATCAGTCTGATATCTGCTAGCATTAGCTCCTAGCCTTAGTGGGACTGCTCAGCAGTCATGATGGTCTGACATACTGCACCAGGTGTATACATATAGTATGACTATTCATACCAGAATGCAGGCCACTGGTCTCTGAAGACAGCTAATGTAACCAGCGAACGCCTTTGCTATTTTTTGACTCAAATAAACCTTACGTGCCACATAGGCCTTTTAAAATTTCTCCCAGCCCTACCACAGTATGACAGAAAACAATATTTGATGCTGTAATGTTTCTTTTTTCTCAGCAGAAATTTTTTTTTCCATGAGTCAAACTGTTTTTTGAGCTGCAGAATCTCTAAGACAAGAGGGAATTACATTTTTTCAAGTCGTTCAAACACTTTGCCATGTATTTCAACATCAGGCACTGTGCCGAGGGTGAACCACCAAGAGCCTGCTAACAGCCAGATGGACTGTAGTGGAAGGCCAAAGCTGGCTCACTTATTTCTGCTATCTTCCTCTCTGTGTGATTCCCCTCTGGCATTCAAGTGTGCACATTCCTGACATCCTTCCCCAGAATACTTCACACATCCACACAGCTCAGCAAGGATCTGCCCCAGCCCTCAGGCTGGCAGACATGTCTCCAGCATTGCCACACACAGCATGCTTTTGATGGCAGTGATACCATTAATAGTGGTATGGGCCTTTTAATTTAATGTTGAAACATTGCCCAAATGTCTTCAACCTTTGAAAGGTAAACTTAAAGGTTTCAATTCATACTCTGCAAATACTCAAATATTACTTGGCTAACAGGTGATCTTCAGGTATCTGAATCTATATATATCCTTGGTTTTACTTGACTAAAGCATTTGGGAGCATGCCTGTGACAAAGCTGTTTAGTTGAGAAACATGTGACCTAAACATCAGAGACCTTGAGCTGTGCATTAACTAATAAAGCAGTCAAACCTGTATGTTCTCTGGAAACAGGGAAAGCAGTAAAAGTACTGTAGTTTTCCCCACTCTGCTGGCAGTCTGAATGTGGAGTGCAGTTTTTTTTTTCAGTTCCACTTGGCTTCTAAAGCTAAATTAAACCACAACAACAGTCTTGGGGTCATGTAGAGGTCTGATGTGTAGCATCTCCTGATACTTTTCTTACTTTGGTCTTTCTGTCTTCTCTGCTTCACACACAGAGACTTTGTTGCAACAAAGTATTTGCTTATCAGCACCCAAGAATAGTTTTTAAGGAATTGCCCCCCCCCCACCCCTCAACAGGACTTGTGTTGTGGTGCAAAGAGTTTTACTATGTACACAAACACTCATATGCTCACATGACACATACAGAATGCAGCCCAGCCCTGCTAATGCATTTAGGATAGCTTTTGACCAGACCTAACTAAAAATCAATCCCACTCCTCCTGGTCCCATCAATGCTAATGCTCTTAATGTTGTCAAGGCCATCATGTTTTGCATCCGGCGGGGGGGGGGGTGGAATCCATCTTATATCAAGTTAAAGAATTTATCATTTGTACTTAAATACCTACTAGTGGTGAGAGGTGGTGCAGTGTAAGAATTAGCATTTTGTATTTCTTGATAAATTGTACCTTGAAACTACTGTGTCCAGACTAATAATGACCATATCTGTGTAAATTATTAGTTGAACACCATATAGTGTTAATGTATTTTTCGGTTGTCCCCGCAGGGTAAAGCTCACAGAGACAAGCAGCTGGTTTACCTGAAAGACCACCTAGACAAATACTACCACAGCCGTGACAGGAAGTGGATAGTGTTGTTCCCTGAGGGTGGCTTCCTGCGTAAGCGACGGGAAACCAGCCAATTATTTGCCAAGAAACATTCTCTCCCCCACTTGACCCACGTCACATTGCCTCGTCTCGGGGCCACCCACGTTATCCTGAAAACTCTGTCTGCCCAGCAGGAGAATGGCAGTGTGGGCAATGAGACTGGCATCCTGAACCAGACAGGTAACTTGAAGTTAAAACACATATACAAAACAAACTTTTCATTAATCCCTTGAAAGATGGCGGAAGAGATATAGGTTTCTCAAAACACATCAGTTGTTATATATTGGGGATATAAGATAAGAAAAACAACAAGACAAATGGATAAAAATGTTACAAAAATGAATCGAAGCAGGGGATTTGAGAAACGGTTCTTCAGTTCTGGTTGTATTTACAGAAATGTCTCAACTCAGTGTTCAAGTTTGTATCAAGGACAGATAAGAAACAGGGTGTGAATACCATTGAATGGTGCATTTAAAACAATAATTAAGATAAGTAACTCCATCAGTCATGTTTGAGGCTTTTGCTTCTTTGAATGTTTTGTTTTCACACTCTGAGAGCAGTAATGGCTTGGTGAGGGAAGAACATCACTGTACAATAGCTACATAAACAACTCAGTCATGCCTTTTCACTTTGTCAAAAGATGTAAATAAGCTCCTGTTTGTTCAGTATAAAAACAAACATTCCATAGAAACCCTCACCCTTTTTGTGTTTATTCTTTGAAATTGAATCTCAGAGCAGTGATATAAATGTAGTCAGTCCAGAGTCCCTCCCTTTGAGTTCTATGCCATTTTAAAATGGCATGGTGTGGCTTTCTCAACCCCTATTAGTCTGTGAGAACTTTAATAAACTAACAGGAATTTGGTGAAAATTCTAATTTTTTTTAGACTAACAGTTATTTGTTTGGCTCTGTCTGATAAGTGGTTGCAAACTGTGTATTTAGTTTAGTTTGTTTTGTTTTTTTTCCCTGGGGATCCATGGCCTCAAAAAGTAGAAGCTTTTCCTGTGGAGGTCAGGTAGAGCGTTTTTTTCTTGATTAAAATTCAGTCCCTTTGAACACTACAGTTGTACAATGTGCCATAGGTGTTGATCAAGTATAGGTTTATGTTAGATAAGAGGGTTGGACGACAGAACACAGTTAAAAAATGAAGCATTAAACCATCACCTCTGTCCCACAGTCCTCCTGTTTTAAATGAAAGGTGACTGGTGGGAAAGATTGCCAGGAAGGGGTGACATGAACAGAGGTGCCAGAAATTGCATCAAGGTCCCTGAAACCCCAGTGGTGATTTGCAGAAGAGTAATTTTTCTGTCTAGAGACCAGGCCTAAATACAGCCAATGAGCAAGAAGATAACTCTGCCATTAACAAGCTGTGAGTGAATTTTTTAGTAACTTTATTTGTAACAATTTAATTATGTAAATTCAGTTTTGCCCAATTTGATAAACACAAGTTAGCCTTTTAATACTACCAGGGTCAGGGCTTTGTTTCAGGAGGAGGGCAAGTACACCCACATTAGACTGTTGACTAATGTAAAAACCCTATTTTAGGGTTTTACTCAGGAAAACGCTCCAGATAACTCAGTAAATCTCCTTGAAAATGTCCAACAAAACAAAACAGTGTTAAAATGGCTATAAACATAGAGATACAATGATTCCCCAATGCCAGTGCACACTGCACACTCAGTTTACCCTGTGGACTCTTGTGGCTTTGGTTCAAAATCCATTTTAGAGGCGTGCTGTGTTAATAGTAATTCAGAGAGACTTTAGCCAGCATTATTGAGAATGTAATACAGAGACTTGAGCCTTCCTTGAGTTTGCTAACACAGCTCTGTGTCCAACCGCCTCAGCACTAACAACAAGAAGCCATCTGTTTATCCCTCTGGACAGACTGTCAAACCAAGGGAGTATCTTTTAATTGGCCTCGTAAAATTTAGATACAACAAGCACAGTGTTATGTCCTAAAGTACGTGCTGTGTATGCAGTTTTTTGTGTTTGTACTAATTAAGCAGAAAAGCCATAGTCTTAAACTATTTCATTAATGTCACAAACACTGATGACCACAGAGGTTTTGTTTGTAACCTCTGACCCAGATGGGGATTTTTCAACATTTTGGCGTTTTACACGTCAGTCTAATTGAACATCATGTTTTTCAATGCTTTTGTTTATTGTACTTCCATATCCCCATACATTTTTTCCATGTATGTCTATGTGCCCTTTCCTCTGTTCTTGCAGCTCAGGAAGTGGGGAAGCTGGTTGCTGCAGTAGGGTTTGTCCTTCCACTTGAATCTAGCTAATGGCATTAAAACCTTGGGCAAAAACACATACCCAGAAGAGCATTATGTCCCTCACTATTGTGTGTATGTGTGTGTCTTGCTGATCAAAGACACAGCTCTGTCTCCCCCTGACTCTCCCTGATGCTCTACAGAGGTGCCCAGAGCTTGCTGACTCACACAGACAAATGGGACACTTGGAGAAAATAGGATTTGATGTAATGTAATGTAATGCAATGTCACCCAGGCTAAATACACAGTTATGTGGAGTTACGAAGCACATGGGTCAATGGTTAACAGTATATTTCATAGCCTGCAGAAAGGCTCCAATTGCAGCCGAGACTGATAAAGTTTATGTATTATAAAAAAGTTGTCAGGTAAGCAAAGTTCACAGCTGTGAGTTATTTATGGTGTGAATGAGGTATGTTTCATCCATAGCTGTGATAGCACTGACCAATCAGAGGCAGTTTTTACACATGGAGGCTGGTGTGGGTTTAAAGTGTTGTAATTGGCTCACAGACTGGCCTGATGGAGAGCCAGGTATCTGCCAGTGTATTTCCTTCCTCTACGTGTTTACAGGAGGACAAGGCCTCTCTGATTTCATTTTAAATTACCACGGCTGCTGTTATTACAGTGTTGTTTGTCACAGCGTAAAGGGCACCGGCGATACCTTGGATCAGGGCCCTCTTCTTTGGCCGACCACACCAGGGAGATGATAGCTGCCTTTCAGCACACTTTGGCAGAGGTCTGGATCCAATTACCCACAGAGGGATGCCTCTGGTGCTCGCTGCTCCCATCAGTACCAGTACCTACCACGCCACTGTAACATTGGCATAAATGGGCCTCAGCTGCATTTTTCTAGCGTTTTTATCAAGAGATCGAGTTCTAAAACACTGAAAAATAGATAGAGTTTGCACTATCTTAAATGGTTTCCTGTCCTCACTTTATCTGTAGGTGCACATCTCCCAGCTAACTAAACTCGCAGTAAAGACTGTAATTTTTTGTTCTGTTGTGATGCAATAATGGCAGAAAATATTCTCTTTTATATCTCACACGCAACAAGACTGCAAAAGTGGAATGATTAGTAACAATATCATGTACCTAAATCAGATGAACTGTGTTTATAAAACACCAGTGATTTTGAAATATTTAACCCCTACTCCTCATTTTTTGTATTTTATGTGTGTGAAAGGGTTAAACTGATGGCTTAGTAACAACTGCTGTTTTACTGCTGTTTACTCTGACTGGGGTCATGTAGGAGGGCATGGCATGTTTATCTAACTTAAGGAGGACAGTGTGCTGAGAGGGAGGAGTACATGCTGCACAGAAACGGCAAGACTGACATTAGCTAGGCAGTCAAAGATACTTTACTACTTCACATCCGTTTCATTTCAGATTTGTCCATACTTGCTGAAGCCATTGGTGTTTGTTACACAATGGACTCTTGTCTTCACTTTAAAGAGACATACAGCTTGTTGGCTGTTAAAGCACAAAGATGGATGTTGAAGATGTTAACAGTTCCATCCCTCTGCTTCCAATTAGAAAAACAAACAAGAAAAAAACGTTATGGGAAATGTTTGGCCTAGCTGCTGAAACAGAGGGTGCAGCTTCCACTTAGATATGCCACAATGCATTGGTAGCGCATTAGCATTTCTAAGTATTGGCAACTAACAGTTGTGTCATACTGTGGAAAGTTACTGCACCTTCATACCTGAAGTCCTGGTATACTTCATTCACTTATGTTTGTGTCAACATCAGCCCCACAGTTGTAGCAATAACAACACACGGGGGTGTAAGAAAAGATTGATTTATTTATTTTATGTTATGTACAGGTGAGTGCAGCACTGACCCTGCATAATGTACATAAATAGTTGTCCACATGCGCCCTGCAGCTGACTGAAGTTTTGTCACGTATCTGGCATTCCCTCTCCCATCTGTCATCTCTGGCCTTCCGTCTCACTGCCCTCTATCCTTTGTTCTAACCTTCCGGTAAATATAGGTAATAAACTAGAATAATGAAGCACAAGTAAGTTCAGGTTAATTAATTTATTGGTAAAATAACATTGAAAGAAGAAAGAGCTTTTGAGGTGAATTGCTTTGGGGGTTCTTTGTTCGTTTGTTTGGTTTTTTCTATTTGTTGTTGTGACTCTAAAATGTAGCTACCAGCCCTTTTTCTGTTGAGTTGGGGATTCGTCTGGTCTTCCACCAGTCACTTTGGCACATATCCAGACTTCATTTGGCTTCACTTCCAACTATGAAAATCTCAAGGGACACATACTAGTTACAGACATTTTCCTTAACATGGAGGACCCAGGCAATGGCAATCATCCTGTCTACTGAAATGTTCATTGAGTCTTTACCAGCTTCAAGGTGGCTGTGCTGTATACTGATAAACATACCTGGAAATAAAACTATTTCTGATCTCTGATTCTGATCTTGACCTCTGTGTTTTTCCGATTGGAGATACAACAATCTCAGAACAGTGGGATTGTCATTGAGGTCCCTATCTAACATACCTAAAATCATCAATGGCTAAATTTTAGTTAAGCTAATTATCTTTGTTATTCTTTCTTTGCTCTCAGTTTACTCTCTGTGTTTGTGTTTCTTCCATGGCAGGTACCAAGCGTAAAGGCCTGCAGTGGGTAATAGATGTGACCATAGCGTACCCTAAAGCCAGACCCATGGACATCCAGACCTGGATCTTTGGTTACAGGCCTCCTACAATCACACATGTACATTACAGGTAAGGATATGTTGGGCATTACTTTCTGCTTTCACTTCTACATCTAGGTGTAATTTTTCACATCAGAGACAACACCAGAATCATTATGGCTATGCAAATACAAGATGCAGGTTACATGCAAAGAAACTGCATCATATGAAAATGTTTCTCGTTGCGTTATGAAGTAAGTGCAAAATAATGACAGACAACTCATTCTAAATATTTTAAATCCATATTGGTATTTTCAGGTGATTCCCAATAAATAAAATTTGCTCTTATCACACTAACACTCTCATAACCCTCTCCATGTCTATGCCTTCTCAGCAAACCAGAGGAAAAACCTAAATGTTCTTCATGACAGGAATCATATTACCTGAGAATGACACCACAGATCTAGAACAGAGTTATAATTCACTTTGGCTTAATACACAGAGACTTTGAGACTACACTAGTTATGTGACTCACGTTACCCACGATAGAGCTTATCACTGATGTTTAAGTCCACCCACTGATAACACAGGTTCACTGGAGAAAAACCCACCTTGCATACATATTAAGCCAGCAGAAAACATGACAGTAAAGTTTCTATATGCCTTCACGTGTCAACTCCACCTGCAATTTATAAAAAATGCTAATAATTATTATTATGAAAAAAAGAAACAGAAGTAAGTTATTTTAGATCTAAAATATGTTAATGGAAATTATGGTAGAATATCAGCAGGACCTCTTTTCGACAGCCTATTTCCCTTCCATGTTGTCCTGTTCTCACTGCCCTCCAGGTTCCTCTCTGTTGTTCATCCATCCACTTGAGGGATTGGCGAAGGTGGACCAGGATTAGATTTTCTGCAGACTTAGTTCAACATAAATGAGTTCCTCTGTGCATTGTCTTGACAGGGTAGATCAGAAGGGATGTATCCAAGTTTAGGTAGCAGTAATCAGGTAGTAGTCATCTCAGCCCTTAGTGTTCCATTGTTCCCCTGACCAACCTCCGGATATAGCTTATGTATGTGTGTGCGGGATGGGATAGAACAAAGTGAAAGGTGATTTATGAGCCCTGGCCTGTCATTCCTTCTCAGGTGGCTTCTCTGCCTGCTTGGGCTACAACTAAGGACTCATTAAGTCTGTAATTAGACGAGCAGAGGATGCCCTAGTCCCACCCCACCTCAGGGATTCTCTAATCAGCCATTGACACAATCAGATTCCCTCGCTTGGTCAGCAGCTCTGCATCCTGGGGACAGACGGGGATGGACCCAATCAACCTAAAGGCACAGTGACTCCCTTCCTGTAGTAGTGTATTGACTAAGTTCTGCCCATGTAGACAGTACTGATGATAGACGTTAGGGTGCAAAGTTAACAAGAGGATTAATGCTTTTGTGTGGGAGTGAGCAATACAATGCACTTTGATGATGCAGATAAACAAGTATGCCACCCTACAGCAGAGTTTCTGTTGTGTGAGTTTGGGACAACTTCTACAGTGAGAGCCTCATTTTTTTCACCAGCCTTCCTCTAAATTATGTAACTTTAAGAATATCATTGATGTTCGAGACATAGTCCTTTCATTCAATTACTTAGCAACAACATTCCAGTCAAGCTTTCACATATTTATTGATATCATCAACAATGATAACGTGCACGGAATAACAAAATGAATTTATTAAGAAGAAATTAATGTTTGACCCTTGTTTGGAGTGTTTTGAGGGTAAATTCCCCGCTTTATGTTTGTTCATTCTGTGCTTCCTCTTTTATCTGAAAGTTTCTTAATGTCACAAAAGAACAAAATGGTTTGCTTGCAGGCTTGCACCATACTGAAAAGTTACTGGAGTCGTGAGTTGCACTAGATGCTGGTTTTCACCATAGCAAATCGATCATATGAAAATTGATACATTAAAATAAATTTAATTCCCAAATTAATCTCCCTCTGTCTTGACTTAAAGCTCATTTGGACTCCCTGTACAATAAAGTTTAAGAGGAGCATTTAACAGAATTACAAGACACAAATTTAAATAAAAAATGTAGGCTTGGAGTCCCAAAAAATCGAAGGTGAAATATCAAGTTAAAATAAATAAATAAAAAAATCATCAAAAGGTATCTGAAACATGAGACAAAGGTACTTTGTTTTCAATTCTAATTGTTTGCATTAAATAACTTTGAAAGGGCAACGGAAAGGAAAGGAACACTTGGCCAACCAATCATACATCATCCCTCAGTCACTCACTGTCAGCCTGTTCTTAGATCCACATCACTGTGGAGTGGATTCATATTTACCGTAACAGTCATGAAATTGATAGTTTTATCGGAAAACACCCGGAAAAAGTGATATTCAGGCCGTGCCTTAATGTTTAGGGGCTGTAACACCAAGCAGAGGGTAAGCCGTCAGCCCTTATTTGTGACGCAGCACTTTAAATCCGAGGCAGCTGGTAAGAGACAGATCTGGCTGTTCAGCTTCTGATTTCTCCCATTCACTGTAGTGTCTCCTTGTTTTCCGCATCTGCCTCCCCTTTTCTTGTCGTACAAGTAGAATAAGAGACTGTTTAGCTACCAGATGACCAGGAAGGTGGTCGGCAAGTTTTTTTTGTTTTGTTTATCTTTGAGATGTAAATAAAGACAATCGACTAGTTAATTCCTCCATATTGGTGTTTCTTAGCTGTTGGCTGTTCGAGGACTGAGGCCTTTGTGGTGTTATTTAACAGGAGACATGATTTGTTTGCTGGAATCTTGGTTGTGTTGGAGCCATCTATATGACCTGATTTGATAACACTCCAGATGAATCTTTTGTGTGTGTGTGTTTATTTTGTTTTTTCATCCTTCTACCTCTTGCTGTTCCTGCCACCAGTCCTCACCCCTCAGCTCCACCCTCCCTCGGTGTCTCCCACCTCTCTCCATATAATCTCAGCCTGGCAGACTGCAGCAGCATAAGCCCTCTGTGAATGGCAGATGGGAGAGTTGGGTGGGTGTACAGAGGCCGAGCCAGGGCTATAGTGGGTGTTAAATACGTTGAAATCCTTTTCTGAAATGCACCTTTCCTCTCCTTTTTTTTAACCACTCTGTGCATTTCTGAAAACTGCTGTTTGAAAATGTCTGAAAGGTGAGATGATTTATAGAGTCAGTCGCTCTGGTCATCACATACATGCTTTGGAGCTGCTTGTTTTCTTTCAGAGATAAAATGCTTAAACAGAATTGTAGTCTAGATGTGAAGCTTTTGTCAGATATCTGAGAGGTTCTTTTTTTTTTAATGTTTAAAAAAGGGTGGCAACATTAGTACTTACTGGATGTAAATCAGACGCTACATTTCCTGCAGTTTTTTTCTGTCCTCTTTTAACCACTTTATGTTGAGGTCCCTTTAACGCCTCACCCCACGATCAATATCTCTAACACTGATGTTTCAACTGTGAGTGTAATGAGGACCTTGGTGATTAGAGATGGTGTCTAGGGATAATGAATGAGTAGGATTCTTTTTTTTTTTTTTTTCTCCCCCCCCCAAACAATTAAGATCTTCAGAGGACTCATGTCACCTTAGAAACCAATTATTGGGGTCATCCTGCATATGCTCTTTATTTGATGGTGAAATTTTCTCAGGAATTGTTGAAGCTCAAAGGACATTGGCACAGAACACAACACAAAATAAGAAACATTTTTATACAGTTTTCTGGCCGGGGCAGCACAGCAGCATAGTGTTTAGTGCTGTTGCCCTGCAATAAGAAGGTTGCGGGAACGGTTCCCGGACTGGGGCCTTTCTGTGCAGAGTTTATGTTCTCCCCATGTTTGCATGGGTTTCCTCCCATAGTCCAAAGACAAGCATGTTCAGGTTAATTGGTGACTCTAAATTGTCTGTAAGTCTGAGTGTGAGTGGTTGTTTTTCTCTGTCTGTCTCTGTGTGTTGGCCCTGTGATGGACTGGAAACCTGTCCAGGGTGTACCCTGCCCTCGCCCAATCTGAGCTGGGATTGGCTCTAGCACCACCCGCTACAAGGAAACAGATAAGCAGTAGAAGAGGAATGAATAAATGAATGTTTTCTGGCCTTTGAGTGGAGCCTCCTTTGTAGTTGAATTGACCTTTAAACATGAACTGACATAAACGGCAGCAGGTCGTACTGACATCCAGTCAGTTCAGGCCACATTGTACATAATCACTTATGACAATTGTAGTTATGGCCCCTTGTAAGGGACCTCTGCACTGATAACATGTCAATGCTCCCATACTGTCCTGTTATTAACCTCAGCACTCCTCCCACACAGGACTTTTCATTCCTGTGTCCTCAAATAAGAATGGCAGCACTATCAGATGCATATGGTCATAGTGACACGTGGAAAGTGTGCTCCTGCCATGTTGGCATGAATATCAGACTGGAGACAAAGGTGGATGAACACGTGATTGTAACCAAGCTGGGGTCAGGCTCTTATGATCTAGACCAAGGACATCAGTTATATAGTACTTCCCTTTTTTCTACTCATGTTCATGCTGATAGTACAACCTATTCAAGAATAGAAAACGTGGAGCCGCATTATTTTTGTGGATTTTCATCATTGCTGCTATTTGGGGAAATCAAATTCCAGTGACTGACAGCGGGTCATACAACAGTTAACTGGAGATTATTACTTTTGAAGCTCTTTGGTCTCAGAATTGGCTCATAAAAAATAACCGATGATGAGAATTATTTATCTGACGACGGATCATGTATGATCAATGGTGACTAAAATTCGATAAATGTAGTATTTTGTACTAATACTATTAGAGTTACGGAGTTGGGTTTCTGAACACCTTTAACATCTCTGGATGTTTGAGCTGAGACCGTGGCACAGTGGCCATATGACAGGCTGTGTTATCAATTTGTGATGCAAATGAAGTTATCAGGTCCATTTTGCAGCCACACAAATTATTTAGGGTGTACTCCCAACTTTCCTTAATTAAAAAAAACTTTATGTAAAAACGTGTTTTCATCCACAAATTGGGGCGTTTTTGTAAGTGTGATAAATGTACGACATCGATGAAGAGATTTCCTTTCCTTGCAGTAGGTATTTAATTTATTGATAGGTCTGTATCTGTTTGTGTTACATATAAGTTACGGAGCAACTGATACTATATCTTAAAAGGATAAATCTGTTTAGTTGGTTTTGATCATTGTTAAAGAAACACTTGTCTCTAAAATGGTTTACATTATCATAACAGTGTCCAGGTTTCTGATCTAAGTCATGTTGGTACAAACTCTGAATAAGTGACCTGTGTTGACTTCTCTGCTCAGTTTGGCTTCTCCATCTGATCACCACAATTTGAAGACATCGGTTTTGGTCTTTTCACAGTTTTGTGATTAATAGACAGACCAAACAACTAACAGATTATCAGGAAATGTAGACTATGGATACGTGTGCACATGCATTGACATCCGTCAGTTGTTTCTTATCTTATACCATGAGAAAATTCTTTGAACAAACCCTCATCACGGATGTTGGAAGTTTCAGCTTTGCCTGTTTTTTTGGGGTTTTTTTGTTTGTTTGTTTTGTTTTGTTTTGTTTTAAACATCCTGTGAGTTTTTTAATCAACTCTTATCCCTGTTGGGAATTGCTTAAGTCTTCTAAGTGTTTATATGAACATAAGTATTTTTGTGTATTAATGTGTTGGGAGGTTTCTTGACTTTTTTCCCTCTGCCTGAACCCCTTCTCCAGTTGTTAGTGGATTCCAATCGTTGTTCTGTGCCAAACCATTTCCCGGAAAACAGACTGAGAGGAAGTAGATTAAAGACTAAATGGAGCAATTAACAAGCAGACTTCAACAGTCCCTCAACTTCTCTCTGATTGCTGATAAGCACTTCTTTGCATTTAGTGAGCAGGAGCCATTAAGAGTCATGTGGATTGTGTGGTTTACTTAGGGATCCTCATTGACTATAAAGGTAAAGTTATAAAATGAAATCCCCATTATTGAGTCTATAGTATAGAATTAAAAATTAGACAAATGTAGAATTACACAACCACTTATTCATTGTTGAATTGTTACTCAGAGGCCACAGTTTTGGATTTGAGGCTTCACTGCACACTGATGAGGAGCCTTATCTTAAGTAAAAAGAGACATGGAGCATGACGGGAGACTTTCTTCATCTGAGCGACACTGACCCTTAATCTCAATATTCACCTTTTGCAACTTTTCTCCCATCAAGGCACCTCTTTATTTATCAAGCTTTCCGAGCTGGAGAGATTCTGCGCCTGATGGAGTCTCCAAACAATGACTGGCTATCCTCCAAAGAGGCTTGCTGAGTGCACGGACCTCTCCAGCCACAGTCCAAATTTAATTAGCTTCTTGGTCCAATTTGGAGGGAAAAGAATATCGCAAGAAAAAGAGCTGTCCAGGAGCTAAATGGTTCCAACAAGGCAGTGAATAGAGGATGAAAGCGTCTTATTTGCACTGTTTGTTACCTAAATTTGTCTTTTTCTGTCTTTTCTGGTGAAAAATACCTGCTGCAAATACCTATTATAAAATATATTTGAGATTTATGTTTACCATATTAGAAACTATCCACAGAAGATGCGCCATTGAATCTTAGTGTGATGTGGATTATCTGTTTCATGCCAGGCAGGTCATGATATGGTTGAAGGGTATTGACAAGAGAAACTGCAGCTCTTGCCCCAACTGTCTGTCTCTGCACCAGTGTGTCAGGTTAACAAGCAGACGGGTGCCAAGTGGGTTAGGGTGAAAATGAGAGCACGGCCGTGGCTCCACTCCAGCACATCACCACCAGTCCCAAACCCCCAACACCACCATCACTAATGTACTCTGTTACACATGCTACCATACTCTCGTTTCTCTTCACTCACCATATTATTGACACTGTCGAGCACTGTTTCCATTTTTCAGACACACACACACACACACACACACACACACACTGCTAACGACTGCCTCACCCCAGGCAAGATGTTAGACTGATTGATCAAAGTCTGTTTGTTTTCTATGAGCCAAAATGAAATCCCTGATGTTGGCTGCTGTGTGAACTCTACTATAACTTGTTAGATATCAGTTCCACTTCCAGAAAGCTGTTTGCACATGCTGAAAGAATAACTGAAAGGATTATAGCTAGTGTTGGGATAAAGTAACGTTATTGGTACAAGTAATGTTTATTTGCCACTTTCTGTCTGCATATTATTCTATCAGTTTCAATAATAGAGGGTACTGATATTATTTTCAACTCACTTTGTGAACTTTTTTGATTTGTTAGGGTTTGGTTCCTTTGGCTCATCACTAACATACAGGGTACCTGATATTCTCAGACACAGTAAGAGAAGCTTTAGCTTTACCTTTACCTCTAATCATCATCAGGTGACAGCAGGAGCTTAGCTCCAGTTTTGGGCAGCCAGAAAGACAGGCATCAAATCCTGACACCTGAGAGGCCAAAACCAGCAAATATATCACTTTTTTATAAAAGCTGTAGATACTTTTTTTTGTTGTCGCACAATCATTTTGTGACTTTTCATTATTGCGTGACTTGCCAAACATTTTCTTGATTCATCTACTAATAGTTTCATTTAAAAAAAACCCTGTTGTACTCTCCCAGAACCCAAGGGAACAATTCAAAGCTGAGAGATATTCACTCTAAGATAAGTTTGGAAATCATGAAATTTGAGTTGCTGATTAATTTTCTTTGTGAGTTCCTTCAGATCAGATTTATCTCATTAATAATCAGAAACAGAGTAAAGGCTTGTTCAGAACCACATTGAAACACTCTCGATCATTTTTTGTTTTTATATTGATGATATTTTTATTGAGGCTGTGATGAAATGATTGGTCCATGTACATGAAGTTAATGAGTTTGGACATCATCTGTAATCCGTCATCATACATTTGTACCTGCAGCGTAGCAGTGGGATGGTCTGTCCTCATCTAAAGGTGAAGAAATCATCCTGACAGAGGAACTGCTGCCTTCCCTTAAATTGTTTTCTAATATATGTTGAACGCTTTGCCAATCAATAATATATCACTTATTACTTTCCTCGTCAGTACAGACATACTGTTACTGTGGACGTTGTCCGGTAGGGAATATTGAACAAATGCTGAGTGCTAAGGAAATGCTCGTTTGAGGGAGGAGACTGTAACCTCTATTTGAAGGTGACCAGCAGATGCCTGTGTGGGAGTGCAGCCTACTAGGGACCCCTTCTGGCTAGAAACAAGACTTCACCGGCACTCTCAACATGGCCTGTAAAACTGACCCTTTTTTTATAAGCCGCCTACTGTTTTCACAATGTCAGCCAATGCAGCAGATATTGTGCTTTTCCCCATTTGTAATTACCACATAAGTATTAATGATACTGAGTTCATTTTTCAGCATATTTCCAGCCAATGCAATTTAAACCAGTTCATAAGCCAAAAGGTTGAAAGTCCATTAGGAAGTTCCTTCAGAGCTTTAGTGTATCTCCAACATTTTAGCATTTTGAAAGCTTGAGTGCTTCATTCCTTGTCTCACTTTCATGACATTTCAACTGTGTGAGGGGTCCTTTCAGCACTTCTGTCTCCCTGTGACACTCTGATGAGCCTGTCGAGCTGAAGCTGAAGCTACAAATACGAAAACTTGCTGTGGTAGTCTGCGGTTTAAAAGAGGCTGCTCTGCTCAGACAGCACCTCTGACACTGGGTTCGGACAGCAGCTTCCACCACGGATCAATGCAGGCAGTTTCTGCTGAGAGAGACACTGTTTTAAATGTGCGTTTCATCGCTCTTTCTTTCTGCCTGTCTCTCCCTTTCTTCAGGATGTACCCAATAAAAGAGGTTCCTGTGGAAGCAGAGGCCCTGACTGACTGGTTATATCAGAGGTTTGTGGAGAAAGAGGAGTTACTGGCCCACTTCTATGACACAGGTCTGTCTTACTATTTCTCTCTTGGACAAAAGTAAAAATTAAACATTAACTGTAAAAACTGTGAAGCTGTTGTATGCATTTTCCTTATTTTTTTCAAGAGGCAAAAAACTTTGTGCATATTGCAGATATCACTCTTTCCTGGACTCATTCACTGCTCCCTGTATAATACAAAGTCAGCAAGTTATAAGCAGTAAATTGCAATTTCATTTTTATCATAATTTTGACTCCAAGCAGTCCTCATCACTAAAATGTTCAGGCCTTGGATGTTGCTTGCTTCGTCCTATTGTGGCATTAAAGGATTTATGCACCAAGAGATTCAAATAAAATGATAGGTAGCAATTGTCTTTCTCCATATTTGAACTGAGGAGTGACTTAAGGCGCAGCCAGCGTCTCTGGGCGATGTGTCCCCCGGCAATGTTTGACCAACATCTAAAGGGCTGCTGCTAGGAGACGTGTTGTCAGCGTTCATGGTGCACTACTGACAAGAATGAATTATATCCCTGTTAAAAGAGCAAACAGTGATGATAGTAGATGATGGACCTGAGCTGTTAATGATTTAAACTGTCTGTCCCCTCTCAGCAGCATCAGTTAGCACTTCCTTCTACTTTTCACTCAGGGGATTGTACCAGTTTATCCAGTGTTCGCTTTGATTTACAAGCTATTAAGTCAAAATAAGCATTCACAAGTTTGACCTGGTTGTAGTTTCAAGTGGGGAAGTTTCCTACTGCAATCTCATCACCACATTACATCTAACACAAATAATGCAGGTGCTTAATTGAACATGAAATAAAGGTTTTATTTGGGGGGGGGGATTCCCCGCCATATCACATTTCTAAGATTTCAAAGTATAATAAATTTAAATTTCAGCTTTACTTCAAACCACAAAATCTTCTGTGACAACAAACTCAGAGAGTTATCTATAAAATGACTTTGTTTTGATCCGTCTCTCTACAGGATCATTCCCCCCTCCAGAAGGACACAAGGAGGCAGTTTCTCGGCCGATGACCCTGGACATCGTGTGGCTGGGCTTCATCCAGGCGTTTGCTTTTGTCTCTGGCTACATGTGGTACAGCATCCTCCAGTACCTCTACTGCTATTTATTTTGAGTGCGCTGATGAGGCAAGAGTCTTAATCAGAACACTGGAAAAGCCTCAGGATCAGTTGGTGTGTGGCCCAGCGTCATATATGCCCCCCTCACCCCCCCTCCCAACTCACCTCCCACGATGGATGAATGTACATTTGCAACAGCAGAGAGACTTAACAGGAACCATATGAAGACAAGTACATAAACAGATTACTGAAGCCCATTCATTCTGAGACTGGTCACAGGCATAGTTAACTTCTACATACCCCTGAAACCACACACTCGCTCCAACGGCCTGGCTGAATAAACTCCCGCACTCATCACAACTCACATTTTGATGTTTACATGTCCTCATACACGTAGACCCTCACACATACAAAACTTTTTATTCAAAGTTAATGAAAATGAGGCTCAGGACTCCTCCAGAAGAAGTTCTGGACTGGACTCTCTCTAACACACTTTCTCTCTCTCTCTCTCTCTCTCTCTCTCTCTCTCTCTCTCTCTCTCTCTCTCTCCCCCTCTCCCTCTCCCCCTCTCTCTCTCTCTCTCTCTCTCTCTCTCTCTCTCTCTCTCTCTCTCCCTCCCAGGCTTAAGCCGTAGTAGTTTTACAGAGTATAAAGTGTGTAAGGACGTGTATGAGTGCATATATGTGATTAGAAGCATAATGTCTGCCCTAATTCTTCCTCTTGGCAAGAGCTGATGAAGCCCACTGGACCTCTATTAGCCTGCCGTCGAGCCGGCTGGCCACACCCTCCAGAGCGAGCAGTTGTACGAAAGTGCAGGCCGCACAGCTGGCTGCTCCTCTGACCTTCATTGCACTAAGGATCCATACTGCCCTAACTGCTCCCTGCCCCAGGAGACGAGACGCTCCTGAACAGTAGCTGTCAGTGTTTTCATTTCTTTTGTTTCCTTCCCCTTAACCCGCATATCTCCATAACTACGGCCATCATTATTTGTTGTTGTCTTTTTATTTTGTTGTTGTTGATGTTGTCATTCAGACTTTTTTTCTTGTGTCCGCCTGTCTGTGGAGGCAGTATTCTGAGCTCACTGAAAAAGGGGGATCATGTTTACACTGGCAGTCCTGCTGAAAGCCTAGAAGGATGGTGGCTATGACGAGGTGCTTGATTGAGGATCTTCTTTTGTTTCAGACTTGATGGAAGGAAGAGGAGGCGTGCCCTACTGCTAAAAAAAAAAAAAGTAAAAAAAAAAAAAAAAATGTGGCACACAGGACAAGAATCGCTGTCTGATCACCTATAAAGTAATGCTCTGTGGATTTTCCTTTTCACCCTTTGCTGTCCAAAATGCACACACACACACACACACACACACACACACACACACACACACACACACACACACATACACAGACAAATAACACATGCGCACACCCAGCCATGTGCAGCTACACAGCTGAGTAGATGTCTGTCTCGAGGATCATCTCGGCAAGCCAAACTGAGAAGGCACAGACTCCTTTTCCCCCATTGGACTATATAGTTTTACAAATATTTAAGCCATATGCTTATTGTCGTCGGGGTGGGAAAAAGACGGGGGCAGGAGGGGGTTTTATAGAAAGCTACCCCAATGTTCAGCATTCTACAATAGAGATTTTGGCTTACAGAACTATAGGTGTCATTACTGTAAATTTACAGCATAACCTGCCTAAGTGAGTGTGTGTGGTTGTCGTCCCCCCCCCCATTTTTGATATATATGATTCATGTCGCGTTGCTCTGTGATGTCAGAGTGTGGCGGCAATCTCACCAGTGGTCAAATTTTATTTCATTTTAAATTACATGAACTTTTGTCCTCATGTCATGGTATGTTTAAATCTTGTACATAACAAAGCTGAAGAGTTTTCATTGTTGGAAATGAAATGACTCTCTCTTTTTGTTCTTGAAAATTTCAAAGAATTTTAGTTTAATTTATCATGAATGTTTGGAGAGAAAAAAAGCAAGCAAGCAAGGATTTTCCTTCACTTCTCAGTGTTAAACTTTGACTTTGTTTTCTTTGATCTCCTGAGCAGGGTGGTGTTGTGTGCATCAAGACGTTAGAGCTACTGTACGTCTGTGTCCTGGCTGACACACTGTTTGCACAGCAAAACATGCTCCCAAGTAACAAACACTTACAATAATGAAACATTGAATCATAAGGACTTTTTGGAAAACAGTGACTATCAAGCCTTACCTAAAGTGCTGGTACACCACGATCCCAAACAATGCTGTTTCCATACAATCCCTCTTGACAGACATTTTAATGTGTTTGTTATTGAGATGGTTTAAAGAGGTCGAGCTTAAACTGGGCCAGCGAGGGAGGGGTCACTCTACACCTGGAAGGGGAACTCTGACAGGGCTCTGTAATGATGCAGCTGTTCTCTGTCTCTGAATGTACTTGTGTTGTGGTTTTGAGGTAAATTGTATGTAATTTGCTTAGCTTGCTTTAATTAGGTAGATTCTAGAGGAGCAGAAGTTAGCATTAACAACTAATGCAGAAACAGTGCATCTTAGTAGTTACTGCCCTCACTGTGCCCCACTAATGGTCGAAACTGTGTGAAGATGTTTCAGGTTTGTTTGTTTGTTTGTTTTTTTAAGGGCTACCTGTTTGGGTAGGTGAATTTTAAATCAGGCTGTAAATGTGTTTCATCCAGAGGCCCTTTCAGATTCCCCTCCATCGTGAGAGTGACTTGAAATGTAACGTCATCTTTTTGTCTTTTTCTCTTCTTTTCTTTTTTAATTCAGACCATGTTTCCAAAGAAGGCAGGGAAATTATGTTTTCCTAGATGTGGTTTTAGGAAATAAACACAATAGGGATTTAAACAAATTATTCTAGAACTATCTGTAATTTTCCATTTTGTACTTCTCCTTTAATTCCTAGCTACACAGCCATTTTACAACACAAAAACTTGTGCTGGAATAAAACATCATAAAGATCTTGGCACGTGTACTGCTTCTTTTTAAAAGCAAATAGTGATGTGTCGAAAAATAGTAAAGACAAACGTTCACAGGGTAGTCACTAGTTAATTCATTTAGTTTTGTCTTTTTTTATTTACAAAGAAAGATTACAAAAGGTGTATAAGAAAATCACATGGAAACAATGCGAGGGACTGAAACATATTACACTAAATAAACCTTCAGTAAAAGGATAAACCCAGAAGTGTAACAATTGATATTTATGAGGGAAAATAACTAAAGGGAAACGTGTACATTCAAGTACTTTAATGTGAAACACATATATTTTGGTCACAAGAAGAGGAAAGTATTCCGTAATTGAATTATATGGGATCATAAGTTAAAACGATTGTGATGATGGCTATACTGAGCAAGACTCAGTCAGTCCCAAAAGGTCCCAAATCAGTTAAGTGTAACTAGTGTAACAACACTTTCAGTTCTATATTGAATCTGTTTATTTGTTAGAAGACTGAGGTCAAATGATATTAAGCGGTGTGTTCCATCTTGTCTGCCAACGTGAACATCAACGTTCTCACACTGTTAGCTGTGGACAGTCTCCAGGTAACTCAGACCTGTGTGCGCTTTCTTTTTTTCTTGTTTGTTAACGGTGGTGTTAGTTGCTTGTTGCTGAAAGTCACTGGTTTGTGCTACAGTTTGTACTCTGATTTCAGCCGTGTCATCAGGTCTCTGACAGCAGGTTGATAAACTTCTATCCACAGACAGCAGACATCTCCTCACCTTAGGGAGTAGTGGCTACATCAATCACACAGACTATTAGTTTTACTCGCTTGGAGTACAATATTTATGGGCACAAAGCTGTTGTACAGTATGAAGAGTACAGCCAGCTGCAGAGAGGTTAGAGAAGGAGATGCTCTGCAGTTCCAGTCAGGTTAGCTTTGTTCTACTTATAGGTGGACTTGTTATTAACTACTTAATAAAAGGCTGTTGATTCAGCAAATCCTAAATCTCATGCACATTTCAGCTATTTTGTGAGTGTCTGGATCATGAAATAAACAAGGGTTAAAAAGAAGTAGTTCAGACAAGCAGCATAAAATGACCATGTTAAAAATTGGTTTTACGGGACTAGTTTAACATTTTAGAAAAGACTGATCATTGTTATTGAAAGTATAATTCAGAGTTTCAATATACAGGTTTTATTTTCATAAGTGCAAGCTAAATATTTGACATTAGCTGGGTAGCTTGTCTTTATGCTAAGACTGCTGGCTTTCCTGAGGCTATGCTGGTCTATTTTAATCCATAATAAGTCTTGGGAACGTTGCTTTAGTTGGAATTCCGGAAATATGATATTCAGGAAACATGCTTTTTCTTCATATTTATCCTACAGACATGAATGTAACATCAATCTGACTCCAAGAAGAGAGGGAAGGTGTTTTCGGCAATAACAAATAATTTAATAAATGTATTTTGGTATATTCCATGACCATTTTTTATTAGTTCCCATTGGCATTTCTGCTAATTTACAGGACTCATTATCGCTGAAGTACAGTTTAAGAGATGGTCAGGTTACATAAAACACCTTATATTGACTATAAAAGCCAATATTTTATGTGCTGAAAAATTTTTGTATTCACAGGAAAAACGGAAACCAAGGCCAGTGTGGTGTGTCATCAACTACATTTCTATGGCAGCCAAAGCGATATGTGGAGGCTGGGGTCTGCAGGAAAGACACGTGCCTCTGGCAGCCAATGGAAATAGAAGGAGAGAACAGCAGGAAGTGATCCGGAAATAGGATTAAATATGCAGGAAGTGTCGCCAGCATACCAAAGGGCTAATATGAGGAGAGCACAGGGTGGCTGTTGCTCAGCTTGGTGTCCAGATGGAAAAGGTGCAGCACCACCATGTATGGAGAATCTCACTCCTTACTAAAAGCTCCAAATCTCTTTCCCAGGTCACTCAAAATTTGGTCCAAAGGGATTTTAGTGTCCTCTGCAGAGACACCGCAGCTCCTCCTCAGGCACCTGCAATGAACTATTTCATAGGTGCTTCTCCCCAAGGTCCTCAATGTCACGCTTTGATGCCTGTTCTCTCGTGAATGCCATCCTGAAGGTGGCGTCCCTTGAATCAGCAAGCGCTAAAACATCCAGCTGTGCAGAGGAGGCCCAGACTGAATGTCACTGCAGCAGCCACCGGCTTCTCAGGCTCTCCCTGATCCGTCCTTTCTGTCAGGAGAGCTGTGATGGGTGTGACGGCTGCTCGATCCCTCGCTGTTGTTCAGCTCAGAGGCAAATGTGTTTTAAAAACCATCAGGAGGGCAGCAGTGGGAAAACACAAATAAAATAAAACACAAATAAATGAACACATTTGTTCCAATCAGAAGAGCGAGGAGAGTTTTTGGTTCCAGGATTTTAAAGATATTTTTCACACTGTTGAAAACTGCATTTGTCCTTACTAAAACAATGTCCCAGTTTCTCCTGATAAACACACACACACACACTTACCACAATGTTTCCTGGCTGAAAGTTTCATTCCTTGGCTAAGAAAATGTCTGGCACAAAGCCTCAAGTAAATAAGCAAACTGGCTTCATTACACATGCATGTGGATTAAATAATGTTATTATATAATTATACTAACAATAATAGTCTTAATTAATGAGATTTGGAGAGGCTGTGAGGAGGATTTTATTGGCTTCAGACAAAGCCAAGTTGCCTGAATGAAGTTTAAAATATGAGCTCCCTATCAGACTGGTGATCTATTTCTTTAATATTTCTGATGTTAATGTTTACAAAGAAGGCAAAGCAACCAGCAAGTGTGTGTATGAGTGATTATGATATCATTTATCTCTATTTACTCTGTCTTTGATTAAAACAGGGGACTCAGGGGTGCCTCCTGTCACCCCCATTACAGGACCACAGTCACCCCAGCAGAGGTCAGGAGGTTATTATGGGATGGAGCTGTCTGTCCTCCCTGTCTCCCTCTGAACTCCTGGCCTTTACAGGGGCAGCTGATGTCACTAGTGGCCTAAGGCACCCGACTGTCTCTGTTGTTTTTAGCGGTCAGTTTTCTGCTCAGCACCCCCAGACTGTTCCTGGCTGATGTCCAACCTCCTCCAGCTCTTTGTACGAGTGACCTTTGAAGACGCAGACTGACAGTCAGGCTCGGGCGCTTACTCTCTTGGTGGTGTGAGTGGTGTCAGTGTGTGGTACTGGCAGCAGAGAGCAGAGAGAGCTGAAAGGATAATTTGAACACAATTGTTACTGTGGCTGCCCTGCTGACACCACTATTTACTGACTAAAAATCCCAGAGACTGCATTTATCTCAGCCAGGGATCATACATCAGAGTTTACCGGTAAGAATGGGAGGAAAATGATCTTTTAAGGATTGACCCATGCCCTGCCTTGATTACAGGTCTTTAAACTTCTTTGCTCTTTTTAAAAAGGTGTCAGAAATGTGATGCATTATATTAGTAGACCTGAGATCCAGATCTAACCAGTTTTATCTCAATGTCCTTCAGCCGTAAAATCCTAATGCTGAAATCAAAATGCAGCACAGACCAAGAATTCATGTGAAACCAAAGGTTTTTCCCTCAGATTTGCTAAGTAGAGTTAAGAAAAGAGAATTTGTTTGAACAGGTGGATATCTTCATGAGTACTGACCAAGCTGTAAGTTTAGGCAAAGTATTCAGCATTTAGCACTTCAAATTGTGCGGAATACATACTAAATAAATAATTTTTTAATGATATAATCTGTAAAACATGCTGATATGTGTAAAATCTAAAATGAGAATGCCAGAGGTAAATTCTTTATTGTTGTTTTTATTTCTTTGACAAACAGTCCAAAGATGAATCATCTCATTTTAGAAGCTAAAACCAACAAATATTGGCTTTTTAATTTTTGATATCATGATCAAATTGTTGATGCTTGATTATCTTTCAATGGATTCATCAGCTGTCACAGCAGGTTGCTGTGTGTCTCCTCTCTCAGATGGTCAAATAAAATCAGTGACAGTAAGACACCTATCAGCTTGCCCCATGTCTTACATATCCAGCCATAGAAGCTGCTCTGATGATGGCTTGCACTCCTTTTCCTCTATTTCCTGTGTGAAGAACTGAGGATTACATAGTGAGGAGAATGAATCTGTGAGGAGCTTGTCAGTCAGCATCACAAACAACAGAGACACACAAAACAATGAAAAAAAATGCTGTCTAGTTTTCAAAAACATTGTGCATACTTCTGATTAAATTCTTTTGCTGATTTTTTCAGAACTGAAGAAACTGCTACTTGGTGCCTGATCTATCACGTTGTTTTTTTAGAACAAGGCCAGTCCATTCATTTAGGTGCAAAAGCTTTGAGAACAAAACTTCTAAAACTCTTGCAAGTTATTAGTCCTGGGTTATTTTTAGGGAACTATTCCCATTATATAAATGAACTGCCTAGACAGCTAATCTTACAATTGCTTGGGGAAAAAAAATATAATAATTTCTCCCACTTCTATACACGACTCAGTCACTTCCATCGCTTCAGATCAAATGAGAACAAAGATTTGTTTGAAGAGCTTACCTACTTTTAAAATGAACACCTGTACTTGTTTTTTGTTTGTTTTTTGCTGTTGTTTTTACTAGAGTCTTCAGATATGAAGAATTCAAATGAGATATGCATCTATCCCTAACTTTTTTCATTTGGACTGTGGTGAATCAAGGGCTGTACTTCGTTTATGTTTATTCAGTGCGGCAGAAAATGCTGCGTTTGTCTATGCAGACTATTTCTTTTCTCCGACAGAGCTGTGAGGAGACAGACGGGACTAAACTTAATTCGTCTTATCGACATCATACATTTCTGATTACTTTTCCAAATGTTGCCATAGATTACATTCCAGTGAGACTTTGAGAAATCTATTGAAGATAATTGGAAAATACCAACAGAATCTATTTTTTCTCTGATAAAACTACCTTCAAAATCTTTTTTCCTGATTTATTGAATTACCCCATCCCTACCTGTTTCCAGAAACAAATTTGCTATAGTACAAAAAATACTCTAAAAGTCTGCCCTGTACAGTTGGTGTCTCAGTCATTTTAACATCTATAATGGTAATTAAGGCTTTAAGTAATGAGGAACTTATAACCTAAAATTAACACTTATGCAGAATATGTATGAAATCTGAAGAACAGATCAGTTCTTCATACAAGTTGGAAAGAAATGATGACTAGATTTTATAATGGGACACACTCAAATAAAACTACACTTCTTTGGCTAAATTAGAGTCCAACAAGGCTCTTGTCCGTTGCTACATAGCAGCAACGTACTTGGATTTGAAGTCAGTCTAGGCTATTAAAAAATACATCCCCAGTATTAAATTCAAAACATAGTAATGCACTCTGCTGCATGCTCAAAGCTGACTAACAGGCCGTAGGTAGTCTGCAGCTGGATATTTGTTAACATTGATTGTGTTCCAAATAAAAGTAAATCTCTTTAAGTCAATTAATGTAAACTGGGCATACTCCAAAAGTTAAAATCTGAGAAATATAATACAAGACATTATAACTGCACCGTAGAACATCTAATACATCACACTATTTGTAGTCATCTTTGTTTCAGTGCTGTAAATGATGAATGACCTCTGTGCTTGTCTGACATCCTCAGTAACCTTTATAATGCATCTGCACAGAGTCTCGTCCATCATGCAGAATGCATGGGAGACGTCAGGTCCAAAATTCATTCTGCAGCATGACAGCCATCTCCAACAGAGAATTATTATACAAAGAGACAGAAGACACTGGAGCAGCTGTAATCCACAGAGGAGCTGTGGCACCAGGACACCAAAGACAACATACCTGCTGGGCACATCCAAAAGATTATCATTGACAATATGTTGATTTTGATCTGGGTATTTACTGTTTCCACCCCACTTAATTTATCCATTAAAAGCTGCATTTGGCATGAATTTGAAAACATCCTGATCTCAGTTTCCTCTCCAAACTCCTCCACAGTGGCTGAGCTGTGTGTTTTTGGCGCCACCCTGCGGACAGCCGAGAACACGCCCCCTCCCCCCCAACCTCCCGCCCTACTCTCGCGGGGTCTTCGGGCGCCTAGCAACCTGATAACTTGTATCTTCCCACTGACCAATCAGGAGTCACAGTGCTGGAGCGATAGCCAATCACAAGCTTAGATTTGGGCACCAATTTAAACCGAGAGGACTGGCTTCCTGTTTTGTTAACTGCAACACAAACGAGCCAAGGCGCCTGGAGAACTAAGCATTTGATGTCTTTAACGCAAAAGTCATAATTTAGAGCTAATTCAGAAGTCGTCTATGCTGAATTAAAGCCCAGTGATTCCGCACGTCATCAGGTCTGGTCGCCTTGTTAACGTGAACTCGCCGTTAGAGCCGGTTTAAACGGACAACATGCCGGCCCGTGTGGAGGACTACGAGGTGCTGTACACCATCGGCTCCGGCTCTTACGGAAGATGCCAGAAAATCAGACGGAAATCTGACGGAAAAGTGAGTAAACTCCACTCGATCGTCTGCTCAAAAGTCACTTTGTCTACTTGTAGGTAGCCGAGACTTGCGTTGGAGTTTATATACGCCCTTAAAGCGAACCGGTAGCTCAGGAAGACGTCGTTTTATTTTGGCACTGGAAAACATCAGTGTATCAGGAGTGATCAGTGCCGAGCTACAAAACGATAACAAAGAGTAGGTTACCAGAGGATATTATAGTAACACAACCTTCTCCAGGCGGCCATTTTGACCTGTCTATGGAAAACACAGGTGTAACCCATAATATTTTAGCTGCCATGCCAGTGAAGCAGCATGTGCAGGACCCAGCCCCGGAGCTGACACTATAATAACTCATTTTCCTCAGTCTTCTGTTCTCTAGTTTATTCAATCACTGTTTTAGATGTCCGGCCTCTGGTATGAAGCACCAGCAGTTCACTGACACTACATTTATCAGTCCCTTGTCATTGTTGTTGTTGTTGTTGTTGTTGTTGTAGTTGTTGTTATGTGATGTCCTTCTGCTTAATTAACCAGCTCTTTTTATTTTTTAGATCCTGGTGTGGAAGGAGCTGGACTATGGCACCATGGCAGAGAATGAAAAGCAAATGCTGGTCTCAGAGGTGAACCTCCTGAGGGAGCTCAAACACCCAAACATAGTGAGGTACTATGACCGGATCATAGACCGGACCAACACCACACTGTACATTGTCATGGAGTACTGCGAGGGAGGGGACCTGTCTAACCTCATCAGTCGTTGCATCAAGGAGAGGTGGTAATGTGCTGCTTGGTATTGAAATAAAGTGAAAGAAGTGAATTTTAGGTTGTTATTGATGGTTTATTATGTAAAATTGATGAATTATATATCCGTTTGGGGTCTATCTATGCTTCCTGGCAGTATCTGTAAATGATTTCTATTGGTTTGTTTTTACCATTGCAGGCATTATTTAGAGGAGCAGTTCATCCTGCGAGTCATGGCACAGCTCACGTTATCCCTGAAGGAGTGCCACAGACGGAGTGATGGAAGGGCCACAGTTCTTCATCGAGACCTGAAACCAGCCAACATCTTCCTTGACATCAGACAGAACGTTAAGCTGGGTGACTTTGGCTTAGCGCGGATCTTGAATCATGACACAAGTTTTGCAAAGACGTTTGTGGGGACACCTTACTACATGTCTCCTGTGAGTTGTTTAGTTCTGTTGTCTCTGAGGGTTTTTTAGTCATTCAAAAGATGTGTTTAATATGACATTTTGATCCTTCTAATTAGCCACTATTCTTCAACATTGTCTTTCTATAGGAACAAATTAACCGGATGTCATACAACGAGAAGTCAGATATTTGGTCATTAGGTTGTTTGCTGTATGAACTCTGTGCATTATCGTAAGTTTTCAAACTCTTGGCTTCATCTGTTTTCCCCTAGCAGCTGGTCTGTTAGGAGAAACTCTGAAATTTTCTTTCAATTTCTCCTCTTTAGCCCTCCATTTACTGCTTACAACCAAAAAGAGCTTGCAGAGAGGATCAGAGAAGGAAAATTTAGACGAATCCCATACCGATACTCAGAGGAACTGAACAGCTTAATCAGCAAAATGCTTAATTTAAAGGTTAGAAATTATTCACAAATTCTGTAATATTTGCCAGACACACCTTAGGCTCCTGGCTATGCCATTTTTTATTTTTTATTTATTTATTTTTTTGGTTCTCTACGTTGCCAGGACTATCTGAGGCCTTCTGTGGAGTCTATTCTTCAGAGCAATCTGTTGGCTGATGCAGTTGCTGAGGAGAAGAGAAGGGTAGAGGTGCGATTGCGGAGGAGGTCAGCAGACACTGACTGTCCTCCGCACAGACCAGCTGTGCTCTCCCCTTCATGTGCTACTGAGCTCAAACTCAGGGAACAGGCACTTAAGGACAGAGAAAAAGCACTGAAGGAACGTGAAGAGAGGCTGGAGAGTAAGACTTTTTTCCTTAGTCCCATTTGTGTCACACACTCCTTGATTCAACCTCTGATGAACTGCAGTTGAACTTTGGAATATCATACTCTATAACTGTTATAAATAGCCCATTGATGTCTATGGTCCCTCAGAAACCCTTGGAGGATTAATAAGTAAATATACCTCATTGACATATGACCACCTCAGCACAAAGGCTGAAAATAAACTAACTTTATGTTTATTACTGATAGGGCAGCACAGTACAGTGGTTAGCGCCACTGCCTCATAACAAGAAGGTCAAAGGCTGGTTCCCAGGCCTGGAGCCTTTCTGTGTGGTGTTTGCATGTTCTCCCCTTGCTTGCATGGTTTTCTCTGGGTACTCCAGTTTCCTCCCACAGTCCAAAGACATCATGTTTAGGTTGATTGGTCACTCTAGATTGCTCATAGGTCTGAGTGTGAGTGTAAGTGGTTGTTCGTCTCTCTGTCTCTATATGTTGGCCCTGCGATGGACTGGCGACCTGTCCAGGATGTACCTCGCCTTCGCCCAATGTGAGCTGGGATTGGCTCCAGCACCCCCCACAACCCGGAAGATGAATGAATGAACCTTACTGACAATTTTTACTTGTAAAGGCTGTGGTTTCGTTAAGCAACTATAAGATTAGTAGTAGAACCAATACTGTGTGCCATGTTTTAGAAATAGGGTGCCTTGGGTAACCAGAGTATGTTTGTGCATGTTGTTTGCCTACTTCTAGTAACCTACTGCCCCTGGCTGCAAATATGTCAGCAAACAGTATGTCGAAAAGCCATTCAAAGAAAGCATTTAAAGTCACACATGGCTGATATTTGTTACAATTCCCAAATATAATCTCATGGTTTCTTTCTCTTTGTGTGGCAGAAAGAGAGCAGGAGCTCTGTGTTCGTGAACGATTGTCTAATGAAAAGCTTGCAAGGTAAAAGTAATTTTTTTATTTTCTTCAAGTAGGCTAGAGATGGCCAATAAAAGTATCATTGTACATATTTTGCTTGTTTTGTCAGTTTGGACAACTGATTGCTACATTTTGGTCATTTTTATCTGCTGTTTCAGGGCAGAGAGTTTACTGAAGAAACAGCAGAGGGACCTGGCACCTTTCCAGGGCAAAGACATAGGTAAAAGAATCAGAAGATGACCTCTGGACTTAATGAAACAAGACAAGCACTGAGCTTTTATCTGTTAATGCTTCTGACTAAAATCACATCTTATCACTTTTCGATCATGCAAATAAAGTTTTTATACACCAATAAAAATTAACCTGCATTTTAAATATCCTAGCATTCGTGCCTGATAATCAGTCATGTTGGATTGCAAAGGCTGTTGTTGGGGATGTCTGATATGAAGTTTAGCCCAATATTTGGTAATCAGTAACTCCTTACTGTTTGGTCCTAGATGTGGATTCCCCAGGAAAGAAGAAGGTCCATTTTGCCAGTGAGAGCAAAGAGAACCAGCAACCTGATCATTGTCAAATTGTGACGACCCAGGAGCTGCTGCTGAGGAGGCTGCAGGTGGCCAATTTTCGTGCTCAAACACTGAACCAAGTGGAAAAGACCTGTCAGTTCAAGAGCAGACAGATCCTTGGCATTCGCTGATCAAATGCCATTTCTATATATTAACTAAATGCTTGGAGTCATAACAGAAAATAAATTAAGATTTATAGAATATTTATATGATACTTGAGCTGTTGTGACAATAGAGAAGCCAGCAGATTTGATCCAGTGTATGTTAATGTTAGTGCTTTGTAGTGTCAGAGTTTTGCATAGTTAGACAGTTTGTGGTGTGGATATGTTAATTTTATTGGCAGCTATTGTAATGGTGAATGTACTGTATAGCCTAGTCTTGCTTTGTGTATATGTCAGTGAGGTTTTAATTCTTTTGTAGCTGTAAGAAGTTCAATGGTGTGAAAAACTACTGAAGTTAGGATGGCAATGGACATGTAAACTATGCAAATTGTTAAATTGAATTTAAATACAGTACATTTTCTGTTAATTAATGTTTTTGTCATAAATTATCTGTCAAGTACTTTTTGATTTACAATTACACCACATTGACAATATCAACAAGGGTGACAGCTTCCACAAGGGGTCATCAGTTTTCCATGAGTCTCCTGACTCACAAGAGGCAGAATGTTTCCACACAGGAAACTCGTTTGTTCTCGATTAAAAGGACATCAGACAACACCATTAGCTCAGACAGTGATATGTGCTCTACGTTTCAATGGTTGCACTTTAAATTGATTAGGTGAAAATGACACTTGATTTGATTAAAGGGTATTCCACAATGACAGGCCTCATTACTGTTATACATTGTCAACGGTATAACTACGTTTGAATAGTTACACTGAAAACGATATATATGTTTTTGTTCACATTTAAAGCGCAATTATGGAAACTCATCTTTATTTCTTGATCCCATCATCTTTATTGTAGATAAGTATGCTCAAGATCGCCAATGTTAGCGAGTTTTTGTGCTAATCTACTTACATGGGTTTATTATTTATACCAGCTAAAATAAATAAGTTTTCTAATTGAACCATCCAGTAAGTAAATACATTAACGGCTCAATTGAGGGCGTCATCGCGAGATTACACTTGTGATCAGCGTACGTAGCAACCGCTGTTGTCTAGCTCGTTTACTCCGCCCACTGGCGAGAGTTGCAACACTGCACCAATCACATTCAACCTTGTAACCTTTACACCAACAGAAATCGTTGGAGGGCGTGTCCCAGCGGTGCCTTGTTCCGTGTGGAAAGTTTACCGGCTCGGGTGCAAAGTTTCAGCCGTCTGCAAACCGGAGCCCGTCGGTGAACGCATCTGGAGTACGGTAGAGACGATCGCGGTAAAATCACACGATAAACCAGAGCTTCGCTACAGATTCATTTTGTTTGTTTCCCACCGAGTCAGGTCAAGGGATGCTCCCGTCGCTGGAGAACAGCAGTGAATGAAGACCCCGTTATCACCGACCGTATTGTCTCAGGGAGCCAGCTAGCTTAACGCCCGTCGTTAGCTCAGAGTTGAACCGGAGGGCCAGCTAGCTGAGGTCCGGTTGATCTCGTCAGAAGAAGCCGTGAAACGTTATTTAAAGTCAGATAGAAGCTTGACTAGGCAGAGGGAAGGAAGATGGCTTGCGAACCCAATCGAGTCCGGCTGCTCTGCATGCTGTCTTTGACTTTCGGCTTTTTCATTGTGGAGGTGGTGGTCAGCCGGATCACCTCATCTCTGTCCATGCTGTCCGACTCCTTTCATATGCTCTCGGACGTCATCGCGCTGGTCGTGGCTTTGGTCGCCGTGCGGTTCGCAGAGAAAACCCATGCGACCAAGAAGAACACCTTCGGTTGGATCCGGGCGGAGGTGATGGGGGCTCTGGTCAACGCCGTCTTCCTCACCGCGCTGTGCTTCACCATCATCCTGGAGGCGATCGAGCGCTTCACCGAGCCCCATGAGATCGAGAGCCCCGTGGTGGTGGCCGGGGTCGGTGTCGCGGGGCTCCTGATCAATCTGCTCGGGCTGTGCCTGTTCCACGGACAAGCCGGCGGAGGCCACGGACACTCCCATGGTGGTCACTCTCACGGGAGTAAGAGCAAGAGGGGTAAAACGAGCAAGTCCCAGATGGCCCGGAACGGGTCTTCAGGAGAGGAGACCAACAATTTGGTGGCAAATCACAACAGCCCGGGGGATGTGAGACAGAGAAATGGTAAGTATGGCGGAGTATTTTCTCTGTGCTACAGTCCTGAGTTTGGTCCGCTTGTTTGTCTAGTCTGTTAAATGAAGTAATGCAGTCAGTGTAAAGTGTGCTCCACTGGCAGCAATAAAGTATCCAAACTCCACTAATCCAGCACCATTGTGTCCCACAGTTATCCCCCAGGCATGTCCTGGACTTTTTCTCAGTTCAGATTGCATAACTGTAACTGTGCATACATCTACAGTGTAGCCCAGGGCAGCCTACCCAACTGACTAATCCTTATTGTTTCCCCTTCAGCTGTGATATGTAGACGCATCTGTTTGCTGTCAGATACTTGTTGGCTACGTTTCCATGGCCACCTTCAGTGACAGAAATGGATGAATGCTCAGGTTTCAGTCGTTGTTGAGAACGATGACTGATGATCAATGGCTTGTAAAGAGAGATATGTTGAAGCCTTTATTTGGCTGCCTGAGCCAAGAAACTCTGTTTGACAAGTTGGGACTTGTGACTGTATCAAATGGTGCTTTATTCTGAAGACTCTCATGCCTTAACCCTCCTAACATTGTCTTGAATTACCACAGTCGCTGTGCAAGTGAATGCAAAGCTTATATTGCAGTTGCTGCACAGCCATGTTGTGATATTTGATTTTCAGTATGTGTAGAAATATATATATATATGCAGTTAATTGCATCAAAACAGACCACACAAGAGCATCGTTGGGTGTGCTAATGGTCATCGATGCTCAATGAAGGGTTAAATAGGAGGACCATTTCTCCCCCACACTGATAAGCTCTGCCGTTTTCAATAAATGGAGGCTGTACCCCTTCCCATCCCTCCCCCCTGTGCACTGAGCACAGTTAGTGGGTCATACATCAGTGTAACCATGGAGGCAGCAGCCCCCGTCGCACCATTAACCATTGATGAATGACCTGAGTCCTTGGATGGAGGCAGCCATTGCCAGTTACTAATTGAATCTGCTAAACATGAGTTACTTTAAAGTATTTTTTGGCATTAAATTAGGATCTTGCGTGCTGGTTGTCCTCCGTAAAAGTCTGGTGTGTCTCCCTTGGTTGTAGCCCCGAGTGTTTACAGCACATGCTCAGTTAAAAGGCTGAATGATCACGAAAACACTGTTGGCCAGAAAAAAATACAGTTTAATGTTAAAGAAACTGTGTCCATTAATGGACTGCATAAAAATGGTCTCTAGTGATCGTCTTCTTGACTTTGATTAGTGTAACATGTGGCCAGATTATATCACAGACTGAGTTGTGGAATCAGTCTGTTGTCAGACGTGTCAGTTACTAATGAACTTCAGCTTGGACCCCAAATGATTTAACTGGAAAACATAATCAGTGGCTGCTATCAGAAGCACCTTCTAAAATTCATCATTATTGTTTTGTTTTTGAAAAAATTTTGTTATGAAATATCTCAAGACAGACTTTCTCTTTTTGTTACATTCCCTGTGAGTTGAAATCCAATAGATTCACATCCTATTCTAGTAAAATAAACAAATATCTCCTTTTTTTTTATCTACAGAAATCAGCTGTAAAGACAGTACAGAGGGGCAGATGAATGGCAACACTCACTATGAAGAGATGGATCATGACCATGACTCGTCATCGCAGCTCAACATGCGTGGGGTCTTCCTGCATGTCTTAGGTGACGCCCTGGGCTCTGTTATCGTGGTTGTCAATGCTATAATATTTACTTTTGTGTGGAAGCCCTGCACGGATGAAATGTGTGTGAACCCGTGTATCAACAGTCACGCAACAGACCATAAACATGTCAATTCCACGCTGATCGACCTGCGGGACGGTCCCATCGTTCCAGCCCTGAAGACTGCTGGCCCCTGCTGGGTCCTCTATCTAGATCCTACTCTTTGCATCATCATGGTGGGCATCCTGCTGTATACTACCTACCCGCTGCTCAAAGAGTCAGCCCTCATTCTGCTGCAAACCGTGCCCAAACAGGTCAACATGCACCGTCTCAATGAGCGACTCCTGAGTCTGGACGGCGTGCTGGCCATTCACGAGCTGCACATCTGGCAACTAGCCGGCAGCCGCATCATCGCCACAGCTCACATCAAATGCCACGACCCCACATCTTACATGGACGTCGCCAAACGAATCAAGGACTTCTTTCATGATGAGGGCATCCATGCCACAACCATCCAGCCAGAATTCGTTACCTTCAGTTCAGAGTCTCGTGATTCCCTCTGTGAGCTTTCCTGTCAGACTCAGTGTGCTCCCAAGCTGTGCTGTGGCTCCACCGACAAACAAGGCGCAAGCTCTGACAAGAAGGCCAGTAGTGACTGCAAGCCGGCTGCAGCTCCAGCCTTGGAGGTGATCACTGAGGCCTCAGAGCAAGCTGCAGGCGTTCAGGTGTGCCCTCGATCAGAGGCTGAGGTTACTATCACCAGAGAGGTGGAGTCGTCTCTGTGAGATGGAGGGGACAGAAAAACAGGGGAGAAGCTGGAGAAATACCACTTTGGCAAAAATATCATTGTCATTTGCTGGACAATGTTATCTTTTTGACCTCGAGTTTCCCTCATAAGGAAAAAATTTCCTGAGCCTTTTCTTCTGTGTCATTGCTCCCATCAAGGCTGAAAATTTCTCCCCAAATTTTTTGTATCTTTTCCAACCCTTCCTTTCTGCCCCAGCCTCTCCTCTGCCACTCAACTCCTCTCTTGTTGTTTGGTGCCCTGACAGTGTGGTGGCGATGCATGTTGGGGTTCACTGACCTCATGTCCTCCAGGACTGGACCGAGTCCTGCATGGGTGTCCCTCATTAGCACCACGTCGTGATGCATCATCTTGTCCCACGGTGTTTCTGTGCCAAAGCTTCTCACTGCAGGACTGAAGGGATCAGAGAGATACCCTCTCTTCCAAAAGGACTCACACAACACATGCAAGTCGAAGCACACATCACTAGGTTATTTTCTTTAGCCTATGGACCTGTTTGCAAAGAGTCTACCTTCTCATTTTTTTGTGTAGACCTTGAGCAGATCTATTTTCCTACCTTCTGGCCCCAGATGGAAGAGTATTGTATTGCATACTAATTTAAGTATTTAAGTTATTAGAAAAGATCTATTTCTCTCTGTAGATGCTCTTTATTTAGTTTGGATGATAGGAACATTTTTGCAATTTTTCTGTCTTGAAGTTTTTGAGAGA
This sequence comes from Remorina albescens, assembly GCA_034769265.1. NCBI lineage: Eukaryota > Metazoa > Chordata > Actinopteri > Carangiformes > Echeneidae > Remorina > Remorina albescens. Next base: position 14,408,086 of record CM068483.1, read on the forward strand.
CCATCTATGCTGTAGTCAGTTTTACAAATGTGAAGTTTTTATAATGATATTTTTTTTTTGGACTCTTCTCTGGCCTTGACTCAGTTTTAATTGCAGATATTAGTTGGATACAGAAGCCGTATCAACAACTCTCTCACCTTGCCTTTTAAATACAAAACTGCTGTGGTAAAGCACTGAATATAGGAGGCACAGTGTAACTGAACCCCTTGCAATGGCACAGTCACCTAATTAAATGTTCATTCATAAATTTGATGCCTTGCAAGCCAGTGGGATGCATCTGTTGTGAAGAAGTGGGCACTGTATGCCATTAGTAAAACACTATTCTCTGTGTGAACCCTTACTGGAAACGTTCCGATGATGGCTGTAGATTTCATTTTAAAATCCTCATGAATGTTTGCGGCACTTTGTCACAATCCACGTTGAGGGAGTTTTTATATTTTCGGGGCGTTCTACTGAGTTTGCATGACTGAACTGAGACACGGTGTTTGAAATTTTAGAGCTCCAGCAAGAGCTCCATTTGCTGCTTACCAGTATCAGCTGGTATCCTCCAACATTGTTCATAACTGTGTAGGGAATGACTCATCATATAGCTCATCTGTCCTTTGCTTTGGGCAGCTGTGCAAGCTATTTTTGCTGAATTAAAGTCCATACGGTGGCCTTTGAAATAGTTTGTTTTCCCTTCTAACCACAGATATTGTTTAAAGATGATCCTTTGATGCATTTCCAGTTTCCACTCCCCATTAAATGTGTATGCAATATAGAAATATGTGCTGGGAAATGTATTTTGACATGTTCTTCATTTGTAACGTTTGGTCACTTTTATTCTGTCTTTTAAGACTTGAGCTCAATGTGCAAATTGAAAACAAAAGTGTTGTTTTTTTATTTTAGATATGACATGTCAGCTGATGTGTTTTTGATATTTTATATATACATATATATATATATATATGTGTGTGTGTGTGTGTGTGTGTGTGTGTGTGTGTGTGTGTGTGTGCGCGTGTGTATGTGTGTATATATATATGTATATATAATATCTATAGTACCTGTCCAATGTGTCATTGTGAAATAAAATATATGGCTGTTTGGTACAGTTAATGAACCCAAAATTGTCATTTGTCTTATTCCTGCTTCCTTATCTATACTCAGTTTAACATTTAGCATTTAGTGGCCAAGAAAATCTAATTTCTGGAGATAGATGTCAATTGATAATTTACTTACAGGAAGAAGGACGGCCACAACAATTGCAGTGATGTAAATATGATCAGAGGGATACACAATGAAAAAAAAAAAAAGACCACAACTATTACTAGCACCAAAAGATTACAGCTAAAATGCATAGAATGTCATAAACAACATGCAACAGGGACAAAATGAGGGCGGTTATGTTGTGATTTATGTTTAAAGGTTTTTTGTTTTTTTTTTATGAAGTCTTGGACTGCTTAAAATTAGCTTCTCCCAATGTCAATCAAGACTTTGTTCTATTGTTTGACTTTTTATTGACTATTAAATCCACTTTAGCCTTAGAAATGTGAAGGAGATTAAAGAGGAGAATTGGATTTAAAGAAGCAGGGGTTGTGCACAGTTTGGCATCACCTTATTACACTGCCTACATACCAGAAAACCTGCTGCATGCATGTGCTTCTCTGATGCAGTGTTGGAAGAAGAAATGCATTTGTTTTGTTTTAATGATTTTAATCAGTCTTTCCATAAAACAGTACCATGTGCATCAGTGAAAGAGATCTATTGTATCATGGAAATATTGTTTAATTATACCTTGGTTTCACTATGAGGACATTGGTAGACTGACTGGTTTTGTATTATCTGCAAACCTGTTTGTATCTCAAAAGAGTCTCTACATACCACCAACTTTATTCAGTAAAAGTAATACTTAATGTCAAAAACATGCTTAAAAAGCATACTTATGTTAAAGAGCAGTATTATTTATTTATACTATAAGTACTCAAACTGAATAAAACGTTTTTTCATTCATTCATATACATTTCTTTATGTATAGAGAGAGTGAGATAAATAGATATAGATATATAGATATACAGTTTATTTAAGGAAAGGGATATGGCAGCAATAAGACAATTAAATAGACTGTTAAAATAAAACTTTTCACTGAAAACCACATTAACAACCTATGTGTTGGATATAAACTCCTGTCTCCTTTCAGGCCACAAAGCCTCAGCTCATTCAAACGGTAACGATGGTTGGAGGTAAAGCTGCCATTATACATGTGGCTGAAATGTGGAGTGTCATGCCATAACTACATAAGTGCATAATTTCAGCCTGTCTCACTCTCCTCTCCTCTGTGGTCTGAACAGGAACACTGACTCAGGTCTGTGGCTGAGTTTCAAGTCTGATGTGGCTGCTGACTGTTGATGTGAAGCTGTCGGAGAAGCCGACAGCGTGAGGGGACTTATGTAAGAGGCCCAGGGGCATTCCAAAGGCAACAAGCTTGGGGCTTTACCCAGCATTCCTTAGTGCTGCCGGGCCCGGTTGCTCCTCTCTCTGTCCCTCCTCATGTGGACAGAGAAGCTCTCTTTTTGTGCTCTCTGACTAAATCAGGCGTTCTTTGCACTTGTATGAACCTGTGTTGTGGGTCTGTATTCAAATACTGTACAATACTGTCAGTTTTACATAGAACTGACTTAAGCTTCATGACTTTTATCTCCCATGGAACACAAAAACAAATGAGATGCATGTTAATTAGTGAGCTCGTGAAATGCTAGAAGGCAGATTTTGTTGCCCAGGCTAGCTGTTTCCTCCTGTTTGTAGTCTTTATGATACGCTAAGCTAACAGTTACTGGCTGTTTTTTCAGATTTAATGGTCAGACGTATTTAAACCAAGCTGTCAATCTTCTCTGAGAATTCTGCCAGGGAGGAAATATACATTTCCTTAAATGTGTTGACGAAAAATGAGTGCAATTACAGCAGGACAGTCCCCCATAGCAGTAAAAGATCACAAAAATGACCATGCTGGGTGGTTAAAGTCCTGTGTCATGAGAGTGTTACACAAATATGTTTAACACTATAATACAATAGTGTGTGTGTTGTTGATCACACCAGGCCATCTGTCTCACTGCCTTTGTCCCTGGGATTTTCAAACATAGTGAACAGGACATGAGGCTCAGTTCAGGGGGGCGAGGGGGATGAACTCTGGATTTAAGGGTGAAAGGTCGCTCTCCTGCTAAATGGATTCACCTTTGCGAGGACAGTATGTGCGGACACAGTGTCATGCATAAGCTAAAGCTCTAGGGTCATTCAAAAAGTACACAATACCCTAAAAGAAGCATCCTGATAAGCCTGAGCTCCAATTTGTGACTGTCACGATTTGTATTCCATTCAAGTCACAGACGTTTTATAATCAACTATTGAATAAAAAATCTTTGTGAGAAAGTTGTGTGAGTTAATATGTTAATTGGTGGGGCAGCACGACGGCATGGTTGGCGCTGTTGCCCCACAATAAGAAGATCGCGGGTTCGTTTCCCGGGCCTGGGGCCCCGGCTTTCCTCCCACATCATGTTTAGGTTAACTGGTGACTCTAAATTGTCTGTAGGTCTGAGTGTGAGTGTGAGTGGTTGTTGGTCTCTGTCTGTCTCTGTGTGTTGGCCCTGTGATGGACTGGTGACCTGTCCAGGATGACCCTGCCCTCACCCAGTGTGAGCTGGGATTGGCTGAAACAGATAAGCGGCAGAAGATGAATGTATTAATGAACATGTTAATGATTGAGATTTAAAAGTACAAAGAGTTCATTTGAAGGGATTATGTCAAAAATTACCATCCATCCATCTTCTACCGTTTCCGGGTCACAGGGGTCAAATGTTACCATCAGCATGAAATATTTTTGCCCCATTGCAGGAATGTTTGAGGGTATTGAACTGCACAGTAGACAGATTCTTTGGACTAGTAGGGAATAAATGAACCTGTTGTGGAATCTGTCCCAGTCTTTCTCCTATTATTGTAAAAAAAAAAAAAAAAGGGAGAATGGGTTTGACAGTGAAAGTGACTATCGAAGCAATCAGTGACCCCTGAGCTTTGTTTACAGAGAAAGAGTCCCCTGGGTCACATATGGTCCCTTTTATAACACAAAGACGGGGGTTTCACTGCTGTTGCTGTCAATTCACTCTCAAAACAAACAATTTAGGACCCGGAATGGAATGAATAAAAAAGCGTTTATGATTTTAATCATAGACAAGACTATTGTTGGTATATTTTGCCACTCAGATGCACACGTGATTCTGAATTTGTTGGTTTGACAAAATGCTGGCCTGTCAGTTTCAGGTTTTCTTACAGTGACAATGGATAAATAAATGCTGAAATGAAATTCTGACATGTGGCAACGAGGCAGAACTTTGACCTTTGAAACCGGAAATTTCCTATCAAAGCTCCTGAACATTATAGCTTTTATTTGCCAGGCCACATGTAAACTGTAAAGACGAACTGATGACACAGATTTGATGGATTTACTTCCTCTCTTTGAGTCTTTCTCATGTTTTTTTTTTTTTGGTCGACTGAGGGGATTTTCATGATTGCACTGAACCACGTATCCTGTCTTTCCTTCTTGCTTCATCATATGTGAAACGTTGCATCAATACACCATTGCATCTTTATATAAAGTTAAATGATTAGCTTTCTGCACCTGTTTGTTTTTAAATATTTTAGTACTCAGCTCTGACAATATTTCCATATTTTATAAATAAATTAACATAAATTGATGTATTAGGCCTCGTCAATATGAACAAATTAATGTGTAAGAAATATCTGATCATTAAAAGTTACCAATAACAAAACACTGGATTTTACTATTTAATATTATTTAATATGATTTTTCTAAAAGTACTGTTGGTGCTTCCTCTAAAAGCTAAAAGAATATGAATTTCATGACGGCTTTAAAGGAAAAGAGAGCGACTCATCAAAGTGATTAGAGGATTAATTCATCCTCTGGGTAGCACAAATGTTTGAACAAAATTAAACTGTTGAAATATTTGAGTATCAACCAAAATGTTGGATTAACCCAAAGGCTGCCGTTTTATAGGTGAGGAAAATAATACAGCAACAATTCTTTTTTACTTTACTCTTGCTTTGACACGTCGCATACACTTTACAGTAAAAATTATTGTGAGCACTTCTGTGTATTATTTCTGAAGACTGATCCAGAAGTGGAGGTCTGAGGCAGGTTGGCTCCAAAAATGAAAATAACTAAGAATCACCTCATGATCTTTACTACAGGAGCGTCCTCTCCCACGTTCCCCCCCAGAAACCTTTAATCTGACCACATGGCAGGTTTGTACATGTCCGTTTCAGAAGGGGATTAGGGGGGAGGAATGTTAACCAGCTCTCTGATGAGGAGGATGATGGTAATGATGATGAGCAGTGGGGGGAAGTCCTCAGATTTAATATGTAGCCTAAATACAAAAAGCAGAGGAGATATATTTAATGCACGTATACATAAATACACTGAACATTTTTCAAACCCATGATCAAAATATTAACATTGTTGTTGTATTTCTTATGTATGAAATGGAAGTGAACCATTTCCCCAAAAATGGTTCTTGGGAAGATCCACTCCGCTAAAGTTTATATGGACAAAAAATAGCTGCAAATAAAATAAGAAGACATCGGTGGCATCAGGAAAGCGATGGAAATTTAATGACCATCATGGTCATTAAATTTCCATCACTTAATGACCATCATTTCCTAGTAATTTCCCAATCCTCCTAAGAAATACTTCTAGGACATATAGAGACAAACTGTATTGTGTTAAGCTGATTTAAAGAGGAATTTCCTGGAGTGAGGAGACTTCTTGGTGTTTGTTATGAGTGTGTGGGATCTTGCCTCACGGCCTCAAAACTAAAATCATGTCTACAACCTCACAGCTGATAGCATCAATATGTTGCGATCCCATGCCGTGTTAAAACTAAAATATTAATCGAAAAAAAGGTACGACCGTAATGTGATTTAAAAATGCAGTGTTGGGTATAGAAAATAGTCATTTTCATGTCGGGGATTAAAAATAGATAATTTGCAGTGAATAGAAATTGTCGAGGGAGGAAGCAAGTAAGTGCAGCGTGTGTCCCAATGTTTGAATCCTTGTTCTGTGTGATTGTCTCAGAGGAATTAAGGAAAAGAATTTGGGTTAATGTTTTACTGACTGAATATATTGTACTGTCATTCCTCCCTCACAGACCTGTGAGACTTTGATCTTAGTTGAGTGAGTTCAACCAGCAATAATGGATTCCTCATCGATAAACAGTTCCAACAAACACCAGGGAGAGAAAAGAGGAGCTCAGCACCAAACACAACCTTTTCAATTTCCATCTCAACCCTTTTTACGATTATGTAATCTGCATATAGTAAAGATAAACGGCGTCTTGTAACAACTGTCACGAAGTTCAACGTGCACGTTATCAACAGCCATCAGCACTTTGACTTCTCTGTGTGAGGGACTGCAGCCAACTCATTACATTTCAGCTCATGTAAAACCAGAGAACATTAAACATTAGTAAAACCGGTAGGTTTGACTGATTATCATCAGCTTTGCTGCTCTTTGCTTTTGTATAGGAGAAATGCTCCAAGGAACCAAAACACAGGAAATTTTCAGTGATAATATAGAATAGATAAAATTATAGAAGAATTTGGGGTAAAACTGATACAATAACACACCGACTATAACTGTAACACAACTGAAACTCTGAAAAGGTTTACGTGAATTCTGTTTTACCCCAACATGGTTTCTGAGCTTCTTTCAGATTCACAGTTTGAAAGCCCCACATCAGCACTTTCTAGAGTTTCTCAGCTGCTGCATTACACAGTACGTACAGAAAAGTCGATTTTACTACCCCAGTAAAATGTATTATTTTTATTCACTAGCCAGGCCTGATCAGCGGAAGCTGCAAACAGATTTCTGCTGTTACACAATGTGTTTGCTGCTTTTCCTTCCTTCAGATGTCCTCCTCCACCTCTTCCTCCTCCAGCTCACACATTTTTCGGGTTATCTTTGGAAACAAGCACAATCAAACGCTGCTGTTCTACCCCCCACCCCCCACAAAGCACACACAAACACATGGATACACACACATTATCAAAGGATGTGTGTAATAATAGTGTGAAACAACAGACTCACTGTTGAGAGTACGGACATTCCCAACCAGCACAGCACTAACTGATTTAGCTGATATGCTCCCCCAACACACACACACACACAGGATTTATATTAAACATCTGCCTGTTGTAATGTAATTACCTAAGTGTTTTTATTTTTTTATTTGTATTGTTGAATTCATTGACAGTGAGAAGTACTGTTTGTACTTTCTGGCCTTGCTCTGTCTTATTTGCTGGGTGGGAAAAGGGGAATCTGCTTACAGCTCTCGTTTACAGCCTCTTTGACATGCGTGTGTTTGAAATGTGGAAATTCAAGTAAATGTGGCAATATAATTCAGAAATGAAGAACTAAGACAAATGAAAATGTGACGGCTTCTGACAAACCACTACATAAAAACTGTTGTTTGGAATTTGACATTTATCATAATTTCATTTGAATTCATAGAATAAGCTCTGAATAATATTCAGCTTTTGTTCACAGGTGTTAAAATGTGTGGTTTTTCTGGCCCTTAGGTGCTTGATCTTTACTCTTACCCGAAGTGGCCTGAAGTTATGGTGTTACTGATCAGCGTTTGGACTAACTACAAGTTTGAAACTTGCAACTCTGCAGCAACTTGCAGCGCAGATGAGTCAGGCTGAGATTGTTTGCAGTGGGCTTTCAATAGAGACAAAATCAATTAGCCAGTAATTTTGGCAATTCCTGGATTTAAGCAAGTAAATTGAACTCCTGCTTGCATGAAGGATTTAATTCTTTCGTTTCATTACATTTCGAGCCATCTGGCCTCGCAATATGGACATGTAACAGGCAGGGAATCGAGCCTTGGGCTGTCTCCACCAAACCGAATGTAAACACGTTGTTCTGAACTCACTTGGGTGAGCAGGGACTCTGGGATAAGATTTCTATGAGAATATTATTATAATGTGTGTCATTGCTCTTTTTAATCACATGCCTTTTATTTTGATGTTTGTTTTTGGCTTGAACCCGTGCCAAGTAATCAAATCAAATCAAATCAAATCAAATCAGATTTATTTGTATGGCGCCAAATCATAACAAAGTTACATCAAGGCACTTTACATATAGAGCAGGTCTAGACCAAACTCTTTATAAAATTATTTAAAGAGACCCAACAGATCCCCCCATGAGCAAGCAAGATTGATTATGATCAGAATTGCATCTTAAAGCTCATTGTTTTCTGCAGTAAAGCTCTGATCAGATACTTCACATTACCTGCAGACAAACAGTCTTTAACAGCAGCACTAAAATAGTATAAATGTTAGGCCTGCCATTTTGACCATTGTGTTGTTGATGTGCCATTTCCCTCACAAAACGCAATGCAGTTTTAAGGAATATCTGAAAATTAAGGAAGTTTAAGTAGCTGCCCACTAAATCGATTTCTAAGTGTTGCCTGTAAGCACAGGTTACAAAGTTTCTAATATTAGTCGGTTTGGAAGCTATTTCCCAAAATGTCAAACAATTTCTTAAACTCCTAAATCTGTGCTGGGCTTTTTTGTGGCATGAGAAAAACTTACAGGTCATAAACTGATGGTGTCAAGTACTCTGAACCTGTAAAAGTTGCACTTATAGCCCCTTATGAGATGATGTTGAGCTTAATTTGACATTTTTTGAAAATGTTCCAAATGTTCAGACCGCAACAATCTGTGGGAGGATTCATATTCAGCGACCTTAGTCTGCAGTCCACAGAGGCTTTTCTAGTGAAATGGGACGCTGGACAAAGGCCAATGAAAAGGGGGATGTCAGCAAATCAGGGGTTTTTTTCTCTTTTTTTTTTTTCCACTGCACTCATGTGATCTGCCTGAACTTCCTTCCCTACAGTCACACCACAGAGACCAGAGAGCAGCTGGGTCCTTTGCGGCAGAGACAATTTTAATTTCAGTCATTGGTTAAAGGTTTTTAGGTGAATTTGGTGCAGTGGAGTAGAAGTGAATGAAGTGATGAAATGATAAAATTTCTAACAACAGCATTAAGATGTCAATTCCCTGTTTTTATATTTTTATAACATGGCTGTTGGTTTACTTTGCTTTCCTTTTGTTTCCAGGAATTCCCCTCTCTTCTCATACATCACATTTCTTCTTCACACTTCCTATTACACCTGGGATAATAAATAATCAAATCTTTTTCTTACACAAAAGTAGCATCATCAGTTTGCAGATGTTTATGTGCAGTTAAGGAGAACTGTGAAGTAGCAGAAAGTGAAAAACACTCATATAAAGAAAAAGCACTTCATTTTTTTTTTTATCTAAATGTACTGTCTTGTATCACCGTCCCCTGCTGTTAAAGGTAAGCAAAAAAACACATTTTATAATGTTTTTTTTTACACTATATGTTAATATACGGTCCTTAAGTCACTTGAAAGGGGCTCCATACATAAAAGTTTTTATTATTATGTACAACGACACCATTCTTATTCAGAATTTTATGTTTTCTCCTTTTTTCTTTGCTTGTAAGATGTTAGTGAGTAGAAATACACTATGGTAAGTGTTTAGTGCAGAGAATGGGAATAATAGGACATATTGTCTTGACCCTGGGAATTTATCAGTGAAAACGTATCGTGCAGATAGAAAAGCGGCAAACAAGCGACAACAAGAAGTGTTTTTGTGGAATAAGCCTTAACATTAGTATGAGTGTTTTGTACATGGTCCATCATGTGACTGTTGACTCACTTGTCTTCAGTGTACAAATCCTGACAGATGTGTGTGTGTGTGTGTGTGTGTGTCTCCTTGAACAAGCCATCCAACAAACAAAGCTTATTTTGTGAACACAACACTTCACTGCTTGGTTCTTCACTGGAGGACTGAAAAGGGATGATTGCCTTTTAATGCACTGTACAAAAATGTGTATGTGGAGCGAAGCCTTACGTTCATCCAGTGTGCTGTGCTTTACTGAAAACATTTGTCCTTTAATGTGTCTGCCAGATATTCTTCTGAAGCCCCTGTTGTTCAAGGAAGTATTCACATATTAATATTTGTTCAGTAGGTGAGGCAGTCAATTGTTTATTTGATCATTTCTCAGGCTTTTCATCTCAAGAATGTGAAGTATGAGCTTTCATAACAAAAACATGAATTCCCCCCACACGCCCAGGATCGCCTTATTGTCCTTCCAGAACCGGTACAATTCAACACATACCACTTCTGATGAGTGCAACCCCAAAGGACTGAGCTCCTTCAGCAGGATAAAGAAATAAGGCACCAGTGGATCGCAGAAGCTCTTAGTCACTAAAATAGTGAAAATGTACCCTCTAGTGGTGCATTCGAGGGCTGACAGAATCCTGGAGCAATATTGGTTATTTTCAGCCCCAGCAAAAAAAAATGTCAAAGAAAAAGTAGAAAAGAAATATTGCAGAAAGTTTGTCATTTAGATTGATTATCATTTACTCAATTGGTAAAAATGTATGCAAGCTGACTCAATAAAATGAATAAATTCTCCTTTTGCAATGAAAATAAATTGAGTGAATATCACAGTGACCTTTACCTTTAACCGGCAAAATCTAATCTGCTCATCATCGAACCTTGTTCCTGAAAGTGAAGAGAGAAAACTTGTGAAAAAAGAAATATGGTAAATATTGGTTAAGATAATGTGTTGTGGTTATTCATCTGTGTACAAATGGACAAAGAGGCAACTGTTGTCTATGTATTTTAAATAGAGGAATATTGTTATGAGCAAATGAATGAAATGATATTTAGGCAGTCAGGGCAACAGGAAACATTAATAATTTAGTTTTGTTGTATTTTTCTTATAATAAAAATACTAAACACCCTCCAAATGGCCCCTAATCAGATGAGCTACACCTTCACACTTCTGGTATTAACACTGGTTCTGTGCAAAACACAAACAGCAGGGGTGACATCGCTGTGTGACTTGTGTGATTTGTGTGACCACCATATGCACGTTAGTAACGTACACATCAGGTGTGAAGAGGTGGGGGTCTAAAAGCTCTTGCCATGATTCAGAAAACACAGGTACCTCACCAGCATTCACAGCAAATCTGCCAAACCTCACAAAACAACATCCGTGCCCAGTGACGCACCATCTGAGCCCTGCGGAGGTTAACATGGGATTGATGCTGGGAATCACTTTAGAGGATTAGTGTAGTCATCTGTCTGGATTAAAGGGAGATCTTACCTGCCCATATGTCACCTTGGATCTGGGGTGGATGTTGCCTTTACATGGAGGAGGCCTCATTGTCACCCACACACTGGATATTTATTTATTCAGGCAGAGTAAAACCATGAGAGTATGGCTCTTGATCTGGTGCCTTCATCACCCTATTTCAATGCACATAAACTCTGGTTGTTCTACACAACACACCTCTTTTAGAAAGGCCGGTGACATAATAATGTTGAATCCGTTTTATGTGAGCAATAAATCTGTTAAAGTGAATACTATGCAGCGTTAACCAGATCAGAACCACGCTGTAATAAACAGATTAAATCCTCTTCCACTAGGTCAACTGTCTTCAAGGTGAATGAGAGGATGTACAATGAGAAAACTGACACTTCAGAATATCAATTTATGGTTAACATTTTATAAACATTTTGTTCTGGATAAAATGAAGTGTGATCATATCTGTTACTTTTCCGCTATCAGAATGAATTTGAGTGTTTTAATGGTTTTTGTTTTCGACTTTTGAAATTGAACTCTGGGAAACACTTCGGTTTTCCACACTGGTGGATGTTTCTGCAGTGACTAAATGAAGTTCATAGATCAGCCAGCTTGTTATTTAGCAGAGTAACACTAGAGAGCAGGAGGAAGAGGAGCAATGATGGTGCATGTGGTGGAGCAGGCCGACTAAGATTTTACGGTTACTGTGAATATGTGCAGAAGGAAAGTGTCTGAGGTTAGCTGCTCACACCTACACAGAATATAAACCAACAAACCTTGATAGCCACCTACACAACAGCATTGTCAATCTGGACATCTCTCTGCTTCTCACACACACACATTGACAAATATTTCCCTCTGCAATTAGCACTTTTCCATCCTTCCTGTGAGGCAGAGGCCAGTCAGACTCGTTATCTGTAGGAAGTAAATTCACACCGGCTGACTGACCTCTGGCACATGTTGCACGGCTCGCTGCCATCACAGCATGCTGAGCCCACACCACCCTAACCGTGTCCTCTGATTTATCTCCCTCTCTCCATCTCGCTGCTCAAACTCACTCTGTCCTCTTTATCTGCCTCTCCATTGCTCTCTATCTCCCTTTCAGCTGATAGAGCTTATTGTGGACAAAAGGCTTAGGGCCGTCTCTATGGCAACGGTGAATCATAAAAGCCTACATAAGCACTTCATCAGGGGCCGTGATCCAATGGCTCCCATTGGAGATGGTGCCCCCAACCTCCTGCAACAAGTAAAGGCAGGCCAGAGAGGCTCCTGGGAGTAGGAGGATGAGGACGACAGGTGGAGAGAGAGAGAGAGAGAGAGATAGAGAGAGAGAGAGAGAGGGAGAGAAAGAGAGAGGGAGGGGGTGGAGATAATACTGTGAGGCTTTGAGAGGACCTGAGAGCTGAGAGAGAATCCATTTCTCTGCTTTTCAGTCAGCCAATCCTGCTTCATCCAGCTCTCTGCTCCGAGGACTTTTCCAATTCTGCTCTCAGTCATTTTGTTTCTTGTGGATACCAAGACGTAGGAGAAGAGGTAGGAATTAGTTTCTTCTTTTTCTACTGTCCACTCTGCTACAGCCTAAACAGCAACAGATGACAGAAAATCAATCTGTAAATGTTTTGTTAATCATTCAATCACTTCAGTCCTTTAATCAAGATTTACAAGAAATGTATTGGTAAAATATTCAGAAAGCTTCTCTTGACCTTTTATTATTTAATATTTTGGTTTTGGACTATTGACTGGACACAATCAATCATCCAGTGTCCAGAGTGAATGAAAGGTAAGGATGAATGTGTAATATTTAAAATGCTATTTGACAAAATAATCATCAGATTTTTTAATATAAAAAATAATTATCAGTAGAAGGTGTACTCTTATTTATTTATTTATCTATCTAGCACCTATTTATCCTTTGTGTAAAACAGTAAAACATTTTATGAGAACGCATAAAGCAGATTTAAAATCACGGAATAACGGGGAAAATCACAGGGAACCTTTTATGAGGAGCAGGAAGTTGAATGTTGGATGGATTAATTTTATTTAATTCCCCTGAGGACTACAACCCTCCATTTTATTTAGATTTATTTAGATTATGAAGTGAGGTCAAGTGAAGTTTGCCAAATTAGCTATTTGCAGTTTCTTTTTGGTATATAGGTCACTGAGCGTTCCAGTTTCTGCCCCATCCATCTACATTAAAGGCCAATCATACGGTAGCTTTCATAATTGGGTTTGGGTTAAGGTCAGGAAGAGGAGATACAGATGTCTTAAATTGGGTCTCTAAATAGTTTTTTGTAAATCTGAAGCGCTTGTGTAACTTTGAGACTCCATGTTGGGGGTTATTCGGCTCAGGGTTAAATGGGTGCTTATGTATGAGAAGGACTGTCACTAATCTCATTGTGCTTTGTTGTGGAAGATTTCCTCTGCACTTGCTGATAGTTACTAACCACTGCAGCACAGCAGAGAGACGTGTAAAGCCCGGTACAGCAGAAACAACGTCAATGTCAACAGATTAACCTGAGATTAGGAGGACAGTTACAAAACAAAACAAGACACTTTACAAAAGAAAGAGATGTTGTTTGCTGCTAATAGGCTAAGAGGCAGCTTTTAGGAAATCGTGACATTTTTAAAATCCATTAATGTTCATATTATTTTCTCACTTCATCAGTTAGTTGCTTTAACCTAAAAGGTCATCGAGCTAAATCACCAAATTGCTTGACTTCATCCAGCTGTGTAAAATGTTAAAGGCTGCAGCTAATGATTTTTTCATTATGATATAAAAAGATGTTCAAAACTAAAATCAATGAAACCTGACATATCAGAGACTGGATCCAGACCGTTTTTAATGTTTTTGCTTAAAAACAAAAAGGAAAGTCTTCACACTGAAGAAGGGAATGGAAATCACAACTGTAATAAGAATCAACGCAATTGTTGCTAGTGAATATTCTGAATTAATTGACAAATCGATTTGTTCACTTATAATTTGTACATGAATAATAGCATTCATATTATTATAGGTATATAGGTACAGTCTTTTTCAACATGTGAGGTATGAATGAATGAATGAAAACACCTTCGTCAGGTCACCTCCTCTCCTGCACTTTCATCACATCAAGCAACACAAACAAACAAAAGACTCACTATGGATTGAATTGAACGGAGCATCTGTGGGAGCAAACACAGCACCTGTGGAACAAAGAGCCGATGGAGGTGGAGATGGAGTACAATATCACTCAAACACATCCATTTTCACACAACCTTGGAAAATAAAACCCATTAAACCAACTAACGACAACTGACAATTAATTCTATGTCCAGGAGTACAGCTTACTCCAGGTTTACTGCGCTGTTGTTGTATTTTACTGCTCTCACATTTCAAGACTTCAATTACTCTTCAACCTTTTCAAAATGTCTTGTTGCCAGGTCATTACCGTCGAAGCAGCAAATCTAATCTGTGGGTCCTCTGAAAAGTTGGCAGTGGCAGTAATATTCTATGATCTCATTTAATTTGAGATCACATCTAATTTTTTCTGGGTCATAACTCCCTCTGATTGTCTCTCCCTCATCAGGGGCCTGTGAAGGAGGAGAAGGGCATGGCCTCTTGGTTTAGTTGGAATGAGCCATATTACCGGAGTCCCCGGCGGGACCCAGCAGATGTGGTCACCGACACTTTGATGCTGGAGTTCAGTTGGCAGCTGAAGGAGGCCGAGAGGCAGCATAAGGAGAGGGAGAATGAGTATAGGCGCCTCAAGACCGGAGTGGACTACAGCTGGCTGGCCAGCACACCTCGCTCCTCCTACAGCATCAGCACTGGGGAGAGGCTGGGCCTGGAGGACCTCTGCTCCAAGGTGCCGCCGTCCTGCTGTGGCCTCGTCATACTCAAGTAAGGAGACGCTGAGTGGGGTCAGGGTAAGGGTGCATCATTAAAGATTAAAAGAGATGTTCCCCAACTTTTGCACAAAAACTCCCGTACAAAAGGCAATTTCTAGTGCAGGCCTGTTGATGTTTTAGGAGTCTGAATGTGAGGCTTATAGAATTTAAATAATCCAACAAGAAAAAAATCGAATAAATACAAAGTTTTGCCACAAAACATCCTCTCTTATTAATCATCCCACAACCCCTCAGACTTAGTTATACAGAGTTAGTTATTCAGAGCGTGTTATACAATAGTATTGCATGAAATCATCTGCGGGCAGTTTGAAACATGGCAGGAGAGGACCTTTAACAAGAACAACATTTTTCCCTAGATTAGCGAAAAGTTTAGCTGATTTGTGGGAGGAAACAGGGGTGATTGTGTTATCTCATCCAGACCACATTACACCGACATTAAAACTGAAAGCTCAGGATGAAGACTTGCTATCACACTCATTCAGAAACTGTTGTTTTGCTTTACAGTGGTCTGTTAAAAGTTCTAGCACGTCTCTAATGTTCACTATTTAAGTGAGAACAAACCTCTGCATGCTTGTTGCCAGAGAAAACAAGACACTTGGTGATGGAAACCGATCTGCTGGCCAACTTCTCTGTCGTCCCAAACATGACTCTGTGATGCTTTTGTGTCTCCTGAGCTTGTCTGAGGGCTCAGGTGTCTTGTTAGAAATTAGCAGCTTTTAGGGAAGCAGTTTGAGAGGTGTTAATGTAGGTGAGCAATGAGGAACCAAACACACACTGCAGGGACCAAGTGGAGCATGTTTTTGAGATTTTAATTAGCCGGATGAAGGTGGATTCTGGGTTGTTAAACTGGCTGTGAAAAGTGATTAACTGACATGCTCTCTGAAGGAGGGACACTTTGGGTTTTCCCAAATGTTCGCCTGCTCATAATTTAAAACCCATCACTTTACACAAAGTGACAGCTATTCTATCCTTGTAATTAATGAAAAAATTAGAGTAAAATTTTAGCCTGATTCTAATAATTTAATTTATGTCTACAGACTTTTTCAAATATGATCAAATATGAACATAGTTGAATGTGATCCAAGCAACATTTCTTTTCAGGGCAAATTGTGCTCTCAGCAGAAGAAATAAGTCCAGTCATCTCTTAACCAGAAGCACTTAGTGGGAACCAGGTGCTCGAACAGAGGATTGTTAGGCTTGTTAAGAGTCCAGTAGATCTTGTTAGGAGGAGAAGTAATTGGGGGGTTAGGAGTGTGCTGGTCATGCTGTTGAGGCACTAATGACTGTGGCCCAGGTTGCCTGTTCTAACATGCTCCATCACGTGCATGTTGTTGCAGTTTGCAGAAAAAAACCCTGAAAAACATACTGACACAGATTTGTGCATTATCATTGGTCGTGTTTTTGGTGTTCCACTTGACTTATTTCATAAACTTTGCCAAAATGTACTTTATTCCTTTTATTACTTAGATTTTTCCTAATCCTGTTTTTACGCCTGTGTGGTGGGGACAGTAAAATATCAGGAATGGGTGACAACAATTTAATTTCTTTTTGCCATTTAACACATTCAGTGTGAAGTCGCCAACTTATATCCGTTTTTCTTTACACAGATTCAGGGAGTGCATGCAGGCCAATGAGCCAGAGGTGCAGGAGGTGTCCAGCCTGTTCCGCTCCATCCTGCTAGAAGCTCTGGACCACCTGAAGGAGGAGCAGGAGGCACAGCGGCTTACCCGCCAGTGGAACAACAAACGTGCCATGAGTATGTCCCTCATCAACTTCAAATCACGGATCAGGATCAATCCCTTCGGGAGCACAGCGGGTCTGACCTCCCCTGGGGCAGAGGCAGCGGGGCTGAGCGACCTCAAAACCGTGTCAGAGGACGTGGAGAAAGGGATGGAGAGGTCACAGAGGGTGTGGAGCATGCCTGACTTCAGATACAAAGGAACCAGCAGCAGTAAAGTTGTCTGATGTGGAGCATTCATGGGCACGATGACGGGACATTTGATTCAGACAGATGCTGATCTCCAGGACTCTGCTGTACATTCACTGTGCACCAAGAGAGGATCAATTCCATCCTCTTCTTGTTTCAGTATGAGACCACTCATCTCCACTCTGAAAGGGAAATGTCTGTACCATGACAAAAAAAAAAACAAAACAAAAAACTAACAGTTTCTTTTTTTGATATTATAAATTCTTGCAGAGATGCCTTTTATGATGATCTTTGACAAATGTTTTGGCTGAGATTTCTGTGCAGGCGTTACCGAACAGTCTTAAAACAAATAAGAAGTCAGTGTTCACATTAATGTCAGCTCAGAGATTTGAGTCCTTTCTTCACAGACTGCACATTGTTGGACTCTGCTCAAAAATTCAACCTCCATGGTGAGAAAATAAATCTATTCTTTGTTTGAAATAGAGAGCCACAAAAGAAAAGACACTAATAAATAGTAAATGTATGTTTCAAGGTTTTTCTGAATGAAACATTTTTAAGTAAAATCTTCCCAGCAGTTTATTGCTGTTTCTTGTCTGTTTTTCAAAGCAAAATTCAACACTACACAACAGGTTTACTCTGGTTTCAACTCATTTGATACAGGGGCTAACAGTAAATTTGTTTTTGTATTTCAGTTAAATAAAATGACTAATATTGAAATAAGATTCAGAAACGAGGTGACAGAATCTAGCAAAAGAATGTCATGAGTATCATTAAACGCAATGCTGTCAATTTCAAAAGTGTACACATTAAAAACTAAGATATTGTTACACACAGGTAACACTGTGGTTCACCAAGTTTTACTGTGGAAATATAATCGGCTATTATTTACAAAAAAAGAGCAGAAGAAGAAACAGCATATAAAAAAAATTATTGAAACTCGTTAACTTCACAGATTTTACATAGGTCTTGGGGAATACAACTGCATGTGTGGAAAAATATTTTGCAGAGCCAATCATGGATCCATAAGGAGCTAAAATCTGACAAATATCCTAAGGTGATGTTACAGCACTGGCAAATTTGAAAATGAGAAGAATCTGAGTTTGATGAGCTAGAAAGAGGTGAGTTCCCCTGACCTCTGGAGTCTTCTTCTGGAGGAAGCTAGAGACTTGTAGGTAATGCAGGCTTTTACATAGACAATAATCAGACATATCTAGCTCTGTTTTTTTGGTCATTCTTAAAAAAAAAAAAAACTGTCCAATGAGAATATTACTATGTTAATGGCTGTTAGACTGATGGAGTACTCTTTTAAAGGGTATGGCCAAACATTTAAACCACAAATGTTATTAAGAAGCTAATTGTTGGCTGTTGGCTTATATGATGTATTTGGGCACACAGAGACACCGTTCAATGTAAGCTCAAGTTGAAAAAGTTACTGGAGTAAAAGCTGAAGAATGGGAAACCTCCTTCCTCTCTCATCTAGCTCAGTGCTGCCCATGAGTTTATTCAGGCCATATTCATCATCTTGTCCTCAAGGCTGAGGTGTTGTTTCCTGAGTTCTACTGATGAGTCCGCCTACTGACACTGGCATCCACAGTGGCATTACAGGGTAGAGTTCAAGAAGTCAAGAAGTTCCGCCCTATTTTTATCCCGCTGTAACAAAAAAGGAAAGGAGAGATGTGAATGAAAGAAAATAATCCATTCACAAACTATAAAAGCCAGATTTATTTAATTACTTGAACGTGAGATTACCTGTTTGTCCTTCTTTGACTTCTTTACTTTCATCTTTATTTTCTTCCCTGAAATCATGCTGTATTTGCCTTTTTTCCTGTCCTTTAAGTACTGGAAGAAAAACACATTTAAGTCAGTGCTACAGTACAACAAATGGTGCATTGCTTTGACACAGAATTCAGCTGTAATATGTTCATCATATTAGCAGGAGAATGGATTTCAATAAATAAATTGTATCACTACCTTGGAAATCTGTACAGGTCCCGAATTTTCCTCTCTTCCTTTTTCTTTCTTGTCTTTTTTACGTTTGTGTCGCTTTTCTTTCTTCCCTTTCTGCAGCAGAATATAAAATAAGTAACACTCCATGTTCTGTTAGTGATTTAAGAAAACTAATGAAACCAAATGTAGAAAAATTACTTTTTTATGTTGTTTCTCCTTTTTCCTTTTCTTAGATTGCTTTCTGGATTTACTGCGGGAGTCTTAAAAAACAACAACAACAACAACAACGAAATTCAAACCTGACCATGCTGTTATGATGAAACAACATCAACCTGAATTTACAAAGCATTCATAGATGTTCTGAGGCTTTTAGATGAATAGTTACCACTATTGCTAGAGCTACTTCGACTGCTGCTGGATGAGTCTGATGAACCCGATGAAGAAGACAACGATGAGGATGATGAAGATGACGACGACGACGACGAACTGGAAGATGATGATGAGGAAGATCTACTACGGCTGCGCTTTCGCTTCCTCTTTTCTCGTCCTGAAAAAAACAAAAAACCCAACAACAATTAGATTAATAAAAATATACAGTACACTTTTAGTAAGATGACTCATGTGTTACTTTGTCTAACGTGCACACCCAGAACTTGAGCACTACATATAAATATCATACAATTATACATGACATCAGTCAATAATTGACCACAAGGTGAGTGATAAAACTTTCAGTCTCATCTTCTGAGATACATTGTCTGTGCAAATAGTCACTGTGACAAAATTCATTGCTCTCTACCATAAATAACGCTGAATGCTACCGTCCATTAGTTTAATGTTGGTTGTGATATGTTTCAGTGTTTGAGGTTGTCTTGCCTCTGCTCCTCGATCTCCTCCTGTCATCTGTCCTGGAGCTGGAGCTGGACACCCTGCACTCATCTTTCGTTGACTAGGAAACAAAACATTTCTTTAAAATGAGAACGGGGGCGATTACACGGTAAAGTATGGATACCTCCAAATAAATCACCTCCTGTTTAGGGATCAACGCAAAAAAGGCGCGTCAGTCACATGTTAGCTCACGGATCATTTGCAGTAGGATTAAAAACATGCATGCGATAGTTCAAAAAATCCACCCTCACCCGGTGATCACTTAAAGTTAGATGTAGTATAAACATATGGCACAAGATTAGCCGCTTTTAACAAAAAATAACGAAAGATCGGTATCAACCAGTTTTTCAATGAAATGTGTGCTGCGCTCCTGGTTAAAGGCATTAGCTATTAAACTTGGACAAAATACAGTCTCCTCATGTCAGTTAAATACATCCAAAGATTAAAAAACGTATTGACAGTCTCCTTACTATGTTAATTGTCCTTTCCCTGTTGCTAAAAGCTACAATAACAGTACTGCGTTCACTGAGCTTAATCCAAAGTGCGCTTCAAGATATTAAAAAATAGTCAAGTTGGAGAAAAGAGAGACATCGAACTCACCATTACTTCAGAGGAAAACAGTTAAAATATCACATATACAGAGGCTCCAAAGCCGCTGTTTAAAAAAACGGGAGAGATCGTATATGAATTGGCTGTTATCCCTGGTATATTAGCATTAGCTCGCACAGTGAGGAGACATTTTATAACCCATGATGCACCGCGTCTGGCCACGTTCAAAACAACAGGCTGAAAACTGCAGCGGATCCGCGATGGCGCCCCCAGCGGACAGAGACGGGACGACAGTTAAAGCTGCTCCTTCACGACGCTAGAACACCGAACAGGTAAAGTGGTTTCTGTGGAGGGGTCCGGTCTAGTGTCTAGTCCTTGGGGGGTCCAGGACTCTGGTTTAGTCTCTAGTCCATATTACATACATTCATTACATTCCATACTACAGTTAGGAACTACAAAGCTGTGGAGGTAACAGCAGGCTCAGTGCAGAAATGAGTGATTCGTTCACGGCTCATAACTACGGGTCTTCGGGTCTTTCGTTCATTATTCACGTGGTTACAGCAGTAACATGACCAACACTCTTAGTAATGGCGAGGAGGGCTATCTGACGTTAGCACGAAAGTTAACGTTAGCCATGTAGCTATGGGGTGGATGCTTAATTTGCCTTTCCGTTGGAACGAATTCATACACTACGGGTCTTCAGTGACCAGGTAGGCTAAAGTGAACAGACATCACAGAATGAGAATCTTTGAATGATAGGCGGAGTGCTCTCCTACCGGCAAATGAAGCAATCAGTAATTTCAACTTCAGTAGGCCTTGGCCCAAAAGGGTGCTCAATAGTTTAACAAAAGCAAGCTTGTGTATTATATGCCAAGTGAAGCAAAACTTGTTGCTCTTCCGTGTTTGAAAGCCGTGCTTTTTCAGTCATTACTCAAATGACAGCTGCAGCGCCACACTGGTTCCAATGAACGAAATGAACGAATGACTTGAAAAAGATTCGTCCATTTCACTGAACGAGATTAAAAGTAGATCTATCCCACCAGTCAGTGGGATAGATCTACTGACCTAACTATTATTCTTCATTTACTTCTGACTAAACTGGACTAAAACTAGAATTTGTCAAATGCAAGAAGGCCAGAAAATGAACATTTCCACAAATATTCAAGTTTTAAGATTTATTGTTAAATTTGCAGCTGAACCACAGTTTTATAGAAGTCACACGGAAACACTGGTATTTTACAAAAACATATTTATTATGACAGTATTAGTAAATTATACAAATAAGAGCTTATGCCTGTTGTATAAAATTACGAAATATTGAATCATCAACAATCATTTGACAAACCAAAATATTGATTATGTGTAGTCAGTTTTATCCAGCCCTGAAGTTTTATGCTTTGTTGTTCATCACATTAAATTCATGTCCTCCAGCACTGCAACGCCATGCACTTCGTTTGGGAAGACAAGACATATCACCCAAACAGATGTATGAAAATGTTGGATAGTGAATGAAAAAATATGAAATATATTTCTGTACCAGCTTCTCTTTTTGTGACATTGCAGGGGCCTCGTGAAAACTGACCATGTCAATTCATCTAATATCTAAACTTTATGTACATGTAAGAATGCATATGATGTAAATAGTAAAAAGAAAAAAAAAACAGGAATCCTCAGCTTGCCCAGTGACAACCATTACTGCCAAATGCAATACTCTGAATGCATTGAGTTAGAAGAAGTTGTACAGCTGGTCACAGATAGACAAATAATGCGTGGAAGTAACAGTAGATAAGACATGCAGAAGTTGAATAGTTGATTATGCGACTAAAGTTAATATCATGCGACTATCCCTGCCCATCTCAGAGCCATATTCCTGCTCTCACAGCCTGACTCTGATTCCTTTAGAGTTGAAAGGTTGGGCTCCAGTGAGGTATCATGAAGCAGCAGGTTGAAACTGAATTTAACTCCTCTCTTTGATTTAAGCTCCTACAGACAAAATGCTTACACCGGGTTTATGAAAATATAAAAGAATGTATGGAGAAAAATACACACTACGTTAAAATTGTAAAACCTGCTTTTTATAGTATAAAATTACACAAAGAAAGCTTATAGAAGAAGTTGTGTCTGCAGTGAAAGTACTAACTGCTTTTGCCTAAGACTGTTGTGCATATTTAATCAAAAGTGTCAGTGTAAGAAAATACATTCCTGAACGTTGTTGTATTCAAAATCTTTTTTTAGTGGAAATGGAATATATATCAATCAATTTCAGGGATAAAAAAAAAAAAAATGATGCATGAACATAAGTTTGTTCATAAAACAGTCTCAAAATTGAATTGAAAGTTTGCATGTGGTGAGTGTAGTAAAACCTCTTTTATCAATCTTGTAAACATAACTAAAAATTGATATCTTTTGTACTCATGTAGCTAATTATTAATCTTTAAGTTTCAGTTTTGAGCTAAGTGGATGATGGAAAGATGTTTAAGCTTCTGCTTTGTTCTTTGAGTGATCAGCATGAGCCAAGCTCTCCTCATTCTCATCTTCCTCCTCAGGAACCTAGAAAGCAAGTGATCCAAATGATTTCTGTGTAGCATGATGAAACAGACCCCATAAGCCCTAATACTCATATTATATGAAAATAATGTTGACATACTGATGCAGAGTCACAATAATTCCAAAACCACAAAAACATCTGGCCGCTACCTTTGTCACTTTTAATATTCGACAGACAGAAACTGGAGGTAACATCAATGAAGAGCAGGATTTCTCACCTCCCAGTAAATAGAGTCATCAAAGCAGTTCTGGTCTGGAGGCTGTCCCCAGAATGGCAACTTCATTATAAAGCCTTGCAGAAGAAAATGAATTGTTTGGTTACTCAGGGCTTGTTGCCCTTTTGGAACATGATTCCAACACAGCCCTTTTTTTGATTGAGTATGTTATGTGACAAGCTCATCATTTCATTTTCATCTCTACCCACCTGTAACAGCACCTCCAATCAAAGCGAACCCAAGGGATGAAGCCAAGGCAGCAGCTTGCATGGCAGGGCTACCCCTAAAGAGGAGGAAGACAGGACACAAGACTGTTGGAGCTGCAGACTGATGTCTAGCTGGAGTATAAAATTATTATTATTGAATATAAAATTATTCCAAAACTGAAATTGTGTATTGCAATTATGTAATCTATCTATGTTTATGTAAGAATTGGGGGGAGAAAGATGGCTCTTACTCTTTTGCCTTCCCTAAAGCCACAGCCACAATACCAGCCAGCCCACCCAGGATGCCGGGCATGCCGTGCAGATTGTGGACACCACAGGTATCCTGGATGCCCAGGTGGGATGCCAAGATGGGCTGGAGAGAGAGAGGGGTCGGGGGACTCTTGTTGCAGTTAAACTAATGTCTTTTTAAAAGGTAAAAAACACAATAACAGTAACAGCTCTGATAAATATTGTCTTTATCTGGTAATAAAGACAATATTTTATATGTGAAGTTGTTTGCAATTAATGATTAACTTGGTTAGTGATTATAGCATCTTTTGACCGAGATATATTCAGTTTACCATCATAAAAGAATAATACTTTTAATATAACTACAAAATATTCATATTTCAGGTGCTCATTTTTAACTCCAAAAATTTCTACCATACAATTTCAAAACTAAAGGGCGATCCTTTCCCCATTTTCAACCTTTATTTCGACTTTCAACTCACAGTTAGGAACTTGAAGCCAAGGGTGGAGATGATGCCAGCCACGAATCCAATCAGCATGGCCCCAAATGGCCCGATGCTCATGTCAGCAC
Source organism: Remorina albescens (assembly GCA_034769265.1). Lineage (NCBI taxonomy): Eukaryota > Metazoa > Chordata > Actinopteri > Carangiformes > Echeneidae > Remorina > Remorina albescens. The sequence continues at coordinate 14,432,300 of CM068483.1, forward strand.
AGGTTCCTACGGCAACACCACCAGCCAAGGTGGCGTTCTGAATGTGCACCTGTGATAGGAAGATATAAACACGCGTGTATTCATTAGATAAACTGTCCCTTTAAAATGTTCCTGTGAATGTTACAGGGAAGTTATCTGACCATGTCCAGCTTTCCTTTATGCTCCACCAGGCTGGAGATGGCATAGGCAGACATCACACAGGCAGCCAGGGAGAGGTAGGTGTTGATCACTGCAGTGAGCTGGGTGTAGCCCGGTTCAGCAATGGCTGAGTTAAAACTGGGCCAGAACATCCACAGGAAGACAGTTCCTGCATAAGAGGGTCATCAAAATAAAAAAAATGTATTAGTCTTATCTACATAAGACCAAAGTGGTATTTAGACACTGAATTGTTTCAGTATTTATATCAGTTTTTGGTCAACAGGATTGATGTGCATCAGAGGTCAATATGGCTCAATTGCAGTACATACTGCTCTGCTATGTGTTTCCACTAGGTGGCATACATCTCCAATGTCAGGAGGCCAATGGCAGCTCAGAAAAAAAGTTACATTGACTGAAAGTGTAGCTGACTCACCAATCATAGCAAAGAGATCAGAGTGATAAACAGATCCGTCATTCTCATGTCCGTTTCTTAAACCTGGCCGATAAAGCACTCGAGCCACTGCCAGGCCAAAGTAAGCTCCATAAGCATGGATGATCATGGATGCGCCAACATCATTAGCCTGCAAAGGGAAAGCATATCCTTAACAATCATGCTAATGTGTTTGTAACATATATCAGCTTACAATGTGAATGTGTGTGGTCATAATGCAAAGATTTATACTGTGTTTTGCTCATGTGGTCCACCAACACATGCATGTGTCATCAAGTAATCACCATGAGAACATTTGCCACCAAGTGCTCATTGATGGAGAAGATGGTGATCTCCAGTATGGTCATGATCAGGAGCTGCACAGGGCTAGTTTTACCCAGAACAGCTCCAAAGGAGATCAAGACTGTGGCTGTGCTGAAGTCTGCATTGATTATTCTGCAGGGAGGAAACAAATCATTAGGAAAACAGAAAGAAAATCCAGGAGAAAAAAAAGAAAGAATCCAGAGACAGTCTCACTTAAAGATGCTGATTTTGATCTTGCCATCATCCATGTGCCACAGGCCCTGCATGAGGAGGCCCCACTGCAGGCCGAAGGCAGCCAGGAGTAAGTTGAAACCCACACTGCTGAACCCGTATCTCTTGAGGAAGGTCATCAGGAACCCAAAGCCAATGAAGATCATGACGTGGACATCCTGAAACACTGGAGACACAAGGAGAGGTCAGTTCTGTCGTGGAGTCGATGACAAAGCCCTGCTTTGTGGTAACAGCCCCACTTCAGCCATAGCTAAATGTGGACATGAAATTGAATAAGATTAAACATTTTAATGAAATGCTGCCTTCAATTACAAATTGCCCATCTGCTATGACTTCTGTCTTCATGGCGGTTTTTACTTGGACTTTGTAGTTTAACCGATTTATCAAGCAGTTACTGGATTTCGCACAAGAGCTGCATCATCCGTGATGTGTTAGCTGCAAGAGCAATCCAATCACACTATTAATGGGATTCTGGAAAAAATGCTGTCTGTTCAGTGTGTGGCCCTTGAGTGCATATGATTCTGATAAGTTTCAACTTGAGAGAGGGTGCGTTTGTCAAACCCTTATCTATTAGTCACAGCTGTTAGACTGACAGAAATGCTAGTGTTGGAAATTAGTTTAGGATTATGTGCCATTTTTTCTGTATTCTCTGCTGAAAACACAAAGAACCTTGGGGTGCTCCCCCAGTAATTTTCAGGACAGGAAATGGCACCAAAGCTTTTAAACTTAACATAATGGGTCGGTTGTATGGAAAGCACATCAAGGCGGAGATGTGCACAGGCCTAGAAACTATGGGTGAGGACATAGTGACCATGAAGTTAGCAATTGTTGTCTACACAGTCCATACCTCGTATTTAAAAGGCAGGTCTTTGCTGAGCAATAGTTGGAGAAGGACACATATTCATCGCTCCTTTAATGACTTAGTATTTTACGTACTCATTATAGGGGTCTACTTTTAACGGTGATGTAATGACTGATAGAAAGTTTACTGTTTTTACTTTTTCTTCAACTTGAAATTCGGCGGAATAGTTTGGCACCAAAGGACAGATTACTCAGCGCAAACAGAGGGGAGGTTCATTCACATCAAGCATCGCTGAAAACAATGTTGATCTTTTGGTGAAATGTGTGCGGAAGACTTTGTGTTCAGAGTGGATGTCTGTATAAAGAGTTCATTCATGAGTTTCTGAGCTGCATGTAGACAAAGTTTGTCACTTTTGAAGTGAAAAGACGAGCAAAGCTGACTGTTTCGTCCTATTAGTTTTCGTCCTTATTATTTTTAGCACTAAGCTAAAATAAACGGCTGCTTATTTCAAGGAATTGTTCCATTAAATAACATTAAAGATCCCGCTATTGGACATTTTAATTATCACCCATTGTGCTGTTGTAAGAAATGTCTCCGAGTGAGAAGCCCCTAGCTGATTAATACCTTTGGGTTGGTGAAGTGGGGTGTGTTGGTCCACAGTGCTCTCATATGTTTTGTGTTTGGAGAGAATTAAGGTCTTATTTCGTATTGTTAGCCTAATAGTTACTCTCTCCACTGTGGTACACCAGTGTAATCTTCTGAAATCAATGGTTGATTTTTGAAGCGATTTTTCAGTCTTTTCATGTTCACAAAGAGGTGAACGGGGCCTAATATGGCTTTGTCAGTTATAAGTGGTGGTGATGATCTTAAAGTATCTTGTTGTGTCATTTATCAATGCAGAGTAATGTGGTCAGCATTTTGAACATCCTTACTTGCAGCAGTAATTTTGAGTTGTAAATGTCTGATTTGCTCCACATCCATTGAGCTGTTTTGAAGAGAACCTGTTTGGCCCTCAGCTGGCACTAGAGCCCCCCTCTCCCATTCTCTGCTGGGTGAATCAGACTTGCATCCCCTGTAGTAGGGGCTTCTAGTGAACAGCAGATTGAGGATGGGTAGGAGGTAAAGTTGGACAGCAGCCATGGTGGCTGGCACCATGCCCAGATGTTAGGTAATGCTCAGTAATCTCTTGAAGAATTGGATGAGACAATAGAGAGAAACTCTCCTTAGGACCTTCTGTGCTGCAGTCAGTAGACGAGGGATACAACCAGCACAAATAAAAACCCCAAATTTCCTCAGCTTTCATTCTGCAACTCAATGCATCACTAAGGTCAAATGAATTCACTGTGAAATTTAGCAGTTTTCGTAATTTTTCATACATTTCCTTACTTATTTGTTTTGATTTGAACTTATAGCTACAGATGTCTGATACGTGTTGGATAGCCAATCTCCCCACACGCACAACAAGCCTTTTGGCACTTTTTCAAATGTAGATCTCCAGTTGCATTTTAAATGGCCATGTCTATTACTCATTCAACTTAGTTTAAATAGTTAACTGAGCCTTTTCAGCGAAAAGAAGATATTTCTTCATGCATATCATAAAAGTGGTTTTGTACTGTTGGTGCATGTAGTTAAATCTCCCTCCACTCTAAGTGTTCATTGTCACGTCACTTGGATATATGACCTTCACTGTACAGATTGATATTCTCTTTCTTCAGGGTTCTGATATTGAAGGCTGTTTGTACTTTTATCAGCAGAGAACTGTCTATACTAACCTCCAAATACTCCCATAATAATGCAGGTTATATTATATGACCAATATCATTATGAATTAAATCGTGAGCCAGTATACAATTCACATAAGTGTGGTCATAAAAAAACCAACAAACAAATCAAAATATTGTTTTTAAACATTGCACGGGAAAAATCTGAAAATTTTAGCTCTTGCCTTGCGCAATAAAAAATGAAAACAGACTTTTTGGAAATTTTGTAAAAGATATTTGGAGGATATAGTTTAAAGACTGTATCTGAAGTGAAAGATATCTCCACCAGTGACTGAGCTAATCTCTTTGGTTCATGCCTGCCCCACCCAATCATGAAACTAAATTTCTTCATTTAAGTTGATTAAAATAACCTTGAAAATTATGCATTTAAATGTCACATAGAAGAATCCAAAAATAATTTTTTCTGCTCAGCTGACCTTCTGCCTTTGATCTTTATTATATCTCTGTGTTGAGACACTAATGTAAATCACATGTGGCCCTGACTACATGAGACTGATACTTTTCCCTCTTGACTCCACAGCTGTGTGCGTGTGAATACACTTTGCGTCCGACGAGAATGTGACCTCATGACTCCTTTTATTGCATTGAGGAGACCTGCTCTAGCTGGCCTCTATATTCTTTAATTTCTCTTTGCACGTAATTAAAAAAATAACACTATTTCATTAATTCACAATATTCCAATGAAGGAAGGAAGGAGACCTTCAACGTTAAAGACTAAGGCACCACAATGTAACATATTAGCCAACTTATTCCCTTTTTAAAAATAGAAATAGAATAGAAACAAATGAAACTCTGCTTTCAGGTTGAATTTCCACCAATAAACAACAATAATAATAATAACAACAATTTAACCTTAAAGCTGTAACAAAACCAATGTCTCTGAACTAGAAAATAAAAATCTGATAATCACTTTTAAACTCTCTAAAAACAGTCCGGTGATATCAGGCAGACATTCAGCAGCAGAGCATCCCAGAGTGTGTAGCCCTACATAGACTTACTGGGGTAGAGCTCCATAGGGTCCGCTGTATGGTCAGTGCCATTGGTGTGTTCACTGTGTCCGTGATGTTTGCCGTCATCATAGACCACAAAAACTGCAAACAGTATGATGGTGACAATCTCCAAAGCCAAGGCCACAATGGGAAACTTCAACCTCATGTTGGTGGCGTATGCAGGCATCCCAAAACCAACTCTGGTTATCTTTCACAAAGTGTGACACACACGCACGCACGCATGCACATTCAACAACTCAGTCTTAGCTTCGCGGGTTGTCTTGTGTAAAGGGAGGGAAGAAAGTGGTGTCTGGTTTTAAAATGATGCAGGTTTCATGGGGACCAATGGAAGGGCAGAAGACTGGGGCTTGAGTGGTAAACACCCCCCTCGTGCACTTTGCTCACTAGGATGGGTTTCCTCTCTGACGCTGGAAGGGACAAAGCAAAAAACAAATGTAATGACATCCAGCCAGTGAGCGGACATGGGAGAAAAACTTAATGACTGCTCCTTCCCTCTCATTTTTCACTGTCAAAGTTTTGTTTGTTGATTCACTAACTTACCTCCAGGCTCATCTTCAATGTTAAAGAGGAGGATTCAAGAAAGAAAGGGCATATTTGTTGTTTGCTCAAGATAATATAGTAGCTGTTATACACGCACTTTTGCTCTTTTTCTTTTCTTCGCTTTGCCGAACATTGTTTCTCTTTCATAGGTCAGATTGCAGAGGTTTCTTGTTATTATAGCGGCATATTATCTATAGATTAGATTCAGCTGTATTGTTACTGGTAATGATAAATACATTGAAATGTAGTTAAGCGTCTTTGCAGATGGTGAAAGTGGGTAGTAGAAGTGCATATAGATAAAAATAAACACATTTACATGGTGTGCAATATACAAGTTGGGTGGTAGAAGTGAAAAAGATATGATGTATACAAAAAAAGGGTATACAAATAAAGGTTTCTATGGTATAAACTATGGTATTGACAAAAAAAATCATACTCAATAACAGATTTAGTGTAACTGATCAGGAGTTCAGATCCTGTATCATCACGTGTTTCTCTTGAGTCATCTTTAAATACTGTGCATGCTTCTGCTTTATTTTTCAGTGGAAACTATCCAAGCTTACTCCTGTAGGTTCTGATGTAGTAATTGTCCTCCACTGCGAGTCTCATGACAATATGAGGACGTTCACCAAATTACCTTAAGGCCTTTATTTGGGCTGTGAGCTTTATGATTGAGCACAGTAGTTAATCACTTCCAGCAACACATTTCTGTTTGTCTTGGAGCTGCGAACAGTGAGGGCTTTCCCAGACCTTTTGGGAAATTACTTCCAAATGTTGAAAGATATCAAACTCTGCAGCGCTGCTAATACTGTACTTGTGTGTCTCATTACTCAATCTGCAGAGTTTTGCTGTAATGTTTGGGAGTGGAGCTTGTTCAGTGGAGGGTAGTCATAGTCCCATCTTGAACACCATGAGAGGATTTTTGGCCTGACTGCCTTACTCATTAATTTATGACAGTTAAAGATACTTTCTCACATCAGTTTCTCCTTGTAACTACAGTGATGTTTTTTTTTTATTTAATTTAACTAAACTGTGACTGCAGGACTGCCTGTAACTAAAACTAACTTATTTTTGCCCCCAGGGTAGTACTGGAAGCCCTGAGAAATGTTTGTATTAGGCTGCAAACCCAACATGCAATAATTTAACCTGTTATTATGGCAATGCTTTTACATCTTGAGCCTTGAGAATCAATGTTTCTCTTCTCAGCTGTATTTGGTTAGAGTTTTGACAGGGATCCTGAGAAATATTTACATAGTCAAGACTGTTAAATAACAGTTCTCCTGCTCACATTTCAGTGCTGGGTATCCCAGAGGTACCAGTGCTCTTAAGTTGTCACCACGGTTTATTCATGATCCAGCGCCAGATTGACGATAAGACAAAAGCTGAAGGCCTAAGGGCTGATAACATGCTAATCTCTCACTTGACAGCATAGTTCTCCGTTAAACCACAATTGTGTGCTGTTTGTGAATAGATGAAACATAACAGGCAATATGTCAACTTTTAACATTGGATAATATGGTGTTATACCCCTGCATCCAGTCTTCATACTAAACCTAAACTAATTCTTAGAAACACCAGCAAATAAAAAGTCGTGCAGGATCATCTCTTCCTTTCAGTGCAAAATATGGATTTATTCATGGTGGCATCTTTTTTTTTTTTTTTTTTGGAAGTTTTTATAATAAGTTCACTTTTAGTTGAAATTTGACACATACATTTGTCTTGATGACCAAGATGATGTCTATATGACAGCTTCAACATTTGAAGGAACAGAGAACCAGAGAGTCCCAATGGACTAAGCTAGTTTATTTGGCTGTATTTCTCCAAAATCACAAAATTGCTCAACAAATAATTGCTGATAGTTTTCTGTGTTGCTTGAAATATGTTTTGTTTCGGCAAGTGGAGCTCAAATATGCAAGTTTTTCATTAACCATGTAGTTCAGCATCATATATGGCACATCTTGAGTTTTGAAATGGGGTGAACTTTGGGAGTTTTACATGGAATAATTTGGCCTTTTTATCAAATAAACCCTACGGGTGGAAGTAAAAGTGTTGGCTTGTTTAGGCCTCCAGAGACTGAAGTTTGAACATTAAAGCAAAAAGCTGAATCCCCCCTTCAAATCAGTTTTAATCTAGCCTCTCTGTGAACTTGCATTCCAGGAAAGTCATTAAGCGATTTATCTGAACTCCACCATAAAGCACAGATTTGTGGAAAATAAACAAGCCATCAGCCTAAATGTGCTCCATCCTTTGTCTTGCCGTTATGCAACATACATAACTTTGAAAGCATGCTCACTGTACAGATGATTCTCAAGTCACTTGGTCTATCTGTCACAGCCGTGAATCAAACCAGATGAATGTAGAAGATCAAAGAGTGACAGAGAGGAATGATTGACTGCTGCTATAGTTGGCTTCATTTTGCATCAGGACATTCCTGCCCAGGCCTTAGTTTGTTATATGTAAATGTCAAAGTTAAGCTTTGAGTTTCATTGGCTCACATATTTTCCCGCATTTCTTTCTTTAATAATTGCTACAAGTTGAAACCACTCCAAATCTTATTTTTTATGATGGAAAGCCAAGCAGTGTGTGTACTACTGACAAGATTTCATTCATTCAACTCTATCAAATTACATTTCTATTAGTGTATTCACTTGTTTCTTTGATTAATTTGTCTTGTGTTGGGGGCATCACCATCAGGCTAATATTTTTGTTGTCTTTGATGTCTTCACAAGTACTCCTTTCACACTGCATAAAACAGACATCTGCACCCGTGTGTACAGGCCTCATATGATCACTCAGGGGATCAACACTGCATTCCTCAGTTTGGAAGATGCCTCCATATAGAGATACGTAGATGGCTGATTGGAAACAGAGACCAGTTGGTGTGACGGATAAACTCCAGGTCTTGTCTCCTCATTAATCAAAACTGTAAAGCAATCATTGTTTTTCTGGATGGGGTTGGGTATAGAAACATTGCATGCAGTTTTCCAAATAGAAGTGAAGGAGCCCCATATAGTGTTGCATGTGCAATGTCTTCATTATTGAAGCTAAATTTACGAGGACTATTAAATAAATGGAGGCAGTTCAGAGCAACGATGCAGGTCTGTCTTGCCTGCAGAATACCAAAAGGAGGTTGTTGGAATGATTCCAGTAGCACAAAGTTAAAAAAAAAGAGGCAAAGATATGAAATAAGAAACAAATGGGTAGGGCTAAAGTTATGCACAACACGTATTTCATATCTTCAGCTACAGAATTCTTGTCTTCCTCGAGCCTCGAACATGTGTTTCACTGAGTAAATATTCCTGTGAAGTCTGTGCTGCCCAGCTTCTGTGAAAACCTTAAGCTGTTTGCTTTGAATCCAACTCATGTTTTTGCTGTTCATTATCTGTATGTGAGACTGCAGCCCTTTAAGCTTGGTGCAATGTGACAGCAGAAGCAGAGGTCAGTGCTAGAGAAGTAGGTTAAACAAGTAGTTGCTCACAGCGATTGACTTTTGTTGACGGTATCAAGTAGAAAGTCGAAAAAATGAGATCTTTTCTTATTTCAGACTATTCACACTGAAGAGTACAGTGAATTCTGTGTGGCAGAAAATGTACCATATTATTCTGATAAAACAAACTCTGACAGAAATAAACAGTTTACTTGTTTACAAAGAGAATAGCGTTTAAACCAACTGCTGTAATTTAATTATTGCATTCGACATTATAATTTCCTCATCTACAATTTTAAATTGCATAAAATTTTATTGTATTTTTAATTTTCTCAGTGCCATAATCTTTCACTACTAGGCTATTATGAACCTTCTGGCCTGGCCTTGTTGTGGTTAACCTTTCCAGAGAAGCTTTTACATAAATCGCCATTTACTATTTCACTATTTTCTAATGTACTTGGTAGTCTTTTGTTCTCATGCACTTCAACCAGGAGTTTTTTATGCTGATCCAAGCTATAGAACTGGTCCGACGATGGACCATATAACTCCGTCTGTAGGAGAAATATTGGCACCTTAAGACCTAGAACCAGGAGCTATTAATTAACTCTGAATCTTCCCATTTGACAGATTTTTTTCAATTACTGGTGCAGTTAGCAACCAATCACTGAATCAATGAATCCTTCCGTGAACACCAGTGGCAAACATCTCCATCCTTACTGTATGTGATCACAGCAAAAATATAAAATACTACTAATGTCATAACATGTTTTATCCCCCTATTTAAATCTTATCGCTGAGGTCCATTGCGTATATGTCTAATTTCCAACAATCCTGATGCAGCATCCAGAGGATGATGGTGTGTAGACCCTCCCCCTTTCCATCCCTTGGTCACCACACCCCTGAACGTACCCCACCCCTTGTTTCCTTGAGCTGGGGCTGTGGGGAACAATTGCACACCCTGATAAGCCCACTCAGAGCGAAACCTATGCAGGCACGTAATCACCATCTTAGCTGCTAGCAATCAAGAACAATGAAAAGCTCTGATCGTGTTATTGTTGTGGTGACCATTTCTGCCTTTTAAGTTACGCATGCTTATATCCCTATATAGCACCCCTTCACCTCTGTATGTGCTCAGGTTAAGACGACCCAATACTATTTAAGTTTCAGGTGTGACGGAACCAAACTATGGCAACAAATAGAGACCAAGCTGAAAAAATAGATAAGGTCTTCATAAAAGGCAGTCAAACATTTCCTCTGCACATGAACATGAGCTCTTGAACTAGCACCTGGCTTCGCACATAACTGCAGATGCTGATGGGCAGCGCTGCTTGAAGACAACTTAGAGCAAATGTTTAACAGGTGTGTGGAGGATTTAGCGCTGTGCCTGTCCTGTTCCCGCTGGATGTGCAACAGACATCACTTAAATCAGAGTGCAGACAGAAGATCATGCATACAATACGAACACTGTGGGACCGAATGCACATGTCCAAAACGTGACACTGAGAAATTGCTGTTATGCATTTTTTTCCATGACAGCAGGGAGATATACAGGCATTGACTCTCTGAAGCTGTTCATGCTTTTTAAAGCTGCTTTTTTTCCCCTACTGGACAGTCACAAGTTCAAGTCCTGGAAGGCAGACTGTTAGATGACTTCACGTTTTAGCAGCAGGGTATGCAGCTTACCTTTGACCTGTAGAACTGAATCGAACGCATCAGATTTTGAGCATGCTATTGTAATTTCAATTACATAATACTTTGATGGCACTGTAAGACACATTACATCTACGTATACATTTCAGCCCATGCTCGCTGTTCACAGCTGCAGTGTACGGTCTGTTTGAGGGAGTATGTGTAACACACCAGCTGCAGAGAGGCAGCAGGGCGGGTGGAGTAGTTTAGTTGCTTTGAAGTGTCATGGGACTTTTGTATTTACTCACTCGCAGAGATAAATCTTTGCTCCGCTTTCTAGTTTCCTCAATTACAAAGATGATACAAATGAGTTCTAGTCCCAGGCCACCGTAAGTATGACATGTATGATAACGCTGTATTTACTTTTAATTCTGACATTTTTTTCTGGTAGGGAAAGTGAAAAGAAATGCATTCAAACAGTGTGCAATGAGTCGAGAGCTAGACTTTACCTCATAATGTCACTGCTAAGCTGCATTTCTCTCTCTGGATTTAAAAATGTTGGACTCATTGTATGCAAAGAAGATGTAGAACGTGCAGATATGCATTCACTGACACATAATCCTGCCTCTTTTGTTCCTTCTTTGCTTTTAATTTCTCATAGTCCTTATCCTTATACAATTAAATCCACCCAACCTGCTATCACGTTATTGTTGGATAAAAGCCCTACAGCTTCCTCTGCAGTACATACTGATGCCATGCTACTTTTTAAACACACTGCCTCTCTGTAGTGATGTTGTATTTGCTTTATCTAGTGCCAGCTTCTTTAAATGATGTCTAATTGAGGGTCTTCACCACACCCTTTCCTCATGCAGCAATCAACCTGAAACGTTATCACCGCATCTTAATAAAAACTAAAATGATTGCGCCACAACCCAGGACTTCCCATAGAAATAGGAAAACAAATGGGGGGGCGGGGGTGGAAGAAATAGCAACTAAGAAAACATCCTGGCTGAAACGACAAGAGGAGTGGGCTTTCACCACACAGGATGTAGAAAGATGGGTGGTTTGTGGGATGTCGTCGAAGTATAGAAGGAAGGAAAAACGAGAAATTGACTTGTCACGCAAACATCGGTACAAACTACACAACCAGGAAGCTCGTAGTGTATATATGATTAATGAGCCTTGTTAAACTTAGAGTATTTGAAACATTTGAAACAGAAGTGGTGGGTATCCAGCAGAAACAAATACTGTTTTAAGTTTCAGCTGTGCAATGAAATGTTAATTAAAAGCAATTAGCTTATATGCTATTTGAGATGTTTAAATGTTTTCCCACATGTTAGTTATTATAGAGGGCTGGTTGGTTATATAAGAACAGCAGATGCAGATGTATAGAGAGCGTTTATGGAAGACCATGTGTTTGTTCTCCTGTCTTGGAGCTTTTATTCAGTTTTACACCTCAAGACAAACCTCTGAGAGCTACACAATAAATGTGGAAAGACATGGTTAATTTCAAATGTAGCAAACTGTGGTTAGGTTGTAAAAACAACTTGATGTGATAATATTTATAATTTTCTCAGAAGGTACGTGTTCTTGGCATTCCTGCATGCGGTGCTGGCTTAAGTTCAGCACAGCAACCTCTACACCTCTATTATATACATTTTCAGTCAGTATGATATGTATAAGTATAGCATCCAGGTTTATTATTATTCTACGGCTGTCATGGCATATTAGACCGTGCTCAGTAGGTTTAAAAGGTGGTTTTATATATGGGATATCCTCTTGGAAATCTTTATTGAACTTAGTGTACACTAAAGATTTTTCTTTCATTTTATTGTTCACAAGATTTTTCTTTCATTTTATTGTTCACTAGATCTTCAACTTTTACATCTGGTCCAACTAATCAATTTAAATTTATTAAAAACAAATAACGATTTCCATTTGTGAATGGATGAATACTGGACGATTTCACACCTCTTTAATACATCTACTACCAAGTTTATAACGCATTGTGGCGTGACCTTCATTTCATTTGTTTCATAGAGGACTTTATCAGTGACGAAGCAGAATAATGTTTATATGGGTTTTTTTCTGGTCGCAGGTTATGGTTTGCCTGACCCTTTAAATCAAATGCATCAATTCCTGGACAATAAAAGCTGCAGCTGCTGAACAGAACCATAAATTAGATTATTATCGTGCCAATAACAACCTATCTACTGCTCCCTGTTGTGAATTTTAAACTTTGAGTGGTGAGCATATGTTGCTGTTATGCAAACATGGACTCCATTACCTGCTATTATTCTCCTACCAGGTCACTCGTTGTCAGGTTCCCAATAAAAGTTTGTCCCTTTACAGTCAAAATATATATGCTCTCCCTCAACTAGATGCTTTTTTCTTTAGTAATAAATGCCTTTTTGTCTTTTGAAACTGATAAAGACTCTTGTGAATAATATTAATCCAAAAAATCTATGTCATCTTTATTGCTGTTGTAGCCCCCACCAGATACCATGCCAGATACATGCTGTACAGATAATGGATGAATGGATCCTATTGTAGCTCCAAGGTGGTTACACAACATCTCCCGCGTTATCATATGATGTAAAATGTCTGATGTAGAATTTAGACATAGCACCTAAAATTTTAATTGTGGCACAAGAATGAACGCACAAAAGTATAAACTGTTCCTGGGTTCAAATGTAATTAACATAGTTCACGAGTTTAGTGGAGATTTATTCAGATTTTGCGCCACAGAGAACATCTACTATGTAGAGACGAGTTGACACTGAATGTCTACACATACTATCTTCACTGATTATTAGTTAAGTGAACTGACTGATTAAACTTATCAATCCTGATACTTTGAAATGCTGTTGAATAATTCATTAAAGTGACAAAATTTTGATTTCCACTTTTACAAAAAAAAACACAATATACCTCCAATTACAAAACATCAATATAATAACCTGAACTAAATGAACAAACAGTCTTTGTTTAATTTATTTAGATATTTCCAAGTCACTTTTTACTGTGCAGATTGTCCATGTGACTGCATATATAAATACCCACATTTAGTGTTACAGTGTTAATAAAAATGATACAACATTTGACCTTGTAAAATGTTTATATTAGTCTACAACTTTGTTTAAATGGTTGTTCTAAAGCTGTAGTTTAAAACGAACTAGTGGTCACTCAAAACCTTACGTGCAAATTTCAAGGATGATTTACAACTAGCTGGTGTAACCCATTCCTGAACTTCTTTCCTGGAAAACCTGATCTCTCGAACTATCATCTGTCACGTCACATAACTTCTGTTCCAGGAGTGTATCGGCTGGCGATGAGCCCTGAGTGACTGACCCTTGCATGACCAAACCATTCCTGAGTGAAGTGTATGGATTTGGTCCGTGTGTGTATCTGACACCAGCTAATGGCAAACAGATTTACCAGGATGAGAAAGAGGAATGCTTGCCTGCTCTTCTGTGTGTCCGTCAGGCCGACCAAACGTCTGTGTCAGATTATTGTAGCAGCAGCGATAAGCAGATGGAAAGACCCGTGGGATTTATTTATTATAAAGGCAGAGAGTGGGAAGAAACCTGCACTGAGAACAGCACACTGGAGGAAAGAAGGCTCTGCTCTCATGCAATGGGAGGGGTAGGCCTTACATGTGTCACAATAAACCAAGATACACATACACTTTGTACATTTTTCCCAGACAATAATTTTCTGGACATTTTCACATAATTTTAAAATTCCCTCACGTGTCATTTTGCACTGTGCCAGACTCTTGGAGGCAAGTTGAGGGATTTGACATATTGTCAAATACTAATTGGATAGAAATGTTTAGGTTTTTTTTTTTTTTTGTAGTAACCAGGTTACCAGATGAAAACATACAGGCTACAATAACACTATAGATCACTATACAGACTTAAACAATGTGTTTGGGCCAACATGTACAGTAATCAGAACATTGTTTAACCAGGACAATGTCAGAGAGTCCTCAGCTAGTGGCAAGCACTCAGAGCAGCTACACGGCTCAGGTCAGACTTCAGTGTAGGCTTCGGTTCACTGGTTTTCTCTAAATTTCCCCTAGCATTCATGCGAATGGTTGCTTGTCTTTGCGTGTCTCTGTATGTCAGCCGTGTGATAGACTGTTGACCTGGAATTGACAACAGAGAAGTGAAAGAGATGATGGATGAGTGGACTCATTGTGCTACAGCAACACTTGAACTTCATCTTTACAAAATTCAACTTGTCTGGAAATTGTTATCCGAATTAAGTTTTCTGTAGAAACAGTAATACAATGATAACAACAGGAAGAAATGATATGTAAGTTAATCATGATGTAAATAACAAGCAAACGAACAAACAGAACTGTGGATACATAAAAGATTAAAAACAAACTATATATATAAGGATTTTGTTGCATTTAATGAACTGAAATAATATAATAAGCTAAATTACTCTTGATTTGACTTTTTTTTTTACAGTTGTGGTTGTGTCTAAATAAAACTTACACATACATTGTGTTTAAAATACAGCCATTTTAGCCATTTCCGCAACTATAGACCGGGCACCCCTCTCTAAATGTTTGTCTAATGTACATTTGCTGAAAGACTATTGAGTGAGAAGAGCTATCAAACAGGCCGTTCCTTGGAGAAAGAACAACACCCATTTGCTAATGGCTGATGTAAAGCAGGCCAGTTTTGTTTAGCAGGGGATGCTGGGAGAGCTCAATCTCTGGCCACTGGTTGAACTCGCAGCTATCACACTCGCTCGTAAAACTTGAAACACAATCAAGCAAACAGGCGCTTCAGGAGGCCCCATGCTGAGTACCAAATCCACAGCTTAAGAACGTCCCAGGACAATATAGGGAAGTATGTGGTTACTATAGAACCAGCTACCACCTACAGATTAGAAATAAAGTGCAGTCCTTCTTCCTTCAGGCCTTTATCAATGAAATTGATTTGCCAATGAAAGAGGGGATCTATTTTCAGCCACCTTTGGCTCAGATGTGACCTCGTGAGTGTGATGAAAGCTTAAGAGGCAAACTGACGAGCCTGTTAGCGAGTTTTGTTGTGCTGCATCTGAAAGCAGTGAATGAAAGGAAGGAAGCTGCACGGCTACAATGCTTCTGGGCAGGACCTCACTTCACACAGCTGACACTAATACAATGTGGAGCTGTATGAGGCCTGTAGCATTAATGCAGGACTGGATGTGGTACCTCATGTAGATCCTGGAGGGCAAATACATGTAAGATGAACTTTTAAAACTTTCACATATTACAGAAAGACATTTTTTACCAACAAAAAACAAACAAACAAACAAACAAACAACAAAAACATAAATATTATTTTGAGCCAAGCAGCGTTGCTGTTGTTAAAAGAGACACTTGTCGTGTATGGGGAAGGACTCTATTCCCATTGGTTCGTAGATAGTGACCTAGTGGTGCTTTTCATATAAGGTATACTTAATTTTAAAGTGACACCCAAACAAATGTTTACCTTTCATAGTGAGGTAACCAGGTTTCCCAGGGAATTAAGATCAAACCTACAACAACTATAACCTTTACAGGCTTATAGATTCAGTATTATGTACATTTTGTGTAGCATTTCATCTACGTTTAAAAGTCAGATAATGATGGTAAATTAGTTTGCTGCACTGGGCCTGAAGGTCGGTGGTCTGCTCTGGTTGGTTAATGGACGGATTTTTTTCAGCATCCTGTTTCTAATCCAAAGGGACTGTGATGTGGTGAGATAACAGCTCAGACTAAATGAAGTGTCTTTAGTCTGGACAGACTGATGTAACTGATCTTCAAGTTTTTGTTGTTTTTTTTTTTTTTGTTTTTTGCTATGAAAATGTCTTCATGTGTTTCTACCAACATATTCCCTCCCTCTTTTCCTCCTGATCTCTCTGTCTCTTTTCTTATCTTTTCTTCTCACCTTTTTCTCCCTTCTGTTTAATACAGTTTCATGAAATGAAATAGCAAGGGAAATGTAACCTCTGCACTTGATTACAGAGAGGTTGGTGTCTGGTGGAGCTGTACTAAACTGGATCAACTCATCCCATATTATTTTAACTCCAGCCTGAGAGTTTAGATGAGGTTACCACACAGCCTGAGCCAATCCACAGAATTCATCAGGTAACTTTGTTACCTGAAGAGTGCAGGACACAGTCATCTGAGTTTTTTCTTTTTAATAACCATATGACGCTACATTCGCAGACAGACTGAAAAGACAAACTGACGCCGAAGTCATAAACATTTTCTGGCTCTGGGACTAACTGTTGAGGCTGGCTGCTGAAGTTGATAAGACACAAAGGGTGGCACAGCCTGGCTTATCGAGCTCGACCAAGACAGAAGACTTCTGCTATCATTGCAGCCACGGGCAAGGGAAAAACTCCTCCTCTTATCTCCCCTCAGCTGGGGGAATAACGCTCCTTCCAGCTCCCCTCTCCGAGCACTTCAGGTGGCTGTCTAATGCCTCCTGTGTGTTTCCTTAGTTGACCTCGTGGGAATTGCAGTGACTGAACAGGAACAAGGGGCCTTCACATTTCTCTGACTTTTTTTGGCATGTACACAAGATTACAGAAATTCAACCCCAAGTGTTTATATTCAGTGACAGAGGTTTGTTATCACATGGAAATTCTAACACAAAGGCAGCACGCCTGACATAATGGCAATAAGCGGACTATTGCTTTCTAGTGTTGAAATTAGTGTAGATTATTTTATGAGCCAAAGTGAAAACAAACCTCAACCGTAAGTGCAGAGTGGAAACTAAATTTAGGCTTGTAACAGAAAAAGAAACCACAACTAAAGCCAGTGTGGAAGAATTCCAACCAGCCGAGCCTGCATCTCCATCTGTGCTTCTCGAATGTGGACCGCCTGAGTCTAAGTCACACAAACACAGCCTTATTTGAACCAGGCACCTGCTGTGCAGCCGGAACATGTGTGGTGGACCCCTGGAGAGACGCACGCTCTCTCAGGCTCAGATGTGCATCTGTAAGGAGCATCTTCTCTGCTCTGGTGCGAGCAGACAAAGTGGAAGCTTGACGTTTGAGAGAGAAGTTGCAGGTTGACATGATGAAGGACTTCCTGCTGGTTGTGGAGAAAAGACTGCACTTCCACGGACAAACTTCAAACATTTCTTCAAACAACAAAGTACTTTCGATATAAATTGCTCCATATTTAAAGACTTTGTACTTTGACTTTGGTCATTTTTACATTCTTTTTCTTCCAGTTTTTCAAGCTCTTCATACAAAATAGGAAAAAAATGAAACTAAGTTATATCAGCAAAGTGTGCTTAAAGTAAGAAAATTTAAGTTTTGTAACATTTGACAACTTTTAACAGTAGGACTATTATCAACGACGCACTCGTGTGAGGAAAAACATCAGTCGTTAAATGTCGTATCTGTCGATTAATTGAATTCTAAAAACATTTTTTAAAAACCATGTTGTTTAAAAAATATTTAACATAAGCGTCTTTATTAAAACAATATTGAATAAAGCTCTGCTGCTCCGATAGACTCCCTAGAAATGTGAGATAATACTTGAAACAGGTTGATTTTCTTTGAAAAATCTTCAAAAACTCATGGGAAAAAAAACACAAGCCAATAAGAATGATTTGGTAAGAGAGAGATTGTTGTCACCCAGTAATGCATGTTTCAGAATCAAAATCATTTGCAAAAAAATGTGAAATAAGTTGTTACTGTCCAAAAGGCACATAAATGACATAAAAAGCACAATGTTGTCTTTTAAATTTGGTGAAGTAGAATTATATTGTAGTATAAAATGCAGTAAGGAATCAAAAACCTGTAACCAAATGCAGTACTCGATATACTTAGAGATACTTTCTTACAATCCACCACCACCAGTTCAGGTTTCGATTCAGTAACTCAAGTCTTCCTTCTAAATAAAAAGGGCTGTATTTCAAAATCTTATCTAATGGGAAGTTACCTTTCCATCTTCCTGTGGAATTCTGGCAGCTCAGATTAGTTCACATCCTTTGCTGCTCCCACAATGAACTTGAACGTGTTGTTTGTGTATCATGATGGAACATCAGCGTGTCCTTGTGATCTTAAAAATATTTCTCAGTCAAATATGACAGCACAGAGAGTTGGGATTCAGAATGCTTAAATATTCCACGATGACAAGGATTTGATATTTATTGGTGGTTGTCTGGATTATTAGCCACTATCAGCAGGTGTGGTCTCAAAGTTGGCTCAAGTTTGGGAAATCTTTATGGAATTGACATTTCCTCTCCAATTCTGCAAAATCCACCCTGTTCACTGTTCTTCCACCTCCTTTGTGATTTGACACCTCTTATACAGTCAAAGGGCTCCTGCAGGTTGTTTGTCCAGAGAGTTGATGAGCCAAAACGAACTTCCTCCTTCATCCCTGCTGTTTATTGACCACCTCAAAGCGCTCCAAGTATTAAATCAGAGGGAAGCATTTACTTATTTCCTTACTAATACAAAGAGGGACCATTCATCAGTTTGTGGTTTTTGGTGACTAGGTTGAGGAGAGACAACACAAACAGGTGTGACAGATGAGTATTTTTATTGAAACTGACTGATGAGTCAGAGTCTGACGGGGCCATGTGGCATTTAAATAATCTGGCTGGTGCACTTGCAGGAGGCGGGACACCAGGAGGCCACGTCCTTGTTGCTGCAGCCCCACTGCTGCTTCAGATCAGGACAGTTGCTGTACTGGTCAGCGTAGGGACAAGGGTTGGCTGGGAGAGAGATGATAAAAGATGAGATGAATGGATGCCTACATGACTGCATGGAAATGTTATGGAGTTGTGTGTTTGTGTGTTTTACTACCCCAGTGCACACAAAAGGTGCATTTTTTATCAATCATTTGTGTTTTCTGTCCAGTAAATCTCACAAAGGGATAGATAAAATAAAACATGCATGGACAATCATTAAATCTTTGACCCTCCTCTGCTCTGCCAAAAAAAGTCAGACGACCCTCCCTGCACACCCCCTCTGTTTGATGACACTTGTACAGAGTCGAAATAAAAATGCGAGATAAATCGAGAGAGATTATTATTCAGTTTGGATTTTAGAAGTTCCAGGGTGACTCATAGATGTTTTGGAGCCAGAAAATATCTCATTGGCTGAAGTTAATCTTAGTGAGCACAGCCAAAAACTCATTTTTTTCAAGGCGGAAAGCATAAAGTGGCCAATACTAAGAGACTGCATGAGCTCACCAAAATATCCCAAAAAAAACCCCAAACAACTTTACTTTTTACTTTTTAGCCATTTTACTTGATTTGCTTTCATAATTATTCCACTTATCAACCTCTGAGGTGAATTAATAATATTTTTCTTTTCTACTGTTGTCATTCGAAACAATACATGATATACAGTATATATGTTTCAGCTTGGTGTTTTCCACTTACTACACAGTTTGTTATCACAAGCGTTGGGGCAGTCACCGCAGGAGGGTCCTGACTTGTAGGGGCGAGCATACTGGTAGTTTCCGCTGCAATGTCGGCCAAACCACCAAATGTTAAGCATGACAGCAACATAGATGGAATGTGAGAAGGCAGAGCGCTTTGAAGGACTATTCAGTGATCCTTCAGAAAAGTACAAGAAGGAATTTGATGCAAATTGCACATTCTTTTTATTGAATTTAAATCTCCATTGTCTCATCCACTTTATTAGTCTTTATTAGTCCAACGATCCCTTCAACAATACTGCTATTAGAATAAATTTTGAGTACTTTCCGATTCCTTGGTCAGAAAAAGAAAAATCTATTCTTTTTAACACTCTAAACATCACTTAATGTATCAAATGCCTAGTATTTATCTAAATAATCATGAACATTTAAAGTGAAATAATGAACACATCTAGGCATGTTGTGAAACATATTGCACTTACGGTGGGCAGTAGTGACAGACGTAGAAGTACTTGTATTTAGAGTTGGGACAGTGGGCCAGGGCACAGCCAATCTGGTTGGACCTGTACCAAACAAGCTGAATAGAGAGAAATCACACAGACCTCAGTGCATAAATACAACTAGATTTTAAAAACATTGTTTTTTCAAAGCAGATGATGGGGAACATGTGTATGAATAAGTCAGCACACTGAGTATTATGGCACCTGTGTGAAATGTCCGACGATTCCTCCGTTGACGGATCCCACTCCATAGCGCCAGTCCTTCACCTCGTCGTACCAGGACTGGATAGCGTTGGCCCATGTGTTCTTGTAGCTGGCCATGTACAGGTTCTCTCCACAACCACTAGCTACAGTCAAAAATGATACATAGATTTATATAAAAAAGTCACTCTTCAACCTATCACTCTCTTAACTTCAATTTATTTAGTTCTTTTTAAGAAAGACCTCATTTTTGTAGTAATAATAATAATAATATTAATATGTTTTATATATATATATATAATCTCAAAGTGCTACAGTGTAACAAAAAGTAGTGACAATAAAATAAGTGTAAGGTTCGATCTATTTTGCTGCCCACTCTATTTTGTTATCAATAGAATAACGATTCCTTTTCTGGCACAACATACAGTAGTGATAAATAACACACTATTACGCTGTCTGTGGATGCTAAATGACAGTGAGGGGGACTTTTGTAAGGTATGTAGATTTTAAAAAAAAAGGTGTTATAGTGAACTAACTGCTGATTTTTCTGGAGCTTTCAGGGCTGTGCTTCATGGAGCAGGTTTTGGCCCATCTTTGAGCGTTGGCTGCAGCCTCCTTGTTCCAGCTCTGTGGGGAGCAAAGGAGAAATCCACACACATTGACCACACAATATATGCACCAAATGATCTCACATAATCTTAAGAGCTCTGTTTGCCTGTAAAAACAAGTTTATCCTCCACAGCTGTGAGGAAACATGTTTAATATCAAATCAAGCACTAATAAATTAGCTCAAATGTTTTCACAGACGAAGCACCATGCTTTTGAAATAATAGTAATAATGAGAATAATGCACTTTCTTTCCTTTCATTCTTTTTTTTTTCTTTTTTTTTTTTTTTTTTAATTCACCATTTTCAGCATGTTGCTTGCAGTAGGCTGAACACCTCTCCTCAGGGAATTATGCTTGTTTACAATCTCGCTCTGGTCTGAGAAGGAGAGTAGGACGGTGCCTAAATAAATAAAAGGCAAAGGAAAAAAGAAAACAACAATGATAGAGAGAATTAAGAACTGTCAGTACTTAATCTGAGATAAAATGGATGTATGAATAACAATTACAATACTCACCCTCCTTTGAGTATGATTTTCAGAGATGAGAGAGAAAATAGAGGTTTGTTGCAAATTGAAAAAAGAAAATCCAATTTATAAGTGGCCATTTGCTCCATAATTATGCTGCCTGTTTAAGTTGAGTCTTTTTACTTACCAAAGTCTCTACATCCTCTGCCAAGGTGCCAGGCACCTGAACGGCAGCAAAGAGACCAAAGACACACAGGAGAGTGATCATATGCATTGTCGCAGCCATAAGAATGACCTCCGTCAGCCACAGGTGTGACTTATATAGTCTCGAACACACAGATACGTGGATTTTCAAACGCGGACCAAGCAAAGATAACATTTTGTCAAGGTGGCAGCTGTGAGAAATGCTTCAAAGCTGCAGGTCTGCGTTTACATACTGTGATAAATATTCATAATGGCCTATATTTGTTTCCCTATGGCAATGTCAAAGAACATAGTATCTAAGTTAAACTATGATAATGTGAAACATAAATGACGCCAAAAAGTTAAACCAACATTCAGAATACATTGTTGATGGCTGAAGGAGATCTTTTTCATATGGCAGGTAATGCGATCAAAGACACTAATAAATTACCAGAATTAAATAAGAAAACCTAGAACACACACACACACACACACACAAAAAACCCCAACACAAAAAATGCTAAATTACTTCCAAATAACAAAATGCGGCCCAAAGGACAGACTGATGATTTCTCTCTCATGTCTTCTGCTCTGATGTTGGATAGATGACTGAGCGACACTCTGGTTTGGTTTTAGCATCCACATCCAAATCCTTCCATTCAAATAAATGCGATTGACATGTCATGTATAGTTACAGCTACAGTTTTAAGTTTAGTATATTGTGTGTTGAAAAAGATGGTGACACATGCAATAGATTTAGTGCAGTCATATTTTGACAGGTTGGTCTCCACCACTGATGACGAGCTGTCCATCAGTAATAAACATACTGCTTCGTTTCTAATACTTTATTTTGTTCTGCTCATCATAAAAAATAAAATAGATCAGTTTTATTTGTTTGCGTTCAAATGTATGCAAACAAAAGTGATTTGGGGAACTATGTAATGGCCTCTCTGGGGTTTTGATAGAATAATTTGGCTGTTTGCCTGTGCTGCTCATTATAAGCAATAAAATCCATTTTGACTCCTTTAAAAGTTATTTGATAAATATTACTAAGTAGATATTTAATATTATCTATACATAATTTATCATTTTATGTCTTCTTCATTGGGGTCAGTTGCAGAACCCAAATCTTCACAGTGGCTGAGAGACGGACATATGTAGGTTGTGTTATGTGTTGTGCGTCTGAGATGATGATGATTGATGAACACAACACACATCGTGCTGTGCATTCAGTGTGTTGATCTGCTCCCCTCCTGCGATGACAACTTGTAGGTACAACCTCCACGGAGCATGCGCAGAAGCAGCCAGTCAGCCCGTATTTGTTCCTAGACATCCTCACCACCGCCACCACCACCATCATCATCATCATCACAGGTTGAGCTGAGCATCTTCCCCCAACAAAGAAGCATCCCTTCTTTGATTTATTTATTTATTTATTAGCACTCTGTTTGTTTATTGTTGTTTGTTTGTTTGTTTGTTGTCGCTGCCGCTGCGGTTCCAAACAACAGCACGGAGGGAGCGGAAGCCATAAGATGAAGAAACGCTATGTGGACGCGAGCAGGATCCGGAAAATGAAGAAGCTGAAGATAACGGAGCGGCTGTCTGAGAGGTGGGCACCGCTCAGCTTTGTGTTGTGCTCTTCGTGTGTCCGTGTTTGTCTGGTGTCACCTGTCTGCCGGATCTCGTCTGGGCCAAAAAAAAAAAAAGCGTCTGAAAGAAAAGATAGAAGCGCAGAAATGTCAGTTCAGCCCGCTTTGTTTACAGAAAGACAGAAATTAAGCAGCTGTGGCCAACTTACCGTCGGCCTACAGACACACTAAACCTGCAACCAGCAGGATGGAAAAATCGGAATAAACCTATTTTCCCGTCCAATATGAAGGAAAACAGCAACATTTTTGCGTATAAAAAAAAAAAAAGCAATACATAATCTGAAAGTGTCTAGACAGTCCAGACAAGAGAGGACTCGCAGAAGAAAGAAACCACTTGTTTTAATGGGGCATTGTTTCATAAAGGAGGGAGACAACAACAAGAAATGCTAATAAATGTATGTCTCTGAAAACAAATGCAAACGTCTTATTTCAGTATTTTAAGTGTGCAAAGCCAAGCATTGTAGTTGGATTCGCAAGATGTCATAGATAAAAATGAGCTCTTTTTGTTGCCGCATGCTTGGATGTCTCATTGATAACTTAAAGTAGATAATCAGTTATATTGTGAGGAAAATTGTAATGAATTGTTTTGGTTTCTCTCCCTTATTGTCCCTCCCTTCTCTTGGTATTAAAAAATATTGCTAAGAGGCAAGTTTGAGCTGATGACGTTTTGAATACCAGTGAAATCATTTTAAAAATACACTCTTTTGGGTGCTTCGTAAAGTCAATTTGAACTCGTAGCAGGAATCCAAGATGCTGTGGGGTTTCTTCTCTGTCCCACCTCGTTCCTCCACGTTTGATCATTTCATTAAGAAGAAGTTCAATTGAAAGAACCTGCATACTTGCCAGCTATAATAACGGCACCTGTGCGAAAGCTTACAAATGAAAGCCCCCTCTATCAGAATCATTAAAAGGCATATTTAAGCTTGGATGTGTCATGGGATGCTGTGGTGCTCCCTCTCTCCTCCAGATGAAATATTGCCATGGTTACCAAACAAAGAAGGGGCGATGTGATAGCAGCCTATGGACGAGCAGAACAAAGGAGTAAACCACAGCTCCTGTTCAGCTCGTGATCGCCTAATAAAACGAATGAGGGAACAGTCACTGTGTTTTTAAAATGCAGCCGCTCAATTAGGGTTCAGGATTTTGTGTCCGGGCTGAAATGTTCTATTGGCTCATGTGGAGGTTTTATGTTGGGGCTTGAAAGCCGTCTGAAAATGTCTTTATTATGCCTTCAGTAAAATCCAAGATTTGTTTCAAATCAGTTCAAACTGGATTGATGGCGTTTGACATGTAAAAGGCGTATTAATCGACTTTTCTATTTTAATCTGTGTGTTTTCGCAGTGCGTACACCTTCTTAAAGTTTATGATGATGTGGATGCTGGTGTTGCTGGCAGATTTCATCCTTGAATTCAGGCTGGAGTACCTGTGGCCATGCTGGCTCTTCTTTGGGAGTGTATACACCACTTTCCACTGCCACGGGCTGGTGAGGAACCCCCCCTGTGTGATTTCATATAGTGTGCAATAGTCCAGATGTTGATCATTTTGCAGAATGGTTCCAGTACATTTAACTCACAAGAATATTTTCTTTGTTCGCAGGTTATTTGTATTGTTTTTGTTTGTGCTGCCTTCACTCTTGATATATTTTGTTTAATTTTTGTTCCTCTGCACTGGCTGTTCTTTGTGGCGAGCACCTATGTATTATTCAATTACATATGGCACACAGGTGAGTATGCTATTTGTTTTTGGAATTCTTTACCTCTCATAAGAATGAAGTTTTGTTTGTGATGGATATCCAGTGGACTTTTTCTCCATTTCTCTCTCTTTGTGCCTGATTATCTCATTGCTTTTTCAGAGAAGGGTATCTGTATATCGACGGTGTCCCTGTGGATCCTGCTGGTGTACACAGAGGCTTCGCTTCGACTCAAAGACCTTAAAACCTCTCATGCCAACCTCTCTCATCTCTTTGCGGCACACTGGTAATGTTTATTTGCCTTCAGCAGATGTAAAAGTAATTCTCTAAATTAAAAATTCTAGCTGGGAAATTAATTGAGCTCTCCAAGAAGTTTCTGTATTAACTGTTATGAATCTCCTGTGAAATCATGACTTAATCATCAAGATGTTTTTACATCATAGATTACAAGAGTAAATTCACTTTTATGCTACCAGCTAAAGAGCAATCAAGTATGATCTGAAAGATTTACAGTCTGCTTACATTTATTGATAGAGTAAACATTAATAACGTAATGAATCAACCAAAATGTGTTTTTGTCTTTATGGTGAGAACTCAAATTCTTAATATCTCTGTTTTTGCCTGTACATTCAGTATTGGATATCCTGTAGTATATTTGGGGTTTGATGCCACCTGCTACTTCACCAACATCTTTAAGCTGCGCATACAGAAAGCTGTGCAGAGTGATAACAACTTCCACATGCACCTGCTGCAGCACTCACTCCCTCCAGGCCTGCAGGTTTTCCCCAAGACGGGCACAGATGGCAGCACCAGTAAGTCTCTGCATCTGTACTATCCACTCATTTCCACCCCAACTAGCCTTTTCATAGGTTCTCAGTTCTTTTTGTCTCTTTTTTCAAGAGGTCTTCTGCCGCAGAATCCCTAAAACACCTTAGTGAACTTCCTTTATTGCTTTAAGGTGTCATTTTAGATGATTACTCATCTGTAAGAGAATATTATCTGTCATAAACACAATAAAAACTCAACAAGACTATTGAAGAAAAGGGATGGTTCATGCAGTGTAATGGCAGCTAAACCCCCTTTTTTTGTCCCTGTCTGTTTGTGCAGAGTCAAAATGGACGATGAAGCCAGAGTCAAGTCAGTATCAGTGTCAGAATGGTGCTGTAGTGACCCATGACGAGGCGCACACTGTGGATTGCCTGCAGATCTGCAGTGAGGAGAGAGCAACAGAGAAGGCAACTCAGGAGGTGAAGTCAGCTGAAACGATTCGCCGACCATTATCTTCCAAACACAGTGTCAGTGAGTCCAGAGATTTGCTCCTTAGTGGGGCAGGAGGACCAGAACCCTCCATGACCCCAGATAATCTACCTCAAGAGGAGCAAGGAAGCAAAGTCTCTCGGGCAGCAAAGAGCTCCTCACCGAAAGTTCGCAGGGGAAGCACAAACACTCCTTCTCCACCTGCAGCGAGGACTGAGAAGAAACAAAGATCCAACTCAAAAACAGTCAGCCCCAACCGGGACGTGACAGACAAGAGCACCGCAGCGGTTCAGAATTATCATGCAGAACAAATGAGCAAGTAAGTCACAAATAATTCAGTTCAGCTCAGTTTCAAGTAGTCAAGAGATGTTGAAATCTGTGCCAAACAAAAAAAATCTGTTCTCTCCTCTGGGTCTTTTAGGCTGGAGCAGGAGCTGAGGAGGCTGAAGGGTGAGCTGCAGGCGAGCAGGCAGAGCGAGCAGGAGCTGCGAAGTCACATCTGCAACTTAACAAATAGCGAGAGAAGCTTGAGACCAGAGGTTTCCCTGCTTAGACAGTCCAACATGCTGCTGCAGAGCAAGTGAGTGACTCACCAAACCCAGCTGGGAAAGTGTCTTTGGCTCCTTCTGTGGGCTGTTTGACACGTTGGATCAGGA
The DNA here is from genome assembly GCA_034769265.1 of Remorina albescens. NCBI lineage: Eukaryota > Metazoa > Chordata > Actinopteri > Carangiformes > Echeneidae > Remorina > Remorina albescens. Next base: position 14,459,213 of record CM068483.1, read on the forward strand.
TATAGATGAAAACTAAGAGAGTTCATGCCAGTAGAAATGGGGCTAGAATTAGCAGCATCAGACCATTTGCATGCAAACAGAATTTGGCACGAATCCTCCTCCACCAAAGCAGAGTAAAAATTAATATTGCATTAGGCCATATTTCATATTCAGGCATTGTGTCTTACTAGTGATTCAAAGATTGGTTTTTGATTTTCTTTTTTTTTTGTAAACATGTATGTTTCTCATTTCTGCATTTTTAAGCTGGAAAACAATTTGACTTCATAAGCCACGTCTACCAACCACAGGCTTTAAATCTTTTTGAGATGAGCATGTTATGTGCAGTTTGGATCAGTGCCATCACTGCTGATAAGACATGCTCCAGTTTTTAAAGCCAGATGCTCAACAGTGATTTCACAACGACGAGGACGACGAAAGACTTACAAATGTGTTGTTAAAACACTAATGAATTTATTTTATGGTGCTATTTGTGTCCTTATTTAAAGTGGGATCTGATGTCTTTCCTTCAGGATTCTGTGTTTGACTAAAACCAAACAGCGGGACAAACAGACCAGTGTGATGCTGGAGAAGAAGACCAGAGCAGAGACAGAGGCCAGACTCTCTGCTGAGAAACAGTTGGCTGAACTTAAGGCTCAGAAACTGGAGGAGGCAGCCAGCACAGCACGGAGCCTAACAAACAGGTAAATCACACTTTCAAGTGACTTAGTGCCTAAAAAGTAAAGCAGGATCTGCATTTGTTTGCCACTGAATATGATTAAAAATCTGCTGTGAGAGTGAAATTATGCTTATTTGTGTTAAAACCAGAAATTGGTTACCACATTGATGTCTTTAACAGGACTGGGAACAGGGGAAACATTTAAGATGGTTCTTTTACGGGAGATTTCGGTTTTTGTTCAAATTAAACAAACAAGTTGTTAATTAGTGATCTTCAGAGGTGCTGATTGGTTTATCCAGATTATCTGTTTCCCACTGCTTCCTGTCTCACAGCAGCTGAACGTAGCTTCATATTAAATGCGCAGACATGTTGCCAATAACCGTATAAACTCATTATTCCTCCAATGCATGCGACACTTTACAGATTATTGTAGTACACAAGGCCAATGTAAAAAGTGCTAATGAAATGCCATGTTTTTTTCTGTGTGATCTGGTCTTCATTTCAAATGAAATCCTCTTTTACTGCTCAAAAACTGTTATTTTCTCCATCTTCTACACCAGGCAGGAACACTCTGAAACCCAAATGTTAAGGAAAAGAGTTAAAGATCTAGAGACAGAGTACAAACAACTACAGCTGGAGTATCAAGTGAAAGAAAGTCGGGTGGTAGATCTAGAGAGTGATGTTGAGGTATCTTTCTCCTCTGTTTGGGAATGAGCTTGTGAAGTTAAGTGTCTGTGAGTCTCGAGTGGTCCAGTACTCAGTTGTCTTCAGTTTGGTCATGTAGTCATGTAGTTTTGCTGTTTGAGTTGTTGTTCCTATTTTATTTTTTTTTTATGTTTGTTATTCTTTGTTTTTGTAAAAATGGATTTGATGGGAGAAATGAAGTGTTTTTGGCCTGCAGTTAACATATTGCACATTGTCATTGCATCAGTATTACTGTATGGTTGCTTTTGTATGACATCAGGTTTGTGCGTTTTTGTACTGTGTGATTTGATTTTAGTGACATACTGTACTCTACACGACGCATGCCGAATCAGAAGCCAGGTCCTACATGTAAAAACATTATTTTGCCTGGATGAAAAAAAGACTGCAGGTCAACTCCCTCAAAATATATGGAAACGTTAAAAGTTAATGAATCATTCCTCAGAGTATCTTTCCAATCATGTGCAGTTATGTGTTTTTTTGGATGGCTGGCCAGGTCATCATCATTGTGTGGAAGCTGTTGTGTCTGTAGTGCATTGGTTCTCTAAGTAAATGAAACTAACTCCATTTCCAAAACAGTTCAAGTGACAAAGTGGAAAAATAGACTGAAATGAAATGAAATACTTAGAAAACCAAAGCACTTACTTCCTTAGGTCGTCACTGCAGGAGGTAAAACTGCTGTTTTCAAGTTTTGTTTTGGTTTTTTTGGTTACACTTTTTCTCACTACTGATGTGTTCTTGGACTCAGGCTTTGGGGAAGTACAGCTGTGTGGAAAAAGAGACCGACATGCTGCTGTCCACTCTGTCAGCCATGCAGGAGAAAGCTCAACATCTGGAGTACAACCTGAGCGCTGAGACTCGCATAAAACTGGACCTCTTCTCGGCTCTGGGAGACGCCCGCAGACAGCTGGAGATCGCTCAAGGTTCGCATGCTTTACCTTCCTCTCTATGCTATAATTGTGTCTGTTCATCTAACAAGTTTATTGTATATCTCATAAAAATGGTTTTACACACATACTGTACGCAGGCACAGATATAAATATGAATACAATGAAATGCTAAGAATGAAATACGTTTGTTTATCCTGCAGATAAAGTGATGAAGCAGGACCAAGAGATCCGTGAGATGAAGCAGAAGATAGCGGAGGTGATGGCCGTCAGCCCTGGCGTCTCCTACATGGCCCCTCGGCCTCAGGTACCACAGTACCTCACCAAGTTGCTCAACTCTGAGCGCTACATGCTGAATCCACGAGCGCTGATGTACCAGTGTCTGAAGAAATAAAGGACGCCAAATTCTCAGGCCTCCGTCTCAGACCCATTTAACCTAAATCGTTGGAGGGAAGGGTTGGATGGATTTTATTACAGCGCTAAATGAACCATAGTCATCTGCTTCTAGCCGTGAGTGGAACCTGAACGAGCCTCTGCAGGTTTATTGCCTTCAGCTGCACTGATGGTGCTAACTTGACATCACTTTGTTTATATCATGTATCCACCCACATCAAGGGTTAAAGAGTATCACTCTAAAGTCAGGTATCTGATATGCAGAGCTGCTACGGGCACGAGTTTGACTGAAAGAGACACCAGTGCAAACCATCTAATTCTTCTCCAAGTAATTTCCAGAAACTGGACCCGATCAATCTGTCTTTCTCTGATAGGATCCAAAATGGTCTCACATCACAAAGTATGAATCAATTGTTTACTCATGTCGCAGGATTTCTGATTATTTAAGTACAAATTTCAGTTTTCACAGACCCACTAACAAGTCACCTAACGCAGCTTCAGAAGCTCTGAAGACAACTTTGTACATTGTGATTCCTGGTATGGAAAAAAAAAATCTTGATCTGCAGCAATACTGGTCAAAGTCTTCAATACAACAATCTCAAATTTTAGTTTATACCTTTCCTCAATATAACAATGCCTTTTTATCATAGGAATATCAATGGCATCAGTAGTAAGATGAATACTGGCTCTGGTCTATTGGAGTGTCCTAGTAAGTCATGGCAAAGTGACATTGAGCCAAAATTTACAATGCCAGGATCCTGAAACTGGAGCAGCTTCAATAAAAGTCAGTCATTATTTATGACATGTCGGCTTTTCCTACTGTGACAAGTCAAAATGTCACTGTGGAAAATGGCTTTTAGTCATTCATGAAACAGCTGTGCTGTTTAGATTTCAAGCTGCAGCACTTAGATGTGAAAACTGTGAACTGTATCTCTATACATGCCATACTCCAGTATGATTATAGAGAAATGATAAGTAACTATAATAAATTATGTCCATTTTATGGACTTATATTCAGTTAAAGAAAAATACACAGAACCTCCTTCATTTCTGAAAATATGAAATGAAAATATACTAAAGACAAGTCTCTTGAAGCAGGAATCTAATTATCATATTTCATAAAGCACGCAACAGGATATTATTGTTGGTACCTGTAAATAGAGGATTGGGATGATTTGAATTGTTTTGAAATTGTGAGAGAGGTCATAGCTTCACTGAATTAACATTTTAAAAATCTAAATTATACAGATTTGTCAGAATGCGACCCTTCAGAGTTTGAATATGTTTGTTTTAGAGGTGCCATCTTGATGTGAAATCACCTAAAATGATGTGAGTGGCCTGAGAACGCTGGGGAGATGCAGAAAAAGGAGCTCACTAGGAGCGGTGATTATCTCGTTTCCACTGACAGCTTATAACGACATTTTAACAGCTCTCAGCTTCACGGTGAGAAAAACTGGGCAAAGAGAGTGAAAAGGTGAACTGGCTGTCACTTTGTTTGGTCAGCCAGAATTCAACTTTGACCATGATTTAACGTGGAGTTGTGAATAACAAAGAACGGTATTGGCCAAAAATGGTTCATGAATTTAATTACTGTGCCTATATACATTACTTTCGAACTGGGAAGTAAAACACAAATTTAATGTGAAAGAGTAATGTGTTTGAATTGAAGTACTGTTTTTGTTTTTTTTTTTACTCACTGTACAGAATTGACAATACCTACGTCTCTGAAAAACACTCATGAACTGGATGTCACCATTTTCGGTAGCTTTTTATTTGGGGTGTGTTTCTAGGACGTTTTATAAGAAAAATATTTTTTAAGTCTCGCTGTACTTTTATTATACTGCTGTAATTTTGTACGGCTTCGTGTTTTGTCAGCATGAAATGTGTTTTCTTCAAACTGTTATTTGAGCACACATTGTGACTTTAAGTATGTACATGAATTTACTTGTACAAGGGCTACGGTTTCTTAAAATTTTGAACAAATTGTTAATTCAGGCAGTGATGCTCTGAAGATAGAGATCACACTCCTGATACACCAGGATGGGTTTTGTATAAATGAATTTAAACAAGTAAATTTTGTTCATTTGTGTGTCTGTGTGTACATTGTGTCATCTAAAACTTTTTTTTTTTTTTTTTTTTTTTTTTTACACAAACCTTCAAACCTTGAATTTGATCTTTGACCTTTTGGATTTCTTGTTAACTTCACATTGGACATTTATGTGAATTTTTTTTGAAAATCAGAAATACAGAATTCTTTAATTATGGTTACAAATTTATGAAATTTATTTAAAGAAATAAAGGTCTGATTAAACCGTACTCAATTTAACTGAATTTAGTTGCAATGGCTCATTGTCCAAATCGGTTCGAATTAATTGAACAATAATTGTATTTTGAATAGTTTTAATTAAAACTATCAATAGTTTAAGTCAACCTAATCTAAAATCAAACTGACTTATGAAATTCACATTATGAATTCATGCAAATAAAATGTACTCAAGTTCTGATTAGTAAGTTTAACAACTTTAGCCATTTAAGTAAACTCTTTCATTCAGATATGTTTAGTGAAATTAAGTGTAATTTATTTGAATGAATTCTGTATTTGAAATTCAGATTTTATTAAATCTTATTTTATTTAACCAAATAAAACTTTTTAATAATATTTGAGTTGGTAAATTTTCTTTCAAGTATTTGTCATAATTTTGTCCAATGTGCCAGGGTTTTAATCTACTCTGCACAAAATGTGATCTGGGTTACTTTATGCTGCCATCATGTTCAAAAGCACTTTAAAGGCCCACTTTAAACAGGATGACACCAAACACTGGCAGCAAGTGCTGATAGTGTAATTTTTTTATTTTAGGAAGTGAAAAAAGGAGTATATGCGTAGCAGAAACAGAACACAGTGTCCAGCATACAGTGTACAAGATGGTTACAAGCATGCCAGGCAGTTCCACACTTATATCTTGCAGAATCTACAGACCCAAACAGAAGGTAGTCACAGCATAGAGTAGGCGAGAACTCATCACTGACGTCGGTTTCAGGACACAATTTATAACCATCTCACTCCTCCTGTTGGTGTGAAGAAGCCAGAGGCCACAGGACATTTCCAACAGGATGTAAAAATGTACAGTAGTGCAAAGTAGCAGAGGGATCCTTTAAACATTGAACAGATAAGATTGGTCAGAGGCAATGATTGAGTTGAAGTGGCAAAGCACATTTTAACTCGCACAGAATGCCTCAGCCAAGATGGAAAACTAACGCTTCAGTGACAAAAATCTAAATGCTGACAAAACTCTCCACATGAAACCTTATTGGAATCCATCGACTTAAAAGCATGTTGCATGCATCAGTTTCCATTTAGATACTGAAAAGCATACGTGCACGCACCAAACCTGCTGACAAACACCCATCAGATTATGTGCTTGAACACTGAAGCATCTTCACATGAATCTAAGTTAACTCCAAAGTTGTAAAGTGCCACCTAAAGACAACTTATTGACCAAGCCCTAATTGATTATTACTGCCATGGACTACTACTAACAAAAGCCAGCAATAGTTGGACCACAGTCAACACCTCTTTTCATAGGAAACAACAGTATGGATTAAAGAGAGCGAGGAGAAGCAGAGCAAGTAAAAGAATACATTCAAACAACCACCGGCCTTGGTGCTGGAAGTGAAGTAAAGTACACACTCAAGAAAAGATACACAAATAAATAGTTTCAATATTTTATCGGTAGCTCTTCAGATTGTGTTGCAACTTCATGTTTCATGACGTATGTTGATGTAATGACAGAATTTTTAACGACGTCGCATCTGTCGCATTACGAGCTCGATGCAATTGAGACTTGTCAAAAACAAATACAAGTAATGAAGATGCCTCACTCACTGCTCAAGAGAAAGTTTAAAAAGGACCAGACAACCAGACTTAACCTTACAACACCATAATACGTACACTTCAGTATGCCGGGACAAAGATTTTTTTCCATACAGACAACTATCGAACAATTTTACGTAAAAATGTTTAAAATACACTTTTAATACTGACTTAAGGAAAATACTACTGTCATCCAGTTTTATTTTGCTTATCTCTACCATTTAGTTTCTACTTTGAACTGAAAGAAATAAGCCGGGAAAAGTGGAAACATTTGTATTTTCCTTTAAGTTTCAACTAGGATTTCCTCTCTGAAAAGAGAAGCAGATGACTGTATTAGGTGGGAGGGGGAAAAAAAAGATAGAAAGCCAACAACCACTTAGTGGCTGCTTTTCCCACCAGAAGATACAAGGAGAGGTTGCAGGATCTGCAATCAGACCAAGGCTCCCTCCCATGTCCACGCAAAGCTTTCCTGCAACTCAGGAACTCAGAGGTGAAGAAAAAAAGCTAGTCCTGTTGTTGAGGACAAGGAGGGCTATAAGAAGGCCTGGCAAGTCCTCCGCTATGAAGAAACAGTCACCGGATTAAGAGAACCATTCCGGCTGTAGAACTTGGAGAAGGCCTCTTCAAGAACAGATGCAAGTAGTGGCTGATCGCCCTGAAATGGAAACACAGCTGTGTCAAAAAAATGACCTCTGCCTGTCAAACCCGGAGGTTGGATGTTATAGTTATGCTAATAATAGCAAAAGGTACATAGGTCTCAGGGGGGTCATGGTGATGAGCTCTACGAACCTCACTGATAAATCCCAGCTGGACAAGCTCCACAGCCAGTTCCTGCACATTCTCATCTGGACAAAACAGTCAGAACATGATGTCACGAATGATGTTGTAACGAATGTAGTTTAGAACTTTTGTCAAAGCGACCTAAGCCAGTGATGAAGTACAAAATAATGCTTTTAAAAGATGATCATATTTTTTAAATGTAACAACTGCAAATGTGCACGTGCCCCATCGGTTAACAACAGATAGCAACAGAGATACTCACTTGGTAACAAATCACAGCTCAAGTGCCTGTTCAATTTATCCTCAAGTTTCAACAACAAGGTCAGCTAAGGAGAGGATAAAGAAGTCATTTAAAAACATTACACGCTTTCACTCTCTGGATACACTTCTTAAAAACAGATTACTTTATCTGCTTGTCTACAGGCACAATTTGTGACTTACATGATGCTTAGCACCCTCATCAACAGGCTCAATATTACACTGCATCTGAAGGACCTGGGAAGTACCACAAGAACCAGCTTAGTATTTCCCACATGAACATACAGAATGTGAACATTGAAGATAAAATCCAAACTTTGCTTACTTTGTTTTAGAAATGTTTTTGTGGTATATTTGAACAGATAGATTATATTTTCACCCAAAAGCTTCTTGCAAATAGTTTTACTTCCTGCCAGGTCTCACCTTCCTGGTCTCAAGCTCTGCAGGTTCAGGGGTGGGGGTCTTGACTGAGGGGGGCACGATGGGAGATTTCACAGCCTCCTGCTGAGGTTGTTGAGGACATGGTATGCCGAATGCAGTCAAAGGATAGATCCCATTCCTGATACGCCAGAGAGAAGAAGCAGCACACTTTCAACTCAGGATATTTTCAGCAGTCAGTGAACAGTTCTAATCTCATTTTAATTTCTCCACCATATTTTAATCCAAATATTAAATCACAAACAAATTAACAGTAAATCTTTTTTCCAGTACATTCGAACAACTGATTTCTTACCTAACATCTTCAAGAAATTTGTCGAGCTCAAGGGCAGGAAACTGAGAGAGTCTGGAGCAAAAGATAAACTGTTAGTAATGCTGAACATTCATTCAGTTAGGTGAAAAAAAAAAAAACAACCCAAAACAAAACATGGACAGATTGTCCTTTAATTCCTCTAAAGCAATCGCATTCTAAATTACTGTAACTTAGATTAATTATAATGTACACTGACAAATACAAAAAAGTCTGTGGTATAAAATACATGTAAATATGAATTTTAGTGAAGACTTTCCTCAACCAAACGCTGGTCTTTTTATATAATGTGATTCTCAGACTTACTTCATCTGAACTCCCTCCTTGGCCTCAACAATCACCAAGTTTGGGTCCATATTCTTTGTCATTTCCTCTAATGCATTTTCTGGAATCATATCTACAAATAAAGAGACAACATTCAATCAGACAGAACATCATTTTTTCCATTTGCCAAACACACTTGCAGATTATTTTTGGTGGGCTTTGGGCGTATACGGTACATGAAAGATGTCCAGTTGGACATTGGATCATCTGAAGCTGAGCAACGTTCCAGTCTTAGCTTGTAAATTTTGCCTCAGACATGTTCAATGAGATTTCAAGCTGACATAAAAAGTTGTATCTTGGGTTTGCACAGGCAAATCACATTCTCCTCCTTTAAACTAAATGTATGCGTTACCAGTATTGTGTGTTTATGTTTATGTGTGTGTGTGTGTGTGTGTGTGTGTGCACTTACGCTGGTGGCTGACGATGCAGTGTGCAGCCAGCAGCTTAAGTAAGGGCACCTCAAACAAGGCCTGGTGAAACAACAGCTCCTTAGCTGTAGGTCGCTTACTGGGATCAATCTCCAGACACTTTTGGATAAATTCCTGAAAAGGCACAGGGGAAAAAAATCCAAAAACTTTAGCTTGTGTATCTCCCTCCTCAACAGCTATACAAGCTTGACATATTTGACTCACTCGTTGCAACGGGTCCTCTAAGGACTGAATGGCACTGTTAATGGCTTCTTGAGACACGTAAGACGAATCTCCATTACTCTGGATTTCCAACACGGCCATCTGAGGAAGTGATTGTGCAAAGAAAGTAACAGATCAGAAGTGATTCATAAATACAAACAAAGAGCTTCAAGCAGCGGCGATCACTCCCATGTTACACAACACGTTTGCAGACATTGGTCATCTCTCTACACATCAACCTCAATTATTTATTGGTCATATTCAGTATGTGCTGTGTGATTTCCTCTTACCTCTAAGGCGCACATTCCAAAGGAATATATATCCACGGCTGTGGTAACACTGGCAACAGCTGAGGGAAAACAAATACTGGTCAGTATCAGAGACACCACAACTCAATGTGAGACAGATGATACACTGGTAGGATCTCACCTCCATATTCTGGAGCAAAGAAGTGAAGGCTTTTCTGCTCTTCCCGGCAGGTTTTCACATGATTGTTAATGGTGTCTGGAGCAACTGAAATAAAAGAGAAAAGACTTTGCAACACTAATGCTAGATATAAGGAAAATGGTGAGGAGGATATGTTTGACATGCTTCATCCTACCTGAGCCGATCTTTATGAGGCCATTGTGCTGAATGAAGATGGTGTCACAGGTCAGGTTGCCGTGGATGATGGGAGGTTCACAAGAGTGCAGGTAACTGGAGAGAAGAGACGGGGGGGTGGTATGGTTTTAAAATGCTAATAAAGCAACAGTGGTTTTCAAAATGTCTGCCACATTCACATCCTGTGATTTCCCCTAAACGTAGCTCAGATACATAACTGATTACCTGAACTTACAATACAAGCCGTGCTTGGAATATGGATTTTATACCACTATTACTTATTAAAAGCAAGGTAGCTTGCAAAAATGAACATTTGTTAGACTGACCTCAGCGCTGAAAGTATTTGTGTGCACCAGCGTTTCCAGGCCTGTCAGAAAAGAAATGTGTTACCACAAATTAAAGTTCCTGTAAAATAGGTTAAAAAAGAGAGAGTCTAAAAAGGAATAATCAGCTTTTTGACTTGTCAGCAACATTTTCCAAGAACTGCATTTACTGTAAGTGAGTTAGTGAGTTTTCATACCTTCTCATTCATTGTCTTGTGGTTTTTCTTTGTCTTTTTCAGGAACTGTTTGAGACTTCCTGAGGACATGTATTCAGTGATGAAAATGACCTGTAGATAAACAAAAGCAAGAGAGGAAGACGTGACTAAAGATCTTTATAGTCCATCTTAGAAAAAAAAAAGAAGAGGATTTTGAATTGATTACCTACCCTGACTCTGTTCTCTTTAACATCTGTCCAGTATTTATGGAACTTCACAATGTTCAGGTGCTCCAGCTGGATCAAGTTGTCAAACACTGCTTTGACTTTTTCCTGAAGAACAAAAAACAAGGGATTACTCATTAACACATAAAGCCTATCTATCCAAAGCCCAAGCTGGTGCAGTGACTGGTTCATCATTCTTTGTGTTGTCATATTTTATTTTACTTAGTTGATGAGGTGAAAAACCGAGAAAAATATTTCAAAATGAAGCAAACCATCAATTTAAATGCCTGAGATGCCAAAACATATTGACAAGCAAATGCTTTAAATACACCAGGTTTCTTACACCGTCCCCTTGATAGTTCTGAAAGTTGTTTTTGCAACCAAATAGGTACAGTTTGTGCTTTGGTATGCTGCTGGCAGCAACAAATTCAACCCCTTGCTTAAGGAGCTTAAGGGCCAAAGGGGGAATGAAAACTGGAAATGTTTCACATTGTTGGCGAGATCACAGTAAACAAAGAAAGCTAACATACAAAACAATGCTGAACACCACGCCGTTATATTTAATACATGGAAGATTATTTGCTGACATCATCCTCCTAATAGTACTGCAGTCCGTCTGATATATTTCTGGATGCTGGTCTGACTGTACTCACCTCTTGTAGTTTGAAATTCTTCCTTTCTGAGAACATGACCTCATTCCAAACCACCTCGACTCCTTCCTCAGTGTCCATGGCCAAGTAAGCATTGTCAATCCCGGGGACATTTCGCTGATTCACCTAAGGGAGGAAAACAAAGTAATGCATCGGCCACAATGTAGACTCTAATGAGTGTAAACCTGACTCCTCTGCTAACAGATCACTATACCTCTTCTCTGCGTTTCTGCCAGCGTCCACACGGGCTTTCCTCCAAAATCTCTGACTCATCCTCGCTCTCCTCCTCCTCATCCTCCGTGGCAGCAGTGGCCGGAGGCTGGGTGACCATGGACACTGGGGGGGACACCGACGACACCCCCTGACCTGTGGGTGCAGCAGCCACGGACTCCGGCTTCCCCTCCTGGACGGTGTCCGGGGCCTGCTTGCTCTCTCCCTCAGACATCCTCTCAGTTGTCAGGCCCAGCAGCCTGCTGCAGGGTGGAGGAAAGCCCAAACACAACATCACTGTGACTGACCACACACCTAGAGACCTGGTAACTGGCAGTAAACACACACACACACACACAAAAAACAACTCCAAGTTTTGAAACACAGCTTGACGACAAAGGTTTGCAGTCGGAAGCTGCTGGCCGGCTAACAGCGCTGCAGCCGAGGAGTAAGTTTGCAGAAAGAAGTTAGCTGAATTAGCCCTCTGCAGGAAGAGGCCATTATAAACCGTGTCGCGAATAAAAGGGGCAAGCAGCAGATATTGACGGACTTACGTGCTAAAGACAGGAAATGTGACGATGCCAGCTCCAGTTTAACAGACTCCCACCGCGGCACACCGACCCCAGTTGGCAGTTTAAGCCCCCGCCAGCTGCGGCTCTTTCGGGTTTCTCGGCGGAGTCGCAGCTAGCTGAGCGGCGCTGCTAGCTCCTTGGCCACGGTATGTTACTACCTCCACACCGGGGGGGGAAGAAGCCGGAAACCACCGGGGCCCCTTTTCAGGTAACTAACAACACCCAGGACGAACTTTAAAAATCACACACTTTAAGTATCTCTTGGTATTTACCAGCTAAACTGAGAAAGGGTCTCTCTGTAGCGACAAGTTAGCAGCCCCGCCGCCCCTCGCTGCTTCTCAAGACTCCGTTAGTGCGAGTAAAGTCCACCAAACGACAACATCCTAAACACGTTCACGGATTAATTTCATCACATCGGCTCACAAAAAAACCCCCAAAACACCCGCAAAGACACCCAAAGGCAGCGTGACGGCATCGGTAACACTATATCCGTGAACACAGCAGCGGACAGGCGAAGGAGCTAGTTAACATGTAGCCACATATGATGGCGACAACTTACGGATGCACACTGCTCTTCCACAGCCAACATGGGTTGCCAGGTGGTGTCTCTGATCCCGCTTCTGCAAAAATTATGTTTCACGGTTTCCCTCTCTGCAACCCCTCAAGAGTTTCCCCGTCAAGTTCATGGTTTCATTTAATCCCGTGCTTCCCAACTTTAGCTTCTTTTTGCTTCTTTATTTTTCCTAAGACAAAATATATTTTCCCTACATTAGAATAGCATATAGCAGTGTATAGTGCGTTATGACAATTATTAAATATATGCCCAATGTTCAAGAAATCTATCTATCTATCTATCTATCTATCTATCTATCTATCTATCTATCTATCTATCCAGGATTGAGGTACTGATTAACTCTTAGTTTGCTGTAAGCATTGTATCCAAGGCCATACTTGAATGATAAACACATGCACATTATGCTAGTGATCAGAGATATAATTATTTTCTTCATAAATAACACCCGTAATATAAATTTGAAATAACAAAAATGAGAAGATATGTGTAATGATTTTAAACAAACAAAAACAGCTATGTATGTGTATTTAATTAATGACACAATGTACTTGAACTATTATGAAAAGCAACAATCTAAAAAAAGATAAAGGAAGCAAAAAGAAACATTAAGAGGAAATATTCATGGTAACCGAAATGCTTTACAAGTATTAAATCCAAGTATCTCAGAATTTGACACTACTGCTAGTGTTTTTATTACAACATTCCCTAATCTTGTTTTTTTTTTCTATTCTTCTGCCACGTTTCTGTGCAAATGACAGGCTGACAGCGTCTTTCTCCAAGAAGAATAAGAGTGCAGGTTTTCCCCAAATCTGGCAACCCCTATCTCAGCCGCCTCCCTTCTCTAATTTGATATATCGTCAGATTGACAGAAGGCGAGGCCAACTGAGAACCGGATTATGCTGAATGGCCACTTTTGTCATCTTTATCAAACCATTGAAAAGGAAGTAAGCATTAAGTCGTGTGTGTCTCCACTAGGTGTCAATGTAAGGTACATTTTAGAGACTCAATAACCGCAAATCATTACAATAAAACCCTCGACATCTAGTAGAACTACGGTTAAACCAATGAGAAAAACAGATGGAGTATATCACACGTTTTTCTATTCATACACTCATTTATATCTATGTTCATATAGCATTGTTTTTAAACATCACATTAAAACAAAACAATATTTGTAATCAGAGAATTTAAGCACTAGAGGAAACTTCATTTTCTAGGGCCTTTGTGTGGCAGCCCATACAGTTAATGATCATGCAAACCATTTCTTTCCTAGTATTAGAAGAACCAGGACCATCACTCCCACTTATGGTATAGATTCTAGACGGGCCCACTGAACTGTATTTTGTGACCTAAAACTCCTGGGACACTGGCAGGGTCTCTGTCCAAGAAGCCTCCTCCCCTCCTTTAAAGAGGCCTATATTTAGGTCCAGGGACAGAACAGTAACTGTGTGAGTGCTGGTGTTTGAGGCTGTTAGTTCGGTCTGTCCAGAAGCAGTCAAGATATTTTAAAAGAAATCAAAAGTGATTGCCGAAGGCGGGGACGACCCAGGAAGTTTCTTTGGGCTGTTTTGCAAGCTCGTTCTCTGTTTCTGCAAATAAGAACACCACTTTGTAAGCTTCCTTTTGAAAGAGGAATGCCAAAAGCTGAGGTGGACACTGATAAGATGGGGGACAACGGCCATGAAGGGAAAGTGCCTGTTGTGGAGGAGACAAAGGTGAAAGTGCTTTATGAAACTCAAGCATCATGTGAGCCTGATGATGAAAAGGCTGCTTATCCACCTGCAGGGACAAACTCAATCTACTCTGCCATTCTAAGCAGAAACGAGGCTGTGAAAGATGCCAGGCGCCTTAAGACCTTTCTGGAACTGAGAGACAAATATGTAAAGAAAAAAGTTTTGTTTGAAGACCCCCTGTTCCCTGCGAACGACTCCTCACTCTTCTACAGTCAAAAGCCTTCAATGAAATTTGAGTGGAAACGCCCCTCGGTGAGTGCCAGTCTTTTCTCAAATCCATTAAGTTGCACTTAATGTGACAGTGGCTGTTGCATATTTGCAAAAAACCTTCTCTAAAACTTCTGTGTCTCTCATCACTTCCTCCACAGCACATGTATGGGGTGTCAGGTTGATTTGCCTGAATGGGATAGTTCAGGGTTATCACCTCCTAAAGTCACAAACAGCTGACTCTACCACAGACCTGGCTACGGCCGGGAAACATCGTGGCATCTCAGTGTTGGCTTGAGGGCTTTACGTGTTTATAATATACATGACTTGCTGGAGAGTTTTATAGCAGCAAAGCCATAATTTAAAAACACTCCTTGCATTTAACAGCTCTGCATTCAGAATGGATTTTTATATAATAATGTTAATAGTGCACAATAATGCTGAATGAATTTCATAATAAAAAGTTAGCTAAATAATTTTATAAAATGTTGGGGAGTTAATTAGTAGCACATTTTGTAAAATGTAAACATTTTAGAATACTCAAAAAAGTTAAGTACAAGCTCTTAAGCACTTAAGTATTTACTGTATTCGACTTAATGTACTTGCTACAGACAACCTGCCCTTACTGACATGAACAGCATTAACAGTTTCATTAGACAGATGTGGAGAACTATAATTATTACACTTCCATTAACACAAAAATAGGTCCAAATTATTTTGTATATATTTTGAATTGAATCATAGATTATTAAACTCATATTGAACATAAAATTATTTTAATTTTGAATTTATGTTCTGGAGAAGTCCAGAGCAATACAGAACTGGAGTGTGATTTGTGATTTGTAATGCTAGATGATTAATGTAGTTTAAACACTCAGCAGAGATTGATGATACACAAATCCTATCTGAGTGTCAGCGATGTTTCTGTTCTAAATTTGGAACATGGGGCTGCACCTTACAGATGGTCATATAATGACGGGACTTGCTCTGCTGGGATACCCATTAATAGACTCAGAAGGAGACCTGATTTCTGATTGTTTATCATTATTTCACTTTTTTTATAGGCATAAAAAGGCGAAGGTATTTAATATTTTGAGAGGTAAAAATGGGAAAAATTAGTTTGGGGTATCCAATTCCTCAAATCACTACTTTTACAGAAATCCACATAATATACTCCAAAACACTGTTCCACTACAATCCGGGCATAAACTTATCTCTGATGCACAATACTTCACTAAGGTCCTCGTTCTTTAAGGGCAGCTGAAAGTGTCGGTCACGCTGCATTGACATGAGGTGAGGGCTTCTCCCCATTTTGTACGGCATTATCACTTGTCCAGGGAACTGAAGGGCCACGACCAGCTGACCTCAAACAGCTGCCTCTTCATAAATGTGCAACAAGTGCAGAGGGGAATTCATGGTCGCTGGTTCACCCCGACCAAAGAAATTTCTGCATGTCACTTTCAGTTTCAAGCTCAAGTCCTCATATTGTCAGTGATGTCAAGTGTGGATTTGTGTATACAGATTTTTTTTTTTTTTTTTTTTGGCAATTTATAATAACTACAGTAGCTAGATAAGGAAGGAAAAAAAAGATGAATTGGACAGAAAAACATATAAATACATATATAAAACACAGATTTAACCAGCAGATATGTACAAAACTAAACAATAATAATAATAATTTAAAAAATCAAACTTTTGTTGCTAATTCAACTTTCATCTCAGCCTGCATGGTCTGTTGTAATACATTTTTGAGCATGATCCCAAACACCCTCTGACACTTTTTTTAATGACAGGAAATCTGTGAAAACCCCGAGTTCATCATAGATGGAGCCAACAGGACAGACATCTGTCAAGGAGAATTGGGTAATATAACCGTTTCTTCTTTGATAGCATTTAAACACACCACGCAGTCAGGAAATTTCAAATGTCCAAGGTTTCATAGGTTTTGTCCATAGTATTTCTCTTTTTGTGTGCACAAAGAACAAAAATAACATTTTGTTCCTTAAACCTGCATTTTCAGAGTTCTAGAAGAGACAATAAGCAGATTCAAAGTAGAATAAAATAGTTTACAGTGGTGCAGTCGCAATTTGGTTTGAACATATCACCACCATGTGACTTCATTAAGTGGTGTGCTTGGATCAAGTGCTCTCAGATCTGATGATGTGTTCTCGACAGGCGACTGTTGGCTGCTCGCTGCCATCGCCTGTCTAACACTGAACGAGAAGTTGCTTTATAGAGTAATTCCCCCGGAACAGAGCTTCACCCAGAACTACGCCGGCATCTTCCACTTCCAGGTTTATATGAACAGCTGACATATGATGCAACAAACTGAAACTGAACTGTCACACACCTCATGATCATATTTCTGTTTGGATGTAGTGACTCTTGAATTACCAGCACAGTTCAGATTCAGTTTGAGAAAATGAAAAGGACTTTTAGAGAAAACCTGAATAAATTTGTGCTTTTAAAATTGTTAAAATGATTTAAGCAAATGTTCACCATCGTATTTCTTATTAATTACCTTCTCTTCCTATTTTTAGTTCTGGCGTTATGGCGAATGGATTGATGTGATTGTGGACGACCGCATTCCCACCTGCAAAAACCAGCTGGTCTTTACCAAATCTTTCAGAGAGAATGAGTTCTGGAGTGCTCTTCTGGAAAAGGCTTATGCAAAGTAAGCAGAGCCCACTGAAGTGGAGGCATGCAGCTCATCACATCTTCACCTCCCACGTGTTGCCATTCATCCTGTCAGTCTGGTTCAAATTACCCTCCTGTCAAATGCAAAAAGTTTTCCTTTTTGTCTGGACCTGAGATTAGAAAAGTTAGTCTTTCATTTCAAGTGGTTTGAATTGCTGATTCATGACTTCTGAGTAATGTCTTTATTAGTATTAGTGACAATACTGAGAAACAGCAGGGACCACCTTAGCCTTCATGTCTCTTGAAAATAATCTGTCAAACATGATCCAAAACAACCAGTCACACGTTTCATCCATGCCCAGGTTGCATGGGTCCTATGAAGCACTGAAGGGTGGGAACACGCTGGAAGCCATGGAGGACTTCACTGGTGGAGTTACTGAGTTCTTTGAGTTGTCTGAGGCGCCAAAAGAGCTCTACAAAATCCTGAGGAAAGCTCTGGAGAGAGGCTCACTGATGGGCTGCTCCATAGATGTGAGTGGCGGAGAAAGGAAACAGTGTGCAGTATAAATTGATATATGACAGTTACTGTGCATCTAACTGTGATCCCAAAGAGAAAAACAAGTGAACAAAAACACTTTTACTGGATGAGACATGATGCAAAATGACTGACATCGATGTCCTCTTTAGCTCTGAAGTTGTGAAATGGGTGAAACCATGACTGAAAGAACGAAACAGTTTCTGAAAATAGGTGTTTAAGTCTGAAGTGTGCTTTTAAGAGGAAAACTTGACTTTACATATCAAATCCAAAATATACATTTCAGTGAAATGTATTGCCTGAAAATGCAGTTTCTCTTTTGCTCTGACAAATGTTGTGTCTCTCAGGTTGCTTCAGCCAGTGAAATGGAGACTCGGACCAAAGAGGGGCTGGTCAGAGGTCATGCTTACTCCATCACAGGCCTGGAGGAGGTACACTTAAATTTCCACTATTTGTAAATACAGACATATTTCTAAATTCAGATACACACACGCACACACACCACATATATGTGCTTGTTAGAGAAGGTGTTAAAGAGGAATGCAAATGTTGTTTCCAGTGTGACGAAGTTGAGAAGGACTCCAGCATTCGTCTGATACGCTTGCGTAATCCCTGGGGTTGGGTGCTGTGGAAGGGCCCTTGGAGTGCAAAGTGAGATTGGATCTGGAGTGATGCCTTAACAGTGTTGCTGTGTTCCTGATGCTTTGATTATGATATGAATATACAGACTCTTAATGCTGTTTTATTGAGATAGTTTTACTTTTCCTCAGTTCAAAGGAATGGTTGACTATTTCCACAGGAGACAAGAACAACCTCATAAAACAGACAGTTGAGATGAGTGAGTTCTGGTGAGTGAAATCACTGCAACCTTTACTTTAACTCCGCTCCACCACGTAACCATGACATGAATTTGACCATCACCAACAGTTTTCGTGTGTTCAACAACATTCATTTGATCCAAAACCAAAAACCTCAAGAAAAGCAATGGAGGAGAGAAAAGTCCTCAGTAAGTTTCTCTCCTGCAAGCTTCCCCTTTCGTGTTCCCTTTTAGGATGTCTTTCGATGATTTCAAGAGGAACTACACTAAACTGGAGATGTGTAACCTGACCCCTGACACACTGCAGGGTGATGAAAGAAAAAGCTGGACAGTGTCGGTCAATGAGGGTCGATGGGTGAGAGGCAGCTCTGCTGGCGGCTGCAGGAACTTCCCAGGTAGGTAGTGGATTTTTCTCTACTGGCTTTTGAGACTTGTAAATAAAGGCAGATATCAAACTCTTTAAGTCTCATGTAATTCTTATCATTTCTTTATTCAGACTGCTATCATATGACACAAATATTCAGATTTACTTTGTGTGTGTTACAGACACCTTCTGGACAAACCCTCAGTATCGGCTGCAGCTCTACGAAGAGGATGACGACCCAGAGGATGAACAGGTGGCCTGCACGGTCGTTGTGGCTCTGATGCAGAAAGGTCGAAGGATGCAGCGTCATCAAGGAGCCAGATTCCTCACCATTGGCTTTTCCATCTACGAGGTAGTGATCACATAACCCTAAACCCCTGACATTTCCTCTGATGGGATTAAGTGGATGCGCTGAATGTCTTCTGTGTCTCTCTATAGGTACCAAGGGAGGTATGTCTATCATGGAAAAGCACGTTTTGATGAAGTCAGCACTTTTCCTGACTCGGCCTGTATCTCCAGAGAGTTGTGTGTGTTGACTTTAGCAGGTCATGCAGTAATACATTTGGTTAAGTCTTTGTCAGACTTATAGGTAAACTTTAAGACACAAGCCAGAATATCTTTTTTAATTCTACTTTTGGTCAATGAACTTGTTGATTAACTGTCTAAGTTGTTAAGTGTTTTTTGGGGGGGTATTTTTTTCTTTTGCATCTATAGATGCGTGGACAGAATCAGCACCTGCAGAAGGACTTCTTTTTGTACACAGCCTCCAAAGCAAAATGCAAGACCTACATCAATCTGCGAGAGGTGACAGCACGTTTCCGTCTGCCTCCAGGAGAGTACGTCATCATCCCCACAACCTTTAAACCTCATGAAGAAGGAGAGTTTATTCTCAGGGTCTTCTCTGAGAAGCAGAGCAGATCTGAGTAAGGATTTCTGAGGGTGTATTTGGTGTTGCTGCTGATGGTATTAATTATCGGGGTGTAGCAGTAATCCTAATGTCTGGTTTCTCTCACAGGGAAGCGGAAAACACAATTGGCTCTCCCCAAATGCAGGTTTGCAACATGATTGAAGACGTAGAAGGATCAAAATCAGTTTTAATAATTATGATCAATGTGGTGAAATGATTCAAAACAGATGAGCAAGTTCTGAAGCCCCTAAAATTATTGGCAGCACGGGATGAGAAAGATATAAGGAAGCATTTCTTGGTGCTACTGATGGATGAGAAAGCGATCAGAATCGAATTATTTACAAAACTTTATTTGCAGCTGTTATTTGCAAATTATTTGCAAACTCCATACATGCATATCCATCAATTCTGTTCTTGAACTCTCTCTGTCTTGTCCAGTACATACTGTATGTTCACTCATTGTTTTCCACACCAGAGTTACTAACAGACTGTCCACTGGTTTTCTTCCGTTTCATCTCATTTCATCCCTGTGTTCTTCCTTGTCTTATTGGCCACCAGCAAGACAAGAGAAAGAAAGAAAAGGTAATGCATGCATGTGTTTATAGCATCAGTGGATGCGCTTTTAAACTCTGCTTCACTCCGTGCTTCTCTCCGCTCGATGTCAGCTTTTAGCAATGTTGGCAGTCACACTTTGTGCCATCATTGAATATACTGATGATGATTAGTGGAATAACTCTAAAGTTAACTCTCTCCTTTCTTTCCTGTTTGTCTTTTATAACCCTTATCTCCTCTTACCAACCACTACCATTACCCACATGCCAGCCTATTGTATTTGTGTCAGACAGAGCGCGTGCCAACAAGGAAATCGAGCATGACGGCATTCAGGGGGACAAAAAGAAGAAGAAACCAAAGGTAATGTCCTGCTCGAGCAGACTGTATGTAGATGAATTATTATTAGCCATAATCACTAACTGCAACCTTTTCCCTGTCCTAATTTCGGCAAAGTGACAACTTTGAAATGTGTCATGACCGGGTCACATAATAATAAAAAAATTTAGTTTTATGCCAAATGATCTCAAGTGGCTCTGCTGCACCTGTTTTCCTGTGAGGCCTCAGTGTGTGAGGGCCGGTTACAGTTCTGTATGGAAAGGCACCCTGTGGTATTCAGTCAAAATAAGGCAATGAAATAGCCTTTCTTTACCTTTCAAATGAGTATGGTCCAGATATCATTTCCTGTCAGAAGAGGAATTATTGGAAGTAGATAGTTATGCAAGATTCAATTTCCAATTATTAAATAAATACATAAATTTGCCCTGATTTGCGTAACTAGGCTACATTGTCCAAAAGAAAAGATAAGAGCCACCCAAAAAATTGTTCTGGAATAGGTGCAGCTGCTAAAGGACGACTCCAGGCTGCTTATTTATATTTTAAGAAATTATACATTTCACACTAACCTGTCTATCTTTCCTTCAGCACAAACTCTTGCAACCTGAAGAAGAGACCGAGGAGGAAAAACAGTTCAGAGCCATTTATCAACAGATTGCTGGTGAGGTGAGTATCAGCAAGAATGAGAACAACACAAGGAGAGTAGGTATGTTTTTGTATGGAGCTGATATTAAAACACGTCCTCTCTCCCTGCACCCTCCACCAGGACATGCAGATCTGCGCCAATGAGCTCAAGACGATCATGAAAAATGTGCTCGCCAAACGTAAGAGTGGCAAAAACACAGGGCTCACCCATGCTGTGTCACTTAGTGATCACTTAAACCTACTTACCTTTTTCCACAGATAGTGAAATAAAGACCAGAGAAGGATTCAGCCTTGAGACGTGCCGGAGTATGATCGCCTTGATGGATGTATCCTTTCAGCTGGTTTAAACTGTACTGAAAAGTGAAACGTGTAAATGGAGAACAACTGAAGAGCTTCGTGTTGCAAACAGCAGGTTGTTGATTTGCAACACCAGGAAAAATTCTATAGTCATAATGGTATTGGATTTAAGTCCAATTTTATGATGAACACAATGTACAGACCTCCTTGCACTGATTCGTAATTTAAATGGACTCTTATGATTGTGTTATAATGTTTGGAATTTGAGTCCACCTTTCAAATTATTTTGACATCTTCATATTTTGTTTGTGGAAAAATTAAACTATTCCAATAAAAACAAAACCGGATTAAAATCAGTAAACGAATGAAAATGATCATTCTTCACTTTACAACCAATGGAAAGTGACAAAATATAGAAGACACAAAGTGACTATTAAAAAAAACAAATAAGAGCTGAACCTGAACCGGGCAGTCGGTCTTTGTATGTTATACACGCACATGTATAAAATATGAACTATATATGTACATGTTAGCTTTTCTGTAATTTTCCTTTTTCAGACTGATGGGACAGGAAAACTAAACCTGCAGGAATTCAAGCACTTGTGGAAAAAGATCAAGGAGTGGCAGGTAGAATGTTTTATTCACTTTTACGCCTGCAATGTTTTTTATTTTCGAAATCTGACTGCCCGTGTCTTTGTGTTTGCAGCTGATTTTCAAACGTTATGACAAAGACAATACTTCCTCCATCAGTAGTTTTGAGATGAGGAACGCTGTTCATGATGCA
Organism: Remorina albescens; assembly: GCA_034769265.1. Taxonomy (NCBI): domain Eukaryota; kingdom Metazoa; phylum Chordata; class Actinopteri; order Carangiformes; family Echeneidae; genus Remorina; species Remorina albescens. The sequence goes on from CM068483.1 coordinate 14,481,579, forward strand.
GGTGAGACAGAAATAAATAATCATTAATTAGCCTCAACAAATGTTTTGATGTGTAATTGTACATTTTCTTTTTTATCTTTATAAATGTTATGACATTAATTTATTTTGTTTCAATTGCACAGATGATGCAGAGTGTCATGCATTTCACAACTATATTTTACTAGAATATTATATTTCAATTGAACTGTTTAAGTCTGTTATCCCTCGGGGTCACTATGATATAAAGTAATAGAAACCCATGAATAGTGAATTCATCTTTCATTCTTTCCACATGCAGGGTTCCACCTCAACAAACAGTTATATGACATCTTGGCGATGCGCTACGCAGATGAACACCTTAACATTGACTTTGACAGTTACATCTGCTGTTTCGTGCGTCTAGAGGGCATGTTCAGTAAGTACCAGGCTTGTGGATTTGAAATTGAGCAAAAAAGGCTGATATTCTGCTAGTGCACTATACCAGAAAGCTTGTTAACCAAAAATATCACAGCAAAGACTTCATGGTTTCTAAAAGAGTGCTCTTGCAGGGGCTTTCAATGCCTTTGACAAAGATGGAGATGGGATAATCAAGCTGAACGTGCTAGAGGTAAGTCTGTTGTAGCATATTGCTTTACATGATATGCTGATATGTTGCTTTGTTGTAGTTAATGCTTCTATTTTAGTGTATGTGGCATTACTTCAGTTTTCTGTGATGATTAAGAGCTTTTAAACACATCTGTATAATCTTACAAAAACTTCATTATGCCCTTAGGGATAAACAAAATAGAAACACATGCACCTCTGTAGTAATGAGATTCATTTACTTACAAGTTTTGGCTTTTGTTCATGATATTTTGAGGCAAGAACACAAACTTGAAGCAGATAATAATGTAGTGTTGACATATTGATTAGTGGACCAACAGGAAATTATCCATCAATTCATTAAAAATGTCAAGAAACTGATTTTCTTTCAATTTAATGCCACATTAAAACCAGCTGTGGTTTCTATTTTTTTCCATTTTTCAAGAAATCTTTTCTTATTCTTCTTTTCTTTTTGCAGTGGCTCCAGTTGACAATGTACTCATAGGTTGACCTCTTGACCCCTGATGTAGCTGCACTCATGACACCACCTTTGTCAAGAACTCACTCTCCTGGACAGTTACTTGGTTTTTCTTAAACATCACAACAAAGTCTGGATGTTAACATCACAACAGTTCTTAAAAAAAAAAAAAAAACGGTCTGGATCAGCATTTAGTTCAACAAATCTTGACAGGAATACTTCATGTATATTGTTTTGGAAATAAGTTGGAGGTAAATACTGAAAATGATTTTGTCCTTTTATTGCTGGACATATACAGTATGTATTAATTATAAACTAAATACATACTGTTAAGTACCAAAAATAAGACAATTTTAATCCATCATCATGCGAGTCAGTTTGATCTCATCTGTTTCACAGTTATCTTCCAGTATTTGGAGAGAGTTTCCACTTTATACAAAATGATGAAGGGGACAAGGTCACTTCCTAAAACAACCCTCCTTAAAATGGGATAATGTTAACGTTATGAATTAAAGATAATTTACATATTGACACAGTGATGCAAAAAAAAGAAAGAAATCTGACATGAAAGCAGTTAAGTGGAGGTGGGAAATGTATTATTTATGCAAAATGATGGTTTAAGTTGTTGAATATTAGCGTAAGGGTTTTAAACTGGAGTTGTGTCCTGAAATGCATCTATAAATAAAACATGTAAGTCTGATGTGAGGCAGGACCAGCTTAGTCATACAATTTTCAGAGATGTAACAGTAAGGGATTTGAAAAACCTGAGAGGCAAAAATTCGTAAAGATTTATATTTACTTGGGGAGATTTTTTCATCTTTACAATGACTCTTGAGTGTACAGATAGATGGTGTCACACACTCCAAAGGCTGAGATGTATCCTATATTCAATTTGTCCATGTTCAGACATTCAAGTAGCATTCCTTGGTTTTACTTTTACCTGAAAACACTCGAACAAGCAGCCTCTCTTTTATAGTCAACTGTCAATGCAAATTGAAAAAGATTTATTATTATTTTTTTAAGAGCTGCTTCACTATAGCAACTACAATAAGGTGTTTATATACAAGTGCTCTGAGAGTGAGAATGATTACATAAAACATTCCTGACAATGTCTAAAGCACCGGAGGATGTATTCACAGTGATAACACAGATGAAGTGATCCTAAAGAATAGTAATGGATTTTATTAGTCAGTGAGTAAAGCTTATTTATGTTCACCTGAAAGCAAACAGATCAACCAATCCTCTGAATCACCAGGAAAACATTCTGTAGGTTCATTTGAGGGTGAATGAGGCGGTTTGAAGTTCGACCCTGAACATTTTAAGGCCTTTTAAATAACAGCTTCAGTGGATCAATAATGTGGCGTCTCAACTCACTGTCACAGTTCAAAGAGCAGAGGTCATACAGTTTGCATGAGATCAGCAGAGACATCATCAGCAAAACAGGAAAAAATTTGCATATAGAAGATGGGTGTTCACTAAACCAAAATGGTAAAAATTAAACTGGAAATGAAAAAACAAGACTGTTTGCTGTGATGGATGATTCTCCAGTCTGATCTGCTCACTTCATCTCCACCTTACTGTCATTCTCCACGTGGTTCTGCATGTGATCTGGCAACTTCTGCAGGAGGCAAAAAAAAAAACACAACACCAGACTGAGGGAAGTGTTCTCACACACAGAATCAAGACCGTCATGTTTATAACGAAGCAACGAGTGAGACTGAACCAAGTCTCAATTAGTTATGAGAAAATGTGACTTAGCAATTCAACTAATTGAACTGAAGACTGTAAGTATGGCATACCTGCTTAATTTCCTGCTGTGTGGCAAAGAAAGCGCTGCAGCTTCTCCAGTGACATTTGACTGTCTGCATGTTCAAGTTACTGTGATCTCCAACAAGGTGCTGCAGAAGGTGCTCTGCTATGCCGAAAATTAGAGAGCAATTCTGCCACTGGACAAGAGAAAAGCATTAGGGCACAAGTTGACCTGTAAACATATCAACTGGATGACTGAACTCACTGTCTGGCATTCAACCATGAAATAGTATATGTAGTTTTACAAAGCAGTTTCAAGTTACATCCCTTTTTACTCTATCCCTGTGTGAAGTCCTGAAGAAAGAGTGCTTTGTCAGGTTACAGTGACCGTGGCCTTCAAAACTCAATCAGTTCATCCATGGGTCTTTTGGCAGTGAATGTTCGTGCCAAAGTTGAAAAAGTCATGACACTCACAAGATTGGGACAGATAACTAAAAGAACGCCTGTAGCCCTGACTGTCATCAGTGCTGAGGCACAACAAAGCTGAGCCCTTACCCAGCAACGGTAGTTCTCCATCAGATTGAGCTTCAGTGCTTGAACACTGCCATCAAAACAGCCAGTGTAGATCTGAATGCAACCCAAAAAAGCAAATATCACTAAGTGAAACTGTTTGGTTACAAACAGCATAACCCACTTGTACCGTAAAACCAACCTCTGTCATTCAGGTTTAGATTCAAACAAGGCTGCTTCTACCAATTTTGGTTTACTCACCACACTCTTATGGAGAGCCATGCACATCACCATGTCACTGTGACCCCCGTACACCTGCAGGTGGTCATGGGACTGCATGGAAAAAAAATATAGTTAATATAGAAAATCCACACAAAACATTACAACACAGATATCTCCAGCTTTCTGAAAAGCCAGATTTTAGAGACGATATATTCAAAAGTAAACATAAGAGAAATAAAATATACATTATTAAATTCTTCTGACAACCATGAGAAGTCACATGATAAATTAGAAAAGCAAAAATAAAGGTTTTTTTTAACTCTTCACTAGACAGTAAAGTAATATATAGTAAACGAAAGAGATCCATGTGCTAATATCGGGTTAATCTTGATTCTTTGGAAAATGAGAAAATTCAAACTCTCACAAATAAAAAAAACAAAAAACACAAATCCTCGTCATAAATACCTGTAGTTCATAAACTCGGATCAGTTGATCCAGACAGGCTGTCACCATCACTTTCCCCAAGATGACAATCGATGTGACGGCATTACTGTGACCCTCGTAGATACGAACCAACTCACCTGTCTACAATAAAAAAAAAAAAAAAAGAGAGAGAAAGAAAGAAAAAATATATATTAACAGTAGAAACATCCTATAACAAGCAGGCACTAACATTAAATCAAATTTAAATTCATAAACAGAGGAAAAACAAAAACACTTACATGGATGTTGTGTGCATGAACAGATGTGTCACTGGAGCCGCTGAAGACCAGGTCGTTCACCACCTGAAAACCACAAGGTGGGTATTATTCAGTGCTCTGATAATAATCTCTTCTACTGATCCTCATATGATCACAAAAGCGCGAGTAACCTGACCATTAAAACCCTGAGTCAAAATGCAGCAGGAAGGCATCACATCTAGGGATCACACTGATTTTGTTTAAGAATTGGCTGCAAACACTGAAATCTGAATTTTGAACTTGACATGAACCCAGACTAAAGCTTTCTTAACAATGTGAGCAATAAATAAAAAATTAAATCTGAGTCACATGCATGTGGCACAAAGTCCCATTGCTAAACACAATTGATATTTTTGTGTCTCCATTACATTTAAAATACATAAGAACATATTTCTATTCCAACTCCAGTTCCCAATTAATTTGTCACATTATCAGGAAAGGCATCATTTTAGGTTTCAGTGAGAAGAACTGGTTCTATTCCTTCACCTTCATGCAGAGCACAGGTTTGCTGTGACCCTGCAATGAACGCAGCAGTAGGCCGCTCTTGGCGTCTCGTACGCTGATGGTGCTGTCGTAGGAGCCAACCAGCAGCACCCGTCGGGCACCCTCCTGCGCTGTGCTGAGACAGCTCACACCTCGTGGACCATGGCACTCGAACACATCCAGTTGCTTCAGAGTCTAATAATGATGAACTGAATCAGACTGAAATGACCCCAGTTAAGATGCCTGGTTTATTAAATCTGCAGCATTCACTGACAAAGCACAATAGCAACCATTCATTGAACCGTATTCATGACTTATTCCCACAAAATCATCATAAAACCTATTTCACTCACCTTTAAATCATAGCTAAAAACTGAAGCATTGGCGAGTCCAGCATACAGAATATTCCAGGCAGTGTGCAAACACAACACTCTGTCTGGTAAAGAAATCTGCTCCACACACTTCTGAGACTAGAGGAGAATGATAAATCACAAAATGAAAATTTGTTAAAATATCAAAAAATGTTCAACAACATGTTAAAAGACAATAAAAAGCTTTCTGGTATGAGTTCTTCAGCAAGTAAATCTGCTCAGTGACTAATATGAAAAATTTCAGCTGGCAACAAAAGTGCAGCAGCACATGCTCGTTGATAGTTATGGTCCAAAACTCTTGTTGCAGTCACTTTGATACTTAAATTCTAATTAGTTCATCTTAGAGTCCAATGTTTGTGCCAAAAATTCCTATAAGATGTTCCCAAGATTTCAAGAGACGGATAACCTGCCTACATACTGCCATCTGAGACTGACGCTATCAACGAAGCATGAAAATGAATGATTTCCCACAAAAGTACATGTAACGTGAAATGATTCACAGCCTAGTTAGAATTCAAATGCAACGTAAAGATCAAGAGCAGACAGATTGTTTGTCATGGCCAGACGTCTGTACCTTGATGCTGTAACAGCAAATGGTCTCGTCACTTGAGCCTGTGTAGAGGCGCGCCGGCAAGTTCAATAGGGACGACACCAGCAGACAGTTGACTTTGCTTGTGTGCCCCTTGAACACGGCTTTGCACTCCATGCTCTGGATATAGGGAGACAAAAAGCAGTATCTGAAGGGAATCTTTTTAAAATGTATCTGTCACAGGTGTTTTCATTTTTAATTTTAAACATTAAAGTAGTTCAATCACTCACCAGTGAAGGCATGAGGACTACTTTCCATCACTTACTGTAACTGTGTTACAGTAAGTGATGGAAAGTTTTTCATACCACGCAGTTTTTAGGACAACTTCATTCACCCCAAAAAAACAAACAAACAACAAAACACTTTCTCCTGCGTTGTTCCATCTTACTCTGTCCTACATTCTCCCCTCTTCATTGCTCTCTATGTCCCCTTCAGTTGATGGAGTTTATTAAGGCTAAAAAGGCTTAGGTGCAACTCTATGGCAAAGTGAGCCGTAAAAGTCTACATAAGCACTTCATGAAGGGCCATGATCCAATGGCTCCCATTGGAGATGGTGCCCCCAACCTCCTGCAAGGCAGCCCTCCCTCGATTTAACTCATAGTAGCAGTGATGGGTATTCTCTTGTTCCAGCTTCTTCAATGTGAAAAGTTTTCTTTTTGAGACAAAAGGGTGAACAACCTACCGTCAGACTGTAGGCTCTTGCCGTGTTGTCTGCTGAACAAGTGTATAAAAGGCCCTTGTAGACTTGCAGGCCATGGACGGGGCCACTGTGACTCACAAAGGATCCCAAGGATGGTTCTTCATCATCAGACTCTGAAATAATGGGATTTCAACATTTTTGCCTTTTTGTGTCCAATAAGAACACGCTTTAGAAAGTGGAAGGAGATTATTCACCTGCCGGAACACTCTCATCTTTGACTGGCAAAGGAGGCTGAACTTTTCTAAGAGGTCATGAAAAAACAGTCAGTCATATTTATGTCTCTAAATCTAAATCCTAATGTGATCCCAGGAAGTGACTTCACCTGTCAGTGTCATTCTGCTGCGATGGCGGTACACTGGCAGACATCTGGGGAGGATCTCGGTGATTTGGATCACCTGTGATGAGCTGTGTTGAGTCTTCGTTGTCCGATTCGTCAATGTCAATAACCACCACATTAGAGGTCTCAATCAATTTGACAGAGTCATCACTCTCATTTCCACCTTTGCCTGATGCTGGAGCAGATGCATTTGAATCTTTTTCAGGAACAGAAATTTCTGCAGCTAAATCTCTTTCTTTAACTTGTTCCCTGTAAATCTTTCCTCTTGTCTCTTCCTCAGACTCTCTTTCAACTACGTGTCTGTGATCCTCTTCTAACCTCACTGTCAGCACAGTGTCCTTTAACTTTTCCCTCATCTCTGGCTCCATTCCCGTGGCAGATGATTCAGGGAAAAGAAGTGTATTGGCTGATGTTGAAGCACCAAGAACAGCAGCAGCGGCAGGTGTGGCAGTTGCTAAGTGTGAAGGTCCGAGCAGCAGTGGGGTGAGCTGATCAGATGGAAACAAAGGCAGAGGTTGATTCGGGGCCACATGACGTCCATCTGGGATCAAGGACACAAAGTGACTGGCCTGTCCAGTTGTGGCTGACTGACAGATTTCTTGCTTCACTGGCTTGGCTGACAGAGGGAGGGTTGGGGAGGGTGCTGAGGTTGTTGCAGGCGTTTGTTGGATGGAAGGCATTGCAAAGGCACGTGAAGAAGGAAGGGTAGAGTTTCTTGGTTGAATGGTTGCAGCTGGATTTGCTGATGAGGTGACGGCTTTCTCTGCGACATTGGATGATCCTGAGTACCCTTCTGAAAGAAGGTGAAAAAAACTGTTTATACCTATGAACCAATTCTGCACACAAGGTTTCCATGTCACTATAATCCCTACCTTGCATTCCCTGTAGGATCTCAATGCGTGTGGTTCTAAGACTGTTGACCTCAGCAGTAAACTAAAACAACAGCAGAGGCATTTAATGTCAACCTATATGTGAGGAAAAACATAGAAATCTATTATCTGACAATAATGTGTCCATTGGTGGTGGTACCTGCTGTCTGAGTAGCAGGAGTCTTTGGACTTCTGCATAGGCAGCTTGCAGGACATTGCGAGCCTGTACCAGAGATATGTCCACGTCCTGTAATAAGTGGCTTAGCTTGTCCTCCCTCAGAGAGACTGCCAACAGCTGGTCCATCTGATTATGGTCTACAAGTCAATAAAGGGTGAGATTGATCACAAGATACTTGGATATACTTACACACACTACTCAGAAGTTTAGTAATGAACGTGCTGTTTGGCTGCAAAATACATTTCAAAATTTTAAAAAGCTACCCTTGATTTATCTAATCTAACATAGAAATACCAGGAATCACTGGTATTTCATTATAAATTGGGACTATAATTGTGATAATTAGTCAGTATAAAACAGTACAGAAAATATCAAAATTACCCTTTTTTGACTTTGTTCTCTTCTTTTTTTGACTCGACTCTTTGTCAGAGATACGATCATCCTGTAAAAATGTATGATAAATTAATAACTCAGAGGGTGAACAGGGGGTATTTATCCCTGTGCTGAACTCAGCAATATACTACTTACCATGTTGTTTTTCCTCTTGTTGGCAACGACGTAGTCTCTCAAACCTCCAGTCTCATCCTTCTGGTTTGGTTCTTGTTTCACCGAGACAAGTGTTACTGTGCGATTGCTTCGATCATCCTGTGCTGCAACAGGTTCCTGCAACTGAGAATCAGACTGGGTATCTCTGTGGGAGTCAGTGGTATCTGTTGTGTCCTGGGGTTGAGGTGATAAAGACAACTGTGGCACTGAAGGACTGTCGGGAATCGATTCCCAGTGAAAGCCCTCGGACAGAGGCAAGTCCATGTCCTGTAGGTGTGCTGAGTTTTCTTGGTGAGGTGGAGGTCTCACAAACTTAATTCCAAACCTGGGCATGCCTTTGATCTTGTCCTGGTTCTTCCTTTTTGCCCCATTGTACATCTCCCTCCAGCTCAGCCTATTCTTGGAGTGGAAATAGTTCTGGGTTGGTTTAAGTCCAGCCTCCTTCCCCCCTTTAGTTTTTGATTCATGGGCAATGCGCACCTTGCGGCTGATATTCAGGTTGGGCTCAGTGGATGCAGTTTTGCTCGTACAATGTCTGAGTGACACTGGTCTGTCGAGGCCCACATGAGAATCTTTTTCCCTATTTGACAGTCCATCTCTCGCAAGTAACCTCTGATCGGTATTTTGTGTCATTTTTAAAGTTGACTGTTTTGACATAGCAGGAGCAACTTTAGAAGGACAACCACCCAAATGCACTGCAGGTGCACAGTTGTTGACCTGAGGTGATTGCACAGATGTAGTTCCAGCCTTCCGCAGTTGTTTCTTGGATTTAGCCTGTTTTGTAGTGCTCCCATCAGCCACCTGGGAGGCTGTCTCACTGCTCTGCCTCTTGGCTTCACGATCAGCTCTGCAGGGCTCCCTCACACCCAGTGCTCTTCTGATTTGCTTTAGCATTCCACTGACATCGACATCTCTAATGTCCGCTGCACTGACGGACGTGTCTGCTGGGGCAGGATTAGTGGAGCAATGTGGACCCTCTTGTTCTGGCTGAGAAGTTCTGGTGCACTTATTCTTATCATGATCAAAGATAAGGTTTCCATGATTAGAGAAGTTGTCAGCAATGGGGTCTTCTGCATTACTGTACTGGTTGCTGTAAAAGTCATACTGGCAAACAGCAGGCCATGTCATTTGTTGGGGCAGTTCAGTGGTGGCATCATCTTGGGTGTTGTTGTGGTGTGGTCTTTTTTCAACTGGCCTTGCTGTGTGGTAAAGCTCTGCTTTCATGTTAATGCACTGATTGTTGACAGGAAAGTTGGTACCATACCTCATTTGTTGAATGAATTGGGTTGATTGATCTCGCACACAAGCCTGATGCCAAGTTCTACCAGGAGGCTCTCCTGTCAGCTGAGGTGCTTCTCCTTGGTAAAAAGGTCTTTGCACCTTGTTCTCTTTGTTCTGGACAACATTGACACTTCCTTTCTGGTGGGCTTCTTCATTTACTCTCATTTTCATTTTTTTGTTTTGTTCCAGCTTCATTGGTTTGGATGCTAGTTTGTTTGGTCGGTCTTCTCTCTGTAGCATTGCTGCCTGTTTCTGACTGGCTTTCTTCCTCATTTTATTCTTTTTCTTTGCTTTCTTCCTGTTATGGAAATAGACAAAGTCATTTAAATGCAGCGTTTCAGGTTCAACAACATTTTACAATGTGTAGAAAATAAAATGCAAACTGACATTATAATTCAATTCAATAAGAGAAATTCTTACTCTCTCTTTAGTTTCTTGTTTCTCTCAAGTATTTGGTCGATTGTCTGTGGACTAAGCGTCTTAAACAGAGAAATGGGCTTTACATTTTTCAAAATTATGTTATTCAAGTTGGCTTGGTGTTGGGCAGTGGAGATGTGCTTGGCATACTCATATAAACCCATAAAGGATGCCCTGCAAGCCTGGCATTCGTGAGATGAATCCCTATTTGGAAAAAACAAAACAGAAATGAAGAAGATACAAGTAGAAGTATTTAAAATCTTTGAATACTTTTTTATAGTAGATTTTTAATCAATTTTTGATCTCTTACTATAGCTGTACAAGAACACCTGCCCCTAAAATCAATACACTCGTTGCAATTGCAATTTCAGCCATAGTGAATACACTCTTGACATATGTTGTGCAAGGAGTACCATTCTTCTTTCTCAGATCACAACTGCAATATTAGTTGTAAGTGAGTTGTGTGTACTGTATTTTGTATTTTTGTATGTCTTGCAAATTACAATTCCTTAAAAAAAAAAAAAAAAACCCAAAGAAGAAAAAAGCACTCACTTGCCCTGCACTGTCTCCAGCTCTCTGTGATGCAGCATACCATGCACATGCTCCTGTGCTTTCTGTAGTTAGGAGACATACTGTCAGGATTATATATTACTTGTAAAACTCCACAGTGGCGTCATTCGTGGAAATATAAGAGTAAGAATCCTGCAGCTTACACGTTTTGAATATGACCGGCGACACAACATGCAGTCATTTTGGCCCCTGTCTAAGCATCGTTTTCTGCTGCTGCTCTTCTCCGCGGAGGTTTCAGCCATTTCTGCCAAAACAAAAACAGACAACATGAGCGCAAATATGTAAACAAAGCTGTGCACTGGCAGTAAACAGATGTGTGCAATTTTCTTATTAAACAAAGTACAGAGAACTATTAGGACGTGGTCAGAACTAGCCTGGCTCCAAAGAGAGGTTGACTCAACAGTTGCAGATTAGCGTCACCTGCTTGACAGTTTACACAGGAAGTTGTGCAAGGTTAGCGGCATTTATCTAACGCCTTACCTTCTGATAACACCGCACCAAATTTTAGGTTTAAACAGTAAACTATGCATAACTTCGAGACACATGGCTAAAGGACTCCACTGTTACCAAACCGCCATGTTTGCCGACGTCAATTTCGTCAAACGTGCGTCGTCCAATCCTTTTACAGCGTCTGATTTCCGTAGAGCTCCAAAACCCGGAAGTTGCTGCGTCCGTAGTCGCGGCAACGACGTCCAAGTCGTTATAGCTCTACTGAGCCACCGCGGCCACCGTTCAATGCGGAAGAGGGGTGTTGTTGCCAAGAAAAAAATAAAAAAAAAAATACTCAGCGGGTTGTCAGCCGTTTACAGTGTGTTAACGTGTAATAGCTTCACAGTTCATAGAAGTTAAAATGTGCAATGAATGTGTTCAAAAAGAATACCCAGACCGGGTAAGTTTTGATCGCTTATTTTGACTTAAAAATGCTAACTTAGTGCTAAACGCATAACTAACGTTATAGTAAGATGTAGTTCGTTTTGACTCAGTCTGACCAACCTTCTCCAACAGTTTGATGATATAAAGTAAGGAAATTATATAAATATGACCAACATTTTGGCATGTATGGTACTTTCGGTGCAGTTAGCTCATATCTATTGTTCTTTTCTGTCTTTCACACCAACTTATCTTTTAACAGATAAGCACTGATATCACCAACTCCATTACTAGTTTGTTTCTTTGGTTAGTTTTGTATTCTGTGTCACTTAGATGGGAATTAACGAAGTACATTTCATACAATTATTTTTGTATTGCTCTTTTTATTAGCTCCTATTATTTATTGGAATAGTACAAATAAAACTGCCCATAAACTATGGAAGAACACCCCATGAATACTAAATGATTTTGGAGCCTTTGACTGAACTGCGTTTCAGGTGCTTCTATTATTTCGTTTCAAGCTGGAAAAAAGCTTATCCTTTGATTCCCTGTTTAGGGGAACACCTGTCTGGAAAATGGATCTTACCTGATGAACTACCTGGGCTGTGCCAGCTGCCATCAAAGGGACTTTGTGTTGATCAGCAATAAAGCCACAGAAGATGATGATGGAGAAGAGATTGTCACATATGACCGTTAGTCACAAATCTTTGGACTGTCTAGCATACATAATGATCTACCCACAACATACTATAGCAGTGTTAAATACAAGCACCTCACAGCAACAACTGTGGCCTAAACCCCATGTAACAACTTTTGAGAAAGACTGAAATGCTGTAAACACTGAGTATGAGCAATTCCCTGCAGTTAGGCTCCATCTTTCTAATGAAAAATCTGTAGAGAGTTACAGCAGCATGCTAATGGAAAGAAATACACATATCATATCATTATAGTGGATATTCAAGATTTTTTTGTAACCATTTAAAATATTTCACTCATTTTTATTTGTTTTTCCAGATGTTTGCAAAAACTGTGACCATGTCATCGCCAGACACGAATATACTTTCTCCGTCGTTGATGAATATCAGGTTAGTAAGGTTGTACTAGCAATGTCCACCTTCAGTTAGCAGCTCCTTGTGTAAGGAAAAAAACTTGTACAAAAGGATTCATGAAAAGTTGCTGCCGCTGTATTCATCTTTTGAAATCTAAATTAGGACTATTTTGTATTATTCAGGAGTACACCATGCTCTGCATGCTGTGTGGAAAGGCAGAGGACTCCATCAGTGTGTTACCAGATGATCCCAGACAGTCTGCTCCTCTTTTCTAAACCCCTAACCTGCAGGTCATTGTTCATTTTTTAGATCAACTTACACCACCATGAATCTATGGCTGACTTCACTCCTCAGGGTTCCAACTATTTTTATTTTCCACTGTAAATTTATTGAGTATTTTTCAGTAGACCCTTGGTTGTTTGTGAACTTTTGCATTCTTATAACAGTTGAGGAGGAAATATAACTTTTTTAATAACAAGTACAAACATGTATGTTACCTGACCGTGAATTGTAAATAAACTTTTTTGCTCACCACTAAGAATTTTATGTCCTCCGCATTTTACTTCTTGGTTCAAAATCACAGATGCTTCAATGTAAGATTCACAAAATAAAGGAGCGATTCGTTCAGCTACAAAAATGACAAATTACAGCCAGTGCTTAGTCACTTGTTGTGTCAACATCTGGCCATTTAGGGTACCTTTATGTGCGATAATAATACTCATAAACATTGATGAAGAGGGTTAATGTTGTGGAAAAACTTATCAGCGGAGTCAATGTAGCAAGTAAGACTAAAAGATAATTAAATGTTTATCCTTGTTGAGATTCAGTCTACGTGGTCCCACGTTCACATTCTTTCTATCACTTACTGCGGCTAAACTACTGTTTAGATGTTGTGTTTCTCCACCTTTTGACCACAACAGATGGATGAGTCTTAATTTCACTGTGGTTGTCATTTGGGAGCAGCCATGCTCCATTCATCAGTTCATCAGCAATTTTCCCTCACACTGAAGACTGTCACTGAAAAGTAACGTCAACAGAATGTGACAGTGAGTGTTCCCTGGGGACCTGCCAATCTGATGCAATTTGAATGAGCTTCACATATAATCATTGACAGTACTGCTTAGCTTGGCATTATATCTGCTGCAGATGTAGTAGTTGTAGGGAAAACAAAAGATGAATGTTTATTATCCAGAGGATCTGGGAAACAAGTTTCCAGAAAGAAATGTTACACCCTTCCATTATTAAACCAAATCATGTTCAACTGTGTTCATGTTTTTGGCAGAAATCTCTGGAGACCTGAACTAATAAAACAAAACTATTATAGCTAAATACCACTACGGATGAGGGAGGACATAGTAAGGAATTCAGAAGCAGAGGCAGGTGGCTGCCCACCATGAGCCTGGTTCTGTCTGAGATTTCTTCCTCTTAGTTTTTCCTTGCCACTGACGCTAAGTGCTTGTTCATGGAGGGATTTGTTGTTTGTTTTGTTTTTTTTAAGTAATTCTCAAAAAAGTTTAGTCTGGACCTGCTCAAGTGCAGGTCACTGCTCATCAGTGCACTGATCAAGTGCCTTGATGTAACAGTTATGCTTTGGCGTGGTATGAATAAATGTGACTTAGACCCTTTATTCATAATGAAAACTAAAAGTGAAAGCAGAACTGTATTACATTAATGCCTTTATATCAGTACGTTTCTTCGTTGTGATAAAATAAAAAATACAACAATCAGAAATGATTAAATGGTCAAATTTTTTGTGTCTAGTCACATTAATGAGAAAAACGCACTGCATCATTGTTTGTCTACATTATGTTGTATTTGATCAGAAGCAGCTCAATAAAAATACAGATGTTTTAACCCATTGTACAAATGAATAAAAAAAAAAAAAACAATGCAATGATACTCATGCACTTTTACAATACTTAAGTATGAGTGCACTCACATTTACATTCTAATATGCTGATGTTTTCTGCATGACAAATATTTTCTTCCAAAGTAAAAGCAAACTACAACACTGATACGCCAAAATGATCATTTCACTCAGGCAACTATAACTCATCTCAGTTTTACAGGAGTGAGGTCAAGATGGGACTGCATGCCCTGTTTCTGTACATGAATGCTGATGTTGGTATACTGTCTGTGGTCTTATTTACTACGAGTGTTCTTTATGTCAGTACATGGTTTCCATCAGTGTTTTTTCTGATGTTACATATCTACAGTTAGCGTCAATTTTACATCCCTCAAGTATTAAACATTATGTTTTTGGTCTACTAGTAGGCCTATATGGAGTATTCAGAGAGGAGTGAAATGAGAGGTAAGAGTTGGCAATCTCAAGCTTTACCCACCTTTTTCTTTCAACTGCAGGTATCAAGCAACATTGTCAAGTATTTTTAGAGACATCCAATGAATGAATAAATAAATAAATACAATTTATCATACATTTTACATTAGATACAATACATTCCCTTGAGTAAATATCATATTTACACATGCTATCAGGGACCGGAAGTGACACAGCCTCTTGCTACAGTTGCACAATCCAGATCAGTCGTTTCTGTCAAATACAGTCATCGATTCATTTTCCCAGAGCCTTTGCTCTCATAGGTGAGGCCCCTTCCCCTGGAGCTGTAGCCCCACTGGCCCTGCCCTGCAGAGCCATCTTGAGGATGATTGTGCCGAGGAGGAGGGGACCCAGAGAAGCTAGAGGGAGAGCGGCTGCGTCCCTGTAGTGCCACACCATCACGGAGTTCTTGGCGGGAGGGGGAGGAGCTTAGGGAGCGCTGCAGAGTGGAGGAGGAGCTGCGAGGGCGTGGAGGAGGGTTGAAGAGCATCCCACTGCGGTCCTGCATCAATTGGGTCAGACTGGCCAGGAAGTCTGCATCACTAGTGCTGCTGGCGCGGACTCTTAACCGCCGCCGTCTGGAGAAAAGCACAGGTGTGTAATGTGACATATATTGCTGTAAAATAATTTTTATCCTACTATTAAAATCATTCTTCTACAAGCAGCTCTTCTCATCTAATCTAATAATATCAGCTTAACTCTTTGATATTCACTTCAGTCTTATCAGTATAAAGTTAATGTTAATGTAAATTAAATGATTCCTCCTGTGGCTAGTTTACATTAAAAGCATTCAGACGGCTATTATATGAAGCAATCACAGGAAATGTGATATTGCTAAAGAGGTCTGGATTCGCTGTGCTCATCCACTGAGTTACAAAGTGAGTAACAACACAGGAAAAAGCTTTGTTTTTGCACTTTATCATTTGGTATTTGTTCCTTTACTGAAAAAATAATAACAAACAGGAGCGGCCACAGCGACCAGTTTGAGGCCAAAATCTGCAGACCTCAAACTTTAAGCAGAACTTGTTACTAGAAGCAACTTTGCTGTTCTGACCTAAAAATAAAATATTACTTATACAACTTTAATAAAAACTGATAAATTGCTTGTTCAACTTCTTTTCTTTTTATAAACTCATTGCGTACAACTCTTACCTGTTGTCTACACATGGGCGGATGGGTGGTTTCCCAGGAGGTGGCCGAGGCAGAAACCTGCTTGTGAGCTGCTCAGCTACAAAGGTAGCACTCACAGGTCGTGGGATTTTACTTTTACTGCCAGATGAGGATGACAGTGAGAGAGGGTCTTCTCCTGCACAGTCGGATCTGGAGCCTCGCTCTGAGGGCAGCCTGTCTCTCGGCAGAGCACTGGGCAGATTGTCACAGGACAGAGACGGTGAGGGCGAATGGGTGGGGGAGCCAGGGACAGGACTGCTCCAGCGATGGCGCCTCTCAAGGTTGATGTCCTTGCTTGGAGAGTCCAGGGGAGTGCTGGGGTCTCGCACTGGGATTCGGCTCAATCTTGGCGATGAGGGAGAATCTCTTCGCCTGAGCAAAGCTGGAGGTGGAGAGGAGGAGACGGTGACGGTGATCTCCATAGCACCTCCTGCAGTGTCAGCTTGGGGCTGCTGATTTGGCTCTGAGGACCGATCAGGCAGACCGGAATCACTCTCTGGGTCTCTATCGTTGGTCAAATGAGCAGCGGGGCCTTTGGCTGGACATGGCAATGGAGCTATTTCAAACCTCCCTTCATCCTTAATGATTTCAGACAGGAGCCCTTGAGAATTACTGGATGGTGCCTCCAGTGGTATTGCATCGCTTTTCTCTTGCACAGGTGACTGTGGTGCACAACTGGAGGACTGAGAAGAGTTTGGTGATTGTTAGGTTGTTGAAGAGGTATAAATAACACAACTAACCGGAAAAGAACAAAAAGTATAAGTGTAAAAAGTGTGGAATTATGAAAATTGTTAACATGTACAATGTATAACACAGTACTGTGTATAGTGAAGTGACCTTCTCATATAAATGTACATTTCTTATTTCAGAGACTTCATGACTGACATCCTTTATATACTGTATAGTAAATGTGTAACCTTACACTTTGTATTAGATTGTTTTCCGTTCTTAAAAGCTCCTTACCCCAAGACTCAAATGAAATGGGCACAATCTTGTGGCTTTATAGATGATAAAAAAAACTCAAAATCTGAACAGCACCCTGCAATATGGTAAAAAGCGCCAAAACAAGCATGCACGTAGACCTTCCCTTGAGATTGATTTTTTTTTAAGTATACCTCTTTTCACAATGCTGCTCTCAGTGAATATATAACAAAATACTTAGTCATGCCCACCTGGTCCATCTGAGACCTTCCCATGATGACTGAGGGCATTTGTCCCAGCATGCCTGGTAGCCTCCTGTGGCCCAGTAACCACGTGCCAGGCATGGCCATCTGAGACAGGACGGGACTGCTCGGCACTGCAGTGGACTGGCCATCCTGTGGCCCAGAGGAGCGGTTTTCAGTCTCTGCGGGTGTGTGGGAGCTTGGCTTGTCCTGGTGCACAGCTTCTGCTGGAGGTCTGCTTCCTACAGAGCCACTCCCTTGTTCAAGTTCCAGCATCACCCACTCCTGAGAGTCTCCCTCTTGAGGCACAGGACTTAGGTTGACTGCTACAAATCCACTGCTTGCTGCGCCTTCTTCAGGGTCAGGGGTAGCTGTTCCAGAGTGGTCCTCATTACAGGGAGCAGTCTGCTGCCCACTTTCAGGAATAGATTTCTCTCCCACCTGAGAGAGGACTGGACGTTGTTTTCCTAGACTGAAAGAGGTCGTAATGATTAAGACAAGATTTTTAAAAAGACAGTTTAGCCTTATTAATTTGTTGTGTATGGTATACTAACTAGGCTTCAAGGAAGCGTTCAATGGTCGGCTTGGGTTCAGGTGCAAGCCTCTTTTCAAATGCCAAGCTCTGGCTGTGTCTCATCCTCCGGAGCAGCGGCGCAGCCCGGTCCAGGAACATGGTTTCAGACCGAACCCGTCTGGGCGAACTCTGTATGGAGCCAGTGTTGGGACTCTGGTTCCCCTGGTTCTGACTGTGTTCATCTTCACTGACCACCTGAGAAAAAGGCATGGAGGCTCAAAAACTAAGATATTGCATTTGTATCCCCAAATTTATTTCTTTAAAAAGGGAGAGAAACAGTCCAATTCGAAAACAGATGAGCTGCCATTAGGTTTATGTGCCAGGCCAAGGGTTAGCGGAAATTCAGCCATTACCATATCTCCGGGTAAAGTAAAAGTAGCCTAAAATTTGATTTATGTAAGACCTCCATTGTGATTCATTAATGGCTTGGTAGCAATTTTGTGCAGGAACAGCAGCTGTACAGAAAGAGCACGAGCAGGAGGTGAGAATAATATACAGTTAAACACATTGTCCTGACCTTTCTGATCATCTGCGGAGGATGTTTATGGTTTCGGTTGCGGTCCATCTCTTCCCATACATCTCCACCAGGGGTGGTCGGTGTGGGGATGGGGGGGCAGTTGTCAGCATCACTGAGGCGCTCCCCTTGCAGGACATCCTCAGTGTTTTCCCGCTGCAGCTCGCCTGGCAGCACTGAGGCATTAGCCATGCTGTGGAGGAGAGGGAAGGTCACCCTGCAGCTCATTTCCACAACACAATTTAAAGCAGTGATTTTTCAGGGATCCATGAGTGTGCAGATTTCTGGTGGTAAAAAAATCTACAGCTATATATGTGAATACATATCCAACAATAATGTGAAGTAAGTTTGAATAGTACATGTAAAACTGTAACATTAAGCCTTAAGTAATTCCAAAACTAAATATCTATGTGTTGATAATGATAAAGCTTTTTTAAGTTGTAAGCACCCCAAGTATGCTGGTGTAAGACGAGTGAGCTGCTGAGCAGTGGTTGTTGCGGCAGTGATGGTCAGCATATCCCCTGAATCACATTTCTCCCAGTCATAAGGGTCATTCTCCAGCACATTGTGGCTCTTCATAGCGTTGTCAAACACTGACATTAAGAGCTGTTGCAGGCAAAAAGAATAAGTAAAAAAGGCAGATTTCACATCTGGAGGGAAATAAACAGTGTGTGCAAAATATTCCAAAAAATAAATTGTTAACCTGATAGTCAGGCTTAGTGAAGTAGTCCAAGGTCAAGATATGATCAAGGAAAGCACCGAACTCTGAGGGAAGGTGCTTCAACATGAGGCGATGGTCATAAGTCTCCTTAAGATTTCCTACTTGTTCCTGAGAGCAGAGAGGAAAAAATAAGACATAAAATGAACACACACACAAAGTAAAATAAAAATCTAGTGTACGTAGTATCATAGAGGTACATACCTTATCTTTAATTTTCCTCCAGGGAAGTTGACCAACCATGAATTCCACCAGCATGTAGAAGAGGGACCACAGGTCATCATGACGACCCATTTCCTGCAGATTCAGATACATACAAGGGTGAGAAAACAAGTAAATTGAAAGTGAATGAAATACAAGACATGCTATAAGAATGTATCTATGGGCTAAACTCACTTTATTCTTATGAGCATTGATGGAAGCATATCGCACCGTCCCTCTAAAGCCTGCAACAGGACGAGGCTGAAAGATATAGGCCAGTGAAAAAGAGTGACTGTGACACAAATAACATTCTCTTTGCCTTTACAAAGCATTTACAGGTAATATCTGACTGTATATGTAAAAATATTCTTTAAAAGTAGACAAATCCTTCGACAGTCAATAGACAATGCTTGTATGCTTGATTGAAGAAGTTAAAACAATGGATTTAGGAATCTGGCACGGAGTACTCACAGGACGGACTTCCTGGCCGGAGTTGGTAAACTGACGGGCCAAACCGAAATCAAGCATATAGCAGCATCTGCAGGTACTGGCCAGTCTTCCCATTGCAAAGTTAGACTGAGTGGAGATGAACACAAAAAAAAATTTACATTTAAGAGAAAACTGAAAAATGGCACACAACTCATTTACAAACCATCAAGGGTTTTACATGAACTTACTGGTTTAATATCACGGTGCAGAAAACCGACAGAATGGATGCTTTCAATGGCCTCTAAAATCTGCTTGCCAAGTCTTAAGGTCGTAGAGACAGAAAAGGTGCCACGATTCATGGTTCTGCGCAAATCTGCCAGATTCCTCCCCTTTATCCAGAAAATCAGTATCAGTATGACTTGGTGTGACAAGCAAATTAAATGCTTGACCAGCATTCACTGGTAAAAATCCTACCTGGAGTTCCATCACCACATAGTTGAAGCGATCATTCCTGCCACAGCCGACAAAGCGACACACATGATCTTTTCCTGCCAATGAAATATAGCTGGTTCTGTTATAACAGGCGGGATATTATTAGAGAAAAAATGTTATATATAAATATATGTATGAAATTATCATATACTTTTTTGCAAAGGTATGCATTACATGATAATGTGAATTATTAAAACACCTGCTGGAATACTTAAGGAGCAGCGGCTATGTATCAATATTAATAAGACATGAATTACCCTTATGAAATGCCATATGTAGTGGATCATTTATTTATGTACATTTATGGCACATACCTTTCTTTGCTTCCCACTCTGCACTTCCTAAATTAACTAATAACTTTATGTGACCTAGACTAAGATAAATGGCAAGAAATGATGCATGGATTAAGCAGTTCAAAAACAATACTGATTATAATTGGACGGACTTTCTGTAGCACTAAGTAATTTTCTGATTCTCCATAGAATAAAGGGGCTGAGAAGCCTCTTGTCACAAGATTCAAGTTTTGCAAAATGTTCAAGACTTTTGTAAATCAAATTTAAGACTTCATACTTTCCTGTGACTTTTTAGGGAGCGGCAGCAGTATTCAATCCTTTGTAAGATCTGCAGATACACTGCTATATCTAGTCCATCATCTACTAGCTAAACTGTCCAAATGGGGCTGGTCTTTACAAAAGGTATTACAGAACAATTCTCTGTGAAATTTCTGCTTCTTCATCGCTTACCCTGGAGTTTCTTCAACACAGCTACCTCCATCTTCAGCACCTGCTTGGGTTGCTGAGCAGACTCCACCTTCAAGGCAACAGTGGCCTGGCTCAGCTGATCCAAAACCTCATAGATCTCCCCAAATCCTCCGCCACCAATCTTCCTCGCCTGATAAAAAAGAGATAGTTCATAACCAGATGTGGACAAAGTGATCTTGATTTGGCTATCAGTGAAATGACACTCACCACTTTCCATCTATCTCTGACCACATCTGCCACTGACAGGATGTCCGTGTGCTCTCCAGCCCCACTCATCCTGAGTGCTCTCAAAGACAGCCTGCACCTGGCATCAGTGGCACAAGCCCCTCACTGCAAACAGGGAACCGGATTTCAAACACACTTCAGATTTCTGTTTCACAAACGCTGCACGGTGCGGAGCCTGCGGCTGATGAAAAAAGGGGAACCGTTACTTATCACTGCTTGAACGGACACATGTGGAGAAGCCCATTTTCAGCTGAGTTAGCCACACCTCGCGTCTCCAAGCCTCACAGAGGACGCTAATTAAGGCTAACCGGTGGTCCGGCAAACACAGCAGCTAGCATTGTGTGGTTTTGGCTGAGTCTGGGCCAAACATTACAAAACTGGCGCAACTCACTGATAAAATCCGGAGAAAGACCGACCGGCTTGAGGTGATCAGTTGCCGTGAAGCTAACGTCGCTGGTTGACCGTGCTTTAACGCGGCGTTCCCCTGTAAAAACAAGCTAACTAGCATGGTGACTAACGGCGGCCGCCGGGCTCACCTCGCTCCGTCGTATCGGTGCGGCTCCCGTTAATGCGTGAAAACCAAGAGGCCCCCATGATCCGGGTCTGGCAGATCATTCAAGGCGGCTGTCTGCTCCAGAAATGAGGTGTCGGTGACGGACCATGGCTTCGGTTAGCCAGCTAGCCTGCTAATGGATGCGGAGTGATGCCCAGTGTCCTGGCTCTGTGGCGGCGGTGACGTCACAGCAGGGTAAAACTCCCGCATCCTCCGCGGCACCGACGTTTGGGGGGATTTTGGGCTTCTTTTTGTTTTGGTTTTTTTTGGGGAGGCAGCACCGACACGAACCTAAATGCGGTCGATAGTCTTGTTTGTGCACAAGTGAATGATTACGGTGTCAGTAATACAGCAACACTGCATCAAAATGTGAAGCAGGCAGATGCGTTGCAGGGAGTTCTGGTGCACCCTTCAGCCCCCGCAACCCACCGCACCGCAGTCCGCACCTCTACCCAAATCCTCATATCACGCATTAACATAAGTGCGCCCTCAGTCTTGACCTTGACATATATATTTGACAAATAAAAATCACTGCAAGCTCTCACAGCGTGCTACAGATAAGTGAATAAACTATGAATGACAGAATGGACACAAACGCATCATCACTGGCAGTTACATTATAGCCTAAATAAGATACCTGATGTATTTTGCTTTAGTTCCTCTATTATCATTAACTCACAGGCTATCAAATCAAAATCAGATTCAAATCACAACTAAGTTACATCAAAGCACTTTACATATAGAGCAGGAGAGGCCCAGCCAATCCCCCCATGAGCAAGCACTTGGGGACAGTGGCAAGGAAAAACTTCCTTTAAGAGGCAGAAGCCTCGGGCAGAACCAGGCTCAAGAGGAGCTATGAGATGAACTATCCCTCTTTCTGCAGTGTATTCACTCACCACCTTTCAGCAGTGAAAAGAAAAGAGGGACAGTGCCAGCAGGACCCCAACCCTATCATTATAAAAACATTATCTTCTCATTAATGCAAATGTTTTGATATATGTTTGCATCCAAGTTAATATTTTTTTTTTCTTGATCAACCACCTCAAAGTGCACATGCTGTGGTGTTTATATACTAGATTTTTTGCAACAGATATGTGATAACCAAAAGTAAAAACTTGTATGTGTACTAACCATCGTCATATAAATAATTTACATGTCAAATACCTATTTGAAAGAAGTGCAGATTCACAGAGCGGTACAAAGAAAATGTATAAATATGGAAATAAAGTAGTTAAACCATTTTTAAAAATCATTGATTATGAACGAATAAATAGAATTCAAATAAATTGCTCCGATATTGCTGACTAAAGCAATTCATAGAAATTGTTTGTCATAGGGAGTTGTAATTCAATTTAACATTTGTAAATGAACTGGCCCTTCCCTAAGCTTGTAAATGAATTATTAAAACATTGAATAAAACTTGATAGCGTCATCTACATCCATGCTGCTGGGTTCCTGAACCCACCACAAACTGTTTCTGCATGTTGAACTTAGACTCCGCTCTCCGGGGCACCCGTGACAGCAAAACGAACGCACACGGATACAGCGATGGGCGTGGCCAAACAGTCGGATTGGACAACAGGATGTGAGTTGAGCTGTTTTGGGGTGAGGCGGTGCGTTCGCGAGGTGCGCAACTTTCTGCGTGTTTGCGCAGTTTCGCAGCGTTTCATACGCTGCGGATAGACTAACATAGCGGCGCTCAGTCCGGCAGCTGTGTTTAAATCAGCGGAAACAGCAGCGTGGCCCGACGCACCGGAGCGTTTTCACACACCCGCCGTTTTACGTGAGGTTTTTGCTCGTTGATGCACAGGAGGGAGGGAGGGGGGGGGGGGGGAGTTGTGGATATGTTTTCCTGGAAGTGCACGGTCTTACGGACACGCCGTGCAGCATTATAACCGCGGCGTCAATCAGCCTGTGCAGACTTTGGAGCAGATGTTTGTTTTTGTTGGTTTTAAAGACGCCTGTTCGCCATATTGTCCGCTTTGAGACTCGGGGTGGAAGAGGAGGAGGGGGGAGGAAAGTTGTCAAGAGTTAT
The DNA here is from genome assembly GCA_034769265.1 of Remorina albescens. Taxonomy (NCBI): domain Eukaryota; kingdom Metazoa; phylum Chordata; class Actinopteri; order Carangiformes; family Echeneidae; genus Remorina; species Remorina albescens. The sequence continues at coordinate 14,505,272 of CM068483.1, forward strand.
GACATTTGCTGCGCACAATCCCGTCATGGAGCTGCATGCAATCGACTTTGATCGAAAGCAAAGTAAGTCCACGGAGCGGGCCTTGGGGAGCTCCGTGCAGCAGTGATCAGGTATTTACACCACTGCTCACCAATCTACCGTGTAGTCTAACCGCTCTCGGCTCTTTGGGCGCTTCCTTATTGCTGATTTCTAACATAACATCACTGGCTATCGCTCGGGTGGTTGCACGAGTCCCTTCGTTTCCTGTATTTCTCGTTATGCCAAGTGGCAGCTTTCACTGTGAGCTACCGTCTTGTTGCTTTTGGCTGTCGCTTCAAAACTCCTTATAACAAACATCCCTTCTGCACCCACCTGGAAATAAATATGAGGAGGGGGGAAATAATAGCCTTTTTCCTCGCCCGTGCTTCACTTCAGCAGATTAATTTCTACTTTACTGATTGGGGCTGTTTGCTTGTGTAGGCCTCAGTTTCCTCTTTGCTGCAGACGAGTCAAAGCCGACTGAAAACTTTGTGTGCTTGTCAGAGAAAAGGACAGTGTCTAACCCCCTCCTTTCTCTCACAAGGTCCGGCACCGTAAAGAGGACGAGAAGAATGGACAACAAACCTCAGATTTAATTCTGGAAGGAGGTTTGCATGTTCCCCGCCCTGCACTTTTCCTTTGGGATTTATATTTCCTTCCAAATACCTCTGTATACACAATTAAACAAAGATTCTCTCAGCCGCAGGCATTGAAGACACACTAACTCAGTTTTGCACACTCTGTAATCAAGACTGAAGGCCTGGACTCCCAATATAGGGCCTTACAACATTAGTATGAGTCTTCCCCCTCAAGTTAATACTGAGAAGGGTGGAAAGCATCGGGCTGCAGCCATGAAGGAGCCTGTGCAGCATTCAGGGGAGGTCTATTATGGTATGGCGCCTCCAGCTTTAGAGTCAAGTCACAGTGATTCTGCTAGCACCTCTGGAGTTTATAACCCAGAAAAAGGGCCCCAAGGTGTACAGCACTATCAACAGGCTGCTCCTGTAAAGTGGATGCAGCAGGACTCCATACAGGCCAACGCCTGGTCTCAGGAAGCCCCCGTGTCAGCCTGGGGGCAGAACTTTGGCCCCTACGTGGGTGGAGTGAACAGGGGTCAGATGGTCTTTCACAAAGGAGTCCATGAAGGCGTAGCTATGCCGATGGGGGGCGAAAATCAACTACAAGGAGCACCCGTGCAGGTTTATAGAGATGCCAGTCAGAGTCAAGCTCAGGGAAGGGGGCTTGAGTGGGAGCAGCATGGGGCGGCAGCAATGCACCAGGCTCAGCTGCAAGCCTATCAACATGGCCACAAAGGTGTGGAGATCCAGGGACAGCCTCACGTGCCACCTCACACTTTGCCGGGGTCCATGCTGCAGCCCTTCCAGGCAACATTCAGGCCCAACAAGCCACAGTTTTCATCTGGTTATTACTCAGTTTTTCCGGGAAACAAGGCAATGCCGAACTTGGCCTATAGTGAGCAGCCTCAAGCACAGCAGCAACTGCTACACCAGATGCAGCAGCAACAAATGCATCAACAGCAGTTGCAGCAACAACATCACCTTAAGTTGCAGCAGCAACAGCAGCAGCAGCAGCAGCAGCAACATTTACAGCAACAACAAATCCAACAGCAACAAATGCAACAGCAACAACTGCAGCAGATGCAGCAGCAGTATCATCAGCAGCAGCTACAAGAGCGGCAGCAACAAATTCAGCAAAGGCAGCAGCAACTGCAACAACAGAATGTGCAACAGAAAGAAACAACACAACTTCAGGTGCAGCCAAAACTGCAACAGACCCAAAATTTTGCATCTTATCAGTCTCCTGAGCCTTGTCCACCTGATGCTGCATCTCAAAAGGAAAATGTCCAATCCATGGAGCTGCAGCAGGAACCGGAGGCTCAAACCTGTGATGTGTCAGCCATACCTGATTCATGTGCCGACAAGATTGCTGCAAATCCTGCAGACAGTACTGATGGACAACCAGCAGCCCCTCGCCGTTCACAGCGCCTTTCCAGGGAGGGACAGTCCCCACTTGGTCCCCCTTCGACAAACATCTGGTCTCAAGGCTCCAAAGAGCCTTCACCATCCCATAATGGGGTGGCAGGTGGACAGAGAGTAGGGGAAACCCAAGTGACTACGGGAGGGGTCATCCAGATCAGCAACAGGAGGAGGAGGGCATCAAAGGAAATCAACTTGGAGACTCTTGCTCACACGGCATCAGAAAGGCAAAAAATTGTCAAGGTTAACAAACCAGTCATTACCTGCTGCTGTCTTTCATTTCCTTTTTAATTCTACTAATTTCACACCAACACAACCTCAACTCATGGTGTTTGAGATGGCTCATCTGTGCAAGTGAGAGCAAATTTTATCATCTGGCAAAGTCGGCAAGCAGCTGTACAAAGAGGAAGAACCCTGTTTCTATGCAGAACTTCCCTATGGTTTACAAAACCCTTTTCTTGGGTCTGTTTACTTGACTCCTACAGCTGTTGAGTTTCAGCAATAGCAGGCTGTTCTTAAGAGTGGACAGGCATTTCAGGCACTACATTGTTATCTACCAATGTACTCATGCAATATAAAAAAAAAAGAAACTTCTGTTTTTTATAGATTGTTCATTTTATGGCCATGAGAAGGACGATTCCCTCAAACTCACTAATCAGGATTTATTTTGTTTACATCCTAAATGGTACATCCACTGGAAATGGCTTTTTTATTTTCTCTTTAGTACACTAAACAAACAAACAAAAAAAAGCCTAAATTGATCTTTTTTTTTGGTCATTTTTTCCCGCAATGTTCTGCACTCCACCCTCCGATCTGGTTATAGGTTTTTGTGCAGACTGTGTGTGTTGGATACAGTTGGAGCGGCTGCATGTCCACACACCTCCACATTCCTCAGGCTCCTTTGCAGTCATTCAGCAGAGCTTGGGAGGGGCCGACCTGTCAACCTGCACACCTATATCCAACAAACACACACACCAAACAGGTTTAATATTACATTCACAATTCAGACCTATTCTGTATTGTGCTTGCCAAACAGTATTTTTATGCGCTGTGAAATGAGTTTCACATGTATTAGATGTGGTGGTTGACTTTACCTGAAGATTACGAGATAAAACTTGATTTCTACCTTTCAAGTAGAATTAATGATTAATGGAAATTTTATCAGCATGAGCAGAAATATCGGGGAGAAACGTGCACATAGACAGAAAAAACATAATGGTAATAAAATAGCAGGATCTGTTTGCTTTAAAAAGACGTGTAATCCCTGTGTTACATTTGACAGTGTCACAGATTTTAGGCTTGTTGAACTGTTGGAGTCAGAATCAACTTCCTGTTTAGTGAATTTGGCGCTTAGAACAAAGAAGGATATTATTTCTTTTGATTTCAATTATGCAATTTAGCGCTGGTGATTTGTTGATTAGTTGATCAGTTTAGCAACAAAGAGTTAATGAGCAAGAGTTTTAATCAACATGACAGTTTGCAGCTTTTCATGCTGATAAAATTTATTTCGTTGGATAACAAGGCATTTGATGATGTGACCTATTTAAAACTGCCAAAGCAGCAGATCAGTCTATAAGGGGAAAAAAGCTTAAGTTGCAACCCTAATGAACTTTATTAGAATATACAGAATATGAATTTCAGTGAAAATTAGCTTTTATGTGTTGATGACCATGCATATTCATCCCATCTTCCTCTTTTATATCTGAAGACCTTTTCCATTTTCCTTGCTACTTCCCCTATTTCCCTGCAATGTTGTAATTTCTCCTCATTTTCCCACCTTTTTCTCTTTGTGCCACAGACAGAGGACGGTCCCCCGGGCAAACAGGCCACCATGGTGCCCCTGGTTATCCCTGTGTCTGTGCCAGTGCATAGGAGCCAAACAGATCCTCAGGGTGGATGGACTCAGGGCCAGCTCGGCCAGAGTGAGCGGCCAGCAGGACAGTCTGACCGCAAGCCTGTCATTGTGTCACGCCGGCGATCGCTCAGAAACTCCATGACTGAGAGTTTTGGTCAGGTTAGTTCTGTGAAGAGATTATATTTACATACTTGGATTAGTTATGCACTTAGAAGCTTTCTAGAGTATGTATGACAATGAACTCTTTATAAAAGTCATGTTTGTAGATGTTTACTGAGACAATGTTACACAACTACCTTGAGATCCTTTAAAGGGCAGGTTTGTCGTGTGTGACAATGCAATCCCACCCAGTGACACAGGGGACTTCAAAGGTCAAATACTTATGGCTACGAGAAGCTTCACAGAAACCATCCTTAGAGATTTCAGCCTGGAAATGATCCACTTTAGAGTGTCTGCTGCTGAAAACTGGGCCAGTGATATGGCGGGTGTGGATTAAATGAAGTGAGTCATTGATTTCACAAGAATCTGAAATGCACAGCTGTTTTTTAATTGTCTTCACATTGAAGCTGGATTTAACAACAACATTGCACTAATCATGTCATGGCTAGGAAAACATTTTAGGAGAATGTGATAATGATTGGCTCAGCCAGTTTTTAAACGAGAAATTAAGACCAGTGACAGATTAGAATATTGTTCTTAAGTACGCTCATCTTTATTCAAAGAACATTGACGCTCAAAAAGCATAATTGGAGAAACACCATGTTAGTTATTGATTAGTTCCTCTCTTTTCTCTCAAAGTGGCCTTACTTCTTCATGACATGGATTTAACAAAATGTTTAAAACTTTATCTCCAATTCTATGTCACATCATTTGGTCAGTTGGACATTCATGCTGCCAGTCTCATGTCAGGTCTGACAGGCTACTGAAGTTCAATGAGCTCATAGCCATGTTCATGAAATCAAGGTGAGATTATTTTAGCCTTGTGACTCAGTGTGTTATTACTTACTACATGCTTACTTACTTTTGGAAGTGGCCATTAAGAGATCAGGAGCTGTGTCCAAGTGGTCAGATACAATACTCAGATAGGCCAAGGAAGCATTCAGCATCACTCCACCAGCTCCACCACTGACTGTTGTCACAAACTAGGCTGGGTGTACAGGAGTTCCTAATAAAGAGCTCAGTGAATGCATAATCTTTAGGATTTCAGTCCTGGTTGATTTGGCAATACCAGTGGTCAGCTCCTGGTGTAAGGGTGTTACAGTCAGGGGAAAAAATGTTTTACAGAGGAACTCAGTTGCAATTGGTATTGTGTTGCCTGCTTCACAGTGAAAGCCATGGTGTGTTTTGTTATGTGAATGAGCAGCACTGAAAGGAACTGTTTGGCTTGCTTTGACATTAACAACCTCTCCTCCTTTCCCGTGTACCTGTCCAGGATGGAGAAAATGATCCTGGGCTGGACGAGGATGGGAAATCCAAATTCAAGCGGCGACCTCGCCCAGAGCCTCTCATCATTCCACCTCCCAAACCAGCCACCTTCATCCCTCCATCCGTCTACTCCAGCATCTCGACCTTCCAGAGCAACCTGCGCTCCCCAGTTCGTATACCAGAGAACCCCCTCACTCTGCCTCCCTACACTCCCCCACCTATCCTCTCACCTGTGCGTGAGGGGTCTGGACTCTATTTCTCAACTTTAATGACAAACATAGCTGTAAGCAATCAAATCCTGCCTCCCCCAGCTACACCCAAGTCTGCGACACGCAGCCTGCTGCGCACCTGTAAGTCTTGGTTTCTGCTTTTATCCTTCTATACATTGGTTAGAGGTTGATTCTACCAATAAGTTTTTTTCCCATAATGTGTAAGAACGTTTATTTTGTTTTTTCAGCAAGTTCAGAAGTTACACCCCCTGTCTTGCCTCTTATCTCTGATGCCACACCAGTTAGCCTTGAACCGTAAGTACCACCTCAAACTAACAGTTAACAAGTTCCTGAACTTTTTTGATATCTGTTCCAAAAATAACAAAGCTTAAATTACATATCCATATCTCCACTCTCCACTCCTATTTTCCGTCCAGGCGTATCAATATCGGGCAGGATTACCAGGCAGAAATACCAGATTTGCAGGATCAGGTTTCCTCTCAGTTTGATGAGCACAAAGCTGATCTGGTTTGGGTCCCAGTGGATGACGCTAACATTAAACACGGTGTCAAAGAGACCAGTAAGTGTCTCACAATGAACATCATCCACTGGCTGTTTTGTCATTTATTTAATGTGCGTTTAAACCCACTTCCCTTTATACAACACACCTCACTTTTATTTCCCAGTGGAGGATTTGATGAACATGGCCTGTTCCAGTGTGCTCAGAGGTGGAGGAACCAACCAGGAGCTGGCTTTGCACTGTTTACATGAATGTAAAGGTGATTTTCTTGTAAGTATAAATTGGTCAGTTTATTGAAATTCAGTTTGAACAGACATATTTTGGAAAGTCCTGAGAATGTCAACAAATTTTGATGAAAATCTTCAAATGTATTCATCAAATTATTTGTAATATTTCATTTTTTCAATTGAGCAACACTGATCCTGTTAAGTTTTGATTTATTCATCTGATGATGATTCTAAGGAAACACTGGAGCGTTTGATGCTTCAAGACCCAGTTATTCCCAGAGGCCATCAGTTGGCAGGTTATCACTACTCAGGCAAGTATTTATAGGGGAAATCAAGTATTTTGAATATAAGGCCCTCCTCACCAGTCCAGACAAATTTCCTGATTACATTAATGTTTTCCTCTCTAAAGAACACATTAAATTGTGGTGGGTCTACATTCATTCACAGGTTCTGACAGCTGGACTGCAGAAGAGAAGCGCTACTTCAACAAGGGGATCTCTGCATATAGGAAGGACTTCTTTATGGTGCAGAAATTGGTATGCTTGTTTGTTTTAATCTGCAATCAAAGCAAATAAAACAAAAAAAATGTGGAAGTGAATTGAATAATTTCTGTGTAGTGTCACTATATCATACATACTCATTGTGAAAAATTAGTGTAGTCACTTTAAACAAACATGAACTGATCAGTCATCAGTGAATGTTGACTTAATTTTCTTTAATTCTGACAGACGAGTTAGAAAATCAGCATAATTGCAAACAGGAAGTGGCAGCTCTTCCTTAAAAATAAATAAAGCAAGAAGAAAATTGGACTAAACAAGTCACATCCTGTTTATGAGACAGGAACTAACGGGATTTATTGGAAATGTGGTCTTCATTTCTATTGAAATCAAAAGTATCAAGAGTATAATTTAGTTCAGACAGTGTTTGTCATTATCTCACTATTTGGCAAGAATGTGTAGATGCTAGAGAGTGCTTTGTGAAAAGTATGAATGAATATGAGCAAAAATCTGTCTTTTCATGTTTGCTGGGCTGATTTTAAAGGTGCAAACCAAGACCGTGGCTCAGTGTGTGGAGTTTTACTACACCTACAAGAAACAAGTGAAGATCGGGCGCAACGGGATTTTAACCTTTGGACCTCCAGATTCCCCAGTGGAGAAGCACACAGAGGCTGTGGTGGATGTCAAGGTGAAGTGGATTGAATTTGGCTGCACTGATTTGTGGTTGAATAATATAAATATTCATTTAAATTTGGATTTGTATATATCAATAATACATTTCAGGTCAAAGGAGGATTAATAATCATTTTAAAAGCCTATGAAGTGATGAAATCTGTAATATGGTGGGAGATTCTGATAACCTGCATGTTGTATTTTCCTGGTCTGATTCATCATACAGGGTTCTCAGCAGTCAAAATTGACTTTCGGAGAAACGGACACAGATGACAAGAAGGATGTTTATGAGCATGAGAGCAGCCAGCAAGCAAGGGTCGCTCAGTCACTACAGGCTCATGACTATGTAAGTGTTTTACTACAAAGAGCAGCAGCTTACATTAATCAATGAATGGATCAACTGAAATTTTAGAAAGAGGTGGAAAAAAAAAATCTAATTTCCCAGAGCTCAAGGTGATTTTTTTCACTTTTTGATTTTTTTATTAAATAGTTAAAGACTATTAAATAGAAAAAACTGAAAATATGCTGAAAAGCTGAAACCAGAGAGTTTTTCTTTCAAAAATTGCCCTAAACAATTGATTAATGGCTGCAGCTCTACTACATATTCCGCAAGACAGTTATTTGACAACAGTACATCACACACACTCCTGAAAAATCTTTGACACAGGTTTAGTGAAAGACATTTGACAGTGGAGTAGAGCGTAATCAGTGATTTTGTCGTGTTTATTCTAACTGAAGTGTTGATAAGGATGTGTGTCAAGACGGTCGGTAGAGACTTAATTTCCACTGATGTTGCTGCTCCAGGCGGGAACAGTGCTGGTGATCAAAGAGGAGCGAAAGAAGGGCAAAGCACCAACGAAGCCCCCGCAGGATCCAGACGCAGTATTTCCATGCAAGAAATGTGCCAGGTTCGTGTGGTGATGTATAACTGGGAATATGATCTGGTGTCTTGGGTTTTTTTTTTGTTTTGTTTTGTTTTGTTTTGGTTTTTTTGTTTGTTTTTTCAGTCATCAGTAAATTATTTATTTATTTATTTTCGTGGAAAAAATAATTGTAACATATCTAAACATGCTTTTTGCCTCTTGAATGTGATATCCTAGACTACTTTGAAGAATTGCAATTGCTTCAAAAATCTTATAATAGCTGTGTTGTGTTTTTTAAGTGTATTAGAGTCAGTGCACAGAAATGGACACCTAGTATTTACCGAAATGCCAAGACCAAATACTGTTTACTATAGCTGGTATCAACAACAACATTTGGAAGATGATTGTGATTACGCACCTTAAACAAGCCAGGATAGGCTTTAGTCTCCAATTATCCTAAATTGAGTCTTACTCATAAATTTAAGTGAAAATGCTGTGTCCCTAATTTGCAGACTCGATAATGTCACTAGTCCATCATGGTGCTGCCTCATTTCAAACATCTGCTATTGTGTGTTAGGTTGCATAATTTTGCTCTTGTGTTTTAGGGTGTTTTATAAAGTAAAGAGTCGAAGTGCCCACATGAAGAGTCACGCTGAGCAGGAGAAGAAGGCAGCCGCGCTGCGGCAGAAAGAGCAAGAGGAGCAGGCAGCAGCCGAAGCTCGGGCCAGGAAGGCAGCTGCAGTCGCTGCAGCGGCGGCAGGTCATCAGGGAGGAAATGGAAATGGAGTAACTGACCAGGCAGAGCTTGATAGCAATGAAGACTCATCTGAGGGAGAAGATGATGATGATGAAGACTGGCACTGAGAGAACATAATAAACAAGGAGAAAAATCAATGAGATGGATTGATGGGTAAACAGTGTAAAGGGACTGAACAGAGAGGGCGCAAGAGCCACAGACAGCAGCACAAGGGAAATGCTCACACTCCACACTTTCTTTCTTATCTTTTAAATATTCAGAGGAGTTTATTTTTTGTAAATGCACTTATAATGAATGCTTCTGCTTTTGCCTTTTTATACCCATTATTTAATTGAATATGTCAAAATATTTTACTTTTTCATTGAGTGGACTTCGTTAGATAATCAGGATGTCTCTAGCAATAAAACATCAAGAACAAAGCAATCTATCACTTTATAGACACAATCCTTTTAAATAAAGATAGAATTTGTATTTAAAAAAAATATTTTCCTTAGGAAAATGATGTATTGAATTTTCATCAGAATTTTAGGTTGGTTGTACACTTCTGCAACTAAGGGACCTTTTGAAATTAATATGTACAAAAAGTATATATAAGACTGCCATATATTTATGATAATGCATCTTTCAATGATTTTGGTAATATAAAAAAAAACTAATCATGTCAGCTGCAATATGACTTGTGAATTGAAAAGTTTATTAAAATCGCAATTGTTTTGGAAAAAAAAAAACCCCAACATGTTTCTTCATTTTGTTAGACACTGACCCAGCAGGGGGAGGCAAAGCTTCAGCATGTTGGATAGCCTGCAAGACAGGCTTGAAAAAGCTGTAGTTTTTAGATTAAAGGCTGCTGAGCCAACTCATCTTCGGACATGGGGGTGTGATGAAATTTGGCATTGATCAATGATGACATAACTCAGCCAACTGGGAACTGTAGCTTGTTGCCCTCAGGAGATGAGATGCAGGGCATATTGCCCTGGGACTCCAGAGGACAATTTAGCCCTGTTTCTGTCTCCATCTCTTTCACAAGTTGGACTCTGAAAACTATCATTAAATTTCCCTCCACTAGAGAGGTCACCTCGAAGAGCTTGGTCCAGAGCAAACGTAGCTGTTTCTTATGCCAAGGCAAAAAGGAAAAAAGGAAGTGGAAGCCACAACTTCATTTTTTTTTTTTTAAATGGAACTTAATTAATTTTCTGTCACTTTTAATTTTAATTGAAGCTATATATTATACTCATAGTAAGATATTCTGTGTGATCTTGAGGCTGATGGGAATGTCATTAGTTTTGCCAAAGGTTTAGGGTTTAGGAAATCTGTAAATTACAAGTCATATATATGAATGCTCTGGCTACCTGCAATGATTGTCCCAATAACAAAAAATTCACTATCATTGTGGTCCCACAAGGCTGGTGTCAGGGATCAAGTCAGGACGACTCATTGTGTTGGGAAAATGTTTCCCAACCTCTGCCACAGTCCCCCAGTAGATTGCAATTGTATTTCAAGTGTGACAACATGTTTTCTCTGCCTACAGTTCTACAGTTCAGAATTAAATGTTCAGTTAATATCATCGAAATAAATGGTGCGGTAAAAACACATGATTTTCCCTCTGTATTGTCAAGAGGTTGTGTGTAGGCTGCCGGCATTTTTGACATTTTTAAGTGAGTTATGAGTTAGAAAATATTAATATTAGGAACTGCTGCTGTAGGAACCATGACTAAACAAAAGTTCAGTTCATGATAATCATCCCTCTACATAGGACCGCAGCGGTGGACTAATGGACCATTACTATCCCATCTGTGGTGCTATTGGCCAGCTACTTCACTTTATGAGTTTTTCCACAAATATCAAAAATAAAATAGATATAAAATTCACAAAAAACTGCAGCAACACCAAATCCTGTGGTGTTCCATTTCTCCTCCATATAAAACCATCCATCCATCCATCCATTATCCATCTGAACAAGTTGCTAGCCCATTGCAGAGCTCATATACAGAGCCAAGCAGCCTTTTGTGCTACAAGCAATTTAGAGGAATTTTCCTGGAGCATATAAACTGCACTCAGTGGGAGTCAAACTTATTGTACTTATTTTAACTTATTACTGTTGTGAAATCGTTTTCAATAAACTGATAAACTGTACAAATTAGATATACATGATCGTCAAGTTTAAAGTACTGGGTATGTCTGTTTTCTTGACAAATCTATAGCTGCGCCTGGAGATATATGAAGCTGTATTCACTGTCATCAATAGGCTCGTTTTGTCCATTGGCGTGTGACAAAACTGAGGTTTGCTGTGAGGATCAAATGTCTTTCTTCAGCACTGGGCGTACTAATTAGGTCCTATTAGAAACCCCAGCTACATGAACACAATAAAAGAGGTTAGAGGTGAAGGAGATGATAAAGACATCAGGGGGCAGAGCTGTGTGGAGTGAAGGAAACAAAGCAGAACAGTGGATCAATGTCACTAAATGCCTTGAAGAGAAATGAAGGGGTCGATGGTTCTTCTGAAGTAAAGTTATTGGTGAGCTGAAGATCACATTAATTTTGTCTGACAACATCACCAAAATCACAAAAGAATATATATATATATATATAATATTAGAAATAAGCTTTGAGCTGTTGTGTACGTGAATCCTTGTGTGAATTGAGCGGCAGAACTAGAAAGATGCCAAAAATGTGAGCTTTAAAAAAAATGTAATTATAAAGAAAATAGCAGGCATAAAGAGCACATAACGGGATTGCTTTCACAGCAGTCCCTCCAATCAACATTATTTATGTTCACTCATTCAGCTAGAAAACCATTTTCTGGACATGACTTGTGAGGCTGCAGGTCAAAGTCATTCCTGTAGCATCTACATAAAAAGAAGCAGACGTAGGTCGAGGGAAATTAAAACAGGTATCACACTTTCCTCCATCGATTTAGATACAGATTGGATTTTCCCAGTTGTGATTCCTGTCAGTAAATACATGTTGTTCAGATTCTTTAAAGTCCTTCATGAAACATCTTATCAAGCGACTTTTGAAAACCTAATGACTCCAAAGGTGGTCGTATTAATATAGGTGATCTGAAAACCAGGAGTTACAACAAAGCATTTTTTGGAAAGTGGTATCAAAAACAAAATTAAACCATTATGCGGTTTATTTACATGTGATTCAGTCTTTTACAATTTACTATAAAAACAGGATGCAGAGGACGTGTGAGGAGCTGGGAGCATTGGTCCGGATCCATTTCCCTTGTTTTGTGTACTAAAATCCTTCCAATCTGGCATATTTACAGGCTTTACAACTGGAAACCCTCAGTCAAATAAAAATGAAATAATGAGGCTGCTTCTTTAACTTGCTTTGAAGGCATTCTGCTCTACCAAATGCATATTATCTCTCCAGCATTGCTTACATCCAGCTGTCCTTGATGCCAGAACCAGAATCACTACATGTAATGACTATAGCCGCCATATAACTGAAAACCACTCGGCTCAATTTCAATGTTCGCTTGATGGCCTTGGCGGATGTAATCTGCGGCTGACCTCTTGAACTGTGACACTTCCTGCTTTGATTGGTTATCTGTCTGTCATCCTTATCCAGGGTTCTCCAGCATTTTGCTGTCAGTTTCAGTGCAGTGAACACAGAGGAGCCCCACTCTGCTGAAGACCAGCGGCCTCACTTTCCTCACACACTGGCTCACTTAATGGAATTGAAACCATCTGTCAGTATTTTAGCTGAGGTCAGCAGTTACTTTGTCGCAGTTATGCTAATAGCCCTTCGAATACAATCCATTCGTCGCTCAGGGTGGATATGCCTCAGATATATGAGGTGTTTGGGACTGACGCCGGCATGTTTCATGAGATCTACTTCCTTCTCATTTCAAAGGAACATATACATCTTGCCCTCAAGCAACAGCATTGCCTCAGCTCTTTTTCCCAGTGGCCAGCTTCCTGCAGGAGAAAATCTTCTTTTCCAAGGGATGAGGTCCATCAAGATCCCTCAGATGTCATATTGATTCCCAAAAGCTTGAAAAAGTAAATGTATTTTAGAAAATATGATTTTTCCTTGCATTACTATAAAGATGGCCACCCCCTTCATGCGGTATGGGATCGAAAATAAGATGTAATACTAGATAAATGGCTAGCTTAGCTTAGCATGTAGGGAAACAGATAATGTAACTGATCTTGATCTACAAAATCTACCCACAAGCACCTCTAATACTCACACTATATCTTATTTATTGCATCTGTGCAAGAAATGGAATTTAAAATATAGTTTTTTTTGGGGGGGGGGGGGGGGGATTATAACATATGGCATGTTCACTCTTACAGTTATCTGACTTGCTGTTATGTCATATTTTCAGTCTTGATGCTAAGCCAGGCAAACCACTTGCAAACTGTAGCTTCATTTTTACTAAATCATTCTTCTCATCTAACAGTTGAGGTGTAAGAGAATAAGTGTATTTTATAAAATGATGAAGCAATATTTCAGAAGTACAAGGCAGAAGGAGATGAGTTATACATTATGCAGAGAGTTTCAAGTTAATCATATTTATGGCATTTCTGTTTCAGGCAATTAAGAATTGCAAATAAATATTTTCCAAAAATGGACATCATCAGCCCTCACTTCACGACCTCTGTCTCCAGGACTGATCTCCCAAGTAGGTCCACTAAGATATGGTGACCCTTTCATATAATACAGCAAGAAAGTGAGCTGCTGAAGACAAATATAACTGAGAGAGCCTGGATCATAATGCAATTTTGAAATGTCAGGAACTAAACGGAAATAACACAAACGTTAATCACTTCAAGCCCTCTGCAGAGTAACTCAGGTGCATGAACTAGAACTGTACTGCTAATCAATGTCTACCTTAGCCTACAAACTTATCAGTCACCCCTTGTAGTGTTTGTGCTGTGCTGTGAAGTGAAGACTGGGCTGTCATCACATCACATCGTGGGTACGTCGTAAATGATATGACACAGCCACCGACTGTGAAGGGTGAAGGAATGAGAATTTAATCTTGCCTGAATGCCAAGACACAATTTGAACAGGATTTGAGGCACTCAGCAAATATTAGGGCAGCTGGAACGATCTGCATCATCTTCATCCCCAGTAAAGTCACTCATTGTTTATTACAGGAGATGTGTCCTTTGTTATGACTCTGCAGAATAGGCAGCTTGGGACTTTGCAACACGCTGAAATATGAAATTATCCATGAGTGAGAGAGGTGTTGTCTGTTGCCCTGCCAAATGCACTCCCTCACCGTAAGTGCTCTCAATTCAGTCCTCATTTCCTGACTCCTGCCAATCTTCCCATGAGGGCACAAGAGCTTTTGGTCTAAGTCCCCACTTTAACAAAGACAGTCTCTGTACAAGGACATTATTTACTGTCTATGCTGCAATCAAACACCCTTGCTTTACCAGAAATGAACAAAAGAGCACCACAAAATCACATTTGCATTGAGTACCTACCCTGTAATGCATTTTTAAGGTAATGTATTTTCTTTTAGCTGCTCGAGGCAGTGAATGTTTGATACTTTAGAAAATGTCTGATATTCTAATAGACAGTGTGTAGTTTCTCTAAAATATTCTGAACTTTTTCTCACTCATCATGTAGTGATGTCAAACCTTTATTATGTTTTTCTTATTATGACCACAAGCTACATGGCCACCACTTGGGCCAAAAAAAAGTATGTGTCCTGGCTTTTGTAATCTCTGATTTACTCTTTCTTGTGTCACAATTGACAATTGACTGTGTGACAATTGACACATTGTAGTTTTGTGTAAAACTCTTAATTTCATGCTATAATCAGAGTAAAATCCCTGGTTTGAGTATAAATGAAGTTCCTACCTGCCTCAACTGCCCTATATAAATGAGGGAGCTCCCAAAGTGTTTAACCACCCCACCATCAGTTCTCATAGAGTACACGGCTGTCTTTAATCTTCTGAATGCGTTATGTACAGCACTTTAAATTTGTGTGCGTAAATGTGCCCAGAACTCAGGTGGTCCTTTTCCAGCTGATTATCATCATGGATTTATTCCCCACCACACTGCCAGTAAAGCACTAATTTATTGTGCTCAACAGGCCCTGTCATATAATTTGCATCTGTTTAATGTGAAAGGTATTTATTCCTGGCAAATAAAACAGTCTGCACATAAAAGTGTTGGTTTAGCTGCTAAGTTTAGGTGGGTTTACTCTCCACTACAGCTCTGTCCTCCACACGTAAATCTGGTTGTAATGTAGACTGAATAAAGCTCTAGTTAAACAGCTTTACGGTTTCATCCATATTAGGAAATCTTAATGATGTTGTTGAGTGGAAATATGGTAAATAACCTGAACCAGAATTAGCCCTCCTGGAACAGCTGAAATTCTTAAACCACATCAGCATGTTTTCACTTTGTGCAACAAGGTTTCCCTCAAAGCCCTGAGCAGACACTTTAGCTTGGCCCGTGTCCTGTTCAGTGCTGCTGTGATCCATCACCAGATCTGATAGAGGCTGAATCAGTCATCCATCACAAAGTCATCAACATGCAGCCTTCTCCTTTCAGGCAGGAGGTGATGCAGTGCTCTGGATGTTCTGATTTATCTGCGCTTCCTGTACACCCCTTGTTGGCTTGCCCCGCCTGTTGAACCTGCACATTCCCCAACACCACCACGATTAAGAAGGCTTTGTGCACCCAGGCATGATGGAGCGTCAGCCTGCACTATTTGGGATGTAAACTACAGTTTGAGTTCTGATCTGTTGAAATTGGGAATTCTGTAGCACTATGGCCTGCTGATTGATCCAGGCATTCAGCCAGAAATCCATTAGTGAACATGCTGCATGACGGGGCTTCTCCTGCTATTTCTAAGATGGGCTTTCCTTGGTTTGGCCCTGACATCATCACCATTATTCATTATGCAGTTTTTAACATTACATTATACTTTATTGAAATGATATGAGGGCTTTTTGCCTGTTTTAGTAGTATAGCATATAATGCATGTTATCAGTCTCTGATGGGATTGCCCATGCACTTTAAATGAGAACCCAAAAAATGCAAACAGAAGTTGACAGTAAAGTGAAACATCTTTACAACCAAATCAACAATTTTGTGCATTTGAAAGCATGATTGAATGATAATTATTCCATTTAATGAAAAAGGAAAAAAAGTTGATCATTGATACAATAAAGCCTGAGATATTCTGGTCCAAATTGTCACACTACATTTCCCATAAATCAACAATGGCATATTTTCATTAGAATTAATTTAAAAGAATAATCTGGTTTATTTTCTCCTTTTCTCCAGGAATGCATCCAACTGTTATCACCAATGTTTTTGTACCAGTTTAATTTCTTTTCTTATTCTTCCTCACAGACATTTTCCTTGCATGTTTCAGACAAGTGTAGTATTTTCAATAATGATTGGATAAGGGGACAGTAACAGCTGTTTTGTTGAATCTTTATTTTTCTTTACTGACAGTATCTCAGTTATCTATGACATGAAACTTCCTCACTGTCTTGATTGACTCTTGTAAATCAGTTCATTGATGTTGCTAATTTTTCCACAGGAAGTGTCCTTGAAGGTGTTGAAAAAGAGTTGTTTTGTTTTTTTTATGACAGTCCCTGGTTGCAAATGCTTTAAAATGTATGAAAAAATTAACCGGCTAAAATAAAGAATGTCATGCATTGAATGTTGTTTGCAGTTTTTACATTCATCAGTTAGGAAGGTAATAATAATAAAGAAAGCTATTGTAATAAAGTTTGCTTTTATAATCCAGTTTAAAGTTAATGCGCCACTTCACAGCAAACTCATAGCTGAAATCCTTTAAATCAATCAACACACTTTATGTCCTCTTCTAAAACCAGACCAGCTGGTCGCTGAATCTTTTCAGGCAAAAGAATTTATTTTTTTACAGGACAGTCTCAAGTTTTGGATTATATCTTTGTTGTGACTGGAGGTACCTTGGCACATAAAACACAATACACATGATCCTGGCTTGGACCCACAGACTGCAGCTTTCTCAGCTTATGTTAAGAAAGACAACCTTTGTATCTGAACAACAAGTTTACAAAT
Organism: Remorina albescens; assembly: GCA_034769265.1. Lineage (NCBI taxonomy): Eukaryota > Metazoa > Chordata > Actinopteri > Carangiformes > Echeneidae > Remorina > Remorina albescens. Next base: position 14,522,343 of record CM068483.1, read on the forward strand.
CAGCAACAGCAAGTTCTGGTTTAGAAATTCAACTATCTAGCTTTATGAAGCATATTCACAAACTTTTGAGACTTGCAAAGTTTCATAAATTGCAGTTTTCACTTTTAATAAGAGGCAGTGGTTTATTGATAGACCAATGCATCTTATAAATGGTGTTCATTTTGTTGTTTTGACAAATTTGTATACAGAAATGATGACAACACCACATAAATCTTCCTTTAGTTTCATCTTATTGTACATTCAATCAATAGCCACATTTTCTCTGATGCCTGTGAACAATGTAAATCAGACTTATTGCCTCTTAATGATAGCAAGGGCGCTGCTGTTTTCAATCTCTGCTTGGTGTCCACATTTTGCACCCTTTGTGTTATTGGGGCAGACAATTGTTCCGTCCAAGAGTGCTTTCTCTGTTTACGCTTTCAGATAAATACACTGTCGCTGTCTCTTATTTAAATTGAAATGACAACTCCAATAATGGCCATATCTGGACTCCGACATAAACAATTGTTCTCATTCGCTGTGGCTACAGAGATTCTGTCTGTGATGGTGTATGGATTTTGGAAACATGTTATGTAATAAGTCATGAGGGTGAAGTAGTGACTCTCCTGCACAGTTGAAAAACCATCTGCAAATGTATTCTCTTGCTGATTAAATCCAGTGAATATTAATAAGCAGCAGTAGGTTGGTGCAATAAAGAATAATAAAATACTTTCCTGTAATAAATGGATAGGGTTCTTCCACTAAATATATGAGATCATGGGAGAAATGGGGTCACCTTTTTTTGTCCTTATTCATTTTACTGAAGTCTAAGTTAAAATTGCATTAGAAGCTAAGATAAATTGATTACATTAATCAAGAAAATGTAAATCAATAGGCTGCTGACAACAGTGGAGAAGATGCTGCTTTCATATCTGGGCTATATCTTAAGAAAATACCCCAAAGGAACTGATTCATCACTTTGGCAACACCCCCAAGAATAATTTTATGGCTCATCAGACCAGAACAGAAGTCCAGCATGGTTGTGCTTAATATTAAATGACCTTACTATCTTCTGTTGTCACGTTTACAGTGATACTGCTTTGACTACTACTTTTTCTGCTTTAAGTGTGTTTAAGTAGAAGGAGCAGAACAAAATTTAGAAGGAAGCTTATCAATAGATATACTTTCACCTCTCCAAATAAGATGCATAGCAGCTTTATCAAGAACTTAAAATTCACTCATCAATTATCTATAAGGTCATCTTGAACTAATCAAAGAAATCGCTGGGGCACAATAAAGCAATAACACTCAGCAATGTGGTGGCCAATTACTGTGGTGGCCAGTGAATAATGTCTTCAGAGATTTGTTAAGTGCTTTTGCTCTTGCAGCACACCAAAGTCAATTTCCATGTTAATGTCAAATCGAAGACGCAAAGCAACACTGCTTGTAACTGATCCTGACATGAAACCTAACAGGGGCAAAGTAACCTGAGAGGCTGCTGTATCACAACAGATACCCACAAAAACAAATAAGTCAGAGAGAGAAAGGTGATCCTGCAAGGCCGAGGAAAACCTGCTCCCAAACTCAGAATCAGAAATCAGAAATCAGAAATAGTTTTATTGCCAGGTATGTATAAACATACTAGGAATTTGACTCTGGTGTTTCAATTGCGGACAAGGGAAAGACAAAAAGAAATATATATATATACATACATATATGCATTGAAATTAGAAATATTTGCAGTGGGATATGATACAATTGTGACATGGTGCAGTAATGTGCAAATGTTCATGAGGTTGTCAGGTGTCTTATGGGGAGCTCTGGGAGACGGCCTGGGGGAAGAAGCTCTGACACAAAGGAAATTTTTTCTGGAGCTTTTGGAGTCAGTGGAGACGACATTTCCTCCCATTTGACCACTATTACTGTGTGTACAGAATTCCCCGCTAGGGGGCACTTACCCCGATAAATGAAGGCAAATGGACAGGTATTAGCCAGGGCACCTAAGTAGGGAAAGGGGTCCTTTGACTCTGCGCACGCTGAGAGCGGCTTGGCTTTCCACTCGGGACCGCTAATGAGCAGCTGTAAGTCTGTTAACTAACTATATCATGTGTTGAAGTAACTTTGGTGTTTCGTGTCCACAGTTTACTGTGTTGTGGGTTATTGAAATAGTTTGTTTGTCCCCACTGATATTGATTTGAGTCGACTTAAGCCAGTAAACCGTTTTTTTTTTGTTTTTTTTTAATCACTGTTTATAAGATATGATAATGGTGCCTCATGAATGTAACATGCTAATGCTAATTTGTGCTAATTTGACAATTTAACCGGGACTTCTGTCAGTTTTACTGTTCCACCGACTTACTGTTGTTTTTTCTTTGGTGTATTATTTCAGATACCATACATACATACATAAATGTACACAGTCCTGCGTTCATAGGAAGATGTTAACCTGCTCACCATTGTGATTCATACTGAACATCAGTAAAGTGGAATAAGAGTCTCTAACCAGAGACCCATTGTAGATGAGGAGCTGGCACACAGTTATAAAGGAGTATTCAGCATTTCAGTCCGTTAAACTTTACACTGTGATTATTCGTGAGGCACAAAAGTTATATCTGATAGTTTGTCACGTTTAAAGCTGTCGGGTTCACTCATTTCCACAAATCACGGTATGATTTTCACTTTGTCTTTATAATGTGACATTTATCACTCAATCACAGGAGCCCCGTTTTTTTTCTCTTGGCCACAGAATTTGCAAAAAAGTTTTTTATGACATTGAAATTGTCTTCATAAAAGTTAGCTTTAATGTGTCTCTTCTTTTTCCCTTTTTAAAGCACATCTTCAAGGATGAAAGGCAGTGATCGTAATTTCAGTTCGACTGCTCAAATCTGTTTGATGGATGTTACGTCCTTACTCCAAAAACAGTCATGCCAGGTCCTGTTGCAGCAACACAAGTGTACAAGATCTCAATAAAATAATCCATTTGATGTAAATTAAACTGCATTGCATAAAACTAACTAAGCTTTAGTTAAAACTGAATTTAATAAAGTTGGAGATTCTCATGGATTTTCACTGAAAGATATTTATTGATTCTCTGAAAGGCTGACTGGACCCAGTTACAGAGCACTGCAGTACATGGCACAGCAGTAACATAAAATGACTATAAAACCTGCTACTAAGGTTTAAAAAAAGAGTTCAGTCTCGATTTTATGGCTGCATAGACGTATTTCAACATCATGGGCTGAATAAAATAAAGTAATAAAATCACACATCTCCCGTACCATAAGATGAAAGTGAGTGACTGTTATTCGTTCTCTAAATGTGCTCATTTGAGCAGATTCAATTAGGTCCTTATTTTATTATTGCCATTGCGTGACTGCTGATTTGCAAAGACATATCTTAATTTCTTCCTAAGGATATGTGTAGCTAATTTAATAGTTGAATTAGTTCAGGGCAACTTTTGAGAATTTTGAGAAAGCAAGAAAAAAATACAAGATATTTTGTTTGCAGCTGTTGAAATACATTTTTTCCACTTTTTGTCTTATGACCAAAAAAAATTATATATTTTGCTTTTGGGCAGTTGGTTGTTACCCAGGAAGCTTGGAATCAGTCTTGACTGTTTTTGACCAAACAATTATTCAATCACCATCAGTCTATTTGTTAGATGCAGCCTTGCATAATTAATCAACTGTAATTTTATTACTTACTTTTTTTATGATAACTAATCTTGCTCTGATTTAATCGCAATCATTGGATTTTTTTTCTCAATTGGTCCGACTAAATACTTTTAGGGCCAGCTTCTGTTTTTAACTTTTACAGTAACCATGTTTAGCTGTGTGCAGCACGACAGAGGACTTGGAGGTCCATACATGTCCATATCAGAGCGGTACTCTGCAGAAATCGTGGTGTTTTTGTCATCTTGTCTTTCTCTGGCCCATCCCTCCTCCATGCAATCTGCCTCAGTCGCTCTCTCTCCTACTCCCCTCATCTGATTCATTAGCAGGACTCTGAGCCCTCGTGCCCTCTTACTGCCTCCATTAAATCCCTGCCCTCTCCATTGCAACTCTCCATGGATAGTGAGTGCGTCAGTTCATCATCTGAGCTAAGAGCTGCAGCAATGTAGTCAACATTTTTCATCCTATCCACTTTATCTTTACTTGGACCCAGCCCAGCCAAGCTAAGCTCTCTGTCATTCTGAAACACATTAATGAGATGTAAATTCAATTCATGTAATGTTTGTGAGCCGGTAATTAACAGTGAAAGAGATACAGTACCTCTAAGACTCTTTTAACAAATATTCAACGCTTGCTTTTGTTGTACCTGCTGTAAAAATGAAACAAATGATACTAAAAAAAATAGATTTGCTACCCAGTGCTACCCAGTTTATTGGCCTAAATTATGAAGTATGGCAATGCCAATAAAGAGGCTCATAGATATTGATTTACAAGAAACAAATGTTCAAAATAGCCCAATTATTTTCATGAGTTAGACAGAGATATTGGTGGGAAATCCCACAGACGTAAAACAAAGCTTAAGAGTAAAACAGAAGCACAAACATGCTCCATGTAGAGGTTAATTACCTCCCAGATAAAGAGCCAATCTGGCGCAAAATTAAACATTTTTGTGAACAATTATTATCCCTATTAGCCACCCACTGAAAAGAAACAGATCAGGTTAGAGCAGTCTGCAATTTTTGCACTGATACATCCGCATATTGGAGATATTTTAATGATCCCGAATTTTCAGGCTCATTAGTAAAATGAGAAGTTTACCGTTTGTAATGTAGATATTCAAACCCTACAACCTCGTAGTGCTGAAACCTGTAACCTCACATAACCTGTCCAAACAACCAGGAGTTGAATTTGTCTGCAAGGAGAAATGTCACAGATCCCAGTGAGGCTGATGCTGCTGAGCATGGTGAACTGGAGCTGTGCTGAGAGCGGACGACTGAGGTCAGACTGTGTAAAGGTCTGAGCCCACATCCCTTTGAGAGGGATGCATGGCCACACATGGGACATTGGATTATCTCCTTATCTCTTCCTTTGTAATTGCTGAGGGTTTCCTGGGCATGGCTGTAATGGTGGACGATTGCCAAACCGGAGAGCTTAATTGAAATGCTTCACTCCTCCGTTGTTCATTAATGGGATCAGTCACGCTGTGCAGTGTCCAAGGTGAGGTGAAGGTGAGTTTGGCCTTAGCTGGTATTTTTTTTCTTTTTTTATGTCAACGTGGGACAATTGAGATATGATTGAGATTTTTTTTTTAATTCAGTTATATATAACAGTTAAAACTTTCAAGGTTAATGGAGAATGATTAATATTGACATCAGGAGGGGAGTTTCTCTGACACTCCCCCTCCCAAAAATAATATAGAAAGGGGTTTTTCTCTCACTGTTGAAATCGTTGAGAATTTTGTATGTACCTGTGTCCTTCTTGATCACGTACTGCTCTTGCAGTCACGTAATCATTCTTTAAACAATGTATAGGAATTAAATCTGGCATGGACACCCTCGTTCTTGAACTGGAAAATTGTTTAGTTAACTGGTTAGTTACAGCCACAGAGCCAAGTCAACAGATGAATTTTTCCTGAGCAGTGGAGCAAAGACATCATCATGTGTTTCAAAGATTACTACATATGTTAGACTTTGATCATTTTATTGGAGCTGATTATTCAAATTATTGTTGTTTTCTTTGTTTAAACACAAATTTAACCTTAAATGCCAAAACATTATCTAACCAACAAAACAGATATACAACCTGCTTTACCTTTAATTTAATTTGAAATTAGTTTCCAAAACAGTTGGCCATGTCCTTTTAGTTTTTATTGCACTGATGTTTGGGCCAGGGGTTTTTCCTGTTAGTCATTTGTATTTATACAAGGATCCATCTAAGGACAGGCATTGCAGACTAGCTAAAGCTCTAAAGACTGTGGTATGTGGCGTAGCTCCATGTACTTGTTATTATAAAAATAAACATGAAATAAATAAATACAGTATGTTTAATAACCTAATAATAAGCCATAGCAAAAACACATTTATATTGTTTGCTTGATAAAAATAAAGTTTTTCTGAGGATAAGATGCAAAGCAGTAGGCAGGTACAACTGCAGGATTCCTACATGCCCGATATCTAAATTTAAATACATTAAAAATGCTTATGCTTGATTGAAATGCAGCAGATTGATGTGAGGTGCAGCCAAAAACTCTGTCATTAATAACACAAACAATATCCATCCAGCCTTGGTGTAATAAACCTGCATAAGGAAAAAAGGTGGAATCCACATATAAACAAAGTGGCTTGGTTGTTCTATCTGACCCTGAGCTGAAACCACACAGCTTCTGGTGATGGCTGAGTGAAAGTGATATGGCTGCACTCTGTGGTGAGCTGTACCATGTAATGACTGTGATCAAAACATAATATATTACAAAAGCTAATGGAAAAATATTAAGACTGTTTCTCCCAGCTGGGGCCAAAATGATCTTTGATTCACATGACAAAAGACAAAAACATTTCCACTTTTTTTTGCTTGCCTGACTGGCATCACACAATCGTTTTCCAGCTCATTAACAAGTCTTTGCTTTTCAGATGTGGTTCATTATCTTGATAAACGTTGAAGCATGCTGCTGTTTTGCTTTGTACAACCACAATCTTTCTCTCTGATAACAGTATATTTTCAGAATTAGTCTTTTCCAAAATATAACAATTTTTAGATGTTTCAATAATATGTTAAAAGGGACTTTGGATGGTGGTTAGTTTTACTTGTTGTAATTTAAGTCAACGCTGTGACCTTTGTTTAAATTTAATAGAAAATCTTTGGTCAGGAGTCAGATGTTTTATAAAGCTTTTTACTCCTCAGTCTAAATGGGTCATATGTTAGCAAGGTAAGCTTTGATAGTTTCGTTAGCTGCCTGACAGCTACAGATGGCAGTTCATGTGTGTAAATATTTAATGATAGCTAACTCCTATATAAAAATTGGTATGCACGGTGAAAATGTGTTTCAGTGTAAACCTTCATGCACTTGGGAAAAGTGACAGCATCAGGATTTGTAAATATAACCAACACTGATGTCATTAGGATATAATAAGTTGAGTTATTTTGCACATGAATCATTGCAGACTATGACCTTTTTCCTTCTGTGTGAGGTTCAGGGACTTTACAGACCCTGAGGCTTTATATGGGTAATATACTAAAGTCATACTTTCAGCTGAAGCCAAATGTTGGAGTTCTCAAAGGTTTATTTTTTTCCTTCAACTCCAAAAATGCATCAACGAACAGTGCGAACAGCCTGATGTTTTAGCCCTCTCCATCTTTCTCTTCAGTGACTCTAATTTAATATTTATGTCGAGCAGACTCTGCAGAAGGGTCCCCTCCTGACCACAGTGCAGGGCTGAGAAACATCACTGTCTATTCTGCACCCAAATAACTCACTTCAAATCAACATCAAAGTGCTGGCCAGCAATTACAAAACTATATCCCAAAGGCAAGAGGTTAAAACACTGTTTAAATAACACAAATTGATTTGTTTTTACTTCCCAACGACTGCAGCGTTTGTGACAGGAATTCAATTGTTTAGTGGCACCTTTTATCTGAGTATTTCATTGCTCCACCACATCCAATCAGCTTGGATTAAGCCTTCATTTGACCCAACAGGAGTGTTGTAGTCAGAAACTTCCCCTCAGCCTCAACATAATGGAAGTTGTAGTTTCATTAAAGAAAAAAAGCCTAAAGGGAGGTCTGAAACATAACTCTCACATTAATTTCTGCAACATTGGCATTTGTGTTGACACATACACTGTGACCTTAACAGGTAATTGGCATTTTTCCCTTTACATTAACAACGACCTGGGCAATGACTTTCATACCCTGTACATACAAGAGAGTGGAGTTTCACCTGCAGTACTGTGTAGGGTTTATTATAGGAATTTAAAGGCATTAACATACGTTACACACATGAGAGAACGAATAAATATCTGAAGAACAGAGAAGTCTCCTTCAATACATTGTATTGACCTGAATATTTAGATACAGGCTCATTATGTCAAATATCTTTGTTGAATTATGGGTTGTTTGTAACTTTAATGTTTCTGGTCTTTTGTTTTAAAGTTGGTTTATGGATGTGTTCTTAGTCCAGTTTATCCTGCAGGAGTTTTGCTGCCACTGACCAAATAAATAATGACAAATGAAAGTAGTTCATCGCATCTCCAGACATCTGTAGTGCAGAAATAAACCAAGTGGAGAATCTGCCAAACAGCTGAGAATTGTCCCTGGCAGAGATGATGAGCCTAAAAAAATTCTACCTGTCAGACTAAATTACTTTGGAAAGAGAGGGATTCTGTTTCTTGAAGCCAAGGCAGACATTTTTCCCATATTACCATATTTTGTGTTTCACTTTGGAAATGCTTGAAAGACTGTGACATATTCAGGCCTGTACAGTATATCATGTTTCCTTTTAGTAACGTTCAGGTCCAGTCCGTGCTGCAGATGATGAATAAGAAACCAAATCTAGCATCTGCAACAACCCCCAAAATATAGCTTTCAGAAGTCAGATACCAGGTACCAGTAGCTGTGGAAAATTATGGAAAATAAAAAACGAGAAGAAAACACAGTCTGACATAAGTTCAATAAGTGAATGCATTGTTGCCGGGAGCAAAGTGACATAATATTGAAATCCACTTCCCTCAACAGAACCAAAGGCCACAGTCACAAGGCTGAGAGTAATGATGAAGAACACAAAAATATCGTTATCTGTCGCTGGTGGTGCGGAATCACCGTCAGCGACTTATGTGGTGGATTCCTCAGCACAGATATTATTGATCACATAAACATTGAAAGGAGATTTTCCCAGAGAGTCATTAAACGCAATAGCTGAGTAAAAATCAATTGGGTGGTATCTTTTCACTAAAACTGCTGTTCTTGTCTATACTTTATACTGTACCGAGTGTGTGCAAGTTACAGCTTTCTACATTGCTGAACTTATTCTAATAAAGGTGTTTGGGGATAGCCGTTATGCAGGACTTGTCAGTAACTCAGGTGCTGTTTGATCACAACCTAGACTTCTTTATTGCAATGTTTCAAACTCTATTTGGCCTGTAAGCACTTAAATCAAACAAAGTCTGTGATTAACCACGCACATATACATGATTATGAGGGCCTGAACATAATGTCTTGCTCTTTTGTTCATCTGGTGACCGCTGATATTTTTCTTTTCATAAAATTTTGAGCAGTTTGATCCACGCATCGATGAGCCATGATGTAGAATATTTTATTGACTGTGCGCTGCCTTTGTAATCAGAGCTTGTCTGCACCAATTATCTGGGTTTCCCATTACAATAAATGGCAGCTGGCAGACATAAAGCATAGAAAGTGTGGATGAAGCAAAATGCAAATCTCCACACCTGAAGCCCAGAGATTGAAACTCATTTAGTACTATTAACAAATAATCAGTCAGTAACAGGCATATCTGTTCGTGTTAGTCTGTGGTCAGTCTTTACGCAACCTGCTGTAAAGTAAAAACTGTGTGTCTGTAAGGAAACCCAGCTCTTCAGCTCCTCACTCAAGTCTATTTATTTCCTTTATTAAATAGGTTCCTATTAAATTCTGCCAGTAGATAAGAAACCATCTGAACTTTCTAAATCCAGCTGGAAAATAAATGGTTCATGTAACACAGCATTTTTTGTTGCAAGTACAAGCCATGTCAGCTTTCAGAGAAGATGCTTCTGGCCAACTGCACGAGCACCTTTGAGACCCCTGCAGAGGAATGATTTTTACATCTCTGGCTCTATAGGACAGGAGCTCATTCAACCAGAGATGATCAAACTGGACAGGAAATCCATGGAAAGAAAAGGATGGAGTAGGTAAAGAAAGGTTCTGCTTTATTTCAGTGCTGAAGAAAAGATGTTTTGATGATGATGTACAGGTTTTAGAATCATTTTATCCAGGAAAAGCGGAAATAATCCTGTTATACTTTATGGTGATAAATCAGTGTTGTGCACCTGAATTTGAAAACCTTCTCCTGAATGAGCAAATACTCCTGCTTATTATACGTCCTGTGATAAATGACAGGCATATTTCTTGTGATTTACCGAGTTTTATTTCATGTCCATCTAAGTTACCCCCCAGGAGTCACCCAGCATGCCAGCAAAGCTATCCATAGCAAAAGTTTGATAACGATAACCTGGCACATCAGTGCTGTGAGAGAGAAGTGTGTCCTCTCTTCATCAGTATCAATGATATTGCATAATTCTACTAATAATTCTTCTTCAACTATTTATATCACTTTTATTTTTGTTCATGCAGACTGTGCAACATCAGTCAACTCAGATATCATTTTTAAACATCAAACAGTGTTGCTGTCATTCTAGACTTTTGTATTTGCTGAACTCTCTGACAAATCAATACAGGACATTACTCGAAAAACATCAGCATTATGGCCTCCTACATGCATCACTGCAGTTTTCTCAAGCAGAAAATGGGCTTTCAAACCTCTGAGCAAGGTTCATATAAATCCCTTCAGGTTTCCCGGTTTTAGCAAGACTCTATATTTCACAAGCTATTTCCTCGTTTAGAAAAAAATCACCATGATATTTCACTGTCAAGTTGCAGGAGGAAGACAGTGTAGGAAGGCAGGGTCAGTGACGGAGCGCTTCGCCCTGAGAGGCACAGAGTGACTTACAGTCGTAAAGGGAGCGACATTAAGTGAAATGGCAGAGATCTCATTTTGCTGCCCCATTTTCACAAGTGTCATTGTCATACACCTCTATGTCTTGGAGACTAGAGGCATCTGTATCGTCTCCTACACTGCTCTCACTGTTCCTGAAGGTGATACCTCCAATAAAGGGATACATGCTCTCTTTGAACAAGTCCCTGATATTATAATACGGGAGTTCGGGGTCCTGCCTTTCAGGCTTAGTGATGCATTGTCCCTCCATGGCTTTGTTTCTTTGATAGTACTTTGAAAATTTATTAAAGATGATGGTGATGGGCAGAGCCACCACTAGCAGGCCACAGATGATACACAAGGTGGCCACTATCTTCCCTGCCAGTGTCACCGGGCAGGTGTCACCGTAGCCGACCGTGGTCATGGTGATTGTGGCCCACCACCAGCCTGAAGGGATGGTCCCCAAGTCTGTGTCCTTCTCCTCCTTCTCCGCAAAGTAGATAAGGGCAGAGAAGATGGAGATACCCACTGAGAGGAAAAGAAGAAGAAGACCCACCTCGTGGTAGCTGTGGCGGATGGTGGCTCCCAGCGCTCGCAGCCCGATGGAGTGACGAGCCAGTTTGAGGATTCGCAGAACCCTCATGAGGCGCAGAACCTGCACGACCTTCCCCACATTCTCGATGTCCTCGTTCTCCTCTGCGACCTCCTCGTCAGCTGTCTCCAGAGCTAATGTGGCGTAGAATGGCAAAATGGAAGCAACATCTATGATGTTTAAGGGGTTTCCCAGGAACTTCCTGCGGGAGGGCGCAACAATGAGCCTGATGATGAACTCGGCAGAGAAGCAGGCGATGCAGATTTCCTCCAGGATGGCGAGGACGGGGTCCTCGATGGGCCTCTCATTGTCATCCACGTGCTGGAATTCAGGCATGCTATGGACACACATGGCAACAATAGAGGTCAGGACCACGCTGAGGGAGGCCACGGCGATGATCTTTGAAGCTCTGGAGTGACCCGGATCCTCCAGCCTGAGCCACACGTAGCTCCTCACTTCTGCACACCAGGCGCCTTTGAATTTGGCCAAGTCTTTATCAAGAGCAGAGAGCTCCTCGAAGGACGAGTCAAAGCTGGGCTGCTGCTGGTCATCGCTCCTGATGTCCCAGTCTCTGTCCTCAATGTACTCCTTCCTCTCATGGTACCAGTTGCTACAGCAGGGGCTCAGATGAAGCTCCTGGATCCCCCAGTACTCGATCTCCTGGTTGAAGGAGAAAATGCACAGCTCTTCCATCATGTGGATGCGTCCTGTGCGGTAGAAATTGAGCACACAGAGGAAAACCCGAGGATTCCTGTCAAAGTAGTACTCCTTGTCGGCCGGGCTATAGTCATCACACAGCTCCAGGATTGCTGCCTCGCTTTGGCAGCGCAGCAGACGAGCCAGCCGCGTGTGAGGGAAGCGGAGCAGCATGTCAGGATCCACTTCATGTCGTACCCCTCCCACATTGAGGTGGACCTGGTCCTCCTCATTCCCATGCCGATGGAGGATTTGCCCATACCCCATTGTCCTGATGATACGTTCAGAGACATGACATATAAATTATGTCTGTCAATTTATCAGTTTATAGTTTTATTTCATGTCAAGAAAACGACCCCTAACCATCTGGAGATAGAGTTGTGAGAGAAACATTTATGTGGACAGATGTCTATCAAGATTATCAAGACAATGTCTATCAAGACATATTTGCCAGCACAACACATTTGTCCTCTGAAGGGAAAAAAATCGATAGAACATACACAGGAAATGGCTTGTGCTGGAGTGAGTGAAGAGGCGTGAGGTACTGTCACTTCTTGGAGGGCTCAAGAACAGGATTATCACTCGAGGAATCAAATTACAAAGCAGACTAGACTAACTCAGAGGAAATGAGAGGCAACAAGTTGAAACTGAACACATACACCAACCCAAAGGACTGTTTTCCAGTATATGTAAATTTCTATATTGTTCTTTGGGCATTGACAAATACCTTCTGGCTAAAATACTGCTTGTTTGCATGCACATACATACATTGCATGCTGACTTTTTGTCTAAACATTTATTTGCCACCAAATCCTATCTACAAATATCTGTTACTATTAAGTTAAATACTAAATAGAAACCAATAGAAAATGGAAAACTGGTGCTCACCTGCACTTGCAGCTTTTCTTTCCATGAAAAATAACTTTTATCCAGCTGTTTTCAGATTTGGGTTGCACACAGCGGGGTCACTGCAGGAGGGAGCGCGGGGCTGCATCTTCACGGACAGGACAAGAAGAGCTGAAGGCAGGACAGCAGCACGGCAGCAGTTTATTCCCTTTTACAGGGAACAGGGAGGGGCAAGAGAGGAGGAGAGATGAGGAGAGGAGAGAGGAAAGAGGGAGGGAGGGAGGCTGCACAGATGAAGGAACACTATTGTAATAATACAGAGTGGTTTTATTTGTCCAGGAGAACAATATTTCTAAATAGAACTATAGTTCAGTTGCCATTTTGAACCCCTGAAAGACTTTCACTGTGTAACAGCTTTACGTACCACTTCTTGAATGCATGTGTAATATTTAGTAAAAATGCACTTGGCTTGTATTAAAGTGAGACCAAAAGCAGCTTATCTGTGTGCTGGAGGGCACAAAGAAAGTAAGAATCACACACTGGCATTTCAATCTTTTGTGAAAAAGCACTGCTCCCAAGCTGAGCGCCAACCCAGGCAGGTTTGCCAGCAAAAGCCGAATACAGCATACTTTTATTGTAACAGTAGATGAACAGTTTTGTTGTGATTGCAGCCACAGCCGCCGGGTTTTAAACCAAACCGGCTGACAATTTGTAATCTACGAGACAATTCGACAAACTAAACCATCTAACCTGTCTCCCGGCTGAGAGCACTTCCTATCGTTTTATCACCGCCATAAAAAACATCCACGGCATCTCCCAGGTGTGATGCTTATAGTGTAAGACTAATTGTTCCAAAGAAAAAGAACCAACCCTGGCTGAGCTTTGGACCAATTCTGTACTACTCTTAAAATGAATGTGCCCTCTTAACATTTTTGTGTCTCATTTGGGAGAATATACTTCTCCGATCATAATTTTATGTGTAGTGTAGTTGTGTGTAAGGCAAAAGAAAAATTTCTATGTGTTTATTTATATTTTTATACTTTTTTTGTTAGCACTCATTATTTGAGAACTATATTCTTTTGCCCTTTACAAAGGTTTGTGGGAGGATCACAATTAATATTTTAAGGACATCTTTAACTTATTTCATGTATATTTCTTTTTTTTTTATCCTCATGACATTAGTTTCTACTTTGATTGGTACATTAACCTGAGTACATGTATGTCTTTTGTCCATGTGTAGTTTAAGACACTGTAGACAATTTTAAAAAATGATGATAAAATGTGCATGCACTGAAATCTGGACAAATATAATCTGCCTCCCATGTGCAGCCAGATCACGGCACACTCAATTAAAGCATTAGGCAGTAACAGGATCCACCTGTGTGTGGCTGTATTTGTTGAGCAGGAACCTCCCTCTGTGGACAGCTGGAGACTTCAGGCCTGACACCCACTTCAATAAAAGCTGCAGAAACAGAGGCCTTGAGGATTCCAGTTCACTGCCTCTTGTGCCATGGGTTGTTTAATTGGCTTAGGGTTTGTCACTTTGTTCTTTTACTTTTTTTTTTTTTTGATCAATTGATTATAATTTTCAAGTTGACTTCTTCAAACATGATTTTGTGTCTTTCAGGTGGATTACTCTTTTGATAGCGTTTGTACACATAGAGGCTCAAAAGAAGTCCTCCATAAGTATGTGTTTGTCTCCCCCAAACGTAGTTAACTGCAACTGTGTGATTTTTTTTTTTTTTTTTTTTTTTTTTTTTTTTCTTCCTAACAGTGTTTGTTTTAATCCCAGATATCAGCTCAAAATGTCTGGGGAGCATCATGCGTGTGGATGTTGGTCCACTTGGAGGGAATCTTCTTGAAGTGGCTGGTGTTATCAGTAAGTCAACCATTCTGAATTTATAGAAATGTGTATTTTTTTTTTATTTTTTTATTTTTTTTTTCCTGTAACTACTCTCTTTTCCCCCTCCTTAGATAACTCTGCCATCCTTCTAACACCAAGTTTGGCATCTCAGTGTGGCTTCAACATGAAGACGGACCAGTGGGGGAACACCATCATTTTTGCCTCCCTTCAAAACTGTTTTGCTCAAAATGCGGTGACGAGACTGAAGATTTTACTTTTGTGGTACTGTGCCTAAAATGTTTTTTAGTTTTTAAGTTTCTTCTTTGTGTGTTTTTTAGGATGATAAAATATTCACAACAATGCTGAGTCTTCGAGTGCATGGGAACCAGGTGGGTGAGGACGAGGTGCACCAGGTGGTTGAAACCTGCCGCTATCCTGCCTGGGCTTCCAGGGAAATCATCTGTGAGCATAACTATATGGAGGCAAGTGAATACCACAGAAGTCATGTTTGGTCACTTTACAGGATAATAGGTTTTAGTGCTGCTTGTATGGATTATCACTGACAGTATATTTATTTTTAAGGTGTCTGTGAAAAGGGCAGCTTCAGGTGATTATGCTCTACCTGCAAATGCAGTCCCTGGCACTAATCCCAAATTTGGTGATCCTCAAGCTCCACAGGTTAGATGAGTTCACTTATTTTTAAGCACATTTTCTGGAAATGTGACATTACCCTAATGTTTACTTTACACAGAAGACCATAGATGGTGGCTTCAGAATCACCAGGCTTGTCTTTTTCACTCCTGTGGAAAAGACCATGTCAGTAACTGAGGCACAGAGAAGTGGTTATGGGATAGTAAATAGTCCTTCAAGGCTGGTTTTGAGAAGCCCAAAGACTTCACTGGAAACATACACTCAGATGGTGAGTAAACTGCAGCTCACTTGTGTCTCTCTCTCATTCCACCTCTAGTTAAACTGCATACAGCCTATTAGATGTCTTATAACTTGCCATGGAGCATTATTGGCTTTAACTGTGCTAAATTGCCTTGAAACAGTTTGTCTCCAATCCAGTTGGCACTGGATTTTTTTTTTTTTTTTTAATTTTCTGCATTGTGTTAAATAACCTGCAATTTTGGCAGTTGGATTTTTTTTTTTTTTTTTTTTTTTTAAATAAATGTTGCAGCGCTGTCCAAATCCCACCATTAAATATTCTGAATGCACTTGTAAAGCCATTATGTTTGACCCCACCCTGCAGGTAGCCGGGGTGCCCATGATGGTGCTCAAAACCTCTGCGATCTTTGAAAAGAAGTGGCTGGCAACTCAAATTGAAGCAGCAGTTGCATGTCCAATACTGGAGGGTAAAAATTGAACACGGCATTGTCATGACTCAGTACTGACATCACCAAAAATTATCTCAACATTACACAAGCAAAACTTTTGGGGGGGGCATTGTTCAGAACTTTGGTGTTGACATAATGCCCTGTAGTGTTCTTCTGGCTCCAGCCCTCAAAGTGTAAGTTCTGCAATGCTTTCCTCTGACTCCCCTGCCTTTCCATACAGGCAGCGTTTCGTTCACACCTGACACAATCACCTGGTACCTGCCCTGCCAAGTGGACCCCCTGATTTCCTCTGGACAGTTCAAACTGTTGGAGGTGCACATGGGTGTGGATGGCCAGAGACTGGATACTGCTGAGATGGCTGCCAGACAATACACTCTGTTCATCAATGACCTGCATGTTGTGGTTCAAATTCCTGTTGGGGCTGCTGGTGGATATTTTAAGGTCAGTGACATGACTGCTCTAACTTTTTTTTTTTTTTTTTTTTTTTTTTTTTTTGGTGTGTCGTCATCTATGTAGTTAGTCCACATTCACAGCAAGATGTCTTTAAAATATCTCTTGCAGAGTCACGTTCAGAACAATCAGTACTTCACCTCTTACATGGTTACACCGATGGTCGAGCTGCTCTGGACTGAAGACGATACTCATGAGGAAACGAGATACAAAGTTCTATTTCCCATCGCCACACCGTTCCTGTCTCGACCTCCACAAGTTATTGACAGTAAGTTTTATAGTTATGGTGCTTCAAGTATCAAGTCTATTAATAGCTGACTAACTCTTTTTTTTTTTTTTTTTTTTTCTCTCTCCCCTCCCCCCCCTCTCAGACACTGTTCCTGAGCAGAGGCTCTTTAAGGTGCTGGTTGGTCCCTTTGGCTCAGATGTGGCACTAATGAACATTACCTTCCCCTCTGAGATTTTGTCTGTGACTGACTGTGTCGCCAGAGGTTTTAGCATTCTTGAGCACATGTCCCCTAACAGCAGCTCAAAAGTTTTCACACTTGACGTGCCCTTCACAGACCCTGTTGTTCAACAAATGGTATGCTTTGAATTCACCTTGGCATTGGAGAGGTTTTTGTGTGCACGTGCTCATCTTGCCATTTCCTTACAGAGAGAAATGGCAACAATGGTGTACTCTCTCCATCTGACTTTTGGTTTGCTGGTCCTGCCAGAGTTCACTCCATTTTCTGTCACAGCTTATCTGGAAGCTAAATTGGTGGAGACAGGTCTGTAAAATGAGAGTTGCATTCAAAACAAGATAATCTGAATTTTTGCCAATCAGGAAAAAATTGTATTTCACAAGAGTAAACGATCGTTTGATTCCTTCTGTAGTTCCTCCCTCCATTTCTGGTGGCTGTGACTATCAAAACTTCTATGTCCTTGTGAAATATGGGACCCAGGGCTTCAACTTTCAGACCATGCTGGGTAAACAAATATTGACCTCAGGGCTGGCTCAGCAGTACAATTTCATAGAGAACGGCACGCACTTGAGCATGGCAGTCCCGTTTTCAGCCCCAGCTGTTGTGTTTGAGGTGAGGACAGAATTGACTTAAACATGCTTACTGTGCAAGGTACTAAATCTTGAATGAACTTTGCACTGACTCTTGTCTTTTTAGGCTGTTGAGTCATCATCTATTAGGGGCAGACTTGATGTGGTTCTGCAGAATCTGGAAACCAGACAAAATATGAAAGAGTTCTCTTTGGCTTGCAATTTCCCCTCAACATTGACTGGTTTGTTTTGGAGATATTATTATTATTATTATTATTATTATTATTATTATTATTTTTATTTTTTTAATTATTTTTATTTTTTTTAACAAGGAAGAGACAAGGTATGACATCTTTTTCAGAGTGTTTTCCTAATGGAACAATCACATCTGTGGCTGTGAAACTGGCATCCGTGCCCAGTCTCAACCCCAGTAAACTCACCCTCAGAGACCCCAGCTGTGGCCCCGTCTACAGCAACGACCGCTACGCTTACTTCGTCTTCACTGCCAACTCCTGTGGGACCACCAGAAAGGTATAGTATGTTGCACACTGTTTCTGATGCAGTGGTTCTCTAAAACTTAAGTGTTCCTTCCACTTTAGTTTTTCCCCAACGCAATGATGTACGTGAATGAAATCTCTCTGCCCGATGACCTTCAGAAGACAGACCCAAACTCTGAAGAGGCTGAGTATGAGTGAGTGTCTTGCACATAAACTTGTGGCATTGAAACAAGACTTATTTTTGTCTTTGTCCAAATTTTTTTTTTTTTTTTTAAAGTGGAAGTTGCACATGAAACACAAAATTTTAACTTTGTAACTTCAACTGATTTGCAACACTAGATTACTGTATCAATGTGGTGGATATTAATTTTCCCACTCTCGATTGCACTAAGACGACATTGGCTTTCTTCACTCAGGTTAAAGATTTCTTGTTACTACGACATCAACATGACCCACGCTGTAGCCTTCCACACCAGACCGCGAAGGAGCGAACCATATGCTGAAAATGCAAAAGGCACAAAACAAGTTGCAATCAGACTTGCTTTGGGTAAGGGTTGTTGTGGCTACATTATACTGGCTAACCAACAGTAAGAATCCAGAACAAGCCTCAACCAGTTAAACCTGAATGTATAATGGCAAGATGTGGATTACATTTTAAGTAAGCTCAGCGGTACCTAAACCTATAACTGATCTTAAACTTATGTTCAAATCATTAAACTCCTGATATGAACTTTGTTTAAATGTGTTAACCTAATCCCCTGAAGTATGTTTATCATCAAAGAAAAAGTTAGAAACTTTTCAATATCAGACCTTGATGTCTCTACACAGGACTGTTTACTTGGTGTTCAGCCTTAATGATTTAGGTTAATGTTTTGTCTCCTCAGACGACTCCTTCAGCGTGTTTCACAGAGTTGAGGACTATCCTATAGCGAAGTATTTACAACAGCCGCTGTATTTTGAGGTTGAACTGATGCAGTCAAACAATCCAAAAGTATCACTGGAGCTGGAGAACTGCTGGGCAACACTGAAAGAAGACAGGACCTCCAAGCCCAGATGGAACTTCATTGTTGATGGGTAATGGAAACTTTTTTTTTTTTTCTCCTCCCCCCTTAATGTCTGTGGCAAAATTAGGAAAACCTGAATTTGGTGGATAAAATGTGCCCTTTTTCAAATCCAACTTTGAGAGTTGTCTGTAAATTCTTTTCTATTCCAGCTGTGCAAACCCAGTAGATCCATACCAGGTGGTTTTCCATCCCATCTGGGTGGATTCCAGAGTTCAGTATCCATCTCACTTCAAACGCTTTGAGGTCCAGATGTTTGCATTTGCTGAAGATCAAGATAACTTTGGTCATCAGGTATTAACTCCAAGAATACTTGGAGGAGGGGGATGCAAACACAAAGATGGACAAATCATTCAAAATGGCATTAACTCCAAATCTTCCTTGCAGCTCTTTGTCCATTGTGATGTGGTAATCTGTGATGCCAGAAATCCACTGGGTGGAGTTTGTAATGGGCAATGTCCAAACCAGGAAAAGAGGCCAAAAGGTAGGACAGTGAAGCACAAAAGCCAAATTGTCAAATTTCTTCTCTTAAAAATAAATAACATCTTTCTTTGCAGGTCAAAGACGTGCTCTTCAAGATGGACTTACTTTCAAGTATGTTGCATTAGGACCTATACTGCGCTTGTGATTTAACAACCCTAATAAAGTTTTAAAAGTTCACATTGGACACTGTCTTTGAAATTTAATCAGGGGTGGTGGGGTCTGTCACATTATGAGATTCAGTTCCCATTTAACTTTATTTACAGGAAAGCTCACATTTTATTCATCACATTGAAATTGTTTTGAAGAGGTTCATTGTAGGAAACCAATCTGAGGTACAGCCCTCAGTCAATGGCTGGTGCAACTTCTTTACTGGATTATTCTGACATAACTCAGAAGTTGTCTCCAGGAAACAGATCTAAACACAAATATAACTGATAGGGTGGGGATTTCTGGGTTACTACCACACATGGAGAAGTCCAGAACTTTTTTTTTTTTTTTTTTTTTTTTTTTCCTTTCCTCCCCCACTTCTCCTGTATTGCCTACAAAGCACAATTGAGATCTTATGTTGATGAACCAACTATGGCATATTTTTGCTTGAAGTGGTAGTTTTCTCCACCAATTTTATCTGAGAATGTGCAGCAGTCATGTGACAGGTGAACGAGAGACTCAGGAACCAAAGATGCTATTTAATGAGTTGAACGAATCAGCCATTCCTACACTGAGAATATGCAGCTAGCATAAGCTGGGCTGGCTAAGATGCGACTAACTCACTAATTCTTGCCTGCATCTCTGCCATCATCCTGCATCTATGACAAGTACTATCATAATAAAAGGAGGCAGAGGAGGAACTAGACATGTAGCACACAGGACAGGAGAGAGTGGAGAGAGACGACATTGCTAATCGTTTCATAAGATTAGTAGAGCAACAGAATCTTCTGAACAGTTTAGAGAAAGATAAGAGGTTGAATTATTAGCTTAGTATAAGTTTGATAACAGTTTACTGTCTGTTAATCAACACGAGGTAACACACAGCACAACCAGCAGAGACCGGACCCCCCACAGACCTCCACGGACCAGATCCCTCCCTCCACAGAGACCAGACCTGTACATGAACTGGGATGTAAATGGAAAAATACAGATGGAGGTTGCTGATATACCAGTTTTCTGCCGAGCAGCACGGTGGCGTAGTGGTTAGCACTGTCGCCTCACAATAAGAAGGTCGCGGGTTCGATTCCTGGTTAATTGGTGACTCACACCATGCTGGACTGGGCTACAGCATGGAAAAGCGGTAGATGGATGGAATATGATATAACGTGGAGTGTCTTGGTATGAGTCCCCCCCAGAGACCGGAACCCCCTAGAGACTAGACCGGACCTCTTCAGAAACTAAAGACTAGACTAGACCAGACCCCCCCCCCCAGAGACCAGACCCCTCCACAGAGACTGGATCCATCCAGAGACTGGAACCCCCTCGAGACTAGACCGGACCTCTTCAGAAACTAAAGACTAGACTAGACCAGATCAGACTAGACCAGAGACTGGAGCCCCCCAGAGACTAGACCAGAGACTAGACCCCTCCAAGAGACCGGACCCTCCCAGAGACTGGACCCCTCCACAGAGACCGGACCCCTCCACAGAGACCGGACCCCCCCAGAGCCTAGACCAGACTAGACCAGAGACTCGACCCCCCCCCAGAGACTAGACCAGACCAGTCTAGACAAGAGACCGGACCCCTCTAGAGACTAGACCCCCCAGAGACTGAAACAGACCAGAGACTGGAACCCCCTCGAGACTAGACCGCACCTCTTCAAAGACTAGACTAGACTAGACCAGACCCCCCCCCCCCCCCGCCCCAGAGACCGGACCCCTCCACAGAGACTGGACCCCCCGAGAGACTAGAGACCAGATCAGACTAGACCAGAGACTGGTCTAGTCTAGTCAGAGACCAGACCCCCCCAGAGACTAGAACAGACCAGAGACTGGACCCCTCCACAGAGACCAGACCCCCCCAGAGACTAGAACAGACCAGAGACTGGTCTAGTCTAGTCAGAGACTAGACCCCTCCACAGAGACCAGACCCCCCCACTGACTAGACCAGACCAGACTAAACCAGAGACTCGACCCCTCCACAGAGACTGGACCCCCCAGAGACTAGAGACCGGACCCCTCCACAGAGACTGGATCCATCCAGAGACCGGACCCCCTGAGAGACTAGACCAGAGACTGGAACCCCCTCGAGACTAGACCGGACCTCTTCAGAAACTAAAGACTAGACTAGACCAGACCCCCCCCCCCCTGCCCCAGAGACCGGACCCCTCCACAGAGACTGGACCCCCCGAGAGACTAGAGACCAGATCAGACTAGACCAGAGACTGGTCTAGTCTAGTCAGAGACTAGACCCCTCCACAGAGACCAGACCCCCCCAGAGACTAGAACAGACCAGAGACCAGACCCCCCCACTGACTAGACCAGACCAGACTAAACCAGAGACTCGACCCCTCCACAGAGACCAGACCCCCCCAGGGACTAGACCAGACCAGAGACTGGACCCCTCCACAGAGACCGGACCCCCCCAGAGACTAGACCAGACCAGTCTAGACCAGAGACTGGACCCCTCCACAGAGACCAGACCCCTCCACAGAGACCAGACCCCCCAGAGACTAGAACAGACCAGAGACTGGAACCCCCTCGAGACTAGACCGGACCTCTTCAGAAACTAAAGACTAGACTAGACCAGACCCCCCCCGCCCCCGCCCCAGAGACCGGACCCCTCCACAGAGACTGGACCCCCCGAGAGACTAGAGACCAGATCAGACTAGACCAGAGACTGGTCTAGTCTAGTCAGAGACTAGACCCCTCCACAGAGACCAGACCCCCCCAGAGACTAGAACAGACCAGAGACCAGACCCCCCCACTGACTAGACCAGACCAGACTAAACCAGAGACTCGACCCCTCCACAGAGACCGGACCCCCCCAGGGACTAGACCAGACCAGTCTAGACAAGAGACTGGACCCCTCCACAGAGACCAGACCCCCCAGAGACTAGACCAGACTAGACCAGAGACTTGACCCCCCCCCCCCCCAGAGACTAGACCCCTCCAAGAGACCGGACCCCCCCAGAGACTAGACCCCTCCACAGAGACCAGACCCCCCCAGAGACTAGAACAGAACAGAGACTGGACCCCTCCACAGAGACCAGACCCCCCCAGAGACTAGAACAGACCAGAGACTGGACCCCTCCACAGAGACCGGACCCCGCCCAGAGACTAGACCCCTCCACAGAGACCGGGCCCCCCCAGAGACTAAACCAGACCAGTCTAGACCAGAGACTTGACCCCTCCAAGAGACCGGACCCCCCCAGAGACTAGACCCCTCCACAGAGACCAGACCAGACTAAACCAGAGACTCGACCCCTCCACAGAGACCGGACCCCCCCAGAGACTAGACCAGACCAGTCTAGACCAGAGACTTGACCCCTCCAAGAGACCGGACCCCCCCAGAGACTAGACCCCTCCACAGAGACCAGACCAGACTAAACCAGAGACTCGACCCCTCCACAGAGACCGGACCCCCCCAGAGACTAGACCAGACCAGTCTAGACCAGAGACTGGATCCCTCCACAGAGACCGGAGCCCCCCAGAGACTAGACCCCTCCACAGAGACCGGACCCCCCCCAGAGACTAGACCAGACCAGAGACTGGACCCCTCCACAGAGACCAGTCCCCCCCAGAGACCAGTCCCCTCCACAGACACCAGAGCCCCCCAGAGACTAGACCCCCCCCCCACACAGACTAGAGACAGCATTGGTCATGTTACAGCAGTAACCACATAAATAATGAACTAAAGATCTGTAGTTATGAGCCGTGAACGAATCACTCGTTTCTACACTGAGCCTGCGCAGCAGCCATGAGACTAGTGAATGAAAGACTCAGGACCCAAAGACCCCATTTTATGAGTCATGAACAAATCAGCCATTCTTAGAGAATATGCCGCAGAAAAACCCGTTCATGAACGAATCTGAGCCTGTGAACAAAAAAAAAAAAAAAAAAAAAACCAAAAAAAAAAAACCCACTGAGATAACTTGTTACTTCAGTCATACAAAAGATTAGTTCAAAATGAATCATTCATGACAGATCACTAATACAACTTTTGCAGTGTTACCTCAGATAAAATCTAATTTTAACAATAGCACTATAGAACCAAAAGGATAACAGCTCACTAGTTAAATTGTCTTAAATGTTTAAAGATGAAGTCTAACTTTTGCTTTGACATGTGAAAGCCAATTAAACTAAAGTGCTTGCTTTTTCAAACCTGAAATGATTGTCCTCTGTAAGGAAATTAACAGCTGATGCTTCTCATCTAGGTTTTTAAAAAAAAAAAAAAAAAAATTGCTAATTCAGAGCCTAATTGTTACATGCAGTCTAAAGTTCCACTTCAGTTTAGGATAGTGCCTCTGAAGACAAGTTTTAGATTGAGTTCCTGTTGATTGGTAGAAGTTTCCAGATACAAGTTCAGACCAAAAATTCTTGTACTGGAAGCCACAAGATGTTGCAATAATTCTGAGGAGAAAAAAAAAAAAAAAATTGCCAATTGAAAGGGCAATGGATAGGTCAGTCAACTGACCTTTACACAGGCACTTCTAAAAATTTCACCAATACTTCCTCACATGAGGATGCATGATGATACCCTTTGGAAAACCAAATACAATCACTGAAGTATGACACCAAGGCATGTTCAACTATGTTTTAAGTAACATTTATTTAGAGGTTTGACTGAGTGGTTGAGAGCTGTATAGGTCCAGAGGAGATCTTTCTTTGGTTGCTTGAGCCTGTATGCCGTTCTGGAAATGAGGGGAAAGAAAGAAAAATTATTCAAGTTGCATGTTTGTATTGTTTCAAATTTCAGGTCACTCATTTCACTTACCCCTTTTAACACCTTTCAGCCCTTGATGTGCAGAGTTACTCATGCCTGAGTGATGCATGCACTGACCTCTGCAAGCTTCTGTTTGACTGTTTGTGTCACAAATCACTGCATCACAGTGGACGTAGATCTGTGGACCAAGATGTTAAACACTGAGCGCTACACGAATCTGTTCACTGTGCTAGGGTTTGTACTTTACCTCATCCTTCAGAACCTCATCCTCTTTAGTGAAGGTGAACATCTTCATAGAGAAACGTTTGAAGTGGGATGGGACAGCAACTCTGGCATCACTCGTAACAGGAAGGAAGATGGTCACATAACTGTCGTCATTGTTTGCACAGCTGGAAGAGAGAACATTGTGCCACAAAGCTTCACATTAAACTGTTGACATCTTTCCTACATGATTAAATTGTTTCAGTGCTTGAGCTGCAAGTCACCTGTCAACAATGATGTCCCAGCTGGGGAGAGACTTCCTGTCTACATCAAGAGTTGCCCAACAGTTCTCCAAGATGAGCTCCAAATAAGGGTCAGTGGATTGTATCAGCTCCACCTCAAAGTACAGAGGCTCTCTCAAGTACCTCACTACTGGATAATCTTCAGCATTGTAGAAGACATTGTATGACAGATCTGGAGGAGGACAATATATTACAGGAATGTTTTAGGTTTAATAGGACTAAGGAATAATTAAGGATTGTCCAGTTGAAGGATCTCACCTTCAGCAAGTCTCATTTGCACCAGCAGTTGACCAGACCCAATCTCAGCTGCAGGGTGTTTGCTTCTTGGTTTATAGCTAAACGCTACAGTTTCAGTGTTGTTGACGATATAGTAGCACGAGATTGTTTGCCTAGAAACAGAATGGGTGAGATCAGCAGGGAGAGAAAAAAAAAAAAAAAAAAAAAAAAGCCAGGGACTGAACATTCACCTGTAATCAGGGTCAACTGGTGATGTGTAGGTTATTCCTTTGCCATTGTAGTTGAGGGTGATCTCATTCTCATACAGCATGTAATGGTCAAAGAACTAAAGGACAGGGAGCATTAGTTGACAACAATGGCACAGAGATACTGAAATTAAGGTAGCAGTAACTAACTGTTCTGGTTGTTCCACAGGAATCAGCAGAGAAGGCAAAATGAGCAAAGCGAGCATCACTGAAAGTTGGTTTGCAGGATGTGTCCTTCAGGGTCAGCAAGCTTGGGTCAAGATTGGGGACTGACTCCACTTTCACAGCCAGCGTAGTTATGGTGCCATTGGGGTAACATGCTAAAGGGAGAGAAATGTAATTTAGGGCTTAACACCAAGTATTTAGTAATTTGGATGAAAGCATCTGGCAAATTAGTAATTCTTACTGGTCATTGTCAAGGGGAAGTTGCAGGCCAAATAGAGATCACCAACCACCCAGTTGTTGTTTGGATCCCACAGCAGCAGGTCAAGTCTGGCTTTGACTGACTCAGAGGTAACCAGCTGAAAGACAGAACAAAGTTACTAAATGCTGATCAGTTAAGTCAGTTTGCAAGAGCTGCATTTCACCCACCTCAAAGGTAACATCCTTGGCCTGGTATGGCACCACGAGGCTGAAGTGTGTTCCATTATCCTTGAAGTTGTAGACCTCACCCAGCTTAGTAGTCAACTCTTGTGACCCAATAATGGTCTGGAAGTTAGCCCCTTGACTACCATAGGCCACATTGATGTAAAACAGGTTCTTGTCACAGGTGCCAGAGAGGGTGGGCAACACTAAGACAAAAAGGCAACCACTTAGATGCATCTCTTTTCTGCCATGTTATCAATTTAGAAAAATCAGCCATTCTGAACAATGTTAAACCAAACAGTCAAGACAGCCTCACCAACATCCTGAAGAGATGCTTCCAGATCTACAGGGTAGCCAAAGGGCATTTCCTCTGGGGAAGTGAGAAATCCAAAGATCACAGGCAAGAAGTAGACTGTAACCAGTGGTTCAGGATTCTGCAGAATCAAGAAAATTCAAGTTATGTTTAAAAAAAAATTAAACTGGTACAAGTGATAGTTTGCTTAGTGTTACTAACATGTTTCAAGACAACATCAGCATCAAAGGAAACTTTCAGAGAGAAGCTCTTCCTGCCATCAGGGAGGCTGTGCTCATGGATAATGAAGCCTTTGGCATTGCATTCCTCAACACTAAGAACCCCAGTAGAAAATGTGATGTTGAGGAGCTCCACATCAGGAAGAAAGAGCCCCACATGAACACTGAACATCCTGCTCTCTGCAACAGTACCTGAGGAACAGAAAGGGGTAAGTTTACTGTCAGAATCTTTAGTTCCTCAGTGGGGAAATGTACAACTAGGACTTACTGTCTTCAGCCTGGGGAGGTCTGGGCATCAGAGGGGTGGTAATGGGAAACAGAACCTTGTATCTTGTCTCTTCTTTGGTGTCATCTGCCTTCCACAGTACATCAAGCATGGGCTCCACACTGTAGGTGATGTGGTACTGATAATCTGGGGCATGGCTCTGCAATTATTCATGACATTTTAATAAGCTTCAGAAAGTGACAACTGACCCAAGTCTTGCATGGTAAATTTAGACACAGCCAACCTTGTAGTAACCATCAGGCGACCCCACTGGGATCTCAATGACGATGTGAAAGTCTGTTGTAGATAGCCTGTATCCACGAGTAGCCATTTGAGATTTCTCCAGCCTGTGCCCATTGATACCCATATGCATTTCTAGGATTTTAAAGCTGCCATCTATCAAGGGTGTCACACGGCGAGGTACGTGCCAAGAGATAAGCTCTTCAGTAAACAGGACGCCACCTATTAATGAGAACGCAACCATGACTCAACTGTTGGCTTTCTAAATTTTGCTGCATCATTTGCTGATCCTTACCTGTGGGGCATGCAGCTGCCAAATTAACCACACTCAAGCCATGTTGAGCCTTGTAGTAAACACTTGCCCTGAAAACTTCCATGGGGACTCCAGCCACCTAAACAAGTTGTTTGTGTCAGAAAAGAAAAGGGGAAGAAAGGGGAAAAAAAAAAAAAAAAAAAGTGCATTGCTTACATCCTCAGAATAAGTCTCAGCAGTGTTGTATGGGCTTCTCATAACCAGGCGACTTGAGGTAGCCATGGCAGCATAGCCAGCCTGTTCAGCCTCCCTCAGCACCATTGAAACAGGTTCAGGAGTGAAAAATGTCATCTTCCAGATACCATGATCTGCACCTGATTCCTAAAAGTGAGAAGAAAATAAGTTTAGACCACTTCAGTCTTTTCATGAATGATTGTGAAGGTTAAAGTGAACCTTAATATACATACACCAGGGATTGTGTTCAGCTGGTTTTCCTTAGCATCCTGAACCTGCCCTTTAGTGTCTGGTGAAGCCAAGCGGTTTGACACCTAAGACAAGAAAATGCCAGATTTATACAATTACTGGCAACTGAAACTTTAAAAAAAAATAAAATAAAAATATAACCTACTTCCATGTAGTTCCTGTCGCAAAGAACCTCTTTGGAAGACCATCGGGAGTAGGTGCAAGTCTGAGTCACATCATGACTGATGACATCTGAAGCACTCTGGCTGTACATGCGAAGCTTCAACCCAACATTAAATGTCACATCATCCTATAGAGTAACAGGGAAGAGAAAAAAAAAAAAAAAGTAGGAAAACCCAACTAGTCAAGAAAAAGCTTGACTTAGTTCAATTTAAAGCTTTGCTGCTTTTGGCAAGTGTCTACAGGTCATTTGCAAATCTCACTCAACATTAGACAAAAAGCATTTTAGCAAATTAAGATTAAATTTTAAAGTGCAATGCAAAAAAAGTCCAGTTTGTTTTTGGAAGTACTGCCTAATCAAACTTCTAGATTTATTTTAGAGTATTCTTGAGAAATGGCTCAAGATGTCAGAACAAACCTTGTTGTCCACATAGCAGCCCATCAGAGATGTGTAGATTCTTGTGTTGCCCCATGGGTCAGACTCCATACTATATCCACACTGAGCAGCCAAGCTGGGTGTCAGTACAACATGCTGGGTGCCATCTGGAAAGGGGCAAACATGATAGGGATCACTCTCAATAGTCACCCAGTCGGCCCATAATCAGGTCATACTCACTGATGGCTTCCACTTCAAGCTGGTTCCCCACTGCAAGGGCCTTGTCCAACAACAACCTCATTAGATTACCAGCACAGTCTGATTTTAAGCCACCGCCTGTGGAGAGAAAAGACTAGTCAGGGAGCACATCTGAAGGGGATTCCTGCAACACAAGTCATTTAAGATAGCTTACTTGACTGCAAATTGAACTTCATGTTTGGCCTTGCTTGAACCAAGACAATCACTGCAGCCATCAAGCTCCATAATAACCTTAAACAAAAAGCACATCAGTCAGATACATTCAAGAGGTCACCAAAAAAAAAAAAAAAAAAAAAAAATCCAAGAAAGAGAAAAGACAAACTTACATGTTTTTAAGCTCTCTCATGTTGCAGCTGCCAATCCAGTCAAACCAAAAAAATACAACCACTATCAGAGCTTGGTGCAGAAACCCCAGCACACTTTCAGACCAAGACTCCAGTGGCTGACTGTCTTACAAGCATGCCACAGGCCCTTTTATGTGCCACCTCATAACGACACACAGGTGAGATGCATTACCAACACCACACCTGCTGCACACTCATTGGCTAAACCTGATGAGCCACAAAATCTGTGAATGGGCAAATAATAATCAAGAATCAGTAAAGTGTAGTAAAAATAATTTATTGTCTGCAGACTATGAACATATTTACATATTTGACCAAATATGCATTTTAACTGTTTAAAAACCACCACTCACGTTGTCAAATGACAGGAGGGATAATGGATTATGTACAACCTTTCTTAAAAACCACACATCACCTGAAAGACACTTCCTCATTACCCAATGTTGACACTCGGTCGTGGTTTGTTTATGACCACATAAATTTCGAGTGTCTTCAAGAGGTTGTTTTACTTTTATTAGTGACATTAAATCCAGGAGTCATCATTTAACCTGGTTTGTTTGGGTTGATGAGTCTCCTCTGTCCACTCACATACTTATACAATGATGTACTTTCAGTTATGGGGCCATTAAAAAATGTTAAAGCTCAGAGTCCGATGTTGGTGCAAGAAAGAAATTATCAATATTCTGCTTAACAAAAATCTGTTTAAGTGTTGGGTCTGATCTCGTGACATGTCTCCTTCCTTTTATGTGTTCAAACATCATCTCATTTTCAGCAGCATGTTGGTTTATGCAGGATGCCTCATAAGGTTTATGTGACACTTAAAATAGTCCATCTTCAAATTAAATCTCATCTTAATTTGTTATGAGACAAAATAAAATGTAAAAAAAACACAGAACAAACTCAAACAATTGCACAGCCCATCTTGTTTAAGCACCAAACTGCAGGATAAATAATATATACATACAATTTATTGGTCATTTTATTTTTAAGTGGTCAGTATCCCCTGTTAATCTTCTGCTGCTGGTCCAGGAGTGTCTGCTGCAGACTCACTTTGGCATCATTAAACTCTGGATTGAGCTTTAATGCTTGCTGGAAGTCACTCTTGGCATCATCAAAAAAACCTATAAGACAAAAAAACAAAAACAAAAACAAATACATAAATCATACAATTTTATGATCTGTGATACATTGTTGGACTGGCTTGATTAGCATCAGATATTTTATTTTCTAAACAGCATAGCACAAGGGCTGGCAGGCATCTGCATTAACAAATGCATGGCTCCATCTAGTGTCCTCAGAAATGCTCACACAGCTGAATATCCCAGATAATCTTGTGATAATCATTTACATGGTTTACAATTAATAAATATGGTGGATATTGGTTTGAAAGTGGATTTTATGGTTGTTTTATTTGTTTAAAGGCAACTTATGAGCAGACAAACAGTGACAAATGCTAAGAAACAATTACAGAGTATGCAAAAAGGGTAAACAGGAAACGTTGCTCTTTTAATCTTAACTAATAACACATGTTATAAAACAGACCCGATGCAATGTTTATTTTACTGCTCATTTTAGTATCAAGTATGAGCAATCACTTAATGGCACTGTCACATGAATAGTTTGTCTGATAAGTTTGAGAGAAAAGTTCAACAGAGATCATTTTTTCTTTTTCCACATACCCAGGACAAGCTTCTCCTTTCATGTCCACTGCAATCCTGTTGCTAACCACACATTTTTTGAAACCAACACATCTGTCTGCCAAGTGTCTTTACCATTTCCTTCCTCCAACAATGTCTCTTTGTACTAACTAAACTGAGCCTACTGACTTACAGATGGGTGACACATTAAAATTGTTTGAAATTGTAAGATGAGGCCACAGTGAGCAAACCAAACTTGGAATAGAGATTCAGTGCAACTTGGCATACATTCTCCCAGTGTCTGTAACTCTGCTGGTGGGATGGGCTTTAATCTTTCAAGATAGTTGCACGATTCTTGTTTCGATTGAGTGAACTGGCAACGTTTCCAACGGTGAAGCTGATAAGAATCTATTCACATCATTTTTACAGTTGTCAGTATGCCTTGTGACTTTTCTCTCTTGAATGCATCACCCATTTCTAACTACACATTAGATGATTTACTCTGGATTTCCCTTTGAATCAATGTCTTTTCGGCTTGGACTTGTTTTAATGAGAAGGCCAATTAATGCAGGACATTTATTCTGAAAACCCTTGGCGGAAGTCCTTCATTTTATTCTTCTGACTTGCTGATAAAGGACAATTATTTTAAACAATAACTGTTTCTCTTTGTCACAAAGTGCCTATTCTTACCTAGTCTATAGTGGATGAGTCCTCTGTTATAATAAGGTATTTCAAACTGACTGTCGGCCTTTATTGCGGAGGTGTAATCCTCCACTGCTTCATGAAAATCCACCCGCAGGTATTTTATCTGTCCACGGTTGTTGTAAGCAGTGGCCAAACTAGCAGCTTCACATGCCCTGTGAAAAGATGACAGCCACAGATCAGTTTGGTTTTTGCTTTTATCACATAGACGATGGTTAGCATTAGCTAAGTGTTAGCTAGCTTCACCTCTCTGCTAAAGACGATACCTGGGCTGAAGGCAGGAGGAGATAAACTCTGAGTACAGCGCCTCGGCCTCACTGAAATTCTTCTCTTTAAACTCACTGTTGGCATGTTCAAGTGTTTGGGACTTGTCTTCCTCCATGAGGTGCTTTCTGTGAGGGTTTGTTGCTTGTTGACGGTTTGTAGTTTTTTTCTGAAACACGGATGTGACGTCTACCAAGAGAGCCAATCATGTGTTCGTGCGTCGTCAGTAGGCGGGGCTTAGCCCGGTCTTTATTTCCAATGGCTCTTGACCAGGAGTGATAATAAAATCTAATACTGCCAATAAATAATAAAATTCATACACTTGACCAGAGTTTCCTCTTTGACCTTGAGAAATGTATCTTCCTGAAGTAAACAGTATAATAAAAATGATGAAAAGGGTAATTATTTAAAAGAAGCATTAACATAAACATACAATATTATCATATACTTCACACTCAGTTCCCTGATGGGGATTCAATTTCTGCATTAAATTACACCTACTTTCTGTAACTATAACAGTTTGGCCACTACCCTGCACTGATACTGGTGTTGTTATTTTATCATATGTGAATAGGTGTACATTTTTAGATTGTTACTTATGGATAAAATATAAACAAGTTCATTTCAATACGTGTATGCAAAATTAGCCTTTGGAAAGTTTTATTTCATCTTAATATAATACTATACAAAATAACTGGGATTGTAAAAGATTAAAGAGCTGTAACAAGATTGTCCCCTTGTTAAATGGCCCAGAATAACATGATCATTTCAAAATAAGTACATTTAATTTCAGATTTTTTATTTATTTATTTATTTTTTAGCAACAGCAGATGGCACACTTGACTTGGAAAAAACTGAAACAAGGCACAGGATGTATGTAAACCTACAGTGAAGTTTATGTGACAGTAATAGTCACATATTGTCAGTAGAGATGATAAAGGGCATAACAACATCTCAGAGAAACGCATGGAACCATAACAGACTAGAACATTTGTCACAGCAGGACACTGACATTCACTGAAGTAAATGTACAACGAGGAGGCCAAACTATAGGCAAACTAGTGAGAAATTCTCAGACTATCTCAACTGCCCTGGTGAAAAATAACACCTTAAAGAAGCAGAGGTCAGTCAGGAGCCATGCACTTCCCTTTTTACAGCTCATTTATCTCCAGGCTGTGTGTGTGAGTTGAAACAGATCAAACGGCGACCAATTTGACCCCGAGGAAAAGATAGAGGCCACTGCCTGTCGACACTTTAGAGAAGATGACGATAACATACAATATGTCAAAGGCTAACATTGCGTTATAATAAACTATCAAGGAGGGGAGATTTCAGTGGGTTGAAATTCTTGTAGTCAAATGTGAGAAAACGATGCAGGTCATACTCTGTTGTACATTTTTCGTTGAAAACTTCTTTCAGTTTTTGCAAAATGCTTAAAAGTTTTATTTTGGCAGAATAGTAGGAACACATGAAGCAAATATTGTTATGTTCAGGAGCTCCAAAGCTGGTGTTTTTATCGCACTCTAAATGTTGCTGTTTGCTGAGAGAATTAGCACAAAGTATCAAAGTCCACTTTAGTCTGGCAGAACCAGGACAGACATTCATCACTGACAGACCCACAGCACTGCAGTTCACCTTTCACTACAGTCAACGTCTCTTACAGAAGAAATGGGTGTGTGTAACCTAGTACACAGACTGTGTATCAAGTACATCCCTTTCATTTTCACAGCTTTTTATTAATACTTCATGTTGTATACTGACATTAATGCCAGAATATCAAATGATATTAATCCATCCCTTTTTGTGCTACAATGTGATTTGTCACCTTCTCAGTCCATTCCTCATTATAATATTATATTACAGATACTATACCGTCAAATGTTCATTAAATTGAACATTTATATTACGACCTATGAACTTTACAGTCATAGAATTTGCATTAATCCAAAGATTAAACTTTTTCCTTAACCCCGCTCACTTAAACCTCCTCAACAGGGACACGTTGCACCAAAGTTTATGTGTTATGTCTTTTTCACTTCTCAAAAGCATGTGTGTCCGATTCGTCTTCTCCCACTGAAACACTGGTGGGCTCACCCTTCTGACCGCCTGTGTGTGTGGTAGCCATGAAATAACAAAGATAAAACAGCTGTCTGGTTAAAGGAAGGAGGGAAAGGGTCCAAACCAGACTAGAAGTAAACGTTGGCATGTTGACTCTCCACCTCACACAGACATCGCAGACAGAGGAGGTCTGTTGTCGGTGGTGTTTCAGGCAAACAGGCCAACCTGTCCCAGAGGAAACATGATGACCTCTGGTCGTTGTTTTTTTGTTTGGCAACACTATAGGTGTTAAAAAAAAAAGATAGTGAAAAGAGGGTAACACAAGAGAAGGTGGTGAAATGAAATCCATTAAATTCTCAACCCAGTTCAACCGAATTAATAGCTCAGCTCTGTCATGGGTACATTTTAGACTTTAATCTATCTTTAGCTTGAATTCTTGTTGAGGTTTAGGGATTAGGGAGCGATTTCCTTCAGGCTGTTGACTGTTTTTGAGACATCACGGTGAATTATAGCACATTGTTAACAAAAAAGTCAGAGCTGTACCATCATGTTTGTCTTTCTATATTGACATAGAAACACATACATGCCACAGAAATCTACAGTTATACAAGAGCTGCTGGTATAATGTCTCTTTTGTATGTGCAGTGACCATTCAACCCTAACCCACACCCAGAGAATTTATAGCTAGTGAGATAATTTATCAGATTCACACAATGTCAGATTCATCATAATAATTGTGATTTTTACTGAAGAGAATTTATCTGTGAGACAGTTTATTGTCCTTGATGAGGGATCAAGGTTTAAGTTTATGTAACCTGTTAATAATGTATTTAAAGACATAAAAGCATAGGTCTGTGACACTGTACTAGAGTGTAGTTATAATTCTTAAAATTTTCATAAAATCAAACCATGCCAGCCAATCCTGCTTCGTATTCAATTAAACATTCACAAGTACAAAACATTCAGTAGTTGCTCATTGAGGGTTTTGTTGTGTCCCTTTAAATAATTCAGTAAAGAGTTTGATCTAGACCTGCTCTATACGTAAAGTGTTTCTGTTATGATTTGGTGCTATATAAATAAATGTGATTTGATTTGATTCATAAGACGTGATGTATGGCCATAATCCAGGATTAGTGTTCTAACTTTGTTGTTGTCTCACTGTTAAACCTCATAAGATTATGAAAGTGATTTCATAGATAATATTGTCAGTATTACGCTCCAAATAATAGAGAAAGAAAGTAGACATAAAGATAAAAAAAAGTGTGGTTTAAATTCATGTGTGATTATTTTATTGTCAAATTTGTCAGTTTTTATAGATCTTAGTAAACATTATATGTAATTTCAAAGGATTTGCAAACAAATATATAAAACTTTTCGACCTAAAGGGTACATAATAAAGTAAATATGCAATTGTATTGTTCTATTCAAATTGAATCCTTATGTAAATCCAATCAGACATTTTCAGAAATATATACAATATGCAACTTTGTACAAACTGGACATATGACATACATAATACAGTACAAATTAGACAATGAAAATAATACTTATTTTCTTTGGTTATTTAAAATTATATGTTCATACTAATGTTAAGAAAAATTGTATATTTAGCTTTTACAGCAGTTTCAAAACACAGCACTGAATGTTCATAAAAATCCCAGATGAACTGTGTTATTGTTGCTCAACAGTCCACAGCAGTCAGTAACTTGAGGGATACCGTTGTATGAATCACAGTTTCATTTGAGCTGCGGTTGAAGTACGTGCAGTAGTTATGGCTGGAGGTGGACGACAGGAAGCAGATGTCTATGTTGCAGCAGCCCGTGGCTCTGCTGCTGACGGGAAACAAAACAGTTAGCTGCCTCTGCAGTGAATACATAAACATAAGGTCAAACTGTGAAGCCAGTCAGAGGCTTTTACCTACAATCACCCCAGAAACACAGCTGCCAACACTTACCACCGTGTCCAGCTTTAAGGATGACCCACCATGTTCTCCAGATGCTCTATTCTCCCAGACACATCGGCTAGTGAAATCAGTCAAGGAGACTCATTGGCAAACATGTTTAAAGGGACAAGTAAAGGATTAAAGCAAATGAAAAATGGTCATATTGCTCTTTTAAAGGTAAATCATATTTCAATAACAATCTCAGCAATGTAGAAAAAAAAAAACCTTGTGGGCTACAATAAATGTGCTGCAGAGACTATTTATAATAAAGTGTCTTCCATCTGAAACAACAGAAAGGATATGCTTGGCTGTGAGCCGCTGGATGGCTGCCTGCGTCTGCTTCTGGAACGCCAGTCTGGCTTCACATTTACAGGGATCTTCCACCACCTCCACTTTCACCGCTTTGCCAAAAAAAAAGGAAAATTCACATTAGTGTAACAGATCAGGAGATGTGCAACACCTACTCTACTTTTTCCAACTGGGCTGCTGCTCAAGAACAAACCAAAGGTGAAGCAAATAGAAAATATATTTCAAGATACACACACAAAATAATCAGCATTCTTCATTTACCCAAACATTTTTGCACCAGTTAGTTGTGACGTGAAGCCAAACACAAACTGAAAAATGCCTTTGAAGTTTTACACATTTACATTTCGATGTTTACAGCAGGAGGGTTATATTTATTATAGTAATGTTAATTATATTATATGTCCTTACGTTTTAGGGAACATGTCTTTTTGTCCGCATTCAAGATATAACCACTCCGACACTTGCAGTAATAGGAGGCGTTGCTGTTGACACAAATGTGTTCGCACTCATGTCCCATGGCGCAGGGGTCCAGACCTGGAATACACCGGGATGGAGCTGTCAACGTGGCAGCATGGAACAGTTGCATGTGCTTACATACACGACACAATAGTTAGGTTAGTCTACAGTCTGCAGAACTACAGAACCACATCTCAGCCAAAGTCCTTTGTGCATCAGAAACTTAGGTGAATTAAGAGAACGCTGAAGTTACAGTTACAGACCGTGGACACATGATTTTATAAATGAGCCACAACAACATCAGACATGGAAAATTTTACAGCAGAATCTTGTTTGTCTAAATCTTTGAAATAGTATAATATAATGTAAACTACAGTATACAGTATCAGTAAATGAACAGTATTAACAAAAAATAATCTTATCAGCATATTGCTTAAATTGACTTAATTATTTAATTAAATTAGATTAATTTAGTTATTATGTTTGGATGTTTTCTATTCATTTGAGATGGAGAGGTTCTATTGTAAAAATCTAAATCATTCACATCGAAAAGAAAGTAAGGTCAAAGCAACACAGTAAATTTTTGATTTCAAAACTAATCACAATCATAATTTTTTGCTTTTTAAAAGAGAATCTGAAAGTTTAGGAAATCATGGTCCCAAGACTTTACATGGGTTTCATTTTGCAGCTATAAGTAGGTTCTAGTACTAACATCTGCAGTCCATGTGGGGGTGGAGAGCATCTGCTGCTCTCAAAGTTTATTATTCACCAATAGCAATGAAAATGATCCACAAACTGAAACATTCCCCCCTGAAGACTGTAGGTGCCCCTTGTAGGGGAACTATAACTGAGGTTAATGGTGGGAAAAGGTCTTGCAGGCCCCTGGTTGTCCTACCGCACAGTGTCTCCCTGAACTTGGAGGTGAGCTTCTCAATAACACCGTATGTCTCCACATAGAAGACGTGGTCATCCAGAGGGATGCTGGCCATTAACTTCAGGGAGCGCATATCTGCTCTGTCCACCCCAACGGCGTAGATCTCGATGCCAGAGGCCCGGGCTGTTGCGGACACTTCTTCCACCTGGTCTTGAGGTCTCCCATCTGTCACAATGATGGCCACCTTGGAGATCTTCCTGGAGCGGGGTCGGGCCCCAGACTGCTCAGTGAAGGCTTCGTTCACTGCAGTTTTGATGGCGAGACCAGTCATGGTGCCGGCTGCCAAGGGCTCGATGCGGGAGATGGCTTTCTTCATGTCAGGTTTGTTGAAATGGTCTTTGAGGAAAAACTCTATTTTGACCGTGCTGGCGTAGTTGACCACGGCCACTCTGGTGGCCTCCGAGCCCACATCCAGAGTGTCCACCATGTCGGCCAGGAAGATCTTGACCTTCTCAAACTCACCAGGACGCACGCTGCGAGAACTGTCGATGATGAAGACCAGGTCCAGGGGACGGCTCCTGCACTGAGAGTCTGTCTCTGGTGATCAACCAAACCATGGCAGGATTAAGTCCATTTAACACTCAAGTTCATCATTCAGACAAAAACATGAAAACTTTCACAATGAAAAACACACAGCGAATTAAAACGGACAACTTTTGGATGCACAAAAGACATTTCCGAGGAAACACAAGGTCATTTTTGTGCATCAGTGCAAAGGTGAGATAGGAGTGAAATGATACAGTATGCCATCGGACATATTTTGCATCATTTCAATGTTTCGACAGTCCATTGGGGACTTCTCGTTGATTTTATCCTTTCATGTCATCTCTCTGAATGAAAAGGATGCTCGATGATCACACATCAAGTGACATCACACCTGAAGATAGAGACAGTGTTAGGAACCCTGCCTGACCAATCACTTACACATATAATTCACTAAACAACACATCTGTGATTGCCCTCTGCCTTTTCAAAGTAAAACATTATGTTTAAAAATGTTCTCACTATGAACTGGCCTTATAACCACTTATTTCAGAAATTAAGAAGGATAACAATCACATGGTGATTGTAGGCAACATTTAGCCTGATTATTAGTTACTCCTTTTTTATCCTACTGCTAAAATATGTCACCGTCAAAAAAATGTAATTGCAAATTTTTTAAATAAAGTGACGCTTGCTTCAAAGCAATAGATAACCATTTTAGGAAATAGTATTTGCTCTCTTTTCCAAGAAGAGAGAAAATTTTGGCTCATGCCTGCAGAAAATATGGAGCTATACCCAACAAATAGTTAGCATGATGGTTCTGTTTTGTTTTTGTTTTTTTCTTTTTAGGCCTTTTAGGCCTCCTGTCATGGTTACATAACAAAACTCTTACCTAGTTTAATCAGAACTAAGAGATCTGACCTTCAAAGCATTGGGGAGCATTGTTTTATGTTGGGAATTAAAACCTGACTGGTAATATTCTACCTGTCTCCACAGGACTGACGGTGGTGATGGGGCCACTTTGGTTACTGACCGGTAGCATCACACGAGCGGTGGTCTGAACTGGAGGCTCCGTGGTCACCACCACCGGCATCGCGGTTGTCTGCAGTGCTGCTGGAGTTGCTGGGAGGGTTGGTGGCAGAGTTGGCTCTGGTGGAGTTGGGAGGATGGTAGGAAGTCGCACCACAGGTACTGTTGGTACTGTGGGGTCTGACTTTGTTGGGCAGGGACCTTTAAATTTGTAGGGAAATGGGCTGCTGACCCTTTGATGTGGATGGTAAGACACTGGTGGATATTGACCTTTGTATATGTGGTGTGTGTGTGGTGCCACATGCCCCGTGAACCTGTGGTGATGGGGCAGCATGGGGACTGAGGGTCTGTGGTAAGTCACCGGTGGAGATAGAGGAATAGGTCGATACACTACCGGTGGAGAGATCCTGGGTGGCTGGTAGTGGTAGTGATACCCCCCTCTATATGTGTAGTCACTTCTGTGAACTACAGGCCCACCAGAAAGGAAAAGTGATAGAGAGAATTAGTAGGTTGAAAGGCAGCAAACAGGAAAGCTGTGTAAGATGACTGTGTACAAAGTTATTGTAAAACATAACAATGACTTTTGCTTCCTCGGGAGCACAGACAAGTGATTAGTTAAAGCATAAGTGTACATTCAGCCACCTGGTTGGTTTCAGTCGGACTGTTTAATGAAACCCCCAGTCAGGATTCATGCATGTTGTGCTTGAGAAAGTATAAAATGTTCTTGTTATGCTGTTGGTTAAACAATTAAAAGATGAAATATGTCATCTTACTAAGCTTAAATATTAAAACCAGAAAAGTAGCTATTTAAACTTGTAATCAGCACATGAAACTATTTATTACTATTTGCCTTATCTTTTTTGGGAAACAGATATAATAATAAATAATTGATCACAAGAGACTTCAACAAGTATAAAATGGCTCTAAAGCAGTGGTGAAATATATGAAAGTGCATTTACTCAGTTTGAATTATTCTAAATAAAAAGAAAAACAACTTTTAATTCCTCTACAACTATTCTATATTTATAGTAATGTTATGGTATGTATGGTATGGTTATGTATATTTTATACAGAAAAATGTGCATGCATGTTTTATTTCATTCATAAAATATGATGCAGTGTAAGATAAACAAAGCAGGTTGAAGTGAGCAGCACCTCGACATTGCATTAACACGCTGCTTACACTGGCTATAAATGTATCATACATTGTTATATAGACTAAAATAATACACATTAGTGACATTTTTCTGCATTATTTACTTTTGACTTTCAACACTTGAGTAAATGTACTTTGTTACATTTCAGCTCTGACGTTTTGTCGTTGTAATATTGTTAATTTCACTCAACCTTTCTTGCCAGTCCTAGAAAGGTGAAAATGTCTTTCAGGAAGAGAAAAAGTATTTTAGAGGCTTCAGTAAAACTTACTTGATGGGTTCAGGGTCCTCACTGGTGGTCTGCCATTATTCCTGGTTTGAGCATAACTTTGAGCAGCTATCAGCTGAGGATCTCCAACACTTAGGTGATATGTACCAAAAACCTCCGATAGCAGCAGGGAAGTGCAACACATGAGGCTCCAGGGGAGAGACTTCATCATATCTGCACTCAGAGACCTGCAGGGCTTTGGACTGTCCTGTGTCTGCTCTGCTCTGTCTCTGAGGGTCCTGCTAAGCTCAGCAGGGGTCTGCCCATATGAAGAGCTCTCAGTGTGATACGTCAAACTGTCTACCCAATCCAAAACTGCAATGAAATAATCTGTCCTAATCAGCACAGACTGAGGAACTTTTTACCCTCAGGCACTGATGTTTTAACCCCCCTTTTTCCTCCTGCCTCCATTCTTTCCGAAAAGCTGATTTCCTGCAGGTTGTGGTTAAAGCTATAGCTTGGATTAAGAAATAAAAACGTTGATGTGACGTGATTATGAAATAATGTTTCATATAGTACAAACAATTAGTCAATAATGCATTTTTTTCCAGAGAGGAAGGTGTTACAGTTGTTGAAAGCATTTTCCAGGTTTGGATGAAATTTTATAAAACTAGTATTCCTGTTGTTTTTGAGCTCGTAATTCTTCGTCTACAACACGACACATACAGACAATGCTTTGCTATTAATCTCTTTATTGAATTTACTTCAGCATATCTGGCAAGAACAAAAGAGTAAACTGGAAATATAAATGTTCTGAAATGTTTATTTAAGTCAATGTGTCTCCACTACGATTAAAATCATATTACCTGTAAAGTAATGAGGTGAGGGGTGTTCATAAGCATGCAACTACTAATGTTCACAAGACTAGCGGTTTACTGCAGATGTCAGTCGAGAAAGAAGCAGAAGCAACAATCCAACACCAGTGCCCTCTGCTGTTTCTCCCCCTCTCTCTTTCAGACTCGGCTAGAAAACTAATAATTAGCTTTGCTAACACATCAGGACAGCAGAGTGATGAAAATGTGGAGGTGTGCATGAACTGAAACACAGCAAAGCTAAATAAATAACAGACAAAAAATAGCTACACACTCCCTTCAAGACTGAGACTGAATAGTCCAGATATTAATAACAAGGGGAAAAGAAACACAATGCAACAATAAGAGCTATAACAACTGGATTGTCATAATAGTTTTTTTACACTTCATATATCAATCTATATATAGGATGGTGCTGGATTGATGAAAGCATTTCAGCTATTTAATTTTTACATGTATCCCTTTTACTAAGACATAAAAAAGGCCAGAGGGGAAATGGGCTGGTAGCTTCCATTGCTTTTCAACCATTACATTCATTCATTTATTTCACACAGACATCGACTTTTCCATCATTCTCCTCACACACCTCTATAGACACTCTATAGAAATACAGTGGGCCGAGTAAGGTGAACAAAGTGTCTTCATACACAGAAGGTCAGGGGAGAGGATAAGGGCGTAATGGTGTTCAGAAAGGTTTAGTGAGGGAACGTAGGAATGCAAATGATGAGTGTGTGTGCACGTGTGTGTATGTGTTTTGGCAAACAACTGGTGCTGGTGCTTAAGCAGGCATGTAAGGGGGAGGTGGTTCTTTCTCTGGCATCTTCATTGCCATCTCATAAGTGGGCAGGATGTACTAGAGAAGAAGAAGAAGAAGAAAAAAAAAACAGCAGAGGAATCAGGATGCTGACTGGTCAATATAAATGTTTGCTTCACTGTAGGGCTAGATGACAATAAAATCCCCCAATAACAGAGATAAAATGAAGAGAGTTCATTCAAAAGCAGAACAATGACCCTATTAGGGTACAGCAATAGTCTAATGTAGCTGAAACAAGAAAGGTCCAAACTACGAATCATCAAAATATCGCCAAATCCTACTTCACTGTATTTTTTTAGAGTATGATTCAAAGCATGAACTGTGTATTTTTGCCTACTGACTTATAGTAGGTATGAGGACGGTATGCCACCTGCTGGCTTCACTTCAGTTTTACATGTTGCTGCAGTGGAGCCGAGAATGTTTTCAATACATCGTAAACGTTTAATAAAAATCCAAATCGTCAATCAGAGGTGACCACAGATAGCCAACATACCTGGGGAGGGGTTTCAAAGGCAGGGTAGATGGCAATCTCTGGCATGTTTCTGTTGTTAATGTACTTGTAGCAGTTCCAAACACAGTTGATCAGGTAAGCCTACAAAGGAGAGATCAGATTGTATTTGGACGTTTGGCAAAGGTCCATTAAAATCAGCTTGAATTTTTACCATAAAATCTCGTTTGTTTCCATAAAGTTTATGAACAAGACCTGAAAAATTATCATGAGGGATATAAATGGAATGACCGTAGAGACTAAATTAAGTTCAACTGTAAATAATCAGCAGTTTCACCTTGAGGATGATGAGGAAGGCAAAAAAGACCAACACAAAGAGTAGGAGGCAGCTGGAGTCCAAAGAGAGGAGGTTATCCTTGTACGGAAAGTCCGGCTGTGGGGGAAAAGAACAATGCCAGGGGACTTAGGGCTGTGGTTTGCTGCTGACTGAATTAGTTTGAGCGACTTGACAAAAGCATATCCACCAGCTTGTCTGCTGTCCTAAATGGTCTCCTCGGTTGTGTAATAACAGGAGGTGTTCGTAGCAGGAAACAATTTGGGAACATGTAGATATAGAAGATTCACAAATGATGGAATCACTTTACACCACCTAAACAATTAGCAAATGGCTATAAAGGTGCATTTATACATATGTAGAGTGCTGTCAGGTTGGCTAACATGGGAAAGGTGCTATGATTGAGTTGTGTGTTTGTGTGTATTGGGACTGACCAGCTGGTCCAAGTAGTCCTTGATCCTGGGTAGGTAGGTGAGAGAACTGATGGCCACCAGGCAGCTCAGAGCAAAGTCAAACAGCTGGTAGCAGAAAAACGGGATGAGCCATCCGTCACGATGCTGAAATCAGAGACACAAAATCAGAAACACGTGGAGGGGAACATCTACCTCATCTGATTTAAGATTAAAAGAATCGTGTTGCATTTTTTCAACCTCATCTCTAAACACCTGTCTTAAATCTTTCATGTGGGTATGTTTCATAAAGTACCCTGTGGAATTCTGCCATGAAGACTCTGGCAATCCAAATAATCACAAATGAATGTGTTTGGTGTAGTGCAGGTGTGCAGGTGATTTGTTGAAGTTGTTGTCATAAATGCAGTTGGTTTAAGGCTGTAACTGCACCTTTAGATGTGGTACACTGGTATACCACCTGAAACATAACAAACAGGTAGAGAGGTTGAAAAACTGCAGAGTGGTCATTTTACTTCAAAAGAAACTACAGGTATTCTGGGTGATTTCCCTACCAAAAGCACAGTATAGTCTACCATTGACAAAAACTATTTAGCTCTCCATCTCTAGATTGAGCAGCAAAATAGAGATTATTTTTTGGTCATTTGTAATCATGGTTTGAGAGGGATTTCCTCAGGACACTACACCAACAGTGGCTCTGCACCACCATGCTTTATTGAAAAGGTAATCTGTTACATTATTCCTGGGAACATGTAGTTGCAGAACTAAAGCATAAATAACCGGCATGCAAGTGTACAAAGCCGGCAGATGTGCAACATTATTTAACTTTGCAGTAATCCAAACTAGTAGCTAAATGCAGGTCCATGTCAAAAGGCTACCAAACCTTTTATTCTTGATGCTATCAGGCAGGCCTGTGAGGTAAAGATGAAAGGCAGTGAGAACAAGACAAAGTGTGCTCCACCCTCTCTGCTGAAAGATTCCACATTCAGCTAAAATGCATTGTAGTTGGAAAAAAGTGGTGTTTTTTGGCCCTTCCTGTTACTTAACAGTGGAGCTATTACTACACAACTTGAAAGCAAGGCTCTGCTATGCAGCGTATTTTGGGATTACAGTTTAGCATAATAAACCATGACAGCTCTGAAATGGAGTGCAAGCTTTCAGAAGTTGTTTTTTTTTTTTTTTGAAAAGCCACAGCATCTATCGTGCACACTTACAGTAATGGCTCCGTACACCATCATGGCGCTGATAGTGAGCATCAGCAGAGAGATGGCAAATCCAACACAGGCATTCTCTGTAAAAAACAAAGTGACAGCATATACAATGAAGATACGCAGACATGACAGTATTTTTATTTATTTTCAACTTTACCGTTGTATATGCCATTCAAATGCATAGTGAGTGAATGAATGGATCTTTGTCTGCGTTTTGCTGTGATCTGCATACAGTGTATGTCAAGATCCTCCAGGACTGATCTCTTTCAGTCAGCTGATTTTAAGACCAACTGGGAGCATAAAGCCTCTCCCTTGCAGCTGCAAACTCAGTCTGATATAATTAAAAGGCCTGCCTTTCATATCCTCTTTCCCTCCACCACGCAGTCTCACTTCTTCAAACTGTTCTCCTTATTGCTCTGAGCCGATGTTGCCTGTGAGAGAGCCACTGCAGCAATGCAGTGCAGGCATAATTCTCTGTAGTGTAGTAGCTCAAGTGGAACATTGTGAACATGAATGAAAGAAACTGTGGGAATTCAAACTGTGCTATCCATCATATTATAAATATACAAAACATAAACTTCTGTCTTTTTTAAAAATTGCTCCTAAAAAATTCCAGTGCTGGAAAACTGTCTGAATTTCAATCTACTTTTTCAAACAACGTTTGGGGTTGAAGATACAGATTCATTTGATCATCAGCT
Organism: Remorina albescens; assembly: GCA_034769265.1. Taxonomy (NCBI): domain Eukaryota; kingdom Metazoa; phylum Chordata; class Actinopteri; order Carangiformes; family Echeneidae; genus Remorina; species Remorina albescens. The sequence continues at coordinate 14,567,124 of CM068483.1, forward strand.
TTTCAACCAATTATTTTCTGAATGCACAGAAAACATGGGGAGAAAAGTTTTCAGGTCACCCACTAATAGTCAGGAGTAATGATAACCGAACCAGCTCAATACCAACTTTATCTCATGCATACTGGCATGAGCCTGCTTTTGGGAAGGTCAACCCACCATGACTGTTTCGCCTATTATCCTGCTGAGTCACTGTTTCAGAAAAATGAAGACGCCCTAACCAAGCCAACCAAAAAAGTCACCCACAGCTCAAAAGGAAGGAATGCTCATTGTCTTGCCAGCCCTGGCAAATACAAAGACCTAGGATGAATTTAAATTATTTAACAAATACAAAGGAAGGGGACCAGTGGTACCACACCAATAACAAAATTTTCAGACAACAAGTAAACAACATAGCAATGTCCTGTTGTCCTCACAAGTACTTCTGTTGGGACGTCAATGGAAAGTAGTTAAGCTTTCAGTAGAAAAAGCTACTGGGTTAATGAAGGGCCTTGTCAAGAAAAACCAGCTACACACTGATTATTCAGACAGACAGACCAACAGACAAGCTTTATTAATCCTTTTGGGTGGTTCCCTCCAGGAACTTAAAATACCAGCAGCAAGAAGGAAATCTAACCAAAAATCCAAAACAAAAAAAAAAAAAAAACCAAAATACAATCCAATTAAAATAAGCAAGCAAGAATAAATAAGCTGAGAGCTATGAACAACCACAGTGCAAATATAGCAGTATATCCCGCATACAAATTAGGAAATGAAGAACATATCTGTTCATTGGGTAATTCATCATTATCATTATCATCATAAAGAGGCTAACCATAACAGAATGAGCTTTGTTTGATGTGTAATTGACAGTTTCCTTGACCACGGACCATGTGTCAATGTCTCATGTACTGTTGTGTTCAATGAAAAATTCAAAACCTCAAGACGTTCAGTTTACAATTACACAAAAAATAGGAAACCAAAACAACCCTCGCAATAGCACAACATTTTTGGCATTGATTGCAAGAAAATGTCATTAATGCTTTAATGTTTATCAAAACAGCTGCAGGTTAAATTTCTATTGGTTGACCTATTGTTGTAGCTCAAGTATAAATATGATAAAGTGATTAAATTAGTTTTTAAAATGTGGTTTATTCGCCTTGACAATAATTTTTGAAGATTTCAAAATTTACCAGACATCCTGTTGGAGGCGAAGTAATGGTCAATGACTTCATATTGCAAATCGATGGTGGGTACGTTCTCTGGGTGGGTCACAGCTACAGTCAGCAGGATGCCCATCAACAGGTTAACTACCTGAGGGGAGGAAGTGGGAGACAGAATTTTATTTATCTATTTTTTTAAGAACCCCGGCAACAGTTTCTCGTGTCTAAAAATAATGACTGAAGACTCAGATAATCCCAAGAAACTGAGGAAGCGTTTGTTTTGGTCTGAGAGGCTGGTGATCTAGTGCAACATTCAGTGTCATGTTAAGATCATTTACTACAAACTAAAATATATGGCATACATAACATAAAACACATGGGTGAAAAAAATACAGAATTCATAAAGCTGTTAAATACAGGAAGTTTGATGATGGTTCCCTCTCATGATGTCAAACGAAAGGTGGAATAAATATTACAAAAAATCTAAGAAAAAAGTTCAAATAAAAGCATCAAGGAACTCCACTGGCTACAGAAACATGTATTTTCATTGAACTGAGCCTTTATTAAAGACCATTTTACACAGCAAACCAGATCTTGGATTTAAGAGAAAGGATGATCACTAAATTACTATTTATCCATGAAACTGTCCGGCAATGTGTACCAAATGATCAGTATTTCTAATATATAGCAGATATCTTGACGTCGTTGTGTCAGATTTGACCAACAATTGTTGTGAAAACGTCGGTGCCGTGTATTGTCCAGTGAAATTGCAGCAGACACGTTTGTTATGTGATTGAAGCAAACAGAGGTGGATTAAATCCCGATGTAAATCCACCGAAGATACAGAAACAAATTGTAACTCAGAATTAGGATTAGAAAAAAATGATCTACAATATACAGCTCACTAATTTAATCTGTTGTTACAATGTAAGATCAGAAGCTCTAATAAGTATGGATATGATATAAATTAAGCTGTGATGGGACTCTTTATCTCCAAAGTTCTTCTGTTATGATTTGACAACCTTCACGTTAGCAAGTCAGCCCGGGGGCGGCTAGCTGCTTTGCTATCCAAGCTAAATGTCTTTTTTTTCACATTTTCAGATAGATCTGGCCAGGAACTGATATATGACGGCAGTCTATCATAAGTTTTAACCCATATTTACAGTGAGAATATAAACAGAAGCGTTTATCCAAACAAGGAATTATAGCACGTCAATGCTAATGCTAGCGTCCCGTGACCGTTGACTCGACACGTTAACACAGTTATTATAAACACCAAAGGAAAAAAAAGCTCACGTTGGAGTTTCTATTGATAATCAGATTACTTATAAAAAAGCTGTTGGTTGTGCCTAAATTATATTCGTTGTTTCACTTCCTACTTTGACGAACTTAAAGTAACTGAGTTTGGTAATGCTAGCGCCCGTTAGCATGCTAACCGCTATCAACCATTTTACGCACCATGTACCAGGTCCCCAGGATGATGGTCCCCGTCCGGACATGGCAGCATCCGCAACACCGGGTGGTGTACAGTCTGTCTCGACTCGGCTTGAAGTGATGCATGTCCTCTACCAGCGTAGGGAGAAACATCGGGAGGGTTGTCGGCCGTGAAAGACGAAGAAAAGCCCCTCAGCATCAACAGCGAGCTGACAATCACGGAGGAACGCCCACCGCTTCCCCGACGACAAGCCGGGCGACGCCGCAGATGAAAACAAACGCGCTGACAGGGAGGAAGAGGCGGGACCGGGACCAGGTCTGACTGACAGCAGGGGAAACCAGGAAGAAGGCCCAGTCCAGGACTAACCTATTACAGGACTAATCCAGTCCAAACCTAGAACAGGACTAACCCAGTCCAGGACTAACCTAGTACAGGACTAATCCAGTCCAAACCTAGAACAGGACTAACCCAGTCCAGGACTAACCTAGTACAGGACTAACCCAGTCCAGGACTAATCCAGTCCAAAGCTAGTACAGGACTAACCCAGTCCAGGACTAATCCAGTCCAAACCTAGTACAGGACTAACCCAGTCCAGGACTAATACCACCATCACTGCTACAGCACATTAAAACAGATTATATGTCAATATTTTTTACTATTCTTCAATAAAATATAGAACTACCTAATACTAATATTTACTATAGATATACTATCCATACAGTTTCACATACCCCTTTTGCAATATCTCATGTTTGTTCATGTATTAACAATTACCCAATACAAAAATAGTACAAATTACTTTACAGTACATCCATCACATAAACAACTTCATGTGTTGTGTGAAAGCAGCTGATTATCATTGCCTAATCATTGTAACCTGAGATTAATGTGCAATCTTTAAAAAAATTGTTTTCCCAAAGTTCTTACTTATTTAGCGAACAGAAATATTCCTGCTAAACAAACTGGGTCAAATACTTCAGATACAATCAGGACTGTAGTGAAGATTTCCACAACAATATAGGTTTAAGGCTGACGAATGACAACAAGGCCTTTTTTTTATTTTATTTTATTTTTTTAGAGCAGCTGTGTTGGCATTGCATATTAAATTTAAAGCCATGACACAGTGAAAGTGAATCAACATGTAGAAAAGTCAGGACCCTAAAACTTAAGCTACATGGAGTTTTTATCAGTAGCAGTATTATTATTTACATTTGTGGTCCTCCCATTTCAACATGTCAAAATGTTTTCTGAGGTGAGTAACAATGGAGTGTATTCTGTGCACACCCACAATGTCCTCAGACGAGCTTGACTCATGCAAAGTATTTTAAAATGCCCCTGGGGCTTTCAGTACATCATTCAGGACATTACCATGTACACGCACAGTTGAGTTACATTTCTTTCAAATAAAGTGCTACAAAAAAGTATGCTGATTGACAATTTCCAAATAAAATATCATTTAACAGTCATTGGTTGGACCACAGGATCACAGGACACAATAGGGCTTTTGTCTTGGTGCTCTCAGAGGTACATACAGTGCCTGGTGATGTGAAACAATTTTAAAGCTTTATATAAACATATGCAAGAGAAAAGTCAACAAATTACGACAATTCTTATTGCATCGTATCTGTAAATAAATTATATACAAACAATTTATACATAGGCATTAAGGTAATGGATTCAACATTGGTGAGACAGGTTTTGTAAGGGCTGAAATAGAAAGTTAAATGACTTGTTCCGTGTGGGCCTGCCGGCCCAGAATGTATCCTCCAAAATCTTTGTTGTGCCATTTGTAGATTATTATTGCTGACAATATCACAGCCAGTACGCCTCCTGTTACTCCTCCTGCAATCACACCTGTAAAGATAATTTTCTGAGTTAGAATAAGAATTCAGAACATAACCTTGTTCATCCCAGTGTAACAAAGTACCTGCAATAGCTTCTTTGGTCTCCAAGGAGGTCTTGCTGTTTGCCAAAATAATGTATCCATTATCTTTTAAGGGCCAGAGTGTACTGTCAAACATCTGGTCTTTGTTGCCGGGCTGATCCACATTGTCTGTAATTTCATCTGGTGAGAATGCAAACAGGAAAAATGAATCACATTATGAGTCCGTTTTGAAATAAAGATAAGGTAAATAATATTTATGTGTAAAGAGGACTATGATAAATGTTTTGTAAATCAACAGTTCCACAGTATTTCAACATGGTAATATGTATTACCTTGTTCTGGCCATTCCCCTGAACCAAAGCCTGAGCTGTCGAGGTCAGATCCCGATCCATCAAAGTCTTGATCTGATCCTGATCCATCAGGAAGGGCAGGAAACTGTTATCATGAAGAAAATTAATAAATAAGTATAAAATCAGCATTGTTTCCTGCTCTATTGTTCAATATATGAAAACAAAGAAGTGCAGGAAACTCATGAAGGTACTCGCCTCGAGAGCGTAATAAAGTAAGGAATCATGTCCGGGATACAAAGTCCCACTGAAAGAACACAATTATAAAAGCACACGGCTGACAAACCCACAATGGCGCAAATGATCACAATTTTATCACAAGTAAAGAGTCATGGGTAGAATAGCTCAGATGAAGTGATAATAAGATGACACTCATCAGTAAAGAAGTAAACAGTGCACAGCATCTCTTATTAACAATTTAGACTCAAAACTTTTGAAACAGCAGAAAGAACAATAGCCTATATGGGATGAAATCTCTGACTGTTTGACCAGAACCAAGAAAAAGTTTGAACAGTTCTAATTCCTTTTGTTTTTCTCTGTTTTCTGTATACCAACAATACCACGGCACAACACAGCTAATGGCCCAATTTACTACGTCACAGCATGTGTGTTTCATTGCTCTGATGTTTCTTGGATTGTTCAATGATGCATATTATTATGTGCTTACCAGCTGCTGCTGTGCACATTATAAGTTATTTACCCACAGACATATTATCTATTATCTAGCAGTAATAAAGATTACATTGACAGATGCATTAAACCTTATTCTAATCCTGTAACATATCCTGAATCATTGATTATTTAATATGAATCTTTCCTTATCATCACCATCATTTCTTGATTGATTGATTGATACTTTAAATACAACATATACATATTAATGCACAAATTTTATGTAAAATATGAAAGTAGAGTTTTAATAGTGGATATATTTTACATTGTGTTGTTTCACCAATAAGGCATTTTTTTCATTTAATAATTGATCAAACTATTTTTTAAAAAGTCTAATAAAATATAATGCAGTTAGATTTTTCTGCGTATTATAAATCATTTCTCCTAAAAGGAGTACAACGTGTAAAATCCACAAAGTAGTAAGTGTTACGATCTCTGCTGAACTGATTTAAACATTTCAGTCATCAGGTAAAAAGTCCTGGGTTTTATCTCTTTAGCTAATCCCAGGACATCTTTAGCTCTTGGGATGCAGAAAAGTCACAAAGACCCCAACAGATTTCAAATGAGGCCTTAAATTGGTCCCTAAATTTAATAGAAATCAAAAAGCACCGAGCAAATTCGACGTCTGTGTATCATGTAGAAGTAACTGCACTTCAAATTAACAAAAGTTTTACATGTCAAATATAACTAAATCCCAATAATCACTTCGTCTGTAGAAGTGATCACACCTTGATGGGTCTTTATCAGATCGCCTTCGCACCAAAATGAACCCAGATCTGACAGAGGAAGTGAAACGGATGAGCGCCGTCTCTGATCCGAACATTTCACTTAAAGTGTCTGACCTGTGATGGAAACGACCTACCGACATGTGGACCGGGTCTGCCAACCCCAGGGCTAAAAATAAAAAGGTCGCCAGAGATATCATGTTTCAGGAGGGCTGGAAGACGCTTTGTTCCCTTCACTCTTCTTCAGGTGTGAACCTCGAACCCCGCAGAAGCCCCGCCCACCGACACACCTCCTCCTGGACGACAGGTGACTGTTTACCGGGACAGGTGGGCGGATCACCCGTTTCTCTTTCTACACCTTCAGACATATCTAAATTAATTTTGAGGTCCGATAAAATCCACACACTAACATGTAGTGTTTGTCTTTTTGAATCTAAAGTGTATTTTAAAGCACACATGAAATTGCAAGAGGAATTAGGGACTAAACAAATAAACAGTTTCACTTCCTTATGTTCACTTACCTTTAAAAAAAAAAAAAAAAAAAAAAAAAAAATTCAATACACACGTATCCAAAAAAAATAAATAAATAAAATCAAAATCGTTTAGTCCATTACATTACATATATTAATCTATACAATAATTAGCTCACACTTAGTGATTTCATATATAACTAGCATCAGGGCCAACAAATAAAAGAGCAATAGCAACTGCAAAATTATATAATTATTAAATGTAGCTATTCAAAGGTTAACTTTGGTGACATATTGATTAGGGGCAAGTAGAAAATGATATTTAGCTGAACACAGTATTCAATGTATCCAGTTTGATAATTACATTTAATCATTGTTTACTTTGCTCACACCATAAATAAGAGACACGATTGCATGTTAAAAATTTTAACCTGAAATCGAACATAAGGAAAACCAACTATGGGAAAAACCACAACAGTGTGGGTCAAATGTTAGAAGTACAGTTTAATCATACATAGTCACAATTCTGCTTCCAAAAATGAGTTTGTTTTCTTCATCTAACATCTGGAAATGTACATAAGGCCACCTGAAAATGTACATGAATTTGACAGTGTGACAAAACTCATATGTTCATATTTATATAATTGACAATATTTTACATTGCTTTTGCTTACAAGGTAGTAGCTGTTCCAAAATACAGCACTCTTCTGTACAAAAATAATTCTTGTCATATCCCGTGAAGTTTCCATGGTAGCAGAGAGGACTAAATGCAGCCTCAGTTTTAGTACAGAGTGTATTTTTGTTCCTTTTTAAACTGTCACACATCAGAAAGACTATCAACAATGGATGTTACAGCTCCAGTACAAATAGAGGCTGGCCTTTCCCATAACAGATTAAAAACAAAAACCATGCCAGATTGTGAAGCCATAAATTTAAAAAAAAAAATTACATTTGATCAAATAAAACTGTATACATTATATTCAGGGGGAAAGGAGTGATGAATATACACACATCAAAATGCACATTTTTGCCTTTTTCCCCCAAATAGTGTAAAAGACATCCCATTTACAGCATAAACGTTTACAAATGTACAACTGTACAGACGAAATAAAAGCATCACTACAAATTTAGAGCAAGGCCTGTCAAACACCACAACTACTTTTTTTTTTTTCAATTAAACTAATACTTTTACACTTACTAACTGCACATATACTACATGTATTCTACAATAATTCATATGAAGCAAAGAAGCCATCACTACGAGCATTACAGGTGAATCGATTCGCTTTTGATGGCCCCACCAGCCTCCACCAATGCACTTACATACCCAACCAAACGGGGGAGGAAAAAAACAACAACAAAAAAAAATAATAATAATAAATCAAATCTAAAAAACAAAAACAGGACCATTATATATATAAAAAAAAGTTCTTTCAACATCCCTTTCTTTCTCTTTTTTCCCACTAATTCTAGTTCATTTCACCTCAGATAAACAAAGCTGTGATCAGCTCAGCTTCAAAACATTACCCTTTTTTTTTTTACTACTCTGACCTTCAGGCGGTGGGGGTCCCATCATTGCTGCAAACCCCCTACCCAAAAGCAACAATTTACTCATACATAAAGATGCTATACATCGCTAAACTACTTCTACACAAGAGATGATTATTCAGTATCAAGATACTGATTTTCTAGGGCAGTGTTCATCTCAAACTACAAGACAGATAGGATGTTACACAAAACATGAAAGAAAAAAAAAAAATCATTCCAAGGATTAAAACCTGTCACAGCATGCCAAAGCATAACCCTCTCCCACCCGACTATCCCACACAAAGCTCCCCACTCTGGTCATTTCATGTAAAGATTATTACACACCCGCTGTACAACCAAACCTCATGCTCTGCTTCTATGAGTTAATGGTAGCTTTTCTCTTGCATAAACCCCAAGTGATCACCTGAATGAGGGGAAAAAGTAGGATGGCTTAATTGGGGCTGAGGATGCAGCAAGCTTAAGTTTGTCAGGCTGTAGAATTAAGTACCGAAATGTCAGGCAGACTACAAGCTGCTGGGGTAAACACACGCCCCGTCACTTAGCCGGAAAAAGGAGGTAAGAAAAAGCCACCGCTACTGGAAAACACCACTCTAGACTAAAGAACCAATCCCCAAAACCAAGCACGCAAACTGGTCTGAAGACCGCTGAGTGACTGTGGCACGTGACACATAGTACTCACCTGTGGACAGAGTCTAGATCCATCCATACTATGTGCTATTTGAAAACTAATCCATCAGCTGCTTTGGCATGGGAAAACACTTTTACTGTGCATGGGATAATATACAAATATAATAATCAATTGCCTAGACTTGAAACAACTGATATACCAAGTCTGGTTACAAAAACAAATGGAATTGTTTTTTTTTTTGTTTGTTTTTTAAAGGATCTCTCAGTTTAGCCTTATAAAGTCACTTGCTGGTGTTAATTGTAAGAATTGTAAATTTCAGCAAATGCGTAAAGTTTTTTTCTACAGAGAATTTACAAGGTAAAAAACTAAATGTACAAGATCATATGAAAACCAGTCAAATACATCAATTACACCATTAACAATGGGCTTGTGCTTTACCCAGGAAAAATCTGCCTGTTGACTGTGCGTACCCTTGGGGCCACGCTGGGGACCTGCACCAGGGGTGGCAGAGTGGCAGGGGTCAGTTGTCACAGCGTTCTTATGTGAAGTTGACTTGTCTTTTTATATTTGGTAATTCCCCTTCAAAAAAGGGATGAACGAGGGTGTCAAAGGCCCTATGGCTAAGGAGCATTTCTCACAGAACAGGGGGTTTGGGGCGGCGGTGACTCCTCCTCCTTCTTTTCTTCTTTTTCTTCTTCGGGGGACCCGGGACGTTAACGCAACTAGATGAGGCCATTCGTGGGGCCACCGATGGGTCCCAGTTCAGATCCGCTCTTCATGTAGTACTTTTCTAGCTTTGCCAGAATGTGCTTCCCATAGGTGTACTTGCGCAAAGTGGCAATGTGAGGCCGAATCTGACGAGGGAAAGGATAAGGGTTAGGGACTTCAAAGTTAATTTTGTCTGATCAAAATCAAGTTAACTGCTCAAATTTAGCCAAAAGTTTCCACAACCGGATCTTGCACACAAGTGAAGTTTTAGCTCCATAAAATGAATAATAACCTTGTTAACATTTTGATAGTTGCATACCTTGTGCATGATGATTTTACGCTGAGCAGGCTCCGCCATGTCAATCATTCTTTGGACAACATAGTTTGCATACTGGTCTTTCATCATGGTGTACAGGGCGCTATGAGGCCCGTCTTTCTGACAACACACTTCATCTATCAGCAGAGCTCTCTCAGCACGTGAAGAATGGATCACGCACTTCTCAACTACATTACTGAAGAAAAACAGGGAGAGAAAGTTAAATCTTTCACATATTCATAAAGTGAGCTCAAAACCAGTGGTGAGCACTCAGGGAAAATGCTTTAGTTACCCTCAGAGTGACTCTAATGGCTTAGTGCTTAATGGTTAATTTTTTTGCAACTGGTTGGAAAATTTCCAATTAAATTTAAGCCTCTGGTTAGAATTCAAAGTATATTCCAAATAGGATGGCTGGTGGCGTTTCGGCAGACTTGATATACTACAGGAGATGCAACTCAACCTTCTCAAGTTTCATGATATTGTTTGATCTCCAGCTAGTTGGATAATTTGCCATCTGCATCTTGCCACTTGTAATTTAATGAGGAGATATTATTATAACTGCCATTACACACCCATATTTAGACATCTAGGTGACACCCTGGTAGTTTGATACCCTCCTGAGGGCTGTTCATTGTACAAAGTTCTGTCGGTGAAACAGCATGTTATCAGTACCCAGTAAAAAAAAAAAAAAAAAAAAAGCATTTAGCTTACCTTGCAAATTTGTGTTGGCTCAAGACAAGAACCTTTCCACGGACCTCTGCCACTATCTTGCTCTTATCCTCTGGTCTGCCATGCTCCAAAACATGCTGAATGACATAGTTTCCATATTGATCCTGCAGGAGAATGTGTAAATTCCTAGTAAACAGGTGTTTCAATATTAATTTAATCAGAAAAGAATCAGTATGACACCTTGTACTTGGATGATCATGCACTACTCTTTCCCATTGGTCTTAATTGGTGTGAGATAAATCATGCAGTTCTAAGATGATAGGCAGACGACTGAGTGACACCCTCACTTGTAGTTTTATAATACCCTCACGTCATCACTGCAGAAGGTCAGACAAAGCAGATGCTGCTGCTTGTGTTGCTGACCAGACAACACAACCAACAGCATCTCTGCCCCTTCAGAAATGGGTGATAGACAGTTATGGGCTTAATTTTAGTGTGACAAGGTGGAGACAAAAACTTACCTGACCAAGCAACACATAACACTCTCAAATTGATTTGTAGAAGTAGCAATGTGTTGGGTAGGTAACATAATCTTCAACTTTAATTGTGAAGAGTTTGCCTTCAAATCCATTTCCTGTCAATCTGTTTTAAGACGGATGTTATTTATTTACTTATTTGAACTTGATATTTACTCAAGGGTTCAAGGATAAGTATAGGTGTTTTAAGCACTACCTAAAACCTTTTTGTTGTCCAAAGCGTTTCATACTATTTCACACTTTCAAGCAATTACAGTGAATTCAAGGAGATGAAAACATAAATAAACAGATTGATCAGGAGATGCTGTAGGCAAAGAGAAGGATAATCAGAAAACAGTGAAGCATGTGCCTGGTGAATCCTCTGTGGTGTAAAGCAAGAGAGAGGAAAAGGCGGCTAAGTAGGTTAGGAGAAGGCCTGTAAAAGTTGGGAATTGGAGCGCTATCTAAATGTTAAATCAGTTTACAAAAGAAAAAAAGATTAAAATAAAAAGGGAGAGAGGAAGGGAGCACAGGGACATCCGCGAGAGAGAGGCAAATTGCTCTGACCTTGAACAGTGCATCACGGGACACTGTATAATATGTTTTGGGTGTCATCTCCAATGAAACGCCTTGATATTTCTAGATGGAATAAGTGAGGGGGCAGGGTGGATGTTTAAATTATCACATACGTCAGATGTAATGACAGCTAACAGCAGAATTACATTCATCCTTACACTTTTCACTGAGCACAACACACCTACACAGGAACAATGACAGTCTAAAACAAAATATGAAGTGTTCAAACATGGAGACATGCAAATACACAACAGAAGGATACACAGAAGCAATGATTGGTCACATCTAAAAAAATATATATATAAAACTGGGCACATTGGAGCAAGGTGCGCTCACCTGGCCCAGCTGTTCAGAGTGCTGATGCAGCTCTTCCAAGATTGGTAGAGTCTGCTCCTGGGTGCAGTGCTCCAAAATCCTTTGGATCACTCTGCAACCATAAGGGTGTGTGGACAGCACAAACACCTGAAAAAGGGGACAAAAGCAAGAACAGTTCAATATTTGTGTAGTTTTACAAATATTAAACCACAGATCATTATACTGATTAATCTATGGGATAAAGCTTTCATGAGTAAACTTGGAATTCTAGAGCTCTTCTAGCACAATGGAGCACTAATTAAATGCGGGTCCCGAATGCGCACGCATGTCCATGGGTCACTTAAAAACTTACTTTTATAATATATGTGATTAAATTTTCTGCAGCTCCATCATGAGACACTGACATCTAATCCATTTGCTCCTTTTTCCACACTACATTTGAACTTACTTCAGATAGCAACTGGATAGCATTCACATTTATGAAATGTGTTGTGCAGTGAATTCAATGAAATGTTCAAAGTCAAATCACTCTTGCAAAATTAATCATTAACTTTGATCTTAATCTATTAATGGAAGAGCCTTAAAGCACCCACTTCTTCAAAGAACTGGTGAGGCTAGTAGAGAACAAATGGAAGCTTCAGTAACAGAAAAATTTTCTCCTCTAACCCATAACACAGACAATGACTGACAGTTGACCCATTTCTCATAATTAACCCACCTGGCCCTGGAAGGCATCAATAATAAACTGGAGGGCCTGTGGCTGAACACACTCAATGCACTTCTGCACCACATGGTTCCCATTCTGGTCCTTCACACACTTCAATACATGACCATCCAGCTCACGGACAATGTCGCTCTTCAGTGAAGAAATAATCAGACAAGGACAAGATTTTAACAGCTGTCACTGTGTTGAAGTTGAATGTTGCAATATCTTAGAAAATGAATAAACTGAATAAGCAAAAACTTTGTCTTTAAAAAAAAATTAAATTAAAATCTCACTTACAATTACCTGCTGGTCTGAGGAAATGGACTCTAGGGCTTTCTGGATCACCCTACAACCATACATCTGCAAAGCCAGGGGGAGGACGTGCCCACGGATGCGTGTTGCCAATGCCAGTTTTTGGTCTGCACTCCCAAACTGAATACATGTATATGTCAATGGAAAAAAAAACAAAAACAAAAACGGTCACAGTTGTACTTGGGTTATGGTTACTAAGAATGACTGACAGTTTTTGACTGAATTGACACCAGGATGAACATTTAAGGTCCTGACCTCAAAGAACTTTTGAATGACATAGTTCCCAAACACGTCAGTCATCAGTTGGTATGCAGCTTGCAGAATTTCTCCAAACACCATCTGCCTCTCAGCAGGTGTGGCCCTCTCCAGTTTCTGCTGGATGAATCTAGATGCAACATTTAAGTTAATTGGTTAATCTACACATTATAATGCCCAAATGAAGCAGCATTTCTTTGGCAGAAAGTTTAATCTTAGTCACCTGGATCCATGTTGGTCTTGAGAGAACTCCACCATGTGTCCTGGAAGGTCACGGAGCTGCAGATTTGGGAAGCGGTTGTTCCTGAAGTCTTCTAGTAGGCGGCTGCGTCCGGACGGCATGACATCAGAGCGGCTGTAACGGGGCCGAGATGGAGGGAACAGCTGGCTGCTGGAATTGAACAGACTGGACGTACCACCAGTGCTCCGGTACTTTGCTTCAGCTCCAGGTGCAGCAGAAATATAACGGCCACTGCCATTTGTCAGGCCACCTAGAATTTGAAAATGATTAAAAACTATCACCAGATGCTTCTGCAGGGTGGCCCATAATATAAAATTTTAATAAGCATTTTAATGCTTTTGGAACAACTTAGTGATGCCAATAAAAAAAAAAAAAAAATCATTCACTTTCACTCTTCACACTAGGTTTACCTAGGTGAAGGCTGGAAGAGGATCCATGAGAGGAGGGCAGAGAGGGTGGAGGAGTGAGTGGGGAGTGACCCGGTGTCAAGCCAATGGGGCTGGGTGAGGAGGAGTAGCCCAGACTGTTGTAAAATGGCTGGCCAATGGGAGTTAAACTGCTGCCACCACGTTTATAAAGGTCAGAACTTGCCAACAGGGAGTCCCTGCGAGATACACTGCTACTGGATGAGCTGGATACTGTGGATAAAGTAAATGACAGCATGTATAAGAACACAGGCGAATGCAATTAAACAGTTTTTTCGAGTCCTAGTGAACTTGTAGTTGTGTCACTGACCAGAAGAGCCAAAGGCTCCAAGAGCAGAACCTAGTCCCACACCAAGAGAGCTGCCAGTGCTGCTGAAGCCCAGGGAGGAGCTTGGTGGCGGTGGAGCAGCTGAGGTGTGAGAAAAAAGTGAACTGCTCTGGGATGTGTTCGGAACTGATCCGGAACCATAGAACGAGCTGGAGGGCAGTGCGCTACTGGGTGGGGGAGCCTGCTGCTGCTGCTGTGGCTGGGGTTGAGGCTGAGGCATAGAGCGGTACAGCCCATTGGCTGGAGGACCAGATATGTTGTTGCCAGAACCAGATGCAGACACTGCAGCTGCTGGTATGAGGGAGAAGGAAGCGTGAAGAGGTCAAAGGAAAATCAAAGACAATGGATTTCAGATAATCACAATAACTAGAGTTTTTACCATAGCTCTGAAGTCACATATAAGAAATTAACTGTTATGACGGATGGATCACACTTACCAGCTTGTGCAGCAGCAGGGTTGATGAGCAAAGGAGTCTGAACGAGACGAACTGGCCCACCTAGACCAGTCCGAGCACTGTGGCCCATCACCAGAGCCCCAGTCTGGTCATAGTAAGCTGCAGGGGCCAACACCTGATAACCTGGGGGATAAGGAATACATCATCATCGAGAGTACTGAAAATTAAACAATTTAAAAACTACTCAGTGACAAAGGAGGATTTTAGTGTCATACTCTCAAATTGCGAAATTATTCTCAAATGTGATCTCACTCTGAGAGAACACCATCTTTAAACAGCCAGAAATATGAGGCTGAACAATAACATAATCAAATATGACAATAGAGCACAATTAAGGGAGCTCTTTTTGAGTGTAGGATAATTATTGCTTAACAACCCAGAAACAGTGTTCACAAAACATGAATGTGGTTGTTAGTGTCTTTGGCTAGACCCATGTTTGTATGAATTGATGTACAAACCAGGCATTCCTGTGTATGCCAACGCAGGGTTCGCAGCAGCTGCTGCAGCTAAAGATTCTTGTTGACTCTGCTGACCTTGTCCAGGTGTCAAAGGGCGCTGGTTCGCTCCTGTGCGCATCACCTTGAGGAGAAGTAATCATACTGTCATGCCAACAGGCTGTACTGCATCAAAAATGTTCAAACATATTTTGCATTTAAATCTTGAGCATTAAGAATATTTATGGTTAACTGAGAAAGTGACAAATCATGACTAATCAGCTTTTTCAGGACTGCAAGGGTTTGGATTAATTTGATAGCTGCCTGGCAACATAATACCCCAACTGACATGTTTTGATTTAAATTTGAGTAAACTCAGAATTTTCAACAAAGTAATGTGTTAATGTAGGAGCCCAATGTTCATCATAAAAGCTGAATGAGAAAATATACCTAATCCAATGTGATAATGTCACAAAATCGCAGTTTTCTGAGCCACATACAGCATTATCAGGTCCAAATAACATATATACAAACAAAAAATAAAACTAACATTTAACCTTTAAGGCAAAACCTGTGAGAACAAGTTGTACTATATAAACCAATCTTACTTGTGGCTGACCGGGCCCTGGTCCCTGATTGGATGCTTGCTGATTAGCTGAGTGATTGGCAGTAGACGCAGCCTGTTGTTGGAAAAGATTGGCCGGGTACACACCCCATGGAACTCCATAGTACTGTGGTGGAACTACAGTGGGCCCTGAGGAAAACATTGTTGTATTGTTATTTACTTATTCCACAACTGATGACTTCATTATATCTCCAACCTGTTTGAACGGAAAAGATCACAAGATCAGAAAACGTGCTGTGTGATCACCTGCAAGTGTGGCTGCAGCTGCCAGTCCAGCAGCAGTGTAGGGATCCGCTCCAGGGGGGGCAGCATTAATGATGTAAGGGTTTGGCACAAATGCAGGAGTAAGGCCAGCTGGGGAAGAGAAAGAGCCATGTAATTTACCTTACCATATCAAATCTCAGATCAATGAATATACAATTGTAAATTCAAAATTCCAGACAACTTTAATTATATTACATGACATGGTGTGCCTAACAATAAATAAGAAAATTGGATTTACCAAGATGCTGCTGCTGGGCTGCAGCCAGGGCATACTGTTGTTGCTGAGCTGCAGTGAGTTGTTGAACAGTCAGGGGATTAGATCTCTGGAACAACTGGGGAACAAAAACAACAACAAAAAAGGATTACAATTTGTTGAGCAAACTTAAGCGTTAGATCTCTCAATAGATATGTTTTGTGTTTCAACAGACCTGCTGCTGAGAGTTGTAGTCAAACAATCCTACTGGAGTCCCTGAGGAGTCCACTTGAATCTGGTTCCCAGCGTAGTCAAACTGGAGGGACTCCACGCCAGCTTGCTGCTCCATACCACCCATATTCTGGGCCTCCTGGTTCTGAAAGTCCTCAGCTTGGACCTTGTTTTGGGCAGGGTTTTGTTGTTGGAGGCCATGGGGGTGGTGCTGTCCCATCATTTCCAAACCTGTCTGAGATGGACCCATCCTCTCTACAGCCTCAGTGGGGGAAGCTTGACGGCTTCCAGGGGTTGGACTGGGGAAACAAATAAATTGAACATCAGCACATGTGTCATATTGGTACAGGACTTGGAAAGTCAGCAAATTCAATAAACAACAGCTGATAACACCTCTCCGGACATAATGTAAATGCAGGCATTTCTAATTCGCATTTTCATTAAATTTAAACTTGATTTGCGAAGCTCAACCCTAACCCAACACCTCCAAAAAAACCTAAATGCCAGCATGTGAAATAGCTTTGCGATTTCTCAAACAGAGAAGGGACTGGGAAGGAGGGTATCTAAATCAATTAAAACTTATTGCCTCAAATTAAAAGGACCATAGATGCATCAGGTAATAGGTGGTTGTGCAATTTGACAAACAGGAAAACCTACTTGAAGTCTTTGCAGTCTCTATCCATGCCATTAAGTAGACCTCTTCCGTTTGCTTTTGCTGGATCATTCTCTTCTCCCACCTTCATTTCTGAGCTTTTGTCCTCCTCAAAAGGTGACATTTTCTCTTGGGCATCATTCTTATCCCTCCCATCTTGGTCAGCATCTCCTCCACCCTGTACACACATTAATTAGGTCAGGATATGTGCCACCCTTATTCAAATACCTGGTGTGACAGAAGCTTGACTTACATAGCCCCCATTCCTGTAGCGACCATCCATCTTGTCACCAGGAGAAGAGCTCAAGACGTACTCCACCATGCTCACCCCCAGGCCTCCACCTTCTGAGCGAGGTGAAAGCACAGAATTGGCATCACCATTTCCATGGAAACTCTGGCCTGGTCGCCGCTGCACCATGATTGGCTGAGACACTGAATGATCTGAATGAAAAGCCGTAATCACACATCTAAACAGTTGTGTGTATAAAAAGTTATAGCTTGGTTTTGGGGGGAAAAAAGTCATTGTAATATAATTTGAATAAATTATTCAAAATTTAAGTAAGATATCTAAACAGACAGAAAAAGATAAAAAGACAACTCACGAGATGATCCCCAGGCATTGTCCCTCCACTCCTCTCCAAGAAGCATCCCTTTCCTTCCATCTTTGGCCAATTCATCTGAATCCCAGAGCTTTTTCGCAGGCAAAAGCTAATGAAAAAATTTTTCAAAATATCACTAATGTCCAAATGTGGGTGACAATGTGTGGTAGCTGGGGTACTATTAAGTTTAAAATTTGATTTTTACTCTAGTTTTAAATTGGCTTACTTTAAAATATACTCCAAAACCAGTGTCTGTGTGTACATTTATTTCAGCAGACCTAAGGGTGACTGTAGAGTGAGTCTAGGTTACTTCTTTTTATTATATATTCGTCCTTAAAAACTGAAATAGTTTCAACAAAAAAAAAAAAAAACCCAAAAAACAAATAAACAAATCATTCCCTCTTGCATTATTTCCTATTTTGCTGCTATCCGTGTGTATGGTTAAATACAGAAAAGGGCTCTACACATTACTTTTGTCATCATCCTAATACACAAACTTCAAGTTGTTTTGCATTAGTTTGAGCAGCTGTCTCTTCCCCTCTTATGGTCGCAATGGTTGTTCCAAAGTAGCAATCTATTCTCCGTTAAGCAGCAATTTACAGATGCCTTGAAGCTACTTTCAAGCCGAAACAGTGTCAACATTTCAGAAAGACTTTTGTTTTAGTCTATTATATCACAATGATGGAGAAAATGTTTCAAAACCCCAATCCCCCCTCACCTCTCCCATTCCCCTTGACTCCAAAGCAAGGGCTTGAAAATCATAATTCATTTCATCCACAGCACGAACCTGTGACAAAGGAGAAAGTTTTTAAAAATGGTTTAAGTTATTAAACTGTAACCAGCTAAAAGTATCTTCTTCAGTATTTCATGCAAAATTGTTCTAAGTCTAAAATCATTTAGGTCTTCATTATTAGTGTCTTTCATTGTTTCATTAATATTATAAGATAAAATATCACCTTTCTGTTTTACATTTTGGAAAAAAAGAGTTTCATATTGAGCTCACTGTTGCCTCATAAAAAAGGCTTCAAGGCTTGTATCCAGAGCATTTTGAGGCCCTTTTGTGAAGAGTTCCCTTTTTTTCCTTTCACAGGACAAAGCCAGGCATGTATGGGGAGGTGGGTGTATTGCTATAGGCATTAGTGACAATATCATATCTAATCCAGGAAGGATATTACAACTCATGAATAGGATATTACAACTGAGAGCAGTTACTGTACTAACTATCTCACCCTTGCTTTGCCAATGCAGCTGCAAAGCACTGGCCTACCATGCTTTGCCAACTGCAAATATGGACACTTTGTTTTTGTTAACAGCGCTATTTCTATATTAACAGACCTTGTGAAAGTCAGGTGATATACACAGAGTTCTGGGATAGTGAATATGGATGGTGTATAGAACCAAACCTTGGTTCTCCTACATAAAGCAGTTGATATTTCTGGTGATTTTTTCCAGCAGCAAATATTTTTAAATTGCCTGTGGTACAATTTCTGTTCAGTCACACTGCATAATTCAGTGTGCAAAAGAAAAATATATATACATTTCTACAATTGACATACTCATCATAAAATCTGATTTTCAAAAAAATGTCTAACACTGTCATTAAGTCATTGCATTGGTGTGTCCCTTGTGATTAGCTCTTCCAACAAAAGCCACTGAAATTTACTCATTCCAATGACCAGTCTCTGGATGGTGGCCCTTTACCTGGTCAACA
Source organism: Remorina albescens (assembly GCA_034769265.1). Taxonomy (NCBI): domain Eukaryota; kingdom Metazoa; phylum Chordata; class Actinopteri; order Carangiformes; family Echeneidae; genus Remorina; species Remorina albescens. The sequence goes on from CM068483.1 coordinate 14,586,503, forward strand.
TGATTGGCGTCTCCGGTTGGCCAGCGATGCTTACTAGGAGTACAGCCCCCAAGCTGCTCTCCAGGCTGCCTCTGAAAGAAGTAACCAACTGTGGCGTCATCCTGAGATCGTCCGCTCAGCAGAGGCTGTGGTGTACCTGGTGTAGGGTTAGGACCCCTATCCATGCCCTGCAAGTGTGGACCTCCAGGAGCTTGTCCAGCTACACCAACTGAGGCTAAGGGCCCCCCACCATGAACTCTGACACCTCCAGCTTCAGGAGCACCATTTGCATGCAGCATCCCACCTCTTGTCTCCTGCCAGGCCACGTCATTCATACCTAGGATGCTGCATGGAACGCTCATTCCACGGGAAAGCCTGAATAAGCCATAAAAGGGATCATTTAGTAAGCGATAGTTGTCATTCAAACTTACCTGCACAGATATGCAAACGTGGGTATTACATCAACTTATGCAACCCTATACTGGGGCATTGCTCTTTTGTGTTAATTTGGTAATGTCCCAGAGTGACTGTATGACATAATTAGTGCAGATTTAGGATTTAAATTCCTGTTTATAATTGTTAAAATTCATTTATCCCCTACTATATGCAGTTATTGTATCAAAATGGCCCTTCAAAATAAAAAATCTCTTCGTTACAACATGTAGCCATTACTACTCTAAGAGCTTGTAGTTAAACCAACTTTTGAAATAGACTTAAGAAAAACGATGCGCGCAAAAAATGAACAGCTATTAGAGCATTATTTCTTTCGCTGGGGAATGGCTAATTCCCGTGTTGCTAGCTCCATGCTTTAGATGATCTACGAGGAAAGATAACAAATTATGTTATTAAGTCCTTCTTTTGTTAGTTTTAGTTGAAAATTTTACTTGCCGACGTATTTGCGCTACATCTGATGTCTAGTGTAGTAAATCTGTTGATATACGAACGAGAAAGGCAGGAACAAACAAGTGACTGACGGGGGTGTTGATGGCTTACATTACCAGTAATGCTAGATGGATAATGCTGCCCTGGTGTTAGCTACAAAGCTAATGAAACTGCCGTTAAAGAAACATTCATCATAAACTAATTAGAGCATACTTTCACTAATCGCCGACTGTTTCCAGCGTTATCTGCAGCGACAATCATGACCGGCTCTCAAATATATTCCTGCAACGTAACATCCAACATTACCTCCTGATCGTAGAGGCAAAACCGACGTACTAGCCTTTTAACACACTGGCTAACTAACCTAGCCTGCAAGTCCCCTTATAATAAGCGATGTAACTGTGTGGCTTTGATTGGGGAATTAACGTCGATACATACATTTCGCAATGGCTAGAACTATAGCCATTTGTTGGCCTTCACCGTTGATGCCAATTTATATATATGCACATGCGGAAATCGAACATGCTTAGTGTTAGCTCAAGCTAGTAGACTGGAGCTAGCCTTAGCAACATCCTTAGCTAATCAGCTAAGGCTAACCGCAGCGGGCCTGCTGTTTATTATTACTACACATCAAAGTTAAATCGGCGAATTTGCCATTGTTTCACGGCAGAAATCATCGTATCGAATAGAAACAAATATAGTTTTTCGGACTCAAATGACAAGTGACTGCTTGCAATGAAACGATTCGGTCCAAATTGGCTACGGTGAGAGCTAGCGGGGCGCTAATTGCCAAGTTGGTTTTGTGTGAGCTAAAACATTAACCAAACACTCAGTGGCTAAACAACATGGCCCCCCTTCAAGTTCCAAACAGATGGGCCTTAACCGCTAAACAAAAGGGGAAATACTGACACCACGACACGCGCATTCAAAGCAGTCGCTTTCCTGAGTGTTTTACCGTCGACACGGACAAATGAAGAAGATATACTCACGCGTTGTCGTATCAAGAGAGAGTCTATGCTCGTTGCACGCCGTCAACCCAATTCTATATTGTTGTTTCCTTCGGGGGGGGGCGGTGATTTAGCAGGGCTTGATAGTCAAAGCTAATAGTTTGCCGACGCCAGTGCCCCCTCCCTGTAAATAGCGTGAACTGCGTAGACATGCGTATAACAATGTCAATGTAAATTTGCCTCCCCGACGTACCTTTCACACTACATGTAAAAACAAGACACATTTTTTGTGTGTCAGTGTGTATTTAATGTGCTCTTCAGCCTCACGACCATCAGCCTTATAATGAATCATTTCCTTACCCTGACTCACTCCTCAGGCTAGTTGTTTGAATTGATGTTTATTGGATATGAGCTGATTTTAAAATCATGAACAAAGTTGACTCAGCAAAAAAAAAAAAAAACTAAAAACATCTTCCTGATGTGGACATTGTGCTTTAAAGACGAGTAGTTTATAATAGAAATAGCTTTCAAAAAAGAATTATTATTGTTATCCATTTTTCATTTCATGCACATGACCGTACAGTCAGATGTGGTGGTTCCTGGCTGATCCTGGGTCGGGTGGGTCCTTCGAAATACATGACCCTCCTCTGCATGAGGAAAACCCGATGAGATCCAATCACCTCTTCCTTTCCACACTGTGATCTCACCTCCCTATTTCCGATTGGGTTGCTATATTTAGGAAACCACCCTGTGCTTTATAAAGAGCAGTTGGTATACTGATAAGCGAGTTTTGGAGACCGGAGACCAGAGTCATTTACTGGCTAGGGCTGTCCCGTCTCCTTTTGGGCCGTTTAAATAGTGGGAGCGAAGTCAACAGGCTTATATGTGTCTTGAACAACACGTCTGACTGACACCGAGGACAGAGACCGGGATGGCAGACATACGCAAGAAACTTGTCGTGGTTGGGGACGGCGCATGTGGGAAAACATGTCTACTCATTGTGTTCAGCAAAGACGAGTTTCCCGAGGTGTACGTCCCGACTGTGTTTGAGACGTACGTGGCGGACATAGAAGTGGACAACAAGCAAGTCCAGCTGGCTCTGTGGGACACGGCCGGACAGGAGGACTACGACCGGCTGCGGCCGCTCTCCTATCCGGACACTGATGTCATCCTGATGTGCTTTTCCGTGGACAGCCCGGACTCGTTGGAAAACATCCCCGAGAAATGGGTCCCCGAAGTCAAACACTTCTGTCCTAACGTGCCCATCATATTGGTGGCCAACAAGAAAGACCTACGCAACGACGAGAGTGTGCGGACCGAGCTGTCCCGGCTGAAGCTGGAGCCGGTGAAGACGGAGGACGGCCGGGCCATGGCCACGCGCATTGGCGCACATGACTATTTGGAGTGCTCGGCCAAAACCAAGGAGGGGATCTGGGAAGTGTTCGAGACCGCGACGCGGGCAGCGTTGCAAAAACGAACAACACCACCGGACGATTGTTTCAAGTGTTGTGCTTTAATGTGAATTTACTGTGTGCGGTGAAACCCTGAGGCGCAGACGCGACGGTGCTGCCGCCGGGAGCCGAGTCTGGTCTGGACATGTGTGGGCAGGGATCGTGGTCCGGATCCTCCCCTTTGATCAGACGACCTTGGCTGAACCAGAACAAATGACTGTAACCAAGTTGTTTTGAACAGACTCGATAATCAACTGATATCTGTTTGTGTGTGTGTGTGTGTGTGTGCTTGAAAAGCACTGGTTACAGCATGTTCTTTGTGGGTCACATGATCCCAGTCTGACTAGAGGGGGAAAAGAAAAGGCCAAACTTTTCAATGAATGCCTGGGCCTGGATGTCTCAAGCGGAAAAGGCCTGCTGTCAAGCCAAGGTTCAACTTGTTCACGTTCTTTGTGTTCACAGTTTTTGCTTCTGCCACTGCCTTACTGCCAAGGTTAAAACTACTTTGTGATAAGCAAAGCAGTAAAGAAAAAAGAATTGCACTCAATATTTATGTCCACTTTGTATTGTAAAATGGCTGTAATAAGTTTGAAGAATTGCACAACATCCACAAACTAAACTTTTTAAAAACCTTCATATCAGTGTTGGATGTGGCAATGATGTTCTGTGGAGTTCCTCAGATGTTGCATGGCATTTTGGATTACAGTTTAGTTTAGTTTTTTAGTTGGAACAACAGACAAAATTTATAAATTCTTAGTTGAAAAGCTGTTATGCAACAGGCCCATTTTCATCAGTATTTTGGGAAACAATGACTTGTGTCTGGGAAAGGGCTAGCCATATTTTCCAATGTATTTCAAGTTTTTTCTTTGGTGATTTGTCAGAGTTAAGTTGGCAAACAAGCAGTTGTGTTAATTGACATTTATTTTCTGACCATTAGTGTTTGGCTGTGCCTACCATTACTGGTCTTGGGAGGACTTTGTTGAACTTGGTTCTTTTTGAACATGAATTAGGAAAATGGTGCGAAGAAAGATTGTACAAAGACATATTTATAGCACAGCCAGCTTTTTTGCTTTTGAGTATCTGACACTGTTTCTGAATTATGAAATCCAGGTTTGGCTATTTCACATGCAGGCATATTTCAGCTGTCTTTAAGACTTGGAAGACCAGGCTCACGTTTTACATTTAAAGCTTATACTCAGAAAAGATAAAGCATGTCAGATGGTTAAGCATGTGAGTGCTTTTTTGTAGAAAGTGTCAATAAAAGGATTGGGCTATATCAGAGCTCTGAGCCAGCAGCAAAGTCTCGTATGGGATTAAGCCATGGGTTGGCAATAATGTTTATTATAACAAGAATCTTATAATAATGACACAAAATCAAAATCCATTTTGACTACAACACAAGACAAAACTAAATGAGTAGTAATTTTTCCCGAAGCTATAAAAAGTTGTAATTCATTAAATCTGAAATATGACCGTTTGAGAGACAAACAAATCCCCCTTAATGTCTCTTTTATGATGGTGAATGTAACTCAACTTTATCTGTTCAGACACATCGTTGGGATGTCATGTATGAACTAGTTTTCCATTATTAAGAGATAAATTCAACTTGTGTTAGATCTATTTCTTCACAGGAGTGTTGTGTAACTCGTATGATACACTGTGCTGAGGGGTGCTTGTACATGACAGCTTTGGTCATCAATTACAGTGAGGGAGTGTTCCTGGGCTGAAAATCCAGGGCAAATCCTGGTGACTGCACAATTATTTTAATGGTAACTGTCGAAAAAAAAAAGCTCAACTTTCCTTTAAACTTGCAATTTTTCTGCGGTTCACAAAGCAACCAAAGCAAAAATAAATCAGAGCCTCAAAGAGTGTCTTTTAAAAATCAAACCTGAATTACGATGGTGTAAAAGTCACATTCCTCCCTGCCCTGTGTTGCTGGGCTCTCTGCTGATTTACAGAGCTGGAATGCATTGTGCTGGATCCAATGCATGTGCCTCTGATTTCCAGTATTGTTAGATTGTAATTCACTGGTCACACAGGAAAAATGCTGAAAATGTGCCAAACGTATTTGTTTGTAAGTTCACATCATTGTAATCACGCAATACTGACTAGGTTTTAAAGGTAGATGGAAAACAATGGAAATTATTTGTGAGGAAAAATAACAGAGTGTTAGCGGACAATTGGTACTGTTCTCGGAAACTCAATAAAAACAATCAATGTGTCTCACCATCTCTTCTTTCCCATTCTTTTGTCTATTTTTTACACCGAAGCCCTTTGCTATGTTGCAGGATTATAGGTGTAGTGTTCATGTATATATTGACAGATTTTCTGCATGAATTTAGTATATATTGCATAAATCCATCTTAGATTGAATTTGTGATTTCATTCCTGAAGTAATCATTACATTGTAAGTATGATTTTGATTTATTTATACTTGAGTATATTGACAATACTACAAGATATTATATAAGCATACGATGACATTTTCTTCTTCCTAAATATTCTATCTTTTACTCCACCAATTTATCTGGTAGCTATAGTGACTGAACATGCTGCTTTATATGGGGCCATTTTTAGATTTAAGTACTTAAATTTCCCCTAAAGGGAGGATGAACTTTAGGGTTTGGATCTTTTCTTCTTTTAGCGACACCTGCCAAAATGACTCTGCATTAACTCATTCTCTTTGTTTTTTGATCATAGATTTTATATGTCAAAAGAAAATTGTTTTGTCTCTGCTAAACTTATACCTGACGATGTAAATAATGAATGTTCATATTACATGCAGACATAAAAATCTGAGTGTGGTTCTATACAGTGTAGCTGTCAGTTTGAATGGTGCAACTTCGACAAGAAATTTAGGTGCTTCTTGTCAGCAAAATGTTATTTAATATCTTATCGACTTAGAGCCTTTTAAGAAAATCGAATAGACATTTATGTAAAATTATATGTGAAAAAAGGAGAGTTTAATGCACTACAAACTGCTTTTAATAAAGAACACACATTTTTAAATACTAGAAGACACAAAGGTACAAGAGCAGCACAACTGGGCGACTACTGCAAAATAACCCAAAAAATTAATAACTTGAAAAAAGAATAGAGAGACAACCCTCTTGGGTACAAACAACACTTGCTAACATGTAGTTTTGTATTTTTCTGGGAGAACAAATTTAATGTTTCTTGATGGTTATACAGATATTATCAATGCAAACACTTTACAATTCCTAGTTTAGCCATGGCCGCTTAGTTGGATCTGGCAACAAATGGCAAGGGAATGTCAACCTCCATTGTTCTGTCACTTACTTTCACAAAAGGTTCAACATTTTTGCTTTTCTCCTTGAGGGTCCTAATGACATTGTTGTGAAATACATTCATACGTTTTACCAATGAGTCAATCCAGGACTGGATGTCAGCCTGAAGCTGTTCAGTAGACACTTCAGCCAAAATATTCTGGATTTTAGCTCTCACAGTTTTTAAATATTCCATAACAATTCTGTAGGTCTCTCCAATCTGCTTGGCAGCATTGGCCAGGACAGGAGAGTTGATGGCATCCCTGTACATTTCAATGACAAAGTCAGGGATTTTTTCGATGTTCTGAGACTTTAGGGTTTGGACAAACTTCTCACTTTGTTCAGTGGTAAACTGCATGAATGCATAAAATTTGCTAATGATATCTTCCAACTGGATGTTTCCCAATTCCCTCAGAGTGACAATCACTTGGTTCTGGATTTTTCGCAGAGCTACAGACAAATCTTCAAGAATTTCTCTTCCATTGATTATATAGTTTGAGCCAGGAATGGTGAATTCAATATCTTGGCAATAATCAATGACTGATGTAAACATGCTGGCAAAATACTCTGGAATCTTTTGAACAGCTTCCTCAGATACCTCAGCAACAAAAGCACTACATTTCTGGTAGACCTCAAGCCCAGACAGCCGCTGTTCGTACCCAGGGATCTGGAATTTGGTTTCTCTCAGGAATTTAATCACAGCATCAAGCACAATTTCAACTTTCTTTTGGTACTGTTTCAGGGTCTCAATGGCCTTGTCTGTGGCAGATGTCATAACCTCAGAAGGATTTACTGCTGCAAGGCTGTTAACTGCCCTCTCGAACATAACTTTGCCCTGCTTTCTAGCCTGTATAAGGGAATCCCCAAGCCTTTCAGCATTTTTGTAGATTTCGTTATATGTTCTAGCCGCAGGCTCAGATACCAATTCCACAGCTGCAGGCACCTGCTCCTTAAGTCCCAGCATCGCCTCATATGGCATTTCCATGTTCCAGGTTGTATAAATGTTCAGCTTTGAGTTCATCACAGCCATCTTCAGACCCAAGATGTCAACGTCAGTTTTTGGCTCAGACTGTGAGAAGAAAAAGAAGAGAAAAATAAATCACTATTTAAATTGAGGACCCAATCAAAAGTAATTATTAAGAAAATAAGTGACCAAAAGTTCTCTTACCGGGTAGCGACCATAGAGTCTGGCTTTGACTTGTGCTGGCTGCTTAGCCTGCATCTGAACTGCAATGAGTCCTGCAGATGGAGTAGACATAGATACAACAAGCCCTTCCTCAGGATTTCCAGTAATCTCCTGGGAGATTTCCATAGTCAGTTCTGGCAGCTTGACCTTCAATGAATTGGTGATGGAGGTATCCATATTTTCATAACTTAGCATCATGTTGCTTCGGTGGTTTCCCTCTACCATGGCATGTTGTACAGATATGGTAGCATATGTTTTGAATGGACCTCCTGTGCTCAGGTTGATGTCGGCCTGAATTCTTCCATTCAGAATCTCAAATTCAGAAGATGAGGAAGTATCAAGGTTGTATGTGGTGCTGATGTCCTTGTTGTTGATGCTGGCATCAGTTTTGATTGTGAGGAGTGCTGTTTTCATTGAGAACCCATAGGTCAGATCACCCATTGCTGGGATCCTGATGGTTGAAACCTCTGGAAGAGTGATTTTTGGAAGAGTCAGGTCCTTCAGGGCAGATGGGATGTGCAGAGATGGCATTCTAATGATGGTTACATCTGGCAGGCGAATGGTGAATCCTGATACTTCGACATTCATCACAGGAACTCTGTAAGAAGGCACTGTAAGGGTTTTGGGCATCTTAGCACTATATTCTTCATACTTTGTCTTTGCATCTTTAAAGGATGTTTCAAGGAGGGCAGAAGTTGTATCCTTGCCAATGATTACATATTTGTGCAGAGTCTCGGCATTGTTGTTAAGTGCATTGATGATTGGATCCACATTAATCTCAAAGGCGAATGCTTCACGGTTTTTCTTGTACTTCAGGTTGGAGCTCATGTCAAATGTCTGCTGAGTTGTGGTTAGGAGATATTTTAGGCCAGTTTCTTGCCACAAGGAGACATATTCCACTCTTGGGGTTCTCATACCAATAAATGGCACTGTTATTTCAGGAATTGTGATAGGCTGGTTCAGTACATCCAGATTGGCTTCTCCTTTAATCTGGGAAAATATGTTAATTTCATTCTCACCATTATCCATGGTGAAGTCATGAGAATATTTGTACTGGTTGAATCTAGCCAAACCTGTCCAGCTACCCTGCTGAACTTCAGAGTTAAGCGTAAGAGTGATGTCATTCTGGAGATCAACCTTTGCAGACAGCTTGAGTGGAAGGCCAACTTTGGCATTTCCCTTGTTCTGGGTGGTAAATGTAACCTCGTTAGGAGTGATCAAAGCAAGAGTAGAGCTTGAGAGAGCTCCTTCAACCTGTCCAGTCAGCTCTGCATTGTAAGAGGCACTGAAATCAATTTTCATGTCTTCAGCCTTAGCTTGGAATTTGACCTCTGCGACACTGTCCTTCATGAAAGGTGTTTCTGTCTCAACCTTGGCATTAACAATTACATGTCGGAAAATGCACACATCGACAACCACATTTTGATTCATTTTTAAATGGTTGCAGTCTGTTTCTCCAGTGAAAGTTACTTTGCTTGTGTGGAGGTCCATGACCACTTCCAGGTCACTCTTGTGATTTGCCTCTTTAGAGAATTCCTGCACCGCATATTTTCCATTGCCCAGATTGTTGAAGGTCAGATGAGCAGTGCCAGCCTCAAGCAGGAAAACGCTCTTTTGCTTCATCGATGTTTCACTGAAGATGTTGAGGAGTGGCATGTTGAACTCATGTTTGTAGCCAGACTCCAAAGAGGCAGAAACCCCACCTTCGGTGGTCAGGACTGCAGTATTGACAAACTCTGCAGCATAGATCTCAGTTGTCACCTTTGCAGTAGTTTCAGCAGAAGCCTGAGCTGAAAGACCTTTGAGAGTCATTGTTCCCTTGTGATCAAGTGTGAAAGATGACTGGAGAATATTGATGTTCTCAGTGACGGTCAGATGACTCATCTGGGGTGCAGCGAAATGTGCACTGGTATCCACAGTGAAGTCAAGGACTTTCAAAGTAGATGTAGCCTGTGAGTTGAGGGCCATTTTGAACTCTGGTGTGACTGATGTAGTTGTAGTGTTCTCCAGCTCAGCAGTGGTCCTGAGTTTGTATTGAGGTGATGCTACGCTGAACTCTCCGTAGAGTTTTCCAAAACAGGGGATTTTGGTCAGATCTACCACCTTCTCTTTCAGCTCCCTAGTGAGTGTGTCATAATCAAAGGATCTAATTTTCTCAACCATTCTCATGAAATAGTCACTCATGTCTTCAATCAGCTGTTTGAAGTCAAAGGTATACAGCTCATTCACAAGCTCCTGAACAGGTACCATAGCTTTTTTCACCAGTGGTTCGATGTCAATAGATCTGAGAGCAGTGAAGGCAGAATGAATTTTTTCCCTCACCTGATACTGCTTCATGATTTTCACAACCTCATCCATGATGGCTCCAATCATTTTCTCCATTTCGTAGCCAGAGAGGATCTCTTCCATTTTGGTATATATTTCAGTGAACCTGTTTGCAATGTTATACTTCTTGATCCACGCCTCAACTGTTTGCTTGATGGTTTTAAGCATATTCATGATTTTGTCGGTTGGGATCTTGGTTGTTAGGTTGGTCAAGACATCTTCCATTGAATAGATAAACTTTTTTAAGTATTGGACAAAGAGGTTGAAGTCGAAATTGTCAATGACCTCCTTCATTTCTGCCACTTTACCCTGCAGCTTGACACTGATCTCATACCTGTTGTCAATATCTTTAAGCATCTCAATGCTCTGGTCCATCAGCTGCATCACTGTGGTCTTTACATTTTCAATGACTGCAGGCAGGTGCTCAATGAAGGGGATCTGGATGAAGTGGCTGTCACTGTTCTTGTCATATTTCAGAAATCCAGAGATGGTATAATCTTCATTGGCTCCAGTGAGGAAGGCAGTTGAGACAGCTCCTGACATCTCGATGCCCATTCTCTCTGCATCGTTATAGGCGCTAATGTCTTCATCAAAAATGTGATCATTTACTTTGGAGACCATCTTCAGTGTGACTCTTTGCTCTTGTGGGGTAAGCATGCTGTTGAACTTGTTCTCCATGTTGGTCTTGATAGCGGGTCTGCCTTCCAATTCATGGGTGCTTGATGCTCTGTACTCAAATGAATGGGCAAATTTAAGAGGTTCTGCTTTCAGGAGGAATTTGCTGTACAATTCGCCGCTCTGTTGCCCATATAAGTATACTCCACCATTTGAGTTGAAAATGGCATCAATGGTCAGTTCGAAGGGTGCAGCAACAGTTTTAAATGTGCTGTCCAGCTGAAGAGATGGTGAGTTGAGGACAGCCACATTGGTGAACTTCATAGCCAGGCCAGCAACCTCCACATCAGTGGTATGTCTCATCTGAGATCCCAGGAGTTTACCATTGGTGTTGCACTTAGCAGACAGGGCCATGTCGCCAAACTTGATTTCGTAAGTGTGCTTGAGCTCTTCCTCTGAGTAAAGTCCCAAGATTGTTCCGGTTAGCTCCATGTTGTAGGGCTCAGCCTTGAACTGGGCATCATTGACAAAGTTAACCTCCATGATCTTCAGGCCATTTTTGACAACAACTGAGGCAGTGAAACGCTCAATGTTAACTGTGATGTCATGCATGTAGGAGTTCTTGCTATCGAGGACACTGTCAGTCTTGGTGCGGAGCGTGAAAGATCGCAGCGCAAGAGACAGTGAGTGGGTATTTTCAGTCCTCATCTCGTTGAAAGATCCGACCATGTTGTTGGAGAGAACCAGGCCATCTTCATTCAGTCTGAGGTTCACTCTGTTCCTGGTGTTGATGTCAAAGAGATTACCCTCAAACTTGCCATTGAAATATACTTCTGTGGTCGCCATCTTTCCCTCAAGATTGAACTCAGCTTTGTTCTCTTTAACAGCTCCCTTGGTGATTAGAGAAATGGTGGCACCAGAGGTGTCAACCCCACCATGGAAAACATTCTCAAAGGTCATTGGGCTATACTGAGCAGTTGTGGTGCAGCTGGTGGTCAGGCCATTTGTGTTCAGGGTCAAAGTTGCCTTGTGAGATGCAAGGCTTGAAAAGATGTTCAGGGAGGCATCTGCATTGATCTCCAGGCCGGAGGGGTTGATGGAACCTGTGAGCAGAGAGTAGGCTCGGTTCTTTGTATCATCAGCTTGATTCTCAATCCTGAGGCTAGCCTGTCCTCCACTAGCAGAGAACTCCATCTGGCTACGAAGCATTCTCTCATCAGCCTTGGTCACAGAGTCAGATTGGATGATTAGCCTGGCATCCTTGTGGTTAAGGCTCATTTTGGTGGTGTGCTTGATGGGCGCAGTGTTCATGTTGGTGTTGGACTCAATCAGGAGTTCCTGCTTTGAATATGATGCCTTGATCTTGTTTGCAACCTTCAGGATTTCGGAGTCCACAGTCAGTGTGCTCTCCAGTCTTGCTTCTCTCTTCGCTGGCTCAACAGAGAAAGTGTGGAGATAGGTGGTGGTAGCAGCCATAGGTCCAACAGTAACACTTCCATCTGTGTTGATGTCTCCAGAGAGCATGTTTGAGTCTAGGGTGAGCTGGGATGTAACTGTCAGAGAAGTGTCCAGACCAAGAGGGGAAGTGGCATAGATGTTGTATCTTCCTGTTGATAGTATGTTTTCTGTGACAGCGATGGTTTCCTGAAGATTAAAGCCTGTTTTCACGAGCATGTGCTTCAGGGAGCTATCAATGTTGTATTTCATAGCTTTCTCTGCTTTGGAAGTTAATTTTGTAGCTCCTTTAAAACAGAAGAACAGTAAAATATAAATTACTATCAACTTTATTACTGTTTCTGCCATGTCAAATAACAAATGCATAATTTAGTAAGAATAGTTAAAAAAGAAACAGTTCGATTACCCTCAGTTGAAAAGGAGAGAATTTGGATTGGGCTGTCAGCCATCACTTTGAACCTGGCAAGGTAGCTAGGAAACTCAGCAGTGTTGTTGCCAGCTGAGACTGTTGCCTCCCAGTTATAATAGTTGCTGTTGACCTTGGCAGACACTTCCATCATTCCCATCAGAGGCAGGGTGAGATCATATTCAGAAGGGATGGTAAAAGTGGGGATTTGGATCTGCCTTGGCGCAAACTCCATGCCCACCTGAGGCATTGAGATGTGAGGAGATGTGACCATTGATGGTATTCTGAGCTCTTCAGATGACTTTCCTCCAAGAGGCAGAGGGATAGTGATGGTCAAAAGATCCTGGTTGAACTGGTATTTGAATGTGCTTTCACTGGTGAAATGATGAAAAAAGAATATACATTAAATTTAAAACAGAGACTTGTCTGGAGAGAGGATGCTGTTATACTTATTTTACTATTTAATTGAGGGAAACACAATGTTCTAATAATCCATAAAATGAATTCTAACTAAGACTGGATGTGTGTTATACTTACAGGTTCATAAATAGGTTTTCTGGCATGGAGGGAATTTCCACCTCTGCTATACTGTTCCTCAGAGATTCAACATATGGGACATCAGTTGTAATCTTGTCCATCCAGTTATTGCTGGCCTGATGAAGAAATACATTTCTCATGCTTTAGTCTGGAAGAAACTAGAATTTAGTCAAAGACATTTTAAATAATGATTATTAATCATTATATTTATTTCACCTCAACTGCCTTGTTGAAAATATGACGCAGTTTCATGTCAGTCTTGACAACCTGCTGCTCCATGGCACCCTCCACAAATTGTCTGAGCCAGGCCTGGAGGGCTTCAGTGTAAGGCACCACGATCTTAGTGTCAGCATTCACATTGGACATCAGCTGAACCTCAGCCTGGTCTTCACCTGAGATACAAAACATTTCGAAATTTACTTTTGTATCATAGAGTGCTTGGAGAAATGTCTCAAATGATCAATCTTTGAAATTTGATTATTGTCTAACATACGAACCATATTTGAACTGAACTGCCTGAACAGATGAGGCGCTCAGGACCTTCACATCACTTTTGATCTCCACAGTGAGTCCATTGTTTTTGTTCATTCTTGCTGTGATAGCAGCATCAGTTTGGAGTGAGGGGACCAACAGCTGCACCTGCAGCATGCCATCAGTCATGGCTTGAAGCCTTAGTAAAAATTAAAAAAACAAACTTAATTTAGTTATTGCTGGTATATGCAAAGTTGCATCAGGGTTGTTGAATATAAAAACGCACAAGTTACTTTATTCATTGAAAAAGTGGTTCAACAAAGATCCCAGTGGGGTTTACTCACTTGGCACGGCCAGTCACAGAGAGTTGGGGCACATTCTTGTTGGAAATCTCAAAAATTATGGATTTGCCTCTGGAAGTGCTGTCGGTCATGGCAATTTTAACACCAGCCTCAACATCAAAGTCAGGGATCTGGACTTGAGTGGTGAAGACGTTCCTGTTCCTGTTGTATTTCATGGTGGCTGTAGCTTCAGTCGTCACAGCACCTAAGTAGCAGAGTTTGAAAAAGAATAATTTAATTATTGACTGAATTAGCCCTTCTAATTTAAAAAGAGACTGTGGCTCAAAAAAAAAGGTTAATATATTTTTTTCTTAATATTATGATCATACCTTCAGCTCTCAGGATCATTTTCAAAGAATCAACCTTTTGGTTGTTGTCCTTTCCTTCATTAAGGAGCTTGTAGGCGATGGTGGCTGTGTACTCAGATACCTCTTTAGTAGGTTCAATGTCAAGAGAAAACCTAACATGAAGAGAAAAAACTCAATGATGAATTCTCATTAAAATCTTCTATGATAATGTATTGTTTACTTAAATAACTACAAAAAACATTCATATCAAAATTATTTGACTCTGTGCTACTGAGTAGGGAAGCACGGTAGCATAGTGGTTAGTGCTGTTGCCCCACAACAAGAAGGCTGCGGGTTCAGTTCCTGGGCCTAGGGCCTTTCTGTGTGGAGTTTGCATGTTCTTGCTGTGCTTTCGTGGTTTTCCTCCAGGTACTCCGGTTTCCTCCCACCGTCCAAAGACATGCATGTTTAGCTAACTGGTGACTCTAAATTGTCTGTAGGTCTGAGTGTGAGTGGTTGTTCATCTCTGTGTGTCTGCATCTGTCTCTCTACTGTCATATGAAAGATAGAGGTGCCATACACAGCCTGTGTTTTTTACCACATTATTTCCATTTCAACTGTGTAACGCTAAAACTTCCCCCATACAGATGTGTGATGGACCACCATTTCATGGCGACTATGAGACAAAATAATCACAGCTTCTTCTAAGGACAACTTACCTAGTCTCTCCATTCAGGGGGAAGTAAGGCACAGCTGTCTTGTCACCAGTGTCAGCACTAAGTGTTTTGGTGCAGTATCTGACTCCAGAGAACAAAGGGCTGCAGTTTGATTCACCCTCTGTGTGTGGGATCATTGTAGACTGGCCAGCACCCACAATCAGCACTTTATTGCTATTTCAAAGAAAGAACAACCAAATCCCTTCAGTTAAAATGCTGTATGAAAGATTACACGTGACAAGTTTTACACTTTAACACTAAACATAGTGGTAATTGTTTTGTTCTATTGCTATTAAGTCTGGTCACAAAGTTTGAACTTACAGTAGGTTCACAAAAGCACAAGCATAATTTTAAACTTGCATTTCTTCCATTAAATATAATGGATGGCTGATTTATGCTGTTACCTGATACTCAAGATTTTTGTGGTACCCTCTGGGGCAGGGATGGAAAGCTTGACCTGGTTTGGCTCCATGGTGATCTTGGCATTGAGTGCACTCTCGTGGTACATGTTGGTGTGCATCTCAACAGTGGACACAACAAACTGAGGAACATGGACTCCCATCTGAGTCACAAACTCAACTCCAACAGAGGGCCTGAACGACAGCTCCTTTGTGAATGAAAACAGGTAGAATAAATGAAATGAAATGCAGAGGCATGAAAGAAAGAATTTTAAAACACCATTGCACAAACGTTACTGCAATCTGTGGGAACAACAAATACAACTTGTCTTATTATTAGTATTATTATCTTGCTCTTGTTGAATTTAATAACACCTTGCATGGTATTTGACAGGAAAAATCAGTTTACCAGCAGCAGGCTAATACTGACATAACATAACTTGGGGTGCCATTAATGGATTGGGAAAGAAATATAGAAAACTTACCATATTTGGAGCAACGCGAAGGCCTCCCTTTGCACCAGGAGTGAAGGTACCAGACAGAGCAAATGTGAGAGGCAAGCCAGATGCTGTTGACGTGCTGAATTTGTTGTCCATGAAGATGTAATGGGCAAAGATCTCATTGTCAGTGCTGGTCATTAGTTTGGTCAGGACCTGATAATAAGAATGAGATATTTTTAATTTGCTCTTGTGGAGGGGAAAGAAATGGAATTGCAATTTCGTGAAGGTGTCACATTTAACAGGCACCATTAGTACAGACGCGTACCTTGGAAGGAATGATCCTCATTAAAATGTCACCATACATCATTGTGGTTTGCACAATAGACTTCAGTTCACTGCCCTTGATGTAGCCAAGCTCATCCCCCATGAACCTCAGATAGGCCATGGCCTCTGGAGACTCTTGACTCTGCAGATCTTTCACCAGCTTGTTGAAGTTGCGAACAATTTCTCTCACAAGATTTTCAGGGACCTTATGAAAGATTTAAATAGTTTTAATTACCGTGATATATGTGGAATAATAATAATTACAAATATAATAAATTAAAATCTTTAATAAATACAGCCAAAACCAGGATATACCCTGTGTCCATCTGATTTCAGGGGAGCAACCCATCTCTCCAGGACCTCTTTGATCTTTGGTGGCATCTTGTCTTCAGCCCAGTAAATAGCCTTGGACACAGTGTCAGGGAAGAACCCATTCTTTCCAAACAAAGCATCAACTGTTGGTTCAAAGCCCTTTCCCTCCATTCCAACCTATCAGAAAAAGAAAGCAGTTAGTTTAAAAATATTGGGTGCAGTGTCAATTGAGTTAAACCATTAAATAAGTTCACTGTTAGATAGGGAGTGCTGGCTAAATTTCTTAACAAAACTACAACAACAATATAAATAACAAAAAATTGATGTCTAATTAGTTATGTCTTTTTTCCTTACTTTCTACCTCTTTTTTAACAGCTTTACTGTCTATTGTGCATTTCTTTGACAATGTAAAAGTACAATATCGACAGTAGCTATTATAACCTACACACCTCCCAAATGTCCTTGCTGTAACCAAAAGCTCCCAGGGTCATTTCCAGCAAGACCTCCCTCGGCAACTGGTTGCTGGGATCAAAGATAACATTGCCCTGAATGCCAGCCAGCATCCTGTTGTGTGCCACACCCAGCTTGTAGTGGCGAGACACTGTGGTGTAATCGTTGTGTGTAACAACATCAATGTCCTGCAGGGCATCCATTATCCTCTTACCGAGTCTGTGGTAAAAATAAATGCAAAACAAACAGCTTATAACAAACAGTCGGGTTTGTTAGTGGCAGTATCATTACAGCATTCCCTTGAAATGAAAAAAAAATTGTGCCATCAGTGACAGTGTGCTTCATACTTACTTCTGGGTCTCTGAATCAGTGGAATAAATGATGTTGTAGATGTGGGATGTCACAAAGGCCTTGACCTGCATGTTCTGTCCCTGCTTGAGAAGCTTCTTCACCATGTCGATATCACTGTCATCAGGGTCCCTCATCAGAATCAGGTAAGCTGCTAGACGTTTCTGCACAGCGCCTTTGGCATACTGGCTGACCCTCTGGAGGTTGGCGCGAACCTGAATAGAAAAGCAACGGTAACTAATTTGTCACTAAAAAAAAGCCTGCACTATAAAAATGGTAAACTGGGATATTGCTTTTCTTTGCAGGATGATGTTGCACACCTCTTCTGTCACAGACATGCGCCTGAACGCCTGAATGGCAGCCAGCTGCACAGACAGCGTGGTTGCAGGCTGCCTCATGCACTTCAGCAGGGTAATCTTTATAGCAGGGTCTGCTTCCTCCATTGCATCTCCCATGTTGCCAATAACCTGGATTGGATGGTGTACAATTTTAGAAAAAAAAAAAAACAAAAACAAAAAGGAAAACTTTATTGTGATTAAAGACCATAGCCGATTACCTACCCTCAAGGTCAGGAAGGTCAGATCTTTCTCCCCAGCACAATCTGCACCCAGAAGAGAAGCCATGTACTCAGACACAGCAGTAATCTCAGGGGTGACTCCCTCAGCCTGATACAGTCTAGTGATAAAGGTAGACATTAGTGAATAGAGTAATTTGCCACAGGAACTACCACTTAGTGTTACAGTATTGACAGGTACATCTAAAAATATCTATTTTCAAGGTAATATGTGGGTCTACTTACTTCCTGACTGCATTGCTAAGGGCATACATGATGGGTTTGCTCTGCTTATACTGAGCCATTGCCAGCATGTCCTTCACCAGGAGGCGGGAGGGATTAGGCAGCAGACCAAGGGCATAGACAGCAGCATCAACCTCAAGAGCAGATTCATCAAAGGTCCTGAGAACCTTCAGAATGGCGCTGGTGCACTCTGGGGTACCACATTGAGCAAGTGCTTGCCATGTCAGAGAGCTGGACATGTCCATCATCTCCTCAGCAACAGATCCCAAGATGTCAGCGTTGAGGCCTCGGAGCTCAGACACCAGTTTGTAGAAGAGGCTTGCACGCTCCTTGCCCTGAGTGGTCTGTGAAAGGGTGTTCAGCTGCTGCAGTGTGGCAATGACAGCCTCCTTGTTCTGCATGGGGTTCTTTTCATCAGCAGCATCCATGGACAGGAACCTGCGGTTGTTATTTTCTGCACAGAATGACAGCACAAGCAATGAGAATATGCTGGAAATAGAAATTTGAGATTTTTTGGTTTTGTTTTGTTTTGCAACATTTTCTTAAAGCTGAAACACTCACTGAGATCAAAGATTCTGTCATTGATCTTGGCAGTCTCCCTCAGAGTCAGGGTCTGTTTCACCATGGCAGAGATTCCATATTCATTCCTGTTTTCATTAGGAAAGAGGCCATTTTAGAATATTAGTTATAAGGAAAACATTGATTCTATTTTATATAACTGACCTTCTCTAATCAAATATTGTTGAATACACAAAGTATAAAAAAAAAAAAAAATCAGCGCCTGCGTGTTAAATTGGCACTTGGGGACCATTTTACCCAGGTACTACCCTTTTTTTTTTACTTACTGGTGGGAAAAGGGCAGGAAGAGGTGTTTCTCTGTGCATGTACCACTGGTCATGTGCTTCTTATGGTTGTCAAACCTGTAGTTGCAAGTCTGAGTGCTGCTAATCATCTTGGACAGAGGGTAGTTCTGATGAAAGACAAATAACATCAGTGTTTCGTACGATCATGAAGAAGAGCCAAGTGCTTGAAAGTGTAAATGCTGAAAAACTTTTTTCGGGGTTGGGAATTAATTTATACACTGTATATAGCTCTTTGCATTCAGTGTTTTATTATTATTATCCACGCTGTTTTCTTCCGTGCCATTAGCCCCATACAGTATATAGCTCTATACACAACATTACAATGGTGATGGCATTAGTTTGTTGCTTAAACTCTTACCATGCCAGTGATGATGGCCAGAGGACTGGTGTTCTGCCTGTGGGCAACAAACCCATCACATTTGGACAGGTCCCTGGTGACAGTCACATCAGTGGCAATGTCCTCTCTGGAGTTGACAGTGTAGTCGGTGGAGCACACTCCATGCACAGTGGGCTGAAAATGATCAGAGGCTATCATCAATACTGAGGGGTTGGGAGACAACTCAAAAACACAAAGTAGCAAGAGCTGGAGTGGTGACCCTGCCTTATGTCCTTTAATTATTTCCCTGAATCTGATTATCCATCAATCCTAAAGATTAGCCCCCATCATGTGAGAATACAATGATACCATTGGAAAGATAAAGTTATCTAGGACTTTGACCTGCTCCTGAGAATTGTCTGTGCGAGAACATGATGTTACAGGCATGTATTTATCACCTGTGACTGTTGCCAGCTT
This sequence comes from Remorina albescens, assembly GCA_034769265.1. Lineage (NCBI taxonomy): Eukaryota > Metazoa > Chordata > Actinopteri > Carangiformes > Echeneidae > Remorina > Remorina albescens. The sequence continues at coordinate 14,606,112 of CM068483.1, forward strand.
ATCTACTCATTGTGCAACTTGTCTATCTTTGCATGACTGTCCTCCAAAAAAAACCAGAAGCAAGCTCTACTTGGTGACTTTGGCCCCGAATTGATTGGGAACTATGTACTGAAAAGGCAAAACAAAATAAACACAGACTAAAACAAGGAAATCAATCTGGGGCAGGTACACTACCATTTCTTTGTTCTTCTCCTCTTCCATTACAGGCACCATGAGAGCAGAGACAATGCCCCTCTTGATATTCAGGATGTTGACAGGCTCATTTTCCTCAGGGTAGAGTCCAACATTTGTCTCTCCTTCAACTGTGATCTTCAGAGGGTACCTGGTGACGTGGCAAGATCATCCTTTACAATCTGCCCTTTCAGTTCACCCTCTGCTTTTATATTTATTTATATTTTTAGGACTGAAAAATATAGATGGGAAATAAATCTTTCCTAGACATAAAATAAGGTGACTTACTTGGCCATGGCAAGTCTGAAGGCATTGTTTTGAGCAGCAGGACGATACACTGGGTTGCCCTCAGCATCCACACCAGAGATCTCATTCAGAGAGCACTCTGTTGTGCGCAGGATGAAGCTGCAGGTCTGGGGCACATCAACCTCAACCTTTGCGGCAGAGCAAACACTTTTGTTAGTGTTTTCCTTTTCAGGATCATGAGACTTGTATTTGCTCTATCGATCAGGGCTGTTTGACATACTTTGCAGGATACTTTGGGGCCACTCTTATTGCTGGTTGCTCCATTCACACCATTGAAAGTCTCAGCTTCATAGTTGTATACAAACCGCTTCAGGTTCTTGAATCTTTTGGCCACTAAAAAGCGTTCGAAATATCATTTAGGTCACTGATGTGTTAATGTTTTACATACTCGATTTCATACAAAGGACACAATATTATCAATAAACAAACAACTCACAATAACAAACTGGAGATTGTTCTCCAGCACCTCCCACATCTTGTTCTGTAAAAGGTGAAAAACATATGTGTGTAACAATTTTGTGTAAGGCCACAACCTACACAAAACTTGTTTTGGAAGCTTACACATAGTTACATTAGAGGGTATATAAGTATAAAGTTACACACATAATTAAACTATTTTTAATTTTGGATTCTTTACATTTGTCGTCAAAGTGTTCACCATATAAAAACAAACCTCTATTGAAACGGCATCAAAACAAAGTCATCAAGAATCACAAAAGCAACAGCTTAGAGGAATATATTACACTAAGAAGAACACAATCACTAACTTTTCTCCTAAATGAATTTACTTTTAAAATATTAAAAACAAAATCTTTAAATTCTTTTGGCTTCAACATAAAAGCACAGTACTTACGGGCTAGAGTGTATGTGCCCAGAAGCAGCAAAAGGCAGAGCTTCGCACCCCCCATGATGGGCTTAGTAAAGCTCCAAGAAGCCTTGTGGTAAGGAGAGTCCTCCTCTTTCAGTGAAGACTAATTCTTGAGCCTTGCTCTTTTGGCTTTTATAGTCCTCCAGTCTTAAAGTGTGTGATCACTAGGACTTGCTAATGTGTTGCCCTGGTTCCAAAGTCTGAACAGACCTTGTGGCAGGCCAAAGGTAAAAACATTTCACAAACTAAGACTGGATGACTCTGTCAGAACTGGCTGGGGGAGGTCTGAATGAGTATGTGAGATTGTGTCCTCGGTGCATTTTATTATTTGGAGCTGTTCTTTCAACTGATCTTGAGGTTATGTTTTAATGTAATATATATTAATTTTTAGAATTAAAAAACGCACACATCTTTATCTTAAAAAAACATTTTGTTATCAGATTAATGTCATATAATAACTAATATAGCTTCAATCACTAACTTTGATTTCTCTGTAGTGGTCAAAGGGCAGAAAACAAATAAACTAATTTGATAGTATCAGCGAAGTATAAGGTGAAGTATTTTTTTTAAAGTGCAATTTAAATATGAAGGTTGTCTTTAAGTGATTTTGACCATTTCACAGTTATGATTTTATGAAACTGTTTTAGATTAATTCAAGAAGAAACTATTTATTTGCAGATCTTTAATAAAAGTTTTTGGCTCGAAGCACATTATCTGATGCCCTACGCATCTACAAATATATGAAGGCCTTTTAAAGAAAGCTGAATAAACCTTTGCCCTATTAACAAAATGAATTCACATTTATACAGAATCGAAACTTAAGGCACTTGCTGTTTGTGGCCCTTTAATTACATGGACATTCGTTGTGTCTTTTTCAGGTTAGGTATATAGGATGGCTGCACTTCCTATCCATCCTGAAACAGGTCTCCGGCAGCAATCATACTGTACAGCAGTGGTGGCACATTTGCATCCATTCATTCATTCATCTTCTACCACTTATCTGTTTCCGGGTCACAGGTGGTGCTGGAGCCAATCCCAGCTCACACTGGGCGAGGGCGGGGTCACCCTGGACAGGTCGCCAGTCCATCACAGGGCCAACACACAGAGACATACAGAGACCAACAACCACTCACACTCACACTAACAGACCTACGGACAATTTAGAGTCACCAGTTAACCTAAACATGATGTCTTTGAACTGTGGGATGAAACCGGAGTACCCGGAGGAAACCCACGCAAACACAGGGAGAACATGCAAACTCAGCACAGAAAGGCCCCAGGCCTTTGAACTGAACCCACAACCTTCTTGGTGTGGGCCAACAGCACTATGCTGCCGTGCTGCCCTGGCACCTTTACTTTAGTAAATAACTGTGTTGGGTTTTCTTACCATTTCTTACATTTGAAAAAGAAAACCATAAATGGCCTTATCAACAATAATAATTTTGAAAAAGAAACACAAATTCTGTGGCACCTGAAACTTGTGCTGAAATTTACCAGTCCCTTAAACTCTTGATTAAAAAGTATGGTTTCTTAGCACTGGTGCCTTAACACTCTTTACTGACCTTTGACCTACAAGGAAAAGACTGTGAATGCTGCTTCATCAGGATTCCAACACAAGGAACTCAAGATAAATTCATTGAACAGGAGACATTAGACAAACAACAGCACAGCTGTGCAAGTAAAATCTCTCATAAGCGACTATATATTAAAATATATTAATAAAAAGACAATAAAGAACAATTAAAACAGCAATTGGTACAGAACTCCTCCTGTTGGGATTAGTGTCAGTCTGGTTGGCACAAAGACACAGAAACAATGGATCCCCTAAGAAAATTGTTTTAGTGCATTATACACTTGTCTGTCTTGGAAAAAACTCGATCAATAAATATGATTCAATAAGTCACGCAAATTAATTTTGTCTGATGGACTTCTATTTAAAGTTAAACCTGTTATCTGATCATTTGCTGTAAAATGAGCACTGGGACTGGTCAGGGAGAAGTCCGGTATGTGAAGGGGCAGTGGGGGGGGTCCAGTCTCTGGAGGGGTCTGGTCTAGTTTCTAGTCTCTGGAGGGGTCTGGTCTGTGGAAGGATCTGGTCTCTGTGGGGGTCTAGTCTCTGGAGGGGTCCTGTCTCTGGGGGGGGGGTCTGGTCTCCCACCCAGAGGACACACAGATCGGACTCACATCTCTGTGAAGGGGTCCGGTCTATTCTGTAGTCTCTGACACCAAGTCAGCCTGTTATCAGATAATCCATACCATAATCCATCCATCTACCGCTTTTCCGTGCTGTAGGCCAGTCCATCACTCACACTATGGACAATTTAGAGTCACCAATTAACCAATTAACCTAGACATGTTCGGTGGCCCAGGCCTGGAAATTCATCTGCGACTGTGCTAACCACTATGCCACCATGCTGCTCAGGTCACACGGCAGAAAACTGGTAGATCAGCAACCTCCATCTGTATTTTTCATTTACATCCCAGTTTATATACAGATGCAATATTATATTATATTATGTTGATATTATAGATATGATAGATATATACTTTATTTATCCGGAGGGAAATTCACTTACATGCATCATTCACACAATAAGACATATAGAGACATGCTGCCTCATCTTTACACTGCAATGTGCTTTACTTCCCAACTTGACAAACAGCTCGTTTTTGTACAGATTAGATGATGAAAGGTTTACAAACACAACAATAGGCTCAGCAATGGGGAACTATGTTGAAATGTATGTTGATACTTGTGGCACATGAGATATTGTGCTAAAACACCTGGTTAATATCCACACAGCTCTACTTTAGGGGATCAGGAAAGAGGCAGAAAACTGGAGTTTGAATTTCTGCTTTTTTGCTTCCTATCCAGCAGGAGTCAGTCACAAAACATATATGGACACAATAAACACAGTCTGAAACTCCATGGGGGTCTGGGGGTCTGGGGGTCCGGTCACCAGGTAGGGTAAAGTGAATAGCCATCATATAATGAGAATTTTTTAATGATAGAGCGCTCTCCTACCGGCAAATTAAGTAATCAGTAATTTCAACTTCAGTAGGCTTTGGCCCAAAAGTTTAACAAAAGCAAACTTGTGTATAATATGTCAAGTGAGGCAAACCATGTTGCTCTTCGGTGTTTGAAAGCCGTGCTTCTTCTGTCATTCCTCAAATGACAGCTGCAGCGCCACACTGGTTCCAATGAACGAAACGAACGAATGACTTGAAAAAAGATTCGTCCATTTTACTGAACGAGATTAAAAGACCGGAGTCAGTAAAAAGATCCGTCACTAATCAGCACGTGTTTCGTGTTTGAGATCACCATACCACGCTTTTCAGCCTAGCTCGTTAGCTATCTGAACACCCCTTGACGGCATTAGCACGCGCCAAACCGGCCCTACTCCTTTTTTAGTACCCGGAAGTGAAGTTTGATCTGGTGCTGCCAAAAAGCGACGGCGGAGGGAGGAATTTGGGACATTCTACTGAAATGTAGAAATAACATATAAGGACAGGAAAAGACGGCTAGCAGTAAGTTAAGGATAAAAATGGCAACAAATAATATTCAGACTATAAAAGAGTTGACTTGCCATTTGTCCTGGACGTATCCGAAAGAGAAGAAACCCGTGTTTATTTATGCTCTGCTAATCACTCATAAATCTCTCAATTTCTGATTGCCTCACGGACGTTCACGTTATTTTCTTCATTTTTTCCACATTTACCTGGTTCTGCCAAGATGACACCACATTAGTACATCACTGTAAAGGAATGGTAGGATCTTATTATCTCCTTTCCTGTGGTAAAGGAAGGTCCAGTGTGTCACATGCTAATGAAGATAAGATGGGAAGCCGTGAAACATCTATACTCATTGAATTTTACCAGCTCTTAATATGGCTGCTGCCATTTTACACAGTTAGGAACCTTCCTAAGTAAAACATACTTTTCAGAAACCTATAGATGACATCAGAGAGGTCACATCCTCGTTTACATGATACTTAGCAAAGCTATTGAAAAGATGAAGAAAGGCAATGGCATATGTGAATATGACAAACTGCTGCTCAGTGTCAAAATTAACTGTTTGTGTCTGACATTTTGTTTGTCCTCACAGCAGACGAGCCAGTTTCAGGAGTGCATCTTTGTGTTTTCCTTGCTTTGGGCAAAGGAGAATTTGTGGGGAATGTCTCAAAGTGCTGGATGGCTTCTGCAATAACAGGTAAGCATGTCCAACAGGTGTGGTTAAATAAAAACAAGTAGTTTGTCTTTTGGCAAAGGGCAGGACTTCTGTATCACATTGTGAACAATAAACTAATATTAGCTGACCTAGCTTTCAGTGTCGTGCTGCCAAACGTGATCATGCATGTAGAGAATTACTGTGATTTACTAGGTGTTTTTGTATTCTGTGACATTAAAATAAGAGCTGGCAGTTCCTGCTTATTACATGACTTCCTCACAATTTCTGGGTGGAAAAAGGATTGAAACTGAGAGTGCAAATGAAAACCTTACTGCCAGATATATTTTATTACTCTTAATTGTACTTGTTTTAGTGTAGAGGGCAGCTCCCTGAAAACATTGCCTACATCTTGCTTGCTGGTATCTTCTGCTGGTATCTTCTGGTATCTTCAGGAACTACTTGATAACATGTTCCAGAGTTGTTAAAATAAGACAATCATATCAAAGGTTACAGTTTTCTAACAGTGTGCCTCAAAGGTTCATTCAGAGGCCGAGCTGATCTAGACTTTCCCAGTCTGGTTTTCATGTTCATTTGGACCATGTTGAACAAATCAAAGCCATGGTGCCATCTTAAACCAAATGAATCTAGTTTACATGAGAAGTCCCCCTGAAAGTAGTAATATTTCCTTGCCATAATCCAAGGTCCTTTAGATGTCAAATTAAGGGTTTTACAGAATGATGCTGCTACCATAAACACAGTGATGCACATTGGGTGTTTTCATAAATTGAATCTTGTAAATACTCGTATCAAAACACAAACAAACAATTTTAGGGTTAGTAACTGACCCCATTTTCCTCTGTATCCTAGGTACTTACTAGTTCATCAACATGTCAACTGAAAAAATTGTGATGCCATGGCAGTATTGTACTTTGCAAAGAAGTTTCAGTGACACCCACTGGTTAATGCATGCTATTACATTTGTGTGGCTGAGAGCAGTCGTCCAAATAGGTGACGGATTAACGGAAAAAACAACCAAGCAAAGGTGTGTTTTTTTTTTTTTTTCATTAAAAAAAAGCAAAGGTGTTAGGCCACTATGAACCGCCAGAACAGCTCCCTTGACACTAATTCAACAAGTCTGTGGCTTTGTAAGTCTCAAGCACACTGTCTAACATGTCAGTTCAGAATTTACCATAGATCTTGTGACTTTGAAGGCCTCAGGGTGTGATTTCCACAAAATTTATGCTCATCAAAGAGCTCAGTGACCCCTCTTGCCCCATGAATGCTGGACTTGTTATGCTAGTTAACTTTGATCACTGAATTGCCCTCAATTTCTCACCCATCTGTATGATACAGTTGGATTCTTTGACAAATTAATGATGTTCAGATAGATTTTAACAAAACAAAAAATTAAAATAGACAACCTTGTTAAGACATATGCATTAATAGATATGTTATCTGAATTATAAATATGGAAACATGAAGTTGAGATGACACACTTTCACATTTACATCCATTTTTACTTACATAGAATGAAAGAGTGACACAGTAAGTCAAAAGAAAATAAAGGAGTGTTGTGCTATGTAGGAAAGAGACTTTATTTCACACCATCATCAAACACAAACACAAGAAATAGACTTGAAACTCATAGGGTATGTTGTTATATTTGCTACTATTAGATGTAATGTCACCTTTATATCACCATTACTCAGTCTGTTTTTAAAGATATTTTATGTTCAACTAGTGATTTTTTTTTTTTTTTTTGATTTTTATAAGAAGCTGAGAATGTTTTAACTACTTTTACCTTCATCTTTTGCTAGTACTATTGCTACTGAAGGGGAAGCATCAAAGAATGATCTCCAGCTTTCTACCCTTAACTTTTACGTAAGACCTGTACTGAACAGGAGCCTGCTGCAGATAGTTGGTCACAGTGTATTTAACTTGATTCACTACAGATCGGAAAATATCCAAAAGGTAATTAATTGTGTTATTTATTGACTCTGTATTAATACCTGTGTTTGCGTATTTGGTTATTGTTTTCATGAAACTTGTGTATTTGCCATAGAAAGCATTAATGTGGTGAGAAATGGCATCAAGCACATCTGACTGCAGGGTGTTGTCAACAAAGTCCTGAGTTTTGTCAACAAAGAATTTAAGGGTGTCCCCTATTTTCTTTAGGAAGATGTCTGGACTCTCTAGGTGCTTCAAAAAATCCATGATTGGATTAGACATAGTCTTCACACTGTCCCTAATCTTGTCAATCAATCTGGCTACAACCATGACATCCCCAACAGGCATTGTGACCTGGATTTTACCGACCATGCCAAGCATGATATTTTTTGCATATTCTACACTGACAGCTGCCCCCTGCATTGCCTTCTCGACCATAGTAGTAATTCTGGCCTTTATATTATTGAACTCCACAATGAGAGTGGACATCTTGTCAGAGCCAGGCATTTTGAGCTGGGTTTCTCTCAGAGCCTTGATGACTCTATCTAAGAGAATCTGTACAGTCCTTTGGTACTGAACAACAGTATTCCTAAAGAGGATGGAGATCTGACTCATATGTGGAGTGTGGTCGTTTGAAATGCTGTGGACCTCCTCAATATAGAAAATTATGACATTCTTCAACTGAGCAGCATGTCCAAAGAGTTGGTATTTCTCAGCAAAGCTAGACAAACTAGAGGTGATGGCAGGAATTTTGTCCTGTAGTCCTCTGAACATGACATCGGGGGCATCCATGTTGATTGACATTTTAAGATTAATTTTATCACCTTCTTTGGCAGAAGCTTTGATAGAGAAAATATCCACATCCCTCCCAGGATCAGACTGTCAAAAAACAAACACATGGAATTGAATGCAAAATAATTGATCATTTTAGATAAATGGCAAAATGGCAATACTATATCCTTACAGAATAGCGACTGTAAAACCTGGCATTCATCTGGGATGGGATCCTGCCATGAAGCTGAAGACCTAGGAAACCAGCAGATGGAATAGAAAATGTAGCACTGATCCCATCTTTGCGGACAGCATATCGCAAGTTCACATCAGTGAAGTCAGGGCTGGTTATGTCCATATTCAGTGTGAGACGGGCGTCACTGTAGAGACAAGAAAGAATGTGTCAGTCACTACTGTTTTGCAGTAGTGAAGAAGCTTTTCAAAAAAAATTTCCTGGAATTTTTATACATATAATGCATATGATATGAATATAACATTGTGCGATGATCAGGACACAAAGGTAAAATATTATCTCATTGTCATAATTCTATAAGTATGAACTATTGAGTGAATGAAAATACGAAAAATATATTTTACCTGATTGTATAGGAAAGAATATGTTGAATATCCATGGTTAGATCCATATAGTTGACAACACCCTTCCCAGTTAGGCTTAGGCCACCGTGTTCCAGGTTTATGGTAATGGAAGCTGTTAAAAGACAATGATTTTAGTTAAACCTTATAACAAACATTGTCAGTCAATATACTAACTATATTCTCTGAAAAAAAAAAAGCAAACTTACAGTCTAGGTCATACTCCAAGAAGACAATGACAGAGGTGGCAGAGGACTGAAGGGTGCCTTTGAAAACAGGAGCATTGCCTTCTATTTCTGCTGCCAGGTGTGTGGTGTACAGTGGGCTCACAAATTTGTAATTTGTGGATATCTTCTGCTTGGCAGTTGTGATTTCAGTAACAGTTTTCTCCGAGATGGTGAGTTCACCCAGGCTGCTCGGCTGAGCGATATCAATCTCAATGTCAGCAGTCAAAGATGACATTGGTACAAAGTCAATGGTTAGTTGGGTGGTGTGCTTACCATTAGTGTTGAAATTGAACAGGTTTGCTTCATTGTTGCCACTATATTTCAGTGTGGCATACACATGTCTCTGGGAGGCTTCAACAGAAAGGTTTTCATTTATGTCCATACCAATTACTTTGTTGGTTCCATAGTTAAGTTTGGCATCAGCAATAATCTTGGCGGTAGAATGCAGGCCATCATTATTCAGGTGCACATAAACTTCATTATCCAGGACTCCCAAAACTACATAGTCAACAAGCACAGTACCGTCCAGGTTTGCTTTGGTGGATGACTCTATGGAAACATACTCAAAGGTTCCCTCCAGCTTCAGACTGTGTTCAGCCTTGGCCTTTCCAACAGCCTTGATCACAGGAATGTTGAAATCAGACTTCATCCTCAAGGTGGAAATAGCAGGTGGTGTGGATTTAGGATTTACAACCAGATTTTGGTTGACTTCCAGACTGAGTATAGAGAGATCCATCTTTGCAATAGTAGCCGCAGAGACTGCATATTCAAGTGTCTCAGTACTGATAGTGATGGAGCTGTCATGAGTGCCTTCAATGTGACGATTTTCAAGGGACAGGGAATTGGCCAACTTGATTCCTCTCTTGGTAGTTAGGCTGGTGGTGCCTTGAAGTTTAGATCTCAGGCTCTCAAACACAGAGGCTGTGGTGGCTCCCAGACGGAACACAAAATCATCTTCAGCATACAGTCCAGCATTGACATTCAGATTGATAATGGAAGACTTGAGGGACAGTTCTGTGATCAGGTTACCCACAGAGGGAATCTGGATCAGACCCATAATATCAACAGACTGGCTCTTTTGGTAAACAATCTTGGCATCTACATTAACAGTCTGCTCAGTAGTCATCAAAATGTATTTAAGTCCAGTTTGGTCATACAAGTCAAGATCACTAATGGCTGGCGTTCGGAAGTCAATAAATGGAATATCAATCTCAGGAATGCTGATGGGCCTCACCAGGAAATCAAAGTCTGCTTCACCTTCTAAAGCAGTAAGAATGGTGGCTTCTCTCTCATTGTTCTCCAAAGTGCAGTTCCAGAAGAGTTTGTGCTGATTAAGACGAGTCAGAGTCACTGTGTTAATATATTGTCTGTCAGGCCTGAAGTTTGCAGCGTAGTCATTCTGCAGCTCAATTTTGGCAGAAAGAGCATCATTGAAATTGAGCTTGGCGTTTCCTTTATTCTGAAAGGTGATCACAACTTCTCTGGGAAGGACCACAACACTGAGTGCATTGTATAAGGCTCCATTCACAATACCTATAAGATCTGTGCTTTGGGTTGCTTTAAGTTCAAACTTCATGTCATGCAGGTTGGCATTTACAGATCCCACCATAAGGCTTTTTTTGATTGCAGGGCCCTCTGCTTCAGAACGAACATCAAGCTTGAAATAGTTGAAGATGACAAAGTCAGCAGCCAGGGTCTGTGTCATCTTCAAAAGGACTGTATCCGTATCACTATTTAAGGTCAATTTGAATTTTCCTGGGTTTAATGTGATTTGGAGGTCACTCTTGTGGATATTTTCATGAGAACTGAAGGTGGTTGTACCCTGGTTTTCACAAGTTATCGTTATAGATGTACCTTTCTGACGGGCTACAAATTTTTGTGTCACAGATGTCTCACTGGTCAGGTCCATGATTGGTAGGTTGATTATATGTTTATATGAAGTATCAATAGTTGTCGATAAACCACCAATGGTTGCCAAGGAAGCTTCATTTAAAAGCTCAGCACTGTAAGCGGGTGTTGTGGCCTTAATTGCAGTCGCGGCTGACGCCTGGGCAGAGAAGTCAGAAAATGTCACAGATGCATGGTGGTCCACTGTGAGAAATTGATGAGTAAATTGAAGGGTCTCCGATGCAATCAGATGATGGCCCTTAGGGATAGTAACAACACCAGTGGAATCCAGGTTGAAGTTAAGGATTTCAAAGATATGTGATGTCCCTTGAGAAGTTAGAAAAGCTGTCATTTGAGGAGTCTCGTCGGTGTCAAGGGAGGTTTGGACAGCAGCTGCATTCCTAATAGAGTAAACGGGAGTGTTGACTTTCATCTCATAACTCAGTTTACCAAAGCCTGGAATCATAATTTCACTAGGAATGACTGATATCTTAAATGTTGGGAGTTGGAGAGTCTCGACTAGTTTCTCTGCTGGAACATGAGGCAGAGTTGGAAAGGAGAAGTCAGGCACAGTAATTGCTGAAAGTGGAAATTCAGGCATGGATGGAAAGAAGTTAATTGTCATGTCTCCAAACAAAGCATCCATATGAGGCATCTTTATCTGGAAGTTGAGAATAAAATCAATGAAATCAATGATTCGTTGCTTAATGTCATTGGTTGAGATGGTAGTTGCTTGCACTGTATAGAATCCCAAGACAGTGAATTTAGGGATGTCCAGCTGCGTTGGGATTTCAAACGGGTGAAGATCCATGCTGAATGTCATTGAGGGCACAACAAGATCAGTGAAAGGAATGGTTAAGGCTGGAATTTTAAGATTGACTTTCTTCAGTTCTGTAATGAGACCCTTGATCATCTGTAATAGCTCACTGACAATTTGTTGTTCAGGTGCCACTTTCTGAATCATCTCGACCACATTGGTGAATATGTCAGTAGCAATGGTGAGGAACTCAATATAGAACCTATGTGCCAACCGCAAATAAAATGAGATTTCAGTATTGATATCCAGGTTTGAAATTTTCTCCTTTATATTATCAGCAAATCCCCTCAGATTATTAAAGAATCTCTTGTCAGTGAAATCCCGAACTGTTTTCACAATTTCTGAAATGTTAATTTTTCTTGATAGTTCTACACCACTTCTAATAGAAGATATGACAAAATCTCTTGTTGCTTCAAATTTTGTGCGGATTTCTAAAGAATCAATCAGCTCATTCAGGCAAATTGTGTACTTTGCAATAATGCGATTGGCATAATCCACAAAGTTGTTATAGCTCAAGGACTTAAGATTTTGCACAATACTTTCAATGTACGTATTAAGATGATAAATGATAGTCTGGACCTCAGTTGATTTCAAGTAGTGAGTGACATCCTGCAAAAGACGCACAACTTTGGTAGGTATGTCTGCATCCCTCACCATCTTTATGACGGTTTTGATAGTTTCCTCAATTCTGAACTGCTTGATGAGCTCCACTGTCGTTTCCAAGACAGCTTGAATCTTCTGGTTGGCCTCAAACTTAACAATCAGATCTCTTATGTTGGCATAGAATGTGTTCATCTTTCCTACGATGTCAACTTCCCGAATAATTTCCCTAATATAATTAATTAATTCAGTGAAAATGTCTGTGGGAATCCGACAAACTGCTTCCTCGATGTAGGCTTTGAAGTCAATAGATGAAACAAACCTCTTCAGCTCAGCAGCAAATTTCTGTATATCAAAGGTCTCAATTACGTGTTTCATATCTTCCATGACTGTTTGCAGTTGAGCTTTGATTTCATACTTGGCATCAATGTCATGCAGGAATGCAATGCTGCTGCCCTTTAATTTTTCCAAGTCAATCAGATGGACTGTCTCTCTTATGGTATCAATCACATACACAATCATTGCCTTGAGGTCATATTCTTCATTGAAGGCTTTTAGTTGTTGCTGGAAATTGTGAATGAGGGTCTCAGGGAGGTTGCCACTAATAAAAATCTCCCTTATCACACCAGCGAAGTGTTGGATGTAAACGGTGAGATCAGTCAGAAGTTTTTCAACAGTAACCTCCAGGTTTTTCAAAGAGGCTTCCACGTCCTCCATGGTGATGGAATATTTTTGTGTAAAATCACTGAAATATTGCTTCAGTCGATTTACCTTGCCTTCAATATCAAGTTGAGACGCAAAGTCGTTTATATGCTGGGGAAGAGCCTCAAGTTTAGCCTTTACCTCTGGATTGTTAATGTAGTCTTGCAGGGCCTCTGCAATACGCACAACAATGCCTTTAATGCTTTCCAAGAAGGCAGGAAGCTTTTTCAATAGAGGGATCTGAATTATGTGACTGTCTGTGTTCTTGTCATACTTGAGGAAGCCAGAGATGGTGAATTCCTGGTTGTCTGTAGAGTCTGTATTCAGGATGCTTGTTAAGATGGTGCCAGAAAGCTCAATTCCAGTTCTCTCAGCAGTATTGTAAACACTCACGTCCTGATTGAAGACTTGCTCATTCACTTTGGACTTCATTGTAAAACTGGTTCTCTGTTCTTGAATTGAGAGAAGAGTCTCCATCTTGTTGTTGATTGTGGTCTCAAGGGCAAAACCATTCTGCAGCTGCTGGGTTACTGATGCTCTGCATTCATGTGAGCTCGCAAAAGCCAGTGGTTGCGCTTTAAGAAGGAACTTGCTGTACAGCTGGCCACTGTGCTTTCCATACATGACAATGTCTCCATCAGCATTGAAGATGGCATCAATGTTGAAATCAAAAGGAACGATGCTGCAGCGGATGGTGTGATCAAATTGCACTGGCTGAGAGTTGAAACGGGCATCATTGGTGATCCTGGCAGCAAGGCCAATAATTTCAAGCTCAGTGTTTTGACTCATATGTGTTCCAAAGAGTCTACCAGTGGTGCTGCATTTTGCATAAGCCGTCACGTCGGCATAATTTACCTGATAGGTGTGTTTGATCTCCTCCTCGCCATAAATGGCTTTAAGGCTTCCAGTCAGGTCCATCTTATAAAGCTCTGCTGCCAGCTGAGCCTCATTAATGAAGTTGGCGGCCAGAAGTTTCATGTTATTATTCACCTTTGCAGAAGCAGTGAAGGGTTTCAGGTCAATGGTGATTTCATGAGCGTACGTGGCATATTCGCTTGCTGTGGCTTCGGCCTTTGAGTTAAAGTCAAGGCTAGAAAGTGTAACAGTCAGGGTATTGACATTGTCAAGCCCAATGTCCTGCATTGCAGCCTTGTTGGTAACAGATAAAGTAGCTCTTGAGGCATCAAGCCCAGCATTAAATGTGTTTTCTAGGGACAGAGGGCTGTTCAGGGTGGTTGTTCCACCTATGGTCACACCGTTCTTGTTCATCTTGAGAGAAGCCTTGTGGTTAACCTCATTCTCAAGAAGCTTCATGGAGGCGTCACTATTTACAGCCAGACCATTAGTGTGAAGAGAGGCGGTCAGCAGAGAGTAAACACGGTTTTCAGTGTGATCTGCATTTGTCTCCATCCTCATGACTATTTCACCCACACCAGCAGAGGCTTCAATCTGGTTACGGATCTTCATACCAAGAGCCAGGGCATTTGCATCACATTTCAGTGACAGTTTGTTGTCTTTGAAGGAAAACTGTGCAACATGTGTCAAGACATCTTCAAAGGCATTAGTGTTGGACACAATAGAAAATTCACCATTGGCAAGGGATGCTGCAATTGTGTTCTGGCCCCTGATGATTGTGGAGTCAAACTGAAGAGTAGAATCAATCTTTGCTTCTGGTCTGAATGGGAAGATGGTAAATGACTGGGTCGAAACAGTCTTGCCATACAGGGGTCCAGCTTTGAACATTCCCTCAAAGTTGTTGTCAGCAGAGATTTCTTCAGTGTTGATTCCAGCCATACCTGTGTGTTCCACTGAAAACTTGAGACCAAATGGACTTGTGGCTTCAATCTTGCTGTTTGATCTCAAATGGATCTTGTCAGTGATGGTTGCCTGCTCCATGACATTAATACTGGCTTCAATGAATTTATGGACCAAAGAGCTTTTCACCTGGGCCTTAATGGAATCAGTCATGGCCACCACTCCAGAGCCTAAAAAAATGCAGAAACAAAATGTATATCATGTAATTAATTTGCTACCACACAATAATATTAGCAGAAATATGCAAAATATGCTCATTGGCATAGTTGTGTGAGAGGTAACTATAACATTGTGACTGAAATGAAGGGGAATTGTATTGCATGTGGATATGAAGCAAAAAGATTTACCAAAAATTGTTTCACTATAAGTAGACAACACATAATTTAAACTTCAAATAAAGGATAGCAGGGATGCAAAGATATATTTATGCAATAATAATGCAACAAGGAATTATTAATTATTCTAAAATACCTTCAATGTTCATTGAGAGGATGTCAAATGGTGAGGTGCCTTTCACATCAAACTTAGCCGAGTAGCTTGGTGTTTCCACAACATCTTTGCCAGCAGCCATTGAGGCCTCCATGTTATAGACGTTGCTGCTCATCAGAGTTGAAACCTCAGCTTTACCAAAAAGAGGAATGGACAGGGTAAGGCTCTCGGGCACAATGAGCTCTGGGATTGGAATCTCCATGGAGGCGATCTCCAGCCCAAACTGGGGTAGAGATATGGTGGGTGTTGTCAAAGATGGAGGAATGTTAAGCTCTTCCCTTGACTTTCCTCCAAGAGGGACAGGGATAGAAAGGATGAAGCGCTCATTGTTGAAATAATAAACAGCTTTTGCCTCACTGTTAAAAAGACATAATTAAAATGCATTATTATTTGGGGAAATTATTCCAAAAATGTAAGCATTAACTGCCAACTATATCACACTCACGTATTCAAGTACAGTGTTTCTGGAAGGGCAATCTCAGGCATATCAGGTACTCTGAAGTTCTGAAAGTAATGGAACTCAGCACCGTATCTTTCCATGTAGTTGTTTGTTGCCTACAAGACAAGCAGCGATTTATACAGGCTTTGCATTTTTAACAGAAAAAAAATAAGCATTCATGAGTTCAAGACTCTTACCTCCACAAACCTCTTGAAGATATGACGAACTTTCATATCAGTTTGTCCAACCTGCATGTCAAGAAGTTCATTTCCATAGTTCTTAAATACATCAGCATTCGGCAGGATGGTGGTCTCAGCGTTCACATCAGACTTGAGCTCGACCTCAATCTTGTTAGAATCTGCAACAGGAGACAGCATTTAAACTTCTTCACTATAAACATGATTAAATTTTGCTTTACAGTTTTAAGGTGTGCAACTAAATGGTTTAGGTTTTCATGACATACAACATAAAAGTTAAAATCTTAACTCATTAATTCTCATTTTTTATATGTGATTGGATTTAGGCTGTATATTGAGGTCCAAAAATGTAACCATGTTTGCTATAGCATGACTTGTCTGTCCACACAGAATTTAACCAAGGTTTTATCACATAAGTAAATTGTTACGTAACATTATTGAAGAAGGGCAAAAAAAGGCAGGGAGAACACTTTACCATATTTCATTTCAATTTTCTGTTCAGAGGTGGCATCCATGAACTTAATTTCACTCTTAAGCTCCAGTTCCAATTCTTCTTCACGCTTCATGTTAGCAGTGACGGTGGCATCAGTATTGATTGAGGGGACAAGAAGCTGCACTTGGAGCATACCTTCCTTCATGGCCTTCAGACTGAAAGATGCAACAGTTAGTCAGTGTCATCTTAAACACCAGGGTGACAGATGTTGAAATGTTAATTTCATGAGAATTTATGTTTGCTTTCTTACTTGGCACGGCCAATCAGGGAGAGCTGAGGAATGTTCTTATTTATAAAGTCCAGAGAGACTGAGTGAGTTCCTTTGCCCTTAGTGTTTCCATCAACAACACCCAACCTGAGTCCAGCCTCCACATCGTAGTCAGGGATCTGTACATCAGCAGTGATGACATTCTTCCTTCTGTTGTATTTCACGACTGCTCTGGCTTCAGTGGGATCCGCACCTGTTATTGGCCAACAAAGAGATTAATCTGATTTCAATATTACAAGTAATATTACACAACTCTGAACTTTAGAGTGTTTCCAAATTGTGTTTGTAATAAGATGGACAGCTTTTTCAGGGTTGTACTATACCTTCAGCCCTAAGAATGAACTTCACTGAGTCAACCTTCTGTCGACCCTCTTCTCCCTCCCTGAGGAGCTCGTAGGACACAGTGGCTGTGTACTCAGTGACTTCACCAGTGGGGTGGAGCTCCACAGCAAATCTTTAAAAATGTCATTGATATTTTTTAATTGAAATGATTAAACATGATATACAACTTGCTGCTTTAGAAGATCTTACTCACTTGCTGTCTCCAGTGAAGGGGAAGTAGGGTGCTGTCTCTTGGTAGAAAGCGTCGATGTACTGCAGAGCTGTGCAGTATTTCATTCCAGCGAAGACATCTGTGCACTCATTAACATCAACCTTGTCCATAATCATAGGGGGTATGGCCCTCACCTCCGATCCAGTCACTGACACCAGGGTGTTTCTAATTTTACATATATAAATAAGTTTAAATGTAATTTAAACCTTGAAAAATGTGGAAGAGTTTTTTATACAGTCAAAGAAAACCTCAATCTCAATATATTAGGTTGATGTAGTATGAACATTGGTTTAAAGAGCTTTTGCTTTCATCATATCCGTACATCCTACAGACGCTTACGTCACTTTGATGAGCTTTGTTGGCCGCGTTGGTGCTGGGATTGTCAGCTTGACATTGTCATGTCCCATGGAGATCCTGGCTGTGAGCCCACTCTCATGGAAAATGTTGGTGTGCATCTCTAATGCAGAGTTGACATATTCAGGGATGTGGGAGCCAACCTGAGTTACAAACTCGATGCCAGCAGAGGGCATGAAGGTAACTTCACTCTGTGTGGAAATTTAGGAGAAACACAAATAATTGTTAATGCTTTGCTATAGAACGATTTGTTAGTGGTATTTAGTGGCACATTTGTGGATAATTACCATGTCACGAGCAACTTTAAGTCCTCCCTTGATACCAGGAGTGAAAGTACCAGACAGAGCAATCCTTAGAGGGACACCAGTTACAGTAGGCAGGAAGAATTCGTTGTCCATGAAGATGTAGTGGGCAAAAATTGTGTTGTCAGCCTTTGTCATCAAAGCCTTCATTATCTATGGACCAAAAAAAAAAAAAAGAAAGAAACCGATGTAACTCCAATAATGAACAATAAAAACTAAGTCTTGTCAAACATTAGTAAAGAAAATCACTGGATTCACTTACATCACTAGGGAACATCTTGAACATGCTGTCAATCATCATGGCAGCAGAGTTGGCCATCTCCTCCATGTCATTGGTCCTTAGATATCCAAGCTCATTTCCCAGAAATCTCAGATAAACCATTGCTTCAGGAGACTGTGCAGCACTCACTTCCCTCACCAGTTTGTTGAGGTTGTGTCCAATCTCCCTCATCAGGTTCTGTGAGGCCTATATAAATATCCGTGCTGTGTTACTAAATTCATTTGAAAAGACGTAGCGTTGTCGTATCAAACATTTCTACATTTAACACATACAAGAAAGATTTGTCTGATTACCTGTCTCTTCATCCTGTCCTTCTTCATAGCAGGTAGCATATTCTGCAGAATCTCATTGACTCTGAGGGGCATGTTGTCAGAGAAAAAGTACATTGTCTTCATAGCAGTGTCAGGGAAGAAGCCATTCTCCCCAAACAGGGCATCAACAGTTGGCTCAAAGCCTTTGCCCTCCATACCGATCTGGAAAGGGTACAATTTTTCACAGTCAGTCCCAACTTAACTTATTGGAATATGATATCTTATATAAGCATAATTTTTGATCAAGTGTCAGAGTATTTACCTCCATCATGTCAATTTCATAGCCAAATGCCTTCAGAGTCATTTCAAGCATGAGCTCCTTGGGCAGATAACTGGTACCCTCAAAGATCATGTTTCCTTCTATCGATCCAATCTTGTAGTTGCGAGAGAACTTGATTGGGTCCATGATGGGCCCAATTTCATTTCCCTGGAAAGCATCGTGAATCTTCTGTCTCAACCTGTGGGAGAGGAAAAATGCTACAGTAAACCACAGATGGTGCTGAAATCAGGATACCTACTCCCCATTTAGAGCATTAGGTAAACAACAAATAAAAAAGATATAATGTTGCATCAGCTTTTCACTTACTCTTTGGTCTCGGGCTCCGTTGAAGACAAAATGTTGGTTATGTGGGAGATGATAAAGCTTTTGACTTGTTTGTCCTGCTCTATGGTCAAAGCATCAGCCAGTTGGGTCAGTTCATGTGGCTGGGGGTCCTTCATAAGTACAAGATACGCGGCAATACGTTTTTGCATGGGGCTGGTGTTGTCCAAAAGCACTTGCAGGATAACTTCTCTGCTCTGTGATCAAAAGAGGTCAAAAAAATCAGCATCAGTAGCATCAGAAATGATGGTCCAAATACTGTGTCAAACCAATGTAAGAATTTGACTTGCCTCCTCAGGGACGGGTGTCAGCCTGTAGACTTGGATTGCAGCCTGCTGCACACTTGGGGAAGCTGCAGGTTGGTTCACACACTGCATCACTGCAGATCTTAGTGCAGGACTTGCAGGTATCACAGCTGGAGCCATGTTTCCAATAACCTGGAATTAAGATGAGTAATTTGTTCATTATTCATACAGAGGGCTTGGGCAACCAATCCCACCTGATGAAGTGTGTGGAAGAGAAACAAAGTACTAAGCATGTATAGAGATAGCATGCAAACTCCACACAGAAAGGCTTCAGACCCAGGTTTTGCTCAGTTTTTGCTGAATAATCACTCAACAATGGATTCTTGCTTTTAGAATGAACAGTATCTGAGAGACTGAGGTGCATAACTTATTTATATACACATATTTTTGATATTAACATATGGTAGGTATTAAAACTTAAACATAAAATGCATTTTATTGAAACAAGAATTCAATGATTTTAATGTAATACTCAGGAAAATATGTGCATGTCTTTATTTATCCTGTGATTCATTTATATTATAAACAAGTACGAGAGACTCTTACCCTCAATGTCATAAAAGTGTTGTCCTTGTCACCAGAACAGTCACCCAACTGAGCAGACATGAACTCGGCAACAGAGTGAATCTCAGGGATTACTTTTCCCTCAGCTTTGTAGAACCTGTAGAAAATAGAAATTTTTTTTAAAAAGAGCTAAAACACAATTCAGCTGTTCTTCTGTGTGGGATAAAGTGTGGTTAACTTTACTCACCTCTTGATAACATTGCTCAGGGCATACATGATGGGCTTACTGGATTTGTATCTGGCCATCTGGAGCATGTCGTTGATCAGGAGAGCAGAAGGATTGGACATGAGTCCCAAAGCGAATACAGCGGCATCAACCTCAAGTGCAGACTCATCTAAAGTCCTGAGGATCTGCATGATGGCACTGCTGCACTCAGGGGTTCCACACTGGGCCAGAACCTGGTAGGTCAGTACACGGGACACAGCAACAGCCTGAGAAACGGCAGGACTCAGAGTCTCAGCCTTCATTCCACGGACCATGGTGACAAGCCTGTGAAAGAGATGGGCCCTCCTTTCGCCCTCAGTCTCAGGCAGATTGGCCAGTTCTCTCAGGAGGTTCAGAGCTGCATCTTTATCCTGGATGGCACTCTTGTCCTCCACAGTGTCCATGTGAAGACCCTTCTCAATGTTACCTATGATACACAAGTAACATGGTTATATTGAGTTACCTTAAATGACCATTTTAGATAAAATTGACTAAAAATCTAAACATTACAACTTACTGCGATCAAAGACTCTGTTGTTGTGAGGAGAAACCTGAACCAGAGTCAGTTCTTGTTTTCCAATATTGGTAACTCCATATTCTCCCCTGTGGAGAATAAAAGAAAGGGTTCATAATCTCATAAATCTCTTGTATAAGACATCTAGGTACACTAGCATAACGGTGTATTATAAAGGCTTGACTTACTTGTGTGAGAAGGGGATGAGGATGTGGTTCTCAATGCAGGACCCAGAGGTCATGTGCTTCTTCTCATTGTCAAACTTGTAGTTGCAGGTCTGGGAGCTTCTGACCAGCTGAGCAAGAGGGTAGTGCTAAAAACAGACAAACATTGAAGCCAGTGTTGTGGATTAGATGAAATGAGAGTTTTCTTCTCGCTAATGATGCAAAACTATGTTTGTTCAGTGTCTTACCATGCCAGAGATAAGTGCCAGCGGGCTGGTGTGATCTCTTATTGGCACAAATTTGTCACATCTGGACAGATCCCTGGTCAGGTTGATGTCCGTTGCAATGTCTTTTCTAACGTTTACAGTGTAATGGGTCTTGCACTTGCCATGGATTGTGGGCTAAAATGAAAATGCAACGGCATTATGATATGAAAAAAAGCATGTATGCACAGTATACTATACAGATCCCTTCAGAGTTTTTGAGTCACCATGTTTGTAAGTTGTGCTAAAATATGTGGTATGATGTCTTTGAGTGTTTCTCCAGTAGATCAATGTACCATGTTCTTGTTCATGTCCTCCTCCACCAGAGGCACAGCCAAGGCAGAGATGATACCCCTTTTGATGTTCAGGATGGTTGTTGTCTCACCATCCTCAGGGTAAAGCTTCACATCGTACACACCCTCAACCACAACCTTCAGAGGATACCTAAATGGCAATGTGAGAGTCTTATCATTAAGTCTTTTACTAAATGTGTTTCTTTGCATTGTTTGTGTTCTTGCAACTTTTGATGAAGCATACCTTTCCATTTCAGCAGCAAAGGTCTCAGAGCTGGCAGTGGGACCAAACACAGGCCTACCATGTGGGTCAATGTCAACCACCGCACTCAGGGTGCAGCTATTGGTCCGGACGATGAAACTACAAGTCTCAGGTACTTCAATTTCAACCTGTTTAAAACAGTATTTTAGCTCTTACCTGCTTGATATTGTTTTGAAAGAAAGCAATGAGCACTAAATTGACTTCAAAGCAGTAGAGCAATGAAACTTAGCTGTTCAAGCACCGAGACATTTACCTTGCAGGTGGCTCTAGGGCCATTTCTCTGATGTGAAGCACCATTGATAACATTCAAGGACTCGGCTTCGTACAGGTATTCATACTTGTGATGGGACTTGTACCTTAGGTTTACTTTGCAAGAAGATATTGATTTTAAATTAGTTTTATAATAAAACAGCTTTCAGTAACAATTCAGACATAATTATAGCAAGAAAATTGCAAAACATCTTTGTGGAGGAATATATCATAAAATATCTGCTAGCACTGAAGTGCAATGTACTTTTTTAAAACTGGAATATACTGACAGTTTTCAGTTGCAATACTGAACTTACAGGGACAGGATGCATGTGCCTCTTGGGCATCTGTAAAAAAGACAAAAAAGAAAGAATCATGAAATAATGAGATGCAGAACTTTTTCAAAAGCAACTAGGACATTTAAAAAATACTTACAACATGAGGTAATTGTGATAAGTAAGAGAGAAAGGTAAAGCCTTGAGTCCCCCATGATGGGCTCACTGGTAACCTTCCTTTGAGCTCCTTTGGTGAGTAATCAGATGAGCCTCATCCACAATGCGCACCTAGGCCTTTTATACTATAGGTGTTCCACATGAAAAGGAGGTAGGAATTAGCTCAGCTCCAAAGTCCACTCTATACGAATGTGTGGAGGGACAAAGGCAACTGGTTTCGTAAAACTTTCTGTCAATATGATTCCCAGGTTTCAAAAATTTAAAGTTAATAACACATTCAGATAGCTTACGGCTCAAAAATAATAAAATTTACAGCTTATAAGAACTATTTTACGCTAGGTATAAAAGGGCAATTCGCATTCTTATTCTGAGTTTGTACAATACAAAACTGCATCTGCACTTTAATTTCTTGCATTAAATATCTCACAGTTCCATAATATTATGGCTTGTAAATATTTTTATGGCAAATTGTAATTTTTCTAAGAATCATTTTAAGATTAAATATTGTAAACATTCCCAAAACTTTTATTTTTCTATTTAAGGAGTTATGTGAAGTTCGGAAGCATATATTACATAATGCATTGTGTGAAAATGCTTATTCAGAATCTTGACCCACTTTGTGATAAGTAGTTGTTACACTGAACCTTAGCAGGCTGTTATCAAGCATCTTGTCAAAGCACCGTTGGACTACAGTCTCCGTTTGCTGTGTAGACATGATTTTGCACACATTCAATTATGTGTTACATTTCCTGGACTGATTTCTTCTTTAGATAAATCAATAATTTCATGACAGACTTGAGGACTTGCAAAAGTTAAAATCATCTTGAATACTTTAGACAGTAAAAATGTTAATAATAAACAAAACGAGACCAAATTCTTCAAAGCATTGCTTGGACAAAAAGGAAAAGAAATCCAAATTCAGCAAGGTAAAATCTAAAGGTTTTAAAGAAACGTTCATATGTTTAAATAATTTAAAGCTCTAGTTAGTTGATCTCTAACAACTTTTGAATGAAAATAAAATGACAGTTTTTGGGTTGTTTCTTTAGATTAATTGATTTCCTACAACTTTCCTGACCTTTTAGAAAATGGTACTCTGTGGTCATAAAGGGACTCATACTGCACACGTGGTCAGAACAATACTCAGCTAGGATGTTGCATTTAAATTATTCGCAGTTGGTACAGAGGGGCCAAAATGTTCCAAGAAAATATCTCCCACACTATTACACCACCAGCACTAGCCTTAACCATTGATACAAGGCAAGATGGATCCATGCTTTCATGCTGACATCAAATTTTGACTTTACCATCCGAACGAAATGTTTCAATTTTTTTGTGAGCCTGTGTGAATTGTATCCTCAGTTTCCTGTTTTTAGCTGACAGGAGTGGCACCCGGTCTAGGCTTCTGCTGCTATAGTTCATCTGCTTCAAGGTTTCACATGTTGTGCTGTATGGTCTTCTGCATATTGTGGTTGTAGTGAGTGGTTATTTGAGATACCATTGCCCTTCTATCAGCTCAAGCCACTCTGGCCATTGTCCTTTGACCTCTGGTGTCAATAATGCAGTTTGCATTGATAACTCCTGCTCACTGGATATTTTCTCTTTTTAGGACCATTCTCTGTAAACCCTAGAGATGTTTGGGTATGTAAATCCCAGTAGATCAGCGATTTCTGAAATGCTCAGACCAGCACACTTGGCACCATGCAACATTTAAAGTAACCTAAGGAATCTTTCTTTCCCAATTTAATGGTCAGTTTGAACTTAAGATGGCCGTCTTGACCATGTTTATATGGCTAAATGCACTGAGTTTCTGCCTTGAAATTGGCTGATTAGATATTTGCATTTCATGATGGAAGCATTGGCAGTCATAAAAGCAAAACTTTGCACACACACATTTAATCTGTTTATATTATGAATGTACAGTTTAGATTAAGGGGTAAATTGCAGTTAAGCAGTTTTCATTTTGAGTAAAGGAGAAGAATCATTACTTAATCCCATAGATTTAAGACCTTAGTTTCCCAGTGGTATCCAAATTAAGCTTGTGTATGTGTACATTATGTAAATTAAATAGTTTGTGTTTCTGTTAAACTGGTTGTTGTTGTTAACTGCAGGAGCTGTTCTAAATGCAAAGATGCCCTTCAACTGTATATGCGCCTGTTGATTGTGACGCATGTGCCACTGTAAAAAACTTAATGAAACAGAAAATTGGACAATTATAGACTGCATAGTTGTATTTTATTGAGGTTTTTCAGTTTTGCAGTAAAATGTAACATTCAATGTTTGTACACAACAAACCATCTATATTAAAATGGTACAACAGGTAGGTCTGTTAAATTCATTGTTATAAATATTGCTAAAGAGCAAATCAATACTCCTTCCGAGCATATCTTTTGAACAGATGGTAGTGTTTCATATGGATTTATGCCTCTGTGAGGGTTCTTCACTGTTGGAAGGGAAAGGGAAGGTCAATCTCAAGCTTTCCTTGACTAACTTTTACATAGACTTGAGCCTCCTCTGAGGCTTGTTGCAGGAAACCATAAATGGTGTTATTAAACAGATCTACTACATAAATGAACATGTCCACAATTTGCTCAAAAGTATTGTTGAGCCACTCCATATTTACAACATTCTTGGTGCCATAAAGAAGTTCACGATAGAAGATATTGACATTAATGAACACTGCATCTAAATAGTCAGACTTGACAGAGTCAACAAACTCCTGTGATTTCTCAACAATTGCCTTTAAGGTCTCACCTATCTTTACTAGCACTGTGTCAAGACTCTCCATATTTCTCACCAAGTCCACCATTTCATTAAACATTTTCCTGAAACCTGTTTTGAACTGATCCAAAATCTGGGCCCAATTGATCACATCACCATTTGGCATGCGTAGTTTCATGCTACTAACTTTTTCAACAAAGATATTATTGTAGACCTCCATATTTTGATATATAATGTTGGTGACTAACTCAACAGTAGCTGCAATGCTGCTTGTCAGCTTCTTCATGACTTCAGGGAGTGTGGTCATCTTATCAGACCCAGGCAGTTTGAACTGTCTCTCCCTCAAGACCATGATGACAGCATCCAGAAAGACTTGGATAGTTTTCTGATATTCAACAATAATGTTCCTGTAGAAAATTGACAGCTGGCTCATTTGATGGTCATAATTGATTCCAACATTATAGATCTCAGTGAAACGCATAACAATAGCGTTCTTTAACTCCTCCATATTGTTTGTAATTGTGTACTTGTCAGCAAACGCTGTGAATGCAGAGATGATGGAGGGGACTCTCATTTTGATCTCATTTAGCATTACTTTTGGTGCCTCCATATTGTAGCCAAACTGCAGATTTATCTTATCACCGTCCCTGATAGATGATCTCATGAGCAAGATGTCAACATCAACATCTGGGACAGACTGTTGAACAGAAGAAAATAAAATCATGTTAGATAAATTTTCATTGAAATACTTTATTTTAATTAGAAGGTAATACTCACAGGAAAACGACCATAAAGTTTTGCAGCCATGTCAGATGGGGCTCTGCCGTTGAATTGAAGGCCCAGGAAGCCAGTGGAAGGGGTTGATACTGAGGCAGTGATGCTATCTCTTTGAGCAGCATAACGGAGGTTCATATCAGTGAAAGTAGGGCTTGTGATGTCTACATTCAGGGAATGGTGAGAGATACTGGAAGAGAGAAATGACATTTCAATTTTAAAAAACCTGGCTGGTTATCAACCTGATATTTAATATTAAATGTAAGGGTTAGGACTCATTGAGTAAACCTAATATTTAAAGAAAGAGGGATTGAAACTGTACCTGTCATCAGCCTGGCGCTTTCTCCTGAATAATGAAAAAAGCAGGTGATTATTATGTTCTTGGGAGACAATTCTTTTGCGTATTTTGTCATTTGAAAAGAAACCCCTGATGTTACCTCAATGCCTGGGTAATGATATGATTGACATCCATGGCCAGGTCTCTATGTGTCAAAACAACCTTGCTAATGAAGTTCAGAGCTTCATTCTCAAAGTTTGCGGTAGTCGACACTATAGAAAGAAACTGTTTTGTAAGATTTTGTACTTAAAATTAACTGCTAGAAAAAATTGATAGATATGTTTCATCAGCTTACCATCCATGTTATATTCCAGGAAGACAATGACAGAGGTGGCAGAAGACTTGAGGGTGCCTTTGAAGACGGGAGCATTGCCCACTACTTCAGCTGCCAGGTTGGTGGTGTACAGTGGGCTCTCAAATTTTGCATTGGTAGACATTTTCTGTGTGGCAGCTGTGATTTCAGTAACAGTTTTTTCAACGATTGCAAGTTCACCCAGGCTGCTTGGCTGAGAGATATCAATCTCAATAGCGGCAGTCAAGGTAGACATTGGTCGAAAATCAATGGTTGCCTTGGCAACGTGCTTCCCATTTGTGTTGAAATCAAACAGGTTTACCTCATTGTTGCCAGTATATTTCAGCACTGCATAGACTTGGCTCAGGGAAGCAGCAACATCAAAATTTTCATTTACATCCATGGCAAATATTTTGTTGGTTCCATAGTTAAGTTTGGCATCAGCAATAATCTTGGAGGTAGAACGCAGGCCATCATTATTCAGGTACACATTAACTTCATCATCCAGGACTCCCAAAACTAGAAGCTCGTCAAGCACAGTACCGTCCAGGTTTGCTTTGGTGGATGACTCTATGGAAACATACTCAAAGGTTCCCTCCAGCTTCAGACTTTGTTCAGCCTCGGCTTTTCCAACAGCCTTGATCACAGGAATGTTGAAATCAGACTTCATCCTCAAGGTGGAAATAGCAGGTGGTGTGGATTTAGGATTTACAACCAGATTTTGGTTGACTTCCAGACTGAGTATAGAGAGATCCATCTTTGCAATAGTAGCCGCAGAGACTGCATATTCAAGTGTCTCAGTACTGATAGTGATGGAGCTGTCATGAGTGCCTTCAATGTGACGATTTTCAAGGGACAGGGAATTGGCCAACTTGATTCCTCTCTTGGTAGTTAGGCTGGTGGTGCCATGAAGTTTAGACCTCAGGCTCTCAAACACAGAGGCTGTGGTGGCTCCCAGACGGAACACAAAATCATCTTCAGCATACAGTCCAGCATTGACATTCAGATTGATAATGGAAGACTTGAAGGACAGTTCTGTTATCAGATTATCCATGCAGGGTATCTGGATCAGACCCATAATATCAACAAGTGAGGCAGTCTGGCTTTTCTTGTAAACAATCTTGGCATCTACATCAACAGTCTGTTCAGTGGTTGTTAAAATATTCTTCAATCCAGTCTGCTCATACACGTTCAGATTACTGATAGCTGGAGTACGGAAGTCTGCAAAAGGCAGATAAAACTCAGGAATGTTGATGGGGTATGTCAGGAAGTCAACATTGGCCTCACCATCCATGGCGACAAAAATGCCAGCCTCATTTTTGTTGTTGTCAGCTGTGAAATTGTAGAAGATTTTGTACTGATTGAGGCGAGCCAGAGCTACTGTGTTAATCTGTTGATGATCTGTCTTGAGGATAATTGAGTAGTCATTCTGTAGATCCATTTTAGCTACTAGAGAATCAAAATCGAACAGCTTGGCATATCCCTTGTTTTGGAATTCGAAGATGAACTCAACAGGATGGACTAAAAAGTTGAGTCCACTGGACATGACTCCTCTTATATCTCCATACAGTTCTGTGTCATGGTTTGCCTTAAGTTCAACCTTCATATCATAAAGATTGACATTTCCAGATGCTACAAAAAGACTGTTTTTAATGACTGGTGACTCAAACTCATTGCGGACATTAAACTTGAAGTAGGTGAAGGTACCACATTCAGCAGCAATTTGTTGTTTCATCTTTAAGAGCGGAGAGTCAGTGTCGACAGAGGAGGTTAGAGTGGCAATGCTGGGAGTGAGTGACAAGTACAAGTTGCTCTTGTGGGTGCCATCATCACCATTAAGATTGCCAGTGCCTGTATTTTCAACTGTTAGAGTGAAGCTGAGGCCATCTTGGAGAGCAACTGATTTTTGCTTTACAGTGGCCTCACTTCTCAAACCGAAAATTGGCAAATTCACTTCTTGAGCGTAAGTTGTGTCGAGAGAGGCAGACATTCCTCCTTCCATAGCAATGAAGGCTGTGTTCGCAATCTCAGCAGTGTAAGGTATAGTGGTAACCCTGACTGCAGTCTTGGCTTGGGCCTGGCCTGATAGGCCATAGAGAGTTACAGATGCCTGATGTTCAACTCCAAGAGCAAGATGCTGAAACTTCATTTTCTCGGCTACTAGAACACGACTCCTCTTTGGGATTGCAATACGAGCAGAGGACTCAAGTTTGTAATTAAGAATTTCAAAACTTGGAGATATGGCCTCAGAGATGAGGGCTCCAGTGAACTTAGGTGTCAACTCATTCTCAGTTGAGTTGTGGAACTCAGCAGATGTCTTGATGGTGTAGATGGGAGTGAGAAAATTGATCTCACCATAGATTTTCCCAAAACATGGGACCATGATCTGACTTGGAATAGTTGGCAACTTGATATCAGGAACCTGAAGAGACTTAACGAGCTTTTCTACAGGAATAGCAGGTAATGAAATCTCTGGAAGCGTGATTTCTGAGAAATTAATATCAGGAATGGTGGGAACATAACTCGTGGGCAAAGCATTCTTAAGGATCTCAGCCGTCCAGCAGAACATATCACCGATGAAGGTTGTGATAGTCAGGTAATACTGTTTCAGTGATTCCACATAAGTGTCAATCACAACCTGGACATCCTGAAATAATCCTGAAATAATCTGCTTTGAAAGTTCAGCAAAACTCATAAGGTTGTTCAGCACAATCTCATCAATCATATCCTTAACAGATTTGATCATTTCTGCACATTTGATCTCCTTCAGGTGTTCAATGAAGTCTCTAACTGAGGATGAGACAAGATTGACAAATTCTCTTGTTGCCTCAAGTTTTTGGGGGATTTCAAGAGTCCTTATAAACTCATTGATATAAGATGTGTACTTAGCAATAATTTGATTGGCATAATCCACAAATGTATTGTAATTCAGGGAGTTAAGCCCTTGCACCAGAGTTTCGATATACATATTAAGATGCTGAAGTATATCTTTCACCTCAGTTGATTTCAAGTAGTTCACAGCATCCTGGAAAAGTCGCGCAACTTTGGTAGGTATGTCTGCATCCCTCATCATCTTTATGACGGCTTTGATAGTTTCCTCAATTCTGAACTGCTTGATGAGCTCCACAGTTGTTTCCAAGACAGCTTGAATCTTCTGGTCGGCCTCAAACTTAACAATCAGATCTCTTATGTTGGCATAGAATGTGTTGATCTTTCCTATGATGTCAACTTCCTGAATAATTTCCCTAATATAATTAATTAATTCAGTGAAAATGTCTGTGGGAATCCAACAAACTGCTTCCTCGATGTAGGCTTTGAAGTCAATAGATGAAACAAACCTCTTCAGCTCAGCAGCAAATTTCTGTATATCAAAGGTCTCAATTACGTGTTTCATATCTTCCATGACTGTTTGCAGTTGAGCTTTGATTTCATACTTGGCATCAATGTCATGCAGGAATGCAATGCTGCTGCCCTTTAATTTTTCCAAGTCAATCAGATGGACTGTCTCTCTTATGGTATCAATCACATACACAATCATTGCCTTGAGGTCATATTCTTCATTGAAGGCTTTTAGTTGTTGCTGGAAATTGTGAATGAGGGTCTCAGGGAGGTTGCCACTAATAAAAATCTCCCTTATCACACCAGCGAAGTGTTGGATGTAAACGGTGAGATCAGTCAGAAGTTTTTCAACAGTAACCTCCAGGTTTTTCAAAGAGGCTTCCACTTCCTCCATGGTGATGGAATATTTTTGTGTAAAATCACTGAAATATTGCTTCAGTCGATTTACCTTGCCTTCAATATCAAGTTGAGACGCAAAGTCGTTTATATGCTGGGGAAGAGCCTCAAGTTTAGCCTTTACCTCCGGATTGTTAATGTAGTCTTGCAGGGCCTCTGCAATACGCACAACAATGCCTTTAATGCTTTCCAAGAAGGCAGGAAGATTTTTCAATAGAGGGATCTGAATTATGTGACTGTCTGTGTTCTTGTCATACTTGAGGAAGCCAGAGATGGTGAATTCCTGGTTGTCTGTAGAGTCTGTATTCAGGATGCTTGTTAAGATGGTGCCAGAAAGCTCAATTCCAGTTCTCTCAGCAGTATTGTAAACACTCACGTCCTGATTGAAGACTTGCTCATTCACTTTGGACTTCATTGTAAAACTGGTTCTCTGTTCTTGAATTGAGAGAAGAGTCTCCATCTTGTTGTTGATTGTGGTCTCAAGGGCAAAACCATTCTGCAGCTGCTGGGTTACTGATGCTCTGCATTCATGTGAGCTCGCAAAAGCCAGTGGTTGCGCTTTAAGAAGGAACTTGCTGTACAGCTGGCCACTGTGCTTTCCATACATGACAATGTCTCCATCAGCATTGAAGATGGCATCAACGTTGAAATCAAAAGGAACGATGCTGCAGCGGATGGTGTGATCAAATTGCACTGGCTGAGAGTTGAAACGGGCATCATTGGTGATCCTGGCAGCAAGGCCAATAATTTCAAGCTCAGTGTTTTGACTCATATGTGTTCCAAAGAGTCTACCAGTGGTGCTGCATTTTGCATAAGCCGTCACGTCGGCATAATTTACCTGATAGGTGTGTTTGATCTCCTCCTCGCCATAAATGGCTTTAAGGCTTCCAGTCAGGTCCATCTTATAAAGCTCTGCTGCCAGCTGAGCCTCATTAATGAAGTTGGCAGCCAGAAGTTTCATGTTATTGTTCACCTTTGCAGAAGCAGTGAAGGGTTTCAGGTCAATGGTGATTTCATGAGCGTACGTGGCATATTCGCTTGCTGTGGCTTCGGCCTTTGAGTTAAAGTCAAGGCTAGAAAGTGTAACAGTCAGGGTATTGACATTGTCAAGCCCAATGTCCTGCATTGCAGCCTTGTTGGTAACAGATAAAGTAGCTCTTGAGGCATCAAGCCCAGCATTAAATGTGTTTTCTAGGGACAGAGGGCTGTTCAGGGTGGTTGTTCCGCCTATGGTCACACCGTTCTTGTTCATCTTGAGAGAAGCCTTGTGGTTAACCTCATTCTCAAGAAGCTTCATGGAGGCGTCACTATTTACAGCCAGACCATTAGTGTGAAGAGAGGCGGTCAGCAGAGAGTAAACACGGTTTTCAGTGTGATCTGCATTTGTCTCCATCCTCATGACTATTTCACCCACACCAGCAGAGGCTTCAATCTGGTTACGGATCTTCATACCAAGAGCCAGGGCATTTGCATCACATTTCAGTGACAGTTTGTTGTCTTTGAAGGAAAACTGTGCAACATGTGTCAAGACATCTTCAAAGGCATTAGTGTTGGACACAATAGAAAATTCACCATTGGCAAGGGATGCTGCAATTGTGTTCTGGCCCCTGATGATTGTGGAGTCAAACTGAAGAGTAGAATCAATCTTTGCTTCTGGTCTGAATGGGAAGATGGTAAATGACTGGGTCGAAACAGTCTTGCCATACAGGGGTCCAGCTTTGAACATTCCCTCAAAGTTGTTGTCAGCAGAGATTTCTTCAGTGTTGATTCCAGCCATACCTGTGTGTTCCACTGAAAACTTGAGACCAAATGGACTTGTGGCTTCAATCTTGCTGTTTGAGCTCAAATGGATCTTGTCAGTGATGGTTGCCTGCTCCATGACATTAATACTGGCTTCAATGAATTTATGGACCAAAGAGCTTTTCACCTGGGCCTTAATGGAATCAGTCATGGCCACCACTCCAGAGCCTAAAAAAAATGCAGAAACAAAATGTATATCATGTAATGAATTTGCTACCACACAATAATATTAAAATTAAAATTGTTTCACTATAAGTAGACAACACATAATTTAAACTTCAAATAAAGGATAGCAGGGATGCAAAGATATATTTATGCAATAATAATGCAACAAGGAATTATTAATTATTCTAAAATACCTTCAATGTTCATTGAGAGGATGTCAAATGGTGAGGTGCCTTTCACATCAAACTTAGCCGAGTAGCTTGGTGTTTCCACAACATCTTTGCCAGCAGCCATTGAGGCCTCCATGTTATAGACGTTGCTGCTCATCAGAGTTGAAACCTCAGCTTTACCAAAAAGAGGAATGGACAGGGTAAGGCTCTCGGGCACAATGAGCTCTGGGATTGGAATCTCCATGGAGGCGATCTCCAGCCCAAACTGGGGTAGAGATATGGTGGGTGTTGTCAAAGATGGAGGAATGTTAAGCTCTTCCCTTGACTTTCCTCCAAGAGGGACAGGGATAGAAAGGATGAAGCGCTCATTGTTGAAATAATAAACAGCTTTTGCCTCACTGTTAAAAAGACATAATTAAAATGCATTATTATTTGGGGAAATTATTCCAAAAATGTAAGCATTAACTGCCAACTATATCACACTCACGTATTCAAGTACAGTGTCTCTGGAAGGGCAATCTCAGGCATATCAGGTACTCTGAAGTTCTGAAAGTAATGGAACTCAGCACCGTATCTTTCCATGTAGTTGTTTGTTGCCTACAAGACAAGCAGCGATTTATACAGGCTTTGCATTTTTAACAGAAAAAAAATAAGCATTCATGAGTTCAAGACTCTTACCTCCACAAACCTCTTGAAGATATGACGAACTTTCATATCAGTTTGTCCAACCTGCATGTCAAGAAGTTCATTTCCATAGTTCTTAAATACATCAGCATTCGGCAGGATGGTGGTCTCAGCGTTCACATCAGACTTGAGCTCGACCTCAATCTTGTTAGAATCTGCAACAGGAGACAGCATTTAAACTTCTTCACTATAAACATGATTAAATTTTGCTTTACAGTTTTAAGGTGTGCAACTAAATGGTTTAGGTTTTCATGACATACAACATAAAAGTTAAAATCTTAACTCATTAATTCTCATTTTTTATATGTGATTGGATTTAGGCTGTATATTGAGGTCCAAAAATGTAACCATGTTTGCTATAGCATGACTTGTCTGTCCACACAGAATTTAACCAAGGTTTTATCACATAAGTAAATTGTTACGTAACATTATTGAAGAAGGGCAAAAAAAGGCAGGGAGAACACTTTACCATATTTCATTTCAATTTTCTGTTCAGAGGTGGCATCCATGAACTTAATTTCACTCTTAAGCTCCAGTTCCAATTCTTCTTCACGCTTCATGTTAGCAGTGACGGTGGCATCAGTATTGATTGAGGGGACAAGAAGCTGCACTTGGAGCATACCTTCCTTCATGGCCTTCAGACTGAAAGATGCAACAGTTAGTCAGTGTCATCTTAAACACCAGGGTGACAGATGTTGAAATGTTAATTTCATGAGAATTTATGTTTGCTTTCTTACTTGGCACGGCCAATCAGGGAGAGCTGAGGAATGTTCTTATTTATAAAGTCCAGAGAGACTGAGTGAGTTCCTTTGCCCTTAGTGTTTCCATCAACAACACCCAACCTGAGTCCAGCCTCCACATCGTAGTCAGGGATCTGTACATCAGCAGTGATGACATTCTTCCTTCTGTTGTATTTCACGACTGCTCTGGCTTCAGTGGGATCCGCACCTGTTATTGGCCAACAAAGAGATTAATCTGATTTCAATATTACAAGTAATATTACACAACTCTGAACTTTAGAGTGTTTCCAAATTGTGTTTGTAATAAGATGGACAGCTTTTTCAGGGTTGTACTATACCTTCAGCCCTAAGAATGAACTTCACTGAGTCAACCTTCTGTCGACCCTCTTCTCCCTCCCTGAGGAGCTCGTAGGACACAGTGGCTGTGTACTCAGTGACTTCACCAGTGGGGTGGAGCTCCACAGCAAATCTTTAAAAATGTCATTGATATTTTTTAATTGAAATGATTAAACATGATATACAACTTGCTGCTTTAGAAGATCTTACTCACTTGCTGTCTCCAGTGAAGGGGAAGTAGGGTGCTGTCTCTTGGTAGAAAGCGTCGATGTACTGCAGAGCTGTGCAGTATTTCATTCCAGCGAAGACATCTGTGCACTCATTAACATCAACCTTGTCCATAATCATAGGGGGTATGGCCCTCACCTCCGATCCAGTCACTGACACCAGGGTGTTTCTAATTTTACATATATAAATAAGTTTAAATGTAATTTAAACCTTGAAAAATGTGGAAGAGTTTTTTATACAGTCAAAGAAAACCTCAATCTCAATATATTAGGTTGATGTAGTATGAACATTGGTTTAAAGAGCTTTTGCTTTCATCATATCCGTACATCCTACAGACGCTTACGTCACTTTGATGAGCTTTGTTGGCCGCGTTGGTGCTGGGATTGTCAGCTTGACATTGTCATGTCCCATGGAGATCCTGGCTGTGAGCCCACTCTCATGGAAAATGTTGGTGTGCATCTCTAATGCAGAGTTGACATATTCAGGGATGTGGGAGCCAACCTGAGTTACAAACTCGATGCCAGCAGAGGGCATGAAGGTAACTTCACTCTGTGTGGAAATTTAGGAGAAACACAAATAATTGTTAATGCTTTGCTATAGAACGATTTGTTAGTGGTATTTAGTGGCACATTTGTGGATAATTACCATGTCACGAGCAACTTTAAGTCCTCCCTTGATACCAGGAGTGAAAGTACCAGACAGAGCAATCCTTAGAGGGACACCAGTTACAGTAGGCAGGAAGAATTCGTTGTCCATGAAGATGTAGTGGGCAAAAATTGTGTTGTCAGCCTTTGTCATCAAAGCCTTCATTATCTATGGACCAAAAAAAAAAAAAAGAAAGAAACCGATGTAACTCCAATAATGAACAATAAAAACTAAGTCTTGTCAAACATTAGTAAAGAAAATCACTGGATTCACTTACATCACTAGGGAACATCTTGAACATGCTGTCAATCATCATGGCAGCAGAGTTGGCCATCTCCTCCATGTCATTGGTCCTTAGATATCCAAGCTCATTTCCCAGAAATCTCAGATAAACCATTGCTTCAGGAGACTGTGCAGCACTCACTTCCCTCACCAGTTTGTTGAGGTTGTGTCCAATCTCCCTCATCAGGTTCTGTGAGGCCTATATAAATATCCGTGCTGTGTTACTAAATTCATTTGAAAAGACGTAGCGTTGTCGTATCAAACATTTCTACATTTAACACATACAAGAAAGATTTGTCTGATTACCTGTCTCTTCATCCTGTCCTTCTTCATAGCAGGTAGCATATTCTGCAGAATCTCATTGACTCTGAGGGGCATGTTGTCAGAGAAAAAGTACATTGTCTTCATAGCAGTGTCAGGGAAGAAGCCATTCTCCCCAAACAGGGCATCAACAGTTGGCTCAAAGCCTTTGCCCTCCATACCGATCTGGAAAGGGTACAATTTTTCACAGTCAGTCCCAACTTAACTTATTGGAATATGATATCTTATATAAGCATAATTTTTGATCAAGTGTCAGAGTATTTACCTCCATCATGTCAATTTCATAGCCAAATGCCTTCAGAGTCATTTCAAGCATGAGCTCCTTGGGCAGATAACTGGTACCCTCAAAGATCATGTTTCCTTCTATCGATCCAATCTTGTAGTTGCGAGAGAACTTGATTGGGTCCATGATGGGCCCAATTTCATTTCCCTGGAAAGCATCATGAATCTTCTGTCTCAACCTGTGGGAGAGGAAAAATGCTACAGTAAACCACAGATGGTGCTGAAATCAGGATACCTACTCCCCATTTAGAGCATTAGGTAAACAACAAATAAAAAAGATATAATGTTGCATCAGCTTTTCACTTACTCTTTGGTCTCGGGCTCCGTTGAAGACAAAATGTTGGTTATGTGGGAGATGATAAAGCTTTTGACTTGTTTGTCCTGCTCTATGGTCAAAGCATCAGCCAGTTGGGTCAGTTCATGTGGCTGGGGGTCCTTCATAAGTACAAGATACGCGGCAATACGTTTTTGCATGGGGCTGGTGTTGTCCAAAAGCACTTGCAGGATAACTTCTCTGCTCTGTGATCAAAAGAGGTCAAAAAAATCAGCATCAGTAGCATCAGAAATGATGGTCCAAATACTGTGTCAAACCAATGTAAGAATTTGACTTGCCTCCTCAGGGACGGGTGTCAGCCTGTAGACTTGGATTGCAGCCTGCTGCACACTTGGGGAAGCTGCAGGTTGGTTCACACACTGCATCACTGCAGATCTTAGTGCAGGACTTGCAGGTATCACAGCTGGAGCCATGTTTCCAATAACCTAGAATTAAGATGAGTAATTTGTTCAATATTCATACAGAGGGCTTGGGCAACCAATCCCACCTGATGAAGTGTGTGGAAGAGAAACAAAGTACTAAGCATGTATAGAGATAGCATGCAAACTCCACACAGAAAGGCTTCAGACCCAGGTTTTGCTCAGTTTTTGCTGAATAATCACTCAACAATGGATTCTTGCTTTTAGAATGAACAGTATCTGAGAGACTGAGGTGCATAACTTATTTATATACACATATTTTTGATATTAACATATGGTAGGTATTAAAACTTAAACATAAAATGCATTTTATTGAAATAAGAATTCAATGATTTTAATGTAATACTCAGGAAAATATGTGCACGTCTTTATTTATCCTGTGATTCATTTATATTATAAACAAGTACGAGAGACTCTTACCCTCAATGTCATAAAAGTGTTGTCCTTGTCACCAGAACAGTCACCCAACTGAGCAGACATGAACTCGGCAACAGAGTGAATCTCAGGGATTACTTTTCGCTCAGCTTTGTAGAACCTGTAGAAAATAGAAATTTTTTTAAAAAGAGCTAAAACACAATTCAGCTGTTCTTCTGTGTGGGATAAAGTGTGGTTAACTTTACTCACCTCTTGATAACATTGCTCAGGGCATACATGATGGGCTTACTGGATTTGTATCTGGCCATCTGGAGCATGTCGTTGATCAGGAGAGCAGAAGGATTGGACATGAGTCCCAAAGCGAATACAGCGGCATCAACCTCAAGTGCAGACTCATCTAAAGTCCTGAGGATCTGCATGATGGCACTGCTGCACTCAGGGGTTCCACACTGGGCCAGAACCTGGTAGGTCAGTACACGGGACACAGCAACAGCCTGAGAAACGGCAGGACTCAGAGTCTCAGCCTTCATTCCACGGACCATGGTGACAAGCCTGTGAAAGAGATGGGCCCTCCTTTCGCCCTCGGTCTCAGGCAGATTGGCCAGTTCTCTCAGGAGGTTCAGAGCTGCATCTTTATCCTGGACGGCACTCTTGTCCTCCACAGTGTCCATGTGAAGACTCTTCTCAATGTTACCTATGATACACAAGTAACATGGTTATATTGAGTTACCTTAAATGACCATTTTAGATAAAATTGACTAAAAATCTAAACATTACAACTTACTGCGATCAAAGACTCTGTTGTTGTGAGGAGAAACCTGAACCAGAGTCAGTTCTTGCTTTCCAATATTGGTAACTCCATATTCTCCCCTGTGGAGAATAAAAGAAAGGGTTCATAATCTCATAAATCTCTTGTGTAAGACATCTAGGTACACTAGCATAACGGTGTATTATAAAGGCTTGACTTACTTGTGTGAGAAGGGGATGAGGATGTGGTTCTCAATGCAGGACCCAGAGGTCATGTGCTTCTTCTCATTGTCAAACTTGTAGTTGCAAGTCTGGGAGCTTCTGACCAGCTGAGCAAGAGGGTAGTGCTAAAAACAGACAAACATTGAAGCCAGTGTTGTGGATTAGATGAAATGAGAGTTTTCTTCACGCTAATGATGCAAAACTATGTTTGATCAGTGTCTTACCATGCCAGAGATAAGTGCCAGCGGGCTGGTGTGATCTCTTATTGGCACAAATTTGTCACATCTGGACAGATCCCTGGTCAGGTTGATGTCCGTTGCAATGTCTTTTCTAACGTTTACAGTGTAATGGGTCTTGCACTTGCCATGGATTGTGGGCTAAAATGAAAATGCAACGGCATTATGATATGAAAAAAAGCATGTATGCACAGTATACTATACAGATCCCTTCAGAGTTTTCGAGTCACCATGTTTGTAAGTTGTGCTAAAATATGTGGTATGATGTCTTTGAGTGTTTCTCCAGTAGATCAATGTACCATGTTCTTGTTCATGTCTTCCTCCACCAGAGGCACAGCCAAGGCAGAGATGATACCCCTTTTGATGTTCAGGATGGTTGTTGTCTCACCATCCTCAGGGTAAAGCTTCACATCGTACACACCCTCAACCACAACCTTCAGAGGATACCTAAGCGGAAATGTGGGGTAATTAAATTTTATTAATAGTGAAAAGATTCTAAAAGGAGATTAACCCAGATAATATTTGATATCAGGCCTTTTTGTGAAGTAACCTACCTCTCCATTTCAGCAGCAAAGGCATCAGAGCCGGGCGTGGGTCTGAATACAGGGTTGCCATCTCCGTCCATGTCGGCCACCTCACTCAGGCTACAGCCACTGGTGCGGACGATGAAACTGCATGTCTGAGGCACTTCAATTTCAACCTGTGAAGTAAGGTAAGAATTTATTTTCTATCGATCTGTCACAAAAAAATAAATTTTAGATTAAACATAATTTTGAAAGATAGTTATCATACCATGCAAGAGGCCTTGGGTCCATATTTGAGTGGTGAGGCTCCATTAATAGCATTCAAAGATTCAGCTTCATATCGGTATTCATACTTGTGTAGAGTCTTGTACCTTTTAGCCACTAGGAGGAAAAAAAAAGATTAATAGAGAGAAAAGATTTGGTACATAAAAGTGATTGATTTATTTCTGTAAAATCATTAGTAATATGTAGACTAGATGTCAACATACTAAACTTTGATGCAATAAATTAACATTTTCATCACTACAAGTAGTAACTTACCCAGGCAGGCTGGCTGATCTTCATCTTGGGCAACTGTTCAAAAAAAGTCAGATAATTTAGTTGCTTATTACCTATAATAACACTTAAAACAAAGTGAATTTAAATAAAAATTATTTTAAATGCACCATAGAAACATTAATTAGAGTGTTTTTTGTTATCATAAAAAATTCTGATGATACATTTCAAATAAGTTTGTAAAATGATTTAAAAAAAAAAAAAGTTTGCACGATTTAGAAGATATTTGACTTGTGTACAGCAAGACAGTGGGATAAAAAAATAACCTTAAAAATGTTAAAATATGTACAGAATTACTCACAAGCCAAGGCAGATGTACTAAGCAGCAGCAAAAGGCAGAGCTTTGAGTCCCCCATGATGGGTTCGTTGAAGCTCTCTCCCTTCACGTTAACGAGTACTCAGACGAGACTAGTGCCTCAACCTCAGCTCAGAGCTTTTATACGCACAGCTGAGCTCTGTCAGAGGTTTTAATGCTCAAAGTCCACTCCACCCTCCTGTGTGGAGGGACAAAGGGAAAAGGTTTGAAGAGATACTTAAATCTCAACCCACAGGCTTACATTGATTATTTGTGTTAAGTATGGAAAACTAATGAGTATTAATTTTTAATAATGAAGTAAAGATGCATTGCATCAGTGTTCGTTATGCACATGCGACTTTCGCTAAATTGTTTGCATGAATCATCACACATTGACGTCCTGCAGGCATACTAGTGATTTCATAATCTTTGCTAATTTTATAATATTTCAGATGTGTGAGGAGCATTTTTGTAAGTTGTGTGAGATGCACTTAAAGTTGAACTAATTTTAATGTAAGTTATTGTTATATTTGTGGTTTACTGTTATTCGTTGTGAATATTCATATGATTAAGATTTAGACTTGAAGAGATTGTCTTGAAATCAAATCCAGGTGAAATATTATACATGGACTAAATATAAGTCAAAAGTTTTTAAATTTGCATCCGCAGGCAGATGTTAATGTTCTGCTGCTGTGATGCTGCAGAGTCAGTCAATAAAGTTGACTGTCCAACAGCTGCAGTACGAATTAGGTCATTGACAGCCACTCATTGGTGAACAGTGAGTGATCAAGGCGTGCTACAAAAGCAAAGTTCCTCTAGATGTGAAAAGGATGATAAACTTATCTGCCATTTTATCTGTTATTGATACTAAGGGGGGAAAAAAACTAAGTGATACCAAAAGGTAACATTTCTTCTGTTATGTAAATGATGGATGTGTCCTTTAGTGTTGGTTTGGTAATATAATTTACTGATTTAACAGGAACAATTCACGTCAATGAACATTGCTGGACATGTGCTAGAGTTTGTAAGAGTCAGATGCTTGTTGTTCTGCTTCCA
Source organism: Remorina albescens (assembly GCA_034769265.1). Taxonomy (NCBI): domain Eukaryota; kingdom Metazoa; phylum Chordata; class Actinopteri; order Carangiformes; family Echeneidae; genus Remorina; species Remorina albescens. The sequence goes on from CM068483.1 coordinate 14,646,815, forward strand.
CTGCTACAAGCCAAAATGAAAATAGTGTAAACATTTACCAAATTTCAGTATGGGTTAGATGGTCAACTATCAAGATTCAAAGGTTGATACAAAATTTTATCTTTTGTTTAACCTTGGCAGCAGTCATGATTTTGGCAGATACGAAACTTGTGTGAAACTTTTGTAAATCAATCACATATCTACATCTGAACATTGAGTAATGGACTGTTGCAATATATCCCCATTGTGCGGATGGGGATATATAACCTCTCTTGAAGCTGGTCGGTTACATTGTTTGCATTGACAAACATGTACACAGGTAGAGTCCAAAGGGAGCTTAAGCCTCTGAACACTAGGATTTGTTTCACTTCATTTGTACTAAGGCAGATGTTTTCAGTAAAACAAAGGTTTTGGGACTATAATGACTGTATTGAAATTTGCAGAGCCTTCTTTAAAAATTAATCTTCTAAGGCTGATTGCAGTTGAGCAGAATTTAGACAAGTTTGGTGCCCCTGCATGAAAGATGCTGGCAGTGTTAATGTGAATCTGTTTAATGGTGTGTCAAGTAACTTAACAGTATTATTTTATTCCGAATGTAGGCTACTGTGATGCTGTCATCTGTGTTATAAAGGTTAACCAACTCTTAATTATTTTTAAAAATAATTTTAAACCATCAATGTTTTTAATATTACTTTTATTGATCCAAGCTTTTAATGTGTGGTATGGCATATGAACAATCTGTCCCATATCATACTGTAAGAGCACATTGCTAACACACAAGCAATTGTCAGTCAGGGTGCTTAGTGTTTTGGTGCCTACACTTACTGTACTTTAGCACATTGGTTTATGCTTTTTCTCTGGGGAGTTTAAATTGTTACTTTATTGATTCAGTCCCTTTTTCCATGAGCTGTTAAAGTCTAGTAATGACAGCAGATGAAAAATACAATCAGATGATCAAGATGATGGTAGAGAATGAGATTAAAGGAAATTATAGACAGTTGGTGATTTAACCAATTTTGCTCTTGTAACAGTATTTTCAGTCAAATTAAATAAAGGAATTGAATCCTGCGTGACAATGATTTTAAACTCTGTGACCCTTAGCACAGGAGACCGGCATGCACAGGCCCCCAGGAGGGCAGCTGTGGCCACTCTTTCCCAATCGTTTTTTTCAGAGTAAAGGTCAACCGTCAATCAAATGAGATTGCTTATAAGTGCTGTAATTTTTATTTGTACTTGTAATTTTATCTATTTTAATGTGGTCTGAAAAGTAAATGTAGCTGCTTGATGGTGCATGATCAAACTACAAGATAACTTCATGTTGTGTTATTATTTTTTCTTTATCCGTTGTTTATCCAGGTAAAGAGTCTGTTTATCTGGAATTTGTAGTTATCTGCAGTCTTTTGGACCATATCACCCAACTCTTAAGCATTGTTGTCATAAGTAGCCAAATCATCAGTTTTGTCATGAAACTTTGGTCTTTTTTCAAACTTAATCCCTTTTACAATCTTGTTCAAAGCAATAATACACACTCGATGAAAGCAATAACCCCACATTGACTTAATTTTTTTTTAGTTGATAAACTTTGCTGTCTTTCACAGGCAATACAACCTTGCAAGAAATGTTTGACATTGTGGAGTAATTGTTGTATATCTTGGAACCTGTACATAAAAACAGGTTGGACAGATATTATTATGATGGATGTGGGCTTGGAGAGGTTTAGCTGTGTTTGGTGTTCCTCCATTTGTGCGTATGTTCCAGAGACAAACTAAGATTCACACCAAAACTGTGAGATCAACTGGCAGGAATGACAGGTATAGTTGATCACCCCCTGCACAACAGTAATGAGGGAAGTCACAGCCCCAGCTGTTTGTGTCTGTTGCCGTGAGAAGGGACCCCAACATGAACAAGTGGTCCAACGCTGTTAAGAAGCAATGGAACACCACTCAAGTTTTAATTTGTAGGCAATCAGGAAGCCAGTCAATGTTTATTTGGTGGTGCATGCAGACAGAGTTGGTAAGCAGATAAAAACCAACTTCTTTAACTATAGAATAGCAACTCCATAACCCTCAAGTGAAGGAGGCATGGCGAGGATTTCTTTGACTATTCTTTGCCATGGTGTAAATTGTCAGGAAATTTTAACTGCATTTGTGGTCAGTTGACTCGCAGCAAAGGAGATTTGTTTTTGCGGAGCATTAAGTCAGCCTCTCACTGACCATTGGCACAAAAGTTGCAAAAAACTTAATAAGCAATCAGGCACACTGAACGGGCTGGAACTGCAAAGTAGCATACAATTAAGAAGTAACACTTGCTCAAACTGTTATCTCCTCATGCCCAGAGAGTTCAAGATTTATGGTCATGTTGAGTGATCAACAGAATGCTGTGCTCTCAAATTTGGTTCATTTTCTCTTATGGATAAAAAACCCCCAGCAATTTTCTATTTGTCCATTTGTCCTTCCTATGTCCAATATTTTTTTCTATAAGCATTTGCTAAAGTCCTCTTTTACGTAGACTGAGTCTTGAGAACATTATCCTAATTCAGCATTCATGCATGTATGTTGCATTTTGTGCACTGGATATGCAACATACACAATATGCTTGTGCTGTCCTATATTTCATATTCATAAAGGATAGATCAATTCTTGCAGATTAAACCTTTTACTATCAAAAACTGCGGTAATGTTAGCTGCATAATGTAGCTTGGAATACATGCTACTACAGTTTACTGACCTATTAGTCAATCATTTTGAGCAAACATTGGCTGAAAGTCCAGACACAATGAAGTCATGCACAGGGTATCGCTATGTCATAAACAACCATATGCACTCATTGTCATATTGTTCTTTAATTTTATCTTGAACTGACAGATAATACTTTAGAACAAACCTAGTAAAAGCTTTCCTGACTGAACCATAGCATGGAGTTTATCACGTACAGCAGAGCATAGGTTTCTGCAAGGATTTCTGGATACATTAAAAACTGTTATATTTGTGTTGTGGTCTTAAAAAAATCTCAACAAGACTGACTTTTATAGTATCTTTATTTCAGAAGTATGCCTGTGTATAGGGTCTTTGCTGAAATAATAAAAGTAAGCATTAAACTAAAATTCATTGCATTGAAGTATTGTCAGAATTGCTGTTCCGTGGGCTAAAAATAGAGAAGACTAAAATGTGTCAAAGTGGGGTTAGGGTTGGGGATGGGCTAGCTCTCGTGAGGTGAAAACATGACTAGTCATAGACGGACATTTGGAACAGCTTGTTACAACAAAGAGTAGTTGATTGATTAATTATGCATATTTTAGACATGTTACAACCCTCCCTGTACACTGGGAGGGTTTTGGAAGTGACTGTTTTTAAATCAATTTGGCAACCTGTACATATTTCATGAAACCGCCGATTGTTTCAGGAGCTGACATATTGAAGTTTATATTGGCTGATCCAGTAAAAACAGTTTTTGTCCCCTACTAATTTCTACTCAGTGCCCATCAAATCATTTAGTACTGAGGTAGACTACTAAGGACCGATGGTGCAGAACGTCAATATATTGATCCATTGTGGATTGTTTTTGGTCATGATTGATGATGGAAGTTTTGATGAACTGTTATTTTTTCACACCATCATTTAGTCTGTGAAAATGGCCAGTGAAAAATAGTTATCTGAATCTTTGGCTCTATGGATGGCTGAGTCAGATTTATATGAACAATTTCAAGGCATATCTACTCTGTCCTATCACGATCAATGCAGCACAATAAATAATTAAGTGAGAGTACAAAAAGTAGCAGATTTTTTTGTACTCCACTACAATAAACCACTTAAAAATGTATTATTTGCATACACATATATTATTTTGGCAGTAAATGTTCACCTGCACTCTTTATAATTGCATTCATGTTACCCTATATAATTTAACATTTACAATATTTGTCACACACTTGCATAGAAAACAACAGAGAAAAGTATTTTAATAAAAATGGGTCTTCTGAACAATATTCGCTTCACACCAGGAGGATTCTTTGAATAATGCTTTTACTGCTCATGTAATCTGCAGTGGCGTCTGTGAACAGGGACAAGGGTGACAGGAGAGCATGACATAACAAGTCTGGAACTAGGGCAGCACTGCAGGATGGGGCTGAATGGGAATTGTGGAAATATGGGAGACTTAACATTTTAACTTTGAACTCAGTCATCAAATAATATTAATAATTATGTCAAAGATTGCAGCCCACTGTTGAGATGTAAGTATTATTCTGATAGATGTTAGTCTCACAGCTTCTAATACAAAGACCTTTCATCATACTTAGTACAGTAAACTCAAATGTTCTCTTCATTCCTTCCTGCTGATAACGAGAATCAATACTGTTTTCCAACCCACCCCTAAAACAAAACCTGTAAAGTCAAGTAAGCGTTTTACAAAATATTAATCCCCTATAACATTAACAGCTACACAAAACTCTCAAACTGTAATTTCATATGATAATAATATAAAACATTGAAGTATTTAAGTCATAGATTCATTGGCCTAGAAATCACTGTACATCTAGAAACTTCTAGGTAATTCTACTCTGCATTGCCGCTATCTCTACAGCACAATAAAAGCTGAAGAAGCAAATATGATAACTTAGTTGCCAGACTTCAGCACATATAACTTATCAGTTTATCAGCAAATGTCTGCAGTCTTATGATCTTCTTTCAAATGTAACATGCACATTATATAAATTAAACAGTGTGTCGTCACAGCCATTAACACCATGTTTTGCTTATCTGATGAGTTATACAGATTATACTAAGTATTGAGGTGTACACCAAGTTTGATAGATGCAATTGCTAGGTACAATCTACAACTGTGCTACCATTCATCAGTGCTGGACCACCAAAGTTGGCAGCGTGAACTGTCAGAAAGTGGTAGAGAAATGTCCCAAAGATTGTCAACAAAAAGGCATAGTAAAGGGTCTTAATAGGGTCTTTCTTTGAAATAAAAGTACAGTTAGACAAGATCAATGCAAGCAGTAATGAGATATGACATAATATGGTACCACTAAATCCAAATACAGAGTTCCCTGTAGTAATTGGCTGCAAGAGGACTGTGCCCGTAAACACCCCTAAAGTTTGAACTTCTGATTTCAAGCTTGAACCCTGGAGCTCAAGCTTTAGAGGGGCAATCAGCAACCTCTAGTGGTTTGTTTCTGCAAAACAGTATGAAAGTTGTACCGTTCAACCACATAGAATAATTTTTTTTTTTTAAATTAATAGTTTACCCAGCAACAGTAAAAAAGCCACATGATCAAGTTTCACTTACTTTTTCCTACCTCATCTCATAATATTCATGCTGTGCTCCACCCTGCCCACTGTCATCTGGAAGAAACTGGCACTAATGAGAGAAGTGCATGAAACATGTACGGTTAATCCATCTACAATGCAGGATGGAAAGATACAATAAATCATTCATTCCCACTGTCATCAGATTTTAGTTCTCCTTAACTATGACAAGATAAGATGCCAAACAGCAGAATTATCCCTCTGTGGATTAATAAAGCCTAACTACAAGTGTTGTATGCTGATTTTCTTTTTTTTTTTTTTAGCTTAAAGTTGGCTTAAAATGTCGTTTTACTATAAAACTTGAAATAATTTAAGCTGCGGCTGCACAATAAACTACATTTTGTACTCGTGGAATGATTTCCAAAGAAATGTATGAAAAGGATCTAATAGTAAGGAGTCAGTGATGTGTTCATCAACAACAACAAGCTTGTGTCAGTATTAAGTTTCAGATTGGCAAACGCAACCTCAGACTCCTTTATTGCTGCCAAGACCCCCCTCCTACTCTGCATTGTACTCACTCTTAGGTAGAGATAAACACTCCATGTGCTTATAGAAACAGGTGTCAGGCTTCAGGAAGACACACACACACACACACACACATACACAAAGTTAATTATTTATCCACTCACTGAAACGCTGACATACACACCACCCTCCCTGCAGTGTCACTGAGCTTGTCCATCAGTGCCTGCTGTCACAGTAAGATGTTTTATGTCGGCTTCAAAGTCAAATGTGGCAAATTGAAGAGATTGGGTCAATGAATGAATTACATAAAACAACTTGCCCGGCAGTGTTAGAAGGACTTTTGTGATGGTTAAAATATCTCTGGTTATTTTTACAATTTAGATTTTCCATCAAGGAATCATGATCGCAACACTCGCACAACTCAAACAAGAAAAAGCCAAGAAAGGATTTATAAAGGTTTCTTTTTTAACTTCAGTCTTATTTAAAGGACTTTGCGACTTTTCCCACAAACCCCGTTTTTTATAAGACACTGAAGCCTGGCTGATCATGTAATTGCTTTGTTTGGTCAAGTTTTTAGGCTATTTTATAATATATCCATCTGTGCATGACAGGGTCTGGGTCTGCAGCTGCTGATCGTCTCTTGCAGTTTTAACATTTTCCTTATAATGTGAGCAGTTTATTTTAGATATTGTGCTAATAATAGTCTCCAGTGATAATTTTCCACAAGACGCTGTTGCGACTGTTTCTACGGTGGAAGCAGCGGGTGTGGACGGATCCATTCAGTGCCGGGGGGGGGGGTTAATTGGAAAAAACCAAAAGTACAAGTGTTAGAACCTAAAACGTAAAACCGTTTTAAAGAAAGATTAATTTTCATTTGAGCGCTAACTCCTAGTCACCACTGTGTGCGTTTCTGCAGCATTCAAAGGGAGTAAGTTTAATCGCCATCAATGAGGAAATGAAACCCTGTAGTTGTGACTTGGGCGAGTCGGATGAAAACCGAGCTGTGCCACATCTTCCAGAGTGATAAAGCCGTTTCACCGGGAACCGGAGGCAGGCAGATAACAACCCAGCTCTGAAAAGGGCCACTTACGATCCTTCATATCTGTTCTTTTATTCCCAGACACTAAATCTCCCTCTGTTTGGATTTCAAAGTGTAAAGAAGAAGGTGTTAAGTTGAGGTTAGTTAACGGTTCAGTTTGACTGTCGGAAAGTGGACTTTATCCTAAACTTCACTCCGAACAGAGGTAAGGTTACATGACTTATTGAAATAGTAATAATAATAATGACGATCATTTTAAACTGCTGTAATGGATAGTCTGTTGCAGCTGTGAGTCTGTCCTCTGGACTGATGTGGAAATTTGTCCAAGAAAGAGAGGAGTGTAATAGGGGCTACACCCATGAAAAGACTAACCTCCCCACACCTACACTTCAAAACAGGTAAAAACTGCGCTAAAATAGGCCGAAAACACCTCCTCCTTCAGTGACAGTGGAAGACAAATGGGGCTCAACAAGATCATTGACATCATTATCATACAAAATTCTTAGAAGACTACACAATGTGTACACAACCACATGGGATCTAATGAATATATATGCATAAATGATATGAATAACACTTGTTAGATTAATGATAACTGCTGACTTTACTGCTGGGGTAAAGTCTTTCACTGTAATTCAACTTCTTCAATACCTCATTGATATAATAGGGAATTAATGGTGCTGTGTGTGTGTGTGACTAAGATAATTTGGATCTTTTGATGATCTAATGATGTTTTTACTCCCATTAGTGCTTGATGGAAAAAGTATTTCAGATAGAAAAATAAGTTTTATATATATATAAAATCACAATAAAATTGATTCTTACAAAGGAGCCAAATGATTTTTTAGTTGTTAACCTTTGTCTTCTGGAACAAGATACGCAATAAAAGAATTTGCACGTGGAACAGTATCAGGCCAGGAGAGAGTGATGCAGAAGGCACCGCAGAGAGGCCTAACAAGAACAATCAAACAGAATTCACGAACAACAGAGTAGTAAAAAAAATAGAAATACACATCCACATGCTCTTTCTCAATATATCTCCTGACCTGTGTGTGCCCCAGATTGATAGTTACACTGCCTCCCTCTCATAAGAAATAGCACTACTACCCTGTTGCCTTGACTACTGCTGTGTCAGGGGACTTCATCCTGATCTGCTGCATGATTTTCTCTGACAAAAGTTCAGAGAGGCTGCCACAAAACCTCGCTGAAAGTTAGAGAAGCAGAAGAGCTCATTTTCCTCTTTTTCTCCCTTGTAAACTGGAACATCTCCTCACCCACCTGGTACAGTCTTAGTTAACAATAGTACGCAGTCCTTCAGGCTGCAGTGAGAGAGAGCTCTGCTCATCCACTGCACAACAGGCTACACGCACTACTTAAATGGGAAGTCTGCTTTCTTTCTGTGCACCGAACCATATCAGTTTGTTTAATTTACATTCCATTCAAAAGAGACATGATACAGAGAGTGTAAAACATTTTCTCTGCCGTGTTTATGCAGAGTTGAGGAAGGGGAAATGTTCTCTGACCCCTTTGACATCATTAAGTGTAGACATAAATCAATAATGGGGGAAAAACATTTGAAAATACCTAAATGATAAACAAACTGCAACTATTTATTTCTTTAAATAACTGATTATCTGCCAATTCTATTGTTAATTTGTCTATTAGTTAATTGAATATCATTTAATACTCACAACTGTCCATTACAACGCCACTAAGATACTTCATTTACTGTCAGAGAAGATTAAGAATACCAGTAAATGTTCACAATTTAGAAGCAGGAGCCAATGAATTTGCTGGAAAAAAAACAAAACAAAAAAACCCAAACCCAAACTTGATGGGTGATTGACAAAATAAGTCAGCGCTTATTCAAAAAAAATCAATCAGTTTCATCTCTTTAATTTCTTTGCAAATATTTTTTCTATGTTTGCCTTTGAAGTGATGCCACTTGTCTTGTCACAATCATAATGAGCTCCATCAGCTGTCTCTCATGCTTTATGCACCTCTGGGGGTGTCCAACTCCCCCCAATGCGTATCAATGTGCTTGTTTCTATCCAATCACACAACCTTCATCTCTTCTAACCGTCTTTGTATTTTTTTCTATGCTGTAGATGAAATAATCAGCATCTGGGAAAAGAATAAAGGCTGTCTTTGTTGGGACAAGCCATTACCCAGGAAATGAGGTGGGCCTGAGAATGGCAAACAGCAGTGAATCTGGCCTGGTCAGACGTTTACACAATCCCCACTGTAGCCTTGGGGAGGGGGATACATGCTGCACTGGAGCCTGTGTGAAATAGTCTCATTAGGCAGCAAACCCAGTGGAAAAAATGGACCATACAGAACAGTAGTAGCTTTGGGGGGTGGCAGTGGTGTTGGGTAGGGGTGGGGTGGGTGATGTGTAATCGGGGGGAATAGCAAACACTAAACGTGGAATGGCAATCTCACGGGGCTGCTGTGTATCAAGCTATGCTCGTGAACACTGTTAAGCTTGCAAACTAATTCTGCAACTCCAACAGTCGAGGCAGGGACGATGTGATTCTCTCTCCAAAGGAGGTCATAGGGATGTCAAAGCACTATCTGGCCGTTATTTCTGACCACATAGCAGAAATATTTCCTGGTGCAACTTAAGTGCAAAGACTTATAAACATAATCATCCCTCTCTGTGACCTCTGTGTTTCTTTCTTCAATATGTTGTGTAAGAGGTATTATGCATTCCATTTGTGTTTATAAAAGCAGTTTGATCCAGGCGGCACATAAGAAGTCACTCGATATTTTATGTGTTTTTACAGCTGGAGCCTTTTTGTTGGCTATTCTGGTGGATTTTAAGACCCAAAAAAGGTTGGACCAAAGGGCCCAAGATGATCCCATTCTCGCTGTGTTATCATAAAGGGAAAGTCACTAAAATAATATGGAATAGGTTTTAACTGCAAATTATATTTAGTTGTATACATGTAGTTTATTTTTTAGCTTTAATAAGTATATAAGTTCAAAAGTCACTGGAATCTTAAAAGCTTTGTAACCCACAATCTTTGGTAATTATGTTTGTGTAATTTAAACCGATAATCTAAGAGGACACACCGGCTGTTTTCTACCAGAATTATAAATATCTCCTCCTAGAAGTAAACTCTTAATTTAGCTTCAGAGCTTCAGGCCAGCTCTTTTTGGTCCTTCAGCCTTGAATCTTCTGGGTTTTTTGTGGCTTTGTGTGTTTGAAGGAATAAATAGCAACGCCCATATTTATGTCTGCTCCAGCTCAGCCTGCACACTGAGCTGTCCTGGAAAAGTCCATGTGACCTAGAGCTGAGGAGGCGCTGCCACTTCCTCATCCTGCTGTATGTCAGAACGGAAAGACTATGGACAAGCCTGCAAGACAGAAAATGACTATTCCATAGTCATTGTCAAGCAGATCATGTATTCTCAAAGTGAGCATCAGTTTTACTCTTGTGGCTCGCAATCTTGCTATTAAGTTGAATAAGGCAAACACACAAAATCCTACAATTTGTGTTTCACCTCTGTTTAAGCCCAGTACAATATTTGTGTGTCAGTCCAGAACTTGGGTTCAAACTTTAGTGGTAATAATGAATCATCCTGACTTTTGACACTCCTTCACTTTTCTTTCAGCAGTGCAGGTTTTTCAGTTGTTGAGAGAAATACCACAACTTGCACTAAATCTTCTACATTCAACGTTTCCAGAGGATGAAGACTACTGACTTTACTAATGCAGTCACTTTTCTTTTAGTCCTGCCATGATGCAACTTTTGTGGTTTTGTGTGAATGGTCTTGACAAAGTCTTGATGGATTGTCATGAAGTTCTGGAAAACACATTAATGTTCCCAACAGTAGTGAAATAATTAATTTTGAGCCATCATCAGATCACAATCCCTGATTTTGTGTTTACTGCGGAGTGATAAACGATAATAATCAGCCCATTCTGAACAGACATTTAGTTAGACTTTTTTTTTTTTTTTTTTAACTTTACTGCTGTTCCCTCCAGAGATTAATGTGGATCATAGTGGTTCATTTTGTCTCACCGTTGTCAGCATGTGTTGCTCCTCTTGAACTTGATGCTGTGCTTCTGACCTCCCATCAGGTGCTGTTTGGATCCTCTGAGCTCTATAAAAAAAAAAACATTATAATCATGGATTAGCCACAGAGAGGTATTGCTTACATAACTGTGCTACATTACTCCATGGCCATTTTAGATACATTTGTAGAGTTTGATGCAAAAAATGGGATAAGATGAGAAATTAACCATAAAAAAAAAAAAAATCTGGTTTCATAAATTGTTTTTCCATTCTTAAGCGTGAACCACACTCTTGAAGGTTTGTATCGCTGCCTGTTTCTCAGACTTGCTTGACAGCCATTAATCTGAATGGGATTCATAAAACTGCAGGAAATTACACCCATGCGACAATTATAAGAAATGAGGGCGTCATATCAAAAAGACCTCAATCAAGTTCACACTGCTCAAATTTTTTCTATGCCAGATAGAACCACTCTGACGCCAAGAACACGGGAGAAATGAGGTTTCAGTAATTGAACAAAAGAGAAAAAAGGGATAATGCATTTCTCTCTCCTTTGCAATTCATTACGGTACCTCAGGCGAGTGGAGGTGTTATTCAGAGCAATCATTATGTAATTGAACTGCTGGTATTAGCAAAGCAGCTCAGATAGTATGGCTGGAAATATTTTTCCTTCTATGTGTCATACAGTACTTTTTCCATTCTTTGCACATCTCTTGTGTCCCTCCCACTCACACTTTACCAGACACGTGTTGTAAAAAATATGAGCTCAGGGTTTGGCCACATTCTTTCTAAGATCGCCATCAGAAAGTTGTAGCCACTTGCTTTTAACAATTTTTATGTTACGTTTCACACTTTTACTACGTTGACCTGTTTCTATTTTCTTGTTTCACAGCAGCATCCTCCAAAAGACAACACTGCTCTCAAAGTGCTCATGAAATGCAAATTTTAGCTGGCTAGCACTAAGTAAGTGGCGTTATTTGAGAGGATAAGCAGCTAAACAGCTTTGTTGTTTTGTTGTTTCTCCTTTTTAGGAAAGAAACTAACTGGCCTGTTTTTTTTCCCTCCAGGTAACACCTGGAGGGAAAAAAGGGAACCTTTTTGTGTACGATCACAGCCATTTTGGCTGCTTCATCAGTGGGTTGTATGTACAAAGTGTCCAGTCTAATAGTTATTATGCTGAAGCGGTTGTATCCTGGATGTGTTGTGTTTATGCATCCTCATATCCCCGGCCATGAATACCCCTGCATAAATGAATAAAGAGATTTTGTTGGATATAACCATGGAAACTGAATTTAGACAAACCACACAAACCGAAGGCGAATAGGCCCAGGTGCTTCAAATGCTTCAGCATCTTCGTTTGCATTGGTATGTTTTAGCTGTTTTTAGTGATTCCTTTTAATTATCCCATGAACTCCAGTCCACTTAAAATCAATTACTGCATTTATTTTCAAATAAAGGAGGTGATTGTCGGGTCTTCTCAGTCACCGCGGTTAATGTCAGAAAGTGGCTTTATTGATAATCACAATGCCCCAGGATACTTGCTCACCACCATACATTGAAGGGTCGATAAATTTATCGCTGGTCCAGAGCAGTAATACAGTATCCATAGAGACCAAACCACCACTACCCTCCCAATCGCACACCTACAGAGACGCACGTGATTTCCTTATCCAGTTCAACTCGCCTGTGTTATCTCAAGGCACTTTACAGGGTAAGATCAAGAGCTCAGAATATTATGAGATTTAATCTCTTTCTGAGTGCGGACATGCTCCTGAGGAGCATCCACAGCACAGGGATGAATTATCAAACCCATGACTCATTGATGATATTGGCACAAGGATATTAATGAGGTTTGTTGATGTCCTGCAGGAGCAGAGGAAACCAAGCAGTCGTCGACGTGGAGAGTCATAACACTGGGGGAGTGGAGAAGTGAAAGGACAAGGCAGAGAGACCAGCCGAGCTATTTGCCCCCCTCCCCCCCCTTGGAGACTGCAGCATCATGGGGAAACAGAACAGCAAGTTGCGGCCCGAGGTCCTGAATGACCTGAGGGAGAACACGGAGTTCACTGACCACGAGCTGCAGGAGTGGTACCGAGGGTTCCTCAAAGACTGTCCCACCGGCCATCTCACCGTGGAGGAGTTCAAGAAAATCTATGCCAACTTCTTCCCCTACGGAGATGCCTCAAAGTTTGCTGAGCACGTTTTCCGCACGTTTGACACCAACGGTGATGCCACCATCGACTTCAGGGAGTTCATCATCGCCCTCAGTGTGACATCCCGGGGCGGGCTTGAGCAGAAGTTGCGTTGGGCGTTCAGCATGTATGACCTGGATGGGAACGGCTACATCAGCCGGGCAGAGATGCTGGAGATAGTTCAGGTGAGGACAAACTGTATGACTCATTTTATGGGATACAGGTTCTTTGTGGATTTATGTGCTCTATCCAGCAGTCTCTCTTTTTGTTGAGTCAGGATCATTCTCTGAAATCTAAATGTTATTAAACAAACCTTGATTTTAAATTATGTTCATTTCACATCACACAAAATAAAAAAAGCTGAAAATTCTTACATCTACGCAGCTAGAGCTCAGGATTTTTTGCTGTGTAAATTATATGCACAATACATTTTAGGACCTTGTCTTCCAGTAATAATAACTGCTCCTAAGTGTAGAGTTCATTTAAAGGTCTGAATTTATCATTTATTTTCTCCTTTCAGCATATATGTAGGCTGCTCTTTCAGTTTCTCCTTATCACTGTAGCTATATTTACTCTTCCAATACGGTGAGCTGGGCAGCCTGCGGGGCTCCATATCAATATTGGCTCAGTGTGCTGTGTTTGTGGATACAAATGAATGTGAAAAAAAAAAACACTATAAGCACCAGTTCTTTTGTTACCGCAGCATGCTTTCTGTTTTGTTTTGTTTTTTTTACCACATATGTTTCTCTCATCAAAGACCTTTAGATGATCTAAAATGTTCAATGTTTAAGGGCTGAAATAGGCACATCATAACCACCCGTCTCAGTGAGTGATACAGCAAGAAGCGCCTCAGTTGCCAGAGCACCATCATCATTCAAACAGTACATGTAACAAATATCTCAGTGGGAGGGGGATTATTTTTTTATTTAAAAGCTTCATGTAGAGAAAGAGCTTATTTCAATGTCCTTTTTCAGGCAATTTACAAGATGGTTTCATCAGTGATGAAGATGCCAGAGGATGAATCAACACCAGAGAAAAGGACAGATAAAATCTTCAGACAGATGGATATCGACAATGATGGTAAGAATGGTTTAATGTTACTCTTTATACGCACACCTCTGCCAGAAATATTGCAGCCAAAAGTGGGAATCTGCATCTTGCTTTGGTCTCTCTAACAGGAAATAGGTAGGCAGTGTTTGCTGTAGAACAGCAGTACTTCTCATTGATATTTGATCCTCCAGTACTGCAGAGCTGCAATAAGACTCAGCATGAAACTTTAAAAATAAAAGGTAGTTTACATCGCTCAATAATCCAGCCAATCCAGTTCTATGTAATTATGGATGGCCTTCTATCACATCAATTAAAATGCTGTGAAGTTATGATTATAGGAGTTTGGTCTAAACCTGCTCTATATGTAAAGTGCCTTGATGTAACTTTGTTATGATTTGGCGCTATATAAATAAATCTGATTTGATTTGATTTGACCACTGAACAGTATGAACAGAAAACCAATGTAGTATGTACTTCAGTATTTCCCAAGTCACCCGGCCCTCAATGTTTTGGACATATCACATCCCAGGATGACATTTAGAGTGTGTGGCGGCAGCAGGGCAGCCCAGTGTGTTCTGCAGTGGAAGCTTCAGAACATCTGGAGGTGAAAGTGTGTGTCACAGAGCAGCCTTCGGCTACAGCTGCAGCGGAGGGCAAATCAACTAAAACTCACTTAGCCGTTCTTTCTAATACAATTTAAACAAATACACGTTGGCAGAAAGTCGCAGTTATTCTTAATCAATTATGGCCTTCTGGTCATTTTATCTTAGTGGTGGATCATTTAAAATGCACATAAAGCCATGGAGAATCTCGCCGCTGGTGTTGGCTTTATTTTCTGCTGCTTTCAGCTTCACTGTAAACACAACCTCAAGTAAATTGTTAAATGTTAAAACAGGATGCCTGTTTGGGATGGTAAATCTATTTGAAGAACCGAAATGCCAACGCTGAAGAGCTTTTTTTTTTTTTTTTCATTTTGAATTATTTTCAGTACTTTAGCAATGTTTTTGCAGATTTGAAATTTAGTTTCAAATCTGCAAGCATTTAGTTTTTAAATATGTTGTAGTTCAGTTGTCACCTAAATCCTAACATGTAATATAAATATTTACAAGTAATAATTAAAGTTTAATATTTATGTTGTTATATATTTTTGGTTCATGTCTTATTTTTAAATAATACATTCAAAGGATGTGCTGTCATTTTTGTATTCATATAAATATTTACTTCAGACATGCGTATTATCAATGCGTTTTCCCATTTCAACTTTTTGTGGAAGATTATAAATTAATTTGTCAATACATGAAAATAGCACAACGGCATCGCCTGCTGGCTGATTTGATGAGACAGCTAAGAATGACTGAACCATTCAGTAATGATGTAGTTAATGAGATTAGCATTGTTTTCATTTAGAAAGTGGTGCACTGTAGCTGGAACTTTGTTCTTGGGTAGTTGACCTCAAAAGTAACATCAGCTGCCTTTCTCCTGATTGTGGGGGGCGGCTGCTTACATGACTCACTCCTCAATCCTTAGTCACACGTTCAGCTGCTGGAAACTGAAGTGCTTCTTTTGGTCTCCACAGGTAGGTTGTCTTTGGAGGAGTTCATTAAAGGTGCCAAGAGCGATCCGTCCATCGTCAGACTGCTGCAGTCGGATCAGGGAGCCTCTCGTCAGTTCTGAGGACAGACAATAACACACACACCTACATCCATTCAGCTTCCTGTAGTTTACCCAACTGAGGCTCAGCCATCATCACACCTGCCTTCAGCAGACAACCCTTTCATTTTAGTATCACTCCATATTCTAAGTGTCTACATTAATGGATAATTGTCTTTGTCGACGTGGCTGCTTCTCTGTGGACGCTGACGTGCTTTTCCATTGAAGTATTCTGTGTATGTGCATTTTCCAAAGCTCGCTTGCCTTGAAATGGTTTTTACCTGTTCTCTGTAAGTGAAGTGCCATATAGTATATTTATACTGACTGGATTATGTTTGCCAGAATCATGATTTGTATAGTGTTACAGCAAGAGGGCACGAATGACATCACCTGGTATAATTTAATTGGACCTAAGTGTTAAAGTGGCTTACTGTCTTTCAGGATATCAACAGTAGATCAACTGGTTGTTATTCTGAACAACCTCTATATGCCTTTGGTATTGCATGCGCTCTGATTTACGTTTTCTGTTATTGTAACAATTTCTGTGAATAAGGAAGCCGTGATAGTTTTTATTCATTTTTATTTTTGTAACAAAAACGTCATTTTGTTTTCACACAATTGAAATAAAGTCGTGTAAGAAAAATCTACACAAAGTCCCACAGTATCCCCTTGTCCTGAACAGACATGATGCAAACCCACCAAGATTCTCAGATTTTAAAAAGAGAGAGAGAGAGAGAGAAAAAAAAAAAGATATATTCAGACATACCAGGTTGGACGATTAAGTGTCACTCTGAAAAGTCCACATCTTAAAATAGTTGCTTTAGAATGGCTGAATGGGGGAAAATGTTTGAAAAAGACAACTGAGATGCCACATTCAAAAACCTCTTTCACAGCTCGGAGAAGTTGTATAAATATTGAGCTTCTACTGTTCAGCAGGTACGTGAGCCAGAGGTCATTACAGGAACAGGAACAGACACACACACACAAACACATTCACACACTCACACACACCCTCCTGTCCACCATGTGACTGACAAATATGATGTGAGAAACTGCAGGTGTCTCTCCTGTGCCTTTTCTGGAGTATTTCAGTAACTGGGCCTCCCATTCGTCCATAGGAGAGGGGAGGTGGGTCGTACTGGACCAGACCAGATACGACAAAGCCAGTCTGGATCTGATGCCAACCCGGTCAGGCTCATAGCTCGTCCTTCTCAAAGTCATCATCCAGGTCCACGTCACTGAGGTCATAGTCGTCCTCCACAGGAAGCTGAAGGTGACAGAGTGTATAAAGGAGTTAGTAAAGGTGAAGACAAGCATCAAAGGGTCAGTCCATTCTGTTACACACCAAATTTTTACATCATTGGTGGAGTGTTTGCATCTGAGATCTGATTTTCACAGTGAGAAGAGAATATCTTTGTTTTGCAAACATGCCTAAAAGCAACGATTGTTTGTCGTGTCATTTGACTCTCAGTTTGAGTCGGGTTATCTGAACCATCTACAAACCAGCTCAGTTTGGTTGAGGATTGCTTGTTAAGTTAGTTTGATACATTTAATATAACTGTGGAGATGTTTCCTTTTTCTTTTTCCAAGAACTTCTGACTGTGATTTCTTAAGTGGAATTGTCAGTGGACAGAACAGAGAAGCGGATTCGTTGTGTACAGTGTAGGACTGGTTATTTAAATATAGCCCATGAAGTCGCTGTGACTCTCACACGCACACTCACCTGTCCATCTTTGCCATCCCAGGCTTCGACAGCATGAATCTTGGGCATGGCTCCTCCTCCCAACGTGGCAGTGGAGCCACGCCCCACAGAAAGCTCCCTGAAGAGAAGATCAAACATATGAGCTCATTCAGACTACACTAAGATGTGTTTGGCAGCATAAAAATCTTAGACAGCAGGGCCTCCTACCTGAGGAACTCATGAATGCCAGTCTCACTGAAGGAGCCCTTCAGAAGGGCAAATTTCATCTTGCGCGTGTTGATGGCAGCCATGGCAGGGTAGCCAAATCCACCGATGCCCAGAGAGGCCTCCAGCTCCATCTGTGCTCCCGCCTCAGTCCACAGCCAGCTGACACAGAGATGGCAGGTCATTAGTATCAGTCATAAATCACTGGAATAATAATCATCTCTGACCTCTCATCCTTACCCCCACATCTTCTTCTTGTACTTCTCAGCCATCTTAATCATCACCTCCAGATATCCATTTCTACCAGCTGCACCTGTTGACATACATAGGAGATGGATGGTGAGTGAATCAAGAATTTAAAGAGGTTCTTACGTCCATTTGTGTGTGACCTAAGGTTATGTTTATGAACTATTTAACATTCAGTCGGGTCTTACCTGTATCCAGGATGTGAGGCAGGACGGCAATTATACACAACTGACTGTCCTCACAGGTCTTCTTCAAGATGTCTTCATTGAGGATCTGAGAGACAATCAAGCAGTTCCTGTTTTATGTTTCTTAAAATAACATTAAATTCAGATCATCTGTAATTATAAGTAATGCGCAGAATCCTTGCTGTTGGACTTGTCTTTTGACTTTTTTCTTTAAGTTTCAGTTTCTTTTGCCTGTTCAGCTGTGGTGGCTGTCGCTGCTGATGCATAACATCCATGTAAATATAAATGGTATAAATAAAACAACAGGTGGGAATTTGATAGGCTATAACTTAAAGAACAGACAAGCACCATCTCCAGCAGCAAACCATCATTTATGAATCCAATAATCCAGACAGAGTACAGCACTGACCTCCAGCAATTCAGGAGGAGGAGCGTTGTCAGAGAACAGATCCAAAGCCCTCTCAATGATGTCACCACGGGAACGGCCTCCCTGGTAGTCTTCTGGTTCCTCACCTTTGCGGAAAACCTTGATGGTGGGAAATCCACGGATCTACAAACACACATGATTTGAGTTTCTGGGTTCGGAAAGCAAACAATTCATTTGACTGAATTCAATACTGATATTTATTTAGGGCTTCCATATAGGAAAGAAACATTTTAACTGCTCTCTACTGACATTCAGCTGCAGGACACTGTGATGTCAAATTACACTGAAATGTTCTAAGTACTGTATATGTGTAACTGTCTTTGGAGACAGCCATGGCATTTGATGACTTGAAACAAAAAGAAAAACACTTCAGTAGAATCTCCAAGACTTTGGATCAATCCTTTGTCCTCTGCTGCATGTGACTGTAATAGTAAGTTTAGGCTACACTCTCTCTACAGATTTAGCTCCTGCAGTGGGATCGGAAACAAGAAGAAAGATGAAAAGAAACACAATTTGAATTTTAAATTTGTACCAGTGTATTTACAGGGTCAGGGGTTAGGGTTATTCAACAGATGAAAAATAGGTATAACTGTCCTACAGCTAACATACCACTGGATTAACATCTTCATCCAGTCATTTGCTTCCATAAATTTGGTTAAACCTAGGTCTTAAAAAAATGACCAGATTACAAATCACAGTACTTGCAGTGGGCAGTGTTAGTTGACACCTGTATCTGTAAGTACGGCAGTTTGTCCCTGAATTTTGCACCGATCAGCATGAAGTTTACTCATTTGTACTTACTCCATAGCGGCTGGACAGACCCTGATGCACAGTAGCGTCCACAGCTCCGAGGCGAACCTTGCCCTTGGTCTGCTCCTTGACAGCTGTGGCTGCAGCTGCCCACTCTGGCTCCAGGCTATTTACAGAGGAGATCCATGGTTAAGAAACCTGACCATAATCCTATAAAATGTAACTTAAATTCCACAACACTTCATCAAAATGAGGTTGGCAATAATGTGAGTGCCTGACAAAGTGAAATGTTTTTTGGAATTCAAACATTTAGACCTCACTGAGTTGTTGTAATAAGAATTACATTCTACTGAAGGAAAAGATCCAATGAAATGTGGCTGTGGTAGATTATCCATTATTACCCATAACTGGGACTTTGTTTCCTAAAGCTGGGGATCTACTGTGTCAGGAACCAAACTCACTTCTTGCAGTGCCCACACCAAGGGGCGAAAAACTCCACCAGCCATACATCATCACTTTCAAGCACCATCTTGTCAAAGTTGTCATCCGTTAGCTCAACAACATCCTTTGTGTTGCCTCCGCTGCTGCTGCCGCCACCGCTCTACAGAGCAGATGAGCAAGACTTAAGCATGTCCACTGAAATGTTTCATCCTTACAAATACAAATAGCTGAAACAAAAAGGTGCAGCAAAGGTTCACATTTGGATCTACCTGTTTGCTGTAGCCAGAGCCACCAGATTTGCCGCTCAGTCGGTCTTTCACCAAACTGCGCAAAGTGTTCAGGGCTCCATCCACAATGGCTTGACTGCTGCGTCCACCTTAAGTGTGAAGGACATGCTGACTTCAGTCACTGCAGCTGATACAACATTTCTTTACAGAACTTACAGGTTGTTAATGTCAAAAATTGTAAAGCTGTGTCACCAGCAGAAGTTGCATGTTGCCTGTACCTTGGTACTCCTCTGGCTTGTGCTTATTAGCTCCAAAGATCTTGATGGTGGGGAACCCTCTGACTCCATACTGTCCACCCAGTGATTTGTGCTGGTCTGCATCTACGGCACCAACCTTGACAATTCCCTGGAGAAGTGCAGAAGAAAAACTGGTTTTAAATTTTTCACCCTCAAGTTTTAATCATGGCAAAATATAATGCTGCCTGTTTATCAATGTCTTCTCATAATTGTCATTTGCAGTTTTACAACTCTTGATACTTATGCATGCTGGGAGTGTCTGCATATCTGCATTAACAGTGCAGCTCAGTTAAAAATATTCAAACATAACACGCATTCAAGTTGACAGTCTTGCAGTTTTGCTTTTTCCCCTGGTAACATTACTCATTAACATTGACCACCGTGTCATGCCGTTGTTTGTATTCTCACTCATGTTTTTAATTTCCACACATTTTTAAGATAAACAACTTAGCCAGCCAGAGTTGCTTGTCAACAATATTAAATTTGGTGCAGCAGCTTCCATGAACACTAGTGTGAATCTACCTGTTTATTGTACATTAATGAAGGGAAAGCCTTTACGTTAGATCTACCAGTCAGCTGCCAAAAATACTGCCATATCATCAATGCGAGCCTTCATTTCAAACATTGTGATATTTGATTTTGTCAACAATGCTCAGACCTGCTGAGAGTACCAAGTGGTTATTCTTACATAGTTGAAACATTTTCACTGAAAATGCCAACAGCTGATGCAACATTCACTCGGCCAACTGGCCAGCCGGTAATAAATGCCAGCCTGAGGGGTTTTATTCACCTTGAGGGCAGTAGCTGCCTTCTTCCAGTCTGGAGCTAGATTCTGACAGTGGCCACACCTGTAATGATGAACAAATAAAATTCTCAGATGTAAATAATAAATCTAATTCATAATGTTGCTTTGTCAAAAACCTTGCAATCTAGTTTTATAATTGGCAAGTTCAATGAGTGAAAAATTATTGGAAAGGAGAAAGCAGTGATAATGTCCCAAAACATTTCATTTTATCAAGAAATATCTATTGACCTTCAACACATCACAAGTGTCACAGAAGCCAATGATCCAACATATCCAGAGAGTATTTAACACCTTTCATTCACACAGACTTCAGGTGTACTTGTTCAGGGCTCCTGGTCTATAATGCACTGAATGGTTTGGCTCATAAATACACACTTTACGGAAGATGGGTTGAATTATTGACTTCACAGCTGAGTCACACAGTTCAACGACAATCTTGCAAATTTCGCATGTCACTTTCAGTTACGATTAGTTCTACTTCTATTTTTTTGCATGCCTGTGTTTGCATGCCAAAACATCATCTACTGTTTTTTATCCCTCTGAGGTTGCTTCTGCATGAGACTCATCCTTACAACCGAACTCGACCTGTGAAACTTCTGCTCAGCCCCAGGAGGAGCTACAGACTTTACATAGAAGGCTGCACAGCCTGATCACAACTAAGGGTGATGTTTTAGATGGGTGAAGAAAGCTGGATGTGTCAAATCCAGGTGCCTGTGAGTTTGTACCGCTGCTTACTAGAACTGCAGCCACTGTTAAAGGGACTCACCAGGGAGCGTAAAACTCAACCAGCCACAGACTGTCACTCTGGATCACCTCTCTGTTGAAGTTGGAGGGGTTGAGCTCCACAACATCATCACCGGATGAGTACATAGACTGGACGGTCAGGACCAGGGAGCAGCCCAGCACCCCTGGAGGAGACGAACACACAAGAGATCCCTCAACTAAAGTGAGCTTCATGAACACCCAGAGGAGCTGAAGGGGGTGCGGACAGGAGAGCACAGGCCTCCTGAAACACAGCTTGTACGCAGAAATGTTACAAATTTACATCATACAGAGTTAAATGAACGTTATTAATTCACTGATTCAACCATAATGGAGGCCTGTGCACCTCAACCTAGCTATTCCAGCTAGCAACGGTCGCTAAAACGCAGGCGGAAACCGTTACGGCTCACCAACACACGACTATTACATTTTATTGGAGTAAAAGGGTTATAAAAGGAATAAATAATAAGGTGTCGGTGTGGAGACTCACCGAGTAAAAGCGGCCTCATGGTTTCAGCAGCTCTCCTCTCTCTCAGTTAGAAACAACTCGGTGACTAAAGCCGCCGCGGAGCCTCCACAAAAGTAGATCAGAAAAAAAAAATCTCACCGTGGCCCGCGCTGATTGGTCCGCTGCCGGCGACGCCGCGCCTCGGCCAATCAGCGTGCGCCGTGTAGTTTCACAGAGCCGGTGGAGACGGAGCATACACAAGAAGGCAGCGTGTGTGCGCACAAACCCGAGGCTGTAACACAACTGACAAGGCTGAGTCAGTCCCACATCCACCGATGGACTGCGTCTGTTGTGACCGGAAACTGGTCCACATTTACACAGCCTGTAGCTACAAGCGGTAAAGTGCTGCACATGGCAATACACGGGGAGAGGTGTCTTCTTAATGAAACATAATATAAAGGAGCCTGTTTCTGGTTTAATATTGCTATATAGAGTAGGTAACATGTCAGTTAGAGGCCCATGTAATAATAAAAATGATTTGGTCAGTGTGTAAAATGTCAGTAAAAAGGGAAAATCATTATTCCCTCAAGTCCAAGTAAACATATTCCTTTTACTGTTTTCTGCCTCATAAAGTCAGCTGTCCTAAAAAGAAGAAGCTATTGCTAATGCTTAGGTTTTTGACATCATTGTTCAATAAATCTCTTAAATCATAAATCACTTACATAATAAAGAATCATTCAGCCCAGATCTGGCCTGCTGACCCTGTCCGTATTACAGATTTGAGCCACTGGCGGTGGGTGAGATGGGCCAAATACAGTCCAAACCTCTCCCTCCCTTTATTTTCTCTGGGCAAGCTGATGACTCTGACACTCTTTTATGGTGACATGACCAGATCCATATGTGGATCAAGTAAGGCCAGATGTCAGATCCAAACTGGATCTGGCCCAGACCTGAAGCACATCTAGTCCTGGTCCTGGTGAATTTAACTTATTTAACTAACTTAACAGACTCCACTACAGGTTTCACTTAATGTAAAGCTGTCTTTAGTTTTTTTTTTTACTACTCAGCAGGATACTGTATTGTGGAGGTGCTATCACTAGATGGAGACATACAACAAGGCAAAGTCGTATCGAGCTGCTGAAAGCAGAGTTGGCCGTTCAATAATTCATTCTTTCGCAGAATTATTTACTTGTGCTCAGGCTATATGGAGCTCAGCCAGAGGAACATACAGATTCTTAGTGACTTCATCTACCTGTTCGTCACTGCTCAGTTTTGCTGCTCTGTTTAGAGTCCAGGATGTTCCACAGTTATTGTATGAAAGAGACACAGAGACAGGCATGATCCATTGAGCCCTTAATGCAGCATTCATTTTATTGTACCTTCAGAACAACCATGTCTCTGCAGGCAGTTCCTGCCACCTCATGTCTTCCTTTTTGCTCTGACCATATTGTAATTTGTGAGTCTTTATGTACACAGACATGTTGCTGCTGTGTATATTTATACATTCTATTTTATTGCTATTATACTGAAATATTTTTCTATGCTTTTCTAAAAGTGTTCTATACATACTTGTTTTCTTGAATCCTTAATGTACATATTTCACTTCTGTCTGAATGTTCTGTCAGGAGCACCTGCGATCAATGTGCCTTTCCAAATCATGTCCAGTCCACTGACTTTACCACCTGTGGGCTCCACTGGAGGTGCTGAAACATCCCAAAGATGATGAAGAATAATTGAAGGCAGCTGAGCTGAATGTCAAGTGCCATAGCAAAATCTCTGAAAACTTCTGTCAATGTAATATTTCAGTTTTTTCTTTTTCTGTTAAACTTGAAAAACATGAATCCCTATTTCCTCTTTGTCATTATGGGGTGTTGGGTGTTGTTTAATTATTTTATCAAGGCTGCAAACTTAAAAAATGAAAAAGGGGGTTAAAAAACTTCCTGACTGATTTTTAAAAACGAATTAATTGATATACATTGAATAGACGGAACTCAGGGATGGAGTTGTAGGTTTTAAAATGGTCTAATGCTTATAAGAAGAAGTGCTCATTTCTCAGCCACACTTTACTTTGGAAGAAACCTATAACAGTCTCCATTCAAAATGGATGCTGTCTAAGTCTGGGCTGTAAAAATAGATATTCATAGTAAAAATGGTTGATGTTAGTTACCAGTTTATTGCTGCCTGTTTATTCATTAAGTAATTGTTGTCTTTCCAGCCGTTACCAAACATCCATAATTTCCATGTTTTCTACTTGACAATTCATGACATACCGCAGAAGGGATGGATCTGCTCTTTGTGGCTGCACTGCGCTTCACCAACACAACAGACATACACAGCAATACCGGAACACACGGACATCGCTTTAAAAATAAAAGCAATGGAAGCAATAATGCGATCTGTTATTATCATTATTACTCACACTGAGGTTTATGATAGGACTGAAAACAGTTCGACTCAAATGACTCATTGATGGTAGAGCTGTTTTATACATTTTATTAATTACGCAAACGGTTGTGATGCAGATGTAGTTTATTAATGATAGAAAGTTTGAAACAACAGCTGGAATAACAGTGAGGTGGAAAAGCCAAGTGTTACGCAATGGCAGAGTGTGATTTATAGTAACCGACTGAACAAATGTGAGCTATGATTTAATTAAGTATTCAATACTTTGCTACTTTACACTACTATCGCCCAGATTCCTCATTGTTGGCGGTAATCGTTTTGTTTTGAAACTCATTGCCGGAAGTCCTGCGGTTTGATTTCGGCTCGCTTGACATTTCGCGCACTTCGCCGCCAACTTTCTCGGAGCGCACAGGCGGATTGTTCACTGCCAAACACGGCTGTATTGAACTGGAGAGACTTCAGTCTGCCGTCACCTCTGAGTACAAAAGAAAAACAAAAAAACAAAAAAAAAACAACAATCCCACTGAAACACTGAGATCAGAAGGTTGGCCTGTTTTTACGCACGGCGCCGGAGCGTCTGGCCGCTCGTCCGTAAAATCCCGATCAGTCGATCTGTTGGGCTTTATTTTGCGGCGGACTTGTTGTCAGCATAATGTGGGGGATCCAAAGGACGCGGTATGCGGACTGCAACGGCTCTGAGGCCAGCGAGGAGACGGAGGTGGTGGTGAACATCGGCGGGGTGAAACAGGTGCTGTACGGGGACGTGTTGAACCGCTACCCGGACACCCGGCTGGCTGAACTGGTGGACTGTTCACTCAAATCTTCGGAAGAAATAGCTTTACTATGCGACGACTACGACCCCGACAGTGGAGAATTTTATTTTGACAGGGACCCCGAAGCCTTTAAGTGCATAATTGAGCTGTATTATTATGGGGAGATACACATGAAGAGAGGCATCTGTCCGATTTGTTTCATGAAGGAGATGGAGTTCTGGAAAATCGACTCTGCCTTTCTGGATGAATGTTGTAAATGCCACCTGAAGGAGGTGGAGGATGAACTAGCAGAGATTGCAGAGAAAGTCAGAACTATCTTGGTGGACCGGGAGGGAGATCCGTCTGCAGGCGGCTGGCAGCGTTTCCAGATGTATGTCTGGAGGCTGATGGAGAAGCCGGACTCCTCGCTGCCTGCGCACATAATCGCTATAGTTTCTTTCATCTTCATCCTCGTCTCCTCCGTGGTCATGTGCGTCGGGACCATCCCCGACCTACAGGTGGAGGACTCGGAGGGAAACCTGACGGAACACCCGACTCTGGAGGTCATCGAGACGGTGTGCATCGGCTGGTTCACCATTGAATACGTCCTACGTCTGATCTCCTCTCCTAACAAAATCAAATTCGTCATGGCCTTCATGAACATCATCGACTTCATGGCTATCATGCCCTTTTACGTGGTGCTGATTTTGACCTCCTTCGGCGCGGGAGTGCTGGAGCTAGCGAACGTGCAGCAGGCGGTGCAGGCTTTACGCATAATGCGCATAGCGCGCATTTTCAAGCTGGCACGCCATTCCTCCGGACTGCAGACGCTCACATCGGCTCTGAAGAGCAGCTTCAAGGAGCTCGGCTTGCTCCTCATGTATATGGGCGTGGGGGTGTTCCTTTTCTCCGCGCTGGGCTACACCATGGAGCAGAACCACCCGGAAACCCTGTTCACCAGCATCCCCCAGTCCTTCTGGTGGGCCGTGATCACCATGACCACTGTGGGCTACGGAGACGTATACCCCAAGACCACTTTGGGTCGGTGCAACGCGGCCATCAGCTTTCTGTGCGGCGTGATCGCCATAGCGCTGCCCATACATCCCATCATCAACAATTTTGTCATGTTCTACAACAAGCAACAGGTGTTGGAGACCGCGGCCAAGCATGAGATCGAGCTGATGGCGCTGCGCTCCGGCGCCGGGGAGCTGAAGGCTGCGCCCGGCGCACACAAACACGTCTGCGACGGCGCCTGGGACACCGCCATGCGCTCCTGCCACAGTGACACATACATCCCCTTACTGAAGGATCCCAGAGGAGGGGCGGGCATGGCGACCTCCAGCAAGGACCCCAGCTTTGAAAGCACAGCCGAGGCCTCTGAATATTTTGTCTCATGAACACTAATGACTCTGCAGAACGTGAGAGAAGACTCTGTTGCGGATAAACAAAGAACAAAACATAAAATGAATTATTCATTTCCAAGTTATTTAAACTTAATCATCCAACTATGGGACCGTAACACAGGATGACTTGATCGTGTAAATAGCCTCGTAGAAGCAGCAGTAATGGCCTCCAAAGATAAATTGCGCCTATTAAAGCGACATGTGTGTGAAATATTGACTTGATGAGCTGTGCCTTTGCGCAGTGAGTCCCTGTAGGCCGAGCATAACTGTTTGAACAGTCAGTACACTGATTCCCCCCATATAGGCTTCTTATATAACACCCCCCATCCTCAATCCTCACACTCATACTGTAGACTGCATTGTAGCTTATTTATCTGTACATTATGCATCACACTGAATGGGTTTTTTTTAGATAATAAAGAGAATCAGCTCCTCTGGGAGAAAAGAGAAAAGTATTCTCACATGAGAGGTTTCTAATGAATGTACAGAAAGCTCAACAATGCTGAATGAAAGTGGAGGTGTTTAAAAGTGAGACTTCTAATGCCATACATGCCACCAAAGTCTCTAGTGAACACTGCAAACTCTAAAGATACACTCGGGCGATGTGGTGGAAAAGAAATATTGAGCAACATATCATGAGAGCTGTTCATTTCTGCGTCCAGTTGTAATCTTTTTGGTGTCAGTGTAATTTTTTCTAAGTGACAGTGCGATTGTCAGAAATCTGTCAGATATAAATAGCAGTTTGCGCAGGATTGTTTTAAACAGTGACTGTCTCAGTGGCCTGTATTTCTGCTGAGGGTCATATTGCCAGCACTGGGAACTCAGATGCTTCATTGGCTGCAGGACACATTCCTGCAGGTTCAAATTCATCAGCAGCCACCACCGCTGTTCTCCTCCACAGAGGTTCAGTGGAATAAACTTAACCACCCCTGGTGAAGGAAAGGAGCGACAGAAATGTTTTCCTAATAATTCACCGATTACAATTTAAAATGAAAATTTCAGAGCACAGGCTGGAAAGCTTAAAAGTAATGAAGGAGGTACCCTGATGGAAATGTAATTTTATTTAGTTCATTCATCAAAATAGCAGCATATCAAGCCAGCAGGTTATCTACATAGCACAGAAAGTTAAAAAAAAAATGAATGGGGCGATATCTGCCTGTCCAACACGTTACTTTCATTTTGATGGAATTTGGAAGGACGATGTTTTTCACACGTCGACAGCATTAATGTGAACGAAATTGGCCTAATGGCTGCTGCAATTAAGGGATGAATTTTCCATTTGAAAGGTCTCAACTACAACACCATTAGTCAGTCTAACATGAAATTGCACAAACAGAACAATCCTTTGAAAGTATATCAAGGACACAAAAAGGGGAGCTATAATTGAAATGTGACATATTTAAAATCAGGTGTCTGATGTCTCAGATTGTCAGTTTGAGTGGAGTTTCACCTGGAAGGATGATCTATGTCAAGACTGTATTTATGTGTAATTTTGTGAAACGTCTTGAAAGTAAATATATGCAATGTGCACAAAGAAGTGTCTCACAGTGGAATGATGCAGTGGGAAATGGTTTGAATGATGATATGATGATATATTCGCCCTGATCTCATGGATAGAATTTCTTACCGTGGCTTACATTTTATATTTAGCCAAAATATTCCTTCCTATTGAATATTAAATACCTTTAGCTGTATATCAGTTACTTTTACCAAATAATTTTAATTGTCTATTCACTATTTTCAACTCACAATTTCAACTATTCCTCCATTTTTCTATTGACTTGAAAAAGTCACGTGTAAAAGAAAATTATTTACTCCCTTTAGCTCATTGTTTATCCATTACCTTAAACTGACCATTTATTGATTACATTTAATGAACTATTTGTTGACTAATACATTATTCCAACTAGTTCAAACTATTAAAACTGTTTATCTGAAACTATTTAATCTATTCATTTAAATAATAGAATATAATTAATGGCTCAAGTATTTAGCAAAAAGTAGAAGCCAAAAGCAGCATATTACTGTGTAGGAGGGAAAAAAGGCTGATATATTTAAAAACACTAAGTTTGAGCTAGTGGTTTTCAGGGTTACGTTGAGAAATTTCTTGCTCGCAGTTTGGTTTTCATGCATTTTTTCAAAATCACATAATAATTTAAACTTTTATTTGTTGACCTTGACAATCTTTTCATAGCCCTTTGTAACACACAGCATTTCCAGAGGCATGAGAATGTTGTCTAAACTTAACAGTTACCTTCACTGCAAAAGTGAAGTGAAGTGTACAGTTACTTAAAAGGCGAAAATAGTACGTACACATTTTTGAACAAAGTACAACTTCAACAAAGGAACATTATGTTCTTCATATTCAAATGCTTTGTTGGTTGTTTTTGGCCTGATGGGAGCGCTAAAAGCAAAGGTCAAAACTCTAACATTTAAAGTAGCCTGCTGCGATTACTACACCATCCGTCACCTTTAGATGGAATGAAACAGGCTAATAATTCTTATCGTCTTAGTGACGGAGTGCTTTCTTCACTCAGTCACTGCGACAAGATGCAAATTTGTTTTGAGACGGAGAACACTGACTCAGAAATATGAGCTACCTCCTCAGAAATGTTTTTCACTGAGCTCCATTTTAAGTCCTGCTACCTAAAAAGAGAGATCGCGAATGAGGTCAAGGACAGACTCTGCAGACTTGTCCACCCACACACGTCCTGTGCAGGACTCTGCTATCTCTGCCGGCCAGCAGCAGATTCACACATGTCAAATCCTGGAAGAAAGGCCTTTGTACGCCCTGACAGGTGGAGCTAGAATGTCAAAGGCATGTATTGTGTAACAGAACAATGACCCTCCAACAGATGTGCATGCAAATACACGTGCACGTTCAAATTTAGATTTACAAGCATACGCACACATTGGCATACACAAATACCCCCCCACCCCTGCCTGCTCGCCCTGTCTCTGCTGCCCACCCACAAGTACATATGAATGACGGCGCATACACATATTCCCCTCACCCGTGTACCCACAGCCATGTGTTGTCTACTTCGCAGTGACCTGCTGTGATCTGCTGGCTAATCACCAATTTTTACACCTACGTATTGGTCATTTGTGACATTCAGTGGGTGTTTAAGATGAGAGGTGTTCCTTAGCATTTGCACAATACTTTGCTCATTATCCCTGCACCAAAATAGCCAGAAATATTGTATTGTGAGAATTTCCCGCTAGCTAATGGTTATGGTAGTGAATACTCGTGCAATATATTCTTCTAGATGGTTATGGTTGCCGTGGCCCATTTTATGACCACAGAGGATAGCGGGCAGCGTCTCTGGGTAGAAAACTGTCTGATGCGTGTGCACGTTGTGAAATGACTGTTATGCTCAAACCTGTGAACAGAGTCAAAGGGTTACAGAGGGTGTGGGTGTGGAAAGTTCTTTAAACTGTACAGTTGACGGCTGAATGACTTTTCTGTCTTATTTCTAACGGTGTTAACATGATTTCACTTACATTTCATTGCACTGTTAAAATGCAGAGGGAGTGGAAAAGAAGTCGGCCACATGCTGAGTTTCTTTCAGTATCAAACTGCTTCCATTTCAATACTGAATCGAATCTAGTGCTAAAATGTGTAACGTGTTTGCTCGTTACTGCATATAAACACAGTATGACATTCAGCCCGAGCCCTCATAACTCCAGCTATTACACTATTGCACAGAAAATAAATGTGATTTCAGTGTAGATACACTTTGTGCCACCATCAGAGTTTGCATGTGATTTTGATAACCAAAGAAATTCCTGAAACTCATGTATCCCAGCTTGCTGACTGCCAGCTCTGATTGTTTTCCAGTGTGACGTATTCGCACGTTGGTATTGAGTTACCCTCAACCTTTTCATGGACAGCACAGACCCACAGAGACCAGCTTCTCCCGTTTCCTGTGTCCCTCGACCTCTACGACAGGAATTGTCACTTACTCACGTCTCTTGTCTAAAAATAGAGGAATCTTTGGCCGTGTATAAATGGTAAAGGCAGAGAAGAGCTTAATTTTATTCTGTGCACAAATTTTGTGTTCACAGTGAATAAGTAGTTTTAGGTAGTAAGGAAAGACTGACATATCAGATATGGTGGAAAGTCCAAAGGTTCAAACATCCAAATCCAAGTGTCAGATAAGAGAGAAGAAAAAATGAATTTAAATCGAGAGATAAAAGAAATCCCAGTGAAGAAATGTTATAAAAACACTGACCATTCAAAGCTGACTACTTAACACATCTTGCATAAAGATCTCTCCCAAGACTGCAGTAAAAGCAGATAATGTCTGCCCTCGAAGGGTGCAGATGGGATATTTCAGTGGGTGCAGAAAGCCTGCAGAAAAGGGCTGAACACATTCATTTGAATAAGAGTGTGTATGCATATGGAAGCCCACCCCTATGAGCACTATCTCTGTTTGAGAGATATTTTCAGCTGCAGGAGAGGGAAAAGGTAATCTCCCTTATATCAGCTACAGGGGAAGAAAAACATGTTCCAGGAGGGGTTTTGTGCAGAATGAATTTCTTTCCATTTTATTTTATTTTTTTCCACAGGAACATTTAAAACACTGCGTAGGTGTACGCCAGGAGCACTTTGATTCAGCTGGAGAGCTGCATAAAATTGCATGACAATAATTACATAGATTAACTATGACCTTCTACAAAATAGCATGATTCTTCTGGCCGACTCAGTCAGCATGCGAAAACGACTTCCCCTATCTCCTTATCACTTCTTCCACTGTCTCCATGTTGCCAAATGTTCTCCTACAAAATCATCACATCCGTTCTTGTGGGTCTTTTAATATTGTGGATCGGACAGAGCTGGGAGAATTTATCCAACCTTCGGAGTATAATACGCTTGAAAAACCAACTAACTTGTGTCCAGTCAATCTATTACTCAGTGGCCTTGCGGATGACTATGCCAGAACCTTCGAAAATACAAATGTAAAGTGTTAACCAATAAAATCAATGCGTGCCGCTGCAATCAAAACACTGAGCAATGAAGATGAAATGCAGCTCTCAGGCAGTTAACCGGTACATTACCCCAGGAATCATAAAAGTGGAGAGGGAAATATAACTGTCAGGCCAATATGAGGAAACTGTTTGGGCTTTTCACCAGAGAGACGGCTCCTTTTTTATTTCAGGGACTAACAGAAACGTGCTCAGAACTAAAGATTTTGTTCCTCCAGAACTTCAAGACAGATGCAAGAGAATATTCAATGATAGTTATGGGGGCAGAGTTACTGAGGTGTGTGTGCTTCCTGAACTCACCATTTAATACAAATCAATTGTGAGAGTCCTAATGGACTACTGCAGCAGTTTATTACATTTTCCTTTTAATGAAAACAAAGATTAATGTTCAGGGACTGCTGAGTGCAAAATTAAACTGTGACAGATATATGACCTCTTTTGAATTTTTCAGTTTCAAAAACCCATTTACTTGAAAAGAGTACAGAACAGAACAAAACAGAAAGTGTGTGATTTGCAGTTCAGTGCCATGCTTTGGTCCCGGTGGAAACTCGGTGTCTGGTGATTTGGCAGGGAAGTTACGGCCTCGTTCTTTTTCTCAGGTTCTTAGGTGAGAGGATTCTACCGTGTTTTTTATGTGAAATACAGACCCACTGGTTCTGGGCCATCGCAGTTTAATGCTGCGCCTCAAGGAGGTGATGTGGTCTTAACTCAGAGAAAACATCTCTGGAGGCTCCTACTCACTATGTTGAATAGCGTACCTGCTCTCAACCAAACCTCTAAGAACAAGCCAAGAATTTGCGAATAAAGGCTCATGGGAGTTTTACATCAGGTCTTCTCTTCTGGAAAATACCTACTTTACTTGATTCAACACTTTCCTGTCTGTGTTAGACCATCGGGAGCAACAAAGTATCCGTGAACTCATCACAATACATTATCTATTATTGCCTCTCATTATGCTAGATTGGATTTGATAATTGTTTTTAGGGAACCTAATGTGGAAGCTTTAGTTATTGATTGGCCTGCACAGTCAGCTTTAGTGCAAATACTAATTCAAATACTCGCTATATTGTGGTTATATTCCTTGTCGATACGATGGTTTCATTACTTTTAATTATATCACAGTGGAGCTTATAGACGCTACAAAGCTCATTAAAACCATATAGTCGAAATTATTATGTTAACTGCCTTATAACAATTAATCTTATGGGATTCATTGCTTTTTTGTTTGCACAAAACATCCTATAATAATCATAAAAAGTGTCAGAGACTGTTCTTTTGACATATTATAGTACGGTGTAAGCATCCACACTGCAGACAAAAAGGTCAATGTGCAGGATTAATTATTCAAAAATAATAATAAATTGCCTGCAACATGAGCTTGGTGTGTTCTAATAAATGGGTCACATACTTGCAGATAAATATTTCATATGTTACATTTGTGAGTAACGTCGACTATGTTATGAAAATCACTTTAAAGAGTCCTTTTCTATTGATCAGTGTTAAAAAAGAAAAAGAAAAAAAGATCCACTAACAAAAATGAAAATGTAAAATAATAATTAGAGAAACCTATACACTTGGCTTGGTGTGTACGTCATGAGTGGCCAGAAACATAACGTGTAATCCCCTCTTTAGATCCTACTGGTACTCTTTGAGGCCGACATTGTGGTGTCCACCAGAGCAAAGTGACACACATTCAGCAAGTATGACTATGTAAATTAAAAAACAAAATCCTATTTGTGTAATTCCCCATTTTTGAAAGCCTATTGCATTGTGTTGTCTTGGTGCAGTTAGTTTTTTTTTTTTTGCTACACTTACTGTTGCAGTGCTGAGTGCTTTAATCAGGCCTCAGCAGTCCGGAGCAAAAACACTTCACATTTCCAACAAACGCATTCTGCCCACTGACGGTTTTCAGTACAAGAATTGAATTAGAAGGTTGTAAACAGCAGCGAACAAGGAAAGACACAGCCCTCATCTGCTCTCCACTGCCTGCACGGTAAGGAGATGTGACGACCTCTGCTTGTGCTGTCTGGCACGAGTCGTTCTTTCCTTCCTCTGAGTTCACGTCCTTCACTGACAGGCCCTACCTCAAAAGTGACTCACAAACGGCCATTACACTGCATCAGCCATGTTGTAGTAGCCCTGTATCACCTCTGGTGATAGATGTATGGACATCTAATTAAGGAAATTGGTCTACAGAGACCAAAGCTGTGTCGATAGATCTGACCTGCCGGCTGATGCGTTTGCCAATGCTGATTATCTCATCCAGAGACAATGACGTTTTATGGAGTGGAACGTCCCTCTGCTGCCTGGCTTGCAACAATCCATGGTTGACCTATTGTGGCAGATGATAAAAAAAAATATTTAGAGAAGGCATTATCAAATCCATACCTTCTTTAGGACACACTTATCTCTATCACAGAATAACTCAAACTTGCACTTTCTGTACGCCACTCTGACAGTTTTCGTTATTGTAATGTTCAGACTTGTCCACTCCGGGTGAAGTTTCATTCAAACCTGCAATATATAACTTATGAAAAATGTCTTGTGTAACAGCAGCACCTGGAAAATTGACTCCTGCCATGAAAATAAAACTCACTTTTAAAGCATTGTGAGCACCCCATTGTGAAAGAACTGTAAAGCCCAGAACCAGTACAGTCAAAAAATATCCTATAACTTGTTGAAATGCATACATACTAGTTAAATACTGATGAATTATTATTTCTGAAAAACATATATATATTTGCGGAAACTTTAAAGCAGCTAATTTTGTACCAAATAAATAAAAACAATATTAATAGTAGCCTTGTGGACTGTAGAGAAGCTGCTATCGATTCTGCTTGTCGTGCCAAGTTAAAGTAACAGTTGCTGTCTATAGCTTTGAATTTAATAGTCACTCATGGGAGTGGTATTAATCATCTCATCCAACTCTCAGCCAGCAAAGTGGAGTTCAAAAAATGTCAAACTAATAAGCCAAACTAAACCATTTCAGTATAGCTGGCAGATAGAGATGTATGACAGGTTTTAAAACCAGTTTTAAAATCTGCATCTACCAGGAGGTCTTCAGCCTTGGTTAGCTTACAGAGTTGGTGAAGACATACAGTAGATGTTCACTTATGAGCTTTAGAGGTGCTGGTGCTTGTATTTTTGCACTTTTAAGAGTCAGGCAAGCTGTTTTCCCCCCACATCTTCTTCAGCTACAAACATTTCTACTCACTAACAGAGAGCTCTTTGCAGAGGCTAGACAGCAAGTTGCCAAGTGAATTTCCCAGGCTGTGTTTTTCTTAGGTACTCCTTTCCCCCATCATGGAAACAGTTGTTCTGATCTCCTCACTCTTCAGTGACACTTGACCTTTCTGAGTGAGTTCTGCTTGGTTTCCACATGCCGCAAACAAGTTTCAGTGGCTGCAGGCATCTCTGCATGGCTCCACTCTGCCCACCCAAACAACAGGTGGAAGGTCCGTTATAGACACTGCATAAGGCCCGTGGGGCAGATGGAACTGGTTGATAAGACACATGATCTCAGTGTGAAAGGATGTCAGTGAGCCAACGTAAAAAACTTATGGCATAGGATGTGAGGAGTCACTAAGAAGATTTAGATGTCAAACTGTGATGAAACGACATGTCCTTGTCTTTTGTGCTCAGAGGTAATTAAACTTCCTCGGCCCCCTTTGTCCCCCGTGCAGGTCGCTGTGGGCGAATACAGATGGATGGCAACGTGCAGATCAATCTGCCATCCCTGGAAAGAAAAATTACAGAGATAGACAAAAGGAGCAGGGTTGACAAAAGTATTTACTAGAAAGATTCTTTTTTCTGTCTCACAGCAGCCTCGGATCAAAGCTGCAGGGATCATACGCAGTCCATCGCTGCAGTGAAATATTTACATAGTTATTACAAAGTGGATGTATACAGTCAGAAGAGTGAATAAGTTGGGGGGGGTGGCGATGTGAATGTCAATGAGAGCTGAGAGTTCCTGGGAGAGCTAACGATAAAACAGATGTGGATCTTGTCTGTTTTTTGAAAGAAAAAATAAGTTTTTATCCAACAATGAATAGCAAGTAAGAAAATAACATTGTCAGCGCTGCTGTGTGCTGCAGTGCCACAGATTTATCTCTCTGTATGATCAGTATCTTCAGGAGGAATAATGAGCAATTTTTAGATGGGTATTAGTTCTCACTGACTTTACAGCTCTCTTCAACTTGTGTTTCTGTTATACAAATAGCTCCATAATCATCAGTGGCTGATGTCCATAAAAATTATACTATAATCCTTATTGTTATATTTATTACAGTTTGCTGCAAAAGGTTAAAAAAAGGCATGTGGCACTATCAGTTATTTTTAACTGGCCATGTGTCAGGTGTCGGACCCTGATAGTTTGAGGGGAATAAATTATGCTCACTTTGGTCAGTTTATTTCTGTGGACTAAAACTGGATCTGTGGATGATCTGGATTTGAATAACAAGAACACCGATTGTGGATAGAGGTACTGAGGAGTTATTTGAATGTAATTTGTCAGTGCTGTAAGGTCTATTCACCTCCATTGTGCTGATAATTCAGTGACTCACATCTCAAAACCCAGACAAAGAAATCCCAAAATAGCAAACTCTTTACGTCAATCATACCACTGGAAGTAAGGGAGAAAATGTTGGTGTAATTTGAGTGAACCTTGTGCTAATAATGTTGGATGGAGCGCATTACACTACTAATGACATTACAGTCTAATGTCATCAATAGTCTAATCAGGCCGCTGTCACTTTTACTTTGTGTCTTCATTGTCAATCAGCTGTTGTTAGAATTTTCCTATTTTTAATTTTTCCTCACAATTGAAAAGCCCTTTTTGTGCTGATTTCACTTGCAGCCATTAGTTTTGTCTGCATTCTCATCCATGAAGAGAGATTTTGAGAGATAGGTAGCTTTTATATTTCTTTGAAGGTTAATGTGTTTTCCCATGTAGCTCCCATTACTCTCTGTACAGTATGCCTTTGGAAATGGAGGGAGCCTCCATCCAAACCTTTATTCCTGTAATAAAACAGCCTGAATTTGTGGCAGTGTTAAACACAACATCCATCTAGGAAGAGCCCCCTAATAGCCCATTTCCCCAGAGAGCATGGGAGGCCACTTACACCAACCAATCATATAGTGGGGGAAGCTGCCTTAGTCCCCTTTGTCCATTATGAGATAATGCACAAAGGCAACAACAAAATCCTTTCACCATGTTTATGTTGTCAAGTAGAACGATGATTTATGAGCAGGAAAATGAAATGAATAAAATGTCCGTAGGATTATGTTAAATGAAAGATATAGGTTAATGCATTGGATCCTGCCTCTTTTCACACTCACCACCTTCATCCATTGATGGCAAAACTGATTGAACATGTTAGATGAGGGCTGTAAAATGCAATGCATGCAGGTCCTGAAGACGCACGTTCTGAGGCATAAACAATCCCATGTGAAGCGCGTAGGAAGGCTGTCAAAGGGCTTGGTTGGACTGTTTTACTGTTAAGTGCTCGCATGGTAATGGCCTCCAGCTCCTGAAGGCAGTCACATTGTGACTCCTCTCACCCACCTTCAGGCAAGCTTTTAATGAGTCCAACAAGCTCTTCTTATTTCTGCCTGAGCTCAAATGCACATAACGAGAGAAGGTGAGAGTGACCTGTGAAATATCAAGGTTGAAGAACAAAGGTGGGCCCCAGCAGTGCAGACAAAGAACAGATGTGTCTATGTGATGATATGTGTCTTGTTAGAAGAGAAACTTTTATCGTGGGATTCGCTTTTGTTTGTGATTAATTACACTTCAGTTTACAGGAATAGTTTTAATGGAATAGAAGATAAAGTATCTATTTTAACTCAAAGTTTTCTCTAAGTCTAAACAAGTGCCTTAGTATGTGCACTAACAAATCCTCCAACCTAAATGACTGCGTACTATATGTGGCTTGTCTTTTCCTTTAGATTTGACCTATAACAGCATACCGGTGGCCAGGCGAACCAGACCTTCATCGTCATGGCAGCAGTTATAAACAAGTTGATAAAATGGTAGGACAGTCAATATTGTTTTGGGGTTTTTTTTTTTAAGCAAAGGAAATACTTTGTTAGGTGATTTGTGTTAACGCATGCAGCAAATAAAGTTAGTGAACATTCATCTTCTTGTTACTCTACGAAAAACTTTAAGGATGTGGAAAGTTGGGATCACTGGGAAATGATCAATGTTGTCCTGTTTGAGAGTCCTGTGTTTTGTTTGACAAACTTCCCCTAACATGGAATTTTCCTATACACAAATATAAATACCACAAAAGAGAAGATGTCCCTTTTTTCGCAGCACATCTAAGTTTGGATTGAAAGACAAACTGGAAAAAAAAAAAAACAACCAACAAACTGTTTCAGTTGATTGATGAGCTCAGAAAAAATATTTTTAAAAGTCAAATTGGTGTCAAGAAAGAAGCAAACAGCATTGAGTTTATTAGCTGAAAGTGATAATTTGGAGACATTCAGTGTCTATGAAAATGTCAAATAATTAGGCTGCAATTATGTGCTAATGAGCAACCATCAAATATGGTAAAGTTTGCATTATTAGATCACTAAGTTAGAAAGGCCACAGTAATTCTCAGTGTGTGAAAACCTTGCCTGTGACCATCTGGATTTCAGTGTCAGTCAGTAATCATTAGCTGACAGGATGGCGGCATGCCAGAGAGCATTTCTCCATACTGATGAGGGGAGGAGGCCTCACCCTCATGTATTCAAGGAAGAGGTCCCCACTATAGCACAAACATCAGCTGGAGTATGTCCACAGGAGCTGAATGAGATTAAGTGTCTTGGCCAAAGGACAGCAATAGTGGTTAAGGTGGAGGACAGTGGGCTTGTTCATTTTCCCCATAACAGATGTTTCCATCCTAGCGGAATTCTCACAAGAAGGATTTAGGAGTCGAACCAGCAATCCATTCACCATTTCCTCTTCCTCAATCTTGAACCTCCAAGTTACAATTCAAAGAGGTTGAGTGAAGGACATACATCAATCCTCTGAGGTTTTCCTTACATTGTTTGGGGAACATTTAGGAACAAGATTTAATTTTCATAAGTAACACCCTCTAGAGGAGGCAATGTTTCATATTTTATAAAGGTAATAAATTACAATCCCAGGCACTCAGTGTGATCAGGGCTGGTGTGTGGGCCTATATGGGATATCTACACACATTCCCTGTATGAGCGAGAGAAAGAAACCTAAAGAAAGTAAAAGAGAGAGAGATGTGTAAACACATTCGGAAGAATTCAGCTGGAAGACTCTGGCATTGCACTGCCCACACACTCCCACATGCTGAGCATCATTAAAAACAAAAGGGCATGACTGAAACAATGCTGCAGTCTGTGATACAGTCTTAAAACACATCAAGGGAGGAGGGAAGAGTTATTTCAATTCTTGATTAATAGATTAATTGACACCTTTTTTTGGGGGGGGGGGGTATTTTCTTTCGAAAAAAAAAAAAAAAAAGTCATACCATTGAAGAGGATTAAATTTCCAATGTGGTTTGTCTCCATGTTGAGTTACACCATGAGGCATATCAAGTTACCTTGATATGCCTCATGGATAATTTTTCTAATCATTATAATTTTAATATAGCAGAATTGTTACTTGCTTTGACATATTTTTGGCTGGGATCTGTTGGGAGCATTGTTTTGAAAATTTATTGAGCGTCTTACGCCACCCAGTGGGCTAGATATTATCCAAACAAAGACAGATAGAGGAGGGCTTCATTATGGGTAAGTTTTACAACAAGACTGGATAAAATTGCATCTATTTATTCGGCATAAGGTTTTCGCAGCATAAACTGATGAATGGTACAGCTGAAAATGTCAACTTTATAAACCCTTCCATGCATTTAATTTGTAATTTTGTGCGATCTTACAAGACCAAGCTCAGTGTCATTTAAAGAGACCACTTGACGATGTTTGAGAGCTTCAGGCCCTGCGCAAGTCACCTCCTCCAGAAAGATGACATTTTGAGGATGGACAGTGAGCCACCACTTTAGAAATTGAATCTTTTCATCACACACCCAGGGGTTCCCTCCTAAGATCAACTGTAAAGAAGACTCCCTCTCATGCAGAAAACCTGAGGGAAGATACTGCAACTGATTTTGATTCAACAGCAGCATTTGGAGGTGTTGGAGACCATGGAGGAGGGTCATTGGCAGATCTCTGAGCTGATTCTCTTGTAGAAATAACTTGGACAGTTTCAGATTGTGGGTGAAGGTTGTTGGTTTTAGGGAAATTAATTTGTTCCCAGCAAGATTCAGCTCTTCCAGGCAGTGCAGGTTCTCCAGTGATTCAGGCAGCAACTCTTGCAGATTGTTATAACTCAAGTCCAGGTTTTGGAGATTAGGCAGCCTCTGAAGCAAAGTAGATGGGATGCCAGTTAAACGATTCCCAGACAAGTCAAGCCAGGTCAGGCTGCTGTTGATGGAAAACACCTCGGCATCCATTTGTTCAATCTGATTATTCTTCAGCACCAGACTGTGGAGCGAGGCATAGCTGAAGATGTTTGGAGGCAGATGATCCAGGCGATTACCTGTGAGATCCAACGTGTTTAAATGAGGAACCTCTCTCAGTAGATCTGAAGGCAGACTTGTCAGGTTGTTGTGGTACAGCTGGAGGTAGTTTAGAAGCGGAACAGCCCTCAGATGACTGGCTGTAACAGTGCTGAGACCGCTGGACTGGATGGACAATCGAATGGTGTTGGGAGATAAACCGTCAGTGGGGAAAAGTGTAAGGGAGCCATGGCTGCACAGCACCTCTGCACTTAAAGAGCATGAGCACAGATCTGGGCAAGAGCGAGCACCTCTTTTCTGGAGGCGGCAATCAGCCAGCGCAGCGAACATCAGGATCAGCCACACGTTCATCTTTAAACTCTGCATATATACAACAATATATAAATACAAATTATCACATATTTATACGTTAACTCAATGAACTGTAAAACTCCTGGGCACAAAAGTGAACTCCTACCTGAAAGGCAGAGCAGAAATCCCTCTGTTTTAGACCTGGACTTACGCAGCATAGAGTATATTTGTTCCCAGGAATGAGTCAGTATAAATGTTGCAAGAGGCAAATAAAGGTAAGCAAACAAAGCTGAACATCAACTGGTGAGTTTTTTTTCTGTACTGTCCTTAAGTAAAGATGTTCCCACACTTAAATCAATATTTTTTTTTCTTTTCCTCAAATAATATTCCATGAAAACATTTTCAAGTGTGATATGAAATGAATTGAAAGAGGCATTAAATGTATTCCTTCAATGCATTTATTGCACGAACATCTCCCTCCAAAAATGCACAAATCACAAAATCCAAAGTTCATGCCGTTCATTTTATTCATTTGCATTCAAATAACAGGGTGGGGATTAGAGACTGTTACCCTCGCCTTCAGTTTACTCAGTATAACATAAGATAAGGTTTTCCTGCTTCCCATGTAATGAGTGTCATCAGTCTTTGAGGGATTAAGTGGTAAAACTAAACACACTGTCCAAGTATTTCTTTCACAACACATTCTGTCTGCAATTGAAGAGCAAAGAAAGACAAAGTCTGAAATGCTTTAATCACATTGTATCTGATTACACATTTATGGCACTAAAACATATTTAACTGACTGAAATGTTAGACATCAGTGACAGGCTAAAGTAGGAAGATTACGATACCAGATACCAACAAACATGTTAAGACTGAAGGTTTAGTTCACTTTCAGTCAGTGACAACACTGAGCGGCTTGATAGAGATTCAGGTTTAGCACATATGATGGTGTCTGGGAGAAAAATCTTCTTTTTGTTCTTCTGAATCCACCTCCAGAGGTACTCCACCTTCCCATCACACACCCAGGGGTTAGCAGACAGGTCAAGACCTTCATCATCCAGGGAGTTCAGCTGGTCCAGTGAACCCGGAGGGATGTGGCTAAGCTGGTTGTCATCCAGACTCAGGATTCTGAGCTGAGTGAGTCCCTGAAACAGGTTTTGAGGGATTTTGCTGAGCTTGTTCCGAGACAGGAAGAGATGGGTGAGGTTCCGGGTGCTCTGAAATATGGATGCATCCACGTTGTCAAGCTTGTTGTCCTGCAGGTTTAGCCTATCCAGTTTGGTCAGCGGATCCAGAGAATTAGCAGAGACTGTCTCCAGGCGGTTGTTGGAAAGGTCGAGGTTCTCAAGGTGCGGAAGCTTCTGGAACAAATCAGATGGGATCTTTCTCAAATGATTTCCAGATATGTCCAACCAGGTGAGACTGCTGTTGTCCTGAAGCCACTCTGCATCTGCTTTTTCGATCTGATTGTTCTTCAACACCAAGCTCTGGAGTGGGGCATGGCTGAAGACGTCTGCAGGCAGCTCAGTCAGTTTGTTTCCTGTGAGATCCACAGTGTTGAGATGAGGAACGCCTCTGAGAAAATTAGAAGAAAGGTGCTGCAGGGCATTGCTGTACAGATGGAGCCCTTGTAGCAGGGGTGTGGCATTTACATGCTGCTCAGTAATGGAGGTGATGTTTGTGAACTGGATTGTCAGCATGGTGGTGTTCTTCGGGAGACCCTCTGAGGGGTACTCCATCAGGGGAACCTCATTACAGACCACCTCAGCTCTCCTGGAGTAGCATTTACAAAGATCCGGACAAGACAGAGAACCATGGCAGAAACATGCCAACCAGAGGAAACTAAGGGCACACCAGGTATTCATTGCTAGGAAACAACAAAGGGAGGACATAGAGAATTAAGTATGAGGTGGCTAAGAACAAGAGAACTTAAATATCTCGCTGAGGTATTGCACCACTGTAAAACATCGGACCACAAATAAATCCAATACAAATGTCAACTTTCCAGGTCATGCACATGGTGTTCATAATGGTATGAGTAACTCAATTGAACTTACTTCTGTTCTCTGATTGAAGGAGGATCAGCCAGACTGCTCCTCACATCAGATTCAGCAGTGCTAACAAATGAGTCATTTGGGGCTCAGAGTCCATCAATCTAATCATTACTTATTGAGTAAACAAGTACTGGTCACAATTTGTCAAGGACAGGCAGTTTCAACAGACTGAATGACTAACCTGCAGGGAAAGTACAGACTTGGAAAAGTGCTTTGTTGCTTTGTTGAATAAAGTATTTCAACTTAATAATAAGGCCTGTTTATGTTTTCAGAACCTCACTTTAATGTGACAATATATAAGCTCATTTTTAATGGTTTGCCACTAAGTGCTAAGTTAGATGTTTATTTGATTCAGCCATGGGAGCGGAGGGGTGAGAAAGAGGCAGGGAAATTGTGGGGAAAAAAGCAGGAATGCATGCTCATCAATATAACGTTGGTGGATTTGATTTATTTGGTGCAAATGAGATTACTTGTCAGTAAAAGCTAACTATTTCAAGAAGCAAAATGTTTGCTCAGCAGAAATAAATTATTTACTGTGTATAAGATATACAGATGAATCAGGGCTCAGTAAATTTAGCAGTAGGCCCTTTCCATCTGTATATTATTACTTATACCAAAGAAGAGATGTACTGACTCCACAATCAGTAGTGGGAGAAGTATTCAGATCATTTACATAAGTAAATGTTCCATTAGAACACTCTACAACTAATCATTAAGTAGAAAATCTAGGCATTAACATAAATAAATGATACTATTTCCACTTTTTTGCAGCTGGTCAATTTACACTTGTATTCAATAATAATGCAGTTTATAAGCTCAATTCAGGATTTCTAAAATCTTAATCAACCCAATACAAATACACATAGTGACAATTTTTCCCTCTGAAAGGTAGGGGAGAAAAAAAGCTACAAGGAAAAAATAAATTCCATGTACGAATGCTCTGTGAGGTGATGCACTTAAGTAAACTGAACTTTCATCCACTGGAAACAAAGGTCTAGTGTCTAACTAGGTAAATAACAACATGCACATAAGTTACTCTTTTTAATACTCAAAAAGCCAATTCCAGTAACATTTGATAAGTTGATATTAGTTTGTATGCCAATTTATTATGTTTAAATATTCCATTGTACGCTCATTTTTATCTACTATTTTCATTATTATTTAAAAAAATGTTATATGAATTATGGATTACTTATTTTTAAATAATCTTATTGTTTCTTGGATGGTTTGATATTATGTTTTCACTCACATTATAGTGTGCATAGTATACTAGTTTAATGTAATTAAATTATAAAATTTGGTTTGTCAACTTAATTAAATTGATAATATAATGTAGAAAGTAACTATTGCAATCACCTCTTTTGATTAGCGGTTACATTTAATGACAAATTAAAGGCTTAAAATCTAAATTGAACTCAAGGTAAAAGAATAAATGCTGGCAGAGAAAGAGAAGACACAGCAGGAAAGGGCCACGCTTTGTGTCACCAGAGCTCACAGTGGTCAGCGCAGTGGGTTTCATGCTAATTCAACCAGAAGGCACAGTCACAGAGCTGATAGAGAGAATGGATTATAGACCTGCAGAACGACATACGATTTTAGCAGATGGGCAACATGATGAAGCGTTACATTATGTATGTTGAGTGCCAGTTGGCTTTAGGCTGCTCTGAAAGATTTATTTCAGTCAAGCCCACTCACTCCACATGCACTAACGAAATAGAGACAAACATTTTCTGGTATAGTTTAAACAGTCTCCTAAAATATACTGTAGTCAGATATAACACCTCTTTCGACCACATGTTTGCATTTGTAATGTGTCTGCGATACCACAAAATGATATCATTGTTGTCCATGTTACTGCCCATCTTGTGACAACACTTTAGTGTTGTTATACACCGAGTTCTGCATATGTTTTGCCATGATACAAGTATACATA
This sequence comes from Remorina albescens, assembly GCA_034769265.1. Classification (NCBI taxonomy): domain Eukaryota; kingdom Metazoa; phylum Chordata; class Actinopteri; order Carangiformes; family Echeneidae; genus Remorina; species Remorina albescens. Next base: position 14,691,379 of record CM068483.1, read on the forward strand.
TTTCCACTCACTTGGCAGTTTATAATGAAGGTTTAATTAAAAATTGTTTAATTCCACTCCATTCAGCAACGTCTTGATTCACCTTTTTGGCGACTGCTGTCTTATTGCAGTGTGTTGTATTATGTTGGATGATGCCTTCCTAGTATTTAGTGAACAACAATCAACTTAAGGAGCGTAAACCAAACCACAGACACCTCTCTGTACGAAGCAGCACAGTTCAAAACCACAAAATGCAACAACAAGGTTTATTCCAGGACTATTGATAGTCATGAAACATTGTTTAGAAATAATGTTCATCCCGACTGTTTCAGATGTTTGCATGGATGTTTCCATTTTGTAGTAGTGTACTCTGCTTTCACCTTTTGTCCAGTCTAACTTGATGAGGCTAAAGACTTTGAGACCATGCTGGTGTTCTCTCATCTAAAATCAGCACTTAGTTATCTTCTTCTCATGTTTTAGGTCATCAAGTAGGAGGAACCAGTCTGAATTTGTGTGTGAAAATCAGTCTGCAAGTATTTTTGCGTCATGCTTTTTTTTTTTTTCCTTCTTTTGTAAAAACAGTTTCTCAGATTTAAACAAATGCTCCGGCCTCCTCAGATGAAACCCCCTCCATGCTTCAGATGCTCACATAGGAAAACGTTACAAAGAGCAATGAAAGAAACACACACACAAAAAAAACAAAAACAAACCACAACTGAACAAAGTCACCCTGTGTACACAACAACCAACAAAAGCACTTCAACCAGCTACAAGCATTAGCCATGCTAGCATTCCCTTCTTTTGCCACACAACAAAGCTAGCAGCTAGCAACTAGCCTACTAGCCATAGCAACATTTTCCTTTTGCTTTACTTTGTAGCTGTTCGTAATGAAAGTAAACATGCAGCATGGACTTACTCACACATGGTTGAGAAGAAAACCAGTTCTGAGTCAAGCTGGAGATCTCTGGAAGCTTTAGGGTCCTCCATCTTGGTAAAGACACACCAGTGATGGCTCCTCACCGACCGGGAAAAACTAATCCGAGCTTGGCCTTCAGGGCTGGTTTGGTTTATTCAGGTTCATCGAATGGGATTTGAGTTAGTAAACTTCACGGCCTGTCTGTGTGCGCCCTGCTCTTTTCACATAGAGGCCTTTTAATTAAAAAAATAAATAAAAGAAACCCCAGCTCCTTCTTTGTGGTCCCTTCACCTGGACACTGGGCAGGGCCGTGGGTCACTGAACTGTGCCATGCTGCAGGTGGGTGTTTGGGAGATTACAAAATAAAATACCCACAAACTGTCCAAAACCAATTACACACGTATACTAATACATAGCAGCATCAAAAGTAGTCACTAATCAAGCAGTAAGTTTCTTCTTAGAGACAGAAATATGGTGCAAAAAGCATTACCTGACTAGTGTCTGAAATTTTATTTTACAGTCTCTTGTACGACTCCCAGGGTAGTGAGTAAGGATGGGAATGAGTGGGTGATTTAGGACACAACCTCAGGTTACAACACACAAAAGGGCTCTGATTTATTGTCACAGGATGATGCTTTTCCACTATATCTTTGCTGCTAAAGAAACTTTAACAACAACAAATCCTACATGTGTGACTTAAACCCTAAAGGAAACATTAATTAGTCATTTTTGGGATAACAATTTATTTGACCTTTTGATGAATGGACAAAAAGAAAACACACCATTTTTGATCAGTTCACATTATTCTGTCTTATTTTGTAATGGATCTATTTTTGTGTAAATCATTTAAAGATTCATAATGAATGTATAATGTTCCATTCAGAAAAACAGTATTCATACATTTACAGGACAAGCTTGTACTGTACTATATAATGTGCTGCAGAGTTCTGCCCATAAAAATAAAACAATCATACACTATGAGCTACATTTTCTGTGCATAAAATACAGACAAACCTCTGACTCCTATGTACAAATGTTCACACACATGCCTAGCACTTCACAAATAGAAATCAAAGTTATTTGCTGTATCTGACAATAGTTTTTTTTGTCAGGATGATTATAAAATAAGGCAGTTTTAATCACCAAGCGCTGAGCTGGGCTGGTTTTTTCAGTATTTTCTTTGGATGAAGTCTCACTGTAAGATGAAGAAGAATGTGTTCATTTTCCCAGTTCTCATGACGACAGCCAGTTTCTGTGAATCTTTCTGTCCACGATAAGCGCTTTTTTTTTTTTTTTTTTTTTTTTTTTAGTTGAGTTCCTTTTACAAATGACGTATGCAGGCAGACTGCAGATATTAATCCACAAAGATGAAAATACTCATCCACTTATCAGCCAGGGTTAACTGTGAAGAGAGAGAAAGAAAAATGAAATGAAAACCTGGGATGACACAGGGTACAGAATGACAGGACTTCAAAGACACGCCCACACAAAATCCACACATAGGCCTATTGAACAAGGTGGCTGTGCACACAACAGGAGTAAAATATTCATAAGGAGCTGACAGATATGGGAAAAATGTATCTACCTGTCAATAAATATTTTAAACACACAAAATCTGGTTATTTATAACACTTTAAATTTGAATTTAAGTTAATGCTAAGCTAAACTAACTAACTGCTGTTTGTATCTTTACCATGCAGAGAGTGATGCCATCTAACTCCATCTAAGTAAGAGAGCAAATCTCAACTAATGCTTCGACATTTTAGTTTGCAAACATCCCAAACCTGTCAGGTATTTGTGGAGAAAGACATGTGCAGGCAGCATATTATCCCCAACTTGTGATAACAGTAAAATTTATACCATTACTTCATGATTTTCAATGAAGTGTAAACCTGTAGATCACACAAAAACATGCCTCTCACTACATTTAGACCTCTTAAAAACTGCAAGCACACATCATGCTGGTGGTCCAGTTACCCTCTTTCCCCCCTTTTTCCATTTCTTCAGAAGAAAATATCATCATCATCATTATCATCGACATCATCATCCAACGACCAACTCCAGTCTTTCAGGCCAAACTCAAGCAATCTGAAACAGTAAGTATGAAGTTCACCAGTAGGTGGGGGCAAAACCATTTAATGCGTCACAATGTGTTGGGGGCAGTTTAGAGCTGTGAGCGGTTCACGGGTGACTACATGTTACTTGCTATGACAAGAGGGTTAATAAGCACAGCAGTACAGTGCGTTATGGCGGACGGATCGGCACACAAAGCGCTGCTACTTACAGTCTCCCATCATGAGAGACATTAGAAAGGTGGGGTCAGAGGTGAAGAGGTCAGGGGTCAGTGGAGGATGATACGGAGCATGGGGCCGGTGCTGAGGGATAAGAATCAGGTTAGTAACTACCTCTCTAGTGGTATGGTGCCATTTACTACTCAATTAAGCAGCTACTGACGCTGAGTGAGGGGCCATGTCAGAGCAATGATGCTGCAAACAGCGTTAATACATAGGCTGTGCAAAGGATTCAGAGATTTCTGTTTATTGCCAGATATTCTGTGTCAGCTACAAATTTACATCAATTTCTACTACACAGAACAGAGAGCAAAGACGACAGATTTTTTAAAGAATAAAATTAACTCAGATTTTCATCCTTCTTTTTGGTTTGCACCCATTTCACAGAAAAGGCACACAACACTTAATAAATTAGGTCATCTTGTAATGTTAACAACTCAGAAAATACTTCCAAAGAAGAAAATAATTTGTAGAACAAACATCAGGTGCCACACGCTGTTTCAAAATTTGATTAAGATTAAAATTAAGATAAAAAAATAGAACTCATGTAAAGAAAAAAAAAGGCCCTGGAAAACCAATTACACTTATCTAATAAATAAATAAATTTTTAAGCATCTGTTGAGTGTGTGGGCAGATTTTTGTTAATACTGCTCTTGATTTACTACCACCAAATCAGATATAATATTTGGGACATAAATACACTGTTTTATGGTTTTTAATAAAAGCTGGGACCAGCAAGAACACAAACCTTAAGAACAAGATGACCATATCAAGGATAAACAGTCATTACACTCAAGTAAAATTATTTTAATGTGGATTATAATTTTACACATTTTTTGAATTCACCCAAAATTTCAAACTTCATATCTAGGTTCTTTACCTGGTCTTCCCTGATGGCTGCTGCTGCCTGTTGGGCTGGATCTTCATGGCTCCACGATGGGTCGACAAATGAGGTGAATTCTTGGGCGAAGGTCGCGGTGATATTCGTGGAGAGGAACGATACACTGCTTCAGGAGGGTTGTTCTGTGCTGCGGAGGGAGGACTCATTGTTTGAGGTTTCCTTGGGATGCGTTTGAGTAGGTGACTGACCCAGCGCTGCTGCTCCTCCTGAGAGTTGGTCAGCAGAAGCAGATTTTTGGCAATTGACATGTCGTAGTTCACTGTTAAAGGAAACAGATTGAAAATAATTAGATATTTACATGCAAATATATGCTCCAGATCAATGCTGAAGAAACAACTTCTTTATGAACGTTTGACTGAGCACACTGACCCCGGCAGGGCACAATGACCTCCTCCTTTCTGTCCAGGTGATCTTTGTGGCACTTTGTGTGACAGCGGCGGCACTCGAGGGCTGGTGGGGGCTTGAAGACGTGCCACAGCGGACGAGTGCAAGCCTCACAGCTGGTCGGGAAGTGATAGAGCGTGAGGATGAACTCATGACCTTTGTGGCTAATGTAGGAGGCACGGTCACCAAACGGCGTGGGCTCCACTATGACTTCCTGATCCCGTTTGCTCTCCCCTTCATTGTCGTAAAGTATCTGTAGCAATAGAGAGAGATGAAAGGTAATACAACTTTCTTGAGTTTTTTTTTTTTCTTTTCTTTTTTTGAGCAATAAAGGGCATAAAGAGAAAGAAACAAGGATGGTCCTTTCTCATTACCTGGAATATCCTGGGAATTTCTTTGGCATCTGCACGATACACGTCAGTGTGAGTGACAGGTCGGACATGAAACAGCTTACTGCAGGAGGACAAGAGATGCCTTAAGTCTTGAGGTCATCCAGGATAATAAATTATTATTATGATTTTATGAGAAAGAAGTGATTAAATATTTTTTAATTTAATAGAATGAATCAAAATGGCACAATCAATCAGTTACATTAGTTCCTCCTTGTCTTACAGCTTACAATGATTTTAGATCTTTATCCTCTATCATTGGTATGCCTCTTACATCTAATTATTGAGTAAATTATTTTATGTTGTGAAGCACTAAGTGGATGGGACATCCAAAATCTGCTGTAGATAACTCACTCAATGTCCAGGGTCATGAAAGGGTTGGCCTGCTCTCGGTCCAGCTCACTGTTATAGAACAGGATCTTTTTACTGCTCACTACTACATACTGAAAAGGAAAAGCACAACAAGGACCAAATGGGTTACAAGGGGAAATGACTCAACAGCAGTGGTAACTACTGATAAAACAAATCTGTAGGTATGAGTAATAATGGATGCATTACTTTTTTGTCCCAGCCAAATCGCTTTGTGTTCTTGGTAGGAAGTGAAATCCAACCCTCCAGCCTGGCGTCTAGTTTGCAGAGGAAAAAACAGGAAGACTTAAACACAATGAGGAGAATAGCTTTAATCATGTGAAGCACTTAAAAGAGAAACTTAACATGTTTAAGCTTTGGTGGCATCAATCAGAGAGGAAACGATTCCTCGCTAAAGCCGAAGGGCAAGAGACAGCAAATCCTGCTCCTGCAACCGTTTTTAACACACACACTAACAGACTTGGTTAAAAACTACAAGGATTATAAGGAACTACGCGGCTAACTATCGCAGGTGCGATCTCAAATAACAAGCTTTTGTTTTTTAGTTAAAAAAAAACTCCACATGCAAAGTACCGTGGAATGAATTTCAATAAAACTGGGCCGCATCACGCTGTAAGTATGTTAGTGTCCAGTGAACATTAGAAAGGATTACAGCACAGCAAAGACAGATTCAACACTGCAGAGGGATTAGCTTCATAGTTCAACCTTGGCTGAGGTTATTTCTTTCCAAACTGGGTAAATAAGATGAAAAAATGTTGGATATGTAAATTTTTAGGTCAACTGCAGCTATAATCTCCAGCCCAGGTTTAAACCTCCATGCAGGATCACCTGCAGGTTCATGCTCAGGGGCCTGTTCATAGGTGAGGGCCAAGGGAGGGGGACCCTGCTCCACCTGCTCATCATATTCTTCTTCATCCTCAGAGTCAGAGTCAAAGAGAGGTCGAGACGCATGAAGGTTAGGCCGGGTGTCGATGCAGACAGATTTGTGTGTGCGCTGGTAGGTGAAGGACATTGATTCTGAGGTGTGAGAGTGAGTAATGCGCACTGAGAGAGAAAGAGAGAGAGGGGTGGAGGAGAAAGCATAAAGAGGAAAAACCTGAAACACAATTGGCCCCTTAGACAAAGAGGCTCAGTGTGGAAACAAAGAAAACTGCAAGAATTCAGGAAGACAGACAGCAGAAAGACATATGCCGAAAGTACCCGTGGGAGTTCATCCGCTTACTGAAGTGGCTTTTTGACCACTGGTGCCGGATCAGTGTCATGATGAATAGGAGACTGACTGCGTACCTGGATATCCGTCAACCACTTCCAGGTCGTTGCCACTGCTGATGCTAGTGGAGTCGAGGGAGTGAACGCTGAGGGAGGTGAGCTGGCACCGGAGCTGCTCGATGTCGCTGTCTTTGCTGTCCAACGCCATCTGAAGCTCCAAACGCACCTGGTTCTCTTCTGCTATCAGCTGATTGAGAGACATAAACACTTTCCCTTTTAACTGCAGCTCAGGTTCTTTTCCACTGAGTGAAGTTCAAACATGTAAAAGCCCAGTTCAATAAATCTAAGTACAAGCGATGGGAAGTTGTAATTGAGTGTAATACAAATAACTATGAGAGGGAGTCATGTTAATCACATGTTATTCAGAATAGGTTTTTAAATTGTAAGCATGTAAGAAATTAATTAACTTTGGCAATTATCATCAGGAGGATAAAGGATGCTTATATTTTGGCTTCATCGGTCAATCAGAGGGAATTTTCCTCCTACTGTCTGTAAGTATTATAAGCATACTGACTGCCTGCATCTCCGTTAGCTCTCTCTGGTATTTGATGATGGTGCTGTCGAGCTTCTGCTTCTCAGCTCTCAGCTCCAACTGCAGCTTCCTGTTCTCCTTCTCCTTCCTGTGCACCTCAGTGTCGGCGCTACGGTGGCCTCCCCGCACCGTCTCCCTCCTGTTCATCACCTCCGCCAGCTTGTTGACAGCCTGCAACAAAATCAGCACAATAACAACTTTACAGAGATTTATTTCAATATAGTATACACAAGGAAGCCTGCAGTAATAACAGTGCGAAAGACAGATACCTATACTTTTCCCCCAAGTTCAACACAAGCCTACAGATGAAAAATATTCTTAACAACAAATGATATGACATAACAGCTGTCTGTGGAAAAAAAAAATATTTAAAAGTATAGAAAATATTCCAGGCTTTCTAGACCTGTGTAGGCGCCCAGACACACACCTGAATTTTTAGTGTCCTTTCATTCTGCAGCTGCTTTTCAAAGGACAGTTTGACCGAGTTCATCTGCTTCTCCTCCTCCTTGGCCTTATGAAACTCTGTATAAATAGCAGAGATGGACGTCAATTGCTCATATACAGTTAACTTGCCATAAGTTTTATACAAGTACACCATACGTTTTTCTAGACATTCACCTCTCCCCTGATGAAAATGTTTTTGCAACACTTCTCCCAATAAATTATCTTAATTTGTGAGACAGCTTTTTGAGACATTTTTCAGGCCGAATGAAATGTCATTACTGTGCAAAGTCTGCTCTCTCATTAACTCAAAATGGCACTCACGCTGCTGCATGTTTTTCAGCTGGTTGTTGAGCTCCTCTTTCTCGCTGGCCAGGTTTGCTACATCCACTGTCAATGTGCGATTGGACTCTTCCAGCTGTGAAGGTGGCGATGGGGAATGATGAGTCTCATTCACGCATACAGGAGCAAGTTATTCAGTGAGACAACTTTATTAATTATTATTATTATTATTAAATATTAGCACATTTTAAAATTGAATAAAATTGAATGAGGTTTCAATGCTTTTAAGAGTTTTTATACTAGAGTATCCAAACTACTATGAATGTTTTAATCAAACAGGCTAATAATCTTTATACATGGAGATTAACTGCTTGTTTAGTTAAAATCTTGTGCCACTTTTGACCGCTGTGAGGAAAGACATTCGAGGAGGAGCAATGCACTTCCTGGATGTGACCACCTAAAAACCCCTCAGCCCTGATCTCACCGAGCTGATGGTGGCCTCCTTGTCGCCAAGCTCCTGCTTGTGTCTCGCCATCATGTCCTTGATTTCCAGCTCCTTCATGATCTTCTCCTTCTCCAGATCAGAGTACTGCTCCTCTGCGATGGAGCGAGCCAGCTGCTCTGAGTCTGCCTTGGTCAAACTGGTTTCCAGCTGGGCTGCGAGCGAATCTCTGCAAAGGGACAGAGTAGGGGCCTTTTATTATCTTATTACCTGGACTTGCTGGCTGGCTGACATCAGTATTTTGTTTACCTTTATGTAAAAGTACAGTTTTAAAACATTTTCCTAGTGAAGGAAAAAGCAGTCTGTGGGCGTAGAGCATCTGAGATCGCTGCTTTTCTTTTTAGAACTTAACTCAACCTGCTGAAGTTTATGCCCTGCTTTTTGGCTGTGATATAAATTCACATAAAACAAATAACACTGTGATCTTGTTCTGCTGTAGATTCCTCACAGTCAGTGGCATTCAAGTTTACAGCCTCAATATGTGTGACATTTTAGTATTTTAATCCTGCATCATTTTTCAATTTAATGCACCAATGCAATGTGTTTGTGTTATATGCTATTTATTTCCGTCTTCACAACTCCATGTCCCCTGTTGGAATCAAGCTGGTTTTCTTCTTCTTCCTCGTCTTTCATGTGTTAAGAGAAAGCATCTTGTGGGCTGTATTTATGGCAAAATTTGATCAAATGCATATTATTCATCTGCCATTTCAGTGCATCTAGACTGGATTCAGCTGGTGCTCAGAACAAAATGATCGGTTACCTCTCGTCCTGATACTCTGCCAGTTGTCGCTGCGCCTCTTTGTACAGTTTATTTCTCTCTTCACACTCATCCTTCAACTCACGAATCTGTGTCTTGTAAAGGGTCTTGGAGGAGGACAAAGCTCAATCAGTTTTATATCACAGACGATCTAGTTTTATAGACAGTTGATCACATGGAAGGAGGGGTGAATAACTGCTTTTCTCAATTATTTGACTACATTACCATTTTCTTTGCTACACTGACTAAGCTACGTTGAGTTTCATACATTTGGCTGGCACTGCTGGTTGTGCACAAAAAATTAAGTAATAATATTAGTAAGACTTACCGTAAAATACTGCTCTGCCTCCAATTGGTCCTTCAATTCCTTCAGCTGGCTGTCGGCCTCCTGCTTCTCCCTGGATTGGCACCAAAAATCTGTCAGTCGTTGCTCTGGGCCAACTGAACACCAGAGCCAAAGTACTCTCTTCAAATCAGACATGATGAATGAGAATCTCTACAACAAATTGCCATCAATTTTACAACATTAAGAACTGCTGCTCCCCTGTCTGAGTGTGTGTACAGTATACACAATGCTCATTATGCTGCTCCGTGTGTGTGTTTGACCTGCGTAGCTCTTGGTTTTGTTTTTCCAGGATCTGCTTCATGTCCAGCAGGTGGTTGAGCTCCTGTTTGAGCTGTTTCTCTGAGGAGCGGAGCACCAACACCTGCTGGTTCTGTATCTTCAGATCACTCTGGCTCAGACTCCGCTTGTGGATTTCCTGCTCCAGGCGCAAGTTCAGATTCTTCACCTACACAAAAGCACGCACACAGTTGTTTTCAGTGGGGCCACTGATGACAGTTTTAGAGGAGTAATAGGGAGCAGATCACTTGGGCAAATTGTTAGTCCATGGCCGGTTCAGAATTGCCATTAACATGCGTCTTCAGTGATCCAATCACAAGCTGTCAGCTGTTAGTGCATCTGCTCACACCTGGTAATAAAATGCGTCTCAAATGATCAGATCTCAATTTATATGCAAATAAACAGTGTGCTTCTGCTAATGTGGATGTGTATATGGGGGCGACAGAGCGGTAGAGAAAGGCTAGAAAGGCGAGTATGGTGAAATAAGGGTCCATCCATTTGAAATAAAAATATTTTCAGTTCATTACAATGCTGCCGGACTAGTTTAGATGAGGAAATGGTTTTCCAATAACACCACGTTACTTTTCCTTCCACATTGTGAAAAGAATGTGGCCACATGTGGCTCTGACTTTTGAATGATATCTGAGTGACTGGATCTCAAATGCATCCTGAATCCATCTTGGGTGCATTCACATCTGTACAAGCTGTTCACTTGTGATTGGATCACATGAGACAGACATTAATATCAGGTCTGAAGAGGGCCTATAAAAACTATATATATACAGCTTCCCATCAGATGATGCCTTGGATGCCATATTCCTATTTCTTCATGTCTGACATTTATGTCTAATAATAAATGTATTGATGGAAATTTTTTAATCACCTGATTGGCTCAGCATCTCAAACAGCAGCAGTTTATGAAGCAGGATACTTGTGTTAAGTGATGAAGTGTGTGTGTGTGTGTGTGTTTGTGAGTTCTCATTGTGGTAAAATGGCCTTCTTGGATATAGAGAGAGAGACACACCTCCTCACAAAGTTTCATCTTCTGCCCCTGCAGTTCATCCAGTTTGTGCTTCGCCTGCTTGTAGTCACAGTCCAGCATGGAGTGCTGCTTCTCCAGCTGCAGCAGTTCGCCCTCCACCTGCAGCTTCAGGCTACGCTCCTCATGCATGGTGCACTCCATCTCTGGTTTAAAGGAAATGACCAGAAAAAGCCATCAGGAGGGTAACCTATGCGGCGATCCATAACACTGTATTGACAAAACAATGTTTTGCCTTTCTTCGTGCCTGCTGTGGCCACTAGTCAAGTGACAGAGTACCAGAAGGACAATCGCAGCACAGTATTTGGAGGACAGCCTAATAGTTTTCTGTCAAACTAGAATTATTTTCAAATGTTGTCTGTTCAAGGCATGCTCATCAATTCTCCACCTTTACCCTTTTCCAGTGGCGCTTTCATTTATGCTCCTCCTGCCTTTCTCAAGAGCTGAAGACACTTTTTAACTTTCAAGATTTTTATCGTCTCAATATCTGTCTGTGTGCTGGGGGGTAATTGTGAGTAAATTAACGTGACTAAAGAACCAACCCTATTCAGACAGCGTTATCTATTCTGCAATCGTATTTGACTCTTTTGTCCTCCTGCTTGCTCACCTTTTAAGGCCTCAGACTTTGTATCCTCGATTGATTGGTTGATGTTGCTCTTATCAGCAAGCTTGGCCTTGGTGGCCTTGTTCTCTGCCTCCTCCTGCTCCAGACTCTGCTGCAGTGACTTCAGCTTGAACGTCAGGTCAATCTCTTGGTTATTCTTTTCCTATAGAACCAAAGTGGATATGAAGCTTCGAGAGGATAATATTTTAGGAAGATGTTCAATTCACACTCAGCAAAAAGAAATGACAGCAAACCTTCTCAAGGTCATTGAGCTTCTCTTGAAGCTGCTTCTTTTCAGACTGGACCTGGGAGAGAGACGACTTCAACTCTATCACCTCTTCCTCCAGGCCAGATATACGTCCTGAAAAAAGGAAAGAGCAAATTAAGAGCATGAGAGTTACACAAAGAAAAGCAGATGTCTTGTAACTTGTCTGGTGTGGTACCCAATGCCAGCGATAGGAAGCTTGTGAATACAAACACTTTATGGTCATTGGACGACTCAGTTTCAATTTCAGGAGAGACATACACAGAACTTCTGCATGTGTTTGCCTGCTAAAAAAAACCCCAAAACAAAACAAAAAAAACCTTACTACAGTTAACGTTTATTTTCCCTCAACCACCTCCACCCACATGGGGACATAAACCATGATCACATGCATCACAGTAAACAGGCAGCACTGTTCTTGCTATACGTCCCCTCTGACCTCAGGCACCGGCCTCTCTTAGCAGACTGAACACATTTAACTTTCCAAAAAGGAGGTGCTGGCTTCGATCCAGCTTTGGCTTTTATAGCCTCTTGCTTCACTCTCAGCATTTTGAACAAATATTTCCACTTATGATCAAATATTTCCCAGGGCCCGGTCCAATAAAAACGATTCACATGTAGCACTCCGTCCAGCCTCCAGATCCAAGTTGTGTTGTGTTTTTCCTTCTACTGAGATGTTCATGTTAGTTGCTTTAAAGGATTTCAGTTTGATTACCTGCAGTTATGGTGGTGAATTAACCTTTTTACTGATTTTTAATGTGCTAACCTTATAAAACTTTAATGGAGACAATACATTTGGAATGTGAAAGACTTGTATATGAAGAATTGGGTGGATGTTTTGAATGGTGAGTAAAAAAGGCATTTTCTTATTGTTAATTTCCATCCACTCTGTCCAGACTAAGTACATAAACTGTATAACAGCAGCTAGAGCTGAAAATTATTGGATATCATTTCTCAGTTTGTTAAAATGTTAACTTTTTGCAGCAGCAGTCCTACAGTCATGAGGTATACAAACCAACAACAGAGTCCATCAGTGCCTCTAAACTGTAGCTGAAGCTGTAGGCGTGCCTGAATTAAACAGCAGTGTGTATCATTAATTATGAAAAAAACCTTTCATTTGTACAATGATTTGTTATTTTTCTTCTATAAAGTTGCTTTAAATCTACTTGAAGCTACTTATTAAGTGTAATAGATGACTATGTCTCACCCTGTAGGTCTGTAATAGTTTCTGTCCCGAGGTTGTGGGCTCTTTTCTCCTCCTCCAGCTTGGCCTGAAGCCCCATCAGCTGCTTCTCCAGCTCCATCTTGCTGTTTTCCAGCTGGCTGCACTTTTCCTGCATCTCCCTGAGGTTAACCTCCAGGCTCTGGGCCTGTTTCTGCAGCTCTCCTTGACTCTTCTTCAGCCGCACCGCCGCCTCCTGCTCAGCCTGAAGCACAGCATTGACCTCTTCCAGCTACATATGAGGAAAGAACACAAAACTGCATCACTGTAGCAGAAGAAATTATATTTAATGAGGGAAAATAACAATAGAAAAAGCAACCAGGTTACAAAGTTTCAAAGCTTCCCATCACCTGTTTCTGCAGTTGGATGTTCTTCTCACTGGATATCTGGGAGTTATGGTTCTTCTTCCTAAGATCTTCTAGCTGGTCCCTAAGGTTGTTTACTGATGAATAAATTAACACATATAAGGGTATGTTGATACAACACATGGATTGAACCATGATCCACCCAAAGGGATGCTGTATTTATCTTAATATAGTGGGACACAGGGCTCCTGGGCTGTCTTAGTGGTTCAATGCTACCTCAGATCAATTCAATATATAAAAATCAGAACAGCTTTAATATCTAATATTTGGACAGGATTTTCCCCACGGAGCTTACGTTCATTTTCCAGGCTGCGTTTCCTGTCCGTCTCAATCTCGACTTTGCGCAGGTTCTCGGCACTCTGATGCTGCAGCAGAGCTCGCTCCATCTCCAGCTGCCTGAGCGAGGCTTCCACTCTCTGCCTGCTGTTCATCTAATCAGAGAGGAAATCACAAACAAAGTGGAGTTGCACAACCTCAGACCTTCATCTTATCAGGCAGGTGCTTGAAATGCATCCATTCTTACCTCCTTATCTAATTCTTTTACCAGCTTGTCTAGTCGGTTGGTGGCATTTCTGTGGGGGGGAGAGAACTTTTAATAAAGATTTCTTTCCACAGTTGATATATTTGAGTTGAGTTGAGAACATTTCTGCTGTAACCACAACTTTCAAATTTTTTTCTTTCATATGCAAATTCATGAGCGAATATCCTAATAAAACATGACTAATGGACCACTTTTGACAGAAACAGATTTTCTTTTCCTTTCTTTTTATCTTCTACTATTACCACAAACTCTAAAATCTTCAGCTGTGCAGGATGGGACACAACTCCCTGATGTGTAAAATAATCAAGCACATATTTTTGCTTTATATAATTAATGACACAAAATGTGACATTTCTTTTCACTGGCTGAAAGAAACTGTCAGGTTTCTCAGTAATGGTCTGTTTTACTCGCACTTTCGCCAATGTCCAAAAATTGGATGAAAGATTGTGGCGAAATTGCAACACTGGATAGAAATGGCTTCATTTCATGATGGTGATTTTTGGTGATTCATTGCTTGATGAAAAATGTAATGGAAAAAAAAAAAAAAAAAAAGAACTAAACACAACGGTGCTCTGCTCATTGTGTTGTGTTTGTTGTTTGTCTCATCATACTTGCACTTGTGCTCCAGCTCATCTTTGGCCTGCATCTCATGGTTGAGCTGCTCCTCAAGCTGATAAAGCTTATTCTGTAGCTATTCCAAAAATTGAAGAGAAAAACAAAATTAATTTATCTATAGCTCAACTCCTTTGTTAAAGCAATACTAGGTATTGTTAAGGTGACATGCACAAAAGACACCCACCTCTTTCTTACTGTCAGAGCAATTCTCCTTATCCTCAGAGTTTTCCTTACAGTCCACTATTTCCTCCACAGAGCCACTCTTACTTTCCTTCAGCAGCCTGAGAGTGAGAGGCGGACAGAGGAGCATTATGAGTGTTTGAAGCTGAGGCTTTTCCAGCCCTGACTTCATGACAGCATTTACACAGCACCGATGCTAAAGAATATCTGTTCATGCATGGAGAGCAAAACCTGGAAGGCTGCACTGTGGAAAAAGCAATAAGGTCTAAAGATCTTTTGGGCTTCTTCTCACATCTGGATGGGTTTACCTTTGGAGAAGTCCTCCAACCCACACCCTGTGCTGCCAGCTGTTCACCATGATGGCGGCAACTATCTGTCATTAGTCTGCTCTGCCATATCCCTGCAAAGTTACTACAGACTCTGAACTAATTTTACGACCATTTTAAGACCTTGCGCTGTGTTGGCAAAAATGGAAATGTGTGTATATATAATAACAAAATAATAATGTTTGTTTCAGAAAATTTTATTGGCCAATAAGAAACACATTTAAACAGTTTTGCCCACCACCTGTAAATGCACAGCTTTTTTATTTCTCCTCCCTATTTAAACCAGGGCTTAGAAACTTCAGACTTTGACTTCATCATAAGTAAAGAGGGCTGTTAAAGGGGCTGTCAGAACAAGGTGGCTGTGTGGAGCCCAAACAGGCATACAGTGTCTGGCTGGTGTAATTTTGTATTAAAGGTACGGGTGTGAAGCTGTCTTTTTCTGCCTCATCTGCATTTTGAGTACGTTGAGCTTAAGTCTGTTTTCTGAGTCTAGAGGTCCTAGAGCACTGTGCTTTCTTGATGGAGAATCTACATAAAAATTATATATATAAAAAAAAAAAGTAAAGGCATTGATCCAGGTGGAAGAGATTAAAATAAAGAAATAAGACAACTGAATGAGACACTTACTGGTCCTCCTTGAAGTAAGTGAAACCGACGAATGGTAGCTGGTTGCCCACAAAGGCTTTGGGGGGGGGGAAGGTCTCAACATCTTTTTTATCATCCTCTATGTCATCAAAGTTAGTGGTGTCTATGTCACTGCTCAGCTCTGGCACAACTGGAGCCACGGCTGGAAGACAGCAGCAGAGAGACAGAGAGAGAGAGAGAGAGAGAGAGAGAGAGAGAGAGAGTCATGGAGCAAAAGTGGGCGAGGAGGAGGTGCAAGCCTGGAAGGGTCACGGAAAGAGACAGAGAACACTTTACATAAACTGGCGATCAATGAGACCTGATGCTGAAGGTATCTACATTATTCAGCGTCTTCATAGAGAATATATTTTTTCAGCTTCAGCTGTGCATGTAAAAGGAGGGAGCTTTCTGCAGCTTGGCGTGAGGCTGACACCACTCCTTTTCCTGTACAGAGCCCGCTTTGTGCCTCACACACAGTGCCTTTCAAAAATTGGGGCTTGAACATGGCAGGAGAGAAACCTCCTTTTGCTCTCCTTTCACCAACCGCACTTTAAAAAGTCTGCACAACTGGCAGACAAAAATGTGTCAAAGGGCCAATCAGATAAAACTAAACTGGTTCTTAGGCTATGAATGGCTTGTGATTAAGAAAAAAAAAAATCTGCATCAAACTTCCTCAGACCAGTACTATTCTGACTCTACGCAAAGACCTTATTACTTTTGGCTTAAGTCAACCCCTCAGCGTGACAAATGCAACTCAAAGATGGTGGAGAAAATCCAGGGATAGATCAAGCACAGGAATGAAACAAATGAGGGGGAAATAAAAAGGAAGAGGCAGAAGAAAAGCCAAAATGTGGTGAGACAGAAAGAGACACAGGCCGCTCCATGGAGGCCCTTGTGGCACGACTTCCCAGAATGCTCTCTGATAGCGGGTAGCTAATGACAGGCAGCCGTGGCCACAGTGAGAGTGAGCGAGCGGGAGCAACCCTCCAAACTGGGGTGCCCCTCTCATTAGAGAAGTCCACACAACCCGCACAGCCTGCCCCGCCCGCCACTACGAGGGGATGCTGCCTCCCTGCCTCCCATCCATCCATCCATCCATCCATGCTGCTCACATCTTTGCCTTCGACCATCCCAGTATTTAATACATTTGGTACTAATGAAGCCAACATCATGGAGAATCTTCAGTGGAGCTTGAAAAAACACGCTCCCAAGTCACAGAAAACTGGGACATCCATGCAGCTCTATGTGGTTGCCAAAAAGGGAGCAGTGTCTAGTTTTTTTTTTTTTTGTTTTGTTTTGTTTTGTTTTGTGTGTGTGTGTGTGTGTGTGTGTGTGTGTGTGTGTGTGTGTGTATGACAGGACATGCATGTGCAAACAAGACGAGAGCAGAGCAGCACAGCAGTGGCAGTGGTTTCATGTTCCAGACAGCCAGACTCTGATCAGAAATACTCTCTGTTTTCCTAATCAGAGCCAGGTGAAGCAGAGAGACGGAGAGTCAAAGGAAAAGAGCCTGGATGTAATTACAAACACACAGAGATCCTCTTCATATTCCTGATATATACACACTTCTCCTAGTCCCTTCCTTCCTCTCTACCTACCTACCTAAATGATATCTGACCTATTAAAGTTAACATCAAACTGTACCTCTCTTAAACAACTGTAAAATCTGAACTTGATAAGTGATGAATAATATATCAGCTTCAGTATGATATAAGGAAAGGTTTTCATCATTTAAACTGATTTGTATTTGATTCTATTTAACCTTATTTGACCCAAATATGGTTAAATAAATATGTGCGCTGTTGATCTTTTTGGTTTGGCGGTTGCTTTCTCTTTATATACCAAGTGAGTTGATTTTAAATGGATATATATTTTTAAACCTATTGTTTATGTAAATAAACACAGAATTTAGCACCAATAAGAAAATACAAAATATGTTCTTGAATATTGTAATGGCATCACGGTTAATTTACAATTTAATGTAACACCACTCAAAACGTTATGTCGTAACTTTTATATAATAATATAATGATGGCAGATCATACATCAAGAAGACAAAATTATTATTTTTGTAGTTTGGCCTTCAGCTTCTTGACACCATTTAACAGATAATATTCCTACATTCATTCATCACTGCTGTTGCAAGTACAGTTGATGCAGAGCTGGTGCACCATGTTAAATCCACCGGGGTATCTAGGGCCTTGACATTTTCTCATATGAAACTGTCTGCACTTCATTTGCACATAAAGAAGGCAATAGAACAAACCTCAAAGCCAGTTAGCATTGCCAGCAAAACACTGTTATCTTGTAAAATGTAAAACCTGTAGTTATAATGAATCTCTTCATTCTAAACCCCTGAAATAAGATCCATATGCAGCTGGGTACTTCTGCAGGTTCTGTGCATCATGTGCTGTGGCATATCATGTAAGATATGAGCGGGGAGCATATGGAGAACATGTGCATCATATACCCAGGCTCAGGAGACGGAAATAAACTATGAACAAAGGCTGAAAGAAAGCAGATCTGCAGAGGAACTTTCTGGGGAAGATAAGAATTTGAGGAGTGGCAACAAGAACTCAAGAAAAAAAACAAAAAAAAGGCACACATTCCCAAAGATGGAAAGAAATCTGCACCTGCATTGTAGGGATGTAAAAATAAGTTTTCAAAAGCATGGTAATGTAAACACTTACTCTCTCGAATGTTGTCAAAGGTCCACTGGTCGCTCTTGAAGAAGGGGTGGCACTTGATCTCATCCACTCCAGTGCGGCCTAGACGAACCGTCCTGCACACAGCAACAGTACCAAAAGTGTGAGCAGAGCCTTCTTGGCCCTAACACAAAACACATCCAGCTCCGCCCCTCCACCTACCACCTCCACCAACATGTCATCCCAAAATCACTGCTTAGCGGAGTGACCACTCGGCCCTGACCGCACTGACCAGCATGGAGAGCCGCATAACCGCCAGTGGACGCCAGACACGGCTGAAAACCTCCTCTGAACAGTCAGAACCAAGATAATACAGATCCAGGAGGAGAGAGGGAGTGAAGATAGTCGGATCAGAAAGGGGGAGACAACATCAACACACCTGACTGAGTCCAAAACGACTACCAGAGCTGCTACTGCCTTTCCTGGAAAGACTTTATACACACTCTTTCTTTTTCTCTCTCTCTCTCTCGTCTCATTCCCCCTTTCCTCCCTCCTTCACTACTGGGTACAGGGCTGGAGGGGTGCGGCAGTTTGGGCTTGCCACGTGTGGGACATTCCAGACCCAGCCAAGAGGAAGAGAGGGTAGGGGCGGGGAGGAAGAAAAAAAAAAGAGTTTTAAAACCCCCACATAAAAAAAGAAATCCAAACATGTAACCAAACCAGGCTTACAACCGTGCCCAGTGAAGAGAAGAAAGTCAGAGAGTAAAAAGGGGAAGGATGGAGAAATGGAAAGTGGCACCAGGGAGAGGAAGAAAAGGAAATTTAGAGAAATGATAAACATGTGGGGAAGAAGGAGAGCGGTTCCAAAATTTAAACAGAGGAAGATGATGGTAGTGCCTCCAGGAATGATTCAGCAACACAGTGAGACAGTGACAGAGCATGTGGGTTAAGTGGTGAATGCATTCATTGGTCTGTGTTAAAGGCGTGTGTGCCTGCGTGTGTGTGTGCTTGTGTGTGTGTGTGTGTCTGTGTGAGTGTGTGTGTTGCTGTAGACACGTGAGATTCTGTCTGTGGTGGAGAGAGTAGTGAGTGAGAAGATAAATAAACTGTGAGGAAAAATGAAAGGCTCCTCTGTGTTGAAGCAGAAAAGGGGTCTGTGTTTGAGCCCTACAGGGGGTGGAGTTACTAATGTAAACAGGAAGTGGTTTCTTCCAGGGGGGCTGGACCACGAATCAAGCACATGAACCACACCCACACATCAAGTCATGTACTTTTTTAGCTTTAACATCACTAATATGTTTGCACAAAAATAAAAACCGCATTGGTTGTATTTAAATGGCAGCTGGCGTCACCACATATTAGTTTTATTAAAGTGATAAATCTGGTTTTATTCCATAAGCCCCATGAAAGACCAAAACAATCATCGAATTGTTGTTGGTTGTTCCTCTGCTTTAGAGCTCTTTTGTTGTACAAAATACAACTAATGAGCTCCAGTGTTGAACCGAGTGACATGTTCATTCATTACAATGATCATTGGGCACCATAAAACTGGCAGAGCCCCAAAATATGGAAACACGCCTCAGCACGACAAATGTACATGAATCGGCAATTGAATGTAGTCCTCGACACATTAATTTGTGAATACTCTCCTGCTGATAGGGTACAGATTTCCTGCTCCACTGAACAAAAATTGCTAACTTTGTCAGCTTTACCAAATCTAATCTTTTCCATATTCCTCATGTTCGCTGCTCATTAAAGCTCTTGCACCTCCCAAATGGCAGCTTACAATATTGTATGAATTTAGAAGGAGGTTACAGATGTATATAGGAAGGTTTGTTGAAGAATGACTTGCCATTTTCTGTTTTTATAGCCAGGTATTTCTTATGTAGCCTTTGGCCCAAAAAAGATTACACTTGAATTATGATGCAAGTTCTCATCGTTCTGCTCAACAGTCCAAACAAAACCATTTCACTGGGGCATCACTCAGCTATTAGTACAATAGCAGAGTAGGAAAGGATGAAAGATGAGCTTGTATCCAACTGTCTGCACATGCTGGGCAGCATGAAATTGTGAAATACTCTGAATTCTTGTTGGAGCAGAAAGCACAAGTGTTGGTTTTTAAGATTTAGAGTTCCATGTGCAAACCTGTCAGTCAGGAAGGCAGAGATCAGGGCTTTGGCTTCTTGAGACATCTCTACATCATCTGGGAAGATGAGGGAGTTTTTGTGGTTCATGATCTTTCCGTACGTTCCCACCAAGGACTCAGCATAGAAGGGAGTCTCACCTGTAAGAAAAAATACATCTTATAAAATGACTGATCTGAGGGGAAACTGTAGCATTTTAACTGACAAAAAGCAAAGAAATCAGGTATTCGTTGTGCTAAGTTTTCGATGTTTATACTGATGACTCAACAGTAACAGCTTTACTCTAGCATCCAAGACAGAATTTTACATAATTATAGGTGAAACATAATTTCCTATTAATAGATAAATTCATGAAAAAACATGGCCGAATAAACAATAGGTCACTTACCAACCAATAACTCATAGATGAATACTCCTACGGACCACCAGTCACACTCCCGTCCGTAGTTACCATCACCGCCCTGAGATTGGAGCACCTCAGGGGAGATGTAGTCTGGTGTGCCTACAGCTGTGTCACAGTGCACCATGCCCGACTGCAGACACACAAATACACAAGATAAGCCACAAAGGGATGGCAAAAAGGTGCTGGGTTTTAGGGATGGGATGAAGAAAATGACAAAGAGGTTGTATTTCTACATTTCCCCTGACGCATAAACTGTTAGTCACTTTTTCGAGGAGGGACAAATATGTGACATAAAGCTTTTTTTCCCCCCCTCTGAGCCTGTATTATAAATAGGTCATAGTGATTCCTGTAAGAATCACAAAGTAAACAAAACACAAATAAACATGTACATGGTCGATTATATATGTATATATCATATAGATTATTTATATGACATATCCTGCTGGTCAATTTTCAGAGACCTCAAATGGGAGGATGTGCTTTTGAACCAGCAATTTTGAAAGTGCTGTGGTCAAAACAAAAGGTGGAAAAACACTTCCCCGCTGACATTAACTTCCGGGACTTTGCAAAACAACCACATGCATGAGTGCATCACTGGGTTTCACTTTACAGTCTGAACACTTGGTGGTGCACTAGGGCCAGGAAAAAAAAGGAAACTCATCAGGTCACTGTCACTTCAGGTAATCCAGGTGCTGTATTCTCTTTGGGATTTAAAGACCTAAAATCCTTCCTAGGTACATAGCTCCTTGGGGCTTAAAAAGACCAACCAACTACTTTCAAGAGATTTAAAAATACCAGATGACCATAAACACAACATACCGAGTTCATCTTCATGCACGTGCCAAAGTCGGCCAATTTGAGGTGTCCGTGTTGGTCCAGCAGCATGTTGTCAGGTTTAATGTCACGATGGATGAAGCCCATGGAGTGGATGGCGTCTAACGCTAGGACCACCTCTGCTGTGTAGAAGCGAGCCCATTTCTCAGGTATGTCATAGTTCATGGTGAGCGTAACCAGGTCTCCTCCAGGCATGAACTCCATCACCATGTAGAGGTGACGGTCGTCTTGGAAAGCGCAGCACAGCTACAAGACAGTAAACTCAGTCACTTGATACCAGCGATTTGACCACGGGGTGAGGGTGTGTTTGCACACATCAAATCACAGATTATCTCCTTCAGGACAACATGTGAAACCTGGTTGCACTCAGTGAAGAAAAACTATTGAAAGGGCGATGAAATGTTGTAGAGTCTGGTCTTCTGTTCCCTAAAACATATTTATTTATTCTAAATTAAATGCAGCTAGACTTTCTACTGTATCACTTATGGTTCTGTCCATAATCTATGTATCATGGTGGCAATTGTGTACAGCACATTTTGTGTGTACTTTTATTTTTTTCCACACAAATATCATAAAAACTATATGAAATAAACAAAAAAAGGAGGGAAATTGATTCCTTTCCTCTATGCATTAGTGCAGGTTGTTTGTAACAACACTTTTAGTCTTTGTTTTCATTCAAAATGTAATTCAAGCAGTGACGGGGTTCAGACTTGGTATCAGAGAGGCTAGGATAATATTTGCGACACATTGCCACATAGGATAGAGTAAAACCTATAGATGTGCACACCTGAACGATCCAGGGGCTGTTGGAAAAGGCCATGATGTGCCTCTCCTCCCAGAAGAAGGCCGAGTCTGACCGTTTGATCATCTCAAATTTGTTGAGCTGCTTCATGGCGTAAACCTTCTGAGAGGCCTTGTGGCGGACCTGCAGCGGGGACGGGCAGGGCATTAGAGGACACACTGGCGTGCAAACAGTGATTACTGTGCAAGGACAACAAGAGCAAGATTATAAGAATATCACAATCAAACGAGATAACGTGAGAGAAATTAAAACGGAGAGAAACAGAAAGGGGAATACATAATTGTGGTACACACCCTTACAAAGACATGCTAAAACATGACTTCAGGCAAAACACAGTAAACATCCCTTCCCTCCTTTTCTACACACTGAGCCTGTCCAGACTTGTTGCTACCACCAAATGCTCAGCAGAAAACAGACTCTTCTATCAGCACAAGAGACACACATCTTTAAGTTTAGAAGCTCTTCTTTTTCTAATCCTTTTTTAAACCCCAAGACAATTAACTTCATCGTAAACTAAAGAAATTAAATCTGACATACCAAATAACAACTTGCAGATCTTACACAACTTGTGTTTTGTAAATTCAGACATTGCTGCTCCCTCTAGTGGTTCATATTTCTGGGATGCTGCTGCAAATTGCTCACTTGTAAACATCTGGGGAAGAAATTCCGTGGTTCCAACTCCATTTATATCTGCAGCAACTTCCTAAGTCAAGAAATAGAAGCGAGCAAACTGCACACATGTTCACCGGCTCTTTAATATCTCACCAGCTGCACTTCTCCGTAGGCTCCTCTGCCGATCAGCTTTACTTTGTCAAAGTCCTCCAGCTTCACCTGCAGGTCCTTAAGCTGACTCACCGCCTTTTCATCTGTGGAGACGGACAGACAGACAGCACAGCACAGCAAAGGTCAAGCTGCAGCCGCATTAAACGTTGCATCAGTTATGTAAAACAAAATTTGTTAGGTCTGATCTATGTAGAGGCCTGTAGTCACACTAGAAAGCAGAAAAACAAAACTAAAGTAACACATATCTAACTTGATGAGGACTAAACAATAGTTAACATGAATACATTTTAACATTTCTCTGATAACCTTCTACACAGTTGTTATTTTCCTTTCTGTGACCTTCAAAAATGACTTCTGTGTACTATCTAAAGCATTTGTGGAGCTAGAGAAAAAACCAGATTCAGATTTTTTGCAAGGTTTGGGAAAGTTTTCCTTTTGATTACAAATTAAAAATGTTTATGTACATAACATATCAATGAGGAGTGTTCGTCTTGTTTCTTGGTATTAATCAATCACCCTAACAAGTTGTGGCACTTACATCGGTTCAGAAATGCATCCACATTCTTGTTTTTCCGCAGGGTGGGGTAGTTCAAATCATTAGCCAATGCTTTCATGGAATCCTGAAAGGTTGGGAAAAATGACACTTTGTAAACAATAATCCAAGCCCCATCCCCACCCATCCACAAGTGTATCAAAAGCCTGATTTTATTTCAATTTTTATATATAATCACATTTTAAAGCTGTTTTTCAGCTTTAGTTTTGTCGAGAAGGAACAATTTTCATGACTGTCTTATTATTCAGTGAGGACCAGCGAGTCTGACCTTCTGCTGAGTCATAACAGAGAACAAAAGTGATGAGTGGAGCAAGGAAAGCAGTGCATTTTTGTGAACTATGAGCAGGAGAGAGAGATCAGGAGAGCTAATGTGCAGCAAAGCCAAACAATGACAATAGGGTGGATGCAAAGACATAACAACTCCCCCACATACACCCGCTATAGCCAAAAAATAAATAAATGCTCCCCTTCCTCCAGCTGAACATACAGGGGCAGGGGCAGCATCCGACGGAAAGCCGGGGCCTCAGCGGTGTCATCAGTGCTTAAACTGGCGGTGTTGGGTTTCACGAAGAACCAAAATGTCTCTGAGATCCAAACACATGAGGCTGGCAGGCCAATTTGGCAGGTGGCTGGATAAGAAGGGAGCAGCATGACCCACGGTTACCCAAAAATAGGGGTCAAATGGAGTCATCCAATGTGTGTGTGTGTGTGTGTGTGTGTGTGTGTGTGTGTGTGTGTGTGGGTAAGTGTGTAGTGGCACAAGGGAAGAAACCAAGTCGGCCTGTTTGTTCGGGGACATGTGAGTGAGTGGGTGGGCAGCAGCATGTGGAACAATTCTGCACCTTTAAATAGCAGTAGTGAGGAGAGACGCCCCCCCACTCCACCCCTACCACCACAGACGGGTGGAAATAGACCTAAAGGCTCAGAAGCTATTGTGGGACAAACAGCTTATAAGTCTGGATTCAGGCTGAGTGCTCGAGGACCTGTGATCATTTTACACAGTGCGTCTACGTCTGTGGCTGTATGTGTGTGTGTGTGTGTGCTGTATCAAGCTACAGCAACTGCGCTACTGAGTTTTCCATTGTTAAGTCTGAAATATTTAAACTGTGTGTAAATCACACTTTGTCTTTTGACAACACAACTGAAGTTCAAAGAATCTCACAGGTTAAATTTCACTCAGTGTTTACTGTATACATGAGACTGGACGTACATCCATGTAAATGCTAAGTTAACTGGTTGGCAGAGACATACAATTGTCACAAGGTTATTCTAGTTGTGTAATGTAACATGACGCCAGAGGGTTTCTATGGCATGAAAAACTACATGGTGGCCCTGCAGGTCTCAATAAGCAACAATGGGAGCATTGAATTTTTATCCTGGCATTAATAAAAAGAATTTAAACACACACAACTCCCACATTCCCACAGTCCACAAGTAATTGGCCAGTGAGGCTGATTCTGATGAATGGAGCACTTTGCTGTGGTGATAACAGGAAATAATGCTTCAAATGTGGATGCTACAACTTCTATAATACAGACGATTCACACAAAGCTTGCAAAAGTTTAAAGGCGGGCACCAAAAAGGGTCACAATCTCCCCCTCTGCTCCTGAGATGTGGTATTGCATAATGTTCAGTAATAATGGATAATACCTTTGTTAAAAGTTGTCAAAATTCCTTTCAAAATTACTGACTTTTGACAGAAAATGTATTTTGTGAGGTCACAGTGGACCTGACCTCTGACATACAAACATACTGCCTCCAGTCAAGACCTAGTCCACGTGTTGAAGATAAACAGATTTAAATATGGTGAAAAAGGAACACTTGCCGAGGCGATACTCAGTGTTGGCAGATACGGTCAGCTAAACAACTGGAAACCATGAGAGAGAGAGAGAAAAAGGTAACTTTGGTGCATCTCAAAAATGTCCACATAATTTTTTATCCAGCTTATTATCTGCTTATCAATACCTTTATACTACCTTGTTAAGTCTGTTAGGGTTGTTTTATTTCAAATAACTTAATTTGCCTACAAATTACATAATTTGACAGTAACACAAGTGTCTACCTCAATGTTTTGGACTTTTTGTTTAATCTTTGTTCATAGAAAAGATGGGGAAGACCCAAAGTTATGAAGCCTCTGTGTGTGCATCAGGTGTTATCTGAAGATCTACAAATCAGATTTAAAAATGCATACAATGTACTACATGGGCTGCAGACAGTTAGGGTGTATGGGCATTATGCACTTCTACATGATGCAATGTCTCCACTTCACTGTGTTGTGTTTTCATTGCAATGTATATTTAGATCCACTTAATGTTTGTTAAAAGGTTTTTTATTTTTCTCCTCTTGTCTTACATCAACATGGTTGGTACAAGAACAATCCAGAGCATCACTGGCACAAAGTAGCTGACTATGAAATTCCAGTGTAAGGCAATAAGACCATTTAAATCTCATTAACACTCCTTTATCTGGTATTATGACATCACACTCTTACCCTGTGATTCCTGCCACTATTTACTGCAGGCGTTCAGCCCACGTTACCTTGAAGTCTGAAGGTTTTAAAGCACAGTCAGAGCACCAGGCGATTTCATCAAGTCTGACTTTCCTCTCTGGAATCTGGACAAATCTGAACACGATTCTGCAGCTGTGACCTGGATGTGTGTCCTTAAAACTCTCAACCACCGCCCACCCACCCACCCACTCCATGGCGCACATTCAGCAACAATGAAGGTGCTCAGATTGCATCAACATATAAATGGTGTTCTTCCCAAACAAATCCTTTATCCGCCAGTCTAAAGCCAACTGAAAACAAGATTCCTTCCCCGATACAAGCAAGGCCTGCCTTGAATTGTTCTTCAGATTCCTGAATAAAATTATACATTTCCTTCTTATGATTACCTCTTCCAATCATTATGTTTGCGTGCTAACATTAATACAGACAGAAAAACGTCTACATACACACAACCCAACTGAAGGTTTTTATCAGTGACTAGTAAAGCCTGTACTGACGGGCACATTCAGTTCATTTGTTATGTGTAATTACTGAATATGCTCCTGGAGTCGGGATCAGGAAATGCTTTGTGTTTTTATTTGACAAATGACTTAAACAATCAATCGATTGATCATCTAATCATTTCAGCACACCACACACCCACATAAATGAAATATTGAGGCATTGCCTGAAGTTGAAATATTTGTCAATATGCACACAAATGCTCGACAAGTGCTAAATTACTATATGCAGTGAAACTCATAAAGAACTGAAATATTACCTTATTATTTGATCAATGATCAACAATCAAATAACCATTTTGGAATTTCCTTAATTCATCAGTCAACAATAGCTGTTCCTGCTTTCTAAAATATGACATCTGTAGCTTTTCTGTGCATCATTACATTTTAAATTCAACTCCTTTAGGTTTTAGACTCTTGAATTTCAACTGTGTTACACATGTTTGACTGTTTTTCATAGGCTAAATGATAATCAGCAGTTCATTGTATTATTCCTACAGGAAAGTCCTTAAAGAAATGTAAAACATATTCCAAAAAAGATGGACTATGTAAGACCCAAATCCTTTGTTCCACAGATTAAAGAAAATCTATTGTGTAAACACAACAAAAAATAATTGTGGACAAGCAGGAAATTGTGAAGTGAGGTCACAGTGGGGGTTATCTCCATCTCAATTCCAGGAAGTGACTACAGTTTCCTGCATGGTAGCTCCCTGCACCATTGTTATCTCCACTACAGAGCCGCTAGGAACCAGCTGCAGCTGACTCAAGTGCTAAAACTGAAAATGATGACCGCTGAAGTTTGGATGACGCGTCGATGTGGACTTAAAGGGCCCCACTTTCTGTTGCTGTCAGATTTTATATATTGTACAACATAGGTTTGATGTTTCTTGCTACAGTGACTTTCCCCTGGATTTTACCTGTGACTCATCAGCAACCAGAACAGACACATTCCTACCGGCAGGAACTATTTCAGACAGAAACGGTTTATGCATATACCAGCATATACACCCTCCAAACTTGGTGACCTCAATAATGATCCCTGATGCGTGCTTGGATGAGCCTTTTTTTTTTTGAGATGTCACCAAAATAACTTGACTTAAGTCCACAGCTGGTGGTGTTCTGTTAATATCAACCCATCTGCTGAGTGAAAGTGGGAATCCAAACGAGTATCACTGAGTCATCTTAAAGTTTATCACTCCTTAAATCCAGTTGGTCTGAGCACAGGAAAGGGACACCGGAAGTGGAGTCTCTGCGTTAAGAAAAGCTTCTCCATATCAGCACACACAACTGTGTAGTTGTTGTCAGAGGTGGAGGCAGAGGGGCTTAGCAGGGCAAAGAGTTTTATCAAAGTCCATTCTTGGGACAGGTCAGAGTGAGGGTATGTCAATCAGAGGCCACACCAGGAGACTCTACTGGCGACCACAAACAGACAGTGATGGAGTGGTGAGGATGAAACAATCACTTTTCAGAAGTGAGCTGCAGTACACACTGGTGGAGATTAGGTGGGGTTTCCCCTCTGCTCCACCCCTGAGTCTGAGCCACATGCACGATAAACTGAGCTCTGCTGGAAGTTAACATCTCAATGACCTTATCTCAAACTTCACACGTGATATTTTTCATCTCTCCTCCATAAACTGTCACCGGTTCTTCATTTGTTTATACACCTCAGCTGCTGTGGGAGAAATGCCACTCAGAGTGTTTGGATGGAAACCATTTATCATATGTGACTCTGAGTCACGACACTCAGGGCAGTCTACCTTTGTCAGAGTGTGAGGCAAAGTGGAAAACTCACCAGGAGGGTTTCCAGGTTGAGTGCCGACTGAGGGCTCCTCATCAGGGACTCCAGCTTCTTCAGCCGGCTCTCCAGCCTGCTCTCTGCTCCGAGCATGTTGACAGCGCGCTGACTTCAGCTCCGAAGACACAAATGTGCAAACAAAACAAAGAGCCGTGGACCTGTTTTTGTTTTTGTTTTTTGTTTTTTCAGTCTGAGGTCTCAGGCTGGAGGTGTGCACTCCTTCTCTCAGCTCCGCATGTCAGCGCCGGAGTAAACTGCGGTTTAATCATTTATCGGCTGTCAAAGTCCGCAGTCTCTGTCCCCTTCCATCAGCGTGTCCTTTCCGGGGCCGGCTGAAGGCGCGCCTCGCTCCCAGGTGCGCCCCGTCTGCTCACAGGTAGATAAAAGCAGGTCTGATCCGAGCTCAACGTGTCCAACCTGGAGGACGGACCGACGTCAAGTTACAGCCAAACTGCGCAACTTCCGCTGCGGACTGTCAAAATTAAACAGCTGTCGAAATGCACCGCAAAATGAAACCCCATGTTGTCATAATAGGTCTGACTCAACTGGATCGACATTTTACGAGTTTTGAAGTTTGTAGTGTCTCGAGATGGACAGGATGATCTTTTAGGATTTCTTAATGTCTGAATCTGAGAACTAACTCAATCAATTTGGAAAAAGAAAGTCAAGTTAATAAATGAAACAAATTTCAAGGAAGTAATGAAAAAATATATCTATGTAACGAGAGCTGAATCAATACATAGTAAGAATGCTGAGCAGGCCTAAGTAAATTAAAACGATAGAGATAATAACCAAAAATAATTATGTAGTCACAAAAAAAATTAACAAATAATTCAACGACATCTATTTTCTTAATCCTTAACATAATTTTAAAACCTTAGTTAACATAACACAGACACAACAATATAGAGAGTTGGACAATGCTTTTATTATGAAGGCTACAACGTGCATCCGGTTTTGTGTTGCATAATGTTAACAGGCATGACAAAAACAAAAATGTAAAAAAATAAATCCCATGGTCTACTTGTTCCCTCATTGCCTTTGTGCTAAATACGTGTTTTGAATACACCAGTCGTGCAGGTAACAGGTCTTTATCCTGCCTCTGATTAATTGCCCCAGGCCTGGTTGCCAACCCCCTAAGAGACCACTGCTCCCAGCAAGCCCCCACTAAGCCGGAATTCCTGCTCTCTTAACTCATTCATCAGTTTTACCCTGACTGCACTGACTCGATCAACCCCTCAGTATGTCAGGAATGCTGATGCGCAGCATTGCACACGCACTGGCACTAAAAATAGAAATGTATAGTGTGAAGGGTCACCTATATTGCTACAAATTACCAGTTCTCAGTCCAGAAAAGCAAAATAGATGATAAAAATGGCTACAGTAAAAGGTATAAGATATAAATATAAGACATAAACTTCAGAAACTGAAGCTAAAATAAAGACGCCAAAGATGTAATTGATCTTAGAATAACTTTTATTTATTTTACTTTACAAAGAGATCTCCACCAAAGCTCTTGGTTACTCAATCTGTATTGAAATACAAACAATCTGTGAACAGTTTTTGCTCAGATAGTGGGCTGCATTTTGTCAGGGGGTGTCAGGGAGTACCTACGAATTTCAGGCAATGTGAGCAACAAAATTTCTGAAACACAAGCACTTTTGTCAAAACTGTGGATGTACACACAAACCGTATCAGGTCAGAAATGGCAATGATTAAAATGTGCAATAAAACCAAATAATGGCAGTCTTAATAACATCTTTTTTTTTTTTTAGCCTCTGGCATCAGAGGACCGACTTGTTGACACCACATCTATTTGCATGGCGTGATGTCATCACTGACTCATACAACCTTTGACAAATTCCCCTCGCCAGCCGAGGATGAACACTGACATAATGGAGTGACCTGTGGTGAGGTTGAAGGCTGGAATGAGTGGGGAGACAGTCAAATATGTTGCCATTGTAGGCACATACACACACACACACACACACACACACACACTACTGACAGGCTTGGAGATTTGGAATGATGGCAGGGGTCGGCCATATTTGGAGTTATTATAGGAGTAGGTGGTGAGGACTACTTATCCCAGGGGACTGTTGAATGCTACATTTAGAAGAGGCTCTTCTTGGTTTGACACTGCAGAAAAAGAATATATTTTAGACATTTAAAGATAAAATAATGGCAAAGAGATGTGGAGGAAAAGCTATCTACTTGGCATTGGGCACCAGTGTCAGTTGGCACTGTGATATGTGATGGTAAATTTTCAGCAGGGGGGCTGATGCTTTCTGCTCAGATGGGGGCAGGTGCAAAGTTACACAGGCAAACACTGCTCTCTAGTGGGGATACAGTATATGAACATAGAGACAAGAGGGAGATTTAAGAGCTTTAGCACTCACAAAATACAATCGTCAAAAGAAAAACATGAAGAAATAAAGCACTTTTTGTGAAAATCTACAGATGCATCATCCATAAGTTAATATAACATCAAATAGTATCTGTGTAGAGGTCAACTAGGAAAACTGGAACTTTGCAAAGGGTTGACAAAGCCTCTAAGTGATCTAGCTGGTTCAAATCTCATCAGGTATCCCCAGTAGCGGGAACTGTAATACTGATCGCTGCATATGACAGCATTTGATGGTTGAATATAATACCACATTTGGTAATATTAGAAGTCCGCTTTTTTGTTGTTGTTGTTGTTTTGTTTTTTGTTTTAGTTTTTTTTTTTTTTTTACATTTTTTCTTTCTTTTTTTGTTAATTTTTGTTTTTTTTTAAAGAACAATCTGATCAACACCAATAAAATAAAGAAAGGTCATCTGAATCAAAACCAGTTAAACTGTCATGTGCCATAAATGCTCCAGATTTAGATATTTCTGTGAATATGCATGACACAAGTGATTCAAATTGTGATTGGCTGGTAAAAATTTGGCAGATCAGGTGAATAAGGAGGGAAAGTCTGTAAATCACACACTTCCGTACCAGCGTCATCAGGACGACATTATCATTTACAGACTAATCTCAGCTACTGTATATCAGTAGATGTCCCCCTCAGATATACTATATAGTTTCCATTAGTTTTTAGGAGGCAGAGGGAGCATCCTCTCTTCTTATACTGCTCAGTTTTATGTCTTAACAGCCCAGCCAGACTCCATCTGACAGTGTATAAACTGCACAAGGATAAAGTCTTAATCTCAGCAGAATTTATCTCCTCACTTGGAATCACAGGCAATCAGTTGTAGGGAATCAAACCTCAGAACTAGGCTAGTATGCAGTGCGTACAGTATTTAGATTGGGGTGGAGAGGTGGAGGGGATACTATATTCCTGGCTGTTGGTCAAAAAAAAAAAAAAAACCTCCTGAAGTCTGAGCCCATGTCAGCCAGGTAACCCAAAACCTGGAGTGGGGAGTCAGCGTGGGATATGGAGAGACGAACAATGTGGCTCTTTGTGCAAGCCAGGCAGAGAAAACAAACCGTTTCCCCTGGAAAGAGATCATGTTCAGGTTCCATCTGAGAAGACCACACAAGGCTGATCAGAGCTCTGTCTGCTGTGTGGAGCAAGAAGAGAAGGAGGCGGAGGAGGTGGGGCGCATCTGGGCAGCCGCTCTAACTTGTGCACACACATCCACGCACATAAACACACTTCAGGGCAATGTCAGACGGGGGAGAAGATCTGAGATGCTCCGTATCAAACACTCACTGAACACAACACAACACACAAGCCAGCAATACTCTTTGGTCCAAGACAAAAAATGTGTGACTGTGTTATGTTCTTCCTTCCCATGAGGCCATCTGGACTGCTTCCTGGCATTTGGCACCCTGCTGGTCTACAGGCAGAGCAACACTGATGGGCTGACAGGCTGAGGGACATGATGGAAGGCGTTAGCACTGGTGTTGTCCACAAGAGGGCGTGGCACTGAATCTGGCACTGCCATACAGTGTTAAACAGGGAGGCTGTTCATTAGGTGGAGTGAGAGAGAGCAAAAAAAAAACAGAAAGGAGGGGGGGGGGGAGAAAGAGAGTGGTGAGATGTTATGGATATGCCTAATTTACAGTTCTACCAGATCTTATATCAACACGACTTGGCCTGGACACTCATTCCTTAATCCACCCATTCAACATAAACACTAAGAATGAGGCTTTAAGTTGTGTTAACACTCAGATAACTGTCACACAGGACACAATCAAACCAGGAACATCTGGTCCCTTTTTCTCTCTTCTTACTTACACGGGCTGTAATTCATATGCATATTAAATATAAACAGATGCACACAGACACACACAAATATAAGAGGCTCTGCACTCCCTCTGTCCCATTGCGTTTTAGTTTCAAACGCTCAGCGAATACCCATGTGGTGGGATCAGATTACACGAGGCTATAAAATATCCCAAATAAAGGCAAGGAAAAGTGAGACAAAAAAGAAGAAGAAGAAAAAAAAAAGCAGGCTGTTTCCTGAGGTGAAATCCTTCAGTTGGCTGCTGATTCTGTCAGAGAGGGAAATTTTTTTGAACAGACTTTTAGCAGTGGAGACAATAGAACAGGACAGAAATGTTAAGCTCAAAGCGCAGAGGTGGCCAACTAGTCAGTCGTTCACATACAGCAGCCAGATCCCATTACACACCACGCTGGGCCATAAATCCGTCTGCACGACACAAGCAGCATGCTGTGATTTCATATGTATTGGTTACTAAGGGGGCGCATGAAACCACAACAAATGACAAAGAGTAAAGTAGGTTCTCATTTAGTGAAAGGAATCCTCTTACACCGGGGTATAAGATAAAGGTTGATGTAGTACTTTCCCTATCAACGGCCACCATTTTTTAACACAATCATTAAGGTGACCCCTGGCCTTTAGAGGCTTGGAACAGAATATGGAGAGAAAAGCAGGCCAGTAGAAATCTAAACCTCCTCTGTAATATCAGCAGATTAATCTCAGGACATACAGTAAAATGGTAACGTGATCTCATTATGGCAAGATACCAGCGGCCAAGGAAGGCGTGTGGTGTTACAGCTATTTGGACTACCAATCGGGCAAGTGAAATACAGAGGGGCCTTCGATTGGTCCAAAGTAAGGAGGCTTTTTTTTGCTGAACTCAAACAACAACATCTGGTTGGCAGGGGACAGCGGTGGTGAGTGAAGAGATGGAAAGGGGACTGAGAGGGGGAGAGACGAGGCAAGAGCAGAACTCATACGGGGGAGAGATACGAGCTGAAGCCAGAACAGGGTGTCATTATGACATGTGAAATCTGATCGCTATGGTTCTGCCCCTGTGTTTTCTAATGAAGCCCCGGAGCTCTATCACAGCTGAGGGCTGGCTCCCATACTAAAAGCATCTTGTAGTCTGCCTGACAATCACCTCTGTCTCTTCAGCAACCTCAGAAAGATGTCTGCACGGCCTCACTTTTCAAAATGTAAGAAGCGAGAGTTCGACTTAGGCGTCACAGTTAGACAACCTCACTTGATCCGACTCTTCAAGTGTCAGTTTGCACAGCTACCCAATAAACTCAAGGGCGCTGGCACAGCATCCATCTGCCATTATCCAAGACAATAAACACAAGACTCTCCGATATATATTGTAAACTTGTCCATAAAGAGAGGCTCAGTTCGTTGGTTAAAACATACAAATCTCTCCATGCCTGATGAAACAGAAACATTTTCGCATGGCTTGGCAAAAAGTGAGTATAGAAAAGCAGTCTGCCGTGCAACCAAAGCATTGTGACTGTTAGGTTGTGGGGGAGTGATTGCCTTTCAAAGTGACTCTCACTGTCTGTGCCCTCCACCTTCTTCCCCTGCTGTAACCTTAGAGCATTGAGGAGTGCCAGGTTACCGGGATTCTCTATCTGTGGCGCCATGCTGTTTAGTGACCGCGCACATACTGTGACACCTGTGATTAAGCTCGCCCTGTATATGCACAAATGTGTATTTGTAAACATTTTCCAATCGCTGGTTAAACATCATTTAAAAGTAATTAGCAGGTTTTAATGTAATTTGTGCAGAACACCACATGGGTAGGGTTTGTCATACCAAACAAAGCAACAGAATTTATAGAGTTTATTTAAAGTCAATTTAGCAGATATTTACTTGTCAATCTTTAAAATGCTCTGATGTACAAAATTTCGCCAATGGGATACTAGTGGCATGATTTCTGCTGATGTTTGAATAGGACATGGAGGTGCGGTAATTGCAGTCCTTTCCTCCACTGTGCCATATGCCAATCATAACAACACCTGCTGAAAGTACATCTATTGATACTTGCCTTGTCAAGTAACAGAAACTCTTACCTCAATCCTTTACTTATTCTGATCTCGGATTCGTAGACATCGCCTCTTCAGAGCTGGCTCCATGTCTCCCGTGCTGGGCAAATTAGCAGGGCTCCGCAGGCTACCCTTGTCCCTGAGTTTGGGCAAGAGCAGTGGGGTGGTGGTCCCACCTGTCTTTGGTGCGGTTGGCAGGGCATAAGCATGGTCCTCATCGGGAACATGGGGGTCCTCTCCTACATCCCCGACTACTGCTAAGGGCTCTTCTGACTGACTGACTGGGCCCTCAATCCGTACTGGGCCAACAAGAGAACACTTGTTCTCTTTGATGGCCTCAAGCTCACTGATCGTGGGGTCAGGGAGGGGAGCTGTTACTCTCTGTGGTATGGAGGAGTCCGGACTGGAGGGTGTGGATGAGGAGGACATCCCATTTGGACTGTGGTCCTGACATTTCGGGGCAGAGGATGTGACATCATTTGGGTGACTGCTCCTGGTGGGGCTGTGTGGGGTGTGTGAAAGTGGTGTGTGAGAGTCCTGGTGGTGGTAGACAGTGTCATGTGAAGGGGACTGTGGTAGAGGAGGGGTGGGTCTGATGATGTCGTGAAGCCCTGACCTGGTCACCTGCCCAGTTCCTGACTCCCCCAGCCCTGATAGGTCCACCACTCCATTGGCACTGGGCTCCAGCTTCATCTGGGTTCTCTGAAGTACCCTTTGGATGACTTGTCGGTCTGACTGCTGCTGCTTATAGTCTGTCAGCCCCTCTGAGTACGGGGCAGAACAGGGTGATTCGCTGTACTGTGCTCTGGGAGAGGATGTTGCACTGTTGAGTGTGGATGTTGGGGACGGGAATGGCCTCTCTGATTTAACCCAATCTGTGTTGGGGGCATTTGGCGAGGGGAGCCCTTGAGTCAAGGCTCCAACCATTTTGTTGGCTAACAACCTGCTGTCCCCTTCAGTGATCCCTGGAGATGGGAGCCTGGTAGCCCTGGATCTACCCCTGTCCACCCCCTCTGGTACAGGTTGGATAACTCCACTGTGACTTGGAGTTTCTAAGGTCGATTTAGAGGGGACCGGAATGGGGATAGGAATGGGTATGGGAACAGGTAGGGGGACGATGATGGGATAAGGGACCAGGACAGTGGGTTGAGGCAGGAGAGGGCTAAAGGAAGGAATACCAAAGTTCATTATGGGAGGCATTGGGACGGGACCTCTTGGCAACATATTCAGGGGAGGAGAGTGCAAGCCAGGAAAGTAGGCTCCTGGAAAAGGGTGTATCAATCCAGGGGGATTTATGGAAGAGGAGGTGGGGGGCTGCAGGTGAGGGGAGTGAGGGGGTCTGTGGATAGGGCTGGAGGGGGGACCTGGGTGTCTAGGAGGGTTGGCAAGGGGACTTTTCAGGCCCTGAGCATGAAGAGGGGGTCTGATGAAGGGGATGGGGATCTGAGGGACTGGATGATGTTCCAGAGTGGGGCGGGGAGGAGGTGGAGGAGCAAGGGGAACAGGATGGGTTGACACCTCCACAGCAGGTGGAGGTGGAGGAGGCTGAATGGGCCTCTCTAGGGTTCTCAGTCCGGAGACAGGGACCTTAGAAGAAGACGAAGATGATGCCTCTGAGGAGGAAATGGATGTGGATTCTGCTGATCCATGGATTAGCGCAGGGCCTTTAGGGGAGAGGTTTCTATGGCGGGCTTCCCCTATGCTGTTGTTGCTGTTCCAAGACTCAGGAGTGAGTAGCTTTTGGCCGCTGACGGTGCTGTCCACCCTCCCCTCCTGGCTGCTTCTGCTTGGACTGGAGCTGGTGCTTGTCAGAGCTGCACGGGCTTCTCTGTAGAACACATCCATCTTGTACTGATTAAGACACTTGGTGCTGCAGAACTGGAGCCGCTCCTCACCAGATCCAAAGTCCAGGTATTCTTTGGTGTGACGGACATGCTTGCACCAATCACATACCTGTGGCACAGGGGAGAGAGACTGTGGGGGGTCATTTAAGTGACAGATTCTAGCTGAAAGCTTGAAGACCTGTACAGTGAAGAGAAAGACTGACACACACTTCTTAAAGTATGAAATGAAGGCTATATTTATATAAAGCTGTTCTAATCTTGTAATTTCATAGTGTACTTATATTAATAAATTGCACTGGAAGACAAAAGATACATTGATAGTGCCCTCTTACTCTGACATTGCTGTTTATTTTCAACACCAGTCTGGGCGAGTCCTCTGCATGGGGGTGCTGAGGGGATCTCTCACCATGGAGGTCTTCATCTCTGGCCTGACAGGGGAAAACCACAGTGTGATACATACGGAAACTTTTGTGAAGCAGTTTGTCAGACCTGTATTTGTTGGATTAATTCTCAGATTCAGTTGTTTTAAATCAAAGTACAATCCCGGAATCATTCAGTGGCTAATAAACCAAATTTGAGCTTCTTACATAAGAAGTGCAAAAAATAGCTTACAATGAATTGCCTTGTCATCAAGATTAGAAGCAGTTTGAACTTTACACATGGTATCAAACCCTAAAGGGCATTACAACAAAGGAAAATTACTTTGTTGTGAAACAGATATGTTCCTGCAACTGAGCAGAGAGATAATGCAGGTGATGTATTGTCATGTTATTAATGGCCTTGCCAGTATTAATATAGGAAATTCCTCTTGATTCATGTAAGCTGATCTGCTGTGGATCTGAGTGCTCCCCCATCTCTGTGACCCATTGAGTCGTGTTGAGTTACGAAACATGAGGCAGCTGAAGGTAAGGTATGCACTGAAAGTGGACACCTCGCCCCAGGCCTCCTGGCCTTCCTCTCAGACAAGCAGCAACAAGCCAACGGCAATGGTTTCCTCCCCGCCTCAGAAAAACTAGAGACCTTGTTGCAAACAGAGTTTGTTCGGCGCTCCTTTTTGTCTCTGTCGGCCGGTGAATAAACCAAGCACAGTATAAACAACGGCGAGGGTGAAAGGTGATACAGCTGCATGTCACCTCACACCAAACAGGGTATGTGTCTATTGTAAAGGAAGGTGAAAAATCATGGCAGTGAGCATCAGAGCGCTTCACTCTGGCTGCTGCCTCTCTGTCCTCCAGCCTAAAGCCACTTAATGGTCCTCCATTAAGGTGAAACTAATACTAAGTGTCCCCCACAAACTTTGACCTCCCTCCCACCGTGTCTATATTGGCTCCTCCATAAGAACTAGAAAGTGTATTCTCAGAGACAACTCCTCCTTTTTAAATTCCTGTAAATTAATCCATCGGCTATGACCTCACTGGATCAGGAGTATCGGTTTCTGAGGGTCTGTTTACCTGCCAGAAACCACTTGATGATTGGGTCTCAGAGGTTGAAAGAAACTCTGTCCCTCTGCAGTACCTGTATGTGCATGTACATGTGCTTGTGTGTGAACTCAAGGATATTAACTCATCACCATATAGATATCAGGATTTGCGACATCAGTCCAAGAAGGGACGAACCACAGCTGAATGCTTGTGACCGCCCAAAAGCGTTTTGTTTACCACTGACCTTATTGCGTTTGAAGTAGGCTCTTCTGCAGGCAGCAAAACACTTTTCACTGCAGAAGCTCTTGAGCTCGGAGCCCATGCATAGGGAGTAGCGTTTTACACCTTCCTTCTGGCACCAAACACACACGATCTGAACGTTTTGTACGTCTTCCACTGCAGAGTTGAACCAGAATTGGAGAGGGACATAAATGAGTACAGTTGGCAAAGAAGGTTGATCCACAACTTTGATAAAATCTCACTTCTGAAGAGGTGTGTGTCTTATTGATTTTAGATAATTTTTCCATCTCACCAGAGATCAAGAGAAGTGAGTGAGGTTTCTACTCTGTGAACAAAAACTGAATGTTTAGGTAATTGTCTCATCTGGCTTCAAAATTCCAATTAATTTGTGCAAATCCGACAAATCAATTCCCTAAAAGAGTCTCTTTTCTTTCAGAGATCCTCCTGCATCCCTGTTATACATTTTGTGCACCAGATTTGTGCATCTACAGTGCAGCTTGCATGTGAGGAATATATTTTGTATTGGCTTGACTTGGAACTCCAGCAGGCTGAAGTGAAACTGAGGTTCAAGAGTTGACCTTGAAAGTTTTATTTTAGGGTATTTACATTCGTACTGGGTGAACATGATCATCAGCGCCACAAGGACATCATCAAGTGCTTCCTGCTAATTTTTAGGAGTGCGAGACACATACAGGTTCACACTCTGCAAGAGAGAGTGATACACCTTCAAATCATCAACATTTGATCGATAATACTGTTCCTTCTAGTTTGAGTGTGTTGGAGTTCACAGTTCGAACAAGAAGATGGTATATAGGCTAATGTTAGTTGGTGCACCTGACTGTACACATACAATAATATAATATTTCCCTCTTCATGGGGTGCCCACATACCTGCTGATGGCTTTATAAGGGGAACTATGACAGGGGCACTCTTGTGCTCCTTGGGAGTGGTCAGGGATGAACTTGTTGACGAAGAGGACGGTGAAGATGAGGGAACACTGGACAAGTCTCTCTCACCACTCTTCATGGCCAGGACTGAATGAGTGACCTTGCTGTCCAGGCTCTTGTGCTTTGGCAACGAGTTCTCTACAAGAAATAAACATAATGTAATCGGATGACTCGGACTTTCCCTGTAATGAAATAGTATAAATCCGCTGCGTGGCTAACATGATACTGTAACATCTTTTTCACCAGTGAAAATGCCTTTCTCTTACATGTACAACAAGCATGTTGACAAACAATAGATTTGTCTGAATGAATGAAACTTGAGCGGTTGCAGCTACAGGTGAGCATGTCTAGTGAATTTCAGCAGTAACTCAATGTCTGGATTAAAAACCTGCAGAACCTGCAGGACCTACTGTCAATTCCGAGGTGTCAACATTTGCCCTCACCTTTTAGCACTGACACATGTTGGCGCCTCTCTCTGTAGTTTCTGATCTCATTGGCCTCTGAATCTCTGAGGTCCACCTTGTCGTAGCCGTACCATCCCAGGAGCTCATTCATGGTGCTTTCTGCAAACGTCTGCATGAGAAAAAGAAGGCAAAAGAAATCACTGATTAATGTGCTATGTAACAGGATAGGGTAAGTGAGCCATAGCCTGTCTGCAAATGGGAAATTGTGACCGTACATCTTAGGGTTGTTAGTGGAACTTTTTATCCTATGTTAAACATAATCAGACCTTCCTACTCTGAATCAATGCGAGGGATTCTTTCTCAGCCCCAGCCCTGTTGGAGAAATGAATACGGGCACAGTGGAGTACAGTATGACGCTTTTTCCATGATGTATTCAAGTTGTTTACTCTTGCTAAATCTGAGACGGAAAGGTTTAAAACCTTACACCAGTGTGAAATCTATGAATCATCCTTTGTTTATCTCCTTTAATTGGAAAAAAGAGGGAGAAAAGAAAACTGTTCTCCACAGATGGGATGTGTGGTCTCTCTCTCTCTCTTTTTTTTATTACGACCAGATGAAAAAACTAAAAAACAAAAAAAAAACAAAAACAAAACACAAAGGTCTCTCTCTTTATCCACCCACCTCTCTCTGTGGCTTTGGGAGAACTGGATTGGCAGAGAAACCTGATCCGCAACGGGCAGAAATCAGAGCGGGACACCCAACACCACAGTGAGGTCCCACGGTTCTCGGAAATGCCCCACTCCTCTCCCTTCTTCTCTCTCCTATGTCCACCACACTCCCTCTCCTCTCTCTCTCTCTCTCTTTCTCCAGCTTTCCCTGTCCCTCCCTCCCCCCTCCCCCTCCACCCGCCTCCCATCTTCATCATCCTCCCCTCCACCCCAGCACCTTCCAACCCTGACACCCGACACAACTCTGCCTCTCAGGTTTCACCCTTTTCCAGCACAGCCAGTCTGCTGTGGTGGTGTTGTAGTGCTGTAGTACTGACTGCACATTCTTTCCCCTGCTTTCCTCACTCCGACCTCTGCTCTGCACTAAGGGCCTCAAAGAAATGGATCTCTCCCTCGCTTGCTCACTTTCTGCTGTGTGTGTGTGTGTGTGTGTCTGGGAGAGTGTGTGGGTGAGTGCAAGCAGCGGTATCATATCCAGCTAAATATGCCTAACGATGATTAAAGTTAAGTATCCGATGTCTGGTGCTGTGCTCCGGTCTGACGTGGAGGGAGTAGGTCCAAATGTGCCGTTGAAACAGATGTATTACAGAGACAACACAAGGCCGGACCTCAGCTGAGCAAGAAAGCAGTTGGCCTCCCCGCCTTCCTGTCGGCCTTTCCTTTACTTGTCTGTCTTTTGCCCTCTTATCATTTCATTCTTTTCTTCTTTTTATTAAAAAAAAAGGTGCACATCTTTGGGTTTCACTCCAAAATGAAAGTGTTGTATGTTTCCCATCATGCCTAATTTGGGCATTGTGGTGTTCCCCAGAGGGACTACGCTGATGGCAGTTCTCCTATATGCATACAGCCTCAGTGTCATTTAGACTTTCTGTTTTCTCGTTAACCAAAGACGGGGCAAATTTTTTTCTGCACCCACCCCTCCACTTCCCACAATGTTGTTTTTGTTTCTTTTTGGCAGTTCAGACAAACATCTGCTTTGTGAGAGTGACAAGCCATATCCCAAACCACAGAGAGAGTTGCAGCCAAAGGCAACAAACCGGGGCCGACCCTGAGATTCAGCCCAGGCAGGCTTACATCAAGCGGGGATAGCGTTTCACATGTTTTGATTAAAATTAGTTAAGTTGTAACACTACACCTCCCCTGGATATCAAACGCTACAATCCAAACCACTTACACAAAAAGAGCACATTTCCTCTCTCACGAAAGGCCAGAATCCCCCCCCCCCCAAAAAAAAAAATTGCTTGTCTTTTTAGATTTCCCAGCTCCTGCTTGAAGGAACCTCAGATATCCTTTACCACCACAGTCACAGTCTTAAGGCAGTGTCCAAACCCAAACAAAGCAGACAATCCATGGATTAGTTTCCATGCAGTAATAGGCTCATAATGGTGGGAGAGAAACATGTCTGCTGGTGTGGTTGAACTTATTGCCTGTGCAGCAGCTGTCCATCAAAGCAGGCAGCAGAGGTGAGGCTCTACAGTGAACAGTTATACTCTGATAGGAACTTCAGTTTGTCCCCCCCCCCCCCCCCCCAAAAAAAAAAATTAAAAAAAATAAATCAATAAATGAATAATGGTGTGATAGTACACTAGTGTTTTCCACTGCGTGCTGAGGAAAGGCTATTTAGGACATAAATGCCCTCTCTCTTTTGTGAGGCATGAGGGTGAGCCTCTGTGGTGGAGCAAGTGTGGGCACCGCAGGAGCGGGGAAGAAGTGACGCACATCTGGATCTCCGCTGGACATTAGAGTGTGCGCGTCCGGCCACAGCTGGCCTGACATGGCGTCATTAGAAAGCAAAAAGCCAACCTACTGTTGGCCTACTGCAAATAGCTACAGCCCTAATGAGAATGAAAAGGCGCCCGTTCTCGCAGAACGAGTGTTTTATTTGGGAGCTTTGCTTCAGTTGATGCTAATAATAAATATTTATTTGTTAGTTTATTGTCTTCTAAGTGGACAAACTATGTGGAAGACCCCAGTGCTTTTCTAAAAAACTGTCCAGTGAGTTATGATTGCTTACATAAAAGACACAAGGAGAGCATTCATTGAAAACAAACACAGTGTGTGTCTGATTATTCCCAGCTCGGATTTGTGCGCAGTTGCCTCTCGCTCTCCTTCAAACTTTGCTTGCGTAAAAACAAACAAAAAACAAAAAACAGTTATCCTGGTTCAAACAGACGTGTCACCGGATGTCACATCTAACAAACTTCCTCTCACCTTCATCTCCTGGTTGATCTCCCTCTTTACGGGGTGCGCGGGTTTCCTGCTGCGTTTATTTTCCGGTGGTCTTCCTTTCTCCATCTCTGGCATAGTCCTGGTCTGGCTAGATCCAATCCGGATCAGGGTTGTCTCGGCAGCTGGAGCTGTTTTTGAGGTGGAGCAGAGTGGAAACTGTCACTCCCGGTGACAGCGGCTGTCACTCCCGGACGCCGGAGACCTTCATCTGAAGCTTCACACCATTTGAGTTGACTGAACATGCGTGCGCTCCGGGCTGGAGGCTCCGCCGCCGAACAGTCCACACTTCGCTCTCTGCCGCCGTCAAGTTACCGCCGAAGGCTAGAGCTGTTTTCCGGGCAACACTTTCAAAGTAAACCTCCCTAATGACTAACAATTAGTGTTTTTTTTTTTTTAGACAAACGTGAAGAATTCCGCCGAGAAGCTCTGATAATTTTTCTGACAGCTCCATTTATAAATAAGCGGAAACATGTTACTGTAGGATCTCTCTCTGAATAAATAATTGTATGTCCACGTATTAACACGTATGTCTAAATAAATCACATAAACTTATACAGGTTTTTATGGTTGAATTCCCCTCGTGATAAATAAACTATATATCCATCCATCTAACTATCTATCTATCTATTTATCTATCTATATGCATTTTGATTAGTCATCGATTTATATAATTTTAAAACAAACACACACACAACCGAGTACCTGAACAAGAAACATAATGTTTTTGAAGAAATATTACTGACACATTAGTAATACTATTCCATGACCATGGTTTAAAAGAATAATACATTTCTTTGAATAATGCGTTTAATGAATTGATTAGCTCGCTACCTTCCCCTTTTATTGTGAAAGCTAACTTTTCCGGCTACCTGTCCGATCTGTCCTGTCTCTGTGCAGCTTGATAGAAGGAAGGGAGGGCCCTGTGATTTGGTGTAACCCAACACCTGGCGCCCACCCCTCCCAAATCTCAACAGATACATTTCATCAGGAATGCGAAGACTGTGTTTTATCTGAGGGGACACAGTACAAACACTGTCTGTATACTCTTGTCTTAAAATAAAGAGATGAAAAGAGTGCTGTGAGTTAAACGATACCATGGCAGAATGTCTGGGCCTTTCTCAAATGGCATCTGTTTGATCACCGACCGTGTGTGTCCGATTGTGTGTTTGTGTGTGTGTGTGTGTGTGTGTGTGTGTGTGTTTGAGAGAGAGAGAGAGAGCGTGTGTAGAAAAAAGACCCAAAACACCTGAATTGTCCAAATTTGCCCTCTGAGCCTGGAGGAAAATCTCCACAGGCCTCAGGGATGGGGCGGGGGGCTGCAAATAAAAGCCTTGAACATAAACATTTGTCCCGGGGTTATTCCTGATGGTAAAGCGCGCAGGAGGGGGGGTTGTTACAGTGTCATATTTCCTCACTGGTGATGAAAAGATAGAGATGATCAAGTTGATGTCAGAAACAGACATCAGTGTGACTTGAGGGGGCTTTTATTTATCCACCATCTGGTCTCCATCAACTTCTGGTTCAATCAACCTATCTATCTATCTATCTATCTATCTATCTTTGTCCTTAAATGTCTCTCTCTCTCTCCTTGCTGGACTTTCACTGGGTCATCCTCAGACAGTGTGTTTGTGTGTTTGGGGGGGGGGGGTAGGACAGTCTCTCTCCTCCCCATCCCAGCCTCTCTCGGTCTGCTCTTGTTGGAGGAATCCAGGGACCACGCTCGTGTAAACAGAAACCCGATCCGGGGAGCAGGACTTGGGTTTCGCCCCCTCATAGACCCGCTGATGACACCCGATCCGACTCGGCTTTGGGAACAGGGCTTATCTGATGCCTCACAAAAAGCCCCCCTCTTTTTCTGTCTATAACAGCGCACATCTGGTGCCTCTGCAGGGAGCACTGTCCCTGTAGGTTTCTCTGGGGGGGGGGGGGGGAGATAAAACCCTAAGAAATCAACTTAGACCAATGACAGAGACGTGGAGGCTGTTTATGGGACTCAAACTGCAATCCACAACATCTGGACTGAATCATAAAAATTTGCCACTTTGTGTATCATTGTTATTGTCCAGGGAAACGTGAGTACAGTTAACTGATCCTGTCCGTTTAGGGGATGATTGAAAATGTTGCTGTTTGTCTTCAGCATTAAAGCGGATGTACAGTGTGATCCCAGTGTGGTGGACGGTGAAG
Organism: Remorina albescens; assembly: GCA_034769265.1. Lineage (NCBI taxonomy): Eukaryota > Metazoa > Chordata > Actinopteri > Carangiformes > Echeneidae > Remorina > Remorina albescens. Next base: position 14,736,013 of record CM068483.1, read on the forward strand.
GGTAGTCACCATAGGGGGGCGATGTCCACCCATAAATTCTGTATAGTTGTGCCCCTGAATGTAGTCCGGTGTTTTCCCTGCGTCAATTTACATGCAAATATAGTTTTGATTGCTCAGGGCATCTGAGTTCCGATCCGGTGATCAAATACATTGAACTACAAATTCCTAAGTAATTATAAATGTAGCATAAATGTGCTTTGCATTTATATATCGAAGTCGGAAGTTCAATATTTCCTTCCAACTTCCAACAGCACAAAGAAGTAATTCTTCCTTCATTTCAAAATTTTGCATAGGCCTTCGTGTGAAAAGGAACCTCAATATGTAAACATGTGTCAGAATAAACTTTATTCAAGCACTGAAAATCGGTCTGTGTGTACTCCAGAAAATGAAGAGTCTCCAATAAAAACTTTGGGGAAAGCTGTGAGACAATTTTCCTGTCATGTTTAAATCTAAATCAAAAATTGAACCAACACTGCATGTGGTGATTAACCAACCTGGAAAAGGCCTTTGCTCACTGAACCAGCAGTGACCCAGACATAGCAATACATAAACTCCAACTTATAATTTCATCAAATTATCATTATATAGTCAGTAATCATACATTCTTGCAGGGTTGTTGCTCAGACTAATACTAAGTTGCTGCAGCTAGTTTGTGTACCCATGTTTGTGTAGCCTATGAATATGTATTTGTCTTTAATGGCTGTAAAGTTAAATGTTATTCCAACTGATTAAACTCCTCCAATAACAACAAATTATACATCAATTATCTAATAGTTGCTGTGCCAAAACTGTAGCTGACTCCAAATATCCACTAGTGTATTGGCCAAAACACTAGATGTCGCTGATGCCACACTGACCCGGTGGAAACTGTTCAACAGGTTGGAGCCTATAAACTTTTCAGTTTTTTTTTGTTGTTGTTGTTGTTTTTTGTTTGTTTGTTTGTTTTTTCTTCATCTCTTTATTTTATCTATTGTATTTTGGTTTTTCTGTTGGAAGTTAATGTTCTGAAGGCTGAAGGAGGAAGATGATCATCATCCATCCCAATCACCCATCTAAACACCCATAGGTGGAGCATTATCACCATGGCAACGCAACGACTTGCAGGATCGTGCAAATGATCGATTTATTTGGCCAATTTGATGCGATGAAGGTAAAATCCCTCACTGAGTGGAGCCACTGAGCCAGGCACATGTTAATAATGTACCCAATCATCCCAAAAAACGAGTGATTACCTCCATAAAGTGACGATGGAGCGGTCAGATCCTTGATAGGCCACAATGCATTTCCGTAATATCTCCTATTACAGCCTCTGTCGGGCCTGTGACGTCACAGAGCTGCGGTATAAAAAGCCCGGTCTGATGCAGCGTCCACATTAGAGGGGTGCAGCGTCTGTGGGCGAGTCTCACCCATTTGGATACATTACTGCAGAAATATACTTTAAAAAGCTAAAAAAAAAAAAAAAAGGAAAAATCTGAATAAAAGTAATAATAATAACAACAATAAAATGTCCAGAATGACGACCGTTCCGATTGGAGTGATTGTGTTCGCCATATGTTTATCAACACAGGTAAGATTATTATTGTTTTATGTTCTTCTGCTTTAAAATGTTTATGTGGCTGTAGAATAGATCCTGTACATTTAAGTAGTGGAGGGTGTTTGTTGAAAGGGGAGAAGAGAATTATCTAGTTATATTGGCAAGAAATAGTCTGACTGGGTGGTGCTTTGTGGAATGTTTCACTGGACTCATAATGTTTCCAGATAGGCTTATTTAATTACTTGCCAATAATGAAGTGATGGCTGGATTACAGCAAGTTAGACTCGAAGCTATTTTGGGAAATGATTATGATTCGGAAATGTAGTCAGTCGATTTTAAAATGTATGTGAGCCTTGAATTAAATCACACTCCTAGTCATAATGAATATATATATATATATATATCCACAGGTATCTCTACCACTTGATTAGGTCACACTGCAGGGAATTAATGATTCAGTGCAGTATATTGTCTTCCTGAGCGAAGGTGGGGAGAGAATCTAAAGTTTCTTTTTGGTGGGTTTGCCAAACGAAACCTGAGCAGGTGCAGCAACATCGGTGTCTTCTGTGCTGTTAAATCCTCCTAGGCAGTTTACAACATTTTCTTAATAATAACAGTGAGAGTGGTATTGATGTAAAATTTGCCAAACACTGATTGACATTTTAGGTAATTCACACAGTTTTGCCATAATCTCTGTATTCTTCATGAAACGTATTCCCCTGTTTTGAAACTTGATCAGTGAATTTGCAGACTTTTTTAAGTATCTGATGACCTCTTTATTTCCTTTCTTCTTCTTCTCTAACAGGTGGTCTCCCTGAACAACACATCCACCGTGGGGGGCAACAACACCTCTCCCAACACCACCATGGCTCCAGGAACCTACAGCAGTTCACCCAACTCCACCAGTCCTGGTGGAGCTGGCGTCTCGCTGCACCCAGGCACACTCTCTTTCCTGATTCCCTTCATCATAGCATCATCTCTCCTGCAGTGCTACTGTTGAAATTCAGACTTCGACAGAACCCCTCCCTTCCCTGCTTTTCCCCCCTCCGCCTCAGCACTCCTCTCACCTCCCATCCCACAACCCCACCCAGTCCAGCCTCACGCCTCTCTCTCTCCCAGAGACAACAAGACTAACATGGATGGGCTCCACAACCTTCTTCGTCCTCCTTAAATAATAATAAAATATGTAATTCAGGACATTTCTTTTTAAAAATAGGGGGTCTAACTTTCATCTGGATCCCTCCAAACCCCTTGCCCCCCTCCCACTCCCCTTCAGCCTCCTGCAAGGCATCAAAAAGGAATGACGGTGCACACAGTTTCCCTTTTTGGCCTGCGTTTCCATAGTCACGCCATCACATTTTGGAGATGCTCAGGGCTGTGGTTGTCGTGTCACATGTCTTGATTGAAATGCGGACCACTTGAGTGTACAGAGGTTCTTTTTTGTGGCTTCACATTCGCCTGGCAATCAATATCAGAATGATTTTATTGTCTGTTAAAGTGAAATTTGATAGATGCAGAAGGGGATTTTCAAAAAGGTGTAAGCCAGAGGACATGTTTCAGTTGGCTTTCTCATCATTTGGCCCTCCTTTTATTTTTATTAGATATGTCACGGAGATGTATGTGGCTATTAAGTTGCCACAGGACTTGTGTCAGCTTTGCCTTGTGATTTTTAAGAAGTTGTGGTCTTTTACAATGAGGGTTTGATTGACACTCTCCCCCCTTCATTCATGGGTTAGACCCAGGAAATGACTGTATGTGTAACCTTTTGGAAAGGGTTGAAGTTAGATTTATATTATCCCCTTATAGTTTATATTTTGTATAAATGGAAATGTTGTAATGTTTGTCAGTTTGGATATAAGATAATGGATGAAATGACAATGTACAATAAATTATGAAAAATTACAACTAAGATTGTTTCTTGGATTTATGTTTTGTCTTATTTTTTCCTAGAAATGCTTCTCTTTCCTGTGAAAGATCATCTATTGATCTATTGCTTTGCATTTGCAGAAAAAAAAAATCTTTCCTCAATCAAAATTTTTCCTTATAAATTTTATATATTCAAAGGGTGTGGTTTAATTTCATTCATTGCCACTGAGTCTAGACAGTCAGCTGTTGAGCTCAAGGCCAGAGATGGACTCAACATTCCTTGATGGACCCACTGATGCCATTTTAGAACAAAGATCACCCTATTCATACCATAAATTTACATTTATTTTTGTTTCAGGTATGGTAACACTTTCCACTAAGATTCCATGAAGCGCAAACCTATCAAAGATATCTCTATGTGAGTGGGCCCTGTGATGGCAGTGAGTAGCGTGCAGCTCGGAAATGCCTCAGCACCAGTAAAGCCGGCCTCATGACTCATTAGCCTGGGCCATTGTCTCTCAGTCCTCTCTGCACTATTAACCTTTCTCCACACAACTCCATCTCCCTTCCCTTTTAACATCCCTTTTTCCGGATCAATCCATTTACTGTCCTCCACCAGACCGCTTTTTGCAGTGGTTGCATAAATGTGGGTTCTCAAAAGCGACTGAAGTGAATTTCTTTTCCTGCAAGATTTCAGAAGCAGCTTCTGATGTTACACACATTAACAAACAGTGCAAGACCAAAATCAATCCACAATCAAAGATAATTCATCCAAACGGTTTTGTAACAACAATCTTTTCATGTGAAAAGGCAACCAGGAAACATGAATTGTCCCACTGTAGTTCAATGACATTGCCTGAGGTTACGGTACCATTTATTCCAGGTATATAGAGCACAAAATCTAAAAGCAGTCTTTCCTGGATTACTTCCTACATGAAGAATCTGGAGCACAAGCCAGCCCTGAGAGAAGTCTGGCAAACTTTTGCCTAAAGTATATTTTCATGTATCCAAAAAGTCACCTAATCTAAAAATTCATACATGTGTACTTTATGCGTATCTGATAATCAAGCAATTGTCGGGGCTAACACAGCCAAGAGTGGCTTAGGTTGAGACTGTTAGTACAGAGAAAAAAATGAACGAAGGAAAGGCATCTTCATCCAACCCTCTTTGTACATAACCAAACGACACTGCTCCTGAACATAACCTTTCCCAAGTTAATCAGAAATATTGACCACGGCCGTTGCTCCCACTTCTCAAATTTTGATGCCTTAATTCTTTAATTCCTTACTTATCACTTACTTGTCTATTTTATGGGCACACAGCAATGCAACTGGTTAACTGATTATTAAGGCAGGTGCCAAAAGGTTTTGATCAGTTATGACTTGGCACATACACACTGTAATGAAGATAATAAATCAAAATCACACCCCTGACCCACTTTTATTCTGTTGACAATTAGTGATCAACCACTGCCATAAGCCCTGGGTGATAGAACTACATTAATTAAGCAGCTTTCCTCTGTTAAATTTAAGGGAATGGGCCCATGGTTATCAGTGAAGAGGTTGCATGCAAGAAATAAATGTCAGTTGTTGGACAGTCTGTAATGTTTTTGCACTTTAGGAACTTTCCTCTCACATCAGTTTCTTATAAGACTTTGCTGGGTGAACATTTTGTCTCATGGGTGAATTAGTAACTTAATAGCACTTGATTCAGTGAGATGTAACTGCATCCATCCTCCGGTTTTTCCCACTATCTAATCTCAGTATAATACTTGTCTGAGTCATTCCTTTGTAGTGTGGCCTTATGATTTTTCTGTTTTCCTCTGTCACTGCTCCTTCCCTCCATGTAATTCATTCACTTAGCTAAAATTAGAAACAAAACATGACTTAATGTTTGTCTACTGACTGGCCTTTGGGCAGCACGGCGGCATAGTAGTTAGTGCTGTTGTCCCACAACAAGAAGTTTGCTGTTTTGGTTCCCAGGCCTGGGGCCTTTCTGTGCGGAGTTTGCATGTTCTCCCTGTGCTTGCGTGGGTTTCCTCTGGGTACTTCAGTTTCCTCCCACCGTCCAAAGACATCATGTTTAGGTTAACTGGAGACTCTATATTGTCCGTAGGTCAGAGTGTAAGTGCGAGTGGTTGTTGGTCTCTGTCTGTCTCTGTGTGTTGGCCCCGCGATGGACTGGTGACCTGTCCAGGGTGTACCCCGCCCTCACTCACTGTGAGCTGGGATTGGCTCCAGCTTCCCACACGACCCAGAAACAGATAAGCGGTAGAAGATGAATGAGAATGACTGGCCTTTTGAAAACAGACCAGACCAAAGTGGTGATCCACAAGATTCTTGGCTCATGAATTTTGACCACGAATTGCTGAAACATTCGCAAAGCACATCCCAGCAGTCAGATTGTTGATTTTTCCTGCTGATGAAGTTCAGTAGGGCTTGTCTTTTTCTGCTCATCCATTGTGTACACTGCAGTCCTCTCTGACTGTTCTGAATGAGCCAGAGCTCCTGATTCCAGTAACATCAGAGACTCCTCTTCCTGTGTAAGCCAGATTTTTTGTTTCCTGGAAAGATCCATTTGACAGAGGCTAATATCAGTGACAGCAACTACGTAAGTGTTCAGGATGAGATCACTCATATTACAGTAACAGCCAATAAAAAGTCACAAAACAGTAAAGCCCAAAGATACTTTGTGTTTTTAATGCCATGATTGATGGTCAATATAAAAGGTTGCACCAATTATTATTAAACTCTAAATGGTAAAGAGCTTCACTTAATGTTTTTCTTTTCCTCTGTGAGTTCTGCTTCCTTTCTACTCTACTATATCTTGACTCGTCTTATAATTAGCAACCGCATTATTTCAACAACCCTGAATGGCATACAGTCACGTCTCCCTTGATGTGAGGCGTGAAACCCAACAGACCTTTAATCATTGATTGGCTTCATAAATTATTCAGATGGCCGCTAGTGTCGCAGGGACAACAGAACCTCTCTCCCGTGCACATGCATGCACAGACACACACACACGTGTCTACTCCCCCACCCCACGTGGACTCCCTTCTCTTGTGGGCCATTTATACATTTCTTTGTTGTGTACAGAAAAGTGCTACAATCACATGGTGATAATTAATGTAAGTTGGTGTGTGCACATTCAACATTCATCCGTGAATGTGCATACATATATGTTTATATATTTGTGTGGTAGCATAACATGAGATACAGTAGTCATGTTTTTGTTGCCAGCCTGGACTTGTTTCAAGTTTCAAGTGTAGAGACCCAGCTTACTAAAGAGTTGCTATAGGAACAATAACGATGATTTACGGAGAATAAATCTGATATTTTACATATAATTACATATAAATAAGCCCAAAATTAATTTGTATTCACACTTATCCACTTAGATATCTATAACTGAACTTCAGCTGCATATCGTCATGCTCCAACTCTTGTTGTGTGTTCATGAATAATCCATTTCACACCTAACTCAGATGTCACACCTGCGCAGCTCTATGAGCTTGTTTCCCAGTGCCCAACCTGACTCAAAGATGGGCTGATTCATACTGGGCTATGCTCAAGGTCCCTGACGTCTTAAATGTCAGTCACAGAAACTAACAACAGCCACTCACACAGCCTTCACATGGTGCACTCTGTGCAGTATGTCACTTTTCCAATGGACAGAGACTTGCCATTAATTTGCATAGTGGAGAGAAAAAAAGACAACAGGTAGCAGCTGCAGCGAGCTGATTCAAAACAAGCTGTTCTTGCATATTAAATGAAAAGTCCTGCTGCTGCACACTCAGCAGTGACTGTGTCTGTCACTCTGGGTACATAAGGGAATGATAAGGTCCAGTTAATGGTAAAATTAATAGTCAATGCATTGTAGTACTTTCAAGCGCTTTCTAGATCATTTTTAGGCTATTCATTACTGACTGAGTTGTGAGGTTGTAAAAAAAAAAAAACTTGCCTGTTTGGTGTCCTCTCTACTGCTGTTACAAATCTTAGTAATCCTTTAAAAAGTTCTCCCTTACAATAAACCATCACTGTTATTGATTCGGTTTGTGTGCAGCTTTTTCCAGTGAATGAACAGGAGAAGCTACTGGAAGTTTTCAAAGGCCGCCACTCAAATTAAGTATTAACTAATCTAACCAGGATTTATAAATAATTTGTTAATGATTGATGAAGCTATTAGTTGCAGTTTATATTTTATAATAAGTGACTTACTTGTAGAATGAACTTTATTCTTCTACAAGTGATAACACAATGCACAGCCTTTTCAAAACCTAATCAGATAGATATCAGACAGAACAAGAAGAGAAGGTGTCCTAAAAGCCTCAAGTGAAAGACACAAAAGAAGTCATTCAAATAGCAGTGAGTGTGCCAGAGATTTGTTTAAATCCTGCAGTCCTGTCACAAGCAAAAGCCAGGCTTTTCTGAGCTTAAGTGTTTACCCAAGAAACAGAGCAATTTTCATAAATTTGCATTTTCATTTTGTCTGAAATTTGCACAGTTTCTGTCATGAGTGCAACCTCTAAGTTAAAGTTCATAGTTAGAGTTCATCTTTTACTGTACTATACTGAAGGAAATTACTTTTTTCCTCACCACTTTGGATTTTAGTTTATTTCATGTATAGTCCTGAATCCTGAAAGCAAATATAATTAATTCATTTTGGGTTTTTTTCGTTGTTGGTTGTTGGTTGCAATTTGCAATTTGCTTTCACAGCAATGTTAAACTGACTATAAGCTGTCATTAATGATATCAAATCAAATTTTCTGAGAGTTTCTGATTGTTTGTTTTATAAGTTTAGTCTTATAGACCAAACAGGTAAACCAAAAAGGCTAATAACATCAGGATAGGCAGCATCTTACTGCCCAGGTGGACTGATAGTTAGATAGAACACATAAAGCAAAAAAACCCAAAAACAACCCTATAAATTGCACAATCAACCACAACAAGAAAGGCATCATTAAAAAAAGTCCAATACAGCACAATAAACACCTTGCCTTATGGCCAACATGGGCCACACAAACATTTAATTGTCCAAGAGAGAGCAATAGATGTGCTTTCATCACAAAGACAAATACAGAGTTTGTGCTGTAGCATAAATGAGTTCCTGAATCTTTTACTCTCCATTTTATTGCATCTAAAGCAGCATCTAAAGGCCTCTGGTCAGCCCCATTCTACAGGATGTGACCAGGAAGTGAGTAAATGGCTGCCTCCCTCTCCATGACTTCTATCGAATATTTCTACTCTTCCTCACTCTCGCCAGAAAGCTCATTTCACCGAGCGCTCTAATTTTATTTTTATCGATTGCGATGCCAAACAAGACTCAAGTGCAGAGGGACAAAACTATTTCAACAGAGCTCTAATGGAACAAACATCCCCTTTACACAGTGAATTAAAATGAGTGTCTATGAAATAATAATAACAGCAATGATTTGATTTACTTTCCTCATCACGATTGTTCATGCAATCTGTAAAATTACATCGATTGTAAATTAATTCAGAGAAGGAGCAGAGGAAAATTTCCACATTATGACTGATAGAGAGGAAGGAAAAGGGAAAAGGAGGACAAAAGCCTGTGAGAAGCAGGTGAAAGACCCTTCCCGCTGGATGGTTTGCTCTTCTTATTTTCCCACCATGGCACTGTGCTGAAGCTTGTTGCTTTTAGACACAATGATGCTCCTCTTCGCTGTATCAACAGATGCCCCAAGTGGATCAATAGATGGAGGCAGACATCTATTAAGCTGTTTTGGTTCTCTCATTCTCACTAATCACATATAACTTATCAATTAGGACCATAAATGGATCCTCTGTGCCTGATTCATGTCCAATGGCTGTGGTCGCTATGGAAACCAAACAATGAAAAGATGTTTTACATCAGCCCTGGGAAACCGTCTTGTTGGGTAAATGTGCTTCTCCTGTGTCAGATCCCAGTGAAGAGACTGGTTTCTCTTTTTGTTTACCTCAATCCATGGACATACTGTGTGTGATCAGAAAAAGTGAGCTTTAATTGAACACATCCAGAGTCAATATTTGCTCTGCTTTCATGTAAAGTGCCATGGATTTTTTAGCCGCACAAAACCTGTTTAATTCAACAGGTGTAAGAGACCACAGCGATAACCTGATTTCATTAGCAGATCGAGTTGTATCCCAGTTTTGCAGCACCGCTGTCCCTGGCTGTCCCTTCTGCCTGTGGCCATCTATCGCAGAGCATCCTCTGAGAGCAGCTCTCATCTAACCAACTAAATATCTAGGACAAAGCTTCCTCCCTCAGTCTAACCTTTTGGAAGGATACCTGATCCCACATGATGGCACCTGTTTGCTGGGAATAGCTTCCACCCACTGCGCGTCAAAAGAAAACTATATGAGAAGCCCCAGACAGAAACTTACATGAACTAATCCTGTGCACAATGACTGTTGAATAAACTGATGCATGAGACAGAGTCTGTGTGTCTCAGTACCATCTGGCTCACGAGGCAACAGAGAATCAATGCTTTATCTTGAAGCTGCACTCTCCTGTCAGAAACATCTGACATACTGAAAGCCCACAGAAAATTCACATCCATAAAACTGGTTTCCTGCCAAGAACCTTCAGGGGATGTTAAAACCAACAAAAATCTGGCATTTTATTGTTCTGTTTTTGTCAAATTTAGTACGACAGTTGTAACAGGCTTAACAAAAAAAAACTGTTGAATTTGCCTCGGGTTTTATGAACCAGCTTTTTATTACAGTTTGGTATAATTAATTAGAAGCTGTAATTTGTGCAGGTATTTAGTATCTCAATATGTTATCATTATATTCTGAAAACACCAAGTTTAAACCTGGTTGTTTCCATTGTACTGACAATAAGACAGAACAGCTTTCAAAAGCCTCAGCTACTTCAGTGGATAACCAGATCAAATCCAGCTCAGGTGGGAAAAGACACCAGTATTTTTTATCATGTTCACTTTCCGCACTACCATAACATGCCTGGAGTAAACTTGGCTTTACATCTCTTTGAGCAGGAAGCAATAACAACCACAATATCCGTAGCAATGACCACCTGGAAATTGTGTCCTAAAGGAAAATGTTTATGTTTTTTACATCAAGGAATCAAATCAAACTTATATTCACTGAAACCTGATTTTCACATAAAGATAGACCACTTTTTTAAAGAAAATATTGCAATTCAAAAAAATGAAATACATCTATCATTAAGGATCTGACCTTCTATTCCCAGGCATGTATCACACCCACAACTTCCTTGTAAACAGCAAAGGTGGTGATTGAATGTGAATATGAAAATTGATGGTGGATAGGGCAAGGAAATTATTTAAACAACTCTGGTCTGTGTTGTTTTTTTTTTTTTTAAGGTAATACAGGCTGTTCAGTGAAGAAAATCTGGTAGAACTGCTTTACAGTTAGAAAAGCAGAAAAGATGGCAAAACATGACACCAGTGTGCTTCATCACTATGTTGGAAATTGTTCTTCTACATGAACCTTGAAGACTTTTACCTTGACAATATCTCATTATCAGGCTGACAGATTGACTCACAGCCCCTCCACCCTTTCTCCCAGCTGACTTTCCTTCCTACACTTCACCACTGTGCACTGACATTTGTATAATGAATGTGGTTGATTTGCAGATGGCGGCCCAATTAGGAGAAAGTTTAATTGCCTTTGTATAAATGTGATATTCTCTGACACAAAGCTGTGCAGATGACACTTGATTTCAGTGGGTGTAAAGTACATTAGATACAATAATTGAGTGTGTGCAAAAATGAGTCTATAATAATTCATTCATTTGTGAGCTACACATAATAAATGTGCAGGGTTTGTTCTGCAATTTTCTTAAAAATATGTTTGTTTTTCTTTTTTCCCCCAAATTTTATGGTTACAGTTGGATGTGCATAGGGTGCACTAGTTTTTGTTAGTTTAGTGGGGAATTGGAAGAGCCCCCCCCAGGACAGTGAGGACAGAAGTGCATATATTCAAAAAGCTGATGACATTTTCTGCTGTGGAACAGCTGTGGCCTCTAGCAGGGAAGACTTTGGGAAGACTTTGGGCAAAGACTGTTATGACTATAGTCAGAACAAGAGAAATGAAAAAAAAGGTTCTTTGTTACGGTTACAAACCATTAGTTTCTTGCATGTGTTTATCTTAAGCAGTCTGTATAATGTAATGCTCTTAAAGTGAGGACGAGGGCTGTGCAGATGGCAGGGATACCAATGAAAAGACACTGCCAGGAGCAGTAATCTGCATTTTCTAAATCTATTGAACAAAGTGCATATTGTACCATTAATTAGAACAATGGCAGAAAGACAATCAATCAAAAAGTTTGCAGGAGTGTTTTGTATTAGTCGTTGTTTATGTTCTAGTGGCAATTAATCAGGTGAAGATAAAAAAATATATATAGTTAGATCTGTGTATTGTTCTCTCTCTCTCTCTCTCTCTCTCTCTCTCTCTCTCTCTCTCTCTCTCTCTCTCTCTCTCTCTCTCTCTCGCTCTCTCTCCGTATGTGTGTTTGTGTGCATGTATCAGCTTTAAACTGACATCAATAAATCTGATGTCAGCATATACTGTATATTTCTTCCTAATTGCCAGGATAAACAAAAATTGTTCATTATGTGGTTCATTACATTTCCACTGCTGAACTTACTCTGGAGGAAGCCTGAAGATAAGATATTATCTGAGATGAATAGCAGAGCACATTAATTTTCCTGTATTACTGGTATGGACTGAACTGGACTGGACTGGACTGCACTGTGTGTGTGTGTGTGTGTGTGTACAATAGGTATAAAAACACTGGGATATGGGGATACACCCACCTAATTGAATTTCTATACATATTCTCATTATATTTCTGATTTACTGTCCATCACGACATCCCTTTTCAAAAGCTTGTTGTTATTTCATACATTTCCCCTGATCATGCCGAGAAAGCCACCTTACCAAACACTCAGCTGTATCCTGTCAGCATTACAACTGAAATAATGAGCAGGCCTATGTTCATCCACATTCTGAAGCATGTTATAATGTTTGCTCTCTGTGTGTTTGTTGTCTAACCTCCACAGTGCCACAAATCCAAATCAGAATCTCCAGTTACATGGCACATAACCACTGAAGTGGACACAATAATAATCACCATAATAATAATAACTATATTATTACTATGCTGTTTGCCCTTGTTATCTTGCTCATTCAACACACAATCTCACACTTTAAAACAGTCAGGAGCCACTGTTGTCATGCATGACCTATTCAAGAAAAATAATCGGGCAGTTACCAAGGAGAGAAACAAATCTTTCATTCTAAAAATATAATGTCAAGCCCATCTAGTGATTGGCTGTGGTACATGGTCCTCTTCTTTCTCTGTGCCAATCCTCAGAACAAGCTGGTCTGTCACATAATAAACAAGCCTTGTCTGATCATTATCCAAGCAGTAGAGATTCATGCCCAACCTCAATATATACTTACTGTTCAGCCATGGTGTGCCAAGAATCTGAAGAGTTATCTCCTAATTGGTGTGTTTGAACGGGAAGAATTCAAAAGGATGTGGATGACAACATGCTGAAAGAAACAAAAAAACAGAAAATAAATGCTTGCAACAGGTGGGACAGATGCAACTTTGCTATTGAATATTTCATCTCTTTCCTTGCACAGGAGATATTTTACTTCAGGGACGGTTTCAGTCAGCTCTGGACAGTTCTGTCTGCAAGACCACTAAATGAAAGTAGTTCAGAGCTGTAATTTTTTAGAGCAGCCATGTGATTTGGGCCACGGGTCCCAAGATGGAAAGGAGGCCTAGAAAAGCTATACATGGTGTTTCTGGGAAGAATGACTCCTGAAAAACACCAATTTAAGACAGATGCCTACCACAATCTGACCCAGTCTTGTCTTAGATAGCTGGTTAAGAAATTTCCATGGGTCAATATTTTTTCAGGTTGCTGCCCAATAAATGCAACCCTATACTCCCAGTATCACAGAACTGAACTTTATTGAGGCGGAGCCAGCAATATCAATCATTAGACAGACCCACTGTAATGAGCCAAGATAGACAAAGCACCCAATTTCCAGTGTGTCCTCTTTTCCCCTGGGAGCAGGGATCATAATGACAGTGCTGTTTGTTGCTTGGTTTCATGCTGAATCATGATCACACAGCCACAAGCCCCCATGTTTTCATTTTCTCACTGCTCTCCCTTTGGTTTCTGGAGCAACAGAACATCAGTTCTGCTTGGAGATTATGTAATTTGCATGTGACAAGTGCTTTTTTTATTTTTAACTAATTTTCCCTGCCTATAATTACAATAACATAATTTGACTGAGATGTTTCCTTGTCTTATTATTCATTGGTCATGAGCCCCTCGCAATTGTCCTCAGCAATCCTTCCAGCAGGGCTCTGATTTTCATTTAAAACCAATTGTTGATTGCATGGTAACCATAAAGTGAAGTAACTCCCAGTTAAGTGAATGAAAGGGCTAGCTGTCATGTGGTCAAAGTATCAAGGTGACATCTTGTTTGTGGCTAAATGAATCTTTAAGATATGGTGTTACAAGCTAATATTGTGGAACAATTGCATCATGTAAACATTAAAACAAACCTCATTGTAACCCCTCGTGTATTGCTCAGCCATACACAGATAATGTTTTCTGCCCATTTGCTTATGGTTTTCTTCTCTGAGCTGTGCTCTGTCCATTAGTCTTTGCTACACTCGCATGTATTACAAGCACTCAACAGTAATTTTACTCTTGAGTGGACCTCTCAAACATATTGAGTTATAATTTTTTTATGTACACTTGCATTTTTATGACAATAGACCATTATTGGCACTCAATGGATTTCTCTGCTTGAGCCTGAGTGGAGCCAGTGCAATTAAATTCTTTGTCATCTATTAGAGTTAAGTTTGATATTTTTGGTTTATTAGTGTTCAACATTTCAATAACTAACGCCTCCATTATTGTCTTTATTAGAATTCACACACAATCATCTTTCGATATAATTTTTAAGTTTCATTATATTGACCATACTAAACTAATATTATTGCTTGAAATTAACACTCACAACATCTAAAAGTGGTAGCAATAAAATATGACATTAAATAGTTCGTTACAATAAAAGAAACACGTATTTTACAAATTAATGTATATTCTCAATAAATGTGTGAAATAGGACAAATATTGATTAATAAATATCCTTCGAGTTTCAATACTCTGACACAGTATTGAGTAACACTGACGTCACAGCCTGTTCTTTTATTCTATTGGTCAGAATGCTTAGGTACTGAATTGTGATTGGCTGTCTCAGTGTTTGCTAATGTTCGCTTGTTTATGTAGCCACTTACTCGAAGAAGGAGTGTTGTCTGCTGTTTTTTTTTTTTTTTTTTTTGTAAAAATGGTTGCCCTTCCAGCCAAACGTAACACTCTATAATATATTAAACGTGCATAGAGGCGCTGTCGCTTAAATGTTTTACCTAGTATGTCGACTCTTGTGTATTATATGAGCGACGGTGACATGGGATTGCTAAAATTAGCCAATTAGCTACCTTGCTAGCCAGCCGGTTTAACTTAGTGACAAGAGCTCCTCGCATGTGTTTCATGAAAAGCTGACCTTGGAGACACAGCCAGCTGATTTCAATGGGCTTCGGTAGAGCTATGGCATTAGCAAGGCGACTGTGTTGGTATAGCGCGAAAATGGCAGGCTCGTCCAAACCTTTAGCCCGGGCGCCGTGCAGTTTGTCCTCCAGGAGAAATGTCTGCAGTTCACCTTCAAGACCTCAGAGCTGCATGTCAGCCTGGGTCATTGATCAGTATGGTACTAATGAGGTGTTGAGATACTCAGAGGAAATCCCTGTACCCACTGTCAGTTCACCCAGTGATGTGATGATCAAGGTTCATGCGACCAGCCTCAACCCTCTTGATATATTTATGAGGGGTAAGTGTTGGGCTAAGTTCGGGGACAATATAAACACATTACCTGTGGTTTGCAGTTGGTTTTTCCTCCATACGTGCTCGCTTTCTCAATTCTGCAGGTGGCTATGGAGCAAAATTGCTCAAATTAAGAAGGGATCCGTTGTCTGTGATGGACAGTGGTTGTGAGTTTCCTCTGATCCTGGGCCGTGATGTGTCTGGGGAGGTGGTGGACTGTGGATCTGAGGTCACCCATTTCTCTCCAGGAGATGAGGTAGGACATCCACATATATTTATATATGGAGTGGGTGATATTAATGACACCCTAAATTGTAGAAGTCCATTGCAAAGAGTACAGTTAATAATTCTACCTTTACAGATAATAATATTCTGTATGAATTGGAGCTGTCTGAAAGATATTCATTTAACTAAATGGGAGATTAGAGTACACCCCTACAAACACAAAGGTCTAACAATACAAACAAACAAAACAACTCTATGAAAACCACCCCAGCACAGCACCAACACTTAGTATAACCTGAGGCAAAAACATGCAGTTAAGGAAACTGAAAACGATTAACTTAACTACTTCAATGGTGAATTTGTATTATATCCTGAATCTTGAATTGGTTTGCAGGAAGCTGCAAAACTACTCAAAGTGATTCAAGTGGTAAATAAATAGGAAATGGGAGTATGTTTATTAGTTGTTAAACCAGCAAATGAAATACCAAATTATGAACTACTTTTTTTTTCTGGTTGTTCTCCAATATACTCACATTATTGTCTTCCAAGAGACAGAAATGCAATTAGTCAAATTCAACCTGAAGTGAATGTAATTAGAAAACACCGGTGAAATGTTTCTGCATACAGTTTTCAAGTAATCGTGTTTTTTGTCAAGAAATAACCTTGGAAACAAATAATAATAACAGCTGACTAAAAGCTTAATATATGATTAACAAGTGTCAGAGAGCAGGCTGTAGGCGGTTAAATGTGTATTAGTGTTCATCATGTTAAAAGCCATATTTGTGTTCCAGGTGTGGGCTGCTGTTCCTCCATGGAAACAAGGGAGTCTGGCAGAATTTGTGACTCTTACAGAATATGAGGTGAGCTCGAAGGCCAGTAGGTTTATATGTTGCTGTTATATATTTATCTAACTTAAGACTGACTTTTGAGTTTCCTATTTCTCTTGGTGTTGATTGTGAGCTCTTGTGTAAATTGTAAAGCTGTATTGACTAAAAGTGTGGAAGACGTGCACCCTGTTATGTAGTATGTATGCTGCAGTGTAAGAATTAATTAGGATTAAGGTTGTTTGGTTGCAGGAGCTGCTGTGGCAGAAATTACACAGACACACAAAGTACCCTGTGTTTTCTCACCGTATTGGACTTGATTTATTCAGCAGCCCCTGGCTTGTTAGCTGCCTACACAGGGCCTCTGATAATTATACTGAAGTTTTAAATTGTAAATCAAAAATATTTTTGATGTATTGGTATTTTTCCAACCCCTTCAGCTCAATTCTGGTTGTTTTTGCAGGTTTCCCATAAACCACAATTAGTAAGTCACACTGAGGCAGCATCCATCCCCTATGTAGCCAGCACTGCTATTTCTGCACTTGTCAATGCAGGGGGTCTTTGCAGAGACACCTCCTCAAATAAAAGGCAAGCATAAACAGATGCACAGAACATAAGAAACAGTAAAAAGCCAGAAGTATTATTAACCATTATTGAGCCTGTACTTTGATAAAACAGGTATTTTGATCACACTGTTCTCAGTGGTGTTTTAAAATCTTGCCTTTAACCTGCAAATTGTTAAATGTAACCTGATGTAACTCTTAGGGTTTTGATCACTGGAGGATCGGGAGGTGTTGGAACATTCTCTATTCAGGTAAGTAAAAGTGCTTTCCCCTGGTTGCACTCGCATGTGTGTTTGACTCCCCAAGGGTGTAATGCCACTCATTGTGTCTATGTGTGAATCCCTGTTATCTCTCCTTTCTGCTGCCAGTTATTGAAGGCCTGGGGTGCCCATGTAACAGTTACCTGCTCCCAGAATGCAGAAGGCCTTGTTCGAGGGCTGGGGGCTGATGAAGTGGTGGATTACACAGCAGGAGATGCGGCTGAACAGCTGGGAACAATGGAAAAGTATGTACTGCTGTGTGCTTTTAGAAGGAACCAGACTATCAAACTGTACAGTACGTTATTGGTAAAGTGATGACATTATTTTGCGTGTGTATGTGAAACAGATCAGAGCAAAATCTCTCTTTTTTTTTTTTTTTTAAACTGGCCTTCAAGCTCAGACTGTCATGAAATAGCATTAGTCAGTGTCAGTCTAATAATGCTGCTAATGAAAAGGAATCGTCTAGGACAGCTAAATTTGTGAGCACCTCGGCCCTTTAAACCACACTTAATGTGGTAAACATCTTCCTGTAATCCTGGCACACGGGCTCACTGACTCACTTTCTAGTTTCCATGGATACCAGGGTTCAAGGCCTGAGTGTACACTAGTGCACCCTTCTCATTGCCCCCAAAATAAACCCTGGCTTCAACTAAAGGCCACAATAATCTTTTTCTAACCTACTCTCAGGGTGTGTGTAAGGGTTCTAGCAATATTCACAAGAAAGCATACAGCAGCAACCTTCAATGCATGTGTCTGTGCATTTTTCAATATTTTAATACTTCCTCCACTGGGATGCCTCCAAAGTTGACTTTGTGCATTTGCATGCTCAGGTTTGACTTGATTTTGGACAATGTCGGTGGAGATACAGAGCAGCAGACAATGGGCCTGCTGAAACCCTGGACGGGGGCAAAGTACATCACACTGGTAACACCTTTACTCCTCAACACTGATTCCATGGGCCTATTCGATGGGGTGGTTCATGCTGGATTCACCCTGCATACGAAGGCTATACAGGTAAACATTAGCAAAAGAAACCGTTTAGATAATACTGTTGTTTTCAGTATTCATTACAACTCTTTGTGTTTGGGGTTTTTGTTGTTGTTGTTTTTGTTAAATACATGGAGCATTTCAATGGGTGTGGACCTCCACACCCATTGCCCAGTGCCTCCAAGCTGAAATGGAATAATTTATCCTCACTGGCATGGAAAGAAGGCAGTATTATGTAATGGGTGTACACCTGTTCCAGTAAGGAGACGTCTCTGCTATGTTTTATATCCATTTGAGTTGATCAGATGAATCAAACATTAAGTTGAAAGTGAGAGAGAAAATCGAGTAATAACTTGACTTATTGTTCTCCCTTTGCAGAGGTAGTTTATGCTTGATCTGTTGAAATTTACCCTGCAGGGGTGAAATGAATCTGACTGTGTGCTGCAAAAGAAGAACTTTGTAAGCTTATGTGTTAGCCTGGTGACTGCCCCACCAGCTGCTCTGTTGGTGGAGTGCAGCATGTGTAATGAGGGTAGTGGGTGAATATGCTTGGACAGGGTGGAGCTGCTCTAGGAACTGAATCAATTTGTCCTGAGCAGTGGAGGCACTGGTGACAGCATGGCTGGCAGTGTGCGTGGTGTGAGTTTTGTGGTCTAGACTGTGTGTGTGTGAGTCTGTGTATGCGTTAGTCTAAATGTGGCGTGTGTGAGTGCATGTGTTTGTTGCTGAAACAGCAGTATTTGGTGTTTGTGCAGATTGCGGCTGACTCTCTCCCCCCGACAAATACCAGTGTTTGTGTGTTTCTTGCCAAGCCTCCAGGCCCCTTTGTCCATGGGAGCATACAGCTGGTCAGCTTGGCGAGGTTCAGTTGCAGCAGTCACACCCTCAGCGGTCACAGTGCAATTGAGCCCTCTAGTGTTAGACTCCTTATTAGCACTGAATGATTAAGAAGAATCTTTTTTTTTTTTTAAAACCATGTCCTCCTTTGGAACAGGGTCAGTTTTTCCTAGTAACAAAGTTAGGCTGTCAAAACGAAATCATCTGTTTTTATTTAGTTGGGAACAACCAAAACTGTTCCGATAAAGATAATTCAACTACATAACTACATGTTATTAAAGCAGGGATAATGACTCGCAACTGAGTTGGTTTGCTGGTTATTGCTCATCACCGTCTCTATCTGAAGTGTTTCTGTCAGTCAGGAGTGTGTGAAGGACTTAATCAAACTAAACAATAGATGGTTTTTTCCAAATGAGATTTGGTTGGTAGGGGAACTCAATCAGTTCAGTATGTTACGAGAACTGACTATTTTTTAAGTGCATTTACAAATTAATGGTTTATTTGGTTTCTAGCATACACATCAGGAGTACTCCAACATGTGTTTGTTGTTGTTGGGTTTTTTTGGGGTTTTTTTTTTTTTTTCAGTTTTTTATTTACACACATTCTTGGAAATGTAGGGATCGAGTTAGGACTGCGGTGTGACTCGGTAGACTTTTATACCCCATCAAAAAAAACTGGCAGACTTATTTTGACTCCATTTTGCTCTCTCCTTAGAACGTGATATCAAGCGGAGTCTTCTACCGGTGGGGATTTTATGTTCCAGATGGGCCTGCCCTGGACGAGATAAGAAAGCTAGTTGATGCAGGGAAGGTACTGTATACACATTCTGTGCGTATTAATCACATTATACATGTTTGTCATTTAGAGCCCCTTATACCTACTGACTGGGGTATTTGGAAATCTTCTTGTGTGCACATTAGTTACAGCCTGACAGTGAAATTCATGTTGGGATGGAGTTCATACGACACACTGAATACAAACATACTGTGAATTCCACACGTGCTTGTGTTCAAAGTTCCCCTGTGGCTTTGTTAAAGAATAAGAATTCCCACTGTGATGGTTGGTTGGTTCATTGGTAGCATTCACAGTTGGCTGCTGGGTGATCAAGTCAGGCGCCAGGAGACGGTGAATGGATTTTTGAACAGTGCTGAGCAGCCATTCGCAAAAGCGTGTGGGACCTCTGTCCTTTTGTCTCGGGGCTTACAACAAGCACCATACTCAGACCAGTGGCGGGAAGCCGTTGACACACACACACAGCACCCTGCACAAAAAACACACACGCACGCTTTCTCTGCATGTCCTATTCTCAATCACAAGTGTGGATGGCTTCCAGTGACGCCACTGCATCCCCATTCATTGTTAACGGTAAGAGATGCTGACCAGAATAACAGGCCTGGATGCTCGTGTTGTGGGACGAGCAGAGGATTGTCCAGCCTCATCACATTCTGAACCCCTCCCTCACCTTTTCACATTTACAGCTATGAAAGCAGAGATGATGCAGCATTAGCAGCTTGTAGTTATTTGTCTAACACTTTGAATTAATGAATAATGGTTGCTGTGCATTTACAAAATTAAATAACCTATTTATGCATTCAATCTGAATTCACTTATTGTGTTTAGTACACAAATTATCAGAGAGATATGTGAGTAATTGGCTCAATTCAGTCTGTCAATACTAACTGCTACAAAAACGCCATACAATCAATCCCTCTCTGATATACAAAGTCTCACAATGGATTTCTTAGTTGCTTCATGACTGCCTTTTTAATCTGATATTTTTTTGTTTTTTGTTTTTGATGTATTGCCACAGATCCTGCCCGTTGTGGAGGCCCAGTTTCCTTTTACTCAGGTGCCGCAGGCTTTTCAGAAGCTGGAGCAGGGCCATGCCAGAGGGAAGACCGTAGTCAGGGTGACTGAAAAAAACGACAGACAGGCAGAGGAGTTGGTGCAAGATGCCTGCAGAGAGACTGCTGACTCAGAGCAGCACATGCAGGGATCAGCCAAGCTTCAATAAAGAGCAGAAGCAGAATGCCAAGAGAAATAAACTTCTGTGGTTCTTCTCACCTTTACAAGGAAATATGTGACAGAAGCAAGCTGTAATATTGGAGGATATCAGAGGTCCTGCCGTAGTGCAGCAGACTACAAGCAATCTGAGCTTGTAGTCTGTTGTATCTGTTGTATACATAGCTGCTTTAAATATGTGTTAATAGATGTGTTTATATGTAATTAAGGGGAAGCATAGGCAGCAAATTGGGGTCACAATTTGCATTATTTTGCATTTGGATAGTCGCTGATGTGGATTTGTTTGTCTGCTACCATGAATATACGGAAATGATTCTGTTATCACCTCACATCACACATTATGTACTATTATTATATGTTTGAGGAGGAAACATTGCTTAAACCTTTTGGCAATAACACATGATGAAACTTCAAATCTGAAACATTTGGTTCCGACGCACTCATACCAAAAGGGCAGCCCATTGAACTTATCAATGTATCCAAGGAATGTATTCATAAAAATATTTATTTTGAAGACAAAATACTTGTTTCATTTTGTTGCATGCAGCTGGAAGACATAGTGATTGCATAAAAAACATTAAAATATGTTAACACTGGTTTAAGTTAATGAATAGAAAGCAAAACATTTATTCAATGAAAGTACAAAATACAAACCTATATTACTTGAAGTGTAAAATATGCATTCAAGGTTCAGACTCCACTATTTGCACGCTCAGTGGCTAGTCGTACATTCTTCGGGATTCATCCATGTTGACCTCCTCATTGGAATCTTTTTCATCCACAAGTTCATCCACAGCAAAGGTCTAGCATCTCCCATGGGATACCCCATCCTTGAGCACTTCATGCAGATGTTTATTAAAGCCATTTAGGCAGTGCTGTGCCACCGATAGTACGATAATCCAGTTCAGCACCTTGGTGGTTGTCAGATTATCTCCACATTCCACCTTTGTTGTTGCTTGTTTGGATCGAGTGTGTTCAGAATCACTTGGTTTTTGTCATAGTGATGCCCCCCTGAAAAAGAGGATTCTTGGTTAATATAGATTTTTAAAATATCGTTGTGTAGTGACACATTTTAACCACAAGGTGTCACTGATTAACTTACACATGCTTGACCCCACGACTGTTGTGGCAAACTCATAAGAAGCTAGAAGCTACCTCTCAGAGATTGATGCTCACCTTTGACTTCCAGGACAAGGTCAGAAGTGGGAGTGTAGCGGATAAAGCCCTCAGGGGTGATGCTCCAAAGGTGGATTTGATGGTCGGGCTCTGGGCTGAGACCCATACGGCTTCCTGCCATTGTCACACTGCCACTAGGACTCAGGCAGCACTCCTCTAGCAGCTGGAAGCAGAAGGAGTTGATTATTTCCTCCCATGACTTTAGAAGATTATAGAGAGTGGATTTCACAGAGAGAGGGTTTCACTTATATATTTCACATTTAGAGTTTATAGTGGATCAACTAAACAGTTTGCATGATATGAGAATGGTGCTTAAAAGTGTTTATCGTGCCTTTTGTCTGACCTATCCTTAATTAAAATGCCCTGAGCTGCTTGATTGTTCCATCATTACTCCTTCAGAGCACTATTCACAAGACAAGCTTTCTATCGTCTCTTACACTGAGTAGAAGTATGATTAATGATGGGTGCTTTACCTTGCAGTGGAGATGCCCATTCTGGTAGGACCAAATTTGCTCCAGTCCATCGGTCTCCTCTGTTTCTTGTATCCTCAGCAGCTTGACATCCTCCAAATCGCCGGTCACTGACATCATGAGCCCCGTCTGTCTATTTCTCACACGGAAGTGCACTTGCTTCTACTCAGAAAATACAAACAGAACGCCAAAAGATGAAGATGTTCACTGTGAGATCATGAAGATTCTAGGATTCCATGCTTAGGTTCTTATTAATCTCTACCATAAAATATGATAATTAAAACATAGGATGCTGCAAAAGTCTAAATTAAAACAATGACAAGGAGTGTTGCAGGAAGAAGTCCATCATCTCCATTAGGACATGCTTTTTCAAACAAATGCACAAAATATTTGGAGGTGTATAAACAAGTGAGGCGTAGGTTCACCTTTGAAGTTTACTATTTTTCTAATGCAAACAACCACAAGGCTTTGTGCACATTGTAAAGCATCGGGATGTACCTGCATTAGAGGGCGGAGGGACCCAATCTTTTGCCAGCTGCTGAACTTCCGCCAGTCAAGAATCTCACCAGGTTTCAGCAAAATCTGACCACCTCGATAGTTCACTCCGTCATATAACACCCACCTGGCAGCAGAGAACAGACAAACACACAGTTAGGTTTTATATAATCAACAGCAATGATAACACCAATGCAAGAAATGAAAAGGTTAGATTGTGCTTCCATTTTTTTCTGTAGTGCCATATTAATGATATACAAACACGACCAAGCACAGATATAGTATACTGCAAATTTCCCTGCTGAGGGACTAATAAAGGATAAAAGATTAGCTTAGCTTATTTATAAAATTCTAAGATTTAAGATCTAAATTCAATAATAAAAAGTGAAGGGTGACAATGGTATGCAAAAAGTTCCTTATTATTGAGTGTAGGTGTTTGAGTCCTTTCTACCATGCAGCAGCCTGCCAAAGGTAGCGTTTAAAAATGTGCTGAGCTCCCTGGCTCTGAAAATAAATGTTTTAACTGAATAGCGCTGCTCTTTGGGTGATTGCCCTGTCTCGCCTCCAGTAAGAATGTGCCATCACTGAGCCCTTTATTTCCTCTGCATGGGCTCACACCTACAGTCTGAATCTCACACATCAGCTGCAGGTTTCCACCATCGCTCACTCTGTCAGCACTGTCATGTTGTAATATATATATAATAATATGTGTCAACCCTGGATTCAACATCCAATGAATCTGAATCTATGAAACACCACGTCAATAATTAAAATAACTCTAGGAATCCATCTCTGTCAATGCCTTCTCTATCACTGTAAAACATCTGGATTTAATATTGTTCTTGCAAATGTCTATAAGAAAAAGGTGCCAGACAACTTTGATTTTGAATATTTAAATATATCTCTATCTTTAAATACTTCAACTTTAAACTTAAATACTTTGCTTTCTCCGTGGTGAATTATGTGCTTTGACAGATAACATTGTGAAGTATTGTTAAAGCATTAGCAAACAAACATTGGCAAAGTTAACCTGATACAAAGGATCTATGTATCAGGGATGCCAGAGATCTTGAATAGGTTGACTTGGCAGTTGCCAGCTGCTAAATTTCAAAGAGGTTAAAAGCTAACGTCTGCTTTGAGCTGCTGGGAACAAAGTGGGGGGGGGGAGTGTTAGACATTGTTCTATTCCTGACAGAGAAAGAACAAGTTTCACATCACTGTGGGTTCAGCTTGTGGCAGAAATACACAATATGCACAAACCAAAAGGAGAACTCAGCAGTGGCTGCTTTGCGTTGCCATATTGGTTGTAATGTACTTACATGCCTCCCTCCACCAGCACTGACTGGACCCTGCTACAGCCTCCGGTCAGCTGAAGATTGACCGATCCATCTGTCAGGACCACCCTTTTCCCTCGCAGACCGCAGCGCTCAAACAGGGTGATGGAGGGCAGTGAGAACTCCTGCCAGCCGATGTGATGGAGGAGGAAAAAGGATTAAATAGAGGTTACCATGGAAACAAACCACATGCACACCTACCTGACATTTTTACCTCTCTATTAACTACACCACATAGCTTTTCTCGATCAACTTCTAGGCTGTAGGTAAGTATTAATGGCTCATTTGATACCAGATGGTACTGGGTTTCTGCTTTCCAGCCAACTTTAAAATGCAGCTCCCATATTTTGCCGTTTCAGTGTCCACCATATCTGCCTTTTTAAACACTAAATGTCCACCTGGACACTAAATAATGTGTTTGCAGCTACATTTACCTGCTGTTTGACGGTGCTGGATAAAATGTTAAAACAATGAGAATCAGCCAAAATGTTAAAGTTCCTTCCAAACTGAGCTGAGAGGTCCTGGAAAGCTCCAATTGAGACAAACTGAAGACTTAAATTCTTTGTGTAGTTTTGTAACTACCAATGAATTAATCCTTTCACATTTCAATTTTAATATAAAATATTAGGGCTGTCCTTAACGCATTCATCGCGATCGAGTAAAAGGCCGCAACTAGCGTTGTTTTTTGTTTTTTTTTTTTAATCGCATTAACCGCGTAGCGCTCTTTTGTCCCATCCAGGTACCCTTAACTTGTCGCCTAGCTGTCTGCAGCTTCCTGTTTGGACACGTCACGGAGGTGGACTCGCGTCTGAAAGGTTAGTTTTACAATAAATAAATAAACAAAAAACAAAACAAACAAACTCCCAAACGGCTCACTAGATAAGTCAAAATATGCATTTTGTAAAACGTAATTAAAATATTTCATATTGAAGGCAAGTTATATTTTTGAAGCAGACAATGTGTTCCCTCAGACTTTTGATTTCTAAAAGTCAAGTGAAACCTGCTTAGTAATTTTAAAAACGGACATGAAAGCTGCTGTACCATGCAAAAGTCACATGAGTTTAAACAAGTGATAAAACGTGATTAATTGCGATTACCTATTGAAACTGCAAGTAACTGACAAAAAAATAAATAATTTGACAAACTTAAACTCTAAACTCAGAGCGGTCTGGCAGTATATGGAGAAAAATCCTTGAAAACCTAGCATCCAAATTCATTCATGTGGTAAAATGTGAAAAGTCAAAGTACTTACAAAGCCAACAGTCTGCAGTGACAGGATGGATGAGCTTGGATGAACGCAGCCCATTGCTCTCAGGTCTGGGTAGTTCCCCACGTCTAACACGTACATCCTGCCAGTGAAGTCCTGGCCCTCAAACGCCAGCCAGCTGACAGTCAGGGGTACAAACACAGAAACAGAGCACTTAGATTAAAATAAGATGAAGGAAAGATGGTAGCTGCTAAACATGCTAAACAATGTATGAAATGCTAGACTTTACATGCTGGAGGTCTGAGGTCACCAATTGCGGGGTAAATTACACTAATATGGGTGCTGTATAATCATAAGTGCTAGATATAAAGTATTATCATAACCTGCTGCCACATGGAGCACCTATTATTAAGAGGGACAGTGATAGGCTGTGGTACAGTCCCACAGATATTTTTGTTAAAAAAAAAAAAAAAAAAAAAACCCAGCTGCAATTGTGGCAGATCACTAGTGGAAAATTCAAAAGGGCTTATTTCTAAAATCAGCTTTTGCATGATGGTGATAAGTGTTCCAAATACCAATGATTAAACTCCAATTCTCTATGGTGCAGCATTACTCACCTTCCAGCCAGAACTTTGCATGATGCCACAGAGAAGCCATCCTGCAGGGAAGCCATACCTTCATCCAGATAGAGGACAGAGCCTTGAAAGCCTGGATCAGAGAAAATCTGCACCTGTGGCACAAAAACCACACAGTAAGCATGAGTCACCCACTCTAAGCTACCCACACACCTTATGAGATACTGTAAGACAGATAGTATTTCTGTATGATTGGATGTGGGCTTTCAATTTCAAACACCTACCTTAAACTTGGAAGCATGCTGAAAATCATCCTGAAATGAAACAACAGCTTAATGAAACACATTTGCATGCAATGAGCCGTAGAGAAAGCAAGTGATTAAAGTGACTTTATTTGCATGTTAATGTTATACAGTATACAAACGTAGCAGTGGTGAATGTGCGTAGTCTGGAGAGGGAATGCTATCATTTTTCTCTGCTTTGTAAGTGTCTGTTTGTCATTATCTGGTTTGAAACTCTAGCAGCCTCGTGATGACTCACCTTTGTAATCTAAGAGGTTTCCACTTAGTCTTGTGACAAGCATTTTCCTTTCACCCATTGCACATCAATTTACTCTTGCTTTGCCTGTGTCTTGTGTTACTAATGCTAATCAACTCTCAAGAAATTCCTCAATTTAAAATTACATTTAAAATTTTTGGTTGGTCACATGAAATGAAAACACATGGTTAGGGAATATGAGGGAAGTGAGAATACAGCTTGCCCTTCAATTGCAAAACGGCACGATTTCCAATCACGGAAAGCTAAAATTACAATTCATGTGATTACCTGGATTCAAAAAAAGTCAGGCTTACCAGCAAAACAGGCATTGCTGAGGCAACTCTAGGCTGCAGTGCCCCCCAGTCCTCTGGATTTCCATAGAGGCCTTTCTCCAGGATGTAGGACTCACCACAAAAGCCTGGCTCTTCAAACACCACCCAGCTAAGGAAGAGTAAGACAGAGAAGTATAATTACCCTTTCATTTGCATTGGCATTTCAGAATTATGTTTTCTCTTTTTGCTTGATCTTAATTGACAGAGAAATGTGGTATTTGATGTATCCAAAAAACCACAAGAATTCTAAAAGTGTTCTTTTATTTATCATTTATGAAAACAATTTTTGACCAGAGCCCAGGTTGATAATAGCTTCCCAAATGATGGTATCTCTGGAGTTATGTATTGTATGCTCTCTGTTTGGGAAACAGGGAACGTCCCTGTGAGAGTACGCGCTGTTGTGGTTGACTAAATTGCTTCTCCTCTTCAAACAGATACGGTTTTGAATCTCTTGGGCTGTGTGTGTCCAAACATTAGAGAATATATACAAGACTCCTCAGAAATGTAAAAGCAGCACAGTGAGCCAATCGGAGGCTCAGAGGGCAGCAGCACAAAGTGGGCGAGACTGTGTTATCAAATAACAGGGAAGCAAAACAACTAGAAAAAAATAAACTATCGTCAAAGTCCTGCCTCCTCGAGAGGAACGAAATGTTCCACTTCACATTGTTCGCCATTTTGTAAGTCTCTCCCTTGGGTGGCAGTAATTGGCATTCCATGCTCTGTATTTTATTATTCCGATTTGCTGTTGACTTTGTTTACTTGTACATTTTCTATAGCTGATCATGAAAAAACCCCCAAAACAAAACAAAAATAAACACAGCTAGGGAACAACTTGGACCTAAGAGTGTATAATAATGCAAATGGTTAAATGCAAAACTTCACATTCACATTAATTTGTCATTCACATTCCTTGCAGTCAGTGTCCATGTCCATAAGAACGCCTCCTCCACATCCTGCATTAATATTACATCAATTATGAGCATGTGCCAAGAACTACTTACATTAGAGGGGAGTGAGGTGTGGCAGACTAAACATTAGTGAACTAGGTAATCTGTCTGGACCTGTCAGTATGGGTGCGGCAGCGTCACTGCTACATACATAAGTTGCAAAGAAGTGCAATGGACCGCTTGTGACTTCACTGTAATTTTAACCTGAACTAATTATCAGGTTGAAATGCAGACATGCATCTTAAAGCATGTGCTGTACTGTAAGATGCCAAGTGCATCATGTCAATCAAATATACTTTAACAGAAATATACATTTGTTTCTGTAGTGGAAAGGCAGCTGAGAATTTTGGTACGCAGAGCAATAAATAATAGTGAACTATCCTGTCCTATTTTCCTACATACACTTACACACCACCGATGACATCAATAGATTGTGTCCTCATGCCATAGCCTGTGTCATCCATGTTGATAACAGGTACAGAGAGGTTGATGTTCATTCCCAGCTCGCCAAAATCTCTGTCACTGAACATTTTCAGGTGTGGAGACATGAAATCCTGTAACAAGAACAACACTGTTTGATGAAAATTTGACATCCACAATTGCAGGTGGTAGTATTAAACTTTTTCTACTGACATTTCTGCTTTGGAAGCAGAAAAACAAAAACTGTTAGGCCCAGTATCTCATAATAAGTCAGTGAAATTTATTTATTGAAAATGAATAGCAATAAATCATACAACAAATCAAACTCAAGGTGCACCCACCACAATGAAAGGAAAAAGTTAGATTTCTAGAGCACCAGCATCACCTGTCTGCTGAAGATATTTCATTGGTTTCCCTACAGCATGTTATAGCCTTTTCTCCCAAATAAATGCCTTGGGGGTCCAGGCCTTATTACCCAGACCTATTTCAAAAACTCTATATCCTCCATAGTCTGAAGGAATCCACTTAAAGCACACTGAACTCTCACAAAGCTCACAAAGACAGTCAGTACAATTTAAAATGAACAGGACAAAGAAAAGTAATATCTTTCTGGAATATTGGAGCGTGCAAATTTATTTTGATGAACACGAAGAATAAAATTAAATTTGCAACTTATCTGTTTAAAAATGACTGCTGTAGGAGACTCCAAGGGTCAACAGTGCCTACTGGCCATGTTGTTAACTTTATACCCTTTGCATATATTTTTGACATAACATTGTTTTGTATTCACCAGTGAAGAGTTTTGTGGGAGTGAACATCACATCACACTCCTTCACATATACTTGTATATATTGAGCTTGTGGATTGCAATACTCACAGCCAGTACTGGACGAAGCGACAGGAGCTGCCCTGAACCTCCCCAGTCATTACAGTCTAGGAACTCTCCTTCCTCCAGGATGAACTGCTGCCCTTCAAACCCGGGCTGGCTGTAGCCCACCCATCTGGAACGAGAGAGATGCAGAGTTATTATTGGTTGGACCTATATTTAAAAACAATTAGTGCGTTACATAACCTCTAAATCATCATTTGGCAGGAGTCCCAAGCAAAACAGACACCTAACTTGATTCTGCGCATAAAAAGATAATGAGCTATAGTATGATAGAAATGCGAAAACGTACAGTCCTCCAGTTATCTTTAGAGAACCCACAGACTTCAGTTTCTGTGAGACAAGGCTTGTGCAGTCTGCAGTAATGTCCTCTTCATCCTCACAAAAGCCGAAAAGGTCGTTGTCGATTTCTAAACAGGAGCCCTGAAAGCCAGGCTTTTCATACACCACTGCCTGTAACGTGACAACAGGAAAACACTTACATTAAAGCTGAATTTTCATTTACATAAGAATTCATCTTGTTGACAATGATAAATTACATAAATAATGACCTTCGCAGAAAGAAAACATTGCTTTTCCAAAGAGAATCAATCAAGTTTGAGTATAGTTTTACTTTTTGATGATGGGGCACTTCAAATAATGAATTGAAAGTGCACCCTTGGATCTCTCATCTGTCAGATATTTCAGATTTCTACATCATGAATGTGTGCAATTGTGTGCACAGTTGTTGAATCTCCGGGCAAATGATTGTGTAAAAAAGCATTCTCTGCTCTAAAATTGTCCACTGCTGAAATGGACTGTGGTGCTTTGGACACACAAAACCTCTTCACCTAAAACCTCTTTGGTTTAATATAAAATAAACACTTAACAAGCCCAAAGAACACAAAGCACAATGTTGTAAAAATATGCTTCTCCTCAATAAAACAGTCACAGTCCATCATACATTATTGTACTTAATACTCAAGCAAGAAAAATGAAACTGTAAACTCTTCAGTTTGTATAGAACCATTTATACCTTGATTTCATCAGGATTCTCCACTTTGAAAGCACCCTGGAACAAAGATATCAACAGACAGATATCAAAATCAACATCAATTTCTTTCTCTTATTAAATGTCACATTACACTACTTGTTTGATTTTCTTGGGGATGGTAAGGATTCTGCTGTGGGAAGAAAAGGGAAAGAAAAGAAACATCCCTGTAGCATGTTGATCTGAACTTGTCCCTGTGAATTATAAAATTGCTGCTAATTTTCACCACTGCTTCAATACAGAGCGGAGAAGCTGTTCACAAAGCACTCTGTCATTACAAAGATACAGATGCAGTTGCAAACAAATGTTAACCCCATTGTGGCATTAGAGGAAATAACTGGTGAATCAGCTCAGGACCAAAAGGGTGGACTGACCCACAATCACACAATATAAACATACTGTATATAATGGCTGAAAATAGCAAATACCAAACTGAAATTGAAGTATATTCTGCAGTGTGATGGACATTATAATTTTCAGCAAAACACACACCATTTTTAGGGGTCTAAGAGATCCAACAAAGGGTGATGAAAAGCCCCAGGTCTCAGGAAAAGGGTACACTCCTGTCTCCAGCACAGTTAGCATGCCCTGGAACCCCGGGTCGCTGAACACCAGCCACCTGAAATAAGATGGAGACCCAGATCAGATGTTAGCCCTGAAGCCACAAGGTCTCTCCACATTATTCCCCCCTTTGCCTCAGGATGGTCTTAAAATCATGTCTCGTCATGACCTTGCACTGCTTCTTACTGGTTACTTATTATTACAGAGGTAAGGCACCTCTATCATTAAAAAATAGCAAACTCAATGATGCTTGTATTTCCAGAAAGAAAGCAGCAGCTACTGTTTCATTAATGGCAAAGATAAGTTTGATTGCTTCTATGCCTCCTCTCATCGAGCTTTATTAGGTCGAAGCAAGGTTTTAACTGAGAATTTTCTATCTACCTCAGACATGAGTCACTCAACTACAGCTGAGAACAAAAGCAGTTTGTTTTACACTAAAAGATCTTGGGAATGGCAGCTCAGCAGCAGCAGTGGCATTTTTCTTTTCTAATTCATTCTTAGTATAGGCAGTCTTTGTTGCTATAAGGCGCCGACCTCTGGCATTTCAAGCCATTATCTAGTGCAAGACAATGTCTCATAGCAATCACCACATGTGAGCCTCTGGCAGAAAAGACAAACCCAGCTCGCTCAGTGCGGAGGAAGTGATACCATGAAGTGATGCCAAATTTATGGCACTCAAAGATGCGTGCTGGATGTAAGAGGAGACGATGAGTCACTTTGCTAAGTGAGCTGAACGGAGCAAGGTTTCAGTAAATTAGTTCAACACAAAAAGTACATCTGCTGAACATTTGCTGCACGTGTTGCAGAGCAGGTGTAATAGCACAAGCTGCTCTGGCTGACTTCTTTGTAACTCCAAAAAGATAAACTGACAACCAACAACGAGTTTGGTTGGTTTTGTTGAGATGCTGAGTAATGCTCAAACAATCTCCAACATATCAGGAGCCTGTCAAAGGTGCAAAAGTGAGCCAACAAAAATGGTTGTGGGAAAAAGACAGACTGTTAATAGCCTCCACAGGGGCAGGGCACAAAATGTCCTGAATGCCTACAGCTCTCACGTGGAAAAACATTCTCTCCACACCTTTGTCTGTGTCTCACTCCCCATCTTGTCTCCACCTCTCTACACTTTCCATTCCCCCTCCACACCTATTCTCACCAACTTTTCTAACATGCAACAGCAGGAAAGACATTCCTGAGGAGGAAAATGAATGACAGTCAAACTAAACACAGAGTTACGTAGTAATGATTACTAACCCTCAGCTATTTGCCCAACACCAACACAACACCAAGAGCATCTCAAAACAAAAGTGGCTCTGCATTGAGCACAGCAGGCTAGATTCCAGACTACTCCTCTGGGTGTCATTGGCAATAAAAAATCATTTAGGAAAACTTGTTCTTTATGCTTTGCTGCTGCAAGCTGCTTCATTCTTTAGCACCTAAATATATTGTATTTCAAATAAAACTCTGATCCCAAGGTAGCTACCCTTCAGCCACTCTGATAAATAAGGATAAATGGACCATCTGTCTTGGTAATGATTTGCTTTTGTCAGCATGTATGTTACTTTCATTTATGCTTTGCTTAGAGTTCAGTCACAATGATATCAAATTTTTAGCTGAAACAGCCATACTTACACCCCGGCGTGCACTTGGATGGATGCCGTGTTCATTGGGATACCAAATGAGCCTGTCTCTATAGTGTCATCATGGTAAGGTGTTACTCTTCCGCGGCCCTCTGGTTCCGTAAACAGATCAATATGGGGTATGCAGTAATCCTACAGAGACGTGAAAACAAACGAAGCAATTATCCACGGTGGGCCACTTCAATCTTTAAATCATTCCTAACAATAAAACCAAGCATGAGGTTAACTCGCCAAGTCCATTTCATTTCTGCTCTGAAGGAGTACGGCCTGAATATCAATAAAGCCATTTCATCAACTGGCAGCATTTCAAAAGGCCAAGGCGAGGTGAGAATAATATAGATATTATATTATTCTCACCCCATGAAAATATGAAAATATTTGACCAGCGCACTCACCCAGACAGCAAGCCGAATAGATCCAATCACCATTGGTTTTGTCTCCAAACCAGGCTCTGCCCACATATTTGTCAATTCGGTTCCCCCCTCTTCCAGGGCAATGAGGCGTCCCTGGAAATTTGGTTTCTCATAGAGCACCCAGCTGTAGTCAAAAAATAAAGACATAGATAAATCCATACAGAATCATATGGCAGAAACACACTGTTTATATGCTGGTATACCCCAAAACCCCAAAACAAAACACAAAGGTTACCAACTAACACATCATATCTCATTTTGCAGCCACATGTTGCTAGCTGTATGCTGAGCGAAGTTAATAGTCTGAACTATTCCTTTAAATATCAGTCAATAAAGACAGTATAGATCGATCACTAATGACAACACGTTTCTCAGGATATACTGTAATTCTTTCTGCAGATGTGATTAAGTTATATTAATATATAAGACTCTACTTCAGATGTTCAAGGTACCCTATCAAGTGTTTGAAAATTGGAGTGCTATTAACGGAAACAATGAAAAAGTACTTTCATACTTCCTCTTCTCAACTGTGGAACTTTCAATGCTGATATTAAATGAGTCCTGAGACACATCCAACAGCCATTACAAGCAGATTTCCCCAAACACTTGACACTAATTTGAACTACACTTCAGTCTATGTATTCTTTTCATTGCCAGAGAGTTCAAGTTGAATATTTCCACTTACCATCCTCTCACGACTTTTACAGATATAAGTGGTGAGAGCTGCAGAGATGTAGAATCTGCTACGTCCCTGTAAATCTCATAGGCTTGACCACTGAACTCCGCTTTTTCAAACAACACCATCTGTGGAGCGAGATGAGAGGCAGTGTCAAAAACTGCAATGCAAGTGTATTTTATCACATTAAATCATAATTCAGTGCGTTCTGAGAGAGACTTATCACTACAATAGCACTACACTTTCCCATTTATGCTAAAACATTACAACTAAGAAGGACACAATTACTTGCATGACTAAGTTAACTTTTAATGTGATGCATCAATTTAAAAAAGAGGTCACAGTTCTAATTTAGAGACTATAGTATTAAATGTATGACTAATAAATTACGAAACCTCAGGAGCTCCAGAGACCCTGCAGTCAAAAGCACCATCTTACTTTGAGTCCAAAAACCACATCAAAAACTCTTAAAGCTCAGTTCCAAAATTCTGAATCTTTCCAGCCAGTATGTATGTGTGCGTGCGTGTCATGACATTGGATACTTCAGCAAGAAACTGAAAATGTCGACCGCTAGGGAAACACCTCTCTTTTCTGCAGTGACTAATGAAGGTCGACAACGATAAATAACCACAAGTTTCACACTGCATTGGCAGCACTGTATTCTGTGATTGTAATCGCATCCAGCTGAGAATTTGCACTACAGTTTTGTTTTTTTTTTGTACTTTGTTTACCCCCAAGAACACCATATGAAAAGCAGATGTTTTCACAGAACACAGAGTTGTCTGTCCAGATTCCTCTCTCCATTTTGTTTTTGTTCTAAGTGGGCATTGGTTTGCCTAGTGTACCTTTCCAGGGCGCTTGTGAAATCCTTTGTCAGTTCTTATCTGGAATGCAAAAAGAGAGAATTAATATTGTGACAAGTACTTGCAGTGCATGAAAAAAATCAATTAAGTATTGCAGATTGTTATCTGCATGTTTCTCTGCAGCAGGTCTGTGTCTGTTAGATGTCCTGACTTTTCAGTTTACGTCTCTGGACATGTGCTGACATGATCACAAAACAACCAACTTGCTGGTTGACAACCAAAAATGTCAGCACAGCAAAATTTGAAATAAGACTCAACTACAGCAAATATAAAGCTCTTAACACCAATTCAGTAACACTATGCCAATAATCTGATAATCAGTTAATGATTTAAGTCATTCTTTAAACAAAAATGGTCAAATGTTCCCTTGCTTTTGCTTCACAAATGTCTTACTCTTAGTCTTCTCTGATAATAAACCAAATTATTTTAAAATTTGATCAAAACAAGCAGTGAACATCTTTTCTAGCATTTTACTGACATGGCGGGTCAAAATAATTGAAGTATCAATCAACTACTAGGATGAAAAAATGTAATTTTCTATTTTACAGGTCTGTGATTACAGTGTAATTTCTCATAATTTCCAGGAACTTTGAGTGCACACCAGGCTGACCAAGAATAGCAATGTGAAACAGGCAGAAACACAATTTAGCTGGGTCCAAAAGTAATAGAAATGAAAAGAATTTCAATCATCATTTACAACTGAAAAAATACACGTCTACCTGCATTTATACAGAACTATCCTTTCAAGGAAATTAGTATTTTCTGTTATAATTAGTACTTAATTGCTTTTTTAGTACTACTGCACCATAATGTGTAAATTATTTGGTGAGTATGGACCCGTAAAAGGAAACCTTGGCAAAATGATGTTTTGGTGCAGTTCTAATCACGGCCAGTGATTTTCACTAGTCAACTGAGACAAAAGTTCCCTTGTTGTTGTTGTGAGGAGCAGAATGCGAAAAGAGCTTGTGCACATGGACCTCAAACTGATTGACAGATTTAATTTGTGGTACTAATCTATTTCATTTGTGAAACACTTACGTGATTATGAAGCGTCCTCTGTGGCTGCTCAGGGAGTGTAGGCTGTTTGGATGGAGGAGTCACAGGAAAACATGAAGGCCCAGCATCAGGAAGCAGCAGACCTGGTTTCAGAGCTTCACCTTCAGGAACTGGAGTAGTCATTTTTCCAATGGCCTAATAATTATAGAACCATCAGCTAAGCATGAGAGCTTATGATTGTGATTCTTTACTATGAAATGTATATTCATGAGTTGTATAGAGATTTAGAAGCATGTTAGGCAATAGATACTCTACTTTGCTTCACTTAAACCTGCTTGTGAGAGGCACCTTTGCTTGTGAAGTCTCCGTGTTATAGGGACAACTATATTTACACACACTTTACACAGTTTATAATGAAAATAACATACAAACTAACCTTGTTATTGACTTGTTCCTGTGCTTGTGTGCTCTGCACTGGTTTTTCGTGTTCTCGGTGGATGAGCTTCTCTAAATAGTCTGGCAGCTTGATGTCGTTAAAGGAAGGAAGTGGAGGGCCTGAGTCACTGACCACAGCCTCTGCAGCCTGGGCTTCCTCTTTGGAGCTCAGGGCAGAGCTCTGCTGCTGGCCCAGCGTATCTTTCATTGAAGCTGCAGTGGTTGGGAATGGTGGTTGGAGCTGGGATAAAGGTGGAGAGCTTAGCCGGGGGGTTTTGCTAGCCGACCCATCTTCGGAGCTGCTACCTTCTTCCTTTGTTTCAACACCATTCCTCTTCCCTCTGATGCTGGAGGAGGTTAGGCTGCTGAAAACACAGCTGCCTTCCAAGCGAGACTTCAACTTGATCTTATCATCTTTCTCCTCCTTAGTGTCCGCCTCGTCCTTCACTAGAATTTGATCCTTGAGCCATGAGTCTGTGTCAAGGCTGCTGAGCAGCACGCTCCGATCGGCCAAACTAGCCCTGGCTGGCTTCAGGCCAGCTTTAGTCTCTACCCTCTGTAGTTTGGCTAAGAGACTCGGGGGTGTGTCTAGGGTGAAATTATTCTTTTTCCTCAAACCAAATTTAAACTCCTCAGGGTCAAAGGTCTTCTCAAAGCGGTCCTCCTTGATTGCCGGCATGGCAAACGAGGGCTGGGGTGGCCGGAGGTGGTTGTGTTTACGTGGTGGGAGGGAGAAAGGGGCACAAAGCTTCTTTATTTTCTCAATGAAATCATCATCATCTAGCTCACCATCCAGAAGATTGCTCTCACTCCCAGCAGAGCTCAGTTTGGGCTGTTGGACTTTCATTTTCCGTTTGGGAAAGTCCACATCTAGCCAGCTAGAGGGGGCATCTTGCTGCATAGCAAAATCATCTTTGCTTAGTCCCCGTGGCAAATGGAGCTTCTTCTTGGGTAAATGCTGGATTGAGTCGGGGCTCATCTTATGAGCCTCTGGGGAAGTGGGCGGTTTTGAAGTTGGACTCGGCTTGTTATTGAACGGTTCCTTTTTTGTTGTGAGGAGTTGTGGATGTGGGGAGATGTCACCATGAGCAACGAGTGGAGGTTCCTTCACTTGTAGACTTAGTGTTTTCTCAGCTGTTTTCATTGCCACGTTGATTGTGGGTTTAGAAGCCTCGCTGTTAGAATGACTCTGTGGTATTTCTTCTGCACCCTTGAGTGAAAGGCTTGCAGCTAGTTTGTTTATGTCTCCTGAAATTTTGTCTTCTAAAGGAAATGTTTTGACAGTTGAATTTTTCTCATCCTGTCCTTCTCCCTGGCTGCTTGCAGACTTAATAGCAGACTGTTTCCCTGTAACACTTTCAGTCTCTATGTTTTTTTGTGCTTGAGTGTCATTAGCAGCTTTTACAGTCACTTTGTCAGCTGCTGTAGTTACTGTAGTGCCAACATCATTAGCTCCATGTGTATGTGAGTCATCAGGCGAATTCTCTGTTTTTTCCACTGATACAGAGTTAGTCTGCGACTCTTCTGCAATTTCCACTGGCTTTGCTTCTGCTTTAGAGTTTTCTATAGACTTCTGTGCAGGCACATCTGTTGACGCCTCTGCCTTGGAAGGCCCTGTATTACTTTTGGTCCCACTCACAGGCTCATCTGTTTGAGTGTTGGCACAAATAACAGCTTTTTCTGGATGCGCAGTCACCATTTGACCGGCATGTTGTGCTTGAGCAGGCAGGCTGTCTGATGAGGCACTCGTCAGTCCTGGTGATTGAGAGGCTGGTTCTGGTGGATTAGCTTCTGGTTTTTTTATGTCTTTAATGGGCTGAGGCTGCTCTTTTCCCCCAGCATTTTTTCTTTCCTTGTTCTGAGCAGCACTTTCCTCGGTCCCTGAGATACCTGGTCTGCTGTCTGACACTTTTTCACCTGTGGTATTTCTATCTGAACTCAGCAGCTGTTGTGGTTTTTCTTTTTCTTTCTTTTCAGTTTGGTTAGTTTTTTGGGGTTTCCCTACATCCTTAACTTCGGCCGAAGTAATTGGTTCAGTGTCCTTCTTTCGAGGTGGTGATTTTTGCTCTTTGTCTTTTTTACTCTGCGGCCCCGCATTTCCTTGATTTTTTGAATCAGGCAGCAAAGGTGATTCTTTATCTAGTTTGGGGGTTTCAACTGGTGACTCCTGCTCCACTGAAGGGGTTTTCTCAATAGGCTTGATGACAGCAGGTGAGGGGGAGGAGGCTGCAGCATCTTTGCTCTTCTTGGAGGCCGATGTGACCACAACACTGTGTCCTTTCTTTTCCTCTTTTTTGGGTAAAATACCGGGATCCTTTTCAATAGGCTTCTCTGTTTCCCTGTTAGAAGCAGCAGTATCGGGTTCATCTTTGAGGAAAGATGGTTCAGGCGGTCCCTCCTTTCTTTTGCCTGGTTTGTCAACACTGTCTTTTTTTGATGTCGAATCTAACTCGTGCTTCTCTTTTTTTAATACTTCCACTTCCTTTTTCAAATCTTTCTGTTTGGTTTCAGGTCGTGATTGCTTTTCTGCTGTATTTTCTCCAGCTTTATCAGATGATAATGATACTTTCTGTGTGAGCTGTTTGGATGTGGAGACAGTCTCCACTGTATCATCCACCTGCTCCTGTTTTATAGCAGTGACCTCTTGTTTACTTGTAGGTTTGTTTTCCCTATTTAGGCTCATGGGACTGGTCGGCTCTTTCCCTTTCTTCCTCTTTGAGCGCGAGCCTGTTCTGCTGGGACCTTTTGTCTGTGGACTAACATTACTGGCCATTTCTAAAGAATCCCCTAATCCTATAGTTAAAGCATCTGATTCAATACTGTTAGGTTTCGTATTTGCATCTGTTGTTTTTAAGGCAACTGAATCTGTTGTCTTGGAAATTGAGGAAACACCCGCTCCTTTAGTTTTCATTTCTGAGTCAACACTGTTAGGTCTTGAGCCATGATCTCTTGTTTTCAAGGCCACCGCGTCAGTTGTTTCGGAATTTGCATCATCTTTAGCTGGGACGTCTGATTCAACACTGTTATGTTTTGTACTCTGATCTGTTGTTTTCAAAGCCACTGTGTCTATTAATTTGGGATCTGAAGAGTCACCTGCTTCTTTACTTGGTACAGTTGACTGAAGATTGGTAGGCTTCAACTGCTTATCTGCAGTTTTCAAGGCCACTGTGTCTTTTGGTGTGGATTCTGTAGGTTGTCTTTGTTGAGTGGTATTCTCTACCCCAGCAGGGGTGGTATCTTGCCCATCTGGTTTAAGTTTTATCTCAGAGACTGTTGTCTCTTTCTGCTCTTTACTATCCAGTCTACCCTGACTGTCCAGTTCTGGCAACTCTGATGTAGCAACTGTCACTGTGAACTTGTGAGACATTCCAGTCATAGCTGGCTTTTGAGGTAGTGCTGATTTAGATGCTGGCGTAAAGTTCTTCATTCGTTCCTTGATTGTAAGCGGTTTCTCTCTAATAGGTGATGCAGAGCTGGACCTGTTACAATCGGCTGATTTTGACCTCTGGTTTGTCAGCTCAAAGTCTGCTTTCAGTCTCTCAGTGCCTTTCCTGACCGGAGAGACGTCAGCACTTCTCGGGGTTTGGAAGGTCAGCTTGTGTTCCCGCTGCTCAAAGAGGTTAATTTTGTCCGTGATCTGGCCAACGACTAGTTTGGACTCCTCATCACTTGTCTTCGGGTCATGTAATCTGTGTATAATGAGAGGTAAAGTGTGAGTTTGACGTTATTTTTAATTAGTAAACTATTAAAATTACAATAAAAAGTCATTTTTGCCACATGTACTGTACGCCTGTCTCAATCTGTGCCATGTTGTCTACCAGAGACTAATTCTCATTTCAACTTTAGATGTTAAATCTGACCTAAATTTTAATTTGACTTATTCTTTACAGTGCTAATCTTGAAACAGAGATCTGTACTTTGTATTGTGACTCATTTATGTTTGTTGTGGATACACCTATAATATTTCACCTATAGCATTTACACACATTCCTTGTTTTAACAACAATGTTATCTGACACAAAGGTGAGACAGGTGGAGAAAAATGGCGAAACACTTATTTCAACAAATGGATCTTTTATAGCAAATTTGATCATTAACTTTCAAATTTGACTTACCTTGCATCGATCTTTGTTTTTGCTTTTTCCTCCTCTTTATCTTCCTTATTCTTTAATGCTGATTTATGATCCTGGTCCTCAGCGGCTGGAGACTGCATAGGCTTCAAAGTCACACTTTTTGTAAAGAGTTTCACCTCACTCTGAGAAACTTTCATACTCCTGCGCTTGGACTCTGGTGTCTCTGTCTTCCTTTCTACTTTGTAAAGACTCTCATCGTCCTCCATGTCTGCG
This sequence comes from Remorina albescens, assembly GCA_034769265.1. Lineage (NCBI taxonomy): Eukaryota > Metazoa > Chordata > Actinopteri > Carangiformes > Echeneidae > Remorina > Remorina albescens. Next base: position 14,776,369 of record CM068483.1, read on the forward strand.
CTCCCACCGACCACATGTACCAGAGTGTCTGCAGTGACTGAGTTAGAGTCCTGGAAGTTGTCCAATTGCTTAATATTATCAGGGCAGGAAATGTGACTTTCCCCTCCTTCAGGTGAGGTCTGAGAAGCTGGGTGATGGGTGGAGGTGGAGTTTACAAATGACTCTCCCTTGTTAGCCTTTGGACTTTTGCCCTGAGGATTAGTCTCTGAGTTATCTGATGAAGGGAATCCTTCTGTAACAGGCTGAGCATTAGGAGACATTTTTTCCTGGGGGCTAGTCCCTCCATCTCCCTGAGAGTTTTTCCTTATTCTTCTTCTGGCTGTATTTTTACGTCCCATGCTGCCTGAGTCTGTTTGTTCTTTATCAGGCGCAGTCTCTAACTCTGTGCCTTTGTGTGATTTCAGAGAGAGTCCCACTAGAGCACTGTAATAACTCTGAGACCCAATGGCAGGCCTGACATTTGTCCTTTTGTTTTCTGTTCTTTTTGTACTTGAGGGCTTTGGTGAATCAGACCTCTGTGATGACTTTGAGAGGGCCTGTAGGCTTTCTGCGACTTTGGTGCGGACAACTTCTTGTGTAGCACTGATGTTTTCGGCACCTTGAATCACGCTGGTCTCCTCCAAGTACACATGGAGCCTCTTGCCTGCCTGGGCCTGAGCTTGTCTCTTACCCTGAGGCTGGGCGTGGGCCTGGTCAGAGTCCCATGCCGCTCCCTGTTTAGAAGAGGAAGACAGATGTGTCAGATGACTGGCATTCCTCTCAGGAATCCCGCTCGCTGAAGTACTGTTGCTTCTCTCCTCACTCTCTTTGCCCTGCCCAGTTTTCTTCTTCTGGCATGCCACAAACTCCTCCTCTTTTGGACCTCCTTCACCAGTCTCAGTGCTTCTCCCAGCAGAGCCGTGTCTGTGGGCAGACTGCGTGGCGTCCTTCTCCTCACAGAGGAAACTGTCTCCTGAGAGAGTCAGTGGAGTGGGACTGGAGCTGTGTTCGTTTTTATCCTGCCACAGTTTTTCTCCTGCCTGGGGTCTCCCAGACTTCTCACTCCCCTCGTCTCCCTCTAGCAGAGGAGACAAATCACTACTTCTGGAGGCATTTTCAGTTGGACTTGTTGGACCCTTTCCTTTCCATGGAGAGAACCAGCTGCCAATGCGGCCCAGGACCCCAGTACTTGGCTGTTCCTCTGGGCTCTCAGACTAAGGCAAAGCATAGAAATAACTCACATGAATATTTGTTACAGAGACAGTTGCTGTCAATAAACATGCATATTTCAATGTGAATATGCGCAAACCCCAGTTTAACTGACTGGACTTTCACATAGTAGTGCAAGTATGAAAATTAGTCTATGAACAAAGGGAGGGAGTGCAGGCTTGGCATCATAAGTAAACATAAGTAGGGGTTGTGTGTTCATGGAAATTTTTTTTTGTGTGGCCATGCATCTCTCAGCATACCAAAGACATGCAGGAGTGCTGATAACCGGTAAGCTTACCGTAGAAAATACCATATCATTCAGACTCTTTATGTAGGTTGTGAACATGATTTTGGTTTAGAACAAAAACTCCTACAGAGCATAAAACAAAAACAAAAACATTCAACAACAGCAGTGTGAAAGAGCAGCAGTTCACCACAAAAGATTGTTCTGCCTCAGCAAAGTGAAAGATCCATCCATAACTCCGCATTTAAGAGCAACATTTTTGCCAGTAATTTGAAAAAGGAATGTGAAAAATCTACTCACCGTTAATTAGAAAGAGAAGGAAACTTTTCGGCCTCCTCCAATTTATAAATCGTTATCAGTTTGTACAGATGAATGTCTGTGTGATCATGCTGTCTAAAGTCGTTAGTGTTTCATCCAAAACATCCACAACAGCAGTGTGGTAGGTTTGTGTCACCGGAGATCTGCGTGCTCTCCAAGTTCTGCCCCCTCAAGCGGCGCGCACGCAGCCCGGTGCTAGGATGATGCCTTCAAGTGCTGCTCGTTAACGTCTGTTTCTAATGCCGCCATGGCATGACGCCTTGTTGTTACAGTCAACAAATGATGGCTTTAGGGTGCAGGTCGGTTAAATTGTAGCCTGCGACAGGCAGATCATCGGCGGTGATTGTAAGCCCATTTCTTTTCGACTTTTTAAAACATTAAATATCACTGACATTTCTGTTATTTCAGCAGATCGGTTGGTGGCAGAGCACATGCTGTGAAATATGCCACAAAACAAAATGGCATTAATGGGAGTTACTGTAATTTATTGACTTTAGAGCAGCCAGATATTGAGCCCTTGGAGTCGGTCATGTAAAGGAGGATGTTGCTCTCACTGATGAAAATCATGAAGAATATATGGTGTCCCCTGTGAGGCCTGTTCCAACACTTTCTGGTTTTGTACCCTGACCCTTCTTCACTTCCTGCCATCAAACACAGTATGATCCACCTGTGTCTGAATTTTTTTTTTAAATTTATGATAGACTACTCAATCAGCAGCATATACACCTACTGAATCACACTCATGTACAGTTTATTATAGGCATATGTATATGTTACTTCTTAGTTTTATCTTGTAATTGAACGTATTTTGAGTGTCGTAAATTGTGACAGACAGAGCTTTACTGCGAGTAAGAGAATTATAAAGGCTTTGACTTAACAGTTTCATTTAATCGATCATTTAAATCCTCTTCATGTGTTACTCACAGTTTATATCCACTCTGTCCTAACAGTGTATGTATACGCAAACACTGCCACATCACAGCTTGACATAACAATCAAAGTAACACTGAGCTGTCAAATCTGTCGCACATCTGCTGGACATCAAGACAAGTCCAAACTTCCTCCTGTAGTTTTTTCTGGCTTATTGTGCATATCGATATCCAACTGACTGATTAAATAAGAGAGGACATTACTTTGATATTAGAAACAAAGACTCTGGTTCTGTAAAAGTGGATTACCTTACGCCTGTCGATGATGTGTAATAGTCAAAATTCCGATTTTGATTTACGCATTTGAAGGCACCAGGAGACGGTGTCCAAATAAAGTTTTCCAGGGGAAATGACGCATCGGCTGTTTGAGCTAAAGAGCCTGTTGAATTAAGTTTTTTGTTGTTTTTTTTTTTCTTTTTTTTTCTGTCTCTCCAGATTCTGCCTTTGGCGGGCAGCACAAGTCAGTTTTTCCGGGCGGCGAGAGGGAGAAGGTTAACCCTTAAGCCGCCTCTCTCCGGTAAAAAAAAAAAGTCCTGGATCAGACTTTCACCTTCTGATCTAGTAACTACAGATCATATTGCGCCATGATGGGTTCAAATATTGGCCTCCTCTCTTTGTCACCTTTCACTTTGACACATGATCCACCCAGCCTGTAGGTGGGGGAGACGCCCTGGCGGTTAGTCGTTTAAGAAGTTCACCTGCGTTGCCCGTTTTTGAAGGATAAGCTTCGTAGACATTTAACGGCTACGTTCAGCCTATATGATTATAGGTTGTTAGTCTGCATGACGTCTGTTGGATCTGGAACTATCATAAACCTGTAGTGTTTGCAAATCCCACTGAAACTGTTGCAAAAAGAACAAACATCCATTAATCTGATTACATTTTTCTTCCAACAGCTGTGTGGTTTCTGATCTAAAGTGTAAAGCCAAAAAACAAACCAGTGTTATCTTGCCAGTCCAGTCTTTTATGGAGCTGAAAATCCCACAACCCCCAAGTTCATTTCTGATCAAGCATATAACCAGAGAGAGACAAAGAGAGATCCTACCATGATCACAGTCTTTCCTGTCTCCTCAGATGTCTGAAGGATAAAGGCAGCCTTCTGCAGAAATGCTTCAGAAGAGAGGAGCCTCCCAGCTCGGCCGCCTGTCTGTGGAGACCTGTCCCTCCTCACACAGACAGGTCTGCACCTGATTAATATTTATAACCGTACCCTAATACTGCTCGCTACACATATCAAAGCTAACTGTTGCAGTCCTGCTCCACTTAGGTGTCATTGTGAATGCTGCTTTTAGAAGTGCTATTTTTTCCCATGGCAATGAGGGCTGAGGTTGCTGTGGAATCTGCCCGGGCCAGGTACCTAACAACCCCTGAAGCTGTGAGCACTGTGACGCAGCAGCCTGCTATGGCGGTTTGTTGAGTCACTGGGTGTCAGGGCCACAAACAAAAGACACAACAGGTAAAGACAATAATTTTTGGCCATGCTGGCACTCATTATAATCCATTCCCTTGGATTTATGGAAATAATCACAAGAAATTGATAAAAATGACTTTTCCTTTCCAACTTTCTCCTAACAGGACCATTGTGTGACCTCAGACCACACCATTAGAACCAGCTGGAAGGTCTAGTGTTGTGTTTGCCTATACCTACAGTGTACAGGCTGAAAACACCACTGACATGCACCACATTCAAAAATTCATGCAAATGCGTCCCCTCTTCTCTGCACCCTGCATTACCCATAATTTATTTATGTTCTACAGAAACTGAAACCTGTCACATTCTACACCTCATGAAAAATTTACACGTTGCTTTTCACAGTTTTTTTTTTTTTTTTTTTCTCTTACTCATGGCGAAATGCGTGGACAACCTGACATAATGCTTCCAATTCAACAGGGTTATCTTCCAGTGACAAGCCTGTTCAAGGGAAAGACAACAAATATCACAGTTTTTAGGGGATTCTGTACATTTTAAAAATAACTGGCTGCCATAACCAAGTTATTATTTCTTCCAATATTTGGAGGAAACATATGCAAATTCAGCCACCTACCACAATCATCACTAACAGATGAAAGTGTGGTTTTACTGGTTTGGAGCTAATTAAACATGCACTGAGGGGAGATACAGATGCGCTAATAAACACTGAAAAAAAAACAAACATCCACCATCCACCATACTTCACTTCTGCTTTCTCAACTAATTGCCACAGATTAAGGATTAGCTCAAGAGAGTTTTATACACTGTCAATATACAAAAGTAGGGGATGAGTCACACATGGTGCTTTACCGAACTAATTCTATTTGCTCAATTCTAATTTTCATTGTTTCGGGAAACATGTCGATTTTTAAGGTCCTGAGTCACATGTCACATTGTGCTGTAACAGACATGTTTACTTGAGAGCTGCTTGCTGCATGGAGCCTCTCAATGAGCAGCTCTGCTGGAGGCATGTATAAACAGCTGGCAGGAGGTTTGAACTGGCTTTATGGGTCCAGACTGACCATCTTGTAGTAATAAGGGGAATAATTTTAGGCTTTAATGTACAATAGGGAGGCTCTTTTGTCATATTGTTGCTGCCCAGTTTGGCTGCTCTTTACACTTAAAGGGAAAGCTCTGACTATCGACTGTAACTAATAATGGCTCTTCTTTTTAACAAAGGCCTGTCATAGAAAGATGGGGGAAGCCTTTTGTCATCTTTCTTTATTTCAAAATAAATGGCCCTCATTCTTCTCCTCCATGCCACTAAACACTTGGCTGCAATGCAGAGAGATGACGAGACTTTGAGCTTGTTGTAGTGAGTCATGAGTGGGGAACATCATAGCGTATCCATCTTGCACATCTGTTTGAATTCTCAGATAACACATAACCAGCAGTCTTTGTGTTTATGTGACCTTTAACCTTTGCTGTTGAACTGTTAAATGTCTTGATTTTGAATGACATTTGTTGAATCTGCCTGAGTCACATATGGGACATTAAGGAGATGATAAACAGCTTATGTATCAGAAAGTATCAGGGAGGCTTCATCTTCAGTCCATCTCTTCTACAGTGCTTTTCCTTATAGACATTGCATAATGAGGCCCTTGCTTGTATCATGGCAGCCTGTGGGTGAATGCCACTACAGAAGTTGTGTGTCTTGTGTTGTTGCAACCAACTACATAATTACATATCTGACTGGAATTACACCCACCAAATCCATACAAGTGTTCTGTGTCAAAGAAATGCCAATGTTTTCCTTTCTCCCTGCTTGACTTGCTCTCGATCCCAGTTGCACCGCCATTGCTTTTCATTTGCTGAGGAGACATTGCAACTCACCAAATGTCAACTGCAATGCTTAGAGAGGCTGCCTTGGGGTATTCAGGAAACAGCAAATGGCAGATTCCCTGCGGTGAATTGATGTAACTCCATTGCTCCCCCCACTGGTTGTTGATAATAGCTACGCCCTTGGAGGCCAGTCCACAGATTGCTGAGAGCTAAACTTCAGAGGCATGTGGAGACGACTAGACCATTTTTATTGTAGAAGTAAATCAGGAGTTGAAGATATTGGTTCTGAAGGCAACCAGAAAGCTAGGTTACAAGCTGCCACACATTTGGAGTTTGACAGATGGGGAAGTATAATCACACCCCCCTCAGTCGGAGGACAAATAAGAGTGTGATTCACTGTTGCTGTCTCTGTCATTTCCCAGCCACATAGTGCCACATCACCACAGCAACCGTCTACTGCTGTCCGTGCATAAATTCATTTTGTTAAGTTATACCGCTCAGAAATGACGGAAAGACATTTTTATATGGTAAAAATTATTTTTCAGGCATCCTTTTACAGTCCTCCTCGCAAGTTATAAATGTCTTTGAGTTTTTTTGAGGGTAACTCACCCATCAGAAGAGCCAATCCTGACAACCAGCATCTCTCTGGGTATCTCAGAAAGTGTTTCCATTACATAACCTCAGACCATAACCTGCGTCCTACGCAGCCTTTGAGTGCCTGGACCCCACTGCCCCTTAATTCGCCAGAACTGATGTCTGAACTGTTGGGAACTTTTTTTTTTTTTTTTAATCCTTATCTTTAAGTAGTGTCTGAGTGTCACTGTGGTGGTAAAGTGTCAGTTTGATGGTTTAACAGCTTTATCCGCTTCTCTCAGCCCCACAACAGATTTTTATTCTGTATCATTAATAGAAAGAAAGTGGAGAAAGGCAGAAAACATGGCAGGGCTTGTTTAATAAGGTGGATTTCCAACCAATTTCTAAAACCATTTACCATGACAATTACAATGTTTCATCGATCACAAAATAATTAAATGTTCTTCATTAAATAATGTGTTAGTAAGCTAAAGTAATTGAAGAAAAACGTTTCCCCACTGGTGAGTTTCACAGTGATAAAAAAAACAAAAACCAAAACGTTGGCCAAATTGTAGAAGCCTTTCTTGCAAACAGTTCTGGGCAACTAATCCCATTTGTTCCGCCAACTGTCTGCTTATCACCAAATGTGAGACTAGCTTCTGAGAAGACTGAATGTTTTGGGGTTTATTTTCCCTGGCATCCCGGGAAGAAAATGAATGTGGTGTTGATTAAAAAAAAAAGTGAGACCTCTGTGGTGAAGTCAGAGCTGGGTTAATGTAGATTAACCTTCTGGCATTCCTGGCACGTCTGCTCACTGATATGTAGCTGGTGTGTTTGCTGATATTACAAAACCACTGCTAACAAATTTCCTCCACCTTATTGTCCTATATGTTTATTAAGCTGAATTCAAAGGGGGATTTCTGCCTGAATAAAGCCACAGACAATGCAGTGTCTGACATTGGAGACGCTACAAACACATTTTTGGTTTGATTACAATAAAATTAGTAATTTGCTCTTTAAACTGTACAGATTTTTACTTTACTGTCACTATGGTGAAAGAAAATATGAGAAGACACCAAAGATATTAAGTTACTCAAACCTGCATCATTTACTTTTTCGGCCTCTTGTCAGCACAACACTGATATATTATCACTTCAAAGAGTTGATACAGTATGGTATGGCATAACATTATCACATTAGTCTCCATTTGGAGTCATTTGTAAGCTTTTAGCTCTGTTTTGGTCTCCCAAAGAAATGGGATGGGAAACAACTAGTCATATACTTTTTTCTTCATGCTGTACGGTGCTAGTCTGTGGTAGTATGCAGTCAGTGTTGACCAAAGTACTGAAGTAAAATCAAAACAAACACAATTCAGACAACAAATGGCACTAAAATGCACTAAATGCTTCTCACGTACAGTCATTTGATTCACTGTAATTAAAAAAAATAATGAAAAAGAACTCATTTGCTGTTGTCACCTCTGACTGCTTCAAATTCAACTGAACTTGTAATATAGCCATTATATAATGTTAACAAATGCTACACCAGACCAATGCTGAGTTGATTTCCAAAATCTTCTCCCACTGAATTGAGCCATCAACATTCAGCTAGTTAAACAGAATTATGAGTACAAAAGTATTATATCACTTCCCAGGTTAGGTAACCTGTAAAAGAACATTAATAGCCATAATATTTTGCCACTAAATACACAGTTAAACCACAGGCCACCTTTTCTAAGAGCAGGCATATTTCAGGATAAAATTAAATTCCTGACTTTTAATCTTATTGGTAGACCCACTGGCGTTTTTTTGGAGTTGGAGAGATAAGACCTGCAGTCTACTGCGCACAGAAGAAAATAAGACAGAAGCATTTTTCCCTCGTGACTTTTTATCTGCCCCTTTATGACAAGCCATCATGGCCAGATACAGCACAACCTCATTAAATCCAGAAGAGCAGAGTACTTGAAGATAAAGGTACCACTTGCAATGCAATTTTGTCTTTGGGATGGGATGTCTTTTCTGACTGTTATCAGCTGTCCTTTGTACCATTTGGCTTGGTCATTTTTCAAAAAGTCTAAAAGTCCTCCTCACAGAAAAGCACTGCAGGAGGAAATGTAGATTTCCTCCTGTCCTCCTTTCAACAGGAAACAGCCCATTGAAAGGAGAGCGAATAACATAAAAAAAACATTGTTCCCATGCCTGTTACCCCTCATAGAAAGTGGATTTCACGGTGAGCATCCTGACTGTGAGACTGGTGCTCCAGTATGACGGATGGCTCGTACGGCAGATCCTCTCCCAATGCTGAACTGTGCTCCAAGTTCACAAAGTTTGGGATGGTGAAATGAGACAGGAAGGGACACTTTCGATCGGTTTTACCCTCTTCTAGTAGTTCATTGAGAGGTTGGCGGTCCCCAGCTTCCTCAGTGTCATCCTCCATCGGATCCATTCCGGAGGAGCTGGTTCCTTTTCTGCCCTTGCAGCCCCCCAGCTGGGCTTCAGCCCCAGAGTGCTTTCCAAGTCTTTCCTCATCTAGTCTTAGCTTCCCCTCACCTTTATCCTCCTCGTTGATGTAGAAATGAAAATATGAGCGGGACTCTGCCAGCAAAGGACGAGAGAAGGCTTTGTCATTTTCCCCCTGGGGAACATCGCTGTCCACCACACAGCTCCCTGGTCGATGCCGCTTTTCAGCAGAGTCTGGGTTTCTATTATAGGAAATAAAGAAGTAAAGTTTCACAGTGTGACTGCAACAGGAAAATGCTTTTGAATATGAGGGGGTTCCATTGTCAAGTTTATCCAGAAGCTGTAGACAAATGCTTAAATCTATTTAGGACAGCTGTGTCAGGATATTAATGCGAAAATTAATTCCAGCACAGTGGAGGGATGAAATACTGCAAACCGAAAAGCTCTGTAATCCGTTTTTGTTAAACCTCAATGTTGTTTACAGACTAACCTTCTCACTTCCAGGTCAAACATCACAAAAGCACAATAATGTTATATCATGTGCATACTGACAGCCGCTGGTATCAAGAATAAAGTGCCTTCCAACCTAATCTCCTGTCAAAATAACAAAAGCAGCAGTTGAACTCACTGCGTTTTGTTTTTTTATTTTATCTTTTAAGCTCTCCTTTGATGCTTTGGTGCCCAGATGGCTGGATGTAAAAGTGACACATAAGAGCAAAGATGTGCTTCAGACTACTCACTCTTGATGCGGCGCTCCTGTCTTTGTGAGCAGTGTGAGCACAAAGAACATAAAAATGACAAACACAGCGAGTCCAACCCAGAAACCAATGACGATGGAGTCTGAAATGTCACAGAAGAAAGAACATTGTTATTATGGCCAGTACATTGTCTTAATGACTGAGGTCACCCCTCCTCTGCCGTGCTTGTGAGTCTAATTCATCTCGGGGGCCTTCGCTTTAAATGCAAAGTCCTTCAATTCTCAGGTAAAGTGAGCATTCAGTACTTGTAGCAGCTGCCTGCTTGTCCATTATTGTTGCTGATCATTTATTCCTCATTTGGTGGATTGTTCATTACAAGTGGGAGATTGTCTGAGATGAAGAAGCAGGAAACATATTAGCCTCTCTGCTGCTGGAGGAATAAATCATAATAATAAGTCATAATTAATTAGAGTTGGGGCAGCACCTCTTTGTGGTTAGCACTGTTGCCACACAACAAGAAGGTTGCGGGTTCGGTTCCCGGGCCTGGGGCCTTTCTGTGCGGAGTTTGCATGTCCAGGTTGACCCCGCCCTCCCCCAATGTGAGCTGGGATTGGCTCCAGCACCCCCCACGACCCGGAAACGGAGAAGCGGTAGATGATGAATGAATGGGTGAATGGACAATTAGAGATCAGTAACTGATATAATTTTCACACACACACTCACAGGGTGCACAAATGAAAGGCAGTAATATGACTGGTTTTCTCAGAGATGATGTATTTTGCTTACATCTATGCGCCTTCAGTCCTTCAAAAGAAACGGGCTCCTCGTCATCATAATACTCATACTGCCACACGTAGTCACGGGGACCTGCGCTGCTCCGGCTCCGGTTGTGGATATCAGACATTTCAGAGCTGATTTAGCTGCCCTCTGTTTTCTAAAACAAACCTGTCGATTCAAGGTTTCCGTAAACTACAACTAATTCAATGTTATGTCTTTCCCCTGGAATTTCAAAAGGAGCCTAGAAAGCTGGTGAGGAGCAGGGAAACCCATTTCTACGTAAAACAAAACAAAAAACCCAACTCCATCCATCCATCCATCCATCCATCCCCTCGGTGCCCCTGGAAGCGAAGCAGCATCTTCGCGTCATCCTCAGCCTGCATCCCCTCTCTGCTGAGGCTCATTCACTCTCCGGTATACTGAGACCACACTGCAAAAAATGCCTGTCTCTTCAAAGAGCAGGTGTTTTCAGTGCAGATCTTTTTTTTTTTTTCTTTTTTTTTAAAGGGATCTGTTGTGCGTTGAGTTTAACCCACACGACTGCATTTTGAAGGAAGGTGCATGATTATAAACGTGCTGCAAAAGCATGAAAAAAAAAATCACATTTCACAGACAACAGTGAGGGAAATGTAAGAATTTATAATTTTAAAAGGTGTTCTGTCTAATGTATTCAAATAGAAATGTTTAATTTCACAAATAAGGTTAAATAGTCACTTCCTTTTATTAGAACTTAGATTTAGATATGTTGTCTCTTCATTAAAAATAATACATAATATGCAGAAATCGAGAGATAAGCAGACATGACCTCAACCAGCCAATCACCGGATGACACGCATAATAAGATTATAAATTGGATGGATGATGATGCATTCAGTCATTCCACCACATTTGAAGAAAAAAAGGCAAGTTCATTTTAGGACATTTGGAATGATTCATTGGTCAGACTGTAGCAACTAATATTACCTGAGGACAGAAATGAACAGCATCTGATTTATTCCCCCTGATCTACAAAAACATCAGACCAAACTGCAGTTCTCATTCATCGGCTACCTGCTGCTGTCAGAGTCCATTTTGAAATTCTCTGAGCATTTCATTTCAGTGTGTAACAAATTGATCTCTCAGGTGGGAAGCTCCTCTCTTTGCCCATATAAAGCTAAAAGTCAGAGTCTCTGGAGAAAGTGTGCAGTATCCAAGCGCCCAAAGAACAGCACAGTTTGCCTGCTCACATTTTTGTGTCGAACACACTGCATGTGGCGCCCCACGCTGTTGTACTCTGAATTTGCTGTAGTCTCATTCCTCAAGATTTTATCCGTTTAAAGTGTTGCTGTCTCCACTAATACCACTGCGGATGTCACAGTGTAGCTGTTGCTCTGTGGCCGATTGATCCGCACATCAATCAAAGTGCCTCGTTATTAAAACATATATGTGTTCATTGACACCATCAATTCCACATGCTGGTGAATGGCAACTGAAATCAATAATCAATATCTATAATTAGCCTCCCACAATTTGCACCTCAGAGTGGACTTACTGGTAGAGAAGTGACAACTTGTAAAAAGGGTGTAAACAAAGCAACCACCACTAATGATTCAAAATTTCATGCATGTTTCTGCTTCAGACAGGAAATGCTTATTAAAGTGCCATGGCACTTCATCCCATCTTTTGTGCCCTTAATAAATCTTTACTCAAGTATAAAGCTTTATTAGCAGTGCTGTGTTACATTAATTTCTGAGTACCTCTTAGACAGATCCACCAAGAATCCATTCATCCACTGATGATCTCCCACAATGAATTTTTCAAATCATGAAAAAAATGCATTCACCAGAGAACACCCCAATGTATGGAATTCACTGAAATGTCAGTGCTATTAGTGTATTATGAGAAATACAAGCGAAATAGGATCGGCTCCGTGCTCGGTATACATGTTGAGTTATCACATGTGCATTACTCTTCAGACAGAGTGGTTATAGCATATGAAAATATCCAGTCCGCTTTCTTGTCGATGATAGCAGACAATTTTTATAGCTCTCTGCTGTTAAGCTAAAAAAAGAGCCTGAAAAAAATCAAGCTGTAAAATGATACAAGACTGAATTGTAATTTATTCTACTTTACAGCAGATATCCTTCTTGAGACCCAGAACTTCACAACATTATAAAAATGAATGTCATCAGATTATGAATCACAAATAGAGTAATCATACAGCTGCAGATAAGTTTTATCACAAAATTGCAGACATTTTTCAGTAACCCTATATATCATGACTGAATTGGACATGTTAAAAGCTGGAAATGGTGGAGATACATCAAAGCTTACAATTTTACAGTATTTTGATTTTCATTTTAATACTCAAAGCTGCCCCGCTGGGTTAGATTGGGCTGCTTATTATTGCGGTGGCCATGGAGAGATGATTTTTGTATGCCTTTGATCAGGAGAGATGTGCTCCGGGATTGCTTGCAGCTCCATGGTCAAAGTGCTTACTCGTGAGGAGCGAAAGCTCTTTTCATCACATGTGATATTGTGTCAAATACAATCAGACAACCTGCATCTGCCGAATGAACATAATAACTGTAAAGTGTGTATAAGTAGTGAAATGAATATAATGAGTAAGAGAAGAAGGAGGAGGTGATAGTAGAAGAATAGTTGGATCTAGAATACCCTTGAAATAACACATAATATGTTAAGCAAAACAATAAATCAGACATATTAGTACAAAGTCTGCTTTATATAAATCATTAAGATGCTTTGTCATTAGCATGCTTCATTAGCAGGCTGACATTTACAACTAATTTCTAATTGCTTCATTGCACACAGCAGTTGCTTATCAGCCTTATCATCTATTTCAAGCTGTGAATCTGAGTCGAATGTTCAGATTCTTTTAGCTCTGTTTTTGGTTTCAACCAACTCCGGAGCAGACAGTGAACAATTGGATTTGTGAATCAGGGCAGTGATATTGTTGGCTAGATGACTAGACAATGAGCAGAAGGCCGGGGAGCTGCAGATTCAGGTGGTAAGTGCTTGTACATTCATCACGATGAATGACTCCCGTTCATATTGTGTCATTGTTTCCTTAATTGTCACGTGATTAATTGATTATAGATTATGTTCACGTTTGATATACAAATATACTTTAAAAGAAACATTGCTTCTGTATTTTAAAGTTGTCACAGTTTTTGTCTCCTATCTTCTGTTTTGTTTTTGTTTTTTCTTATTAGCTTGAAACACATTTTTCACATTTTTTAAAAATGCATTTGAAAATAGCCATCACATTCAAAATATCCATTACTTTTCTTGGTCACTGTCTGCATATCATGCCTTAATCATCAAAATAGAAATCATATAATCCCTGTAAGCTTTAGCTGTCTTTATTTATACAGTCCAGGGGAATGTAATGTCATCAAAACTCATATTATTCTTCTAAAAAAAAACGAAAAAAAAACCACATCGTTAAACAATTGTTAGTGTAAAGGTGACTGAAAACCTTTAAGCACATAACCTTTGTTGTTGTGTATGATTCAACTAACAGAGTAATTGTAAATGATCACAGGTTTCACTTTCCATTTCTAAAATGGTGCCAGTAAACATGATCTGAAGCTCCAAGGTGTGACGTGGCTCCAACCCCCTCTGAAAAGCTTGCAAATCCCAGATGCATCTAAAGGATCTTGACCGTCGGGTACTACTCTCTGACTCTCCACTGAACGGTCGCGGGAGGGAGGCCTGTACTGTTTGAGATTCCACACTCCTGCGAATATATCGTGCATCTTCCCACAAAAGTCTCCACTAACCGATAAAAGCAGCCGAAGCTCGAGATTTACAGCTTTACAACTCGCTGCTCTAAATCTGTCTGTTTGTGAATTGGAGCTGGAAACATTGAGACTGCAAAGCAGATAACATGAAATATTCAACAGATTTTGTGTCAGCATTGTTTGTACGTGGTAGACATAATTCTCGCGTTACTGAGATATACCACTTTTTCTCTCAGACATGGGTCTTTTATCCTTCAGCACTCATGCAGGCCAACAGATGAAATGTTTAATTACTGTTGTGTATGGCATTTCTTTTAATCCTGTTTTTTCACATTCAATTTTAACCTCTGCTGAAACCCTTTTTTAATCAGTCATTCTCTCAAAGCTTGATTTCAGTAACCTTCCATTTCTTTTACACTTTCATAAACTGCTGCTCTAACTTCTCTTTAAGGACACGGTGTTTTCCTTCTTTCACACCGCAACACAACTTCAAACCTCCTCTCTTGTGCCATTTAAATCAACGACCACAGCTGGTGTTTTCCAGGGCATCAGCTCTGATGGATGAACCTTGCTGAATCTGTTTTTGTCAACATAAATCCCCCCAAAATTTCAGGCTAAATATTGTGGAGTCAAGGAAGTTATTTGCTCTGTGGTGTGACGAAACAACACAGCACCGTTTCATTTGGGCCTGAAGTTCTTGCTCTCCACAATTGTGGGTCAGTGACAGAAAAAAAAAAAAAAGAGAGAGATTGTTTAAACTGAGGCAGCATTACTCACTGAAGTATGAATGACTTAATGAGAGAGGAGGGATTATTGATGATTCTCCATTCAGTTATAAATTCATAAAATAAAACAATAACTCCCCTAAAAAGACTGAAAGTGCTGTAATGTTCTAGATAGGTATTGACTAAAAGCCAAATAAGACTTGCTATATGAACTATATCAAGTGCAGTTTGTTATTTGTTCATTTGGGTGTTATGTCTCCTCCTCCCCAGCCCATTTCCCTCAGAATCCTGTTTGCTCAGCTGGTTTCTAAGGGAACACATGAATCTCGATCAGGATCAACGTGACCTTCTGCTGAGGCAGCCTTGGAACATAACTAATTTATTATTTTTCTTCTAATATCACATGGACAGCCATGTAAACATACACTGTCATGAGTTCATCACGGCATCACAGTGCAGGCGCCGTAAGACTTTGTTGCTGAGGCACATCTTATGAAAGCTCACTGAATTACATCTGCAGGAGACTGATGAGCTGAATACTAAGTACAGTTAGTTAATCTACCACAGCACACCTGGAGAGATGAAGTGCTGGCTGGTTATTTTTTTGTTTGTTTGTTTGTTTTTTTCAGAACTTGGTTATTAATAACTGACTGTGTGCAGAGAGCCTCTGTTGCCATCAATCATTAACTACTCTACAGGGATAACCATATGA
Organism: Remorina albescens; assembly: GCA_034769265.1. Taxonomy (NCBI): domain Eukaryota; kingdom Metazoa; phylum Chordata; class Actinopteri; order Carangiformes; family Echeneidae; genus Remorina; species Remorina albescens. Next base: position 14,791,988 of record CM068483.1, read on the forward strand.
GAAATGTTCTCTCCAGACTGTAAACACCAAACAAAATAGAGTATCTGACAGACGTGGTGAAAGCTACATTATCAAAATGTGCTGACTAGAGGTACAGTACATTTCAGTGGTAGCTGAAGCATGTTTGGATCATTTCTAATGTTCAAGACACATTTAACTGTTTATTAGTGAGTCCCTGAGAGGAGAATGTGGCATTATAGTATGAATCCCATTAGATGGGTATTGAGATGAGAAGCTGCTCTTCATTGATTAGATGTTTACTCAATGTGTGGACCCTGTTCCTGCATGGGCTTCCCCCCACAGTCCAAAGACATGCACGTCTAGATTAACTGGTGACTCTAAAATGCCCGTGATTGTGTGGTTATGTGTCTCTATATGTCGGCCCTACGATGGACTGGAAACCTGTACAGGGTGTATGCTGCCCTTGCCAGCCCCAGCGACCCTGACAGATAAGCGGTTGAAAAGTAAATATAAGGTGACTAAATAAAATGAAAGTAGTATATGTGGCTTGTTGAAGCACTGCCGCATCTTGTATTTGAAACAAGTCTCCCATGTCTTTCATTCTTTTGTGGCATGGATAACTGTTTTCCCTGTCAGGAGTCAGATTGAGTCTGAACATTTCTCACAAGAGTAAGAAGAGCACAAGGTCAACACCACGGTGCCCTGGAATCCATTTTTTCAAACAGCTCCACCATTACTGCAGCATTTGTAGCTTAAGGCCAGTTGCTGTGCTTGTCTTTCCGCAGACCTTTACAGAACACATAACGTTCAAGAATCTTATCCAAACTTAACTTTATAGCTTTTTAGTTGTTGAGCTTTTGGTAGAGCTTCAAAATTCATTAAGATCACCACCCCTACTTCCTATTTCCACATGGCATTAAAGCATTGGTTTTCTGTAGCAGAGCCAACGAGGAGAATTGTTTAAATTTGACATTAAAACATTCAAGCAACTTAATAATGGTCTGTCAATGCAAAGCAGAAAAAAATTATATTGCATCCTTTTGACTTCCACATCAACGTTGAACTGAGCCAGTAAAATCGAGACTTCCCTGCTCATTTAAAAATTTACGAAGAACTGAAAATCCTCACGTTTCCAGATTAATCTGATTGGTTCAACGACCGTTCACCCATTCTGTTGGTAAATCCTCCAAGTTCTGTTAAATAGGGACCAAATAGGTCCTCACAGCAAACAGACTTCTCCATTTGGAAGAAAAGGGGGGGGGGGGGGGACAGCATGAGTCCTCAACTGCTGTGTTTGGCTTAAGATATTGAAGTGTGAATACATGGAGAGAAGAAGAACATTCACACCTCAAGCACTCTTGAATACAGGTTGATGTCATGATACTAACAATGTACAGGAGGTTTGCAAACATTTTCTCTCAACCTTTCCATCCATTGCTAACTATAGGACCAAAGGTTTAGATTAAATGGCTGAAAGATGGATATCTTTTGGATTTCCTGGGTGTTTTGCGTGTAATCAGAATCCAGCAGGCTCCAGCAAACTGCTCCTTTAACACCAAGGAGCACATCACATAACACACCCTCATTACGGGAAGACATGTTTTTATTCACTGTCACAGTGTACAGCTTTGACTTGAGTGCTTCAATTTTTAACCGTCGCATTCAAATGAAATTGCACAAACTGATCACAAGCCCAGAAAAGAAATCGTGGCTGAAATGACTTGCATACATGAGAACAGGAGAGCGTGGGGGCATTAAGAAGGACCGTGATTACGGCTGTCGGCTAAAAGGTGAAATCAGAGTTCAGCTGAAAGGATCAACCCAGATGTAATTAGGAAGACATTTAAATCTAATAATTTACTGCATTGGTTTACTGAGCAAAATATATACTAGAAAAAAACATGTTATTTGCAATTGATTGTTGCCATGGAAAGGAATTTATTTTGCTATTGAGAGTCTCTATAAGAAAGAAGAAGATCACTGGGTCAGAAGTAGCAGGCGGGAGTTATATAAAGAGAGGTCTTGATTAATGGCGAGCGGTGAACTTTCTGTCCGACAAGTTCAGACTTTTGGTTCATTTCAGCTGAAAAAAACACTCCACAAACACTTTCATCCATTTCAAGCCAATAAGGGATAAAAGCTTTTATTCCAGGATTAACACCATGATGAGTGGCCTTAATGGTTTTGCCCATTTCTAAATGTGAATGTGTGTGGTGGAGTGTTTTCTGTGGTCTTGGCAGCGTATTACACTTTTGCTTCATTCATAAACGTCACATTTCTGTTCCACTTTCTTTCTTATTCAGTTTATTTTATTCACTCAGTTTATATACGCAGGGGTTCAAAATACTCAAAACCATTCTCTCACTCTCCTATTCACCTGGGAGAGTGAGATTATGGTCTCAGGGTTTCTTCCATACACCTGAATGGGACACTGGTCCTTTTTATGACCACTGCTGAAGACAAAACACACCACTGTTTTAATATGCTGACCCAATTTTAGTACAGTGGATACAGAAGCAGTTTTAATATGTACTTCTTTTGAGCATATTGGACCCACTCACCCTTTATATCAGCACAAGGATGTTACACAAATGTAGCTTTATATATGTATATAAAATTCTGACCATCACAGTTCAGCAAAAAGTGGATCATGGCACAAAATATAAAGGGCAACAGCAGAGCAGTGTGGGTCCAATTAGCTCTAGATCAGAAAAGGAGGTTGGTGGAGCAGTGGGAAGACCCACCCCCCCCCCAAAAAAAAGAAACAAAGAAACAGAAAGATGTCTGTGTGGACCTTATTAGTGGGAGGTTCTGACTTCTGTGCTGTGATGTGGATAGAGCTGGTGGGCAAAGGAATGAAATGCTGGTCATGCCTGGTTGACCGCTACACTGCAGTATTTACACTTGTGGGCCCACTGCAATTTAACAAGCAATGGGTCTACTCACAAATGTGGCTCCCATTAACTTTGAATGGAGTCAGTTGACAGGCATGTCACTGTGCTCAGACAGTCACATGCCGTGCACTTCAGTCAAGAAATGTTTCAATCAGATGTGTGAGGCTTCACAGTTCCCAGCCCTGTAGCCCTGCACTGCCCCCTGTTGGTGCACTCTGAAAAATTAATATATTGGAGAAGGTGAGCTGGTGCAAAACTTGTAGCCCTGCACAAGTTGCATATAATATAGATACGTTGTGATACATCCAGGATCTGCATCTGCTGAGGTGTAACGATCAGCCCACCCCCCCCGTTGTGAGCCTGACGCGTGTCGACCCCCCCCCCATCAAGCCCTCAGCAGGCCATGACAGTAGGGCACGTGTTTCTTCACACCTCAAACCCAAATGGCTTCTCTGACAGAGATACTGAAAGGTGAAGGGGTTAAAGAGGTCAACTATGTAACAGAAGAAACTGATCAATTATCTATCAATCACTTCAAACCAAATTAAAATCGTGTTAACTGGTAAGCCCATTAGAATAAAATGACATGCGCTCAAAACTTTAACAGAAGTGGATGCAAAAAATTGACCTTGTAACTTCTACTCAGAGATACTCTCATACAGTGATGTTGGAAAAATGTCTCAAAGAGGCCGGTCCCTTCAGAAAAAAACCCTGTTAGTTTTAATTTTAAATTCAATCATAAGAAAAAAGCAAAGATGGCCAAATGTTGTGGGTTTGCTGAAGTGTGACTTCACGCCTCACCATCGTGGCGCATGGAAACACTTGGGGACGCGTCAAAAGCGCAATTTGGCGCCGGCTGCAGGGACCTGATAAATACGAGGTTCCTGTGTCCTGTCGCACATCCTCTGAGGACTGGACACGGGACACGACAACCACAAGAAGCCATGGACACTTACACAAGCAGCACAAGCAGCACAAGCAGCAGTGGATTAACTTCTGTTTTAACCGGAGACAACAGCGTCCATGGACTGGCCGGGATGTGGAGACCATGGACTGGGACAGAGGAGACAAGAAGAGACACACTCAAGGTGAGTTTTGTTACCTTTCAGTCTTGAAGTCTTTAAATTAAAACATTGAAAAAAATAAAATGAAAAAATAAAGTTCTCACAAAATTGCTTTATTTTAACTTTCAGGCTCTTGCCATGCTTGGAAACCTCTCTGCTGAAAATAACTCCAAAGTTCCTCAGTTCGTTCATCCAGTCAAGTAAGTAGCTTTATTCAGTCCTCCATTCTTACTCACTAATACGAGAAGCCCCTTTGTAGACAGCTTTATCTTATCACCATCCATTTTCTTTTTCTTTTTCCAGGCTGTACTGGCCCAAATCGAGATGTTTCGATTATCTGTATCAGGACGCAGAGATGCTGCTGCGGAACTATCCGGTCCAGGCGACCATCAGTCTCTATGAGGACTCCAGCAGTGAGGAAGACAGCGAGGAGGAAGATGAGGAGATGGAGAAGGAGCAGAACTAAAAACAGCCCTTTCAACACAAACTGTTGCCCAATTTCATAATATATTTCTCTTAACTTATTCCCTGTAAATATATGTACATAGATCTCTTTTTCACTTCAAGTTAAATTATACCTTTAACATTTCTACCTCATATGTACTTTAAAATACATAAATAAAATGATCAATTACATGAACGTTGTTGTCTTGGTTTTTTTTTTTTTTTTTTTTGTATTTTTATTAAAAGTAATTTTTCTGACTTTTTGTGTGTGCCCATTGTCGTAATGACTGAAATGAAATGAAATGCTCACACGCTTCAGTTTATTTATTAGATGTTTGTAACAGGAGCAGGGTTGACACATCCGAGTGGCTCTTTTCCCAGAGATAAGTGCAAAGTGCTAAACTGGCCATTTCCTTCGCAGTGACGCCTGAAGGGCGGAAACTCCGTGACGTGTGGAAGGTGCCAAACCTGTCAGCAGAGCACATTAAGATCCGGGCTGAGATAGACAAAGGGGGGTGAAGCCATCATTTAACTAAAAAACCTAATACATTATTAAAAGTTTCATAAATGTTAGTAGAAAGTTTTTACTTTGTGTTTGTTGACATTCTGCCTGTGGAAAGAATTCATGTCTATAAATTTTGATTTGCTCTCAGAGGTTTATAAATAGTTGAGCAACAGCACCTTTAGCCTGCAGTATAGTCTATTTCAAACTTTTGATCACTCCACGTTTTGAATATCAAACAAAAATGAATCAGTCTCCCCCAAACAGAGAGCTGATGGGTGAAACATAAAGCCCTCCACTGTTGAGCTGTACTGCAGACATCAGCTTTCATCAAGAGATTCATAAATCACCTACATCCTACATGCGGTTTTGCAAAGTGAAATAATATTATTAATAAGCTAAAAAACATAATTTATCACTTAAAACATTTAACAGGTTTAGTTACAAAAATGACAACAAAAGATTTTTCTCAACAGATGAACTGACAGATCTGGACTTTAAGTCAGTGCCTGACTACAGACGGATGTTTTGAATATTCCAGATGAGCAATTAATAGAAATGAAGAGGAAAATGATCCTGTATATAATTTAGTGCACAGTTCAACTTTTATACCACAACCCATAAAGTAATTCAGAGGTAAAAATGTATGTATATATATTACATTGTTCAAATATCTGTATGGTTTACATAATAACTTGAACTCTTCAACTTCCCCTGGTGACAACATTTCAGGCTCCTCCGTGGGAACCTTTGGGTTCACCTTTAGGTGTTTTGCAGGGTGCAAAGTTTGCACACCTTTGGTGATGGGACGCACGGTGGCCTCTGGGTGCAGCAGGACAGCAGTAGTCACCAGGGGTTTTTCTCATTTATAATTTTGGATTAAACCGACAAATTGACTTTTGTTTAGATTTTATCTGCCACACTCACATTTATAAAAAGGCCTCAGAAGGGGAGAGCTGAAAAGTTTTTAAACTAACAAAAACAATCGTATTTGCCAAAAGCAATCAGTCATAAAGTTCTTTTGAGCATCAAATTACCCTGTAATGCCTACATCCAGATCTGATATCAGGAGTCATGTCGAGGTGATGACGCTCTGATAACCTTCTAACCCTGGTCTGGATTTTCCCAGGGTTGGGTGTCAGAGTTTGAGTGTCACCTACCTGGGTGTGAAATTTGCTCACCTCCAGAGTTAAATATAAAACCAGGGACTGATGCCCAGTCTGATGAACTTATAACCTTTACTGCACAAAGTTTAGGTCAAGTGAAGTGTAAAGCACTTCTCACTTCTCACATTTATATTGTAATAAAATGTCTACACATTTCAAATTATACGGTGTTGGTGGAAGTTACAGCTTGGCAAGTGAAGGATTATTCCAATCCTGGACTGAAGAAATATCACAAGATTAACTTAACTGGGGGTGTTTTCCTCAGTAGAGTATCTGTGTGTGTGTGTGTGTGTGTGAGAAAAGATGTTATCTGGAAAACATGAAATGTAGTAAGTGTGATGGCTTAACAATATTTAAAAGCTATTTTGTGATATGCTGGTCATGTGTGTGACACTGTGAACTGGACTTTTCACACCATCCTTCAACTCTTTCGGACACATGCTGCCCGTTCCCAGGAGCTGTAGTGTGAGGAGTACACACCTTAAGGAGCGGACGGTGTTCAGGCCCGTGTTCGACCTCTTTAAGTCACATGCATCAAAACTGCCAGGCACCCTCTTTAAGCCCCAAAGCATTTAACAGAAGCCAAGTTGTATCTAGTTTCTGTTACAGAAATGAAATGATGACTCTAATCCTGGTTCTGTCTGATTGTTGTAACTACAAATGTAGATCTCCATTATTAATGGCCTGCTTTAAATTTACATAATTAGGCATTTCTTAAAATCCAAATTTTATATATCCAATAGGTTTGTCAATAACGATATAACATTTTGTGACTTTTAATCTTATAATGAAAGCTCATTTGGAGACGTGGCCCCGTGAACTCTGACTGGGCTTGTGGTTTGACACTATTGGAGGTGACGAAGTGTGACTGGGCCGAGCAGAGACTGAGCCCAGTCTGCTGGCTTCCCACAGTCACACCTCCTCTGTCACTGGCCCAGAGAAGAGTTTGAGGCTGGCTGTGATTTCATCAGTAACGCGGCTGTGAGCCGAAGGGGGGCGCTGTGCTGCTGCCCATCAACAAGTTTGTGCTCAAAGAGTTCAGGTAAAGCGGAAGTGCGGTTTTGTGCGTGGAAGTTAAAATGGCATGTGTTGATAGTACGCTATGGAAGTGTTTCTGTTGGCGCTGTGGACTGATGCAACAGTAAGTGCTGCATTTCCCCATTGAATCTAAGCATGTTTATCATTTCATGGGAAATGTTCTTAGTGCATTCATCGAAAACATTGACAATGTGTATCAAAGTGACATTAAATGTTGTTTTAATGTGCTTGTGTATAGTTGTCTAAGACATACAACCCGTGTTTGTTGTGTGTGTGTGTGTGTATGTAAATGCCAGTTTACTGTCTAACAAGCATATATTAATAGTTTTTCTTCAGTTTTACATTGAAAAACTTTTTTTACGCCTCTGTTGTTGTTTTTTTGTTTGGTTTGTTTGGTTTAGTTTTTTTTTGCCTTTAATAATTACAATACAATGTGTGCACTTGACCAACAGATGGGGCTAGAATGCCAAAAAAAAAAAAAAAAAAAAAATTCAGCCGGTTTTGTTAAATGTGCTGCAACTTTGTAATCCTTCCACGTGGTGGCTGTGTTGGATTTGTGTAGTAATCAAATAACAGACCAATTCAGAAAAGCTTATCTAAAAGAGCAGAAGGTTTTCAGAAGATTCTGCGTGTTACTTCTTGAAAAATGTATCTACACACCGAAAATATTGGATTCTGTATGACGCAAAATCGCATTGTTGACAATAGTTTAATGTTTTCTACTCACACTATGGTTTAAGAAAATGTTAAGTTTATAATAAATTAGGTTACATTTGTTAAAAAATAACTAGAGGTCTCATCCGAGTTAATTCTGTCAGTGTCAGTTACAAAAATCACAGAAGTAAAACATTTGACTTTTTAAATGTATTCAATGCTCTAAACTTGAATAGCTTTTTCACGTTTTCTTAATTGTCTTATTTTACTGAGCAAAGGATCCCTAACAGACTTGAACTCAATTCCATTATACACTATGAAAATATTCATTATGTTTTCAACAGTAAAAATATAATTAAAATGTATATGTATATTTAAAAGGTATTTAATAAACTTCTATCCAAATGTAATAAGTTAAACATGCATTCTATTCATTATATATACAATTAAATAAATTATTAAATCTATGTTTTAATTGATTTATTATTTACTTTATTTTCAATGAATTTTACATGATTGTGTTTATTCATTTTGTAGATTTTCTGCTGTTTTATTTGAGTGATGTCATTGTTTTCATATGGCTCTTAGTCCCACAAGAAACAAATCCTCTCACAGCGCTGCACATATAAAGCACCTGTCACCAGTGTGTTTTTCCACAGGATGTTATGCACAAACACCAGACAGATGTGATTAAGTTAGTAATGAAACTGAGGACAGGAAGCATAAATCTGTCAGTGGAGTGAGCCCCTTCATACATGTTTCTCTGCTGAGCACGAGAAACCACTGAGTCGTTCTGGCTCCTCTCAGCACATAAACATTCTGCCTCACGCTGCCGTCTAAGAGATATAGCTGTTGTCCTTTTCTACTCCTTGTTATCTCACCCTCCACTTAAATAGTTAGTTTGGTCTCCTCTCTCTGAGATGTGTGCAGTGGAGATAATTACAATTTCAGCAACGTTTGCCATGTGATTACCTCATAATCCCCTATTTCATTTGATAAGTCACGCATTGATTTAACTCGGAGTTGGACCTAATGGAGTATCTTTTCCACCACCATAGTGATTTGTATGCTGGGGCGAAAGGACAACGGCGGAAATTGGAGGCAGAAAAACAGTCGCTCGCCGTTCCTGCTCAACCAGTCTCCGGTGAAAGATGAGCGACGAGAAGGCAGGTTTAATCAAAGCTACCTGAATGCAAACAGTAAATCACTGCTGCAGCTGATACAGTAATGTGTGTTCGAATAGTCCCTCTCACAGAAAAAATCCCTGTCTCCTGTTTATATTCTCTCTTCCTTCAGGCAGGGGAGGGGGACGGAGTGCTGAAAACGGTGAATGAGAGATAAGAAGAGTGAAGGGAAGAGGGACCTGCTTGGTATTCACCTGTCTCTCTGGATCAATAAAGGTAATTTGGGCTGATTCCTCCCCGTAGGCCTCTTAGCAGACAGAAGGGGAGAGGGGTCAGCCACTGCTGGGCTGCAGGGAGCTGGAATAACTTAGAAACACACTCTGCAAATTACTGCCCCTGTTAGAGAATCTCTCATTCAGCTATTCCAATGCTTTGAACTACTATGTGATGCAGAGTCTTCTCGCAAAATATGACACAGTCCTGCACTTTTTCTACAGCACAAAACGCTGCTTACTCACAAAATGTTTTGTTGCTTTCAGTACAGTGGCTTTCTTTTAAAGTCATGGGCAAAACGTTCCCAGAAAGAAGAAAACTAACCCAGACTTTACCTCTATCCTAAACTTAACCCTTGTCAGAAAAAAAGAGAAGAAAACCAAAAGTTTTTCGTCATGACTATCGGCTTACACAGTTGCAGCTTTGTGAAAGCAGTGATGGCTAAATAGTTCAAAGAGGGGCTACGATACCCATGAAGAAGACGGTTTTGGGGATGGGAGCTGGGTGTTCAGATTCACAGGTCAGGCCTCGTAAATTACCATGGAAACAGGGGTGCCAGATTGAGTGAGAAATAACTTCTGCAATGTACACATACATCCATTCAGCAACCCTGATGGAAGCTGGAAGATGTAAAATCAGGAATGCGATTTCTCTCTTTTCATTACATCTTATCCGTTCTCGTACCATTGCTGCTAAAATCACATGTAAACTTTTAAAGATTTATTTTCTGGCGATTCTATCCAATTTGTTTTTTTCACATTCCTGATCACAACCTCGGCCTTTTAGTCTCCTGGGGCTGCAGCGGGCTCATCAGTCGGTTATAGGCATGGAGGATACCGTCCGTCATGTGGGGTCACCAGTCTGGGAAGAATGCTCCATGTCAGGGATGTCAGCAGTGGAAGGGGAGGGAGACAAAACCCACAAAAAACCTCACCTAAGGGCAAGCCGCTGTTGCTTCTCCTGCTTGAGTTGTATATTTCACCAAAGTACACAGGTGTGTCCGCACCTGCATGTACATATACACACTCATACTTTCCCATCTCCATCTCCCTTTCTCGTCCATTAGTGTTTGTGCACAGTGTTTTGACCTCTTGCTTGAGTGCCTACATTATGCTCATACATGCTGACTTATAAAAGGTCTAATGTTGCAGACTGTTTAATGTCGCTGACTGCAGCAAAACAGAAGTGAAACAGGTTGTTGGTGCAAGCTATGGCTGAACATATCCTGTGGGTTTTCATGCACGTAATAGAAAAGGAATCTTGTTTCCAAAAACAGAAACTAGAAGTGGTGCTGCAGCCTGGAAAACTTGGTCTGCGGGGATGCAATGTGAGCCAGTTTGGCCTTTAATGTAAGGTTTCACACATGAAAAGCATTTCACTTTTTAAAAAAAAATAATCAAGTTTGTGACTATGCATAAAGCGATGTCAAAAGAATTCAGATAAAATGAGGGTTCTGGAAAAACATGCTTAGAAATGCTGTGTTTTTAGGTAACGTGAGCCAGTTAGCAAGTATTTAGGTTTTCATTTTCTTGTCTTTAAGTCGGACATCATGTGAACATTGATGACACCTGCAGTGATGTTATGAATCTTTCATAGAAAGGATGACTATAATGATTCCGATACAGTGTCTACATAAAACTTTTCTTGATCATTTTTTTTTTATCAGATATAAGCCACATGAATTGATTCTGTCAATTAGTGTTATGATATTGTTGGTAGATTAAAAAAAAAAAGAAAAAAAAAAAAAGACACACTCGTCATCTGTAATACCTGCAGCTTGTTGTAGTACATTAAAAGAAATGAACACCAGAAACCAGAAAGAAAGAACCACCTTGAAGTCATGCTTAAGAGGATGTAGCATATTTATATAACCCAATCTATTGTCACCATAATATGCATGAAGAATGAAAAATGATGAGGTTTTTGTATACATGTCTTCGACTGAAGTGTAATTCAACTGCTGCTGAAACATCAAGTGTCTGGCATAAATTTTATTAATAGTCTACTTTTGCTTTCCACATCCTGCTATCAAACTTCTATTATCGTTCAACATCATTAATTGTTTCTTGAGGAAGCACATATTGATGGTCCAACATGTGCGGAACTGTTTGAGACTGACTTCGCTGACAAGTCATTTCCATTCTAGTACCCTGACCTAATCACCATATCTTATTATCATTCACATGAAAACATTAATTACAAAGACAGGGTGAACCTGATTTATGCTAATGGGAACGTGAATATGCTACGGATGCATTAATCTAGAGTATAGGACCCTGTGCTGGTGTTAACTGTGATTAGCATGTGATTACCATAGCATGGGTTATATCTACTGGAAGCCTTGCTTCTGATGGGCTTGAGAAAATCTCTCCACTTGCTGGCTGGGAATGAGACAGTGTCTCTTCACCGCATGAGGAAATAACATTAATAGTACAAAATGAACAATTTTGATTGCTTTCCTCTAAACAAAAATATGTAATTAGCAGCCAGTTGATTTTAACGCTTCCTGTTGAAGAATGAGTGTAGAAGCCAAAAGATGGAAGCGTCAAAGCTTTTAGTCATAGGTGATTTAGAGGATTAAGATGGAAAGTAGAGTTTGAGTACTGCAGGAATCTGTTAAGAGGTCAGCTCTCTCAAATTACAAAAAAAAAAAAAAAGGGGGGGGGGAGCTTTGGTCAGTTTTTGAAATATGTGTCTGAGATTTCAGCCTCTATCCAAAAACAGTGAAGGTGAGTGTCATCTTTTTAGGATGTCCATGTTTAAAACATTAGCTTGTTTAAAAAAAAAAAAAAAAAAAAAAGAACTGCAGTGTCTCTCTTTTTAGTTATTTCCTTAAAGAGTTGGGCAATGTGGAGTTTGACAGTCATGACGTAAACAGGAGTAAAACAGTGTAGTCATCGCTGGGACTAGTTTCAGGAGTGAATTAATACACATTTGATGTGTGATAGGGAGGATTTATAGGAACAGAAGGGCGGTGCATGTTGGATTGACTCAGAGTTCGTGTTTATTTATTTATTTTTTGTGACTTGAATGGGAACTTTTTTCGGTGGCAGATTGGTGACATTTTGAATCCTGAAGACAATATGAGTTTTTAATAGTTTAGATAAACAATGATCAGAAACTACTGCTGCATACTTTTGGTTGGTTTTGGCTCTTAAATGGGACTTGTTGACAATAAGAAAAACAAACAACAGTGATCTGATTCATCCTTTAAATGCCTTCAAGTGATTACGTTTTGATGTGTAACTGACACGAATGGTTGTACTTAAAACCCATTCCTGATTTCTGTGAAACTTTATCATTCCCTGTTATTATGTGTTGTATCAAAAGGAAGATCAGATGCTCGCCATCCAAACAGCAGACATGCGGATGTGTTGAATGCAACACTTCCTTTTGCCGAGTGCAGGGGTCCTCCAGTGGCGGTCCACTGCACCATCTGTTCCTTCAGCCGAACCTCCTCCACGCAGCTTCTAGCGGACTGGAGGATGCGTTTGTTTTGGAAGACACGAGAGCACAAAGAAAAGGGGCCCATCCTTCTATCCCTGCTTTGATCCCTCCATTGAGCGAACCCAGGCGTGGCCCTCTTTCTCTCTCTTGCTGTCACTCTCAGTCTCTCTCTCTCTCCATGTCTGCCCCCCAAGAGATTGAGCCTTGCCTGGCTGGCTGGTCTGCCGGCTGAGGCTGGGGGCTACCACAGCTGGGCACCGTACACATGGCACTCCAGCAGAATGAGCCTATTGACGAGGCAACAGATTGGCTTTGAGTGTACCTGATGGTTACACCCCCCCCCCACTTCTCCCTGCTAGTCCCCCTTCTCTGCCTCTTTCAACCAACCAAACACAATCCCTGCATCTCCATCTTTCTAATACAAATTGCCAGTGTGTAATGGATTTAAGAGAGTGGCAGAAGCTATTGTTGGGTAATCTGTATCAAAAAGGAGAGGTGATGTCGAGTGTGGTCCTTTTCTTAGTCGGGATTATGCTCGCGTTTTCTCTGTTAGTTCTCTTCGGGTGATGCTTTTGGCTTTAGCAGCAGCTTGGCAGAGATGGAACAACTCTGGGATGACTACTAAACCAGAAGGTTGAAGACAAGTGTGTGTGTGTGTGTGTTGGGGGGAGTTTGTACGAGGGTGGATTGGTCATTAGCTGAGCAGAGGGTCATCTGGCTTTAATAGGTGTTCTCAGGTGTTAGCTCTGATGTCTGCAGCAATGGTGTTGTTTGCTGTTGGGAATCAGATCCTGGCTCTCCCCTTCCCCCTCTGCCGTCCCCCTGCCCTGCTCCGGTCCCTCTGCACCCCATCTAATACCAGGCTCATTACAGCGCTATCGATCGGCCCTCGCTGCACACCAAAGGGCAAAGAAGTCTCTCCTCTTACCTCCCTTTCTCTCTTTTGTCATTCTTTTCTCTTGTTTTACCCTTTTTATAATCTGTCCTCTTTTCTCTGTGCCCTTTCTCCTCCGCTGACGTACTGCTATTTTCATTCTTGTAATTATGTTTCTGTCTCTTCTGAGATGAACGTTTCAAGAAACTAAGAGTCCTAAGGATGGAAGCTGAAACATAGCAGCAAGCAATGGCTGACTATGAGGAAATATTGCCTGGAAAGGAAGGGGAACAGACACTTTCTGATTTGCTACAGTGTTGTTTACAGCTTCTGTGCAGCAATGTAGGGAAGATGAGCTTAGACCGATACAGAGTGAAGTTTACTCAACGATTGACACTCACCCCATCCCTCTCTCTCCAACCACTTTCCTTCCCTGCCTTTTGGCTTCTTTCTCTCCTTTTTTCTCCATCTTCCGAGATATTTGGTGTCTTGTAAAATAACACCCAATTTATTATCCAAATCTCTGTAAAACTATGCAGCCTTGTGTGGGCTGGAGTGTAAACACTGTGAGGTGGCTTTGAAGGAAAGGAAAGGCAGGTCTTAAATTACAACACTTTCTGCTGCAATGTGCTAATGTAGTGAATCAGACAATGAGTTTGTCTGCATGCACACAGTATGTATTACAGTTACACGTGCTAGGAGTAGAAGCAAGCATGTGTGTGTTTGTGGGAATTTTTGGATCCCTCTAAATGAGTCAAAATAACTTTTCATGCATTCACTAATTCTGCTCATGTATTCATTATCCATGTAGTGTTGGGCTGATATTGACAAAATCTGAATACGTTGATACTTTTAATGCACATTATTGATAATATAATGTCATCTAATGCTATTTCATTAATTAAGCAAATCTCGTGTTATATGTTAAAATTGTGTGGAAAGCCTGCTAATTGTAAGATATGAATTTCTAAAAATTGCATTTTCCTTGAACTGCAAGTAAAATCTTCGGTTTTTTCCCCCTCTGTATGATTAAAGAAAAACAATCTTTTCAGATTAATTTCTGTCTTTTTTTTTTTTCAATTGTTAAAATTTTCACCTTAATTTGGGCAAAAAGTATTCTTTTAATTCTTTTAACAAGTACAAAGTTTTTCTCAAAAACACATTGCGCAACAAAGAACTTTTCTTCTCTGCTTTTCTGCGGCCTCAGTAACTTAGCGCAGGGTTTCATGTCCTCTGACCTCCCAGCTCACGTGCTTCATAGTCTGTTTAACCATAATTGCTTGCACACCATATTACAGTACCGACTTTGCATTTGCATCAGAGACCAGCATGGTTGTATATCTCCCTCAGTGACTTGACCCGGTTGTACGATGCAGTTTTGTAATGAAGGACTGTTCATTGCAGCGTTGCAGAGGTGGTGCTGGGTCTCTTGTTGTTAGCCAGGTTGGCTACCTCTGACCCCCCACTACCTCTATGTCTTTGTTTCACGGCTGACAGAAGGAGTGCCAGAGCTCCTCCAGCTCGGGTGATTTATGACCGGCAGCTGCTTTTCGCAGCCCATGACCCACACAGCTGGGTGTCAGATGTGGTCTCCCTGTAAGCAGAAACTTATCTGGCAACCCAACATCAGTTGATGTTCTGGACAGAAAGGGAGTCGGGGTAAAGACCAAGAGGGCGAAAGACAGAGTGGCAAGACAGATCGTAGGAAAAAAGGAGAAGAAGCAGATGAGAGGGCAAATTAGCAGGACAAATAAATTAGGCCAGAGAAAAAAAGATTAAGCAACATGGGATGGAGTGAAAACGCTTAAAGCTTTAAGAATTCAAGTCCTGAAACAGAAAAAAAAAAAAAAGTGAGACATGTGGTTCAAGACAATTGATTTGAATGCACCAGCTAAGCTCTGCATTGATTTCTGCTGGTGTAGAGAAAGCAAAATGTTTGTATTATTTCATAAGCCAATTAGCTGCAAGGAGACTTCTCTCCCTGTGTGCATATTGACCCACAGTCTGTGGCTACAGCTTTATTGTCTGGGGGGTGCTCTATAAAAGATCAATAACAGGCGAGTGATTGGATTATGGGGTAATCAATGCATTGTACTAATATATCACCAGAGTGATTACAGAGCACTGGCTAATAGGAGGCCTTAGAGAGCTGTAATGACAGCACACTCCTGCTGGCAGCCAGGAGGAAAAGTGTGCATCTTATATGACGTGCGTGTGGATGAAGTTATGCACGTGTATGTGCACGTGCAGGTGCATGTCACATGTGCACAGAGGGATGTATGTTAGAGTGCAGGAGGTAGTGTGGGGGGAGATGATGGGTTGATTTTCTTGATTCTTCAAACAGGTAAGAGAAGTACTACCAGATGGTGCTTAGAAGAGGCCGTCATCAGATTCCTGCTGTACCACAGTGACAGGGCTCCGTTGTGATGCCGGCCTCGGTGCGGCAACATATGTGGAAACTGTGAGAGTAATGACGGCTGGAAAATACACAGTACACAACCTCTGCAGTCGTATTTCTTACTCGTGTTGTATTGTCTTTTTTTGTCACCTTGTCAAATTGAATTACCACTGAGTGGCAAAAAACTGCTTTTAGGGGATTTTTTTTTTTATTCTATGATGAGCATAGAAATTTTCTTTCTGCTCGATTTTCGTGAGGGTAAAATCGTCACCAGATGTTTCACAACAACAACAATTCAGATCATTGTCTTTGAGATTTTCCTGATCACCTACTTTTTGTGAGAAAACGGTGAGGAGAGTTATATGCCATGGCACGACTTATTTTTCACATATTTCCGACTAGGGATATTTAAAATATAATTTTGATTCCATTCTGTGAAAACTGCGTACCGTCAAAACATCAACTTTTCTTAAACTAAGAAAAATTATTTCAGCTCAATGACAATATTTTTCAGCCAGTGTGGTGGATTTTTATATGGTTTATTTAGCTTAAGAAGTATACTGATAAAAAAGGAAATAATTTTATTTATATATTGTTATTGTTTCCTTTTTTAAATTATTTTGAAACATGTTGATGCAACATTTTTTTTTTGAAGGATGCATGTTTAATAGTGTTGTGTTTCTGTTATTTCCTCTGCTTTGGTTGATATAAATATGGTGAGACAAAAAAAAAAAACTGCACAGAACATTATAACCTTCATAATGGGAGGATTTATTACAGGACTGCAAAGAACAGGAAAAAATAAACTGGAATCTGATAGCGCAAGAAGCATCTGCTTTTTTCAAAAATATACAAAATTAACAAATTTTGGAGGTACTTAGTTTTCACTGGATTCTGCCAATTCAATATTTTTTTCTTATGCTTAAATACATGATTCTCTATCTTAAGAGTTCATGAAGAACCAACCATAGGAGGCAGCCAGCTGGTGAAGTTGTCCATTGTCTGCTGAACTGAGAGGAGAAACGTGACTGGCAGGCTAATCTTGTTAGACACTTAGCACCAGAGAACTGGATAGTAATGATGTAATGATAATGATGAACCTTTTCACAAGTAATTATCAGTGTTCAACACGTGTTAGGTCATTTACTTTAATTGAGTGAATGATAGCCACCAGTCTCATCACTGCCACACGTTTCTTTGATTCACAATGATATCGATAGTCTGATGTACATGATACCAACTGTCACGCACTGAAGCTGTTAGAGGACAACTACTTTCCTCCTGGTTTTTTTTTTTTTTTTTCTTGGTAGAGAAGAAAAAGCGGCTGGATGAATAAGATGTGGTTAAACACCTTAAAAAGGATTTAAGGTGTTTGGTTTCTTCTTAGCTGCTTTGTCCCATGTCTCCTGCTCAAACACAGGGCAGAGACATCATCTGGTCCTGCAGACTTGCACGGGGGGAGCTTTGGTAAAGTTCCTGTTTGCTCAAGAGTTTAGGAGGCTTTTCTGTGACAATTTGTAAAAAGAGATTTTTAGAGGACATAATGAAAAGCAAAATCTTTTAAACAGGGAAGGAAAACTAGTGGATGTAAGCTACAAAATGTGTTCAGGTTGATGTACAAATAAAATTATTTCTTTGGTTAATTATTTGTTGTTGTTATTAATACTTTTTTATTTAATAAGATTACAGTTTTCAATGTGAATCTTTTGCATTATTATGTATTTTGAAATATACCAAATAAATCCCATTGATGTTTTAATACCATTTTAATACCATTACATGTTTTTTGTTTGTAGATATTTATGAGCACCATATGGAACCACATCTTTTTTTCTAGACGAGAGAAACATTGGCACCGTAAATTTCACGCTGTGTGATATCAGACTTACGTTGCATCTGTATCTTTATGCTAAACCCTTGTCTTCTTTCACATGACATGCGCACCACAGGTTTTCCTATCAACTTGGGGCTTTGATGACCGTTTCTCTCTGCTGTCAGTTTCCTGGCTGTTTAAGTGTCCATTTAATAGCCGCCCTGTCCCGGAGGGCTTGTCTTTTACCCGTCAGGCCTGTCGAAAGCACTAATCACTGCACAAAGCTGAGGGAGCGCACCATGCGCTTGTTAGCCCTCGTCCCAATCCTCTGCCACATCCCCCTTTGACATCCACACGGGCACTTAATTCCCCCTTATTATGTTCTTATGTTTCTATAGCCTCCTAATGAGACAAGAAAGGGGAGTATCAGGTTGTGTCCATTGATGCGACGGGCCCGGCGTGTGTTGAATGCGTGTGAATGCATGTGACGATGCTCTGAGCCATCTGCCCATCACAGGAACATGGCGTGTAATAACAGAATCATGACCGTGGAGATCAGGGCCCTGGCAGGGAGTCTTGCATTCATGGAGCTTTAAGGGCAGCCATCCAACACTAATCAGACACGCCTAGCTCATACACCCCTCACTGCTTCTTTATGTGCACCCCAAACCCTCATGTATCCCCCAATTCCGTCTTCCCATGCGAGTCGGGCCTCAGAGTCCATGTTGCCAGGGGTGACGTGGCCGTCAGGGTCAGAGGTGGTTGTTGGAGGTGAGGTTCAGACACTGGGCCCATCTGATACCACCATCTGGATGAGTGACCTGACATAATTAGTTATTAATTCTTCTGAAGGGGGGAGGCGGCTCCACACAGCTAATGGTCCTGCCCACGGTGCTGCTGTTGGCACCAGCATCAAGGATGTAACTGGTGTTGTCCTCTGAGAGAAACATGATGAACAGTGGAAAACAGACCCACCCATTTCCTTTAAACATGAAATGTGATGTCAGTGAAATTTCCTTTGTGACCTGTCTCATATTTTGGGCCCAGTCTATTTTCCATGTGTTTCTCTTTCTTGTAGATACATAGCTGAACTTAACTAATGTGACCTCACACTGATGCTTTCCATCTAGCCATAATGAAGTTTAAGGGATGGGCTCGAAATGCTTCCAGTTATCCCATAAAACAACAGTAAAGCTTCCATATGAACATTAAAAGAGATTTTTCTTGTTTCATTCATCCTTCCTCTCCATACTGTGTAAGTTAGAGAGACCACACACTTCAAATAAATAAAATAAAATTGGCGCTTTGACTTCATCTGCACAAACCTGCACGCTGCAGATTTTGTCCTCATCATTTGTATCAAAAATGCATCAGTTAGGCATCTCTGTTTGTAAGGACAGGAATAATGATTGTCCCTCTGCCAGTCCACACGGTGACACCTGATTGTTGTTTTAGGGCAAACTTTGGGGGGGGAAAAAAAAAAAAAAGTGGGCTTATCCTTTAATTAGGATAATTGCTAAATCACAAGTAAACAGCTGGCATCTTCCCAGAAAACGGTCACGTGAAAAAACCACAAGGTGGCAAGGAAGGAAGAAAATCTCCAACATTTTTTGAAAGTGCGGCTCATTTTGGTTGTTTGTTACTTTGTTGTCCAAACTCTTTGTGCACTAGGAAAATGGGTGCAACACAAACATTAATTGAGTGATTATATATAATAGCAAAAAGTTGTTTTAGGTTTCCCTTTGATGACGAAGGGGGGAAGTCATACTGGAATAATTATTTGGGTGATGTTGTTACACAAAGATAATCATCACCAGCTTGTTAACAGGGGTTTTTTTTTTTTTTTTTAGCTTTTTTAGCTTTTTTTTAATTATTATTTCTCTGCATGTTCCCCTGGAAATCCATCTGGTGTTGGTCTCTTTTGTGAGGAGTGTGTAATGTGACTATCAAGGACTATGGTGGTACAGTGTCAGCAATGGCCCCTCCTGCTGCTCTGCTCCACCGCTGCTGCTGCTGCTGCAGGGGAATCTCCTCATTGGCATGCAGACAGTGGCTTGGAGCTGTGGAGCACCGGCACCTTCTCTCTAGGGACTCTCTCTTCGCTCTTCCCTCTCTCCTTATTTCTCCTTGTCCGTCTCCTGCATTCTCCCTCTTGCATACACACACCCCCCCCCCCCCTCCTCCGCCTCCACTCCCCCGTCACGCAGCTGTCACAATATCTGCTTGGTTTGAGTGCTATAGGGATCGTAGGAGTAGAAGAGCCCGGCTGATGTGTCGCTTTAAGATCACAAGATTTCAAAACAGGGCGGCTGAAAGGCCTCTCATGAGAGGTCTTGAATCTATCTTAAGATTTATGGACAATTTGTAGCATGCATGCGGTTTGGTTGTCAATGCACAAGGGGATTATCTCTCTAACTCTACAGGAAATGATTTAATAAAGACGTACATCCAGTGGACTTATTGCGCTTACATATCACTGTAATGAAATTATCCTAAACAGCAGTATAAATCCTGTGAAAGTCCAAATAAAGCCATCGGAAGTCACTCTGATCTGACACATTGATGAGGTGTTTACAGCAAGGAGTGAGATGCAAACAAACAAACACAACTCTTTGGCATGTGTTGGAGAGCGATTCTTAGAGATGATAGAGGAAACAATGGCAGATGAATGAGAGAGAGAGAGAGAGAGAGAGAGAGAGAGAGAGAGAGAGGAGCCATGGATCCTCTGTGGCTCTGTGGATTTGGCAGGAGTGAAAGCAGTGAGAAGAGTGCTGATACCAGCCAGACTCAAGCTGTGGGCAAATCAAGTGTGAAATCAGGAACAAAGGGATTCACAGGATTGGAGGGCATTAGATTCACACTGTCTGAGCCCTGGTGTGTGTGTGTGTGTGTGTGTGTGTGTGTGTTAGAGACAGGGGCTCAGGATATTGTACTTGTACTCTTTTTAATAGCCTTATTGCTGAGAGATTAGTGAGTTTTAAATTAAGGGGGTTTTGTTACGGTTTTATAAAAATAATCAAGCTTTTGGTTTTAAACGCAAAGTTTTGTCAACATAACTATCAAAAAACTTAATTCTGCAATATCTGGGATTTCTTCTATATGGGCTGTGTGTTTAAAGTGTTTTTGTGCTTTTTATTTATTTAAATTCATTTAGTTCACTTTTACACGATGGAGTGTGAGCATTCAGATTCAGGGGAAGTCAATCATCATACCTCTTCCATTAATTAACCATTAATATTGGATTGGATGTCAACACAAGTTGACTGTACTTTTCTGATAACTGAGATAAAATAAACAGTATTTTGTGAAAATGTGAAAATTGAAATGTGAACTTACAGTAAATTGCAGAAGAAAAACTGCTGAACACAATAACTTCAAGTTCTGTCAGTGACTTTAAATTAGTGCTTCCATAAAAGAGGCGAAGGTTTGAACTGAAATTATAACCTATCATTGCATTGTGCCACTTAAAATAGAGTTCACTTAGTTTTTTTTAAAGTGTAAATGTCAAACATATTCAACTGTTATCCCAGTGAGCCACACAGTGATGCTGGCTGAAGTCTCCTTTGATGCAACGAACAATCAAATGTTAACAAATCTACAACTGGAAATAGTCCTGAACAACCGCCTGTCCTTAACACACACACACACACACACACACACACACACACACACACACACACACACACACACACATACAGTCCACAATTAAATGGATTAAATGGACAAAAAAGATCCGATAAGTAATGAAATTACATGATAAGGCTTTACACAGTCTTTAATTAACTGTGTTTATAAGCAGCAGAAGCCTTATTTCCTACTTTGCAGAATGGCCCCAGTCTCCCAGTTCAGCCAATCAGATCGACCACATGACCTCAATATCCTGGTCCATCCAATCAGAACATCTAAATGAGTTTTGGTTTGGTGGGCTCCGCCGTAGAGGTGTCACTAATTGCCCTGGTTGAATGATTTTCCCAGGTCTTGAGCTCTTTTGCACTTGGTTGAGCAGAGTTTTATTACCCCATGGGAAATGTTTGGATGCAACACGAGCTATATATATTCATTTGATTAGTTTGATTTTGCACTTCTGTAGTTGCACTTTGGTGGAGAAAGCTGCAGCTCTGTTGCTGAATATTTAAAGAGGGGAAAAAGAGATGTGAGAGGAATTGAACAATTATAAAATGAAGGTGCACGCAGAACAGAAAACATGTTGAAACATTTTCCTTTGAGCTGGTCTGAAGCTGCTCCATAAGGATGACTCTTCACTGAGTGCCAGGTTGAATTATGGAGGCACTGGCGGAGGAACACTTCAGCTGATGTATGAATATGCAGCCGTGCCTGAATCTTGGGCCTGAAATCAATCACATAGATGTTCAGGGGCTATTTTGAGGCCTCGCCACCTGCACCCTTCTATTTTGTGGTCATTTTCCCCATCACTGCAGTAGTGAAGCCCTGGGATCTTCCCCCTTGTGTTTCTATACTTTAACTCCACATAGAGGCAACTGCGTGTTACAGCCAGCCATCTTTATCTCTTTTAACTGCTAATGCCTGATAGTGCAAGCAAAGCTGACTCACTCATGCTTTTTATTTGCAGTAGCATAGTTGTCAAATTAACTGCCAATGCTTTCATTCTACAGCCCTGTGGTTCATTATGGAGGCTTCCTGAGAATAAGGAAACAATTAACATAACACATCTGTTCACGCAGTGACATCATGCGATTCTTTGTTTTATTCCTGATATTTTTCTCCTCTGAATATCTGCTGTCCTCCAGTAACTTTTTGAATCACTCCTTAAAAAAGAAAACATATAACACTCAGCTGTTCTTAAAGAAAGGATTCTCCTGTTAATATGCTTCACCACTAGCTACATTAAGGCTGTCTATTGCATGACGTCTAACAGCTATTGTTGCAAGATTTCAACTTTCCAGATATGATTTTACAACAGATTTTTACAACCTGACTCATAGATAATGGCAGCTCTCTGGAGATTTAGTGAACGATTCATCAATCATCAAATTATAATTCATAAGATGTGCCTTAATAGCATACAAAGCAGTATAGATTTAGCAGTTTCGAAGATTTCAAATAATAAAACATGAATGATAAAGACATTTCTGTTAGTCCCAACTTCACCAGCTTCAACACTGATATGCTGCTGAAATATCCAATAATATGCATATATTTCTAGTAGAAAGCCTGTCTGAAGAATACTTTTATTTTTGACACAGTAAATTTTACGCATGTAGTTATTTTTTTATTTTATATCTCTAACAGCCCTTTACTTTCTGTGAGACTGAGGTGGAGCAGAGAGTATCTTGGGTGGGAGGGCAGTGGGTGATGTAGTTAGGGAAGTGTATGCTAGTTTGTGAAGTCTTGGCAAAAGGCCCAGTGTTTGGCTGCATTTGTAGCCAGCTCTACACGTGAAAGCCTCCAGGGCACATCAGGCAAAAGCCCCAGTGTTTAGAAGAAGGGAAAAAAAAAAAATAGGCCCCTTATTATTGAAGGATCTCAGCAATAAACACCCACCCACCCACACTGACACACACACACCCTTCCTAAATCCTCACTGATGTCAAGAGCAGAGTGCTCTACCTCCTGGAATGGCATCTGGCAGACCATCAGATGGTCACGTCAGTGGTGACTGATGGGAGCTCTGCGTCCAGGCCCAGACTGTGTCCAGGTCCCTCTCAGCTCTGACAGACAGCCAGGCCGTTTCTGCAGCTACATGTGAATAACTTACATGCATTAATATACATGGCAGAGAAATTGCCTCAAAGCAGAGGTCAGAGCTGCTAAATGTGCAAGTTCAACTGCTGCAATAGGCGAGACGTGTTGCTGCAAGTGCATTTAAAATGTGGCAGCTCGGTAGTCACAGTAGTTTGCTGTTGTAATGATTTCTGCTTCTTGTTCCAGAGTTTTGAACAAATGCCCTTTTTATTTCACTTGTTCTCAAGGATATATAAAAACATTCAGCATAGGGCTTTTGATAATCTATATTTTTCTTAGTACCAACACGTCCCATGAAATGACCAAAACCAACAAAGAATTGTTTGTGTCTCTAAAGCCTGATGTAATTTATTCCTCTGCGTCGCAGAGCTCCAAAAAACTCAGTGAGTCACACTGTTGCACTGCTGACATATTCCTTGAGTAGGATGACCATGGCCGCTGTTGTTGGAGTCAATTCCAAAATAGACCATCCTGCTTCAGTGCTCTCTATGTGCCATTGTTGTATTCTTCCACGGCTGAAAGTAGTTCCCAGCAAATGGACTATGGACAGTCTGAGTTTACCAAATCTGCGACACTCAGGAGAAATTACTTAGCTTTTTAAATAAATTGCATTGTTTACTTGTACCCTATTTTTAAAAGTTTACATATTTGCATTGTTGTTTTTTTTTTTTTTTTTACAATTACAAAAATATAGTACAATACAGGACCTATCCTTAAAAATTTAGACTTCTCTCTAAATAAATCCCTGCCAATATTTAAGATTGTCTATATATTTCTGTTTATATCATTTTTAACCAGATTCTATAAATCAGGTTAGATTCTCTCTTTGTGTTTGATAAATACAGATATAAAAGGTCTTATGCTTCCGTGTTTTGTGGGAAATTACAAGAAAATTACAGCTAAATTAGTATCGCATGTAGGTGAAAATCTATATTTATATCTATTCATCTAAAAATACATTGTACAAAGCTGCCCTAATTGTTCATGATGACTAAATAACACATAAGCATTCAAAACAGCTTTGATGGCAACACTTGTAGGACAAAAATCAACACAGACGAAATGTTACTTGTTTGCAACTGTATTCAGATTTAAGAGACTTTTTAACCAATTAATAAATAATCTTGCCACTTCTTGTTCAAAAGTTCATTGAGTGATGATATTTACATCATAAATTAAATAAGAAACTAAAGACATTCAACATATTTCAGATAAATTGGTATCGATCCTTTTGAACCCTTGAAGCTGTCATGACAGATAACAAAAACAAATTGTTTTCTCTGAAAACAATTACATTAGGAGCAGAATTTAGGGATTTTTTAAGCATACTTCACATATGCTAATATGTGGGGTAAAGGTTAATTGAGGTAAAAACAGGAGAAATCATACTCTGATATGTAAACAATATAATTTTAGCCACAAGTGTAAGTCAATACATACATACATGCCTATATTTAGAGGCCATGGAGAGATTGCAAATGAGTTTTGTCGTCTTTCACTCTGAGGGCGTGTCACATAAACATTAAAATAGTTTTAAAGTTGATCTGTTTTTTTTTTTTTTTTTTTTTTAACACTTTTACATATCAGAAGTATTTTTTTCTTTCTGCTTTTCCACTTTATTTTTTTTTCAATCTAATGTTGGTGTAATCCAAACACCGAGACTAATTTAATGCCACCAGTAAAGTTTCTACTTGGACAGAAAGAAATGACACATACAGAAAATATTCCACTGACAAATAAATACCAGGAAACATTGACATCTTACAATAGCAAAATGTTCGCCTTTCCCATGTTGCACTTCATGTGTCAAACATTTTGCTCTGTGCAATGGAGTTTTCAGGTGAAGGGGCAATGGAACAACACATTTTCTTCCTGCCTTTGGAAAACTGTGTCCAGGACAGATTAACTCACATGGCCAATGATGCGTAAGACGTTTGGAACAGAAACACTGGCTTGATGTTTAACCAGACTGAAAACTTGGGGCGCCTTTACAGGGAGGGGGAATTCAGCTCACTGCCATTAAACTAACACTGTATTCTTATGTAATGGAGCAAACCACTGCCTGTGCCACGTGGCATCCAAAATGTTAGTCCTTTAGAGTCTTGGAAAAAATCATCTTCTGCTGATAAAGAAAGACAATGTTATGATACACAGGCCTGACGAACAGAAACTGTGCTGGGTGAGCCACATCAACCCCGTGCAGATACTCTTCATTCTTTGTTCATTGCGTGTATTCAGCACCAGTGTACTGTAACATCCTCATTTATGGAGCAGGATCTGTCTGTGCCAGATATCGTCAGCTCCCGTTGGTGATGATAACTGAGGTGGCTTTGTGTCCCTGCATCTGTTCAGCCTGCATCCTCACGTGAGATGCTACGTCGTACTGGACTCCTCCACAAGCCAGTCCTGAGTAACTCCGGAGGTTCTCTGGATCATACAGGTGCTCCAGGGAGTAACCAGTCAAAGCATAGGCCGCTTGCCTGTCCAGTTGCTGCCTCTCCTGTGTCGGATAGAGCAGCGGGCTCCCCTGTGGCTGCGAAGGGTGGGGGGACAGATCTGTCTGCATGTAGTCTTTGGTGAGGGAGAGGCCTGACCTGGGCATGCCATCGGAGCTGGGGCTGCTGAGACGAGACAAAGAAGCAGGACTGGTTGTGTTTTCGTCGTTGTCATGGGAGCCCAGCACTTTGATGCCGTCCCGGTGATGAAGACGTTCAGAGGGGAGGTCAATGCTGGGGGCTCCTGGGCCTCGACACACCACGCTGGGCATGGTGAGCTGTGAGTGGTGGGGTAGGGAGTTGAAGCAGGGGCTGTGCGCCTTGGTGAGCCCCGTCACATCCAGCGGGACCTTATGTTGCTGCAGGCGGCTCTCTTCCTCCTTGATCATCTGCTGCGTGGCACGAATGAGGGTTTCCATCTTGCTCGGCTCTCGAGGGCTTGCCCGGAAGTGGTCACCATGGTAACGCTCACCAGAATCACTGGTGGACCCGCCTCCGTCGGGTGAACTCACTACACTGTCTTCATCCCAGTGGCCTCGTCCTACAACAAGAGTACAAAGGCCACATTTCAAAACAGGAGAAGTAATGAATTACACCGTGTTAATAAGTAATTCAATCCCTTCTTGTCAGGATTTACAATGTGTGTCAAAATTCTCTGAACACGACCTAAGTTGCTAAAACCTGGAGCCTGGATGTGTGATGTGTAATTCTGCTTTAGATGCATAAAGAATCATAGTCTGGTGTTGGACAGAGCATCTTGGCAGAAGCACAGTGGGGGTTGTTTCACTGTTTGAGGATGTGAAATGTGAAATAACTTGGCTTTCTGTTGGAGGCAATTTTTGAACAGATGGTAGCAATCGGCACGCTGGCAAGAGACGGCGTAAACAACTTAGCATGTCCCATAATAAGATTTGGAAAACAGCTACTTGGAGAAGCTAGGTCAGAGTTATTTCCAGAGACAGATGGTTGTGGTGTCAACCCTAACACCTCACCGTGAATGGCTCCATGGTAGGATGTAATTTCGTAGCCTTCGCTGTTCTCCACCGAGGATTTCGGGAGCGACAGCACGGAGCGTGTGGCATCCCACCACACCTCTCTTCCCGACTGGGGGGTTCCTAGGAAGTAGCGTCCACTTTGGCATCGGACACGGTCACAGGTGGTGGTGTGAGGATGTGCTTGGGCATGAGCAAGATCTTCTTCAGATAAACCAAGGCTGTAGCACAGGGAGCCCGACTCTGGATACAGTCGGTAAGCACACGACGCTTCTGCGGCCTCAACGGGATCCAACAGTTGAGGAGATGCTGAATCCGTCAGAGGGCTTCCTCCCCATTGGCTGTCCTGGTCTGACTCTGAACGCTCAGGATTGAAAGTGGAAAACTGCTGGACGAAAAACAAAATCACAGCCCCGAAAGTTTTTTGATTTCAAACTGTTTCTTTCAACGAAGTCTTATTTTTTTTGATTTACCACAGCAAAACAGAGTGTTTCATACCTGTGGGTAGGGTGAAACTCTGGCTTTGGCCTTCGCCTGGCTCAGACGTGACTTGGTGCTCTTCCTGTCCTCAGTGTGACTGTCGGCGTAAGGGAAGGCCGGCTTGGTGGGGCTCATTTGGTCCAGGGACAGCTGCATTCCCTTATACTCAGTGTCCCTTTTGGCACCAATAAAAAATATGAGAGATCAGAGATAAGAATAAAAACCTTAACTTACGTATATTTATCTAGGACTTGTTAGCTCTGCCACTGCCTTCCAAAGTCAGTTTCCATGAAATTTTGCACAGCTTTTCATGCTCCTCAAAGGAAGAACCCTCCTGCCCAGCAAGGCAGTTGAATAAAATATGTTGATAACTTGTTGATTGCCTTCAAATTTCAGTACAAACATCAATATGGGTACTTTTATTTAAATACCCATCTGGGTCTATCATAATTTTGTCAGTACCACAGCCCTTTGTGGATAAGCAGATTGAAGTGACCAAATACCTGCAAAGTTAATGACATTCCCATCAGCCACTTCTACTTTGGGCTCCACATTGACAAGCCAATGAATGAAGATGGTGGGACACATACGGGTTAAAATTGTGATTGTATTTTAGCATTGTTAGCACAATCCTCCTGAGCTGCTAGCATTGCTTTGTAAACAAATCTCAGCTGTAGTCTCAACTTAACCAGTTCATATTGTTACTTGTTCACACTTCCCCTCCCAGTATTACCAGTACATTCAGAACATCTTAATGCCATTAGGTTGGCTTTTTTTTTTTCCATACAGTCTGAGCACCTTGTTTCTGATGGTAGCCGTGCATCGACAGAGCTAATCAGTAATTAGTGTGCAGTAGACACCTTGGCCAATATTGAATATAGATAGCTGGACAGACATATTTTACAAACACGCTTCTTATGATGTGAATGATGAGGACTATCAGAAGTGAAAACAACATTTAAGATAAAAAGATTAAGCTTTCCCACTTCTGAGAAAAGTAACAGACAACCTGAAGAAAGTTAATCATTCTTTCATACCATGCAACCATTGCCAGAAAGCAACATGAGTGAATGTGCTCACAGACACGTGCATGTGTAGGTACACTGTCTCTGTCTGCCCTGGATCTCTCTTCTTAACAAAAAAATCTATTTACAAAAAGCTTTTTTTTATTTGTGTTTGTGCATTCAGCATGTGCACCATCTTTGACATTTTAACCCACTATCCTGTGGCTGAACTCAATCCAAGTGTCACTGTCGAGGGAGTGAAAAGGCTCCTGTGTCAAGTGTTCAGCAAATATGAGCCTATTCTTAACTTATCACATCAACAGTATGTAATAGCAGCTGCCTGGCATTTTAAACTGTGTGGCCCATCCCTGACCCTGCACAGCCAGCCTCTTTAATATGACTCTAAATATGGCCCATTCTTTATGTACAACACCTTTGGGGAAAGGCTGTATTTGGATAGCCAGTACACAGTGTGAGTGTTATTTGCTCTTGCAGGTATAGTTGCGGTCGCGGGTTCTGCATCCTATCTGTGCCCTGGCTGACTTATGTCTGAGCCAATAATGTTGGGCCTTTGTGCAAACTCAGCTGTGTTAGCCGAATTCCACCTCAGGGTCAATGTCAGAGCACCTCATGTCTGAAATGCCCCACCAGCCAACCTCCAAAAATGATTTATGAATGGATTATTGTTGAGGTAAAATGCTGTTAGGCCAAGGTAATTGATTTGCTGTTTTTTTAATGTTTTTTTTTTACACTTCTGGGTTAGACCTTATTACGTGTTTGAAAATTCACTGTCATTTTAATGTAGTTACTTGTTTTTCTCCTTACTGCATCGAGAAAATCAATACTTGGAGTGCTGCCTTATGTATGCATGCACATACAGACTTGCACAAACAAACCATCGCATATCGAAGGAGACACACAGAAGAAAAGCAACATTTGGATCAACCAAACTTAACAAGGAAAATCCAAGATGTGCTACAGCTATGAGATAGCTATTGATTTCTAGTTCACCATTTGATCGATTCAGCTTTCCTTAGACTGCAGATCGATGGTGACAGTAGAGGTTTTTTGATGTGGTTGAACCTTGATGTTTGTCTTGCTGTCTCAAAGGGGCCTTAGTGTGCTTCAGGCTCTCATAACACACAACTGCCTGAGCCTTGCAGCTACAGCATTTTGTGGATTTGAACAGGGAGGCTGCAGAGGGATAAATGGAAGGCTTTCTCCTGGAGAAAAACACCCATCATATCATAGTTAGCTTCAAGCTTGGATCATAAGCATTTATGATATGATTTAACTTAATCTGGTGAAATTTTCCTCCTTCAACAAACGGCAATGAAAAGTACAGCTGCAGTTTATGTTGTTGCCAGTACAGGATCATAAACTGTGTTCTTATGAGGCTGTCATTTTAGGGATTTCAGTACAAAAATTCAATGACTTTATATTGAAGTATTATTGAAAATATACACGACCAATTCATAGGAATTATATTTTTTTTCTCAAAGAGTCATTCAACATGTAAGTTTTACTCTCAAATGAATTAGTTTTTTCAAGAGCATAATTTCTTCCCCTGATTTCAGAACATAAATCTGCAGTGAGACTTACGTGAGGACATAGTTGACACTGACGATACAGTGAGGTCTTGAAGATCGGCTGTTGTGGACAATAGTGGCGTAACTCTGAACCCAGACCCAGCCGCCGTGCTTGGCCAGGAAACGGTAATACTTAGTGGTGACTTGGCCTTTTACCAGCACTGCAGGAGACAAAAGAAACAGGAGAGAAAACAGAGATTAACGTGTTTAATGACATACATGTCTGTGTGCGTGTGATTGTCTGCACGTGGCGGCTGCAGCAGCTCGTCTGAGCAGTTAGTTGTAAAAGGATAATATAGAAGGCTTGTAACTCACAGAGGTGGTGAGCACAGCGGAGGTGGAAGATGTCACAGCTGTGGACGTGATGGTACAGAGTTTTCTCTATCAGATCCTGGGGCTCGTAACCTGTCAGCTCTGCCACCCTGGAGAGGAATTAAGTTATGATGTTAAAAATACTCTTTGTGATTCAGTGAGATTTCAAATTTGCTCCTGCAGGAAAAGCCTGTTATCTGGCAGTAAACAACATTTCCCCCTAGAAGTTTTTCAGAGGAATTATACCAATCTTAAATGAACAAGCAAATGAAGTAATTTTTTCCCCCTGCTTAGAAATACAGCACATTACCTACCTGGAGTCCAGGAAGATGAGCTTCATGTCCAAACTGGCTCTGAACATAAACATGTTACTGTGCAGTTTGATCTCTGTCACAGCACTGGGGGGCAGAGAGTGTCCCACAGCCACCAAACCCACATTCTGATAGCAGCCCTCAAAAGGTGACATGTCCAAACTGTACTGTCGAATCTTCAGGTAGCCACTGCAGTGGATCACCTGCACACAGCAAAGACACACGTGGAGGTGTCCCTTTTTAGAAAAGGCTGTGCTAAATGAAATGAAATTAATTATTCATTCATCAACTTGCATGTAGAATTATTAATTAAACACTATATTATATAAACAATATTCAAATTCCTTATAACCCATCTTTTAGTATATATTTTTTATCCAAATTAAATAATAATTAGAATTTGCTTGTATTTGTTTTACTAATAAATAAAACCTTAATCAAACACTAGTCTGATTAAGATTTGTCTACCTTGTATCCTCCGCTGGTGAGGCCTGCGTTTCTTTTTGCTAGGACACATTTCATCCGCAAAAAGAAAGAGCGCTCCACTTCATATTCTGCAGAGGAAAACCCATTTGTGACTGAGAGATAACAGACTGAAGAAGAATCCACTCACAAACTTTCATATGACAGAAAGAAAACGCTATTTGTCTGTATGTTGAAATGGACTATATAGACATGTCAATCATGCCGGCGTTTTTTGTTTTTTTTTTTGTTTGGTTGTTTTTTTTGTTTTTTTTTAGATAATATGCAGTGATTGCAGGGTTCTTACTGCATTTATAGCCAATATAAGACGCATACACTGGCGCTGCTTATATGCATTATTATTTACAAATTTAACGGTGCAATATCATCAATATAAGATTTATTTGTTTTTTTGCATTGCAAATACAGGAAAAGGCGAGATTCCCGTGGAAATGTGAATTACCTTGGACAAAGTGTGAGTGATAGGGCTGATGTGGTGTCAGGACAGCTGTCATCTCATCGTGGTCGGCAGGATGGACATACTCATAAATACTGTTCCCGGTCAACTCTACCTGTTGAGACGAACTCAGGTAATGACCGCGGAAGGACTGTTTTTTTTTTTTCTTTTTCATTTTTTAAAAATTTATCTTGAATCGGTCAACACCAGGTCCTGGCTGCATTATATTAGTTCTAAAGCGCAGCCTTTCAGACTAACAGGCAAACAAGGGAAAATAAATACACACAATATAAACAAATAAGTGTCATTGCGCAGACGGACCTGAGACAGTCCCAAATGGACCGACGCCGTCTCTGATATGTACATGATCTTCCCATCCGGAGCCACAACAAAGATGAATCCGTCCAGCGTCTGGAAATAAAGCACATGGCTGCAGTTAAAGCCCGGTGCTTATAAAAAATGATCAGTCACGACCACCGTTTCCCCCTGAGCCGGATCAAGAACAGCTTCTCAATGATTCTCTATGTACCTGCAGCAAATGAGACCCCAGCTCTCGTCCAATATTGTCCAAAGATCTCGTTCGACTTGCGTGACCCCAAGCTTCACCCAGACCTGCAGAGAGTAAGACAGCTGCTTGACTTCTGAGCCACTTTGGCATTTATAATAATATTCATTTCAATTATTGCAGCTATTTACAGCGAAAAATTAGATAGAATTTTTCTGTGTTATGCATGTACTTATTATCATTATTATTATTATTATTACATTAGTGGTAATAATAGTAGTAGTGTTATTATTATCATTATTCGTCATAATATTATACTATAAGCCAAAGGAATACCTGGTTTAAAAAAAACACACAAAATTTACAGTCACACGTGTCAGCTACAGGCTTTAAATCTGACGAGATATCATAACTTTAATATAAATTTGAATTAATCGCCCTTGTTTATATTTTTCTTTACTTTTTGGCGTTATT
The DNA here is from genome assembly GCA_034769265.1 of Remorina albescens. NCBI lineage: Eukaryota > Metazoa > Chordata > Actinopteri > Carangiformes > Echeneidae > Remorina > Remorina albescens. The sequence continues at coordinate 14,824,445 of CM068483.1, forward strand.
AAATTATCTTTATTAGCCAAATTAAATATTATTTTGTTATTTTGTAAAAAAAAAAAAAAAAAAAGACAAGGAAAGAAAGAAAAAAAAAAAATCCCTATATATGTTTTTTCCCCTCTCGCAGGAATGTCCATCTTTGGTTGTTTGGTCCAATAAATCCTGAGTGAGTCACTCTAAAATATAAATTCACCAAAGCAAGTAGCCGGTGTTTCTCATTGAAATTCATTCAGTTTCATCAGAAATCTGGCCGAGCTTGGGCATCCCCTATAAATGAGGTGTTCCGTTCCCCTGCTGTAAATAAAATAAAAATAATGCACGTCTCTGCTGTCGGACATGTAGAATAACACCATGTCATCAGATAACAGGAGGAAGACAACGGCCGCCCTGACTGATAATAAATGGCACAAATACCTCTTAGTAAAAAATACTCCCTATATGTGGCCACGTATTTTCCCCCCACAGTTTAATAGTTTCTGTCACATGCCATGACCTGTCTGTTATATTAAGTATACATGGCAGCAAAAAACATGGGCTTATCATCTGATTTCATGGGAGATCATTTATAGCATTTGTTTCTTCTACAAGAGAGGCTGTGCAAGATTGTGTGTGTGAGTGTGTGTGTTTGCGTGTGCCTCCTGCTTACATGGCTTTAAGTGATTAGAAACCTTGCAGTGGCTTTTTTATAATTGCTACATCTTGTTCTCGCTCACGCAGTCGGAGACGCCTGCAGAGAGCTGTATAAAAGATGGAGGCAGATCGTCTCCTTTGGACACACTGAATTAAAAACGACCATAAATCCATTTGTGAAGACTCGATCGCATGGATTTAAATGAGCCTGTGACAGCAGGCTACTTAAATTATATTCAATTTTATTTCCAATCCAAAGCTCTAAAGCAAAGGATGTGGACTACCATTGTTAACTATAATTTGTGTTTAAAATAAACTGATTTGAGCCTCCACTAAAATATATTTTATCCTGTTATTATCAATTTTATAGAGGATTATTACAGAGAATGACGCTGTTAAATTAAACATTTCCACCCTTTATATAATTTACTGCCATTTCTCTCATAATTTTCTTGGTTATAGTTTAAAAATCAAATTCTCGTCAGACTTTGTGATCTTATCCTATGAAAACACGTTGCACAAAGAGTCATGATTATTCCTAAATAAATTTTAGGTTAGTTATGGTAAAGAAGAACAAAGTTAGTGTATATTCGCTCCACAGCTGACAGGAAAAAATGCCCCCCCCCCCCAAAAAAAGAAAAAAAGTTGGAGGTGGTTTGGATTAGAGGGCTGATGGCTCACCCTGAGGGAAAACTATTCTCATCTTCAGGTAGCTTGTTGTGAGTCTTATAATCGACGCTTTGTCCAGCTGGGATGTGATGGCCGACGGGAGAGGCAACATTTTGGCCAGTTCGTAAAATTCACTGTTCTCCTTTTCCCGTCTAGTCCTTGCGGCCGTTTTGGATTTCTCCTTCATCTCGGAGCCTTTTCACTGCAGCCTTTTCTGTGTGACACGGTGGAGCTCATTCAAATCAGCGCTTTGACTGATTCCTCTGCACTTTGCCTCCTTTTCATTGTATTTTAAATCAACTATAAAAAAAAAAAAAATCAGCTTTTTTCTAATAATATGAACAGTTGGATCCAGAGTGTGTGAATATCCCTGGTGTCTCCTCCTGTCAGTGATGGTTCAGCTGGTTGAAGTTAGACCTCCTCGGTGCAGCCTCTGGCCTTCATCCATGACCTGCAGGACGCACACAGGAAAAAATGCGTTATTGCTGCGTTCAGGGGAAAGAGGATTACTGCGTTTCGATCTGCAAAGGCCTGCATTTTACACTGCGTGTGTGTGTGTGTGTGTGTGCCCTTGTCTGATAGGCTGCGCCCGGCCTGTCAGAGGCTCCTGTATGGAAACAGACTATAGATTATACATTCATTTCCCCTCCATTAAATCAATGAAGGTTGGAGTCTAACTTCAGGAATACACAGCCAAGGTGTGATCGGATTTTTACAGCAGCATCACGACGAGAAGCAACAACAATGACCGCAATATATATATATAAAATCAACACATTATCAACATCAACAAAACAACAACAGTGTAGGCCAGTGCAACAGGAAACAATCCCCCTGACAGCTCCTATCCAATAAAACTGGATCTAATTTAATGTCAAGAAAATATAACAACCTGCTGCCTGGATCAGAAATGCATTATATCAATTTTTTCATTTAATTTTTCTTAATTTTTTGACACAAATCCAGCCCATTGGTCTGTTTCTCTGTAATTTCCTCACGGAGCAACATGTCCAATCGTCACTTATGTTACATCTCTTTATTGTTTAAGACGAAATCTATAAACACAAAATCTGCCACAGAGATGAAATAAATCTGCCTCGGTGCGTTTCTGCTCCTTCAGGAATTACAACAACCGAGCAGCAGTGTCGAGGAAATGAAATCTGATCCAACACAATTCCTGTCTCGTGATCAAGTAGGTTAGGAGAAAAAAAAACAACGTGGACATAAAATCACCACCTGGCTGACTTTTTTTTTTTTTTTTTTTTTTTAAACGTAGATCAAAACTGTTCACATGCACCAGCAACTGGACACAGATACAATCGCGGTGTTCCTACCCGGCTCCGAGACACACTGTATTTTCCTACATCAGAATCGATCCCGTGGCCCCTGAACGGGGCGCCTGCTGGGAATTTCACCTGTCCTGATCCGGGTTCACCAGTCGTCCCAGTTAAGTCCGGTCTCTGGTTCCTCCTGGATTTCCACCTGGAAAGGGGAACGGGCCGTGCGCTGCATACACCTCTCCAAATTATAAGGACGCGCAACGAGTGGCATTCGTGCCCAACAAGCCTCCTCTTCTCAGCTACCTCAGCGTCCCTCTCCGGAGCAGCCCGGGGACCCGCCCACCGCGTGCCTTCCTCGCTCTGATTGGACAGAGCCGCCGAAAGTCGTTCGCTGATTGGACACTTGGCGTGGGCGTCAATTTGGGGGTCTTGCTGCAAAGGTGGGCAATGCGCGGGCACTTGGCCGTGCCCGATGTGAGCTTGGATGTGATCTTGTGTTTTTGTCATTAGCCTGGAGATCACGGATCAAGCTAGAAAGAAAAAAAGAAAGAATTATATAAAGTCCGGAGAAAATAGCTCGGCAGGGAAATTTTGTGCAGGTGAAGAGGCGAAATCAAAGGTGATGTGATGATTGTTTTTAAGAAAAAAAATGTTCAGATCACCAATAAATGATTCACTGCTCCAGAGAAAAATACAACACAAATTCATTTTCGCAAATTTCGTCTGTTTATATACGTTTGACGTATAAAGTCAAAATTTCTTAAAGGAGACACGCATGGAAAGGGTTGTCTTCCTAAATGGAATCGTATTTATTCCCTCCGAAAATATTAAATAAAATCCAGAAATGTGTCGTCATGACTAAAGTATTCCTGTTATCATTATTATTGTTATTTTCATTGCTTCATTCATGGCTGGTCACAATGCAGCTCAACAAGTATTCAACAGATTATTTGGTTAAATCCGGAGAAATGTGCAGCTTTATTGATAAAAACAAACAAGCAAACGCCAAAAAAAAAAAAAACCCAAAACAAAAAACCCAACAACCAAAAACTAACAAACACACAAAAGAAGTAAATAAATAACAATAAATAAACGTGTCAGTGTTTTTCCTCTTCTCAGGTTTCTGATCTTTGGTTCAGTAGGCCTTTAATCTTCCCTCTCGCCCTTTTCACAGCTCTAACATTTGACCCAAACATGGACCCGTCCACCTGAGCTTCATTGTTTCTGAGGGACTTCAGCTCTGGATTCAGAACCTCTCTTGTTCCGTCTGCAGTCAAAGGCCTTGTTGTTTTGCTTAAACATGAAAAAAAAAAAAAATCCTAGAAATGGATTTACTTTGCCAGAGAGGTGCTTTTGTGCGCAGTCTTGAACTTTTCATTTGAAATTGAAATCTCCTGGCTGAATTTGATGGGCTCGACGATATTTATAATTTACCTCGAGGTCAAGTTAACCCGTTTTGTCTTCAGCGGCTGAAGACAAAACGGGTTTTGAAGTTCAGCCATTTTTAAAGTGTGTGTATGTTTTTTGTTGTTGTTTTTTTTTTTTTGTTTTTTCTTGTCTTTAAGCCACATGCAAAACAGTTTACAACCGGCTGAGAGCGCAGTGTGCCGAGTCCAGTGAGATAGTTTGGTGTCCGTCAAACACGTTTATCTGAGGATTAATTTCCATGGTGTGAATCAAATGAGAGCGCCGCGGCGCATGTAGTTTTTTAATTAGATACCAGGCGCTGAGATGAAATTGGGGAGGGGGGGAGGGTCCTGTGGTGGAGGGGCGGTGGTTGGAAAGGTGGGGGGGGGCGAGCAGCGGGCGCGGCGACGGGGGCGTGGACGCATGACGGTGAGCTCATTACGCACATAATTAGCCCTTAAATTGATGCTGCATCCTGCCATAATTGGAGACTCTCCTGCTGCCTGGGAACAGATTTCTCCTTGTCTTCATCCTTTGTGTGTGTATGTGTGAGAAAGAGATAGGCAGAGAGGGTGAGAGAGCGAAAGAGTGTGTGAGTGTGTGTGTGTGTGTGTCCAACTAAGTGGCTTCTACTAGACTTAAAATTACTACCACAAGGCCATACCTTTCCATTATTTTCCCCTCTTTGGCAGATAATAGCAAGGAATTGGCAATTAAATGGCGGCCCCACATAGTGACTGGCCACAGGTTCTCAGTTTAAAGTAAAAACAACATACAGCATCCCTGACAGCTCAGATTTCCACATCATGTATTCCCATGAAGCTGAACAGAAGCTCTCAGATCCAACCCACGTCTCTTTTTGTGACCAACCCATCATCACTGTCTCTCACTGCCCTCCTGTTTTTGTGCGGGAGACACTGCAAAGTCAAAGGTCATTATGGTTTGTCCACTTTATAGATCCATGTACTCGTTGACTTTTTTCCTTTGCAATTGTTTCTCTTGGCTCCTTTGAAGCTCTACACCTGTGTGTTCTCTATAAGCCAACAAAACCTTCCACATAAAAGCTATTCTTTAATGGAGATCCAGTATAGATGAGGCTTAAAGCGGCCTCCTCTCTGCAGTACCCTCCCTCCAAAGTGACTGACAGCCTGTCAGGGATTGGGAAATTCTCTGAGGGTATGAGCTCGCAGAGGCTGATAGAAGATTTACCCTGCCGGACCTCCTGTTAATGCACCATTGCTGGCTGTCGCAACAGGGGAGCTCGCTTTGGTGTCCTTCCATCCCATCCTTCCACACCGCCCGAGTCTTACTCCTCTTTCCATTTTTATGGTGCTTTTACAAATCACACTTCGCTGTGGGAAGCCAGGCCTGAAATTCTCCCCAACATGGAAAAAACAGAAATGGGAGGGGCAAGTTTGTTTAGTGAAAGGATTTGAAGAAAAGGTGAGAGGATGGAAGTCAACAGTGGGACCTGATCAGTCTATGATATGGTTATCTCATCGGAAACCAGTCTTTGGTTTTTCACTTAATTTTAAAGATGGACTCAAGACTCAATCTATTTTATCTGCTACTTTCGATAACTGCCATTTTATTATGAATTTGCTGTGATGTGATTTACCACCATATACAAGGCATGGATGATATTGTATATACTCAGGTTAAATGCATCTTTTTTAATATGCCAAAGTCTCCAACATTTGTATTCCTTTTAAATCTTTCAAAAATTAAGCACACTGTTACAGAAAATAATTTGACCACAGGTCACCGACCTCCTGGAACGGTTATCCTAAACCTGATGTGCCAGTTGCAAGAAGACATTGTATTCATGAAGTATAAAATAGACATGGAGAATACTGTAACATGAATTTGGTGAATTTTATTCCCACCTCTTGGCAGCTAACTGTTAAATCTCCAATCTTCCCCACAACTACCTGAATACCCCATTTTCAGTACCTGCTCCAAACCTCACACAATAATAACAGCCACTCAACCAAGTTTCAAGTCTGTGAAAATGGTTGGGAATTGTTTATGTCTCAGTATATTAAAAACATTCATATTTAAACATTATAGCCTATTGAATTGAAAACAAATAAAACCACACAAAAAAACATAAATTTGCTTGGAAAAGGATAATAAACATGTTCAGTGAGCCATTCTGTAGGTTTTAAAATTTACCGGCCCCGTGTGTTCAGTAGTTCAGTTTGTCTGTGCACTCATGCTGCCATGGAGACCCATCCATTTATAACCTCTCCTCCACTTCCCTTTCTCTCATATTTCCTCTTTATACTCGCACAGGCAACTTCATCACAGACTAACACAGCGCCAATACAGATTTAAAAGGCCTGATTAGATGCACACCGTATGATGGAGAATTTATCAGGAGTGAGAAAGTCGGAAGATGTGTACATCTAGAGACTGAAAAAATGTACGTGGGAAATACAGGAAGGATGAGTCTAACAGGGCTGAGGATGTATGGTAACAAGATGAAGAGGAGATAGAAAAATAACCTGACAGTCAATTCTAAATGTGTTAGCAAAAGATTCCAGAGAATGAGGGAAAAGCAATGAGTCTGAGGCACCATGTTGGGTTACACTCTGTGCTCCAAGATTGAAACGGCTGGGCATATGTAAACAGGCTGCATGTTTGACCAAGATTTGCCATTTGTGTCTTCTGTAAGCTATTATCAACTCTTTGTGTTCTGTTTTCCCTAAAAGACCGAAATGTTTTTTTAGTACTCCCCGCCTACTTTAGCGGTTGGCTTTCAACCAGCCGTTTTATCTGTAAGAGTGATGGCTGGAAATTTTTATATATTTTTGTTCTATTTTTCTCATTAACGGTGACTGTTTCCCTTCAATTCTCGCTCTCCGTGTCTCTTTTTGCCAGGCCCTTCACTGAGCCCATCTGCTGTGTACGAGCGTTAATTAACCACACTGCCATTTCCTCTGTGCGCGCTGGGTTTGAAGGTGCTTAGAGTACATGAGTCAGCCCCACAAGTTCATCAAAATGCTAATTCAGGCCAAATTAAAGTTGTGATTAACATTACACAGTTTCTTGTGTAGACAAATTGATCCGTCCACGAGCTCGCTTTCTCTCTCTCTCTCTCTGGGTGATGAGTGTCTAGGGAGAGAGAGAGACTTTTCTCTTGGGTCTCCTTGTCATCTTTGCCAAAGTGTGTGTGTGTGTGTGTGTGTGTGTGGTTGGGGGTAGCTAATGTAAAGTAATATTTGGACCTAACTGCTGACAATCTCATACCACACCATTACATTTTGTCCTGTCAGATTTATGGCTGTGTGCTGTCTTTTTCCTCCCGCCTTTCAATACTTTACAAGCATATTGATCCATATTTGTTTGTGTACCTGTGGGTTTGCCTCTGCCTTGCCTCACACTGTGTACATATGTGAGGAACCAATAAGCTGTTGCACTGATGCTGTGACACATTTCTGACTGTATTTACCCTGCTCTCCAGCTGCGTCTGCACCTCCCAGCTCTGACGGCAACACGACCACAAGGCCCCTGGGTGGTTAAAGAAAGTCCCATCAAAATAATATTTCTTTAAACCAATTCAAAGTGTTTCATTTGTACCTGCTCCCATTTGTGTGTCATATTTGACCCGAGTCATTGTGCCTTTTTTGAACATTCACATATGCCAGAGAGCTGTAAAATGTTAAGAACAAAATAAATTTGTAATGCTGAAAGACAGATTAGTGGCATCTGTGACAGGTTAGTTCTGCTAATTCATGAGAGCAAATCAGAAAAGCCATATGCTCCCAGTGTAACAGAGGCGGTGCCGTATGTATTTCTGTTAAAACAACAACAGCTTGACATTCCCGATGGGTAAATAACAGTGGGACGCTTCTTTTAGCGCATACTGTACCTACACACACTCACACACACGTACACACACACACACACACACACGGATAAACTTCTCGTGGTAATGAAAGCCCCTGGCGTTCATCACTCTGTCTTAAGCAGTGGTTATTGAGGCATTAAATATGTCTACACAGGGCTCAGTGAAAGGCTGCCAGATCAGTGTTCTCCTCTGAGGGGGCTCTGTTTGCATACAGACAGGTTGGGGGATTGGGAACGTGCGCCGAATGGAGCCTGGGAGTCGTAACTGGGTGCCCACCACTCTGGTGTTAGTGCTATTATGGGATGGCACTGTGGGAGAACCGCGGCTCTTCAGCGGGATTACTGAGATTCTTGCTGAAATTGAGCGGAATTGGAAATGTGGCTGACGGATTCTCTCCTGAGTGATGCGTGCACAATGCTCACACAAACACACATATTCATGTTCAAATAAATGCAAATGCATATTTCTGCAAACATTTAGCCCCAACAGGCATTCTGATGATGTCGATGCTACTATAAAAGGAAAATATACAGACTGCTGTAGTCTGTCAGCTTGATCGATAATGATATTTCTCTTCTTCTTTTTTTTTTTTTATATCTGCTAACAGCATGACAACAAATGCAAAACAGCAGTAGTGTACGACTTAGCAGGTTCCTCTCACTTTGATGCATGTTTGCCTAGTATAAAATGTGGCTGTGTGTGTATTTTAAACCCCACTTGCAAACCAAATTCCTTCTGTGGAACAATGAAGATTTGAATTGTATTAAAATATAGTGAAGTGAATTGAATGTACAATATAAAGGTAAACACAGATTCATTCAGATGTGTGGCAGTTGCTGATGGAGTGTAGGAATTTTGAAGGCCAACCAGGAAGTTAGCATCACCCTGTTTCAAAAAGCCAATGAGGGTGTTCCACTGGATAACTGCAAAAAATACGCTCTACATTACTCAGTAGTTCATGATACTTAGAGAATTTGTTCAGCATGATAATTTTTTTGCCCAAGCCTAAAAACTATCGCCAAAGTGAAAAGCGTGGGATTGGCTTCTTGTTTTCACCTGATGACATTTGAACATCCCATAAAACCGCTGTAGTCTCATTTAACCGCATGTTAGCAACAGGCCTTTTTTTTTTTTTTAAGGAGATAATAAGCTTAAATAATTCATGACTGGGGTCATTATGAAGGATTTTATGTCACTGAATAAGACATGTTTGGATCGTGTATTAACCACAGGCTCTATTTTAGTCACTTAAAAAGCCGGTAGTTTTATTTACCCCACATTGTGATTACATTTTGTTCATGAGGAGACATTTTTTTATGCCATTGTTGGACAGTAGTCCCACAACACTATCAGGACAAACCACTGTAACAATATGGCCCTTTACACCTCAGTAGCCTCCTTTCTAATGGGGTTCAGAGGTCAATGTGCAGAGGCCACACTCTCCCCTGAGGTCCCTTCTCCTGTGTCATAAAATAAACATGCTGGGTGCAACCCTGGTGAGGGTGAACATTAACACCCAAGCCGCTGGCCCGGGGGTTAGTTCGAGGTCAGGGGCCTGTGGTGGAGGGAAGCAGGGAGATTATTCTTCCACACCGACAGCCGCACCTACATGGCATCAGGCGCTTTACGTTGGGTGTTTAAGACACTCGCACCCCGGGTGTCATGTAAATTCTGCGTGAAGGATTAATGGCAGAATCTAAAATTCCGGTTTTTTTTGGCTTTCTAGTTTACTCCAAAAGATGCCAGGGTTGAATATTTATCTATTTGATGAAGTTACTGGTTGTTATAGAATATGCTGATTTTAAAGAAAAGTTTAACTGCAGCTACATTTTACTTTTACGACTTTTATGGGAGCTTATCAGAGCTTCAGAGCTAATTTATGTTTAGCATGAGAGTTTGCCCAAAAGCAACAATATATAAACTACCGCACATTAAAAGAATGAATCAAAATCCTTGAGACTAGAAATTATAGAACATTAAACACATTTTGGGGAAAATAAGCTGTAAACACAACGTTGATCCTTGATGTGATATGACCTTCTACGTTTCTATGCTGTGCTGCTATTGGCTACCGTATTGACCAACTCATCACCAACTTTGTGCGAGAACATTTTCAGGCATTTGCGTGAATTGTTTGCAACATGTTGCAGCTCAAGAAACCAGAAGAGGCAGACTGGAGCTGCTTGGTGCATTATTCAGCCTGGCATTCACCCTGACTGTGGGGAGCCACAGATGTCAGACATGACTAACCAGCTACTGTGGAGAGCAGGCACGGACATCAGACCTGCCAAAACTGGTCAGATTTGATACTGAGCTACATACTCTAAACTGACATTGTGGACGAAGGAAAGAGAGGAAGCTATAAAATGACTGACAGTCATTCACGCAGAGGTCAGTTAGCACATGTAAATAATTCTTAAGGTTCATATTGTGTTTTGGAAAACATCATCGTTGTATAATCCCCCAAACAATGCAAATCTAGCTTTATGTGACCAATAGAGCTTCTGCCAAGAATGACTTCTGAAGAGTATTCATCTTTTTGCTGCAGCCAAAGGACACCGCAATTACAAAACACGACAGAAAGTGAGGATTTATAAGCAAACTACAAGCAATAGGATTTATTTGGCCTTTTAGCCTATCCACAGTGTGCTTATAAAGCCTCCCCCTGCAACAATTAGGGGGGCATAGATCACATTCTTGCGTTTGCAGGGGCCAGATAACACCATGAAGCTTTGGGACATCTCATTCGCATTGGGAACGGTCTGGAAGATGCTTTACTAGATGGATTTATATGTGGCCTGCGCTGCTTTCCAGTGATTGAATGTCCGTGTGCATGTGTTGAGCTGACTCTGCGTGGATCTGTCAGGGGACTCATAAGGCAGGTTTGAATTAGGCATGAGATAGGAGGAGGATGTGTGTGTGTGTGTGTGTGTTGGTTTTTTTTTTTGTTTTTTTTTTTTGTGCGTGCATGTGTGACTCAGAGTACTTTATGGTGTGAGAGCGTGTAAATAGTGACGGAGACAGATGTGGTCTCATCCCTGAAAAGGGCCGTGAAGATAAAAAATGATCGGGACAAGACCTCAGGATCAGAGCAGAGCGGGACATTTCTCATGATAACATACTTGCAGCATGTTACAAGTGAACGAGCAGCAAAGGACTGAAAATGGACAAACACTCAAACGCACAGTCTCTTTTCTCTATTGGATGCAGTTACTGGCCGATGATATCCAGTTACACAAAGTGAAATCAAATCTGCGAAAAGTTCACTCAATCTTTTTCATGTGTTCAGCTAATAGCTCAACCGAAGAAGTCAGCTCCAGCTTTAAACACCACAGGGCCCATAAAACATGAGCTGCAGAGTTGTGAGAGACATAAAAAGCAGGTTCTTTTAATGCAATATTGATTTACACACTGCATATTAAAAAAAGTCCTGGTCATGGATTAGTACTTTCAACCCCTAACGAATCGCATGGGTTGCTGAGCTGGAGCCGGCAAATTCATTTCAGGCCCTGGAAGTTTTTAGATCCACAGTGAAAGGTTTTGGATGTCCTGCTGTCTAGACGGTAGCACCCTTTGAGCACATGCTTGGGCTGAAAAAAGACATGCAGAAGCAAAACAAAGAAAAAACGATCAGGAATTCATCCAATTATTTCCGTACAACTTCAGAGTTTTTAAATGTGATGACAGCCTTTGGGGGGAGCATCTAGTTTTACCTGTCAAGATGTTTTAGCCCCAATTCTCATATTTTCAATGCTGCAATCCAAACTATTTTAATATCACTGTATTGATTAATAAAATTAGGATAACTGAGTGAAACAACTGTCTGTGTTTGGCTCTCACAACACCATGTTGTGACAGCAGCGAGAAATTACCGTAATTAATTTGTTTCACTTGGTTAATGTTTGATGGTGTTGACACGAGAAAAAGAGAATAGAGAGAAAGAAAATACGTGGTGAGGCATAGCACTTTTTGTATTTTATGGTTCAGTTTAGTGAAAGTAATGCAATATCATTTTAAAAAATTCAACATGTCAGACTCAGAGAATAGCCTGATAAAGTCCCATACTTTTTGACATCATTGTTCCTGCTGTTTACAAAGTCTACCCTTTATCAAGGTAGATACGAATGGCCTTCAAACTCTGACCAGCCTCAAGTTTCAAGCTTCAAGCTTTTTTCATTAATATAACACTCAGAAGGCAAACAGGTTTTCGCCAGTGCTTCACAATCACATATACACAAAATATGAACTCAGACAGACATGCACAGATACGTGTGCAAACCAGATGTTTGTCTCTAAAGAGTTTAGATCCAAGAGAATGGGGTAAAAATGGAAACCAGTTACACACAGCTATGAAAACACAGCAGAAAAGCCGAAAATGGGTGATATTCTATTTATAAACATTTCCAAACAGTATAAAACATATTCTGTAGAACATATTCTATACTGATATTTTGCAGTCATCACAATGCTAACTACACCATGTGGCCACTGTGATTATAGTGTGCTGTAAACTGCTAATTTATATTTAAATGCTGTCGGTGGCTAAGTATGTTTTCAATAAGCCCTAATATCATCCACAAGCTCTTGTTCAGCCTTAAAAACAGCCACAGCATCTGGCAATGTGGGTAAACTCCCTAATCACTATGTTCTTGACTACAAAGATATATTATATCTATTAAATATTATATTATTATTAAATTAAATAGTATTTTATTGTTTATTGGAAAAATGGGCTGTTTGGTCTTTCTTTTCCTAAAAGAGCCAGAAAATCAGGTTTCCTATGTATTTCTATTACATTTATAGTCAAATATTATGAAATACATCAGTTGTAAAAAGAACTTATTGAAATATCTTGAATATAAAGCGACTGCGTTTTATAACTCTTTAAATAAGTAGTTGAGAACACTGAGGTCACGTGATATTCATGAATTTACCTGTTTAAACATGCACACATTTAATTAGTGGATTCCACTGGTTTTTAAACTAAATATTAAAGATAAAGTAACTTCTGTGCCACTATCTTGGAAGTAATTGTCGTAATATACAATTTGTGAAATTAATGAAATTTAATTAAAAAAAAATTATATAATTCATTAAACTTTATATTGCGAGTGTAAATCTAATCCTTGTTGAAAAACAAACCGTTCTCTTTCTTTTATTTTTCTCACCAGACATGCAGGATGTCAAAGTAAATATGGCTGCCATTTACTTCTCACTTCACATCATGTTAATGGTTCTACCTGAGACCTGCATCAGCGAGGAGTCACTATCTGTTTTTCATTGTTAATATACACTATAACATTGTTTAGAAGCTTATAGACATGTGCAGTGAATATGTTGATACTCAGAGTTTATTCATTGGCACTGGCCAAACCAACAGCAGCAACTCTGCAAGCCTTTTCCATCCATTGCCTCATGCAAATGTTTGGAGGAACACCCCCTCCCGGCTTTGTTTTTCTGTGGTAACATGGCATTTACATTTCATGAGCTCACTAACCTTTTTTGCGTCCCTCTGCTCAGACTTGTCACTGGGCTGATTTACTGGACCAGTCGTTTTCATGCAGGCTGAAACTCTCCGTGCTGCAGATGAATATTTACATGGCAGTTAACAGGTGGCGAGTAGTTCAATGGTGGTAATTGCTCCATGGCACGTGTAGCAGGAGAGGAAGTGCAGGGCTTTTGTTGCTAAGGGGACCCCCCTTCACCACCACCACCACCACATACACACACACGCGTGTGTTTGTGCAAAACATTTTATATATTTAAAGGTGACGTATATGCCGCCAATGCTGTGCTCCAAATAAAAATAGCATTATGCATCTTGATGTGTCTCTGTGTCAACGCCACATTAACATCTACAGTAAATGCTTTTTTTTTTTTTTTTTTTTACTGATGTTTGGGCTGGATGACAATAAATTATTTGCAATTTCATGTTTAGATGTAAAAACTGAAAAAAATCTCCGCAATTTATTTGGTGCTTTCAAGTGACAGAGCGGTTTTATTTGCACTCATCCTTATAATGTCCGTCTGCATGTTTGGCTTTGTTGAATTTGTAAAGTGAACCACACAAAAGCAGATCAAGACCTAAACACCGTACTCTCAGTTTAACAGTTAGCAGAAGATAAAGATTTACCTTTTGTGTTTGTTATTTTACAGCAGCCTTTTTTTCTTCTATTGGAAAAAGAGATTAAGTTTTATTGTCCATCAGACAGCCGTGTAAATGTTAACGCACTGGAATGTCCCACAAACCTGAGCAGATGGACACAAGCAGCTCTCCAGGAACATGACATCACCACATATGGTCGCGGCAACTGATCTGTCATGAGTGAGTGATGGCTGGCTGAGGGGAGGGGATGGGAAAGGGATGAGCACAGAGCAGAGGCAATGTGTTCCATGGTGAGATAGGATGAATGCATCTTTAAACTGCTTCATTGTGTGTACTTACAAAAGAGAAATCTTCATTCTTTAAGCTTAGTTGAATGTTTTTTCCTCCATATTTCAGTTTCACCTTATTTAGTTTTGTAATCTAAAGTGCATTTGTGTATACACTTCTCTTATATAGTCATCAAAAGGCATTACACAGGGATAGGTTTGTGGAGCCAGTTCACATTGTTCTGACCTTTTGTCATAATTTCACACTCAACAACAGCAGAGTTCTGTTTAAATCACAGTGCTGAATGTAAAATACTGACAGGAAACTGTCAGTTCCCAGTGCGTTTAGATTGATCATATTTATCATCTGCTGACAGTGATATATATTTTGAACCTTTAAGCAGGAGAAAAAAAAATTATTGCCCATGATTTGGAAGTCGCCACAAAGGCCAGCATGGATTTCATGTGATTTATCAAACATTGTGACTGTAAGCTTAAAAAAAAAAGATACCAAAGTTGACTCCAACTAGGTGAGAGAGAGAGAGAGAGACAGAGGAAGAGAGAAATGGATGATGTTGGAGAGAGGAGAAATGGGATGGATATACAGCCCCAGACACAGAACAGAAGCTGGGAGCTTGTCTTATCCTGCTGTGTGTCTGGCAGATTGCTATGGAGCCTATCATTGCAGCCAGCAGGGTGTCCAGCCACTACATGGCATTCAGCAGGGGAGCTGAATAAATCACTGGAACACACACACACACACACACACACACACAGACACACACTGCCCATCTTACGATTTGCCTGACAAAACCAAGACTGCCCTCTAGTCAAATCTTTGTTTTGTACTGAGACCGTATCAGCATTACTGTATTCATTCAATGGATTTTACACAAAGGTGAGATGAGAAGCATCCAGAATCAAACAATCAAAATCAGTTCATATAAAAGCCACGCACTAGATTTTCACTGAAGAGACGACAGCATTTTAAGCACTCCATTTTTATGGCCACATTTACACAGATATTGCCTCTCTGTGCACAGGTTGTCCACACCATGACGCTCAGCGGGGGAGGCTGTCATGATTTTGAGGCCAGTGATGTGACGTCTTAAGTCCCTACCCTGACCATTTTCAACACACAGTAGGAGAAAACTTGTTATTATTTCTAGGAAATCTTTTGTTAAATTAACAAATGCACAAAATCACATGCAAATAAGCCCTCTTTCAAACCCTCTTTAATGCGAACGGAAATAACAGGTAGGCCTAGTTCAACTTTAATTCTTTTTATAAAGATAATGAAAAGATTTGAAGTTTTTCGCTGTCGCCATGTGTCCACTGTGATACGCAATTTCTAATCCAATTAATCTGTTTTCAAAGTTTGTATGCACTTTACAAAAAGTGCTGAAGATCAGTAACCGCTGATAACTGGAAAATGTTGGTTTAACCGTGCCCATTTCACAACACTTCAAATTAAAGGATAGAATTCAGATTTTCACAGATTTCACAGGAAGCTCAGCCTGTGGTATACTATGTGGTAGATCAGCATTCAGCTGCCAAGTTAAGGTTCCTGTTTCTTTCAGCATTTGATGGTCTATATACAGAAAAATTATTCGTCTCTTCGTGTGATAGTGAAATTGTTGCAAACATATTGATGTCACTTTTTGAAGGACATGCAGAGCAATTTGAGTAATTATCTGTGAAATGGCTTTGTTCCAGCTCATAAAATACAAACTATCCTGCAGATCATGTGTCACCAATGTCCTCAAGGTTAATGCTTACCTGATATCAACACTACAAACGCTGAACTATCATATTTTTAAGGGAAAATTAAAAATATCAACTTATAATGGAACTTTTTTTCATAAGTGTTTAAAGCTATATGGCTAATATTGCAATGATCAGTAGATGTGAACAGATGTGAGACTTTATTCAGAAATCTGTCAATGTCAAAACTTTGAACAAACAAACAACAACGATCACGACAGATGCAGTCAAATCAAGGCTGTATACCTCAAACAGTGCTTTCAGGGAAAACATTCAGATCTTCAACAACAAAAAATTCAAATCACTTCACACTCTTGTCAACTATGCAAGCATTTAATTTTCATACATTATGCCCATCGTAAGACAAATCAGAGCTCTGGATGTTTTCTTGAGGTTCAGACAGTAAATAGTGTCACACTATCTGCTATGTGGACAAAAGCAGGCCATTTCTGGAGGGAACCGGAGATGAACGGTTCCAAGTCCACATGCTCTATATCCCAGACAGACTGCGGGGGCACAAAGATGTCAGTGTCACCCAGTTTTAATCCTGGAATGCAACAAGGAAAATGATTAAAACCCTACAATTGGGCCTGAAAATAACAGACTGTGCTCCTGGAAAGAGAGGCTCATTGGTTTGGATTGAGGGATACTCGTGTTGACGAAGAAGAAAAGCATGTATTTACATGAGACACCCACTCAGGCCTCCGTAATCAATCTTCCAATCTCTCAGGGTGAAGACTCAGCCAAGAATCAGTGCGTGGGATGGAAGTCATAGTAAACAGCACGGGTCTTTGCCAGCAGCCTATTTAAAACCTTTATTTATCCGCTGAACTACAAATCTTTTCCTGCAGCATCACACTAAACATAAAGCTTGTGCACATGCTGGCATTTTGGAAACTATGTTGGGCATCTTACCCACAGTCAGATAACATTTCATCTCTATGTGCAGTTCTTAGATTTGGAGTTGAGCACTCAGATTCCATCAACTGCATAAAAAAACAATACATTCCCAAAAATGTCTTTATTAAAGATGATTTATTTTGTTAGTCAGTGAACTATTACCACCAGTGTTAAGTGTGCAAAACAAGCACCTTCACCGTGAGGAGGACTTGAGCGGACAAATATGTTGGACCAGCTGTTGTTGATCAGGAATTGGCTCCAGTTGAAAGCTGTTTTCCAAAACCACGTCTTTTTTACCCATCCACACACTTGGATGTTGCATATATACTGGAAGATATGTGCTGAATTGAAGCTAATATCGACTCTATTTAATTTATGACGAGTCAGCAAACAAGCATGTTTTCCCAATCATATTGTACAGTCTGTACACCTGAATTTTCAGCCGATAATGTCCAGCATTCGCAGGTTTAGTTTGACATTTTGGAAAATATGTTAATTCACTTTCTTGTCCAGAGTTAGATGAAAAACATCTATATCACTCTCACATCTGTCTGTTAAATGTTAAACACATTTGAATCCTGTGAGTTTTTGTTTTCACAGGGATTTATATCTGGGAACTGTTTTTTGGCCAGGCACAACCATTTCTTTTTGCTAAGCTAAGCTAAATGACTGCGACTATAACCTCATATTTTATGAGACCAAGCGAGGGAGCCAGTAAGACCAAGAGTCATCGATCTATGATATCAATCTCCCAAAGGAAGAAAAAAAAAAAAAATCTAAGTTAGTGGTTGGTGATGTAAGCTGTTTATCAACCGCTTGGTTTAGGTTGTATGACTTTGCTCAGAGGCGGCAGCAAATGCAGTTGGGGCGGGTGGTGAGCAATTTGAGAGGTTTGATCAATGGACGAAGCCATAGATGAAAGAGATAATGCATAATGTGATAACACTTAAAGAGCATGCCGTTCAGTTTTACAGTGAACACAGTACGCTTTGGCTTTTTATTTTTTTCATGTTATATTCGAATTCAGCTGAGACAGGTGAAACAAGTGGAAGGTGTCAGTTTAGTGTAATGTTGCTGAAAGCAGGTCTTTTCTCTGTTCAGTTTTGCATCAAGACACACACATCGTACATGAAAAATAGCGGTGAGGTGTGAGATGTATGTCACATGCGTGTGTGCAGGCAGTGTAACCGTATCACAATCTGGCCTTAAGTTTTCTGCATATAGTTTAATGCCATTGTGGCTGGGGGTTCGGTTTAGGGTGAGGGGGTTAGAGGTTAAGGTTATGTGTTGGTCAGCAGTAGTCGAATGTCACATGAAAAGCAAAGCATGCTGAGCCAGAACACATGCAATAGTGTGGCATTTGTTTGGCAAGGCACCCCAGTTTCCTTCTTCTTTCAAACATGTTGATTGAGAGTAATAACATCTTGTGTCATCTCATTTAATCCTCCGTTTCTGTCTGTATAAAAATATGAACCCATTCCTAAGGATGTACCCACAATTCTCTTTGATCTTGACACAGTCCTAAAGTGGGCTTAGATATGTGAATGGAGAGGGAAAGATCAGCCTCATCACTCAGTCTCCATTTGCCCTGTGTACACTTATTGCTGCCAACAAAGAAAAATGTGGCTTTCACATGTTACTGTGGTGGTATGTTGTTAGATAACAGCTTAACAGAATGCAGTTACCCAATCAGCCACATTTCCTTCTGAAACACCAATTGTAATTGGGATTTAAGTAGAGAATGGCAACCAACGCAATATAAAACCTGCTGCCAAGCAAAGACCTGGGAAAAGCAAGGATTAAAGGATGAGGGAAAGGTATGTGAATCGGAGAAGCAAGTGGTCATTTGAAATGACCAGTCATGAACACTTGAAGGTAAATGAGTTCTTTTTGCATTTACCAAACAGATGTCAGTGTGACTCACCGGAGCTCAGCTTTGCTGGTGCGAGTAATGGACAACATGAGGGGAAACATGAGTGTTCATATGTAAAAACAAAGTGTTTTCCGTGTGGATAAAGGAGACGGATGAGTGAGAAAGAAGACTAGACCAATAGTCTGTCTAATAATTGCTTATTGCTTGGTTGCTGTTCATGCCATCTCATTTTCTCTTCTCTTCATTTTCTGTCTCTCAGTCTTCAACCCTTTCCTCTTTTCTCTTTCTCTTCCTAATTTCAGCTGGTGGCAGCTCAGTAGACCAGAGTGAGTGCATGTTTTTACATAATCTCAAAGTCTAAGCAACAGATCTGGTGGTCGATACCAGGAGCTGCATGCCAAACAGTTACAGCCAAATTTATGACTTGGCACCATCAGCATTGCTGGCAATCTGATACCTGTTGTTCAATACATCCAGAATCCAAATCCTTCCTTTCCCATTTCACAGTTGGGCAAGCTGCATTGGCAAATGCAATTACAGTTTGATTTGGCCTGTAGGTGGCAGAGAGTTTGCAGTACTTTGAGTCAAAGTCAATTTAAATAACCAACATGGAAGTATGTAAAGGCCAGCCAGCGAGCACTCACAACCCTTCAGTTCTTTGTTCCAGCTTAAAGTAATGATTAGGGTGGTGGCTGAGTCAAATCAGCCAATCATTTTTGTGAGGCTGCTCTTGGGTTTGGATTTTTGTTAAACCCAACTATTTTTTGGCCAAAATTCATCTTGAACTCCGAGCATCAAAGATGGTTGTATCGAAATTTGCTATTTGATCATTTTGCTATGTATTTCAAGAAAATCTTGTACAGCTGCTTTTTTTTTAAAAGACAAAATGAACTGCTGATCCAGTGGACAGGCTGTGTTTTTATTTACGATATCGTATTTCAGATGCCTTGGTGGTAACTTTCTAGTTGCTTAATCCAAGTTATCGAGAAAGTATCGGCATTGATACACAAATGCACAAATAAATTATTCCAAAGGTGGAATTCTGCCTTCCAGATTCACTGATGTAATCTGGTATCTTTATGTTCCTATTAATCAATTTGAAGCCATGAAACAAAGTTTACAGCTTCTTCAGATTTTTTATTTATACACAAGTTTAAATTTCATATAAACAAAAAAATCTTTTTTGCGCTTTTCATTTATTCTTTTCTTAGTTTGAGCTTTAGAAGTATTTTATCTCTGTGCTTTGGCAGCTTCCTGAACTTTGTGACTATGATTCATTTACCGTAGTTTACACAAGGAAGTGATTATTGCTCAACCACTGACGCAGAAAAGGCCAGCTCATGAATGTAGAGAAACTCTAATTCAACTAACTTGCTCTACTTTCCCAACCTATAGACTTCTCTGTCTCAAATTTTATCTGGATGGTTTCTCATGTTATGTAATTTCAACATTTTTAGATGAGTGCTAGCAGATTTATTATTCTCAAAGATAATTATTAGCAATCTTTATAGGCAAATTAAGAGCATCCACTTTCTAAATACTCCTGCGGGCTTTTTGCTACACCACACACATGAAAGCCTAATTGTTAAATAAAGAGATTACATTCATATCCTTAAACTTTCAAAGATGATTTAAATAAAAGAAGAATCACAATATTTTTTCAATTTGTGTATGTCTGCTTCATTTTTTATTACCACAAACATCCTGTTCTGGTTCCAGATGGAACGCCACCAGCCAAGAAAGGTGTCGCTACAAACCCAGCTGTGTAAATTGTTAATTTTGAATCAGTAAACAAAAACCTGAGTCTTCCACTGAGGCAAATATGATAATTGTTTGCGGATTATGGAGATCTGGCTGGCAACTCGGCAGAGGCTGTGAGTAAACGGGAAGAAAGCTCAGCTCAAACAAATGCAGTTACTCAGCCAATGAAGCAGTAAGGCTGATGGCACACACTGGCATCATCCACAGGGGAATATCTTGCCTGTGATCCCAGATCTATACCAGGAAGGTTAGTCCAATCATCAAATAACACATAAATGACATGAATGAATGAAGTGAATTTTCTATGTACTCTTAAAATTAGGACTAATGCCAGGTAGTTTTGAAGTGCTAATGAAAAGGAGAGTTTAATTGTTGGGTTGTGTTTTAATTACAGTGAGCAGAAGCAAGACCAATCAGAGAGGGTTTACTTGAAAGACTTGATAATTCCATGGGCTGCAACACTAAATGCTATCTCACAGTTAACCAGTGTGCAGAAAAAATGGATGTATGCAGTAAAATGGCTGAAGCTTAACTACAAAAATGCTCTCATGCTGAGCCAAGAAAACGGGATATGTAAATGTCTCCATGAGTTCCAGGTTGGAGGATCATGATATGAGCAGAGTGAACATTATGTACAGTTAAAAGGAGATGCCTTAAAGCATCCGCCATTCTTTTATTTAGTCAGAGTCCCCAAACTGACCTGCTGTTGTGTTAGATCCCCCAAAGGGTTTTTTTTTTAAGTTTTCAGTAGTGCTCACTAACCAAACAATATAGACTATCAGGCATTGATCTTGCTCTGAAAAAAAGATTAATGGCAAAGAGTAAATGGCCCAAGTGGTGTTTTTCATTTTGAATAGGCTGCTAATTCTCCTCATAAAACTTCCCAGATGGTGGTTAAGGAGCTGTGGATGAGTGAGTGTTTTCAGATGCAACTCTATGCTAAGCTAAGCTAACTGGATGGTAACTTTATTGATCATATGGGCACAACAGTGATATTCATCATCTCATATAATTCTTTGTAAGCAGTGTTTCCCACATTGAAGAACTATAGTTTTTTTATTGTTAAACTTAAATATCTACATTTCTTTGCTATTCTGGGTAGGAGAATGTGGGAAAGGTTTTTAGGAGTGCATTTAACAGACCAAAAAATAGGCCCAAAATAGCTGATTAGCATTTATTAAAAAGCAAAAAAAAAAAAAAAAAAGAAAAGAAAGATTGTAGCTGCTGGGTTGAACCAGAGCAGGGATGGTAACTTCCCTTGTGAGCAAGAAATAACTTCTTCCAATCCATCATCTATTGACCTTTAAATTGGCTGCAGTGAGTTGTTGCCTCTTTAAAGAATTGGCCATCTAATCTTTCTCTTTTCAACAATGACGATAATTGTGTTCAGTGGTGAGATAGCGTAATCTCTCCACCATGGAGACCGAATATCCCAGCAAGCCTTTAGATCAAAGGCTGCCAGGGACTCCTCAACATGGTGTCTCTTGATCGCCTTTTCCACCACAAAAACAAAATGCCCCGAAAGAGTGTGTGAACTGCCCACTCTGGGAAAAAATGGAAAATAGACCTTAATGCCTTGAACGACGCAAGTAGAGTTCCTTGACACTCTTGTCATTGATACGCAGCCACTTTTGCTGTCTCCCCTCTCTGTGTGAGGCAGTGGTCTTCAAGGATGGGTGGTCCGTCTGGGACTGCAATCGGACGTGTGTGTAGGGGTGTGTGAGCTCCTTTTGTGTCAGGGGAGAGGGGCCTTTGTTCTCTTAACCAGGGAGGTGGGACCAACAGATTAAGCCTTTAGAAGTGCAACCGACCACCATGAGGGCACGCCACAAGGGAGAATGTGTTTGTATGTTGGCGTGAATGCATGTGTGTTTATAGAGCAAAGCGCGTGAGTGTGTATACCTGTTCAGTGTGTGTTGCAGAATATAAGCAAAAGTACTAGAACAGGGAAAACAGAAAGAAATTAACACGGAGACTGAAAGGAAAAAGTCAGAGCGAGCATTTGTTCACATTTGCATGCGAATTAGCATGAGTTAGCGAGAATCTGATACAGGTCAGCAGGTCAATAGTTCTTATCCATCTGTCCTTCTGATGGCATGCCTCCCAGGTCAGTTTGATTCCTCTGTGAGGGGGCTAATCTCACCCCAGTGCTCAGTGAGCCTCTACAACGTCCTCTGATCTGCTCCTTCAAATCTCCCCCGCTCCCCAGACACACATAGAATAAAACAGGCACTGAGCTGAGCTGCAGGGAGGGGGGATGCACACACACACCGACAAACAGATGGATAGTTGCTTTAGGATTATAGTTTTTTATCCAAATTACTCAGAGTAAGAGCTTCAGAATGAAAAATGTTAACTTGCAGACAATGCAGAAATATTTTGGCTGTCGCATTACAATATATTTTTATTTCAGCTTGCTTTGAGTGTCATTAAGACGATGGCCTGCAAATGAGGACACTAAAACTCCGCTTTCAGTGACAGAGAAGCACACTTTTCTCCACTTTCCTGTTGCCTAGGTGTACCTTCTGCCTGTGGTGCATTTCATCTTTTGCAGACATCAGGCAGGTTAGAGCATATGCTAAGAATTATTTTTAAATACTGTCTATCCCGTGTTTGCAGAGAGAAAGCTTTTGGGAATAGGACAAGCACACCATCTGTGATGTAGTCCTTCATCACTGTTCTATCTCATGAAACAGCCTGATCTCCTCCACCCCCCCCCCCATACTCTCCAATTCTTGTTCGCCATCTCTCTCTTTTCACTTTTCTTCCTTCCTTGTGTTTCTCCGTCTGTCATGGCGGCTGTCTGAACAAACAAACACGCAAGGGTCCACTGCAAGCCAGACGGCATGATGTGGGATTGTTTGCTTTGCAAGAGAAAGTTTTCTTAAGAGGCACACAGAGGTCTGGAACAGAACAGAGAGACCACAAAACAAATATTTACCCTCCTCCCTCCAGCACCGGGCCCTTTCTTCCCTTCCTTGGGTGAGAAACAAGAGGATGGACCCACTTTTGGTTCTGGAGAGGAAGAGAAGTGAGGTCCACAGATACTGACAGCCTTGACTCTCAACTTCATTCTAGATTCTCTATTGATACCGTTATTGCTGAATTCAATGAGGGATAACTGGACAGTGCTGCCATCTTCGTACTCCAGCAATTACAGAGTTCTTTGAATGTGAAAGAAAACAAGCAGCAGAGCTGTAATACTTTTGCCACAGTCTGTAACCCCTCTCACCCAATGATTCCGCTGACAGCCTGGCCAGTCCTGCTCCAATAATCTCCCCTCTCTCTGTGTCTCCTTCCTACGATCAAACACAAATCAACAGATATCACTCTCCCTCCAATGCAGCCATTAAGCTCAGCCTCTATCTGAATTTAAAGTATCTCTCCCATCGCTCCACTGCCTGTAAATATGCACATGTTTGACTGTGGGGTCAGCGAGGAAGACAGGAACTGGGTAGAAATGCCTACTTCCTGGAGGAGACGGTACTGCAGGGGTGGGGGGGGGCTCTCTGCCAATCATGCGTCAGCACAGAGACATTCTCTGATGCACGCCGTCACACATCGGAGATGAACAATAAAGCAGGGGAGGTGAGTGAGAGGGCGCCCACAGGAAGTGGATGATTTCACTTGTTGAGGTGTGAGGCCTGCCACGGAGGGACACGCAGCCGTTAATGTCCTGCTGAAAGGAAATAGCTGCACGCTTTACTGAGTGTGGGGCTATCCTCAGGCTGGGCGTTGAATTTCTAATGTTGTCTAATGCCACAGACGAGAACAAACAGCTTAAGGCATTAGTTTTTGCAAATTAGAATTGGAGACTTTAAAAAAATATAAGTTTTTATGCCTTTCGCATTCATTGAATCCCCCTGCCAATATATCTATTTAAACACTCCTTTGTTGTTTTCAGCAACATGCAGCACTTGAGACCTGGAGCAAAAAGACCATCAGTGGAGCTGCAGCGCCCTCTTGTGTTATACCTGAACATTAAATGATACGTAACTGGCACACTGAAGACAAAGACAGATTTCAATTCACACTTATGAAATATAATTCAAGTTTGCGCTTAGAAGACATAATTTCTTTTTAATCTCATGAAGTGTTTGTAAAATAAAAAATCATGTATTAAATAAGGTAAGAATAAGCCTTAGATCCCGACCAGCTGAGGAAGACTGGGAGACTCAACCCTGATTCGGGTTCTGGTTCTGGTTCTATCTATAATGTAAGATCTTAACTTGTGAAGTAGCTTGAGATAATGTGTATTATGTCTGACACTAAACAAATGAAATTGAATTCAGATACAATTTGTAATACGCAGCATGTTCCTAACTAGATTTCATTGATGTTGGCTTCCGAACATTTATTATGTTACTCTTTATCAAATGTCTCTCATACTTTTAATCTTTTCCAATTCTCTGTGGGAATGTGTTGATCTAACCAACATGTCTTTTGGCTGTAGGAGCAAAGGGCAAAGCACATCACTTTTTGGACCTTCATGCAAAGAGACACGAACTCCAGGCAGAAAACATGATGCCTGAGTGGGCACGGTCCTTGCAGCCTGATTTTTTCTGCATTGAATTTGCATCTGTTAACACACATTCCTTGTAATAGAATTATCTCTGATTGAATTCTGGCAGGGGACCATTAATTCATATCACTCCCATCCTGTCAGCTATATGGACAAATTATTTTTTGTTCTTCATAAGTGATCCAGTCAGAGTAGTCCAGTCGTGGTCATTGACAAACTGTTCTTTCAAGGTGAACAAGATACACAGTATAATGAAGTGGAAATGCTGGAAGCTCTAGCACCGGTTACAGAATAAATGACCTCCATGCATTTACCTGATATAATCTGAGCTGTGTCGGGAGGGGGAGGGGGGTGCAAATGTGTCCCTCAACTACACAACCAGGGTCCAGGTCTTTGTGTCCTTGAGCCCTGCTGATTTGTCCTTTAATAGGATGCTGACTCTCTTTAGCTGCAGGGGGGGGCTGCTCTGTAATTAATCCTGACCTCCTATCATCCTGGAGGATCCAAACAAGAAAAGAACTTCCTGACTGGGATCAATAAGAGACCTTCAGGTAAAAAACGATAATACTGTGTAGAGGCTGGGAGCTATTTCCACCACTAGGTGTCAGCTCTGTTTTACTCTAAAACTGCATCCGCCCAGGCAATAGATAAGGAATTGTTGCCTTTATATTCAGAAAGAATATCAATGCTGTCCTTTGAGTCCTTCAAATACACATATACCAACACATTTTCCATTATGACAAGTATTAATGTACATGTTTAGCTGTAAGAGCCTCTCAGTGTTTGATCTGAATTAGCTAGCCTGCTAAAATCAGAAGATAAAAGTAATGAACAGTACATGAATGCACGTTTTTGGAAGATTGACCCGATCATAAATATATGTATAAATATAGTTTTTTTTTTTAACTGTTAACTGTTTTTTAACTTTATTTATAAAAATATCTTAAAATGCATTAAGATCTGACCTTCAAGTTACAATAGTGAACATACCAAGCCATTTTAAACAAGCGTTCACAAATCAGTGAATTGTTCTTGTACATATTGGAAATTATAATTGATATATTCACAGTGTAGGCTGGACCCCTTTGGTTACTGAAATAAACTCAGGTTAAATGTCAAAGAACACAGATTGGAGGTTTGGATTCAAGCTACTTTGACACTCAGACATGTTGCGTTCGCTCTCCACACCAAGAATCCGGTGATATGAACGTTGCCTTGCAAAACCAAAAACATCTCTGAAGACTTATGATGATTGTGTTGATTTGCATTAAGCTGAAAGGGTTATGAAGTCAAAGAGTTTCTCAAAGAGTTTATATATTGATCAGTCCACAGCTTGACAGACTGTCTATACATGCAGATGATTTAGTTCTTTGGCTACTCTTGGAGAAGCTTAGATAACTCCAATGGCCTAAGGGAATCATTGGAGCTGCAGCATCTCCTTTCTTGAGTCTAGTGTTACAGCTATGATGCATGGTTGTATGGAGTGGAAGGTATCCAGCAATGGACACCATAAAGGAAAACTGAGGAACAGACAAAATGTGCAACACTGCTGGGAATCTTTTTCTGATGAAACTAAGGTAGTTATTTAGGAAGGAACACGCAACTACATACCATGTAACACAGACTTCATACAAATGTGAAGACATCAGCCCAAAGACAGCAGGGGGAAGTAAAAGCAGCAGGGGTTATTCTCTGCTTCTGGGCCTGAATAGCTTGCCATAATCGAGCGTAAAATGAGTTCCTTAGTTGATGAGGTATCTTCCAGGATAATGTCAGTGTGTCTGTCCGCTGTCAAAGAACACTGAGGCTCAGTAGAAGCTGTTGATCCCGCAGGATGATGACCCTAAACATCAAAGTAAATCTACTATAGACTGACTTCACACAAAGAAAGTAACATCTATAGGAGCAGCCCGGTCAAAGCACAGACCTTAACCTTGACCCTGCACTTAAGATGCTGTGGACTGATCAGAACAGAGCTGCTCACACAGCACATCCTCAGAATACGCCTGATCTGAAGCTGCTCTGTGAGAAAGACCAGTACGCAATTTCTCCTCAACATCTGACCAGCAGTCACCGCAAGATCTTGTTTTAGATTATTCCTGCCAAAGGAAGTCCGACCTGTTATTAAATCCAAAGCTTCACTCACTTTTTTTTCCACCAGTAGTTGAGTAGATTGTGATTGCTTCAGTTTGTGATTTAGATGAAGATTGATCACACTATGAACAAAGGAGAGGGGGAAAAAAAAAGGCAGGCATTTGAAGTGGGTTCATTTACTTTTTCTAGCCACTGTCTATAGAAGTAATACAGGCAGGAGCAGAAAAATTTCTGCTTCTTCTTGTCAGTAATTATTTTCACTGAATAGACAGGTAATCAGCGCAGACAACACTTATTAAGGACCGATTAACACCACCGTCTATCAAGCAGCAGTTTCACAATCTCTCTCACATGAACAATAGAGAAAGTGCTGGAGTATACATACTGCACTCGTAATATTATGGGATGATGATAAGAAGAAGAGAGATGACAGAAATTAGGATAAACGTGATGATATAAATCTAGGTGTTCTTGTTTCTAATAAAGGAACAAGTGGGGCCTTTTTGTAAATTTCCATTTGATGATTTTTCCAAATTAGAGCTCTGTCATAAATTGTTATTGACACTTGACAAAGATAATAGCGCGATAATAGCGCTAACAAAACCAACTTATCCTGCACACCTTAGCTGGATTCAACACTGAGTGTGTTCAAATGCCACAATCACACCCTCATTCATTATTAAAAGATAGAAAAATGCCCTCATTTACTACACGCTTCCTGTTGTCGGGTACACGGTGTCTGGGTGTTAACTCTCGGACTTCCCTCATCTCCAAGGGAGTCAGCGCCCGTCAGGCCGTTTTTAGGCAAAGAGGCCGCTAAGGAAGGGCTGTCAGCGGAAATGGATGCTTCCAGAGCTCATTAAAGGCCTGTCTGCGGCATGCCAGGCTCTGGAAGACAGAGCCGGAGATAGAACGCAACATCACAAAGGAATTCCATCCATCATGTTCCACCATGACATTAATATCTGTCACACACCTCTGACAATGCAATACTGCACCCCTGGAGTGAGACATCCTTCTATCATTGAGTCGCAGTGCACGCCAAGCGGGGTGCTCAAGTGTGCGTGGGAGCGTTCGTGCACATGTGTCCCGGTGTACTTACACATTTGTTTGAAGGAGAAAGGGAGGATTTATAGATGTATTACTTCTTCTGCCTTGTTCGTATAATAAAACATTGACTGTGATATTGCTGCAAGTGCGTGTGCTTTTTCCCAGCAGAATAGTTTCAGTAGTATTCTGCACAAAGGCAGTGCTTTCAAAGCACAAACCACTCCGGGCTGTTGAACCAAATCTGAAATTTGGAGCACTACTCCGGGATGTTTACAATGAAATGATTCATAATGCACAATATCAGGGTGGAACAGTGATATTAAGGTGAAAGCCCTGCGCTCAGCACATTATGGATTGAAATGTAAGTCCTTGCTGTAGGACATTGCAACCCGCTCTCTTGTCCCTTCACTCAGCGCCATGTGATGAAGCAGAAATGTCCCCACAATCAGTTTGTATAGTCTTCCTCACTGGCAGGCTCTTGATTCCCAGAGGAGAGATTCACTTCTGCATGACTTTCCAACTGTGCCTTTCGCCTCTCTGTGAATTTGCATCTTGCTCAAGGACAACACCAGAGACTTGAACTGTGGGCTGGAGGGCTTCCGGGCTGTTAGTGTGGCTGTTAGTGTGCTGCCTCAGCTGCTGGGGCCAGACCCACGGCAGGAAAATGTTGCCAGGACATGACCTAACATGCTGAAGCACTTTGTTCACCTGGGACTGGATGCCGGTACGGGCGACAGACTGCTGCACAGCATGGAGAATGTTCAAGAGAGTCAAAGGCCATAGTTGAGGTTTGCGAGGTTATGGCATCAGATATTATTTATAGTTCAATTTATTGTGATTTACGACGTATTTTGAGGCTTGTAAGGTCAAAGGTGACACCACTTCTATGTCATGTGTTCTCAAGTTGGGTTCAGGGACTAATGTTACCATGGACCATTGGGAAAAACAGGAAATGTTTCACAGAAATTACAATTCATCAAACATTACCCCAGTAGCAATTTATGAATTTTAATGCTAGATTTAACCACAAACAAGCATATTTAATTCAGGTATAAGCTTCAAATGTTCCATGAATGCAAACCAACTCTGGCAACCATTTCTCATTTCCCGAGTCTGTAAGATAAGGCTCGAAAATATCTGACTAAAGTAAATCCAAAATAGAAAATTGAAAAGAAAGAAAGAAAGAAACAGATTGGTAATTGTTGACAATCCTCTTCATGTTTCCTGTGCTGTTGAGGTCAGTGAACTCCGAGCAGCTCCCTCAGGGCCGGTCTCTGATGCAGCTGAAGCCTGAACACAAATGGCCCTCAGCTCAGCAAACTGTTTTAAGAGACACTCGGAGACATGTTGTTTTGATGAGACGCTGCAGATAAAATGACTGTTTCTGTGGACTGAAATCCTCTAGCCCAACAAACAGATCTCTAGGGGATGCTGCACCATTAATGCATTTGATACAGAAGAAGATATCAATTTTGGACTCCAGATCCTCTGTATTATTATTACCATCACCATAAATATTATTCTTGCGGTTGGTAAAATGAGGTTTTATTCTTTCTTTGACAAGGATCCAGATTTTTTTTTTTTTTTTTTGTATTATTTGTTTGGTGAAAGGGAGCCAAATTAACAATGCAAGCTGTTAAAGAAATAGACTTTGTAGTAGGATTTTCATTTCGTCTTCCTCCCGTTTACCCCTCAGGGCACCACCATCACAAATTGTTTGCCATTTAACCTCCACAATAGATTCTCATCTCTGGCTTTCCTGTATGCCTGCCCTGAATTTATTAACCCCATGTAAATGAGTTTTTGGTGAATTACTTTTACGAGTCTGAAGCAATGATGCCGGTGCTAATTATTCTTTGAACATAAGAGAGTAGGAATAAAACGACAGTTAGTGTAAAGAAATTATGGACTGGATTTTCTTCATTTGCTCCTCTGGTTTTGAGACACCGGGTGCCCCTGATATATCATATTTATTCCAGTTTTTAAAAGATTTTTTTATACTACTTAAAAGTGAGATGGAATTAAGACACAATTATTTTAATGACTAAATACTGGTAACTTAAGAGCAATTTAAAACTATACTTATTTCATCTTTATCTATGTTTTGTCTGAAAAAATCTTACCTGAAAAGTAGCATGACTTTACAAATGTGCATTGTTAAAACATTGTTTTTAAGGGACAATGGGCTTCAAACTTACAGTGTTGTCATCAGCATAGAAACCACCAGAAATCTATACAACATTTGTATTCAAACAGAGCAATAGAGTGAATCTATTCCATTAGTTTCCACTGTTGCATTTCAACACACTGTCACTTTCTGAATGTAACATTTAACTCCCGCTGAAATTTTCAGATTTCTATGTATGAAAGGTACCTATATTGACATTTCAATGGAACAACAAGTTAGTAAATAGAGCATTGATTCTGGCTCTAAGAGCCATGGTGCTTTTTGTCAGCAGCATCTAAAGTATTTGAACCTCTTACTCTTCAGCTCTTCAGGTACATACTCCCCCAGATCGAAATCAGCTGCTGGGGAGGTGTCTGAAATTCACGCAGTGGACACATTAGACTTTATCCCTCATGTGTCAAGCATCATGTCTCATCCAAGTCCATGCTCCTCCCCCAATCTCGCTCTCTCTCTCCCTTTCTTTCTCACGTCCTCTTGATCATAACCAGACTCAGCACTTTTGAGACAAATAATCAGCCAGTAAACCTGTAAATCAAGCTGCCATGGATTGCTTTTCAATTGCACAGTGGTTAACCCTAAAGCAGGCCCGCCATGAGTAATGACTGTCTTTGATCATATTGTATATTCTCCTCTTGTGGTAGTGCAGTAAGTTGACGGCTTGCAACCATTAGGGATGCGAGCCATTGGATCCAAGCCAGATATTGAAGACATTTTTTTTTTTTTTGTAAATCATTTTCATATGCGTCTTATGTCAATATCTTGTTGAAGTACATTTTCACATAAATTGATTGAGTGTCTGTGTCGGAGACCGAAGCCTTTTAAAGAACTTTTTTAAGGCTCCACGGATATATTTTGTGGACAGATACCTCTCTTCCGCCCCGCTTTTCCACCACATCGCTCACTCTCCCTCCCCCTGTAGCTCCTCAGATACCTGCAGCATCACAGGGCTGACTGCCTCTGACAGGACTCTCCTTGGACCCCTCCTCCGGGCCATTTGTCAGCAGGCGAAACCCACACAACAGAGTACAGATTGGCAGTTGGCTATAAAGCCATTCAACGTGAACAAGCTTCGGCACTGTAGGGGCTGTGAATGAGAAATAATACAGAGGCAAGCTGAATAAACATGATCCTCCAGCGTAATGACTCAGTTCAGAGCACTTCCTTGACAACAGAAGCCTGTCGGATAAAAATGAAAACACATGCATAAATATTCTCCCCCGTTAATATTTTATCAGTTACATACCACATGAAACATCACAAAGTGATGAACCAGCATCCATGCGAGCAGTGACCATATGTTGTTCCACATTTCTTTTTCACTGTCTGTGAGTTGAGAGTGAGGCACAGCTTGTTTGCCACAAGTCTCTTCTTCCAAGGTGATTAATCATAATTTCAGACATAACATTGAAGTGAAAAAACACCTTAATTCTCCTGAGTGTTGTTTTGTTTGCTGTTCAGTAAAACTCCTGCAGCAAAAAGGATTTCATTAAACAGCCATTTTGCAGCACAATGTTGAAATCACAGCTGGTGTAAAAGCAGAGGTGACTAGTGTTTTTAAAGGAGAATGGAGATACAGAGGTTCTAATTAGAACACTGGCTATCTCAGTGGACCTCCTGTCACTGTCTGTGCCTAAACCCTCTCTTTAATTACTCACAGAGAGCAGAGGATGTCAAGTGAAAATAGCAAATAGGCTCCATGTAAGATATGCTGCATGATTTCTGCTGTGGGGCAGCAGAGATTCAGACTCCAGCACTGGGGAGGAGGCTTAGACACGCAATCCATAACACAGAGCTGGATGCAACTTTGAAAGAATAATCATAGCATAAGCATAAAGATATTTTTTAATATAACTTTTATTTGAATTCATTTCTTATATTATAATCTCATTTTTTTTCAGACTTGCTTCATAGAATGTCAGATGTTTGGTTGGCTCACGACTCTCCTGAATTATCTCAACAGCTATTTCAATCATCCACAGATATTCATGGTTCCCCTCCTGATGATTTTGGTGATGCCCTGACTTTTGCTTTTGAGGCAGCATGAAGCTGACATTTGTGCTTTTGAGTGAAATGTCTCAACAACTGCCAGGTGGACTGCATTGACATTTGGATTACAGATTCGTGGCTGCCCCAGGATAGAGTGCTCTAACTTCCCCAACTTTCCATCTAGTGCCATCACAAGGCCAAAATTAAACATTAGCCTGGACTTTTGTTAATGACCAAAATCAACTTGACAGTGTGATTAGTACTAATTAGCATGCTAAAATGCTAAATTAAGATGGAAAACACTGTAAACACAACACCTGCTTAATGCATATGACAAACAAAGACAACCCTTGAAAGGCTTGATGCTTGGGCTCTCTCAGTCTGGTCAAATCAGCAATTTCCATGAACCGTGGCTCCGGAGCTCCTCTACCTTATAATCACCTTTCTTTTTTAAAGCACTCTGTCTTAAGCATCTTCCCTCAGTTGTGAGTACACTTTGTATTCTGCCTCAGCATGTTGCTCAGCTCCAGATGAGTATTTTGCTGTGGCAGATTCTGCAGCCATTGCTGGAAAACTAGTGTGGAGATTTTCCAGGATGACACCTGATGGGAGAAACCTTGTACTCTGACACACCTGTGACACATCACGATTACCCACAAGCCTCAAAAGTGCGTGTTTGGGTGTTTGTGTGTGTATGTGTTAGCTACATATTACTCATCCATGGGAGAAAAACAGATACACCAAAAAGAGGAAGAAGCAGGGAGAGACAAATAAACTAACACAAAGTTGATGTTTTCACAGCAACAAAAAAAAAATGTAAAAAAATGAAACAAAAAATTCACTGCATTCTCCAGCTTGGTGGTGGGTCGCACACCTCCACAGTTACCATGGTAACAGTCATCCCTGTGGAGAAGGGTTCTGGCTCAATCCCGGAGGCCAGTGTTTGATTGAATGGTTGTCAGGATGCAAGACGGATGATGACGTATAAGAGCACTATAGTGACAGACGCACTTCACACGGAAGCACAGTTAAGAGCAATAAATGTTTCTCCGAGTGTGCGTGTGTGTTTATGTGTGTGTGTGTGCGTGTGTGTGAGTGCAAGCATGTGTGTTTACAGCATGTTTTAAAGAGCAGGTCACCAGGGGGTCTAGGGCTTTTTTGCTGGCCTGAGAAAAATATCAATGAGTCTTCACACACTCAGCTACTCTTCATCCTGGAAAGACACATGCATATTTTATGGCAGAAATTCTTTAGGAATAAACGTGTGTATCAATAAAATGACTCACTGTTGCACACAATTGTGTTACACACTTACTTCTGGTCCCATTTTCCGTGTGAAACAAACATAATAATACGTTTTAACAATAATGCTAGTAAGGTTCCCAGAACACCGTTCTCCAAATTGGAAGAGGATTGCTGTTGTTTCTGCTAGCAATCTCAATCTGAATCTTGCCGACCTCTTGTCTGCACATGTTAATAAGCAATACCAATAAATAAGCAACAACATAGCAACGGATGTACATTTTCGTGCGACCTCAAGATGTTCCAGACGCAGGGAGCGGCATTTAAAAGGCGCATTATCAAATGTGTGTCCCATAAGTGCCTTGTCTTTCTTGCCTTTATGCAACGTGAAGTTCATTTCCAGTGATAATTAAACCCTTAGCACATTTTCATCTTCTTACTTCTACTTTACATAATTATCCTCAGGCCACTTTCTACTGCATGGAATTTTAACAGCTGGATAGTGAAGACAAAGCTTCTCTCAAAGGATGTAATGTGTATGCAAGGGAAATAGACTTTTCAGTTCTTGGCTATTGTCACTGGCACGTCTGACCAGATATGGCCGCACAGGCTTTCATTACAGCCCTTTAAACTTTGAGCCTCAAATTAAATTTTTTGACTATTATAACATTTAAACTTTCAAACTAACATAATGCTGTTAATAAAACAATAGATTCTCTCACTTTTTTTTCTTTTTTTTTTTTTTAATAGCAATCAGCTGCTTATTAGGTCATGATGAGTCTGGCAAACATCCAGGAACACTGTCACAAATAATTACAAGCAAAAGTGCTCATGGGAAAACAAACCAGTTCCAAATCAACACATATGACTAACCTTAGCTCAAATGCCCCCTCTGTACTGTCAGCAAGCGACCGTCGCAATAGTGGCTGCCAATTGCATAAGTGGTCCACTAATGCTGTGGTTAAGTTTATGACACCCTAAAAAGCCTATTTCATTAGAGGTGAGTGCGGAACGTTGAAAGGTCAAAGATGTGTTTTATAACATACAGCGGAAACACCATAGTAGTCTTTGTGCATCATGTCTGCAGCCGACATTTCAAGTATGAGCTGTTAGAAATGGCCTTGTACCTTCCTGCAGCTTTAAGTAAGGTGGAAGCTGTGAGATTCAGTAATAGTTATATAAATACAAAGGTAGGATGTGTATGTGAGTGTCTTTGTGTGCTTTTAGTTTTATTCTAATAGGAAGCTGCCTAAGGTTTAGACCTCTGCAGTGAATAAATTTATCAAAGTATGGTTGGAGCTGTTGCTTCGCTAAGCAGTTAGCTCAAGGTTAGAAGATGCTTTGACGTTTAAATGAGAAATGAGAATAGTTAAGTTGCACAGTAGATTACATTCAGCAGATTCAATGCAGACAGGATGTTTTTATTTTATTTAATAATGGCCTATTATTTCTTGTTGCTTGAAATATATTTCCAACATGAGTGTTGTATTTCATAACGGTTATGTGTTCATTTTCATTTAGAAAAAAAAACAAAAAACTGAATTTTGATTGCGCTTCATACATAATTAAAAATTACATTTAAAGCAGCCATAATTATTATTTTCATGTAACAGTTGAATTCACATTATGACTTGCATATGAACAATATCGCCCATAGCAACAAAGCCATGGCCAGTTCTCTCTTTCTGCAGTTCCTCTGAGCTGTTTGGAACTATCAGCTTTTTTTTTTTTTTGGTTACTGGCTTACAACTTTAATGTTTTGGTGCATTGAGCTCATTAGTGCCATTTTCAGCTGAAAAAGGCAGCTGTTTTCAGTTAAAAAAAAAAAAAAAAAGCTCTTAAAACCCACTGTGTACTGCCTAGTCAGCACCGAGACAGACTTAGCAACTTGCTATAGGGGAGCATTGAGCTAAAGAGCCGGCCATTTCCCTCAGGAGGAGTTGGTGAGCACAGTGGACCAAAAAGAAGACTATTGAAGACTATTGGACCTACGTTTACCAGGTGACCTGGAACACAACTCCAAATAAATGCTAATGTCTGCTGGATGCATGAAAAGGCATATGTCTGCCAACAAATTTACCAGCTTAAAAAGTGTTGATGTTTGAATGTAATATTCACAGCTCCTTCCCACTACCCCCAAAGAGCCAAAGGAAGAAGGAAAGAGATAAAAATCTGTTGGTGAACATTTGAATTTTAAGCATTTGTTAAAAGTTTATATGTTTTTTTTTCTCTGTTTCTGTTTTTTTCAGATGCACCTGGTTTCAGGTCTATTTCCAAGCCTGGGGCCTTTTTTCAGGGTAGTCCAGGTTTTACCCCACAGTCCAAAGACATGCACTTGGGACTCTAAAATGCTGATAGGTATGAGAGTGTGAATGCTAGTATGTGCCTATACGTCAGCCCTGTGATAGACTGCTGACCTGTCCATGGAGCACCAACGCTTGCCCAGGGTCAGCTGGAACATGCTCCAATCCCTCGCGACCCTGACGGATAAGATAATGGATGTATACATGGAACATCCATATTGATTTGGTTATTCCACAAGCCTTTGTTTGAAATTGGCATGATCACGACTTTCTGCCAAGGAAATTGCTTACATGCAAGCAGCTGGCATCAACCCTGGGAATTGTTAATGCAATTTGGCTGAATTATCCCTTAAACTATCCCTATCCTTTAAACTATCACCAGAAGTGTTTGTTTCAATCGATAGCCCAACAGCTTCGGTGACAGTAAAACAAAAACAACAATAAAAGAGTCGTTTACTTAAAACCTGCATTGTTACACAGCGCATGCACCAATGCAACCACACATCAGGCAGAAAATAAAACCAATTGAGTTTTTTTTTCCCCTCAATTACTTGCAATTATCTCAGTCATTAGGGTCAAAATGAAGATTGTTTCTTGTCAGTGCCTTTGTACAAATCAGTGTTGACGACTAAGGTATACACTCATTCATCACCCGACCTCCAAACGCTTACTGATCACTGCATCATATTCACCGTTGCACTGCTCCCTGCATTAATTGGGCCCGAGCAGCGCAGCCACATGATGATAGTGGCGGGAGCTGTCCTCTTTGAAGCTGTGAAATCAATCCAGTAAGGGGAAAGTAAGTGTGATTGTGTGATGCAATCTAAAAATTGTGTTGTCTCAGAGCCTCTTCTGTGTAAATGGGGTTGATGGTCAACAAAGAGTCTGCAGTCAGCTCCCTCACCGCAGGAGGATGGAGGCACCAATGATTTCCATGGAGACAGGGACAGAAGGAGAGAGAGAGAGGGAGAGAAAGCGGGTGCTGGGTGGGGGTTGGGAGATAGAGGGAAGTGTGTGTGTGTGTGTGTGTGTGTGTATTGAGGGGAGGGGGGAT
This sequence comes from Remorina albescens, assembly GCA_034769265.1. Lineage (NCBI taxonomy): Eukaryota > Metazoa > Chordata > Actinopteri > Carangiformes > Echeneidae > Remorina > Remorina albescens. The sequence continues at coordinate 14,861,387 of CM068483.1, forward strand.
GATAAATGAGTCTACACCATGCTGTCATTTGTACTTTGGCATCCAGTCCAAAGCACAATTTAGTGTAAAATATTACGCCAGCCCCTTCAGATGACAAAGTTTAATGCTGATGTATGAACAGACAGAGACTATCCCAAGCTGCTATTGACCAGAAGGAGGTATCCATTCTTCTCAAAGGGCAATTAATTAGTTAGCACACGACGACTGCGGGCGATGGACACTGAAAAAGGGACAGCCTTACTCTGCTCTTTTATATGTGTAACAGGTCCACCATGTCATCAGCGATAGCAGGAAAAAACAGACGACAGGGTGGGAAGACTCCCGGGGCTAGAAAATACAACTTTTTGACACAACGCATCACATAATAAGAGATTATCTGTTTGTTTCTTCACAGCCCATCAGCTTTTTCCAAAATCGAGCCCGCTGCACGTGAAGCCTTTTTTAAATCCATTTTGGTTGTTTATTCATTCCTTTTAGAAATTCGACTGACAGGTGAACCTTTTTTTATGTTGTTTTGTAGATGACAGAAAACAAGACTACATTACATTTATTGTGATGCTTTAAAGTAATTTGTGGGACATTTGTCACTTTTTAAATTCTGCTATAATATAAAAATTCTACAGTAGACTTTTGGGATAGCATGATCTATTTTAAAGGGAATGGTGTTTGTCATTCCCTTGGAGCTATGACACAATTGTCTAGTTTCTCCTCTTCTATAACGAGTTTAATAAAAAGATTATTTTTATTTTTATTTTTTAAGTATCGGTTTGGCATATACTGCAAAGGCTACGTTCACATAACAGTGTTTTGGTTTTAAAACATCTCATTTGCTACGTTTAGAACTTGTGCCTATTACCCTAAAACAAAATGCAGCTGACCCTACTTTAGTTTGAAAACTTTGGGGTAGCACATTCTGGCCCACAGACCATATATAATAAAGATGGATTTACCACAAGTAATATAAGCTTCTGAGGGGTAATTTCAAAGCTCGAAGTTGGCTGCTCCGCCATCACCATCTTGGTGGTGCCTGACTCTGCCAAACTCTTGGCTAATCCGAAAATGGATGAGGAAGAAGGACGTGTGGAGCTGAGAATTTGGCACATAGCAATTTGTGGCAAGCTTGCACTCACTCAGCCGCCACTCAGAGTCCACACCCTCAATTATACATAACTTTAAGCCTTAATGTAACTGAAACTTAAAAATTCACCCTGCAGAGGTGTCACAGTGGAGAGAATTAGCTGGAGTGAACAAAACTGCTTCTTTGTACGAGGTTGTAAACATTATTATTTCTGCTGTCGAGTTGTAAAATCCACGGGGACTGACTCAATTTCGGAGCTAGACTCCAGTGACCATTTTAAGAACTGCAGTTTTTGGTTCTTGTTACTTGTTGATTCAATTTTTCAACCTCAGAAATTGCTGCTTGGTCCAGATCACAGATGTGGGATTGTTGGGCAGGATCTGATGTTATTGGAAACACACTAAACCACATAGCAGACACTGCTGGTGGCTAGATGATGAACGTACTGTAGTGTAGCTGCTAAAACAACACATACTGAAATCAAAATAATATGAAATCAAACACTGAACATGTATACTGTTACATACACGTGACCAGAGACACAGCACCAAATGAATGCTGCTGTTGCTTGGATGTGTACAAAGCTACTCTGCCGGCTTATGTGCTTTCCAATCAATGTTGTTATTGACTGCACTGACAGGGTGTTGTTGTTGTGTTTGTGCTTTGTTCTGTTGTTGTAAATAATATGTCTGAATGCTGTAAAATTGACAAGCTATGTTGTGTCAAAATATGACGTGTTTAGTCAGAGAGCTGGTCAGACTGGTCTGAAAGGAATCTAGGCAAGCCCAGGTCATCGACACCGTTTGAAAGTACGACACAGGGAGATCTTTACACAACAAATCCAGCTTCCCTTCTCCTCTCTCGAACAGAGTAACTCTTCGTGTTCCCATTTGGGCATCAGAATGTTCTGTGCATGTGAGTTAAATCATCCTGCTTATGCAACCACGACACCTAAACAGTTTCTAAAATGATTACTGATGCAAAGTGCAGGTGTTATGTGTTAACTTCTATCAGCCATTTGCACTCGGATCATCCTTTTATAATTGCAGTGATAGCATGACAGATGCTTTTAACTGCCAAGAGGAAGCCAAATTTATGTCTGGATTATGGCATTCACTGCAGCTGTGCAGTTTCAGCTGTCACCCACCGTTCTGTAAAGGACAAGAAGGTACTAACTGCTCCTGTTGTTTATTATCATCATAGCTTCGGTTAAGGATAGGAAATTGATGTTCACTCTGAAATGTCTGCTTTCCATCTATCTATCTACCTTCAAACTTAGAAAGAGACATTAACCAAAAAGTGGTGCTCTAACCTGTTTTTTCTATTTGATAGGATCTCAGCCACTATTTATTTTGCAGTAAAGGAATTTAAGCTGCAATCAAAGAACTTTGAAACAGGATATGTCTCTTCTACCTATTGTCTAACTTAACAGATCAACATCCCTTTGGTATTTGTGTGTGTGTAAAAGATATATATGTAAAGCATTCAAGTGACTATCGAAGAATAGCAGAGCTGGACATATTATCTCTTCTTTCTGTTCAAATCCATTCAATTTCAGGCCCAAACTCTATCTGGACTCAGGGTTGCTGCAGCAAGGGATGTTATTTTTAAGTATGTACTCTGGGGATTTGCACTAATGCACTTTATGTGCACTTTTTTTTTTTTTTGCAGTTGATTGGCCATGTAGCCATTAAGCATCAAACACACTCAGCACAACAATTACTTCATCTGTACATCTGTGGTTTGAGCTAAATCTTAACATACTCACAAATATAAATCTACAGTTCTCATATGAAGTATGTTTCATTTTTCTGCCACTTTATTTTAGTTTGATACCGTACTATCATTTATTAACCAGTACTGATCACACATGGAACACATCTAATGTGCAGCTCTGAGTGGCCCTAGAGGATTGACAGACTGGCATCCACATCCCTCAGTGTACTTGTTAAATGTGTATGTATAAATGTACTTATAAGGATCCACCTATTACATTTTTTCAGTATGTATGTGTCTCTTTCTTCCTTTTTTTCCCGAAGTAACACGACTGTTGGATTTGTTTGCAGAAACCAGGACCAATCCACAAAGATGTGTAATGATTATCATGTTCATTCAGCTGCCACCCGCCTTTCTGCAGTGGAGGAGGTAATGTGTGAGCACACTCTGTACATATGGTGTTAAGCTGCTAATGGAAAGTAGGCTTTCTCCTCTCTTTTATTGTCCGTGAACATAAGCATTCATCTAGAATGGTGCTTTTTAGCTTCCCCGTTTCCTACGAGTAATGCTGCCTCTCTTTTATTGCTTCCTGCAGTGTGCTGAACCAAGTGGTACCACCGGGTGAATCCCAGTGGAACAGGGGACTGTGAAACTTTGAGCACCCTGAGGGCATGAAACCCAGGTGAAGTCTGTGAACACCCACTGCACCTCGAGGCTATCACCGCCGACACAATGACCCCAGCCATCACCACGGGGGAGACCTTCTTTGCGCGAGTTGTCTTACTGGGGAAGAATAGAAAAGTTTAAACCACGTAATTTACCTACCAATCAATCATCACTCCTCAACATTAACATTTCTTTTCCAAAGTTTCCAAGTCATCAAGATAAACTGCCTGGAGCTGCTACTTAAAGAGAGAATGGGAACTTTGTAGATGCACATTTACATTAGATAAGATGAAATTTTAATGAGCCCCAAGAGGGAACTGGGTAATAGGCACATAATGTCTGAAACTTTTAAACCTAGATGTGCCTCACTTTATTCTCTGGTAGCTGCTTTTGCTGAGAAAAGATGGTGTATGTGTTTTAAGGAGGAAGATATGAATGAATTTTTTTTTTTTTTTTGTATTCATATTTCAGATTGTTTTTTGTCTCATTCTAATTGGAGATTTGAGATGTGTAACATACAAAAAAAAAGCTAATACCTGACATTAAGAGCTAAATCAGAATAGACACATAACTTTTATTTTTATTCAACCTGGCAGCATTAGCTCCATGTTTGATTAAATTAATGAACTCTTATGGTAACAATAACATTTCAAATATTTTTTTAGGTACAATCCAACTCAGGGGTTTATTTGTCACAAAACGGAGCAGAATGACAGCAGCTGACATGACTACAAAGTTCGGTTGGATGTCCATGCAGCCGTTAAGCCCCAAGTCCATGGTGACACTGTCTGACTGTGAAGGGGAGAGAAGATGTTCCCAATCTTATCCCTTCAATTTTTGTCTGATGTTCCCTTCAATCATTTTTTACAGCTTCTGATGAAAGAAATTTGTAGAAAAAGGTCTCTCTTCTTTTTAATAGCAGATATTTTGACTTGTCATAGTTACAAAAGCATCAGTGGTGTAACTAATGACCTTAAAATGGATACGTTCTATCCAAGTGCCCTGATGTGACGGTGAGCCAGCATGAATAACACCAGGACTCTGAAATTGAAAGCATCAACATGGAAATTGGGGTTAATTCAATTATTTACATCTCTGCTTTTCTGACTGTGAAATATCAAATTATCCTCTGCTTTATCAGTCTATCTTTTCTCTCTTGTGATTATGAAATCATTATCTTGTATGACTACTGTAGAAAACAAATCACCAACATTAAAAACACTGATAAACAGCAAATTTCATTTCTCATTAAGTTCTACTCTGCACAGTTTATTAGGACAGCACTAATGGGCTCACAGGCTTACATGAAGCTACGATTTGGTGTGAGTTATGCAGACATATGTCTTCTCAACAGATGGTGGGAAATGATATGACATGCAGACAGTAGGAGGTGCTGGGTAGCCGTACTGTTCAACAGCAATGCGGAAATGTGCAAAAGTCAGTGTAGATTTTCTACCACAAAAAAGAAAAGCAAAAAACTTGGCAACACCAACAAGCACAGATACAGTATAACTAAGTAGAAAGAATACTTGTGCTTTGTCTCTTCTTTTTCAGCCAACACTATCTCCTTTTTACAGCAGTGATAGATTTCAGTGCAGGTCTAGTGTCCTTACAACCTTAGTCACTTCTGTCTGACCTAAATCCTGCCTCTGCCATGTTTCCCTCAAAGTCAAATGCAGCCTGATGTGAGCCTGCACCCACACAATCCCCTGCAAACCCTTGAATGTATACACATGCCAAGGCACAATCACGCACTCGAACACACAGCGTGTGAGGGGAGCGGGGAGATACAAGGTGATTCCTGCTGCACCTCAACACCATCAACGTTTCCACAGGAGATGAACACTTGTGATAGGTGCTGGAAAGAGACTGCAGTGCATTGCACAGAATGCAAATTGGGGGGCGAAAGATTTCCTATGTCAGTTTGGAGAAAACCTTTTTGGATATTTTGTGGAGGCTTTTACTGCACCATCCTATATATATATATATATATATATATATATATATACACACACACACATGTCTGTAAGTAAGACTGTGTGGAAGAAATATAAAGAGACTGAGGTAAGGGAGGGAGGGAGGGAAGGAAAGAGGGGAAATATACTAGCTGCAATCTGCTTAACTTCTGCACTCTTCACTTTTTTTCATGATAAAACTGAAGAGGAGAAATGCTGCCAGTGGTGGTGAAGTAAAATGAAATCTGCACCACTGAAGTACAACAGAAGTGTTGAAGCTTCAGAGCATTATGGCGTTCCATTTTCTTCCATTAATCTCCCAATATTCCATGGCTGTGAAGGCCTATTTATAGACCAGAGGATGATTAAGTGGTGAGGCACTGTGCCACAAAGGGAACCAAGCTCATTTTCTTTTTCCCATCCTCTCTCTTCTTTACTCATGCTCTACCTACTTCTCTTCCTCTCTTTCTGTCCCTCCCTCTGCATCTTTATATTCTTCCTCCCCATCTTCTCATTCTCTCTCTCCCTCTCTTTCTCTCTATCTCTGCCTTTAAAAAAAAAATACATACAATCCACCTACAATATATACATAGGATCACATGCCCAAACTTCATTCACATAGTTTAGTTGTCAGTGGAATTATGTTAGACTCAAGGGGGTAAAGATAAGTCCCTCAATTTCAATTTTTTCTATTAAGTGTTTGACAAAAGGGCTTATGGAAGTGTTAATTGTTATGAGGCTATACAGGGAAGATTGACAGCCTTAATAAGGGAGGATGAAGCCCCATCGAGCGTGTTTTCATCACTAAATCAAGGAAGATCAAGACTGAGGGGTGTCCATTAGTCATAAACAGAGGAGGAAAACACGCACACAGATCCAACTTATACCTGCTATCACAAGATGTCCTTGAGTGGAAGTGGAGCACTGCACAAGAAGAAGGGTTAAGCTCATTTTCCCATGTAGAGACATGATTAATGGTGGAGAGGAGAGGAGAGGAGAAAAAAGGAAAGCAGAAGAGAAGACAGGAGAGAGGAGACAAGGGGAAAGGAGAGTAGAGAAGAGGAGGCTTCCCTTGCAAAAGCTCAAGCCCGTCCTCATTTCATCACCTACAGAAAATAGAGGGCATAAATGAAATTACACTATTCCTAATGTCTCCTCTTTGATGCTCTATCTGGTGGGCCATATCTATATTTTTTCCTGGCTTTTGACAGCAGTTTTACATGGCTACATTCTCCTGCAGGGTGGATTTTGTTCAGGGCTAGCGGTCGATACCGAGCACCTCTGTAACAAGTATTTGTCTATTAAAACCACCCGGAGGATTTGTGCAAGAGGGAGAAACAAAACAGAGTAATCTAAGACTTGAAATTCCACTATGCTCAAATGACTATTTGCCAGTGTGTCCGTATGTATTTATGAGTGGGATGTTCAGAAATTCTGAATACAGTGATGCACTTGTTACACGGTGTTGTTAGGTGTGCACGGACAAAAACAGATGTATGTCTTTCTGTCACTAACATTAATAGATACGGGATGAAAGTAGCTACATTTATTGCAAATGAACACATCCTGTATGTCTTTAAATCTATCACAGTTTTATGATACCACATAACAGCCAGAACTTGTGTTTAAAGACAAATCTGTCACACTTTTTGGCATTTCTGTTTATATATAATATATTTCGGTCCCACTGCAGTCTTGGCAACCCATGAAAGCATTTGAGCTGTAGAAGGCACAGTCCATGTACCTTGAGTTATTTTTAATAAATCCCTAACCAGGCAATTTGATAATTTGCAAAACCATGCGTCAAATGCCATTTAATCTAAAGACACAAATTTATCACATTTATTATGGAATAAATTTGATTCATGGTGAATTACGGGCAAATGACTAGCTCAGCCTCCATCACCACAATGTCTGGGTAGTGAAACACCAACTTTAAATCTCCCTTACCAAAGCAATATGAGTCTGAAAAGCTATTAGAGCATGACTCCTGAGAGATGAACAAGACAAAAGTGTTATGCCTGTACCTTTCCGGAAGGTGAGAACAATACCAGGCTATTTTCACTCTGAAAAGCCATATTAGTCGTGCCAGCTTTTGCCTGCCGGCAACTGCTTCGTGATAGCTGTCTGAGACATTTTGTTTCCAGTCACAGTAGCTGATCCCTTGATTGAAAACATTGAATGCTGAGAGGTTGTTATCCTTGTTTGGAGTTTCTGATCCTGGATGTTTGAGGCGACTGCTGGGTCCTCTCATCCCCACTAGCAACTGTTGATCCCTGGATCTTTGTGGGAAGAGAGTGGATTGCATTACTAAGATGGAAGTCTAAAAATGTCAGTGATGCCACAACCTTTCACTGAGGGGAAAATGTCCAGGTGTGTAACAGCAAGTGAAGCAGGCTTTTTTAATTAAAAAGTCGAGCCCCTGTGTTTCCCTGCTATCACCTCCTGGGCATTAACATAGGCAGAGTTTTACGTTGCACTGTGACATATGATGAAGGCGTTTATATTTACAGGGAATAGCGTTGAAATGCAGAGAGTTAGATCAAACGCTGATGAGTTATGGGCATCAGCACCTATTAACAAAGGCCTAGACATAAACAAATCACTCTTGGGTGTCCATTCTTTGTTTAGATTTCTGTCTTTCTCTGAAAGACCCTCCTATTAGTTTTCTTCGTGGGCTCCGAAGATGGAAATATCTGTGCAGAGAGTTTATTGGCAGCTATCCTGTAACAGTTTGTGAAGCCTTGTGAACTCCTCTCTTGTTTTCCTGTCTCCTTCTCTGCAAGCAAGTTCTTGACACTGACTATTCCAATGGGGAAAGTCACTTTTAGGAAGCACTGCCAAGATCTCAATTTGAGGGCCAAACTATGTAGGCAGACTGGTGCATCTGTCCACATTCTGTCTATTCCTTTATTCCAGACTTTCTCTGCAGCTTTCTCAGCCTCTCTCTGTCTCTATCTCTCTCATTCACATCCACACATACACAAACACATGCACATGCACACACACAGGGGGCTGTTTCTTCATCATTCACACTGAGAAATGCCCTGTAAGGATGTCCTTATCCTGCAAACCAGACTCTGCTGGATGCTCTGTAATAACAACTCCAGCCGTCCACCATCCAATCAGCCCTGGTCTCCACTGTGTATATCTACGTGCGTTTTGTGTGAGTGTGTACGTGCGTGTGTGCACGGGTGTGTCTGTGAGGGTCTGTTTGTGAATATGTATGATTTGATCTGAAACCGCAAAGCACAGAAGGCATTTATTTTCCTGACAAGAACAAAGAAATAAACAACTCATACAAAATAAATAAAGGCAAAAAAGGTTTATTTATTTATTTATTTGTGCTCACTTGTGTCTGATTGCATTTAGAGGTTATTCTTAGAAGATCTCAGTATTATATGCCTCTCTCATGCATAATGCTATTGGTGCTGTGAATGGAAAACATTAAAAAATAAAATAAAGTTATTATTTTATCGTTGACACATGGTGGGCATATAGCAATGGACAGAAGCCCATTACAGTGAAGGAGAAGTTTGAGAATATTTTATGAACATTTTTACTTTTTTACACTAGGAAACTAGGTCAAAATTGCCATCCTTTAGAAATGCTATAAATCCATGCTGACTACAGTATAGGCCTTTCCTTTACAGTGGCATTTCAAACATGACATAATAGATGTTATATAAATGGTGACAGATGTTATAATAGTAACACCACCGGTCATCATTTGTAAATGTCTGTCAGTCTGTCGGCTTTTATTTGGAATTTGTGTGCAAATGGATATGGGTCCTCGAGGAATTTAAAGCATTATGCTTTACTGCCTTGTTCATTCTTGTCTGAAATTATGATGCTATCTTTCATTAAAACTAATTAAAAATTAGGGATCCAGAAAGTGAAAGAGATTTAATTTAAGATATATAACGTGAGTAAAATCTGATCAAGGATCCAATTTAAAGGTCCTACAAACCTGTGGTCTGTGCACACAGGTGTTCCCCTTACTTCGCATGATTACACCTCATCCCCATGCCATGTGGACATGTAAAGAATGTGCCTGACACTTTTATTGGTTTGTGAGACTTGGTGAGCTCCTGGTATTCCAGCATAGCTCCACCTATCTTCAGCATGAGCAGAGGTTTAATCAGACAGAATAAGTGAAAACCTATGTGGGCATACAGGGGTTTCAATCAACGCTGAACAGACCTTTTGACTCACCCATGGTAGAAAAAGCACTGAGGGGAACTAATAGCATTAACAGTGGTTCAATTACATCAAATGTCTTAGCAAGATATGATGGCGAACCAGCATGCGCACTAGCAGGGAGCTGAAGCTGTTGGAATAAATGGAATGCAGTTCTTATTGATTATAAATATACTTCTCCTGCTGTGACTTGACAAAATGTCTGCTGTGAAAAGGAGCCATTTAGTATCATTACAGGCCTAAACTACTAGTATCCAAGGGGGCTTAAGGTTCACAATTGTGAAGGTAATCATCACTGCTGATTTTGATTATTATGATTCATTGCAATACAGATGCACTAACATGACCAGATAATACCACAATAAATATGCTCTTTGACACAGAAGACAGATTGAATTTCCAAATGTATAAAATGCAATCCAATGCAGGAGTCGAATAGGGAAGAATTCAAATGGACTATTAGAAAATCAAATGATGCTACAAGGTCATCCGAAACACAAAATGAGATCATTATTGCAATCAAATCATTTGTTGCATCACCTCTTTTGACCACTAAAGATACAGTGTGGCTGTCGGATGGACGTTGTGGTGTAAATGTTATTCAATCTTTAAATAGCCGAATGCTTATTTAATCTTCAGGCCCAATAGAATCACAATTCCTGGCACTTGTCATCAGAATTTGTGTTGTTTAATCTGAGTAAAACAAAAGCTACATTCAATGATTTTGCAGCATTCCCTTTTTTGTAGAGCCCAGTGAAGTGGTGACGCTCGCTCCGCCTACGTGCACTCTGATTGGCCAGCCTCTGTAATAGCCAATCAGTGAACAGTATCCGTCTTCCGGTTACGTCCATTCAAAACGTCAGCACGCAGTGATACACCTGAGTGAGCTAACGTCCGTCGGTGTTTTCGGTAAGAAGCTTTTAATTTGACAACTACGGCGGCTGGTTCATGCATAGTTCGACAGGAGCGTTTCTTAGAAAATGTTAACGCATTAGAAAACCGATAAATAGCCATTTCCAAGACATTTGCAATAGCTAATGCTTAGCAAGCTGGCTCTGCATTTTATCTAAACCTACAGATTTTTTTCATGGCGTTTATTCTGTGACTAATTACTAAGTGTGATTGTATAACTTGTGTCGCGTTTTTAACTTACATGAAGTTGCATGTGGAATATTAGTTAGTCTGCAAATGTTTATGTTTTCCTTTTAAACATAGCAGCAGGACTTTTTTAACTTATAGAGTGTCATAGCATGGCATGTCCTTCAATGATGTCATAATAATGCGCCTCGGTGCCGCCATGATAATTGCTGATGTGGTCACAGATAACATGATAAGAGACCATTAAAGTGGCTGAATTTCCCACAGTGCTCCCCCGTCATTGAACTGGAGACTTTTTGGAGAATATTCACTGTGGAGGATAGTAGTTACAGATTGCTGTCACATTACAAAGTCAGAGTGCTGCACCAGAAGTAAATCTGCCTGACTGCAGTTGCTGGAGGTGGTGGTTGTGGCGGGGGGGGGGGGGGGCTTAGTGGGCATTCGTCAGCACTAACTGGAAGTGACAGTGTGCAGAGAGGTCCTAATTACTGTTTCACTTGACTAATTGTCGTCTCTGAAGAATGTATTCCACCATAGGTCCCAGGGATCTCATTGATAGCACTGCTCAATTCATACAAGCCAGTGCTGACTTCGGTGTGTTGGTATGTTCAAAGGCACTGCTGAGGCAAAGCAATAAGTGGGAAATGTAAATACACTGAACTCAGAAGTGCAGCGATTGCAGTGCTCAATTTCAAGCCATTGGTATGGTGCAATTTTGAGGACAAATGTAGGAAGATGGACGGAAAATGGTTTGTGTTTTGTATGTTTGTGGTAAATGTGAAAGTGTCTTTTTTTTGTAGTGGCCCCTTTTCAACTTGCCAAAGTGTTAACACCTCCTTAGCTGTAGTTATTCTGACATAATAGGTAGACGAAGCATAACCGTTATTGGCTTTCTCAAGTCAACCATGCTAAAATAAACTTGTAACATTCAGAACATTGTTGTAGAGATGAGCCTTTGGTCCAGGGTGACTGAAGTGAATGAATGTCGTCTTTTTCAGGGTCTTACCATTCAAAAGGCATCAGCTTCTCGTTTCCATGGTTTCCTTCCCTGTGCCAATGCTATCTTTCCACTAGTCTGCCAATGTGAGAGAACGAGCGAGAGAGAGAGTGAGAGAGAGCAAGAGACACACACACACACACACACAGAGAGAGAATGACAGAAGGCTTTTTGCAATGGTTATCTCTCTTTTGCATAAAGTCCCCTTTGCATTGCGCAGTGCAGAATGGCATCTGAATAAACACCAACCAGCTCATATGGAAGCCTTCATGGGTTACAATCAAGTGGGTGTGTATAAACTCATCTAATTTAAGGTATCCTTCAAAAAACGACATGGTTTGATCATGGATGAAAAAAATAAGAAAAAAGAGTGAGAAAGAGAGCACATCTCCCAAATGGCACAGGGGTATTTTCCCCATTTGCCACAACAAGCCAAAGGAGCAGGAGTCACTTTAACATCATAATGAGCCAATTTGCCATACTCATTGCCTCCTGTCTTCTAACTGGTTTGCACACCCATTATCTCACCCTGACTGGCTTTTTTGGATGGGAAAAGTTTGTTAAACAGTACCTTGTAATTGGCAATCAAGATATTGATGCACATAATCACAAACTGGGCCTAATTTCAAAGTGAATGCCCAGGCGCAGACATGGAATATTATTTAGATTTATATTGGAAAGTCAAGTCAAAATCATTTGTGGCAGCCTTAATTTTGTTTAGCTAATTCAATTTTGAGTGCATTGGGTGTTGGGGCAGCAGAATGCTTATCCCGCATGGTGCAGTGCCTCAGTGCTGAGCCAGAGGGCGCTTTGACTGAAAGAGGGAAAGCAGCGTGCATGCGACTTCATGCTTTCTCCCCGAGCTCAATAAGCATTCCTTTCATGCTGTGTGAAGCTCTGCTGACTTCTACGGAAACCCTGAATTTCACCATAATTATGTTAATGGTCCAGATGGTAGCATGATGAGTGCCATTCTCTTTGATATTCTCGCTCTGCAGAGGGCTGCTGTGCAGACCCACGCACACCGACACACGTTCAAAGTCAACGTTCACACCATCTACTTGATCCCGTGTGATTGGGTCTCCCTTTAGCTCATACAAGCGCCCTCCTCATCATCGATTGCATTAGCTTTTATTTGTGAAGGGGATTTTGACAGATCCGGTCGTGCATAAAGTGAGCAACACTCCAACAAAAGATAGGTAGGTTTTAGTGTTAGTGGCGTTGGCTTTTTCACACATTTACCTGTAATTTCACTATTCTGCAGTCTAACGATACATAACCAGGCATGGTTAGAGGAGAAAATATATTATTATGGGCGATAAGGTCATGATTTTTAAATGCAATAACTTACGGTGACTTTATTTTTTGTGTGTTTCGGCAGCACACAAACACACACGCACACACACATAGGCCAGCCATTCACACTTGAGTCACACAGTGATGACAGTGTTCATCCAAGATCTAGATGCTGGTGGCGCCGATCAAAGAGCCCCTTTCATATCCCCGTCTGGATTACATGGCCCTGTACCTGCTGCTCCAGTTGATGCACTGGCCTATGAGGAGCTTCGCAGTGGAGGCTGACTTTGATAAAGTGCAAGTATGGAGTTCAATCAATAGCATGTAGGCCCATGCAAGGACCGCAGATAGCCATCTCCACTCATTTGAGCGCGACAATCTGATAGAAATGCGATAGGTCTACTTACAATCTGCAGAGATATTTTGCGCGTCTTTCAGCGTGAAATTTAACCAGCAGTGGAGCCATCGCCTGAATGCTACACACACACACACACACACACACAGACATACACAATCTCTCTCTCTCTCTCTCTCTCTCTCACACACACACACACCGTCACATCGAAAGATGGCTCACACTCGAGAATAGTCAGTAGCTGGAAGGCTTTCAAGTCTAAAGTGGAGTTATTTGCATAGGTTAAATATTCGTGCCTTTCAGCAGCTTCTGTCAATATGGCCTAACGGATTTGCTGTTCTGCCAATTTTAATCCCTTTCATCCCACTCCTCCCACATTTCTGGAATGATGGTGTAAATTGTTGAAAGGTTGTAGTCTGAAATCTTTTTTTGAAGACTCAGAAAGGAAAGTTATGAATGACACACACCCAAAAAAAACAACAACAAAAAACACTGGACTTTAATATAATACTTGGGTTTGGCTGATGGAGTAAAAAAATACTGCAATGATATCCTGCAGACTTGATATAAGCCTATACATTAGTTGTTTGCAGAGGTTGGTCGGCTGTGTGTAGTTATTTCAGTTGCTTCAGCTTGTGGTTGCTGGTGGAGATGATTTCAGAGCTGACAACAAAGAACGAATGAAAGCACAACAATGCAGCGCTAAATAGTGGTTGGCATTGATCTGATCGAATCTGATCAATCCCACAATCACTATATCCTCATTTTTTCAGCTTTACCTCTGACTGATGCTTTCCTATTGAGAGTGTGCTGGTAGCCGACGGCTGTTTGGACTCCGGGCTCTCCCCCGAAGTTGTTGCCGCGAACACTCACATATTTATGGAGACAACTTCAAATGCATTGCTTTTGGAGTTTTTGGAGCCGGTTGAGTTTGCATGATAAAGGTAGCAGGTTATGAAATAAAGTTTCATTCACACACACACACACACACCATTTTCACCCCATTCTATCTCTCTCTCTCTCTCTCCCCCTCTCTCTATTCCACGCCTCCCTCTTTTCCTTTTTCAACTCTTCCTCTATTTCCACCTATACCCTCCGCCTTCACTGCTCCCCATTCCCATCTTTCTCTTTCCCCGGCTCTCTATCTCTCTCTGGTGCGCGTTCACAACACTAACCTTGGCTCGACGTCAGAGCCTGTGCAGCAGTGCAGTATAATGGGAGCGCAAGCAACCCAGAGCGCCTCATAGGGGGCTGCATATCGCTGCTGTATCCTCTGCTTGGCGCTCTCTAGCTCTTTTTCAAAACCCCCTCTCTCCTGTACATCACCTACATAGCCCATGCTCGGGCCGCCCCCCCCCCTCCTCCCCACTGGATCTGTACCCTTCGACATGGACGTCCCGCCGTCCCTCGACCCGGAGGATTGTTGTTTTTTGGCGCAGTGAAGGAAAAGGAGAAGAAGGGAAGGGAATCATGCCGGGACTGCTAATGGATGTAGGGAAAGCGCAAGTGACCATGCCGTGATCTTGCGCATCCAGGGCCGCCGTCACCCTGCCTTGCCCAACGACCGTAGAAGAATTACGGGGGGGAATCGAACCCACGCACCGAGGGGATTAAACCACTGTGCTTTTTTTCTTTTTTTAAGAACAACATGAAGATTACCTCCCATCATCTGATGATAACCAGTCTCGTTTTCAGGTCCAACCTCAGGCTGATCCCGCTTCTGCTGCTGTTTTTTGGTTACACTCGCGGGATGCCACACGTTTTAAGATTTGGTAAGATTCCGCTTATTTCTATCACGATGTGATCTGTGGCGATGTCGAGTCCCTCGGACTGTTCCTGTTACAGTCCACAGTGACATGACATTGGCGGTATTAAAAAGCTTATGAATCGAGCCGATCGTGTCCTACTCTTGCCTTCTCTTGGGTAGTTGGCGAAAGAATTTCACACTCTAAAATCGCTTTTGTTGACCAACAGTTACACTCTCATAACATTTGATTTTTCTCTTTTTGCCGTATTTATCGCACCATAAAGATTGAATTCTGCTGTCACACAAAATGTTAAAGCCGGTTCTACAGTAACTTTTGGCAAAGAAAATCAACTGTAGCTAACTCGTATGCGAAGGCGTATTCCTATGCAAGAGTTCACGTATATGAGCAGCTGATGAAAGTGGATGGAGGAAAAAAAAGCGTCACTGCTGGACATCTCTTCATCAGGATCATCAGAGCAGTCCACGGCCTTTTAAACTGCTGACACCCACAACATGTCCTCTGCAGTAAATGTTTACATGTAAACATTACTCCCCTGAGTGCGGATCAATCGCTTTGATCTATCACAAGTATCGATCGATACCCGGCCGGTACTTTTTTATCCCTAATCCCATTCACCTGCTCTCCGGCATGGATTCCCCCGCTTCGCTTATTTATACAGTCATTGACATTGACTAAACAGATAGTTCCGGATTTGAAGTGGTGATTGGCTGAGTCATGTTGAAAGCCAAATGTGACTAGAGAACTATTAAATGGACCAACAGAAAAGCATCACTCATGCTGATAAGTAGCCTAAAGTTGATTAGCCACTTCTCCTCAAGAAGTGGGCGACGGAATATCGCTTGGCGGAAGAGCTGTATAATTAATTCTGATGGCTCTTCAACAGTTGTCACCACAGCGCATTGTTGCTGATTCACAGCTCTAAAAACAGAGCTATTAATGTCTGTATGTCTGACCTAGAAATCACTAAATCGGCCTCCTGTGGTTTTCATCTGTTGCTCAATCAGACCCGTCTCAGGGTGGCTGCGTTGTTGCCGCTCTTTGTTGCGTGTGCATAGAAGCATCTTGGAGTGACAGGGCAAGGGTCCCCCTCCCGCGCCCACCAATTCTTTTGGCAGCGGATGTCATCAAGTGTTGACAACGCATCCTTATACAGTCTCCCCCCCCCCATTTCCCCCTGAGGGTCCTGTTTAAGAGTCAGGCCGCGTCCGCAAGAGCCGCCGCTATGGCAACGGGGATGTGCTTTTCTTCCTGCTGCATCCTCCTCAGCCCGATCAGAGATTTCCCGTCTCACACGTTGTCTGACAGACGAGGGGCGTCTATTCAGTAATCCTTGAGGGAGGGCGATGTCCCTGCGTGACACCAAAGTTTCCAAGCCGGCAAATAATAACTAAATTCCTGCGAGATTGATTAAATATTTGCACGCCCGTTATGATATGATAGAGTGATATCTGGCCATGGATGTCACATTGACATGTATACCTGTTAATTATAGTGTTTGTATAATGACCAAATTGTCCTCAGCAGGCTCAGGGGTCGGATTAACGCGGTAAACGTGAGATAAGAGGCGTTTGTTTGCTGTATTCTCCGGAAGCGGTCAAGAATCAAAGTGACAAAAAGAGAGAGAGAGAAATAAAAAGCCTGGGGTCTGTCCGTGGTCCTGAACTGGAGACTAATCCACTTGTTCAGAACCACGGACAGCGACCTGGTTTCTTGGCCAGCCGTGCCTGTTGCTGAGCTAAAGAACTGCCGTGTTGTAGAAAAGCTTTATTTTGAAGGTTTTTGTGTTGCCTTATCCCCCGTCAGTCAAAGCGGTATCCACTTCATATCTCCCCTTTGTAAGATTGCTCCATCTCATGTAGTGTAATTCATTCTCCTTAGAAAAGATGACATACTTATCTGTCTGCGCTCTGTGCTTGTAAAAGAGACTGACTTTCTAAAAGAGGAAGATAGAATGATTTCTATCAAGCAAGTAAGATGCAGCTGTGTCTGTGTGCGTAAGTGCACGTGTTTTTGAGACAGACAGAAGAAAGGCAAAATTGCCCCAAGAGACACTGGAGCCCCTTGGTCATTCCCTCTGGTGCATTTCCTGTCCTCCAGGATGTGCTTGTTCAGCAGATAATCCCAGCTGCTCCTGCAAGAGGCTAGCTAAATGAGGAGGTCAGCTCCCCTGGGTCCGTCTGTTCCCTTCCTGCCCCACTTCCATTCTGCCCAGACAAGCGGCTCACATTGTACAACCACTGTTCTCCTGTCAGACTGAGACCTTTACATGAACACACAAGCACACTGTAACACCAAAGCATAGTCAGCCCTTTGTATTCACGACATTGGTCTACCCATGTAAAGCGATAAGTGTCAGAGAGAAAAGAAAAAAACAAAACAAAAAGCAACCGGAGTTGGGGCCACCAGCTGCCAGCAAGCTTGGAGAGCTAAGTCTCAGACTGAATTGAATTATTGTGCTCAGTGTTGGCTCTTTTATAAGTTGTACAGATAATTCATTTCTCAGATACAAAAATGGAAATCCTTACAAGGTTTAATAAAATACATGTGGGAGAAGACCCTCTTTTCATAACTAGTTTCTTCTTACCTCTTGAGAGTGTTTAATGAGACTTTGTAGCTAAGGGTCTCAGAGAGCCAGAATGAACTGGTAATATTTCAGATGCATTATGTTTTCTTTCCTCTTCCACCCTTAAAATGTAAGCTGAAGAAAAGGCCGTAAAATATCCATTATTAACATGAAATGAAAGCTTCGTTTTCTGGCATAATTTGCAAGTGCATCCTTGTTCCCCTATATTTTTAGGGATGTTTTAATGTCAGAAAAGACTGTAAAAAAAAAAGCTCAAATCTTCTTGTTTCATGTATGAAAAATTTGTGTAATAGCAATACTCTGCTAAAGTCAAAGTTTAGTCTTCTCAGTGGCCAAAGCGATATGAAAGTCTATAATATCATTTGACAGCTGACTGGTGGACTCAAATTAAAAGAGCTCATTTGACTGTCTTCCGCAGAAATATTGCTGTTTGCACATAAACCGTTTTAGCTCTCCTCACAAACAAGCATTCAGTTATTCAGCAATGAGTCATCACATCTGCCATTTCATTAAAGCTGATTGAGTTCTACTTTAAGATGCATGTCTTATTCACAAATGAAGAAATTAAAAGGAACAAAAATCAGTGATTAAATTGTTAGTGTGGAGTGTTTTATTTGTGATGTCCATGGTTGGTCTGCGGCTATGAGGTTGAGTGATAACATTATCAGTGCCATCTTCAAGGAACATTGGCAGTGGCTGTACGTCCCCCAGGCTGTCAACTGCTGCTGAAAGCATTGTTGACTCAGAGACGCTCATTTTGTTTGTTTATATCCTGCTTATGTTTATATTTTCCCAATTCATCCATGGCTCGGAATATTATGTCTAAAGCATAGCATTGTTTTTCATTTTGGAAAAGAGATCAAGTCATTCTTTTCTGTCCTCTGGCAAAAGACACAATCCCCTCTGGTTGAAGCTAAGTTTATCTAGCTACTTCCACAATGCAGTGCCAGGATAGAGGTCTTTAATTGAGTTTCTAATATTTAATACTCTTTTTATCCCCTCAACTATTGTGGTGAAATTTCAAGGTTGTCCAGAACAAGCAAGGGTAGAGGGAGCAAATTCAAGGGGAGTTCGTTGTTAATTGACTTTATTTGCTTTTGCTCTTCTCCAGTCTGAATTATCAGCATGCTAGAGTTTAGCTTGGGTTTGCAGGAATTATGGATAACACCCTGTGCCCTGGCCCACTGCCAGCGTGTTCACAGCAAACACATTTAAATAGGCACAAAGCTGCTTAAAATATTCATGTGTCACTTGGCCCCGCCATAGCTTATAGAAATATGAAACTATCTCTTCTCTGCTGGCAAATGATTTCCATGGTTTAAAAATACCCACCGTGGGTTTCAAGAACAAAGAGGAGATCTGTCGTACATTAGCATGCAGCACCACACATAGGCTTGAAGCTGGGAAATATCTAGATGGATTTCTAAAACATGTTTACAGTCCTGACTCTTTGAAGGTCTTGCTGTCATGCCTCACTTACAAAAGGCTCAATGGTGATTAATTCAGGGTACAGATTTCTTGGCATTTGGAAATGGAAAATATCTGTGAGGTATGAAATTAGTTTTCCTGTTGTGTTCAGAATCAAGTCAGTTTTTTTTTTTTTTTTGAGACTTACCAGCAACATTCGAAAAGATTATTTACATCGGAGGAGGCTTCAGACGATTGACTTTGATTGCAGTAAAACCAGTGCCTCCTCTGACATATGGTCTATTTTTTTGCAACTCACGTAGAACACATATGTCCTGCTCTACGGTCTTTTGAAAGCTTGCATTCTCAATTGACTTTCATTATTCACAGCCTATCAGTCTTTGTCATTGTCACTCAGGGATTTCCCTGGGTTTCAGATGGGTTAGGGGTTATGAGTGCAATTGTTCTGTGAAACTGTCCCTTGAAAAGCCCCCTGCAGCATGTGTAGCTGCCTGGTTGTCTGGCTGAGAACTGACTGGATGTCAGAGTGCACCAGCTCCCAAGGAATGAAAATAAATAAATTGAAATAATAATAATGATAATTATAATAAATAAATAAATAAATATACACACACAAACACACACATATATATATAAATATGTTGTATGTATTTTTTTCTCCCCATCTTTAAAAAACATTGCCGTCCTTCTCACAATCCCACCAAGGGAGATTGAAGAAAATTTGAAGTCACTGAGCAGTGCAAGAAAAACAAGTGTGTTTGTTAGAGAGCGAGGGGGAAGGGAGGGGGTTCTGCGTGAGGTGTGACTGAGAAGAAAAACAGTGAGTGTTGAAGCCAGCAGATACAGAGTAAAGATAGATTAGTTTGCCTCAGAGCAGTCCACTCTCAGCCCACTCTCAGTTGTGGTCTTTTATTACTGTTTTTGTGATGGATTCTGTGAAGAGAGTTAGGACAGTTGAGTATGCTGTGGAAATGTAGTGGGAGTCCAGGAGTCATGCACTGCAGCGCTGAATAAATGTCAGTGGTATAGTATTAGCTGGCTGAAAATTTGCCTGAGCCTATATATTTGCATGAAATAACTCCTGGAGGAAAAATGGCAAAAAAAATATTAATAACACAAATATCCTCCTAAGTTCCCCAAGGAGCTAAACTGCAAATATGTATTTTTATTAGCCGCTAATGAATTTATCTATAAGATTAGTGTTAGTATTTGACCATCTCCACAGCCACTAGACTGTAAGATGGTGGGGAATCAATAAAAATCAATATGTTTGTATTGCTAAGAGGAATCATGAAAAAAAGAAGAAACTGGCAGCATAGCAAGTTACCAGTGCCAAATCCCAGATGCCCCAGTCTGTGTGTATCTATCACAGGTTACCATCTGTGAGAATGCGAACACGTACACAAAAGAAAAACAACAAATGTGTACTATAAGATGGATGTGTGGGAGTGGATTAATCATGCGCGTTGCTGTGAATTAATGACGACTTAAAACAGCCACAGGCTGCAGTGACTTCTTTAGGATGTGCTTTTTAGATGTTATCACATTTCTTGTTTCTCCTTTCGATTTGTCTGTCACATTCCAAACTCGGCCGTACGTGTTCAATTACTCTCGGTGTGATATATGTATGTTGTTAACTGTGCTGTGCTTTAAGTGGTTTGAAAAATCGACCTTCTGCTTGCTGCAGAGTTGCGCTGTGCTCGTTGGTTATATGTGGGAGGAACATGGAAGACCTTTAACTTCATAGGAGCTGAACTGTGGTAATTAACTGATTGCTTAATAGGGGAAAACAAGCCTGGTATGTCATTGGTTTATTATGGAACCTAGCAATAGTGTTGATTGGGACCTAGAGTAAATGTTTACTGGGTATTTTAATTTGTTGGAGAGCCACTGATTGCCTTTTTGTTAACTGTGTTTTTTAAAAAAATGCGCTGTTGTAAATATACATTCATAATACGAGTTGTGTGTGTGTGTGTGTGTGTGTGTGTGTGTGTGTGTGTGTATATGTATGTGTATATATATATATATATATATATATACACACACACATATATTCTGTAAACAGAGGCAATTACATGCGAATTCCAAGCATGCAGACCAGTTAAACATACTTGAAGGCACATACACTGTAAATGAAAGCGTTGACGGCCAAACTACACGGGCTTCAAAAGTCAATCGATTACAGAAAGCCCCCTGGCTGTGTTGGCCATGATGTGAAGCAGCGATCAGGTGAGGATATGGCGATTCACCTTTCCATGGCAGCTGAATAAAGGAGTTAGAGGAGGAAGGGAGCAACGGGCTGAAATAGAGGTAGAATTCAAGACTCTCATTGAGAGCATAACCGGTCGTATGTAAAAAAAACAAAACAAAAAAATGTTTCTCCGTTTCAACCAAGGACACTTGGGGAAATGGGCTCTGGGGGAGGATGTATTAAGACAGGATTACTTAAAAATCATGTTCTTTGAATCAGCATGAAACTCACATTTTCCAGGATCCATCAGGGCTGTGAAAAATGTCCCCTGCACTCTTGAATTAAATTTTTCAGTTCTTCCTTTCATTTTGCTCAAAGGTTTTTTTTTTTTTGTTTTTTTTTTTAGGATTTATGTAATATCTTCCAATCAGCTTTCCAATCTATTTGTTTTTAAGGTGTTTTTGCAGATGAAAAGGAGAAAGGAAAGGGTTGGAGAGAAGCTAGTACATTGGGATTCATTTAACGCATAAAGATAACAGAGGCAACCTGCCATTGGTTAAAGAAATTAAAAGCTCTATTTCCAAACAGGAGAAGATTCAGCAGCGCTTTAACTGCTCAAACCTGCATCTCTGGCTGCAGAAGCCTTCGTCAGGGTTCTGTTGTCAGTCGCCCACACTCAGAGCGACACACTTTCCCCATTTGTTTGATATGACCCAGCAATCCTCCCCTTATCCACACACACAAAGCATTACAGCGGACTGGAACAGACTAAGATTGATTTCCCATCTCTCACAATCTGTTTTAAGAATTTTGAGGAGGCATAATGAAGCCAATCGCCTCCGTTTCCCTTGCACAGCTTCTGATGTGCACACCCAGCCAGTGCTTTTTGAACATGACAAAAGACTCTGCATTTCCTACTCAACAGGGTGTGAATGAATGTGAGAAATGGTGAAATAAACAGTCGACTGCCGATCAGGAAAAAGATTAAAGCGAGACTCTTTTTTTTTTTTCACCAGTTTCCACTCTTTTGTATTTAAAAAAAAATCTTAGATTTTTTTTTTAAATAGAAAAATTATTTTATGCGTTTAAGGACTTGATTATTCAGTTTAGAAAAATCATTGTACCTCTGGCTATTTTCCTCACTAAAGTCAGTGTGCAGGTCTTTCTCCATTTCTTTCTCCTTTTGTTGCCCTGCAATTGCCTGTATTTGTTTGCAGAACAAGCAGGAAAAATTGACACACCTTTGCAGCAAAGAGAAGCATATTGACTTGTACCTGTAGCTCTGATTATCAGCTCGCTTGTGTACAGCAGTGGCTTATGGGAGGCTGATGAACCCAAACCAGGAGTTGACATTTTCCTGCCCTGTGGCTGAGGGAGAGGGTGGTGTTGGGGGCGGTGGATGCAGGTGTCCGTTCAGGTCTAATGGGCCATCCATTCAGTCGTTTAATTGAGTGTCTTTTATCTGCCTCCAGTGACCTCTTTTATTCTCCTTTTCTCCCTCTTCGTTTCATTTGCTCATCTGTTTTTTTTTTTTTATGCCCCACCCCGCCTCTTCCTTTTCTTCCCTTCCTCTCCGCCACTCCTGCCTTTCCTCCCTCTCCGCACGCTCCTCTTTTTGGTTGCACATCCGTCTGCCATCTGTGTAAATACCTACAGCTTACAGCGACTTTAGACATCATGCCCATCACCTGTTGTTTTCTAAACACATCTGACGGGCTTTGAGCAGGCAGTGTGGTGGCGAGGTGTGCTTTCAGCATCAAATCAATACCCAGAATTCAGAAAATAGAGGGAAAATAGAGTTTTCTGCCCATCTCCTTTCCCCTCTCCATTTTTCCCCCACCATCTTTGTCCTTCTCTGTCCTTCATTTCTCTTTCGTCTTTGTCTCCCTTTGGCTCTCAGCTTGTCTCCCGAACCTTCCCCTCTACTTTGTACTCTCTCCCTATAATCAAGCCTTACTTCCCCTCTTTCCATGTTCTCAGTGTCCATGCACATAAAGGCACGAATCCTCATTTGACATACACATTCCAAGCCTCCATTTCTTATTATACCTTGAATTTCAAAGCAGAGACTATCCTTTCAGCCTCAGATTCCCATTGAACTTCCCCAGGCCTGAAATGGAACACTCCTGCTATACTCCAGCGATCAACACAACGTGCTTTACAACATGTAAAAGAAGTGAAAGGATCTTTACAATAGCCATTGTCTATAGGCTTAAACTCACTTCTGCATTTCCTCTGTATTCTATTCATGGCAGAAATGTTCATAATGAGACTGTATAGGCACCATATAGATACTGTTGTGAAATAGTTTAATGCCTTTCAAACCACAAGAAAATGGCTCCCCTATAGTGATTTTAATAAAACGTTTTTTGTAAAAACCAGATTTAATGTATATATTTAGAAATTCTTCATTAATCTTTTTGCATATTTAACTCAGGATTTCCTCTCTTCAGTATCATTTCCTACTTGAAGATTAAAAATCATTATAATCAGATTAACAAAATCCTCCAGTAGTATCTCTATCATTCTTTCTCTCTTCATCACCCTGAGAAAAAAAGGAAGGGGGGGGTTAGCTGTGAGCATTAAAGAGCTGCCTTCTGAATTAATTCTTGACCTTTGGCTCTGACAGGAGATAACATCTGCCCTTCTACAAGAAAGAAAGTCTAATTTTACAGCCATTTTGTCCAAACTTACAATGGGGAGAGTGTAATACAGGGCCATTTTGATGAGCAGGAGAATGGTGAGAATTAGAATGAGAGCAGAGGAGCAAGTAAAGAGGTCTCATATAATTTGCTGTGACCTAATTGCAACATTATAAATTGAACTTCTTTTTAGCTCTGCACCAAGGCTGGCTGCAGATGATGTACGGTAATAACATGTGAGAGACTCAAGTTTTATTCTGCTCTTGCTTTCTTTTTGGATGAGAGTGGTAGTTTCATGAAATGTAAATGTTGGGAGATGGCATGCTTGTGAGATGAAAGTCTTAGCATCCCACCTTTTGGCAAGTCGGATAGGAAATCCCACTGCTTAACTTTCATAGAGTTTGTTTTAAGACTTGGAGATTACCGTTAGTGAAGTTTTCAGCAATGTTTATTTTGGTGAGCGATACAACCAGAGGGCTGGAGAGTCCAGGGACACTGGAGACACCCAGTCCATCCTGCCTCATGCTTCTCAGCTGCTGGTAAAAAAAAAAAAAAATACCAGTAAAATGGTTTTTATCACAATGGGGAAAGTGATTATAAAGCAGAGATGCACAGGCACAGCCACAATGTTCTCAAGGCTGGACTCCTGCCTCTCTTAGCCTGCAGTGGATAATTAGCATCTCTCACACATGCTTAAGCTTGATTAAAACTCAGTTTACAGTGAGTAGCGCTGTGAGGTCGCCATCTGTCACCTGCCAAGGCCACCATAGACGTATTCTTGTCAGAGGGAGTCCGGAAGACGGGGTGTGTGTGTGGCAATTTGATAAAGGGGAGAAAAGATGGGACATAGAAAGAAAAATGGCAGAGATGGGTGAGGCATGAAGCATTAGGAAGCATTCTGTTCAGTAAGCGGTCCCTCTCACTCCCTAAGGCCTGTATATCAGAGCTATATCACACATTTTCTGTGTCGGCGAAAAAAGCTCCTGACTGCAGTTTTGGGATTTGTTTTATTTACTTGAACTTCATAACCTGGTGACAGCAGTGTTGGGAATACTCATGTTATACTTGAAAGTCAGAGAAGAAATGTGACTGACTCAGTAAAGACTCATAACACCTACAGTGTATGAAAGGTGTTTTGTTTTTTTCTGAAATGCTTTTGCATCAATCAGATACGGTTTTCTTTTCCCTGAAAATCAAATTTTGATTCAAGATTTAAGATTCCTTATCGTCATTGTACAAATATACAATGAACATCATGGGTGCATTGGTTTGTGGTTGATGAACCTGCATCTAATGATTACATTTGCATGCCATGTCTTACATCACACATGAACTCGTACTTCCAATTGTGATTGCATTGGCAGCTGTGTGCTAAAAGCAATGTTTCCCTCTTCACCCATTCAAGCCAGGCTTTCAGAAGATAAGAAAACTCACTCTGTTATTATCAGCTTTTGTAATTCTAACAGCAAAAAACAGACTTTTAGTGTGACCCATGGGAAACCAACATAAAGACAACTGAGCACTCTTTGCTCGCAAAGACTCAAAAGATTTATTGAAGCTTCTTTGGGCACTATTCACTGAGGAAGACCTCAAAATGTGTTGCCACCTCTCTGCATGTTATATTACAGCCACTGTAATGGCTGTCATCTGCTCCACATGCTTCTGTTGATTTGTGCACATCAAAAGCTTCAGTAAATATTTTCACTTTCGCAGGCAAGGGGCTTACAGTTTCCTTCATGTCAGCGCTTCATATAGAAAATGCTTGGCAGGAATATTAAGTGCATTTGATTTGTACCGACTGGGCTGGAGGCTGAATAATAACATCTTATAAAGCGTCAGGATTTGCTTATGTTTAGAAAGTCAATCTTTTGGGTTTTGTGTTTCACCTTCACAAGTATTCTCCTATTTACTTTCCGATCCTATTTTCCTGCTTGTATGCATGTCATACCAGATCAATTAAGAAAATGCATTGGAGCGTTTTCACTATTTTTGGATGTTTTATAGATCAAACAATTACTCAGTGAAGTGAAAATAAAATAACTGCTCTGTTAATTCACAATAAAAATAATCATAGCTTGCAGCCCAAAATAGACTTGATTGTGTTTGTGTGAAATATTGATTGGCAATTTTCAGGTAATGAAATACTCCATGTACTTGACAATTAGGGAGAAGAAAAACTTCTTACCGTGTGTGTGTGTGTGTGTGTGTGTGTGTGGTGACTGTACAAATCACTCGCCTCTCACTGTGTCTCAGCAGGTAATTGAAACTTGTGGGACTATATTTATTTTTTGAATGTATTCAGAAAATATGTGTAACCATATATAGGTGTGGTTATGGCTCACAATGATGAGAAATATTTCACCAAGATGGTATATTTTAATATATAACCCATCATCATAGTTATGGCCTTATATTTATGTAAGTAGTTTTTTTTTTTCTGAGGAACAGGCCGTTATTTATGTGTAGTGTGTGTATATGTGTGTTCAATGATACTACAGAACTGCCACAGCAATTGACTCCAGGTCTGTTCCTGTGTTTCTTAAAGGAGCTTGTCTGTTCTCAAGAGCAGGCCCATATTTCTGTGAAATGCGAGTGTGCGGCTGTGTGTGTGTGTGTGTGTGTGTGTGTGTATGTGTACGGTGTGTATTCGCTCTGGCAGGCGTGCGCACTAAGTGCTTATGCATCATATTTTCACAGTAGTTGGTATTTCTTTTCAGTTGCATTCGCAATTTGAGAGCGGTGGAGAGGTTGGAAACTGCGAGCACAGAGAAGTCATTTGGGACTTCAGCAATTCAAGGCCTGTGGAAGTGTACTCACAGTTTGGCACAATTAGTAGCAAAAGGGGTCCCTGCTTGACAAATTAGCACACAAAATGTCAGCCGGTAGTTTAGCACATCCACAATGAGCCCTTGCAAATTAGCACATATTTTGAGGAGGGAGCTGGCACATTATTATGAATAGAGAGAGCTTGGCAAATTAGCACATCTGTTGCCAACGTTCAGAATTAATACATGTTATATGATCACTGGTTACCCACTCAGAGCTGGGTCAGAAACAAACGTGGTAGCATGCATTTCTGATTGGACACTGTGTGTATGTGTCCGTGTGTGTGTGTGTGCTCATTATAAGAGATTGATGAGATTGATCTTTTGGCAAAGGTAGAGCTAATTATTACTCTGAGTGCAACTGAATCAGTTCAGTTCAGGCGTCTTTGAATGCTGCAGGCACAGGCTTTAAATTCTCACATCAGTCACATTTTCCTCAGACTCAGTTGTTTCTTACCTGACAGGTTTGTTTAGGCTCAATCTCTGAGGTGCGTGATTGTGTCTGTCTCACACGTGTGCGTTCAAATGTGTGAGTCAGCCTGCGGCTTAGCGTCCAGCAGTGGCAGGTGACAGTCCACTCCCATGTCAAGAGGCTTTAGGATGACACAAGTGATTCTGTTGGGAAGAAAATACCAACAAGCCAAACAAGTGAGATAACATCAGTTATACTCTTTTTCACATAAGCTGCTTTCTACAGGTTTCAGGCTCAGTGTCCACTACCCTAATTGGGGGGTTAATTAAGTTATTGATATATTGATTTACTTTTTTTTTGTGCTATGAAATGTGCTTTAAGCAGTTTTTTCAGTTTATGGTTCCCTTTTTATGTTTTTATATTTTTACCTGCGTGTTATCTCACACCCAAACTCCTGTGGAGGCAAACTTAAACTGCAAATACTGGTATTGTACTCTATTACTTTCTATCCTATTTAATTAATTGCATTTAGATTGAATATACAAGATTCAACCAGCAAAGTACTGAATGTTTTCTTAGGGGGAAGGGGGGGGAGAAACTCTATTAACTGAATTTAGTGCTTTCCTTATCTTGCTCTTACAAAACCAATTCTCTGTGAGATACTATCTCCGAACCAAAGCCTGAGGAGATGTAGCTGTATTGTCAAAATATTTACAGTGTTGTGTATCACCTCTGCTACAAATGGTATAAGAGGAGCATTTGTCTCTGGCCTTATATAGAAAATAAGATAGAGGAGAATGTCACCCATCAGCAAACACTCAAGCTATGTGTAAGACAAATGAAGTCATACCATGTGTCTCTCCAGATAAAGTTCTAGGGAGTTTTCTACCATCTATGCTGATGATGACTTGTTTGTGTGATATCATTACATTGGCAAGTGCTTTGCACACTTCATGTCTCTGGCTCCCTGGTCAGCTTTCTGGAGATCTTCAGGGAGCAAGAGAATTGGCCCTTGTGCAGCATAGGAAGGTCAGTCTACTGCAAGGGGAGCTTCAGATTAATGACCAGAGGCGGTGACTCTCTGCAAGCCTTCATGCATCATGTCCCATTCACCGCCAAACATGTCAGGGAGCGCTCCCATTGGGAATTTCTGGGATATTTACGAAGCATTTCCATCACTTTTGCCTCCTGCCTTTTGGCTCAGACCAAGGATCTTCACTGGCTGAAAGACGGAGGGTGACAGAGGCAGGCTGGGGGCGTGGGGTGTGTTGAGTGGAGGGCCTGGAGCCTAACAGAGTGACTTCATGTGCCTACCTGTGCCACTTGCCCTAGCGACAACTTTGCTCCTCAGTTGCCATGGCAGCCACCCAACAGCCCACCACTATCCTGCAGCTGCGCTGCTGGTCATTAGTCACACAGACAGCCCGTCTGCACTATCACAATGCCCTTCCTCCACCAATCAGCTGTTCAGGTTCCAAAACTGCAGATGCTTCTCAACCATAGCATAGATGCATGAGTCACCATGGCAACATATCTGACTCCCATCTCCCCCTTGTATAAGGGCATTCTTTAGAGAGTATAGTGTAGTTTAATTCATAGTCCTTTTTGTAGTAAAAGTTAATTCTCCCTGCTACTATTTCCATTTGTTAAAAAAATAGATTAAGGAGCACAATATATTTTACCAAAATACACATCTTTCTACAGTTTCATCTGTTTTTACTGTTTGTCTTGTGTTGTTTTTTGTTTTGTGTGTCTTTCACAGGTCAAAAGTCTCTGTTTACTAGGAATGATTTCAAATTAAACGTTAGCTTGGTTTCCGACAGAAATTAAGTTAATGTTCAGCACAAAATACAGCTGATTAATTCTGAACAAACATTAAAAGGGAATAAAATTTACATAGAGGAGGCGCCCTCCCACACTGCACTTTCATTTCCTCCTTTTGCTCTCTCTCTCCCACTCTCTCTCTCTATCTCTTCCACTCACACACTCAGACACTCAGATCAGTGAGCCTGTTTTTTCGTCAGGGTGATTATCCAGCTCATAACTCACTCAGAGCTTTCATTTGCACCATAATTCACTCCAATCCCAATGATGGCGGCTCCATAATTCACACACACACACTGATTATCTCAGCTGTAACTCACGCACCTGCAATCAGACGGACCACAACAGCACGTAGTGAGAGCAGGATGGATGATACAAGACAGAGCTTTATTAGACTTTAAATATGCATTACATCCCACATTGACGTATGCAAGTCCAAGATGCCCAGTCCAGTTTGGAGAGAAATGTCAGATTCATGATTTGGTATAAACAACATCGGGGATCTGTATCTAAAAATGCGAACCAAGCAATCATACCATCCCAAGGTTATTCCAAGGTTATTCCAAGGTAATTCAATTTTTGACACCTCCTTCGAAATACCCATTTTAATGTTTCTGCTCCTCTGTGTCGCCTAAGATATACAGTTACTTTAAAATCAGCATGCTCATACGGTGTGCCAAGGAAATCTGATGAACCCAACTTAATATCCTTATGCTCCTTTTCAGACTCGTTGAACAGGCCAGCCGAGCCTCATCTGCTCCCTCGGGCAATAGTATAATAATTATCTATTAGGTCAGGCTGACATGATTCCCATCATCTTTAATGCTGATACTCGGGTATTCGTTCTTTTGAAGATTAATGTGCCATTGCAGTCAAATGAAATGCTGTGAATAGCCACATGTTCACATGACATGTGCTGCTGTATTCCAAGACTGACACCAGAAAACCTCATTATTATGGCTCAATTCATGACACAAAGCATTGAGTACCTTTTATAGGTTGGTCCCTCATCCACGTAGACACACGTGTGTGTATATATATATATATAAAAAAAAACATATAAATTGTATCAGCTATAGGAAAAAAAAGCATAACTTAATGGCTGTAGCGTGATGACAGTGATAGAGCTCGCTTCTCTAAGTTAATGACATCCTCTTTGCCCTCCTGCACTCCTTTTCTATCATTCCCTGCTGTGGCCAGCTGCTATTTATAGCCTGCTGGGGTCTATTAATGTAAAGCTCTCTTGCTCGTTTTCCACTCTTTTAAAAATGCGTCACTCTCGCTCTCTCTCTTTTCCTCTTCCAGCTTCACTTTTCTCTTGCCCTCTGTAATTGAATCAATAAACAGGCTTTAAACTTTTTTTTTTCCCTTCCAGTTCAGATTTCATCAAACCAACTTTCCGTCCTATGAGAGGGTGGGAACTGTGGATGGGCTCCTAAACTTGGGTCTTCTCTGTGAGAGTGTTTCTCAGAACTGCCCTTTTCATCCAACAACCCCCCCTCCCATTACCTTTGATTTCTGTAAACCTGTGTCAGGATTTAGTCCATCCTCAAAGGTGCACTAGATGTTGGAGCATATTTTTGATTATGTTTGTTTTGAAAGTTGAAAATAGCTACTTGACTCTACAACCTTTTCAGCTTTTTTATGTAGAATTAGTGTTTGTAAAATATTGATATGTTAATATGTTAATATTAATATGCTACACCCTCTGGCAGATTGTATTACCAATAATGGTGTTGCTTCATTCCAATGATGAATGTGTGAAAAATGAGCTGTGATCATCCTCACTGACCCCATCTACACCTGAAATTAGCTACGTCCTGGGTGGCTGGCTTATAAATTACATGGCGACGATGGTAGAAAAGAAGAAAAGATCATTTGTTCCTGTACGTTGGAAATGAATTTTCCAATTAGCATTTTTTACTTAAATAAATTGTATCATGACAAAATCTTTAAATGAGACGCATTTGGTCAGTTCAAACATCAACTTCCTCTAGGCCATCTGGAGCTTTATAAAAATAAATGACAAGCCTGATGGGAGCTCTTTTAAGGTGACAGCGCCTTACTTTGCGGCAGTAATTATATTGTCTGTCTCATGCGGCAGTGGAGCAGTGTCTTTTATATGTCACTTGTGTTGTTGAGTCGTTTACTTTGACGCTTAATGAGCGTCACATCGTACAATTCTCATATATCCAAAAGGTAACAAGATTTCTTAGGCAGGCACAGCATGGTACTCCCTTTCGGAGCCTTTCCCAGTTTAGACCAACAAAACTAACAGTGGAATATGGGGCAGAAATAAGAATCCAAGCCTTTGAGTTGATTTGTTTTTAATATGTACATTTAAATATTTCTGAAAATTTTATAGTTTTCTGACCCTTTCTTTCACGACCTGTTGTTCGCTTCACGTCTGTCCTCCTATACCATTTTATATACTCATGGTCTTTCTCCTCTCTACCTTTCTGTATTTTCACCTTAATCCTTTCACTCCTTGCACTCCTGTTTTTCTTTGCTCTCTTCTCATTTGAGAATCATTAAAATCAATGGGACAAAATTGAGGAGTGAACCTTTCTGTCAAGGCTGAGCGAGGGAGTTAAAGAAGGGCGCCCACCCCTGAACTCACCTCCCAACAGAACTAATTGCCTATAATTACACTGACGACTGCCACCGAATGCAAATCAGCTCCGATCCAAACGCCTAATCCACAATGTAGATCTGTTTTATGTCATTGTCTGACTGAGCTCTGTGAAGCAGCAAACACAATGGCATCAATAATATGAGTACAAATACTGAGGTGTTTTTTTTTTTTAAATAAAAAAATAAATAAAAAATAGTACTGTTGTGCTGTAATTGCCTGCATCATATCATCAATTTACCTGAATGTCATTTGTGCTGAGGAATCTATTGCAATTACAGAAGAAAGGGGTTGCAATTCAGAGTTCTTGCTCTGTGTTGATTTTGTTTTTTCGTCTTTTTTTTTTTTTTCTTCTCCACCCTTAGGAGGAATATTTGAATCCATAGAAAGCGGCCCTTCTGGAGCAGAGGAACTAGCCTTTAAATTTGCCTTGAACACAATCAACAGGAACCGCACTTTGCTCCCCAACACGACTCTGACCTATGACATCCAGAGAATAAACATCTTCGACAGCTTCGAAGCCTCCCGGAAAGGTTAGTATGGATTTATGAAGGAAATATTTAGTAGCACCTAATTTTGTTTGCAAATGACTGTGGTGCTTTTTGTGCTATTATGCCCACATATTTGATTACATTAAAGTGATATTGAATAGTTCTTTTGAGAACTACTTATGAAATTTACTCTATATATACAACGGTCTGTCCAATAATCCAAAATAAATCATTGAAATTTTTGGTTTTTTGACAGTTTCGTACATGAGTCTTAGGTGGCACACAAAACATTAATTACCAGGGATTTTACACGTCGCAAAAAAGACATTGAGGTTAATTGAGTATTATTTTCTGTAATTACTTGTATTTTTTGGCATATATATTTTTTTTATGCACACATGCATGAGACAAGATCTAGATATTCATAGAAAACAGTGAATGGAAAAAAAAGTTATTGAAAGTACACATAACTGGTGCATGGAAAATAATTAAATTAGATTTAGATTGACACATTTGAATACTGTCTACATTGTTAAGACTTCCACAATAACTCAGATAAACTAGTTTCAAATGTTATAAATAAGGTGGTTGTTTATCTGGTTTCCCCAGATTTTAAAAAAGTGAATGAAATCATTTTGGCTGTAATTATTATTAAACATCTGTTTGTTCTGTACACTAAGAGTTTCAAAACAATAAAACCCTCTTGCTATTCCATCAGCATGTGACCAGCTTTCCCTCGGTGTGGCGGCCATTTTTGGCCCCTCACACAGCTCATCGGCTAATGCAGTCCAGTCCATCTGCAACGCTTTGGGAGTGCCACACATCCAGACCAAGTGGAAGCATCAAGTGTCAGACAACAGGGACTCTTACTATGTCAGCCTGTACCCCGACTTCTCCTCCCTCAGTAGAGCCATCCTTGACCTGGTGCATTTCTTCAAGTGGAGAACAGTCACTGTGGTCTATGATGATAGCACAGGTACAGGTACAGTTGTTGTCTGACTTCATCTTCCTGTGCGGCATGTGTTTTTTGTGTGTGTGTCTGTGTGATAATGATGGATGTGACACTGTTTAAAAACCTGCAGCTTTTACAACCTAAACTGTCCCAAAAAGCACAAGGTACCAGGTGAGGTACAAAAAGCAGCACTGCTTCTCAGAGTTCAGAGAGTGCTTTGTAACCTGTCAAGTTAATTCAGAAATCAATAGCTTACTGTTCTGCCTCAGTCCTCCAGGTGCTGCCCATGTCAGTCTTCCAGGAGAGTGAGCAGCACATAGAAAAAAAAAGCGACCCACATTACCCAGAATGACCCAATGTCTCTTCAGATTAATGCGATGCAGAACTGTAGTATGTGTGGGCCGACAACAGCCATTAATAACACACAGAGACACTTGATCTCGGAGGGTGGCAATCAAATGTGTCTTTGAGCCATTTTGTGTATTGTGTGACTTTGTGGAGTGGTTCATAATGTGCATTTTAAAAGACCAGTCATATTTTAGCTGGAGTGCAGTGATATTTTTATGAGGTAAAGTGTAACCGCTCCAGAGAAGATAACAATATTCAAATGCTTATTCGCAATTTACGAGCGATTTGGCACGATATGGCTGACAACTTAATGTAAGTAAATTAGACAGAGTTGAGATGAGGTTTAAATTTTAGACAGGTTGCATAATGAATTCACTCCCTGCTCTCAGAAAATGAATATTGTCTTGTAGTTGGTGTCTTAAATTGTGGCTCTAAATAGATATTTAAGTCCTTTTTTGCTCCTTTTATTAAGCAACGATATCTTGAGAATGTTAGCTTTACTGCTACTTTGCTTCCTCTAGTATCTCTGACATCTGTTGCATACATTTCAATAAACAGCCAGTCCTGCAGCATCGCTGGAGCCTGTACATTAACCTCGGATGATATCCCAATGACTTGTCCCACTTGCCACATTATTCTGACTCATCTCCTTGACCTCTCTTCACTTCCTGCCTTGGAGCTCAGTATGTTAACACCATCATTCTCAAGCAAACTGCCCTAGCGACATGCCAAAAGGTGACCTCTCGCCTCTTTCTCTGTCAGATAGGAGTTGCTTCAGCCTCCTCTCTCGTGCATTTCTGCTGTAAAGCACCTGACGCCCCCTGAAAAGTGTGACAGCTGCATAGCCGCATCGCATCCCCCCACTGCAGCTTCCACCCAGTCCCAGGCTGTAATCACACAGCTTCATGCTCCAGGGCTCCATGCTGCTGATTGGAGCCTATCTGACGGCTGGCAGGAAAAACTATCGGAGGGAATAAAATATTCACACACAGCCGTTAGAAGATCCAGGGGGAAAGTCTGAAGGCATTAGCCAGAGCCCACAAACATCTACGCTGACAGTGTTACCCAAACGTGGAGCTCCCTTGACAGATTTTTTTTTTTCCTTGCTTAACACCTCCCAAAGTGTCAACATGAACAAAAACAGGAAGACGCAGACATGCCCTAGAGAAGGGATCTTTTGGGATTACCTGGGGAAATCTCTAGGAGGTTCAGTATTCCTCCCTACAATAGTACTTTTCACAACAAGACCGGCTCCTATTTCACACCACTCATGCTGTAGGCCTCGGGGAGACCCAACCCCACTCACAGTTACACCATTAAACTGCTCACACAGCACTTCATTTCAAAATAAAAAATAGGCTGAGCTATCTTAAAGTGATTCCACAAAAAAAAAAAAAAAATCCTATCTCCCGCCAGTTCCCTCTCAAACTATCCTTGCTGCTCCAACCATTTTTATACCCATGACAAGTAATCATCTCGCCCATCAATCCAGCCTCTTTCATCCCTGGACTCTGAAGTTCTTTACTGAGGGAGAAACTCATTGTAATCTCATCACAGTATCTCCCGGAGAGCTTTCTACCTGAGCGTGTGGTCGAGAAATGAAAGGTGAAGATTGTAGCTCAATATACGACGGCGGCATCGGGCTCCCTAGGGGCAAGTACAAGGTGGGCAAACAGAGCCACTCTCATCAGAGCACATTTGAAGTGTGTGTGAGGGAGACAGGAGAGCCCGCATTGACCACGGCTTTCCATCAGGATAAAATTGAACCTATTCCATGTTGCTGTATGGTATCATGGAAGACGATAGCGCTTAAACATTCAGGAGCCTTCTGTGGGATTGGAAGTTTCTGTAGGAGGGTGCAGATCGCAGCTCTTTCTATTTTATGCTTTTCGTATAAAAGAGTGCAATGTGCTGGCTTGGTGTTAAATTCTCTTGATAGGTCTGTTGCAGTCTGTTTGCTTGCCAGGCATGAGTAGGAGGATCAATAGACTGTGGATTAGGAAGGCATGCATATGAGCCCTTTTCTGCTGAGAAAACCTGAATCCAGTTGTTTTTTTTTTGTTTTTTTTTTTGTGGCCTCCTGCAATACTTCAAAATGGTGGCAGATCAAACACACTATGTTGCTACATCTTTAAAACTCATTTTTCACGCTATATGTATCCTCTTTGTCTCCAGGTCTCATTCGACTACAGGAGCTGATAAAGGCACCATCACGATACAACATTCGTTTGAAGATCCGACAGCTGCCCACAGAGACCAAGGACGCCAAGCCACTTCTGAAGGAGATGAAGAAAGCAAAGGAGTTCCATGTCATCTTTGATTGTGGACATGAGATGGCTGCCTGGATCCTTAAGCAGGTACGAATCTACCTTAATGAGCCGTAAAAGATAGATAGATAGATAGCTTCATTGCAAAACCAAACCTGGGGGGCTGTAGATTGGACTCTGAACTAAACTGTTGTGAAAGTTTTAGGTTTTCAACTATTGGTCGGGGCAGATTCAAGACTTGACCTTGATTTGCAGCCGTATTCAGTACTATTAATCAGCAGTGATAACAGTCGAAGTGATGGAACATTCTGCTAAGTTTGGGGAAAAAGATGGATAATTTTATCATTGCACTTCCTGAATTTAATTAAAAGTGAATTAGCTGCAGTCCCAAAATTTACATAATTTCCTCTTATAGAAACATAGGCTCAGTAGCTTACTAGACTTGCAGTTCATTCATTATACTAAAACATTAAGTTCATGTATGTTGCCTATATTAACCCTCTCTCTTAAGAACTGATGCAAATTTTTCTGATACCTACTCTCCACTTGGTGCAGTTTTAATATCTTTGCACAATATTAGATCTCTACTACTGACCCGTCATAATGGATGCTCTCCATTGCACAATAAAGGCTTTTTAATTAGAAAGCCCAATTCTGCTCAAAGGCATGTTAAATTCATTTAACAGAGGCAGATTATTGTGTGGACTCCAATTGAATTGAAGTCTTCTCATGGGTATATTGCTCTGTTTGAACACTGGATACAGCTGTGTTTCTGTAGAAAGCAACTAGAATGATTATTTATTGATGATGAGTATTTAGTGGCCACAAAAATGAATAAGTACTGCACATCGACAGCTCAATTCACTGCATTCATTTGGCTTAAAGTTGGCACTGAGCACAATTCTTGTGTTCAGTGTGACCACACACTGTGTTTTCTGGACTGCAAAAATAGTATCTGCACAGAAAATAACAAAGCTTTCATGTGGACTTTTGTTTCTTATCACATTGAGAAGGAGCTGTGAAATAAACAAAATCATATCAGGACAAACAACACATTTCGTGCGAGAAGTATCTAATTAAAAATCCCATTTTTTTTAAACAGGTAGTAAAGCTTTAGATGTGTTGTTTGAATTGCTCTCTCAGTTGCCGGTCTCGCTGTTGAGGGGAAAATTTTGTGCATTTCTCAGACTGATATTAATTCAGTGAATCAATTAATCAGTAATGAGCAATAATATGAAAATGCTCTTGATATGCTCTTAAAATTTAAATCTCCATTCTCAGCTGCCTTCGTGCCCAGGGACTTGATGTTAATGTCAGAATGACTCTGCAGGTTAAATTAAAGTTGAATGAAATAAAACAAACAGAGCGTTATGCTCTTGAAGCTATTAATGTTTGATTTTTACTCACTACTTCCACATCCTTCCTCCATGTAGGCACTGGCCATGGGTATGATGACAGAGTACTACCATTATATCTTCACTACCTTGGTAAGTTTACCTGCACTTCTTTGTTGAAAAAATGCAATGCTACATGTACTTTATTACATTTGTTGTATTGCTCCTTCAGCTTGGAAATGTGTGGGGTTTGGATAGTTTTCTTTTTCCTGGCTTACCACAGTGCAAACACTCTCTGTTTTTTGTTTGCTGCAAGTCAATATTCCTTTTTTTTTTTTTTTTTTTTTATAGAACAAAATTAAAAATAACGCAACCAGGAGCCAGTCAAAGAAAAACATCTTATTATTATAAGTGCCAACTTCCTGGTGATAGAAATAGAAAATTTTGAAAAGCTGACTAATTGTCATATCACTGATTATAAATGTATTTCCATTTAAAGTATCAGTTTACCTTCCCTTTATTTTCTAAATTCTTTGCCAACCCTTTCACCCCACATGGCTGTCTACAACCATGAGCGCAGGAAACAAAAGCAGTTGGTTATATTTTATTCTGACTCTGGCAGCGATTGAAGTTCTCCAAAGTTCTTTGATCTAGCCACTACAAAGATTGCTACGCTCCAGAGGAAATGCAGCACATCTTCGCTGAGCACAGAGAAAAGAAGACAGAGAGCTCAGATAATAGCCCTGAGCAGATGAGACTGTCACCAATTTGGTCCATTATAACCCTAACAAATAAATGGCATGCTGTGTTGTTTGGAGCACAATTGCAAAAGGGTGAGGGAAAGGTTGGAGAAACCTGACCTGAAAAAGACATTTACCAGGGCCGAGCACATGCAGCTTTCCCTTGTGCATCCACCTCGGAATCTGGCTGGATGAAAGGGCAGTGAATGACAGCAGGTATGTCATTGGGAGAGGAAAGAGAATAGTGATTATAGGCGTTTTTCAGTGGCATGCTGCTGCTTCCGCTGCTGCTTGTTGAGGTGGCAACATGCCTACTTTAACATCCGCCAGTGTTTGGCAGGTTGGAGGCCACTGTGCTGCCCAAAACTGTTGTATACTGGTACCAAGCCATCCATGCTGCTTTCGGAATAGGACTGTAAACATTGACCATGGCACCCCCCACTATGTGTCCATCACCTGCTGTTGCTCTGTCAACTGTGTTGTTGCGTCCCAGAGACATCTGCCTGGTGAGATGCCAGACATGCTGTATGCAGGACAATTGGGTTGTCCTTTCACTTCCACATGATAGATGGCAGTCCACCAAAAGCCTTCCTGTAACCTTGAAAGCTTTGCTTTAATCAAGGCTACTGCCTCAGCATGAGATAAAATAACTCCTGAAATCCCCTGAACTGTACTCTTCCAGTCTCACTTCTTTTGCAAAACCTGCCACTCAAATAACTATACTAAATGATTGTTAAATTATTAAGGCTAATAGATGTTAAGAGAATCAGCAGCACACCGCCAAAGATGAGAAATGAAGTTCCCAGCTCAAACACATCTAGACTTTCATCTTAATGTGTCTAGGACCTCTTTGCCCTGGACATGGAACCATATCGTTACAGTGGAGTCAACATGACCGGGTTCCGCATCCTCAATACAGAAAACTCTCAGGTGTCATCAATCATCGAGAAGTGGTCAATGGAGCGGCTACAAGCTCCACCTAAGCCAGACTCGGGCCTGCTGGATGGATTCATGACGGTAGGCTGAAACATTTTTATGCTGCTTGTGTAATGCACGTGGTGTGCTTTGCACGCAGAGACGTGCTTTTTTGCTGTACTTTATCCTTCTGTGTCCGAGGAAACAAAATAATTGGAGGCCATAGTATTGTAACTGCACTTCTCAGAGATATTATGCTCTGGGCACTTCGGTTAGTATAAAATTATCTTTATTTATATATATTTGAATGTAGATAAACAAACAATAGGAGAGAACAAGTTGTCAATCACAAGTTCCATGGTTCAGGGTTCCTGGAGTTGGCATGGGAGCAACAAGAACGCCCTTTGCATGGAGGTTTTGGGCTGGGGCTCCTGGGTCTAAATGCTCCGTAATGAGCCGGTGTGAATGGTAATAGCCGTTTATCTGCCCTCCTGCCTCTCACAACTCTCCTCTGGGAGCGTGGCCAAAATATGACAATCTGTCAGTGTTCATGCAGAGAGAGGGAGCAAATTGGATGGAAATTATGGCCTTGGTTTTTTAGGATGCCATCCAAAAAAGCATTGGATAAGGTGATTTGAAAGTGAAAACTGGAATGGAGCTTGTCATGGACGTTCAAGGTCCCTCTCTGCGTGTCTTGTTGTAAACAGTCCATTTAGCCCCCCTCCCAATCCCCCACCCCCACACTTCCTTCACAACACCTTTCTTGCAGACAAACACCTTTTTTTCTTTCCTTCAGCCAGTTTTTCTTTTTTCTTGGGAGATTTAAGATCTGCTATGAGAAGTCTGTGTAATGAAAGAAGTGTCTTCACATCAAAGACGTGAAGACAGGCGTTCACATTGATATGATGTCTGTTTGTGTATCAATCACAGCCTTCTGACATAGATTGAAATATGAAAACAAACAGTCATGGAAATAAATGTGTTTTAACTTCACTTTCTCAAGTAAAACCATGTAAATACATCCCAATTTAGCGTAATATCTTGTTAGAAACATGCAGCACACAGTGTCGTAATTACAGAAAAATAAAATTTTATCCCCCACAAACACTGGTAAGTGCATCCTCCTCCCCAAGCGGCACTCAAGTGCAGAAAAACAAGCAAACCAGTTATGTTATGCAAAAAGATTAATGCAATGCACAAAGAGGTTAAATCACTTGATTCTTTTTTTTTTTTGCCCTACACTGGAAATTAATGGATATCAGCAGAGAATGTTGAATTGCAATAATCATTTTGTCAGATCTTATACTACATATTGACATATCTCACTGGATCAGAATCATTTTCAAAAAATAAATAATATGTCCTAAGTCTCATGCAAGCTTGATAAAATACTTAATTAGATCGCTCTGTTTATAAATCCAGACTGATGTATTTTTTTTCTTGAGGGTGATCCTCCCTAAAAGGATTCTTTTATAATGAGCGAATGAGCAGAGAGTATACACATTGTGATTTTGATGGTATCATAAAGGTGTAATTGAGAAGCGATTTGCTGGGTGTTTAGCCTGTACCTGCCTTATGAATGCAAGGGTTATAATAATGTTTTGTTTGTCCGCAACTCAAATGTGTCTAATTTGTTTGTACATTCGCCCATCATTTTCTCTGCGGCGCTTTGGGCAGAGAAGCCACCT
Organism: Remorina albescens; assembly: GCA_034769265.1. NCBI lineage: Eukaryota > Metazoa > Chordata > Actinopteri > Carangiformes > Echeneidae > Remorina > Remorina albescens. The sequence goes on from CM068483.1 coordinate 14,901,790, forward strand.
TGAAGGGTATCATTAAACGAAAGTGTAGGAGGCCTGCAGCAGGCAGTGTGTGACCTTACACCCACGACCCTCCCTCCAGCCTTTTATTTCCTCTCTCTCATACTTTGTCATTCTATGAAACACAGAAGCCTTGCTGGGCTCTGGGCTTGTTTGTGCTCGGTGGCCAGGCAACAGTTGTGTAGCGATGGTTACCAGGACAACGCTGCCTGTGTCACCTTGCGATTTCATGAAGGATTGATTGACTGAGAGGGGGAGGGAGGAGGAAGGTGCAGTAGGTGAAATGGTGGTGGGGGGAGGGGGTGTTGTTGATGATGAGCAGGAAAAATAGGAGAACGGGCAGGGGAGATGGGGGTGGGGATGTTCCTAGCGTTGAGAGGTGCATGTGATGTTTTTTCACACCACTAGGCTCGCATTAATGCAGGCTAGTGTATAATCACAGTGACACTCTGTGCCTTGGGTAAGGCTGAGTGTTGTCTCAGGGAAGAATGCATAATGAGAAGTCCCTCTTTGGCCAAAGCAGATGAGCTGACACAAACGCACTTGGCCTCTGCCTTTTAACTCTGTTTGTCAGAGGCATCTCTGACATTGAACGATGCATAATAAGTCTGGGGATGCTAATTAGTCCAGTTCGTTTGTGTGTGCATGTGAAACTGCGGATGATATCGTCTGCTTCATCATTTGATGAATATCCCTGGAGTAATTAATAACTCAAATTGTTGTAACTTATGTAAATTAACAGCACTTAGAGACCCCAAACCTGTGTACAGATAGATAGATATACACATTAGATATGTTCACTTCTACTCTGATGGTTATTTTGTCCCATCTGTGTATAATTATTGCCTGCAGCTAATGAGATATTTGGGTTTAACGCTTTGTTTTAATTTGAATTCTTTTAAATCCCCATTCACTGAACTAAGTATATACTTGGATTTAATTGAGGAAAAAAAAAACGGTTCCCCAGTTGTACGCCTCGCTGAAGCTTTAGGCCCAGATATTTTCTACATCTGCAATATTTCATTTATGTCTACATTTCATTGAGCTATAATTACCTCAACAGAGGACAGGATGTTCTCCAGTGTCCTCAACACAATTGAAAATCCTGGTGTAATAGCTCCTAATAATGAATCTGTTATTAATAGAGAGCAGTTGTTTGGGTAATGTGAAATGGCATGATGGGACTGCTCCTTCAGCTCACATGGGGCAATAAAAAAGCATGCAAGACTAGTACAAGCTAAATGAATTGGAAAAGCAACAAACACATGAAAACGCTGAACACACTTCCAAAACCCCTTTCTTCCTTTTTGTCAGCAGCAAACATATCCTTGAGCGAGAAACTTCACTTCAGGACAGGAACATGACTGCTCAGCAAACTCTCCCATGATACTGTAAATAATTGCTAATGACAATGAAAAAAAAAACAAAAAAAAAAACCCAACAACACAGCATTTGCTCCCAACACAAGACTGTAAATTGCCTTTTCTCTTCCGAGTATAGTCATTAAGGGTTTTTTTTTTTTTTTTTTTTTTTTTTGGCTACACACAATATTGAAGGAAAGCTTTGGTGACATACAGATGATTAAGTGAAAACAGCATATTTTCCGTAGTTCATCTTTAGATTGTCATTATACCATGTCCATAAAATGCCATTCATGCTGGTGTTTCTTTGGCATTAGCTATTGAGTGTGGTTGGATTTTTGTAAACGTATCCCTATATGGTTGTTAATGGCAGTCCGCCTTTTCCCTCACGGGATACAAATTGTATGCCCACGCACCCGGGATTCAATGATGCATGCACAAATTGGTCTTCATTTCACCAAATTTGCAATATGAAAGCTCTGCTTTTGCAACATGAAACCTCCCACACCACCACCCTGCTCCCCTTCCCCTGTGTTTTTTCAACCCGTGCCTGCGCATTTCAGATCTCTGTGAAAGCTCACAGATTTATCTGTAATTTCTGAGTGACAATCATTTGTGAAATGTGATGCTGACGCCATTTTGCAGACAACGCATGAGCGGTCCTTGCAAATTAGTTTTTGTGCAATGGGCCTTGGGATTTTATTCCGAAAAAAAAAAAAAACCCAAATTGCGTGTGTTTTATATGAAGTGAGAGACAACATGCGACCATAAGTTTAGCTGACTTTTTTCTTAGGCCTCTGAATTAAAAGCATGAATCGTCTTAGCCACGATTTGCTTGGCTACAATGTAAACGCATGAACAGGTTTCTTCTTTGTTTGCTTCCCTTAGCAGTTGATACACGTCTCATTTTGAGCTGTACTGTTGCCATGCACTTGATTTGTTTAAATTTTTTTTTTTTGTTGGCATTTGTTTACATCTGTATTACAGCTTTTGCTTTTAAAATAACCTTAGTGCAATATGTTACATCTGAATACACAGCAAGTATACTTTCGAAGAACTCCAGAAAGAGTAAACTTTATTCTATTCAGGCTTGAATTTGTGAAACTGTGAGCTGAGAATGAAGCAGAGAGGGGAAAACGGGAGGGAGCGGGTTTGCTGAGAAATGCACAGAGGGAGAGAAGAGACACCTTGCTGCATTAACGAGGACTGCTGGGAGTAGAGTGGGAGCCGCCCACACACTGAGCGCAGGATGGAGGAATCTGCAAGCTGATTAGAGCCTGTTTTACCATGCATGTTTACATACAAGTGCCTGTTTATATTGTACTGTATGCAAGTGTGAAACATGCTGAGCACACACCGTAGCACGCCAAATTCAGTTCTCCAGGTTTGGTTGCTCGTGTGAAATGGGTGGGGGGGGGAGGCTTGGCTTCGGTTTGGCTGTCTGACAATAGGAAAAGAGTACCGACACATGGATTTCTCTCTCCGTGAGCTGCATTCAGCATTTCAACCAAATGAAAGTCCTCAGTATGGGTGCCGAGCCAAATTTCGCGCTCCCCAGTCAATATGATATTGAATACAGGACACATACTGTAATTTTGCCTGATATGAATCACTCTACAAATAAACTTCGCTGGAAATTAGATTCAGCATTGGGGGAATCCTTTTATTTGTTCAAAACTGATTTCAGTCTCTACCCTGCAGCTTAAATAAGTTCTGCGGCACACAGAATGTGTTCACACTAAATATCCACTATACTGTAGAAGTTTTGTGAGGAAAATTCTGTTTTGTACAGCAACCAACTGATAAAGCAGCAGAACTGATTTGGCCAGTTTTTGCTTATTTCTGATATATGATATTGACAAATTGTACAACTCAGCCAATTAGCTTTAATGATCTGATCAGAGAAATGCCTAAAAAATATGAAATTTAGAAATCCTATCTTCTAGATAGCAGAAGCTTTAAATATACCCCTGAAGAGCTGATTCTTCATTTGCCATGTCTGTGTGTTTAAAGAACAAATGTTTTTGTTGAATAATGGTATATGTTGGTTTGTATCAGGCTCTTCTTTGCTGCCTGCTCTCTAGCGCTCGGACAAACGAAGAACATGTTGTATTTGACAAAGAACATATAGACCTAACGGTGTGAGCTCCACACAGATTCACAGGTTGGTTGCGTCCATTACAGCAATGTGATCGCACTCCCTCTGATCCCAGTTGGCAGAGGAGAGAGCCTTTTAAAGACAGCGACTGTGGAGAGCAGACACTCGATGCCCTGTGCTGGGCACCACCAGCTGGGCTTGGCACAGCATCAACATTATTAGCACCAGTGCTCCCTTGGTCCATAGAAGCCTTTTGTGAGCGGGAACAGGCAGAAGTGTGAACAGGCATCTATTTTTTTTTTCTTTGATGTCACTCTTTCTAACACATTTAAATTAATTTCTCTTTCATTTAATGCCTTTACATGTTACTAAACAAAGGTTTAAAAAGAAATAAAAGAATGTAATGCAATAGAATTTCGACTTCACACCAACAGAGTTTTTAACAGTGTCTCCCTTTTGAAGTCACATAACACATACGCATTTGCGCGATGAACGCGACAGAGAATATTTGCAAGCGAGCGCCTGCTGATGTTATATAGGACAATAAAAGCCTTTGCAATCAGCGTCTACAACCATCATCAGATCACTATCATACAATCAGCCCCTGGAGGCTGATGCAGCCAGCAGGAGCTGTGTGTGTCATGGTCACACTCATGCTCAAGGATATTGGTTTGCCTTGGCAAACTATCATCCTTGAAGAGCCTTGCCCTCCCACCGTCACACACACACACACACACACAAACACACACACCCATAGAAATAATGTACAGAATGGATTGAGAAAGAACATACAGTATATGCAGTCAGGTGGAAATACTGTACTGCTTAGTCCGCAAGATTTATTTGTGCAGTTCTTGTTAGTGGTTACTTCATATTAATAAAAAAAATGTAATAAAAGGTTTTTCATTGTTATGTGCTGTGTTGCCCAACAGTATGTAAAATATTCAAAATTACCTCCACCACAACCAGCTTAGAACATTAAAAGGCCACTTACACATTATTGCATCCATTTTAATGATCCATTAATATACTAATAGGACCCTCTGAAAGGGGCCTTGCCAGACTCAGATTTTTTTTTTCTTCGCAAAGTGCTATTGCTGCAATTTACCCAATGTAAAGGATATGCAGAATACTAACTACTGACTCATACAAGTGTGCTGAAAGGCATGCAAGAGTCATGCTTATCATGACTGTGCGTGTGCGCGCACACACACACACACACAGATAACAAGTTGGTACATATTCTCCTGAAATGTCAGCATGCAATAAACAAACACGTATTCTTGAACAATTTTGAAATTGATAGCATCATTCTACCCTCGTAATCTGGAGAGACCCCCGCAAAATGCCCACTGTTTAGCAGCAACCCAGATGTAATTAACACTGCCTATGTTGTTTACTCTATAAATCAAGTGCAGACTCCCCACATACTGCCTGCATCCTATCCACCAGATGGTAGGGAAATGCGAAGGACTGTTTAGCCCTCCAAAAATCTCTCCTCTCCTCCTCCGCTCTGTGTAGTCCAGCTCTAACGGCTGGTTGATGCAGATGAAGCCTAGTTCTTAAGTGTCTCACCATTTAATCACAACCCATGTCTTGGCTTGTTTTCAGAAGGGTTGAATAGCAAAAGCTTTGTTACTGTGGAAAGTTTGGAGAGAGCAGCTGATGAACTAAGGGGAGGAAAAACCTGTGGTGAAGGGGCACCTACCAGCCTCTTCAGTTAAATTTGGCTAAAGGCTGATTAAATATGAAGAAAGGCCATCATGTTAAACAGCCACTTAATCAGATGTAGGTTAGGCGGCGTGATGCTAATTAGGGTGGACTCTGAAGTGGACAGTGCTGCCAACAGCATGCTGGTGCCTGAAGGGTCTGATGGGACACCACTGCTCTGGGGATTCACAGCCTCATGTTTGGCACATGCCATATTGTTTTCTCGTGTGCTGTCACTTACAGTTGCAATCTGGCATTTTTATCTGCTCCCGCGGCATTGCTCTGGGGATGGTGAGTTCTGTTTTTCAGTCTGTGAGTCCACCGCTGAAATTTCTCAACAGCTTTCAGATGGTCTGCCCTGAGCACATATTCATGCTCTCCAGACAATCAATTCTACTGGTACTGTGTTACACTTAGCATTACAATTAGATTGATCCTGTTGGTTTTGTTTGAATCACCTCAATAACTATTTGATGTATTCTCATTAAATATTGTACACACATTCATGTTCATCTCAAGATGAATTGGAGGATCCGTGGTGATGTTCGTCTCAGCAGCAGGTCAGATTTTCAGTCAGTCTAATGCTTTACCACCAATACCTGCAAAGCTAAGCACATCTTCATCAGCATTTAGTGTTAGCATGCTAAAATGGTAAACCAAGTTGGTGAACCTGGTAAACATTATACTAAGCAACAGCATCTTCGTGATCATGGTGACTGTAAGCGTGTTAGTATGCTGATGTTAGTTCAGAGACTCTTAATTGTGTATACTAAGAGCTTATTACTTTTGCTTTCACCTATTATCAGGCATCTTTATGGGGGGGAATTTGGTATGCAAGAGGGTGTTTCTGGCACTACCACCAGTGGTTTGTTTGGAACAAACAGAAGAATGAACTAGATAGCCAGCATGAGCAGTCTGTGCATATTTGAACTGCTTTACCCATTTCACTATGTAAAGAAATAGCTTGTTGTCAAAGCTTCATGAGGTCAATAAGTGTCTCTCCCATTTTCTCCCTTTTTCCGCTCCAAGTTCAAAAATGCCATTTTAACATTTTTGGGTGGACTGTAGGGGTGTGAAAAGTTCCTGAAACAAAAAGATCACTTTGAAACTGACAATGGTACAATGTAAGGGTAAATTGGAGACTTTTCAACCTTAAAGCATCTGACAATTTTTGATAAGATGGGGGTACTTTCATAACACAATATAAGTACTGAATAAAGATATATTTAGGCCTACATCAGACAGAGTTTGGCTCACTCACTCATTGCTCCCCCAGGACCCTCCCTTTTAAACTAAAATTCTCTCCAGTGTAGTTCTTTATTCCCCTTCAAAGTGCACTTAAATCTACAATAAAACCATGAATGTGCTTTCACATTAATCCATAAATCAATGGATCCTTTACCCAGGGGTCCTCGTCGGTGGAAGCCAGTCTCACCTCCATGTGACAAAAAAAAGGCATTTAAAAAAATGCAACGAGGCTGCTCTGATGCCTCACCATGTGGAAATGCAATGTGAGGAAGGGATTAAGCCTCCAACGCACAAAAGAAAAAGAGTTAAAATGACAGTGACTGGCAAAGCCAACCCATATACCCGCACTCAGACTGAGGAACATAAACGCACAGCTCAGTGAAATACTGGAGAAAGCAAGTGAATAAGACACTGAAAGTACTACAAAGGGGATGAAGTGGGGGGAAAAATAGAAATGAATGGATGGTAGTTGGTGGGACACTGGGACAGAACATAGGCGGTCAGAGAGAAAGAGACAGAGAGAAAAAGTTATAGACAGACAGAGATAGAGAGAGAGATGACACTACAGTGAGCCTCAGTCACCTGAGGGCTTTTTTTTTTTCCCTTAGCAAAATTATCTGACACTGCCTGGTCTCCTTTCTCTGCTAGGAAGCCTGAACCAGCCATAATATACCCCATAAATCACATGTGTCACATTTCAGCTTTTTTCAGTTCTCGTCATTTAATTTCTTTGTACTACAGTAACCTTCTCAATGCACTGACTCAGTTTCTTCACACAGGGTCTCATGTAATGCACCGCCTTCAGTAATACATTGTTATATCATGAATTATGACTCTGTAATGCAGTAGTAATGGCTTAATCTTTAACTACTGAGTAAGCTGGAGGAAAAAAAAAATCAAAGGGCTCAATTAATACGAAACAATATAAAAGCTGTCAAAGTTTACGATGTTCTGACAGCTGTGGTATCCGAAGTCATAAAAGCAGTAAACATTGGAATTGGAAAATGGACTCTAAGGATGTTGTCTCTGGGTGGGAGTGGACAAACTTATTTGGGAGGCTTTTTCGCTGCTGTTAAAATTCTTCTCTAGTTATGTGCGCACATTTGCCCCTAGTGTCCATGTCCCTCATGAGAGTTTCATCTTGGCAGATTAAATAAATACAGTAAGTCACTCAGTTTGCTACCTCAAGTACCATATTGTTGTTTATGTTTTCTTTTCTGAAAAAGATTGTTTGGCTCGTGAAGATTAATAGCTAAAAATCTTAAAGTTTAGAAACGCATTAATTTATCTGCCAAAGAATTTGTGACTGTGATACTTGAACTGACTGTGCAGCGAAGCAGCACGAATACATGTAAACTATGGAGAGAAATGAATAATTACCCCTGTCTTCTATCAAATCATCAAACCCCATGGGTCTGTCTGTGATCTGAGGGCAGAGTGATTTCAGCTCAGAGAAAACAATGAGTTTCTCTCTCTCCCGCTGACATGCTGACTCTGATGCTGATGGCAATACTGCCAGTGTATGTGTATGAGAGAGATAGTGCATATGTATGAGTGCGTGCTTACGTGCGTGTGTGTGTGTGCGTTTGTTGTTGTTGCTCTATGCCTGGCAGCTGCAGGCCGACGATGCATGGTGAATAACAGGTCAGTGCTAATCTCATTAGGGCTAATCAGATGTATATGATATGTATAAACAGTAGAGTTCCACTGTACACAAGCAGCCGCAGCGCGCGTCCATCACCAGATGGATGGGAGTGTGTTGTTTGTGTGGCAAGAGGAATGCTGGGGAAAAAGGATGAGTGATTGAGAGGAGGTGAAAAGAGAAAGAGAGATGTCGTTTTTCAGGGTGCTACATTATCAGAAGCATTATGGAATTATGCGCAGGTGGAGAGCTGGTGTGAATACTGATGCAGTGGAAATGAATATATTTGTGTAAACACACATAGACATACAGGCAGCAGCCAGCTCAGAGTTTGCAGCTCACCTGCTCCAAATGAGGAAACTGCATGCAACTACGACAAATGAGGCATCTGCCTCTGGGAAGCCTGCAAGTTGAGGTTTGTCAGTGTGTGTTGGTGTGTTCTTGTTCTTGTATGTGGTATACACACTCACACACAGATCTAGCTCAATGGTCTCTACGTGTGTTAATATTTGTACGTTCTGCACGTCTCATACTTATGAGCGAGAGAGAAAATGCAAAGATGAACTAAGACATCAAGAGCTGGAAAAGAAGATACAAGGTGTGGGGAAAAAATGTGTCATTAAATGGAGAAAAGAGCTATGTAGACTACTCTATTTCTTCACGCAGAAGGATTTCGATGGGTAGGTGGGTGTTTTGGAGACAAGAGAGAACTGAGCGAAACAAGGCAACAAAGGTTTTTGTGCATCTTGTTTGAACCCCCCTACCCCCCTACCCCCTCATCTCATTGTCCCAAGGGTTTGAGATTGGTTTCACTTAAAACACTTAAAACACCCCACAGGACTTGTGCTGGCTCTGAAATAAATATCAAGATCAATCTTGGATTGTTTTTAAATTGAATGCAATCTGCTGGAGCTGTGAGCCATCATCCCAACACCCCCCCACCCCCCTCCTTGATCTCTCCTTCCACTTGATGCCAGCCCCCCCCCCCCCCCCCCCCGCTTTTTTTTTTTTTTGTTGTTTGTTTGTTTCCATCACAAAGGGATTTTCAGGAATTGTTCCGCTCCAAAGTAAAGTAGGAAAAAGATCTTCGCCATATAAATAATTTGAGCTGGGCACTATCTGGCATATCATGGCATTCAAATGTTGCTTGCGGGGGGGTGTTCCGAGAAGGGTAGTGAAGTTAGAGGAGAATCTAAACGAATGACATGAATAATTCATTCAAACAAAGAGACTGGTGGGGGGGTGGGGGTGGGGGTGGCGCACTCACACTACAAACAGTGTAGCATACACAAATGTGTTTATACCGCACAACATCTAATATACTAAATAAACAGTGTCCTGTGGCTAAATCGATCTTTATGTTACAATAAATAAATTCCTCTCTCTGTTGTTGCCCATGATAAAACATAAAGCCAGACACACTCTCTCTATGCTGCTCCTAGTGAAGCATGAATTTATCATAATCACTATAAAACTGTCAATGCAGACTATCAAAATCAGGAATCTGCCTTTATACTGTATATGATTCATTATGAAACGGTCTGTCTAATTTCCAAAATCGACATACTTAATGCGCATTAGATGAAATATTTTGCAATTGTAAGTTGAACACTGAAATGTCAATTTTAGTAATTTATTAAATCTCACATTTATTAATAAAATCTTTTTTTCCCCTTAAACCATGTAAAATATCAGATGAGGATGAGGATAAGATGATCCCGCTCATTTCCAGTCATACCATTAGAGGGTTTAATTTCCTGCAAAGCATTAATATCTTGAAACACAACAAACAGAAAATATATTCATGGAAAACAAATGAAACTCTCACCTCAGGCAGCTTGTGTTGTATTTTGATGCAAAAATCCAACTTAATAAGAAGTGGAATAAACAATTGGATATGGATATTCTGTGCTGCATATATTTAGGGAAAAAAGGAAACCGTTCGACACCCTGCATTTCTTGAAGTCAAATATGCCACGTAACATCTGTTAAGCTTTTCTGATATGAATTATCAGCCTCCTGTCACACATCAAGGTTGTGCTAAAATATCCCAGATGGATTTTATGCCAGGGTATAATTCAATATGAAAAGGGAAAGTAAAAATAAACTTCTAAGCAGATCTTTAGGACTTTGTCTGTATTTAGCAAACAATTTGATAGATCGCTTTTTATCCTGAAAGTGTGTTGTTGCTTCTTTTTTCTGACAATATATTTATAGCCATGCTGATTTATTGGAAAATGCAGTACATACTGTACTTGACCCAAATAAATGAAGTCATAAAGTCATAGAGCTAGGAGAATAGGAATGTGATATTGATTGAATATGGATGAAAGAAGTCAAGGTTTTCAGAGAACAAGTGAAAAGGTCACAGGGAAAACTGAGGTGCAGAGATATTCATGAAGAAAAAGATCAGTAGAAGTGCCCAGAGGTTGAGTCCCCCCCAGTTTTTTTTTTTATATGTATGAATTCAACCATGCCACATCCAAACTGAAATCAATCATGAAATGAATTTGTTGAATAAATGAGTTCAAAATGTATCATGTACTTTGGAAATGGAAAGCAGCAGACTGAAACTGACTGTGATTGTTGCAACTTTTCTGAATTCAACTGAGCTTTTTCTTCTTCTTCTTCTTCTTCGTTTTTTTTTTTTTTTTTTTTTTAAAGCATCGGGGTGGGGGGGGGGGTGTCTTTGTACGAAATATAGCTGGTAGTAACACAATAATCGGATGATTGGTCATGATGAACTTTCCCTTCAGTACAGAAAATATTGTTTGGATATTGGCTCTGTATGGAAAAAAAAATCCTCCTCTATTCAAGAAATAGATTAGTGGAATGGCAGTATTTTTTTTCCTAATCAGTATTTGCCACGAACACCAAAAACATACGCATGCACACACGCACACACACACACACACACACACACACACACACACACAAACACAGAAACATAAACACACATCCACTTTGCAGGCACTGGAAAGGCAGATATGGCACTAGCTGTTCCCTTTCCAAGGGAACCAGTGGGGATGAAAGAGTACAGAGATTGCTCTCCCATCCTTCTGATCTCCTGCTGCCTTTGACATCAGCAGCCACCAACTCTAAAAGCACAGGAGAACTGGGGGAGAAGCTGCCTCACCCACATCGCCAACCACACAAACTTCCCTTCTTCCTCCATCTTGAATTTCCTCCCTCCTTGCTCTTGGATGTTAGATTTATTTCTTTAATTGGCCTGCCACAATAAATAAGACTTGAATAAATTGTATGTGAAGCAAAACCCTCGCCCTTTTATCTTTTTCTCTTCTCCCACATGGATGGCGTGGATGCTTCACTGTGCCTATAGAAACAAACAAAGAAAACTGATATGCACTAAGCAGTGGTCTGTGGTCAGTCATCTCCTGCTTTGCGCCGAGCTGTGCCTAGACGCGGCTCATTCCCTCTGACAGCCAACACTTCCACAGACCTTATAGCTTCAGAGACTTTATGAACTCAAAGTCATTTTTCATACTCCCTTGCAGGTTTGTCACCCAGGCCTTGTCAAATAAGATCACCACAGTGAATTTCAGCCTGTGTGGGACCATGAAAAGAGGATCTGAGCTGAGCTGTAATGTGTTGATCTGAGTAAATGTGGATAAGGAAATCATGTGTGCCAAGTTTGGTAGTGTGCTAAAGATAAATCTCAGCCTGTCAGCGCGTGAACTCTGAGCTCGAGCATTTACTTTTTTCAGACTTATTACTGGACTCACATGGATGACCACCCATCACCCAGCTCTGCTTTATATGTGTGTGTTACACCAACTGTGGCAGTCAGAGTTGTCTCATCTGCACTGGTGTCTGTTTTGCGTTCGCCTTTCTCTGGGGGAACGGGCACACCCATCAGGACCCATTAGTCTTAGCACTGACAGGCCGGCCTTCCTCTGAGACTACTCTCCCTGGCGGAGCTTTCTCATTGCCTCAGATACTGGCTTGGTATTTTTTACTAACAGGCTGAGACGTGGTGCCATTTGTGCGGGGCATTTACTGCTGGCATTACTTCTAATTTATGTTCTCTTGTCCTGACCAAAGTGTAAAGCGACTGACCCAAAACTCCATATGCCTTCTTATGTCCCTCCGCAGGTGAACAAATGGATGGATTAAAGGTCAGCCAGAGAAAGGTATCGACAGGTGTTATAAAACTGTCTAATAATATCACCTTCCTGTTTGCAGACGGATGCTGCGCTGATGTATGACGCTGTGCATGTGGTGGCGGTGGCGGTGCAGCAGTCGCAGCAGATCACTGTCAGCTCTCTGCAGTGCAATCGGCACAAGCCGTGGCGCTTTGGAGGACGTTTCATCAGCCTCATCAAAGAGGTATTGCTGTCAATGTGTATGAATGTCTTGACCTCTGACCTATAGAATCTGCTGAACCCCATAGCTCTGCTGTATAGTATTGATGGATCCAATCACAGGTTTGTGAGCATTTCACTTGTAAATCACTGAAATGTTTTCATTGAACTTTATTGCACATTATGAGTGTGGTTTTCAGTGCATACATATCCTTTCTTGTCGAAAATTGGGATGATAAATCTCATAAACATCCCAAAACCAGTTTATTGTTCAATTTTAACCCTCACAAATCTTCATTAAACTATAATTTGAATAACTGCTGCATTAGCTGCAGTAACTACATGTTTTTTGTGATCTTTCATTCTCTTCCTCCTGCTTTCTCTCCTCGCGTATCTCCAGTCGTGTTTATATCAAAGCCACTGTGTGTCCCCTTAACTCGAGTCAGGGTCAGCCATTTGCTTTGTTCTACAAAGCTTTCTGGATAGTATCATTGCAGGTAATTTTTAGAATGAGCCATTGTAGTTGCTGCTGCTTCCTCCCCTCCCATGTCTGCTGTCGCTCTCCATGCCCGTCTGTTCCTCCAATGGCTTTGAAGTGAAACTTCAAGCACAATGAACCACATGCATAATGAAGTCTTACCTGTCAAACTTGTGTCTATTCTCACTGCTTTATTGTTTTTTGTTATGTTGTTGAGATAGACAGTGAGGAGAGAGCCAGCCAGAATTCATAATTGGGACAGAAAAAGTTTTATGGTTAGAGGTTGGACCAATATTGTTGAGAAAGACGAAACCTTAAGGTTAATGGAATGACTGCGCAGAGAGCTGAGGATTTTAGTTTATTATGCTGTATATTACTGTCTGCAGGCTCACTGGGATGGTTTGACAGGACGTGTTCTTTTCAACAAGACCAATGGACTGAGAACCGATTTTGACCTGGACGTCATTAGTCTGAAGGAAGAGGGGCTGGAAAAGGTGCGTCACTCATGGGTGTTATTGATGCTGTGTGGCTCCTGAGTCTTAAATGAAAAAAACTGGTATGGATGCTTGAAAGCATTTTATTTTGTAGACAAGACAAGGTGAAATCATACACTGACGCTGAATTGTTTCAACAGATTGGAACATGGGATCCTCCCAGCGGCCTGAATATGACAGAAACTCACAAAAGCAAGACATCTAACATCACCGACTCTCTGGCTAACAAATCCCTGCGTGTATCCACCATACTGGTAGACACATTCAGATGAAAACAAGCAGTACACATGTAGTCAACAATACAAAGATCCAAAACAATGCTCTTGCACATGAACTCGTTTCCCCTATGCAGGAGGAGCCATATGTGATGTTTAAGAAGTCAGACAAACCATTGTATGGGAATGACCGTTTCGAGGGCTATTGTATCGACCTACTGAGGGAGCTCTCTGCCATCTTGGGTTTCCGCTATGAGGTGCGATTAGTTGATGATGGGAAGTACGGCGCACTGGATGAGAGCACGGGCCAATGGAATGGCATGGTGCGGGAGCTCATGGACCATGTGAGTCAAACACCAAAGCTGCACATTAGAAAAATATACAGAAATCTCCAGATACATCCAAGCCAGTTTTGAAAAGTTTTTTTCAAATCCAATGGAAAATCTACCAGCCAGCTTGTAACATTTCAGATTTATCAAGTCAAATTTTTCTTACTCCATTGCTATATGCAGCTTTATTCCTTCTTAAAGGGAAGTTTAAAGACAGTGACTCTTTTTGAAAGTTTTTGAAAGCCAATTTCATTTGAACGTTTGAAAAGATGAAATACAGTAGAAGGAAAGAAGAAAAACAGAAAAAAAAATGAGTTTCAGAGGGAATAAAAACAGCAAGAAGGATTCATAGTTCAAATGTTCTCGATGAGCCTTGATAGGTTTCCTCAAGGCACCTTAGGGTCCTTCCACATCCAAAGACATGAAACATAGATTATTGGTGACTAAGCCGACCACAGATGCTCCCAGCCCACCCCCATCCTCCACCTCCAGCAACACTTAGCAAAGACACTTAGTAAAGAGCAAATTCATAGTAAAGCAGTAGGATCTTCATCTTTGCATAATTTGTTATCATTGGATGCTGTTAACAAAATGTGTGAAGGCTCCCTTTTAATTAGCTATTTGTAATCTATTTATATATCGTATATCTATTCGAATGCTGCATAGCCAGTGTTGGCATTAATACCTCTTTACTTACCAGTGAATCTCAGCATCAACTGTAATTCCTTTACATGCTAACCAGATAGCCCTGGGTCATTTTAGTCATATAGCCTTCAATCTACCATAAAGATGTAGCACCTCTCAGAGGGCGTATAATAACCTCTTATATTATCAAGACATCAGTAGCTAAAGCTCTTGCCAAGTGACGATCACCCCCACCCGACTCTAGCAAGGAACCACCTCAGATATTACAAATAACCCCTTTGATATAATAAACTTTTTAGGGCTCAAATATTTACTGACTTGATATAGATAGAATTTCATGCAGTAAATTGCACACAGGAAATGATCTGTATCATGTTCCACCAAAAAATGTAGTTTTTTTTGTTAACTCAAACAGCAGGAGCCAGCAGACAAACAGAGCAGGAAATGAAAAGAGAGCCGTCTACCAGCATCTCAAATATCTTGAGCAGAGTATGTGAGGAAAAATTCACTGAAATAGCACAACATTGATGAGTAAGTTATGTCTTCAAGGTGTTATGCAAAAATATTTCCACGCTCAGCACCTAAAAGGGCTAATCTTATGTTCAAAGGACACAGGGTTAATTCATCACAGATTAATCTAATCCCAAAATTGTTGCCTCAGTGACTCACCTTTGACACCACATAAGGAGGATTAAACACAACCAGCAATTTCCTGAAAACCTTCCAAGCCTCCTACCTGCAGATCTAGCTGAACTAATA
Organism: Remorina albescens; assembly: GCA_034769265.1. Taxonomy (NCBI): domain Eukaryota; kingdom Metazoa; phylum Chordata; class Actinopteri; order Carangiformes; family Echeneidae; genus Remorina; species Remorina albescens. The sequence continues at coordinate 14,917,088 of CM068483.1, forward strand.
ACCCTGGCTATTTGCTCTCCTCCGTCATGCCTTTTCCTCCTGTACACATTGATCAGATCAGTTGTTAACAGAAGTCTGATGTTCTGATGTTTTGTTGCTTTTAGATTTTTTTTTTAATTGGTATTTGTCATCTCATTGCAGAAAGCAGACCTGGCAGTGGCCCCTCTGGCCATCACGTATGTCAGAGAGAAGGTCATTGACTTCTCCAAACCATTCATGACGCTGGGGATAAGTATCCTGTACCGCAAGCCCAACGGGACCAACCCCGGGGTGTTTTCCTTCCTCAACCCCCTCTCACCCGATATCTGGATGTATATTCTGCTGGCTTGCTTGGGTGTCAGTTGTGTGCTGTTTGTCATAGCCAGGTAACGTGTCAACCCTCCTTTTCCCTTCCGCTGTTGTCTCTTCCTTCCTTCTTCCATTTCCCTCTTGCCTACCTGATATCGTGGTTCAACTAATATAGCAGTAGTTCCCTCTGGGCCTGAATTAATTTGCTGAAAATCCTAAAGCTCTGTTGGAAAAAAACTCTCTGGCAAGAGGCAATGCCTTTTGCATTCATCTCTTTATTCTTAGGTGATTTCAGTAATGTAGATACGGTCTGCAGCAAAAGAATATAAAATCTGCAGTAAGTGTATTACCACAAGAGGACCATATCATTAATTTTACATTTGCCTACTGTTAATAAGATATCAGCAAAAACGTACAACAACTTCTTAGATGCTTTCATTTTGGCAAACTCACTTGAAGATACAAATGAAAGACTAGTCAGGTTTTTTCATTCTTCATGCTGTCATAAAATAGTTTGGAGAAGAAAACACTGGTATAAGTCTTGACTATTGTAAGAAATGTCTAAATATGTTGTATAAGTACAATTCTTACAATATCTTGATCAACCCATCCCCCCGCCCGCCCCCGCCCCCTCCCTCTAACCCCTTAACTGCCCATCTACCCCAACTAAAATCACAGATGCATGAATGATGTAGATAGATGTGTGTTAACCCCAGGGCTCCTCGTCTTCGCCTTTGATCCAGAAAGGTTTGGGTTTAATGCACATTTCATCAAAATGTTACCGGCACAATGATCACATGAGAGCAAAGCGGCAACTGTCACCTAAGTTAGCTCAGAATATGCAAATTATACCCATAGCCCTTTTGTTTCCACGGTTTGTCAGGGTAAGTGATTAGCATGCAATTCTATCAATATTCTTCTGGTTGTAATGGAATGGCCTTGGTACTTTTTATTAAATTATAATGCTCCTGTCTGCGGCATGCATGCTTTTGCCTTTCTGCGCACCATGGCAATAAATAGTACTTGTCCTCACACTGTGGCTCAAACTGTTCAACAAAGTTTAAATCTGAAGAACAGTGTTTCTCTACAGTTCACTGAGCTGCGTATTTCATAATTGTAGTATTGATTGCATGACCAGCGATTGATTGGTCAATCCCCAAATGCGAGAGTATATTATTTTCTTTAATACCCTACAAATGGAGTGGAATGGAGTGAGCTTATGAAGTCTCAGTTTTGCGCAATAAAACACTAAACACCTCAATCTCACCAGGGATTCACAACATCTTTGAACCACTTCCCACATGCTACATGCACACTTTTTTTTTTTTTTTTGGTGAAATAAGCAATTTCATTTCAAGCTCCAGAAAAATACATTCTGTTCCTCCAGCTCTCTTGTGGATGAATTGATTCCTGTTTTTATTAACAAAACAACTAGCCTTCTCTCACATCATAGTGACTTTTTCTAAAGTAGAGAGCCTACCTGGCAAGAAGAATGGATATAAGTTGTATTACAAAATGTTTTACATGTAGATGCAGGCTGTTGCAGTTTTGTGGTCCTAGACAGCTGTAATTTTAACACTCCCCCCAACACAGCCTCTTCACTTGGGCTAAGAGAAGAAAGGCAACAGATCTATAAAGCCAGCCAGAGTAATTGAATCCAACAGACAGCTAATGGAGGGAGCGCGTTGTATTATTGTGGCCGGGGACGTGCGAGGGGAAGAGGAGAAGAAGAGGGAGAGAGAGAGGGAACAAATCTTTTTAGAATTCTGTGTGCAGTTCGACATGTCCCTCATGCTTGGTGTGAGGAGGTGACCTTACGTCTGCGTGTTCCACATCCCCTTCTTCCTGGTGATCAGTGTGCAGTACACGACCCGCAGGAATACGGGCCCGGCTGCAGGCAAAGGTCATACAGAGGAGCTGTTAGGTCTGCCGCATGCAGAATACACATGTAGACATTGAGAGAAACAAACACAATCCAATCCAAGTGTGTGCTGTATAGATTTAAACCCTCTATGATACCAACGGCACATATCTAATGGCACTCACATTTAGCCACAGGCAACAGCTAAACATTACACGTCACATCTGTGAACAACTACATGAATAAATTAGGCTTGAACATATCTGACTTTGAGATTTGATTGAGCCAATGCAAATACGGCCACTACCACAGCGAAATACACTCCCACACAGCTCAAAAGGTGTGTGTGCAAACATTAATGTGCCAGAGGCTTGATGTGAACAGGCATAAAAGCTTACACACATACAGACACATGCGCGTGTGCACACTGCATTATGCACAGCTCCACAAGGCTGTTGTGCCATTTGAGTTGCTTGCGGTTCCAAGGAGACATAGCTCATTGACATTCCAGTAAATCAGGCGTCCTGATGGGTTTGACGGGAAGAATTATAGTGTGTCATCACAGCCATGACCACATAGATGATTCTCAAGGGGACGGCATACAAAATCGTTGTATGTGGCAATATGACAAAAATGCTGCCACAATCACATCACTTGTAGAGTAAGACCTTCAATTAGGCTGTTACAATAACAACAGAGAGCAATCGGATGGCATATCTCGATGTAGATATACCGCAGTCATGCAGCATGGTAAATAGTGCCAGCATTAAACTGCCATTGAACCATATATATGTCTTTAAAAGCTGCAGCTTACAAATAGAATCACACTTCTGCACCATCTGAACCCTTAAGCTTTGGCCCGCAGGCTTATTAGCATGCAACGAGTTGGAGGGGGGGGACTCCTAAGCAGCCTTATGTGATGGTACCCTCAACTCTGCATAAGCAATGTTCCTTCTATCAACCACTTCAGCACAAACTCAATCAGTTCCTGATGCTTAACGCTAACCCAATCACCCCACGCTAATGCCATGCCACTTTTGCTTAGGATAATAAATGAGAAATGTCCACAGCTGACCTGAAGACGGTGACAATAAGCTGAGGCAGGCAGTGGGAGGATGGAGGGGGTGAAAGAAGGAGGTTCATGGGCGACGAAAGGTAATCTGAGGAAAAAAATGAGGTGTAGGTTGTTGGGCAGAGAATAGCGCAGGGTGGGGAACAGAGATTAAGGTGTGAAGGGAATGTGAGAAAAGGCGGCTAAGGAGGAGAAAAACAGTAGACTGCTGGGAAACGAGAATGTAAAAAACAAAGGATATGGCATCTGCAAAGTAAAGGTGATTGCAGTTGCTGGGAGAAAACACATAAAGGGTCCTGAGTCAGTGAATCCAAATGAGCTCCAAAGATCATCACGTACTTGGACATTATCACCAGTGACAGTGTTATTCCAGCCTATTGATCTGTTCTCACAATAAACTGATGGCATTTGAATATGCCAATAAGTTGATCTCAACAAAAGCTTGGAATGATTTGCTGTGCTCTCAGCAGAAGCTCTGACCCTGCGGCGCAGGATTCCTACACATTTACATTTCTTCTGGTCCTCCTCAACATTTTAAAATTGATGTTTTATCTGCCATTTGATCTCAACTAGGGAACACACTGTTCTCTGCTTTGTGCTGACATATCTGTCTCTGTGCTCTTTCCTTTATAGGTTTAGCCCTTATGAGTGGTACAACCCGCATCCGTGCAACCCCGACTCAGACGTAGTGGAAAACAATTTTACGCTGCTCAATAGTTTCTGGTTTGGAGTTGGGGCTCTCATGCAGCAAGGTAGTTGCCTCAGCCTGTGGCTGCTGTCGCTCTGTGGAGCTGGAGCTCTCTATATCCCACTGTCTCTGAGGAATTGGTTGTTTTATACAAGCCAGCGGCAACAGAGAGACCTCTGAGGGTCCAGACAGAACTTAGAGTAAATGTGCATGTAATCATGTTTTAATTTAATCAGCTTAGCTCATAGGAACATAGTAAACAGACCGCGTATGAGACATGAGTTCATGCTGGATAGATTTGAACAGCCCTCACACCACTTGAATTAAATAAATGTTCCGTTGCTTTAAAACCCTGGCTTGGATATTATAATTTGAACAAATGTACATCAGTGTTTTTATCAGCTAAAATAGCACCACGTCTGTATTATTCCAAAAAAATCAAAAAAAAAAATCAGAGTGAATACATTAGCTCTGTAGCACAGTAATGCTAACACTATAATACCCAGTGTCCTCTCCTCTTGCCCTTGGCTCATCAGCACCTAGAGATCAGTGGGGTGTGGAGTCAGGATGTGAGGTTACCTTGGGTACATGACTCTCTGGCCCAAACAGCCCGTCACTTCTCCACATTGCTCCGAATGATCGATATTGAATGTGTTTATTTGATCGCATTGATTTATGCAAACCTTTTGTCCTCTGGGACATTTTTAAACAGAACTTTTCTGTGTCTCCTGCATTATTTAAAGCACTCACTTGTGAATCTGACAAGATAATTTCACTTGTTTGAAATCCAACAGTCATCTTATTTTGAAAGCTCTCTCGAGTGATTTCTTCTTGAAGTGAGTGGCGCACCTGCCTCAGATGAAAACTTGGAGAGTTCTTGAAACAAGCTTTTTTTGTAGCTTTTAGAGGAGCTAATCTTATCTTGTTTTTGGCATTAATAGAATTCAGACAAGATTAGAATGATAATAAAGGCATGCTGAGATCAATACATTTAGCAGCATGATGTTCACCCCTGCCACCTCCCTCACACCAGGCTCAGAGCTCATGCCCAAGGCCCTGTCAACTCGAATAGTGGGAGGCATCTGGTGGTTCTTCACCCTCATCATCATCTCTTCGTACACGGCCAATCTGGCTGCCTTCCTCACTGTGGAGAGGATGGAGTCACCCATAGACTCAGCCGACGACCTGGCCAAGCAAACGAAAATCCTGTACGGGGTGGTGGAGGATGGCGCCACCATGACCTTCTTCAAGGTAGCTGGGTTGTCACAGTGGTTTCCACGAGGAAGCTTTCTTTGTCACTTCTGTCTGTTTACAGCATATCCAGACGAAGTCATGTTGTTTTATTCAAGGAATCGGTCAACAATAATTGTGACTACAGTCTGATTTCATTCTGTACACTGTGCAAGTAGTTTTTAACACAAAAGCACCCCACTGCTTTGGAGGTGATTACCTTGGAGTTGTGTGCATTGCCTGAATTCTCATCTAACTACTACTTGTGCCTTTCAGCCCTGGAACATTTTAAAATGATCAAGTATCAAAAAAGACTATACATGACCATGTTTCCTTTCAGCAGATACAAATTGCATTTTATTTTGACAATAAAAGTTACCCTGGGTTTCACTAGTTCAATACTTGATTCATGAAGTAGCAGCAGTAGCAGAAAATATTAAACTGGATATTGCAATTGCTGTAAAATTGCCAGATAGCATCAAAAAGAGTACGATTTTGTGCAAATCTTAAGGTTTATAACTTTAACTTCCTTTATCTTTCTTAGAAATAAACATTTATGTAGATATTTTCTTTTTGTTCTCTAACTTGGCAACAGTATCAATACATCACCGTATTTATTTTTAAGTCTCATACGTTTTTGCCTTTTCCCTGGTGACTTGCAGAAGACAAAAATTTCCACCTATGACAAGATGTGGGAGTTCATGAACAGCAGGAGGCAATCTGTGATGGTGAAGAACGTGGAGGAGGGCATCCAGCGTGTGCTGACCTCGGACTATGCCTTCCTCATGGAGTCCACCACCATTGAGTTCGTCACCCAGCGCAACTGCAACCTCACACAGATTGGTGGCCTCATAGACTCTAAAGCCTACGGAGTGGGAACACCTATGGGTAAATGACCTCAAACCTCTATGCACGTCCACGTTGTAAATGTTTGAATAGCTGTAGGTCAGAGAGAGATACTACAGATACTACGTGACAGATAAAGGTATATAGTGGGGATGATGGATAAGCTCTGGGAATGGAAAGTTTGACCTTTATTGATGGGGTCATGAGTATAATGGTTCGACAGAGTGAGGTGTAAAAGGTTTAGCTTAATGAAAAGCGAAGAGGTTGAATTTATGGATAAGGTGAAAATGTGCCCAAGGCTTAAAAAACAGGCAGTGTTTTTTTCCAACTTATAATGATTTTCTCACAGGATTATTTACAGAGTAGAGAAGAAGTCCTGGGTTTAAAAACATTCACAAACACTTTTAATGGCTGAGCTTTCGCTAACTTTGAGGTCTTGTAAGGCAAGATTATGAGTGGAAGAAAGTGAAGCAATCAGAATGAAAACCAAAAGTCAATTTAGTGCAATTGCATGTGAGTAACTTGACACTAACTGAATTGTGTCTCTGCATTAACCCACAACTACAAAGCACTTCACGAAGTATAAAACGAGCACTAAGAAATGTTTTATGCTGCTTGTTTGACCCAGCTCCTGTCAGGAATTATTGTTCTGACATTTTAAAGGGCCATTACCTTATGATGAAGCAGATGAGCTAAAACCATCAAAAACACTGTTTTGTTTTTATTTGACATTTCAGAAAATTATATCATGAATCAAATGTTTTTTCACCAACAGTTTTGTTGTATATAAAGTATATGGCAGGGTTGATAAAAGTGCAGAACACAACCATGGCGTTCCCAGGGACCGTAGCTCAAAGCTGGTGATGGTTCCAGGCCCGGTGTCATGGAGGTTACAGTGGTCATGACGAGGCCAGGGAGAGCACTGCGACCCACCGTAATGGCCACATCTATCATCAGTGATAGGAAGGCCATCAAATTTTGGAGGATTAATTTCTGTCCATCCACATCTGGACCTGGCCGCCACTGATGGGTATGAGGCAGTTATAGATCTGCAGGGATGCCGTGATTGCCGCGGCTGTAACAAAGCTGAGATGATGCTTTGAAATATAGTCCCACTGTGACTCCATAAGTGCAGAAGTACTTACACTGATGCCCTTGAGATGGACACATGGTCCAGGACCACAGATCTGTTCCCCTTCCATTCATATGCCAACTTAGTGTATCAAATATATGATGACAAAATATAGCCCTAATCATTTTAATTCAGTGATAAGTGGTTTAAATGCACGGTTTAAAAATGTCCGCTTTCAAAGTCATTACTGCCCACTTACTCATTTCAATCTCTAATCCTGATGTTCATTGCTCAGTATTTCAGAAATAAAGCTGATTATAGGCTGTAAAATATTTCTTCTGTGATAGAAGAGGTCTGGAGATAATTACTTTATTAGTTGAAAGTAAGCTCTGTTTTCATGCCAACAGTCTTTTCAAAGAGTAGGAGTATTTTCTTTTCCTTTCTTTTTTTCAGCTTGTTGCCTTTTACTTGCGTCCTTGTCCCAGACCCGACGAAGACTTCTTAGCCTATAACTTTTGCCCCGCTGAGCACTGTTTAGCTGCTCACTCCCCTTGGGGCTGTTATGGCAATAAACCGGAGCAAGTCGTATAATAAGTCTTAACCTTTTAGCGCGTGTCGGTTTTTACATGTCCTTTTCCCAAAACGCAAGTGCTTCATCTACAGCGATTGACTTGAGCTGTGATCACATTAATACTAAAGGCCAGACAGTATGGGAGTGATGGATGTCCTCTGGTGTTGAACATCTGTCAGGCAGTTGTGTATGCTCAGTGTGTCAAGCACAGTGCTTTTCCATTCGCCGAGGCCCCGTTCTCCATATCCTCCTCTCGAAGGACCCATCCTATTAGCATTTATCCAAGGCCTGCTTTGTTAGGCCATCATTAATCATTTGAAATATGAGTGCAGCCAGAATCAGGGGACTTGAATACTTGATAGATCTCTCATCTTCAAATGAAGCAAGCATATGCTTTTCACATGCACGTGTACACATGCAGATATATATATATCTATATAAGACTGCGTATTCAGAGCAGCTCCCTATCTCCTGTACATGCACAGAATGCAGGGATGTATGTGTGCACTTTGCATTACCACCTGAAGTCATGCACATCATAAAGAAAAGGAAAACACTTTTGTCTCTCACACGCACACATTAACACAAAAATAAGGATATTCAGTGAACATAGATATGCTGCTCAAAAATTGGGTGGCATTCTATGTATTTTTTCCAATTTTTTTGTATTAATGTCCCTTTTGTCAGTCTAAATACACATAGCCTCTGAGATGAAAGGATGATGGATGGCAACAGATAAATGATGGATGAGACAGAGAGGGAATCAACTACAGGGTCTGACAGCCAAAACTGTAGGAGAGCTGCAGACAAAGTGATGCTACCTGTTACCTGGAGCCAGTTTCAGTTCTTTAGCACAAAATGTTCCCATGTTTGGAAAAATGATTTCTGTTATGCCGGCATTATAAAAATTTCATATTTTACTGCTGTTTCATCTTTTTTTAAGTCGCTCCAAATGAGCATATGAGCCAAAATGCCTTAAATAGAAATTGAAATGTACAACCAGGCTTCATTACGTATGATTTCTGTAATCACATAAATACACTAACTAGCTTTCAAAGCAGTTTATAAATGAAACATGAACACTCATAGTAAGTATTAATCTTTCCCGGCCTGGTTAGGGCAGGGTGTGTGTGCTGTGCCCTGATCAGCCGTTCGCTGTGTCAAACACACTGTGGAAGGGAGAGGAACACGACCCCACTCGGGTACTCTGCAACGATTACTCCTCCTTTGATCACGCCAGCACCCACTGTGCCTTAATGTCTTGTCGCTAATTCTGGCGCCGTCCCACTGTCTCTAGAGTTGGGCTCTTTTCCTCGCCATGAAATCAACATGCATAAAAACCCATTGATACAGGAACCGTATCTCCAATATACACATATAATCCCAAACGCAAATGCACCCATGTACCGTACACCCCACTGTGTTTTTTGCCTGTTTATGTGCTCCATTTATGGTACACCGACACAGTGCAAACACCGGCTAATTTGTCAGAACCAACAGCAGCTCGGCAACACAAAGCCAAGTGTTTGTTGCCAACACCCCTTGCGTTATAATTCACACACTGCAGAGATGAGCGAGAATTCTGGACTCACTCTGTGAATATACGGATTAGTGGGATTTGAGGAAGGACTTACAAAAAAACTCCCTCTAAGCAGCCAACAATAACATGACAGGTTATATGATCATGTGTGAACCACCGCATGTTTCATACACCCACCACTCATGGTTATATGTACACATATAATAATATTATAATGTTAGACCCAGTGGATCTTTTTTTGTCATATCACACTTCATCTTGTTGCCTTTTCACACACTCTCCAGACTCTTATTTAAGTCGAATTCACACCCCAAAAAAGAGATAAAATGTACAATAAAAGCAGTTAAAGAGCGATTTTACTGATAGCATTATTGTTATTTCAGACTTTGTATAGATGATATACAAAGATGTAATCATGTAAAAACATTTGGCCACAATAACAATGCAGTCAAAATCTGACATCCCTCCAAATTATGATCAGTTCACATCTTGCTGTTTCCCATGTCCGCTGGTCTCATGCTGTTTTTGTTCCTGCAGGCTCTCCATACAGAGATAAGATCACAATAGCCATCCTGCAGCTGCAGGAAGAAGGGAAGCTGCACATGATGAAGGAGAAGTGGTGGCGAGGGAACGGCTGTCCCGAGGAGGAGAGCAAAGAGGCCAGTGCTCTGGGGGTGCAGAACATCGGTGGGATCTTCATTGTGCTGGCTGCAGGACTGGTGCTGTCAGTGTTTGTGGCTGTGGGGGAGGTCCTTTACAAGTCGAAACAGAACGCACAGCTGGAGAAGGTAATAAGGCCTTTTCCCACACATACAAGATTCGAAACATTTTGCTTCTTATCTCAGTCGTTTCATGTGAGCAGTGTTTCATTGTTCATCACTTTTTTTTATATGTCTCCTATTCATTCTTATTTCCATTGTATTTAACTATAACTGTGAATTTCTGCTGATAATTGTGTGAATTTTAGGTATTTCCTTTGCACATTTTTCATTTTTGCTGTTTAAGGAATTTAAAGGATAAATTCACCTTTCATTTCAAGAGTGGTTGAAAACAAAACTCACATTTATGTTAGATTGAAAAGACTTGAAGTTTTACATAAAAGATGGGGTTGAATCCATGATGGAGTCTCTTCTTGAGCAGCAACAGTAAACAGTTACACAAACTATTTCAATATATAAAAGAAGAAAGAAATACAGCCCCTTTGTTAATAGTAAAACATCCACGATGTTGCTTTTTTTTTCTCCAGCCTGTGGCTATATTTCTTTAAAGCAAGAAATTTCCAGGCTCTTCTGTCTTTGCTATTTTAGTGCACATGACTCATCACACAGTGTGGAGTGTGTATTTTAGTGCATTTAACTTGCGCAATGATGTTTCCGGATAATTGTGAAAGTTCGTTTGATAGCGTATTTTAATTATTTACATCTACAGAATTATCGCAGCGCAGTGGTGTGTTACTTTATTGGGATAGTAATTAGTTTCTGGTATTTTTTTTTCTTTTTTTACTGGCTGCATATGTTTCAGAGCACATCTTAGATATCATTAATCAAGAACCGCAAGACTGGGTCAGATAATTTGCAAATGCCACAGTCTCTGGGCCGCCAAGGTGCTTGTAATTTACATGCTGACAACAATCCTCTCCTTCCCTATTTCCTCGCCCTGCCAACCCCCTCCACCCAAACGTCACCACCCTTTTTTTTTTTTTTTTTTTTTACCCTTGTTCTGCATCTTTTTTTCCTATCAGTCTAATTCATATCTCTCCTCTCTGCTTCTCACCATTTCTTTTCCCATAACCCTTCATGCTCCTCTCTACTTCTGTAATCACTCATCTTCCCAAGTATGCGCAATCTTTCATTCAAACACCAGACAAATATAAGTAAAAAAACAGAGAGGAAAAAACAAAAATACCTGGTGCGTAAGCCACCCACAGATATCCATCTCACACACCCACACACATACACAAACAGAAAAATAATAGCTCCATACTTTAATGCTCTCCCTCCTCTTTTATATCGCCTCTCCTCCTACCCCCTCTCAGAATTTGAATTACATTTTGCATAATCAGAAAGTGAATATATGGGAATTTGTCTTGGCAACGTTTGTGCACAAGCATATTGACATTTTATAGGATTTCACACCACAGGCATTATGCAGCGGACAACAGAAGCTCATATTACAGACGTTGCATAACACATGTCACTCTGTGAGGGGGTGATTGATGTTTTAAAAGAAGGTACCAATATTTTGGGATTTAATCTGCTGAACTGCATGTTTTGTTCTTTGTTCGATATCTTTTGCATTTTCCTTTTGCGCGACAAAAATAACAAACGTTGAATGTATTGCTCAGGATTTAGCTCTTGGCAGGACGCAAAATGCTCAGAATCTGCAGCCTTTGTTTGCTGCTGCAGCTCCAAAGGAGAAAATCTGGGACACGTCAGATCTTTAAGTAATGGCCTGTTTTTCAAAAAAAAATGTATGCAGCAATTATGTATCAATTAAATTAAAAGATTTAACTGTGATCTTTTTGTCGCTGAAACTCAACTTAGTATCTTAGAGCTTTACATTAAAGCTTAATTTATAATAATTCCAATCAATTTATTTGAGTTGATTAAAACTGGGGATATGCTCTTTGACCGACATGAAACCTACACAGCAGAAAAAAAAGAAGATGGAAAAGAAATATATAAATATATATATATATATATATATATATATATATATAAATGTGGCACAAAAAATTGTTTCCATGTGTTTATCCAAAAAATTATTCATGCCAATTTAATAATAATCAATTTTTATCCAATCTCAAAAGTATCCTCTATATGATGACTTTCACATTTCAAATGTTGGTGCCCCCAAGTGGTAAAAAAAGAAGTAAAGCGTCATGAAAACATGATAGATTGCAACCATTTTCCCTGAGCTATCGTCAAAATTTGCTGATTACAAAGGCCATAATGAAACTATGAAGAAATGAATGAATGAATTCCACTCATAATGTTTTTATTAATGGCTATCCAGGCTTTTACCATCAATTACCAGCGTGTGCTTTGACAAATGTTGCATGTCACCTGGGAGAAGCTCCTACCATAATGTCTTATGTACTAGTAGCCATATTCAACACGTTTGAACAAACAGCAGACAGTGAAATAATGTCGATTTGAAGCCTCCAGTTTGAGTTATGGTCATCAGCATCTTGGGCTGATGTCTCGATCATCATTACACTAGTCAGTGAATCACACACTAGCCACACCCAAATTCATTACTCGCTTTATCGTCTATTTTATCTAAATGGAATTATAATCTCAAAAATGAGCATGAGGAAAATTGTGACCATAAACTCGGGAGGGAAAAAACTCTACTAAAGTAATATATCAAGTAAGAAGTACAACCATTTTCCCATAGATTACATGCAAACTGACTTTCTTTTGTACCAGCGGAGTCCCCCTGATGGTCGTTAGATAGGATGAATGTTTAAGGCTCTTCCGCTTTGGCTCTACATTTCAGACCCTACAGATATTTCAGTCTACATCCAATTTTACGTTTTGTTTTGAATAATGTGACAAGACATCGTGATGTCAGTCATAACTTCTCCCTCCTTCCTTTCTCCCTCCACAGCGATCATTCTGCAGCGCCATGATGGACGAGCTGCGCGTGTCTCTGAAGTGCCAACGCCGTCTCAAGCAGAAGCCTCAGCCGCCCGTCATCGTCAAGACAGAGGAGGTCATTAACATGCACACATTCAATGACAGGAGACTCCCAGGAAAGGAAACCATGGCGTGAGCACCGAGCACACCCACAAGAGCACCCCTCAGTAAACAAACATGGAGGGGCAGACAGGGTCGAGTTAATGCTGACTTAACCGCAAACTGAGGTTAGCAGTCAAAACAGGATTCCTTTTGAACCCACTTGCTTATGTAGACCGATGTTTCCTGTGGAAATATAGATAACTGAGCAGTGTCACCTCACTGTGACATTCACTTTTTGAAGGGAGCTGGAAGGGAAGGACTGGTTTGTGTTTGTGTTGATAAAATGTGTAAATTGAAATGAATCCAGGCAGATTTGGGACAAAAAATAATTCTAGTTCATACTTAAGGTGGACCTACACATGCAAACACACACACACCTAATACATGTATGCACATACACACGCTCTCATCGGACACACTTGACACCTGTGCAGAAGAGACAACTATTGTGACAGTAACACCCGATATAGTTTTTCTGTTGACGTCAAAGCCCTTTTGTCTTATCGCCATGTGTGTGTGACCCCATCAGCCCCTCCTTTCAGTGGCTTGAGTTTCTTTCAAATGATTTGGACAGACACTAATCTCACATGACAAAGGGAACTGACAGAGCCAAATGGTTTGCCATGAACTGATGTATAAAACTGATATTTAGATTGAAATTATCTATGCTGACCTTGTTGAACACTCATCGTTTTCTTCTGTAATGCCTTTCTCGTGCCAAAGTTCTGCCATTGTATAGAACTTTCTACCATGCCTATTATTATGTTCAAAGCCTCTACAAGCAACGTATACTGTGGAAGTCCTTCTTCATGTCCGTCTGCAGTTTTCACTCTGTATCAGTTGTTGTTTAAAATGCAGTATTTCTACAAAAATGTTTGTTTTTGTACAAGAACAAGAAGTTTTGTAGTACTTTGTATCATGGTAGCCCCTCCTGTGGACAAAATATGTAGCAGATACAAACTCAGCCCCAAACTCTGACATCTGGCGGCTCTGGGGCTTCAAACTCTGCTGTGTAGGGTTCATCTCTCTCATCACTCAGAGATTAAGTCTTTTTTTTTTCTTTCTGTCAGTCTCGTGGGGCCTGCTGTACATAGTGTCTGGGGACAGTGCGGTGGATTTTGTTGGGTAAGGACAATGAAACTGTGAAGGAAGGTGGTGACGCAGTCTACGAATCGCAGCTGTCAGCTTAAGTGCATCAAAACGTGGTTAACGAACAGCGGCCTTGACGAGTCACCATGAAAGACACAGTGAAATATTGAAATGTTGCTTGTGATAAAAGATATATCTATCTGTAGAAACAAGGCTTCAATGTTGTTATTGCACTACATTTTAGCCTTAGGAAGCTGTAAAAAAAAAAATAATAATAATTTATCATGGGATTTTTGATGGGTATCAAGTCTTACTTTTTTGATTGAGTGGAAATAGTTGTATAATTATACTATATATTAACATCAATACCAGGCTAATATTAATAATAATATATTGGCCAGTAGTAATTGTTTTAACCTAAAGGCAAAACATAATCTATTTTAATATGGATAAAGACTAAATTGGACCTGTAAGAGTTAACAAATAAACTTTTCAGTGCTCTCTGCTGGATGAACTGTTTCTAAATGACCGTAGACCTCCTTTGATATTTCTGTAGAGCAATTTCTTGTTACTTAGCAGCTGAACCATCAATAAATCTGCCCTATGATAATGGCCTCACTAAAATGTCATTCAAGCTATAAAAATAGTCAGTGCAATGAGGCCATCCTATTTTCGACACAAATCTTCTAACCCTAACCCAAGAATTGGTTGGAAATCTGAAACGCCGTCGTAAAACAAGACAGAATAGCAACAATGGCTGCACCTGAATAAAGAGAAGCTGTCACTCGATGAATGTTATATGGAATATGATCAAGAGTTCCAGTTTGGCTACTTAACAGGCTTCGTGGTGATGATGTTTTGCTTGTTTTTTTTTGTTTGTTTGTTTGTTTTTTTTTCTCTCAGCAGCTGATTCCAAGAATGAACTTCATGGGCCACTTGTGAATGTAGGAAACAGTGCATCTGCAGTCAGTGTGATGTGGGAATGAGCAGCAGCTTGGAGGCACTCGCCGTATGTTACCATAGCAAATGTCTCACATTTTCCATTCGCTGGGCACCGCTTCACCCGTGTTGCCTCGACCTCAGCAAACCCGGGACACAATGCTGATGATAGCTTATGGACAGAGAACCCCCTAATTGTCTCGCAATTGTGTATTCTCTCCACTGAGTGACACAATCACATCTGGCCCCACGACACCTGTTGTCTGTTAACTCTGTTCCATGTTGTTAAATGACAAGCATACTAGGTAGGTCACTGCATCACTGCCCCCCTCCCTCTCTTCCTGCTCTACCCACTTGATCATTTGATCTGTTAGTCCAAGAATTTCTAAGACATAAATGAAAAAGATAAAATAAAAAAAACAAACACACAAAGGCTAATGTGAGTGAGGACATCTCTTCTGTACATGACTGGATATACCTAATGACTTATTTAAAACAACCATTTATAATATATACCACGATAACTGACGGGAAGACAAAATCCCGAAGCTCGTTGGCATTCTACCAGTGTTGCTTGTCATTTTCCACCCAGCTGAAGCGGTTGAATACCTGGAAACATTTATTAGAAAATGACTCCAAAGGCTTTGCTATTCTGTCGAAAAACAATTATAGCTCATGGAATTTGGCATTGATGCAAGGTTTTACAAATAATGTCATTAAAAATGTCATCATTGTAGTTTTGCCTTATATTATTCATGCAACCTTTTCCAATTCCCTTGAGAGCAGATGAGCTGAAGACGGGCCCTCTGTCCGTATTTTATTTGAGAGTGCTTAGATGCCATCAGGTATAATGATGAGCATTATCTCGTCAAGTATTCTGCCATGTCAGGCACTTCTAATTGATAAAATGCCCAAAGACTTGATTTGTATTATCTAACTGAATACATTAGGTAATTGCTAACATTGTTAATTAAATCAGGATTGTAAGCATGTTTGGGCAGCTGATTTCCTGACTTGCTCTCCGGCTCTCCTGGCAGTGTTTCCGTCCACCTGGCTTCATGCCGGCTTTTCCCTGACCACACACTTTCTAAAATATCCCCATGAGATCACCGAAATCCAGATGACTGTAAGTATATAGAATTCACAATGATACACGGGAGAATACACAGCCTGACAAACAGGCCCCGAGAATTTTCCACGCATTCTGACTCTCCGAGTTTTCATTGTTTATTGTTATTTCCCTCCCACAGGCGGCGGCAGGCGGTCAGACAGCTCTGTGTTTCTGACAAGGTTTTTCTGGGAGTAATGATGAAAACTGTTTCTGCAGGCCGACCTCTGCCGCCACAACATAAATGGCCACCCTGTCTGCCCTCCAGATTGACAGGGAAGGTCAGAGCATGCGTCAGTGTGTTCAGCGGGGACCGCTTAGTCTGTCACACTTATTTCCATCATATTAAATCCTCTTCCTCTTTTTCCTAAGTGCTCATTGGAAAGGTATCCTCGGATAACATCATGTTCATTAGGCAATTAATGGGCAGGATTGCGTTGTGGACACAAAATTGCTTTCTGAATGTGACTTTGGTTTGTCACGCAGGCTAGCACCTGCCAAGGACAGTTTTGTGAGGGAGGAAATATATTCCTGTGCTCATTTCCCAGTGAGTTTAATAATTTAGGATTCCAGATTAAGACTCATGTAATTCCCAGTTAGATTTTTTCCCTGTTGAACAAGGCGCACATTGTATCATAAGTGATTTTACCAGTTTTACCAGTTCAACAGTTGACTGGCTACTGTTGGTTTCTGTTCCCTTGGTGTTTTAAACAAAGGTCTAAAATGTCACAAATGAATGACCGGAGCCATTTTACAGTAAAATTAGGTTTTGATATTATTTTAGCAGCACTTTGATAAAGACCCTCGATATGTCAGCTATTTAATTTGCTTGATTAACCATAAATCAGACAATCCTCTGGTTATTATCAGGTTTTATTAATCATCTTAGCGGCGTAGCTTTATGTCATCGGTCACTTCACCATGTTGGTCTGGGCTGAAATGGCTCAACATATCAGACAGATGGACGTTCATGCTCTCAGAGGATGAGGCAGCAGATTGACATTTTTGTTTTTTGGGGGGTTTTTTTCATTGGCCTGAAGAAATCACTTGGATTTCGTGATTTCATATTTTAGCTTGCGACCAAACACACTTTAAACTGATCACGCTCCCATCAGCCTCAGCTGTACTGCAGTGTGTAGTTGACATGGTGAACATAACACCTGCAAAACAGCAGCATGTTAGCATCGGCACTTTGAACACATTAGCATTTAGCTCAAAGAACATTCAATGCAGCTGTTAAGTCTTTTAGAGATGGAAACTTCATTTTCCAGAAGTATAAGACTCCTGATTTACAGGAATGTAATACATAATATTTTATTTATCATGACAGGAGATTTTATCCATATTGCTCATCCTGTCACATGATGACAGGTAAAGAGACGCCATGAATATTCAAGTCACTGGGACACACATAAAATAGTTTGTAAATGTTTAAGGGAGTGATACTACTGTCATGAGTTGCAAACATCCGGGCAAATTGCATGAAGACAAAGAAAATTTTCAAAAAGGAAAGCAATTTATTTACACATTTGCTGTGTTAAATATGACAACAATATAGAGCCAGAAATCCAATCATTTAGCATCTTTTTGTTCACCCTCCCTCAGTGAAAAGTAATCACTGATTCCTGGCATGGTCTGTGTAAATAATTTGATGATTTGTTGTCATGCAGCTCATATCAACAAAGCTGGTGGCAATCTTTGGTGCAATATTCAGCCTCCGGTTGATGATTCCCCCTCTGTAGATATTTCAGGCCTCCTTTCTGTGAAGTTCAGCACACATAATATGAAATCCTGGGGAAATGCAATAAAGGGGGAATTGCAGTAGCTGGCTGAGCCAGGCAGGCGTTGTTGGTTGAGAAGTGATGATTTGGTACGCACAAGGATCTTGCCCAGCAGTGGCATGTGTCTGCCCAGAGATAGCACAAGGTGGGTGGGGGTGGGGGGTGTTTTCTAAGAAGCATTGGCCACACACAAAGATGTCTAATGGTTTTGCTTCAGCTATGTGTATTATCCGCATGAGGAAGTGTGTGTTTGCATATAGAGTCTCCACTGTTTGCCACCTGTATGTGGGTTTCTACAACCGCGCACGTGCCCAGGAGGGACAAACCCCCTCATTTCAGCAAGCAAATGAATTTCAATTTGAAGAAATGATCTTTTGTGTCATGTAGCAATTCGTTTGGATGTGGTTTTCTATCTGAGTGTTATTTTTCCCAGTGGCAGATGTGTTGTGGTGGGTGGCAGCTGCAGAATGCAGGAGCACAGCTTGCTAAGTGATTCACCCTGCTCCTGGCGTCTCCGTTACCCCATGAGTCTTTTCACTGACAATGTTTTCATTTCTATTTGCTTTATGTGTAACTAGGGTGGTTGGCTGGATGCTTTGACAGCTCTGTCAGAAAAATGACAGTGCTGGTTTTCTCTCAGAGTAAGGGTGAGAGAAACTAATGGGGCGTTTGGAGACTATTGCATTTTCGTGACGTATTCCACGCCTGTTCTGAGAAAGGTATGGAGAATGTGGCACTAAATTATATTTTAGATGAGCACGATGATGGTGCTCAATCTGATAAAATCCCCAAATTGAGAGCGCGAATGAGTTTCCTATCTGATGACATCTATTGCAGGGGTGTTTTTTTTTTTCTGTCCTTTTCTTTTTTTATGCACACACTGGAAATAACAGTGTTGAGTGGAGAACCAGTCACATCTCCTGACAGGAGAATCGGTTTTTTGTTCACTGTTGTCAAATAGCGTACTCTTTCCTCAACCAAAGTCCCCCGTTAGGTTCTCTCAAACAAATGTTCTCTTTCTCCCCAACTCTTTCTGCCTTTGAGTCATTCATACTGTTGATTCCACCTCTGGAGGAATACATCAGGCATAAGGCCTTTTTCTTTCATCAAGGCAGCAGCTTTAAAGTAATTTTCCTCCATTCATAGGGGGCCAAATGGAGATGAGAAGATGTCGATTCTCTCATCTCTTTGTCTGTCCCCTTCGATCTCTTTCAACATTAAATTCCCACTGCACAGAAAGTTAATGGGATTTTTTTCTATCTCTGGAGCATGGTTGATCATACAAAATTGACAAGAAATGACTTCTAATGACCCCTCTGTTTTACTCTAAATAAATAAATAAACAAATAAGTATACCCCAAAACAGACTCCTGGCAGCCATTTACTCATAATGCATTTTAATAAGGGATGAATAATTCAGGTTGCACTTGTAGATGTAATAGCTCAGCATGCTGATACTGTGAGCATCTTTACAGAGGCTTGGCCAGCCACGTGCTTCAATGTGCGTGTGTGCTTTTAAGGGTTTTGTGAGAAAGCGCAGAGGTTTCTACATTGCCGAGATGCCAGTGTGTGTTGTTGTCTGTCGCATTAACAGACAGCAGTTGTGATTTATCTTGTATTCCCAGTGCAGGGGCCCCCTTTCTCTCACTGGAAAGGTTAAAGCATACAGCCTGGAGGCGGTACTACAAAGGTCAACATGCAGTTTAGAAATGAGGAATAGGACGATAGAGAGAAAGACAGAAGAAATGTACTCCCCTCGTCTCCTTGGCCCGTGTGCTACCTTTGACATCCTGAAAACACAAGGCCCAGCAGTATTTATCCTTTTGTTCTTTGCATATCTTCTCTTCTGTCCTCCTTTTCTTCTTCTTCTTCTTCTTCTTCTTCTACTAATCATAGTCCCCAGACCTTGATACCTCCAATATCACAAGCTGTAAAAATAGCTGACCTTGACAAAAGCCATCTCCAGAGATGGTCTGTGAGAAAAAACAGCAGGAGCCGTAGTGGGACATGATGGCGGGTAACAAAGAGAAACTGTAAACAAAGAGCATGCGTTTAATGGACTCCTTCAAGCCTGGATGTGCTGGGGAGAAAGACAGAGACAGAGAGAGAGCAGCTGGTTATAAAAAAAAAGAAAAAAAGAAAAAGGAAGGCGCTAGGCCATTAAAGGGGAGCATGAGAACAGAGAGAGATGCTTGTGAAGAAACACCAGACTCTTTGGTGAGTCAGATGTGTTGAGGTGATTAATCTGCTTTGGCTGTGTCCTTCACAGGCCTGAGGGGGAACAACAATACGACAGCACCAGGTTTCCCCCTAGTGAACACAACTGAGAACTGAGAGCATGAAGAAAAGCTTTTTTTTTTCTCTACGCTTAACTTTGTCTGCCATCATTCATTTCTGCAGTTGTGTGACATGTCTGGGCTGTGATTGATGTGTCTTACCGTTTCAGTCATCAGATAACTGAAGAACTATAAAATATAAATCGACTTTATTCAAGGTCGAAAACCACAAAGTGGACAAGAATTGAACAAGTTGAAATACAAAGCTCTTAAAAGAAATAAGCAGTACATATATTCTTCTCTATTGATGTAAAAAAACAATAACAACAACAACAAAAAAAAGACACTGGTGGTTATAATTTGCAGACTGTTTTGTTCATTAATATAATGTTTAATTCATAAAGCAAATCATGCCATGTTACTGCAAAAGAATGTGCTGGATCAAGTATGTTTCAAGTCACCCCAATCTCTTTCCCTCTCAAATTTCCAGGCTGTCTATCTAAAGCTAATACACAGTGTCAAAAAGAAGGATAGAAAAGTATTGCTTGATTTTTCCACTCAACAGTAAAACTCCCCCCAAAAAACCACATTTCATTTACAATCATCAAAGCATATTTCAGTTAAGTGAGATATGTTTTACATAAACACATCATGCTTGGATTCAGATTTATTTTAGAAAATAAAATACAGTATTGTATGTCTTCGCATTGGGCACTGAATAGTTCAAGTCTCAGATAGTGTGGGTTGTTTTTGTCTTTTTTATGCCATTATCTGTGGTCACAACTTTGTATCTTTGCTCGGGGCTAAAAGTATGTTTAAATCTTTATTCCAGTATCAAGTTGTAGCATTGTGATTAGGCTAAGACGCAGAGGTGTGTTTGGATGTTTATTTACAGTCTGCAGTTTGGAGATTGCTGTTTAAGATTAAAACAGGGAGCTATAAAGTGGAGGAACTTTTAATGGATGGACTCTGAGGACACTTCTAGTGTTTTTAATCAGTCGCTTTGTCGTAACTGTGGCTTGTCTGAACAACCATGCTGATCATAAGAAACTAAATACTTTTAAACGCCTGCTTGTCCGCTAAAATGTTGAAGACATGAGTAAAATAATAGTCAAAAGCTGTGATCCTATTCCTTAGTGTAGGTCAAGTTTGAAGATTAAAATGCTGGAACATTATATTGCAAATTTACATTAGTATCTTTCTTTTAACTCTTTTTTAACAGCTTGTTAATTTGAAGTCTCCAAGCCCAAGCCAATATATTCATTCATGTTATCTTATAAGACTTCAAAAATCTGTGAAATTCCCCTTTATATGAAGTATGCTTTTGGTAAGATTAGAAGAGTAAAACAAGTGTGTCTGCATATGTAAGAGAGTAAACCTGGACTCTGAATTACAAATAAAATATCCATGCATGCAGTAAGACTCTTCAATGTCTAGTAGGAAATTATACATACTTTAATGCCAATATAATATGTTTATTTTCCAATCAAGTATAACATTTAAGACACATTTAAAAATCCAATCCAAGATTCACAGAAATAAAAAAGGCAGTACACTTATATTGGGGCTAAAATGATGAGTGATATGCACATAGCAGAACATTTTTCCCCAGTCAGAAGCAATCAGTGCTTGGCTCTAGATGTGCTCCAGAGAAAGAGAGCTCAAAAAAAAAAACAAAAAAAAAAAAAACCCCACCCTCTGGCCACGATGGAGAGAGTAAAAACACAGACAAACATGAGAAATGTGAGGTTATTAGTCAATACAAGGAGGTATCTGCACTTTAAAACTGCCTTGGTTGGATTTCGAGGTCCAATGTTCCAGTATGATTTCACGTACATAAAAACATAGTATGAATCCAACATGATACAGTTCAGTTAAAAAAATAAACATCATAAATGATTCCCCTACAACACATTGTTTCTCCTGTCAAGGCAAAGCTCAGAGCAGCTGACGAAGGCAGCAGTTGAGGTATGTGAACGTAGTCCGTCTGCAGTTTTGTCCTAAACAACCACATGAGGGAGCAGTGAGACTGCCTGCTGAGGTTTCCCTGTCTCCGAACGCAGCATAGAACATCCTGTCTGTCTCCAAAGGCTTTTTTTCATACAGTATTGATGATACTTCAGGTCCCTGTCATCATTGTGTGAAGGTATTTTTCATATCATTCTTGGGCTTTTGAGTCTTCTTTGGACCAAATCTGCAAGGTTTTATTTAGGATAGTTTTTTTTTTTGCGTCTTAAAAATGCCACACGGAAAACACCTCTCTTTAATTATAATATATTAATTGATATTGTTTTAGTTTAATTAGTATTAAGTGACACGCCTCAACTTCCCAATTTAGTGATCCTCAACTTGAAAGATGTGGAAAAAGTTTGTTTCAATTTCATAAAAGGTTAAACTCTTTATGAATTCAACTGGGATTTAAAAGCTTAAAGCAAAAAAAAAAGTTTGACATTTTGGGAAATATGCTCACACGACATATCAACATCTGATTATTTTAACTTAGCACACAGATCCCAGAGACGGCAGCTAGCCCATTCCCGTCTAGTCCAAACCCTGAAGTGGCAGCAGTGAGTCAACTACTTAGCTTAGCTTAGCACAAAGACTAACCCAGAAACAGCCTGGAGCTAAAGGGGTAAGCCCCGCTCTGTAGCTCTCATGTGTTAGCAAACATTTAAGGAACAGAAGTTAGTTATATTGCTGTAAACAGCTGATCTGGCTGAATCCAAAGGTAACATTACTTTAAGTACAACAATTTAAAAAAAAGGTTTGACGTGTTGACTAATTTACTAACATGTTCACTTTTTACACTGTTGAGGTGATATCAGGGTTTTTGTGTGTGTGCATTTATTTTTGCTATGCTAAGCAAAGATTTAGCGAAGAAATGTGTGTGCGAGTTGTATTGATCGTCTCTATTGAATCAAAAAAAGAAGCGATTCAGCCTTTTTCCCAAAATGGCAAAACCTTCTTTTAAAACGAGGCCATTTTTCTTAACCTTTGGGGAAACATGGTTTTCATGGAACAGCAATTAAATCTTATTTTAAACACTGAACCATGAATCCATAGAAGCGTGAATTTCCTTTTCACATTTTATGCCAAACCTTATTTTGGAAAATTAAAAGTTTAAAGTGAGAGGTTGTTTTTTTAGTTATTTAGAATTATCCCAGTTTCTCAGCAATTACTACAAAGTTTCTTTACAGACTGCCATACAAGCTACTGTGCTTTTGCACCGATTCAGCACTGCGTAATTCCACAAAGCACGTTTACGTTTCATTTCTCTACTACGACCGCTGAGGGACAGAAATGCACCAGTGTCTATTCTCAGATTGGTATAAATTTCAGATTTAATTTGGATCAGAATCTAATGAGATTGAAAGATATCCCTTGGTTATATTCTGTGACCTCAGATCTGAAATCTGAGACACCATGCTCCCTTTTTCAAGGTCTGAGACTCGAGCCGAGCTCTCTGCAGTCCTGAACGTACCAGTTCAATTTCAGCAAACTTGTGATCTCACGTAAACCTTACGCAACATCATGCAACCATTTGGACTCTTTGCCTGGCTCGTCTCATCTTAAAACATGCGGGAAAACATAAGTATGATTACACAGATTTGTGATCCTACATGCAGCCTTGACAAATCATTCGATTAATTCTACCTCATGGGGATAATTTCTGAGGATTTCTTGGCTATGTCAAATACTGAACAGGACAATAAACTAGAGATCAATCAGTAGTTACATTGATTGGAAGGAAATATAAAGCTACTTATAACAATAATATTACTATCGCCATGCATTTTGTTCATACCTGGCATAACTCCATATGTAGGCCCACTGCAACATAGCGATTCCCTCAGGGCGAACTGTAATACTACAGGAATATGTAATGTCTTTAATCTCATGAGTTAGTTTTTTTAAAAGTCATGATAATATTCACCTTCATAAACATTTATTTAGAATGACGTCTATTCAATGTCACAATTAGTACAAAAATCTACTGATTTCCTGTTAAATGTTAACAATGCCGCTCAAACTCCAAATAGAGTTTGAAACAAGTCGGGGCATCATTTCCAAATCACAAAATGTCTGATTATCTGAGGCTGTAAAAACGGCTGCCAAAGGCCATTACCATGGAGTCCAAAAAGAAGAATTTATCTATTTGGTAATAGGGTCAGACAAACAAAACATAGAGAGGCACTCCTTGCGCGAAGTACAATCCTATTCTTCTCCACCTTGAGCACATCATATCAAGTGGTTACAAAAATGGTTATGATAAAATACTTACAAACTAAAAACAACAGTCCATGTCTTTCACACAGAATTGTAAAATTTCATATCTAACATGTCTATAGCTAGCCCGATAAACTGAGGTAAACTGTCTCGCTGGCTGTCTGCAGCTACGTGATGAGTGTATACTGAGAGTATAACACAAAGCTGGCAGAGAAAAACTTCACCCTGGATATGTGAGACAAACACGCCCATTCTGAAAATTTGTGTAACATCTTCAAAAACAGGGCTTTGATTGTAAGATATATTTGGAGTCACAAGATGATGAGCCATTTCAGGGCTGATTTGTTGAAAATACCATGTGACTCTAGTGCGACAAGTGGCAATTACTTTTTTTCTTTCTTTTTTTTTTGTTTGAAAACTGCATGGAGGAGGTAAGGAGTTTGTGGAGGAACAGCATTTATGAGGTAGGCTTTTGCTGTAAACAAAAAAAAAAAAACAAAAAAAAAGAAAAAAGGTACAGGTACAGTAAAAGAAAAAAGTAACAAATCAAATCTGGGAAGGAAGACCAGGGAGCCTGTGGCAACACGAGGGAACTTCTCACACAACACCGCAGTACAATAGAGACCTACAGTTAATCATACAAGCTCATCAAGAAATATACAAAACAAAAAGAAATGCACAACTATGTATAACTCAAGAGGTAGTTGCTAATATCAGTACATGAATCGGTTTCATAAGTCTTCACCATTGCTTAACAGAGTTTGTTGAGTCAGTCAGTGGATGATTCCCAAAAGAATACAATACTTTTTTTTTTTTTTTTTGGTTAATTCCCTGAGAACAGTTCTTCATCCTGAGAGGAATTGTGTGTAAAAATGTAAAAATACATCATACAAAAAGATGTTGTTTCCATAGAGATTTGAGCAAGGTCTGTGCTCCTTCTGTGGTTTGGTCATTCACTGTTTTTTTCTGTAATGCTGCATTGTTGAGATTTGATTTTTAACGCACGCACACATTCAAAAAGCTGTACATACAAAACAAACAAACAAAAAAAAAAAACAAAGAAAGAAAAGAAAATTAAAAAAAAAATACAACCGCAGTATTGCACTTTCAGCAATAAGTCCCTCTTATTCTGAAAGAGCGAGGACAGCAAGCGCATCAGCAAGTCTTAATTTTAAATGCCTTCAAAAAATAAAGCCAAACTCTTTGGTATAGAAATATACCAAAAAAAGTTGGTTGTCTACTTAGAGCTTTTTAAAAACACACAAGCTAGTTTGATATCATCATACAAAGTTATTTGATTTGTCAGAACATTAAGATACAACTCCAAAGCGACCCGACGTGAACTTTGTGAGGAGTCGACTTCAGATAAGCTCTTTTCACATTCAATATGGTCAGAGAAGAGTTGTTAGGTCACAAATAAGTGCCACTAAAGCCATGCTTGGGATTCAAGTTCTACCAAAAGCAGCACTCCTTCTCTCTCTCTCTCGCTCTCTTTTCCTTGAGTCTGAAGCAGCAGCAGCAGCAGCAGTGATGGCATCTCGTCCCTAAAAGACAAGCGAGCGTCACCCCGGCTGGTGCTGAGTAACAAATGTGAGGCACAGATGGAAGAAGTGGAACCGGGTTGGGTTCGGTCTTACAGTTAAATCAGCTGGGGGAGCGAACAGCTTGACATTCTATGACATTCATCTCCATGAAGAAGTATTGGTGAGGTAAGTTAGGTAGAGCAGCTGTGATGATACTGTGATGGTGTGATACTAAAACAAGGCCAGTCTTTGTGCTGTGTCAGTGTCAGAGGAGACCGCTGACTGTTCAAACTGAGGAATAAGGCGGCATGGAGTTCACTTTTTAAAAAGGGTCAATCTTTTTTTTTTTTTTTTTTTTTTTTGTCGTGGATGAAAACAAGTAAATAGAGAGAGAGTGCTATAAGTTTTCACACGACAACAGAGTATCCCATGCAATATACAGGGCTATTCACCTACATCAGAGCTAATTCCTTATATATGCATTGTTTAAAGTTAAGAGAATTTCAATTATATCTTGTGGCTTTACATATATATTAATGACTTATACTATGATTTATAAACTATGATGTTATTTTAAACTAATTATACAACAATCAAAACGGAAGTCTAGCAATGGATCCGTTACTCTAAACTATGATCTAATCGTACGTCTTTTCTAAGGCATGTCTATCTATTGTATTAGGGGACTGAAAGGCTAATAGTGTTGACCTGCACCTGAAGAAGAGGTGCTCCAGTCTGCATGCACAACACACACACAACAAACACACTTTCTCTCTCAGTCATGCGTGTAAAGACACACATGCTTACCCTTTGACAATCAGTTGGTCCGGTCAATTTTCTTGTAAGAGAGCGGTATGTAATGAGTTTTTTCAAGAGCAGCAGCTCCCTGTCTTTTTTTTTTTTTAATGTTTTGTTTTGTTTGCTTTTCTTTCTTTTTTTTTTATTCCCTCTGGAATCCATAAAATTTCCCTTAGAGCTCTTTAGAAGCCAAGATAACAATCCTATGGGTCTGGATTATCGTATTGAGGGTTTTAGAGCTTCTTCTAATCCTTCTTAAAATGAGTTACAGTGTGTGCTAAAAGGATACATCATGATTTTTCGGAACGATTAGGCCTACAGGATATAAATTTGCGGTTCTAAAAATCAAAAACACCTGTAATAATAACAAAAAAAAAAAAAAAGCATTCAAAATGGCCAACATTTAGGTCCAAGTGTGGGGCGGGAGGGGGGGAAACCTCATTAAACCAAGATTCATACCACACTGTTGTCTTGAGCTGCACTGATTGAAAATGAAAGAGTCATTTCCCAACAGTCACCATTCCAGCGGTGGTCGCCATGGCTGCACCAGACGACTACAGTCACACCCATTCACGCACGTCCGTACCCCATTGATCGTTGCCATAGCTGCGCTGGTTAGAAAAATAAATCATAAAAACAAATTAAGAAATTAAGACCTCCCATTTTTTCACCGGTGTGAGGTAGATGAGGGGGCAGGGTTGGGGGGGGATCAGGTATCCTTAATTGAGGGGAGAAATGAGGGTTCGGGGGGTTTTAGCGGTGAAACGTTCACCTCTGCAGGCCATTTTCAGGATTTCCTCCATCTCTGGGTCCGGGGGCCACAGTGTGTGTGGGGCTCCTCGGGGGAGGAGGAGGAGCCCTCCAGGGGAGATGAGCCGGAGCGCTCCTCTTCCTCCAGGGGGCAGAGATAGGGCCCGGTCCCTGGGCTGGAGGCCGAGGTAGACGCATGTTGGTCCTGAGAGCCTGTGGCAGGCGCCAGCGCCTTGTGGGGACACTGAGCCACCATGTGCATGATGCTCTGGCAGTAGTGGCATTTCTTTGGCTGGGGGGGCAGGCCACACTCCTTGGCATGGTGATCCAAACCTCCACAGTTATAACAGCTACAGGGAGGGGGTGGAGGAAACAGACAACACAAGGGATGATGACAAAACTATCCAACTATCCAACCATCAGAAGAGACAGTTCTCATTCTCATACAATATCACACTGTTGAGTGAACTAAGTGCTACAGTGTGAATTCACCACTAGATGGGAGTATGACACCTGCTATTGCCCTGGATCAAAGGTGTGAGTGGCAATCTGTGGCATGCCAAGTTACACCATGTTATTAAATTTGACAAGAGGCACAAGAGCGCTGAAAGAGCAGCACTGAAAACTGTGAGGGCAAAGGTCACCGAGGTCTACGCCTGTCAGATGCCAGCAGTCCTTCTGGCACCACGTCAAATTAAAGTGGCATCCAGACAATTTTTGACGCTTTAGGCATCAGATGCTCTTATTTAAGGCTTAATATCCTCAACGTGTCTCTGTTCAGGCTCCATTGACTTTTTTCATTGTTGGGCTGCTGTTGAATGCTCAACACCTCTTAAGCAATTAAATCTAAAAGATGTTACATCCACTGTTTTTACACATCACTGTGTTTCATTTTCATGTAGAAGCTGAACAAACTCAGCTTTAAGCTGAAAGCAGCAGGGACACTCAGTCACGAAGCGGCGGTCAACTTTAGGGATTTCAAGATGCTATTTGACAGCCAATTTAAAAAAGCAAGAAGAGACAGAGTACACCAACGTCTCACCAAATTTACTTGTACATGAAAAAGAAAGACAATTTTTGCACGAAAAGTTAATTTCAGCCTTTGCTGCCTCTGCCAAGGGAGCATCATATAATAATATTCAATATAGTAAAATACATCACAAAATCCTGTTTAAAACTAAAACTTTTCGTGTCAATTCACAGAATGTGGTGTATATTTACAGAATAGGTTTTCATGGTCTGTCAGATTGAAAAATACATTTTGCTTTTCTCCTACAACAGATGATTCATTGGTAGCACCTTAATTTGGAAAAACCCATGAAAGACAGAATATTAGGTGAAACGAAAAGACAAGTTTTAAGATGTTAATAACAAGTGACCTCATAATCTGGACTCATAGAACTAGTTTAGTTCATTTTATGCTGTATTAGTTCATTCATGTCATTCTTTAAAAACAGCTATAAAAATAGAACAATTGAATCAATAAATGTATATTTTTAATTCACAGGCAGCAATAAAAGATTAATGTATCTATTCAAGATTCAAGCTTATTTTAGCATTTATTATATTTACTATATTAAAATTTCATGTTGAAATATTTAAACTACAATCAAATTGTTATATTACATGTCTGGAATTACATAAATGTTAAGTAAAAGGCAAAGAGTTTCATCAGATTATATAATTCAAGGTCTCAAAACTATCAAAAATTTAATGCATTCAGAAATGTATTTAAGTTCCTCTTAGCAACAAGCACATATACGATGAATGTTATTGATCTCTGCAGAGAAATTGCTCGTCAGTATGTTCTCTTTACTCCTTTCCTTGTTTCTTTGTGTTTCTTTGTCATAGATACTCTGTGTTTATGGGGGTTTCCACATGTATTAATTTTACAATAACTTCATAAAGATTTTCTTTAGGAAGCAGCAAAGTGGGTTTTGAACAACCCAAGAAAATTCCTTTCTACTACTTGTCATAAACTGCTTGTTCCCTCAATTGGACTTCTAATAATCCGACACTTTCTGAATCTCTGTCTTCAGGTATTTATTTACCACATCTGTTGATTTTTCTGCATAACTGACAAGAGAAAGCCTTGACCCGAGGAGCACTGGTGTAAAGACATGTCAGTTGCATGCCAGCGTCCAGCAGGGGTCAGAGCAACGCAACTACTTCTGAAGCCGCTTTCACTGAGGGCTCTCACAAAGACGAGATGACATCACAGAGATCAACCTGCCTTATCTGGATCCGACACTGCGTTGCTGCCACCTTAGAGGAAGGTAGAGTCACTTGACCTAACACTGGATCAGTTCTCCCAAATAAACTGAATTATTCAGCTGTAAAACAAGCAGAGAGCCTTCTCTCCCAGATACTGTTTCTTCCTCCCTTAGAAAAAAAAAAAAACCTTCCCATTTCATACCTAAAAAAAACAAATAATAAAAACTGGGTGGCACAGGGTTTAAGTAGCTGTGATGCAGCAGCATAATGTAAATGCGAATGTAAATGCAGCCTTACAGCCGTGTGGTGCTGTCCTACGATGGACGCAGCATATACTCGTCTCTGCCTGGCAGGGTTTGCTATACATCAAATGAAGGCTTTCTCCGTCAGCAGGACAACAGGGATCACAGTCTCCTCTGCTTAAACCACCGGGCATTTTTAAGGAGCTCCATATGGCTTGCCCTGACAGTTTTTTAGCAAAGCAACCTTTAGGATTTAGGACAAAACAATTGTTGGGCTGCTGCCACATTGAGATGCATATAAGCCCAATCCATCCCTCTGCTAAAGCTGTCTCTAATGTAAAAGCTGGCAAATTGATTTAAAATAGCACCAATGGCAGGCAAAGTGCCCTATTCAATTCCTTATTATGGTGCACAATAACCATAGCAACAGGCATGTACTTGGGCAGATTGAATAGATTTTATCTATAATCTTAGCCCACTCAGAAATAGCTCACTGCGGTGAGATGTACATATAACATGTCTCCTCCTATAGCACTGCCCTCCTTTGTGAATGCAACTCCAATTGCTCATATAGATTCAGGTTTGCCTTTTCTTTTTTTCTTTTTTTAAGCTAAGGAGTAGACTGATGAGTCGTGCAGACATACACATGAATAATTTCTTTCCTGCAGACACAGAGCATATTTTTAAAAAATCATTCCCGGTTTGCCTTTTCTTGTTTCTCATTTCGATCGCACTCACCGGTCTCCCTTTGGTTTGCGTTTCTGGATTGGAATCTTCCCCTTGGGTCTCCTTTCGCTGCCTGCACAGGGTCCCCCACCAGGTCCAGTTACCCGCAGGGACTCCAGGCCCTTGGAGGACTTCTTATAGGTGAACTCCACCTGCTCGCCTTCCTTTAAGCTGCGGAAGCCCTCCATCACCAGTTTGCTCTACAGGGAGGAAAAAAGCAATTAGCCATTGAACAGTGGCAGATTTCTTTCTTTTTTTTTTTAGGATAATACCCACGATACATTAGTGCGTGTTAAAGCCAGTGACACAAGCTAGTATTTGTGTTAGCTGCTCTAAATTCAGTATCAAAACCTGAAGTTCCACCAGCCTCTGTGGGACTGATACAATATTCCGGCAGAGTCGACATGTATGACCAGAATTCACTATGAAATAGCAGTAAGGATATTAATTATCTTAGACCTCAAATGTCCTTTGGTAATCATGATTCATATGGGAAGCAAATAAAGACGATTCAAATGTCTCAACACATGCTTTTTAAAGGTTTTAAACACACAGCCTGCTATTGCTGTTTTACCTTGACAGATTCTAGCGGGTTTTTTTCTAACCTCGTGTGATGAACAGCGCTGATGAAGTCTGTATAGATTTACATATACGCAATGTACTAACTGGCAAGGGGATGAGAGGTATGTTGAGCAGAAAATGTAAATTTTTAATGAAAAGATTTGATTTGATGTGTACCTCGTATTTCCTGTCTGAAGAGCATAAAGCTCAGCATTAATGTCCACCGGTGGGAATCTAATGAAAACACTGAACGAGCAGTTGCCAGAGATATTATCATCTATGTGAGTGAGCAAGCAGCTGTCCGATTAACGCTTTTTCCTCAACATCAAATAACCGTCACAGAAACTAAACTTATATAAAACTGCAAAATTTACTGTGGGGGCCTGCTGCATGCAGCAAACCTGCAGTTGCAGTATGTAACATTTCAAATAAGGGGGTCTGCTCAATGTGGTTGCACCAACTGTCATGACAGTCTGTACACAGAGGGATTTGCTATACTCTCTTTATCTACCTTTTGCAGACGCACCACTTCCTATTCTTTCTGCAGGGAGAAAAGGCACAAGTGTTGCACCCGTGCAATCATTTTCTCTCAACACATCCACCATCCATCTTATCTACATGATCGGAGTTATTGATTTAGTTACTATATAACCACTGGACAATGATTTATGCCTTGTTGATCGCATAGAGCGGACTGCTGATAGGCGCTGTATCCATGACCTTCATGAATCGCAGTGAGCCCTGCAGATCTCGGCATAGGTAAACACACACCCACATGAGCATGCAGTGTGCAGAGCAAACCTACTACCTACTATACATTCAGTCCTATAAATAACATGCAGGCTATCTGTAAATGTGGTTCCTGCTCTGGAGACAGAGGAAGAGAAAGGAGAAAATGATCAGAGGGAATCAAGTGTGAACCTATGGAGGAAGAGGCAGAAATGTGCTCAGCAGCTACAGGAAACTGGTGTTGCTCTATGGGTAGTCTATTTGTAGATATAAATGAACATGTAAGAGATTCTTTTTAAACAAAAAGAATGTAGAAAACACTGAGAAGTGGTGAAGTGAAGAAAAACTTGTTATTACAAACTCAGAATAGTGTTTGAATTCGCTGCACTGTGGTATCAGATTATCATTGTGCGGCAAAATACAAGTCAGTGTTAAGACTAAACACATGAAATAAAACTTTTATTGGAAGTTTCTGAAAAACAAATGGTTAGAATAACTTGATCAAAATTATTTGTTTAAATCTTGTTTCATAAGGTTTACTATTGTAAATTAAATGTATTAAAAAAGGTAAAACAATGTAATCTACTTAAATTAAACAATTTACTTTTAATCTATAAATGAGCTTCATCTTTCATATTCAGCAATGGTGTGATTGAAGATGTGCTTTTAAGGTTAATTTTCAAAACCGCTTTAAATGATTTCTAAAGATATTAACTGAATCAAAAAAAAGCTCAAGAAAACATAATAATGTCAATGATGTTTCAAAACGCTCAAATCTTTTATCAGGTGATCGACATTTTCTCTCTTACACTGATTGTGTTAAAAAATATAAATATCAATTTTGTGCTATTTTAAAATGACCTTTTCGAAAACAAACATTTTTATATCATTTTCGTTAGTTTGTTTTTTTAGATTAGATTTCTGACCAAACTTTAGTTGAACATCTAAAACTATTTTGTCTGAGAGATAAAGTTTATACATAAATACTATCAGAAAAGGCACCTTTAACTGAACTGAAAAGAATAAGTTAAAATTATTTATTGTCATTGCTGCTGTGTGACTAAGATTTTGGAACTAAAAAGGTTTATGAGATAAAGTTTAATATAATAATGAGAACACAGCAATAACATTTTTAAATCTTTTAACTTGAAAACAGGCACATGTTTTGTCTGATTTCATTTTTTCCAAATTAATTTGTATGATTGGATTTTTTCATACAATTATTCTTTAGAATATAACCATGTATCTTAGGTAATATTTGACAGTAGAGTAGTTTATAAATTGTGTCAAAATTAAAAACAAAGATATCACAAAGAATCAATTAAAACGATGACAGGGAACAAATTTTCCTTCCATTTAAAGAAAATTAAACTTGCATAAAATCTTTTTTTTTTATTTGATTATTCACTTATACAAAGAGCTTTAATATCTGACTATTTCATTTTACACATTTTAACAACTCCACAATGTAAAGGAAGAAAAAATCTGATATGTTGAAATACACAACACAAGTAAGTGTCCAAAAAAATAATGAATTCTGCTCATTCTCTGAAATCTTTCTCTCCTTGCACTAAGTGAGACTACAGCCAAGGCCACTGCACCTCTTGTCCATCGCTGATGGACAACTCATTTGTTTTTGTGCATTCAGGTATTGGATTTGGCTTTGAGGAAAAGGACATGGATCAGGGAATGAAAATGAGTGAAAGACAATTTTCAAGAGGAGGGGATGAGGAGGTGAGTCACAAACTGAGCTTGTAGCTTCATGCATCCAATAAGAGTCAACCTCAAGGGTCTGAGCTGCAAAGATAATGATTCAATGCAACAATCAATTCTTCATTAACCAAAACCGCTCGAAACACACACGTGTCTTTCTGCTTCTTTTTATGTACAACAACAAAACAAAAGAACCTAAAGCTCTTTTAACATTCAAATTAAAGCACCAGTTGATTTTATGATCATCTTCATTAGACCATCCCAGTGACTCTACAGCCTTCCTGCAGTGTAATTTGGTAAAAAAGCAAATAAAAAAATGCACCCATCCCCCCACACAACACAACATATTCAGAATAATGATGAATAATCATAGACTGGGAGAATGTGTGGCGCATGAACCCTTCCTCTTCCTCTCCTGTCCTCAGTCCAAAGGCGGCTTGTCTCTCCAGGTCAAAGTTGAGTGGTTTGTCTCAGCACCCTACCCCCTCTCCAACTCCCTCAATGCCCACAATGCACCAGTGAGGAAACCACACAACCTCTTTTGTTCTGCAGAAATGCAGGAAAACACACACACACATGCACAGATCTCCTCCATATAGGACGTGGTAGCACACTCATGCCTTCATGTCTCCGCTTTATTTCTGCAGCACAAGCTCACAGCAGCTCAGTTTCCTCAATTATGTAATAAAAGGCAGCATGTGTATTTACGTGTGTGTGTAAGAGAGAGAGAGAGAGAGAGAGAGAGAGAGACAGCGCCTCTGAGCTGTTGTATGCATATGTCAATGTGTGTGAAAAAAAAAAATCACAAATCAGAACCTGCAACCCGAGTCCCCTCCTCTCGAGTGACCTGGCGGGTGTTCTGACCCGTTTCAGTTTACACACAGAGGTCAGGAAAGGGCATGGCTGGGGAGAGGGAACGTCAGAGAGAGCGAGAGTGAGAGAGAGGCAGAAAGAGGGAGAGAAAGAGAGAGGGAGAACACAAAATGGAGGAGTGGCCTGGAGCATGGGGTGCTAGATTGGGTAGGTGGTGGGGGGGTTGGTGGAGGGGGTTCATGGAAATGCCTCAAGCGCATTCTGTTCAGCTCCAATGGAGGAGCAACTCCTGATCAGTGGCTGGACTTCAGGGGAACCCAGGCACAAAAAAAACCCATTTGATCAGGAGCCCCACAGGTCAGCAGAAGAAATCTGAGGGTTAGGGGTGTCATTCTCCCACTACTACCGCCCCCCCTACCACCCAGCCCAACCAGAGGACCACACCAGCCCTTTGCACTTTACCGCTGAGCTACCGGCTACTGTCACATCCTAAAAACTGATCAAACCAAAATGGATATCTGCAGACTCTAAAATGGCCCGATTATGCTCACAAGCTTCCCTATATGTAATAAATATCTTCCTATAGCCTTACGTGTGCGGCTGTACGTGTCTGTGTGTGTGTAGGAAGGAGCCAGCAATCAATATGTACTCCGACATCCTGGATAGAAATAGCCTTCCTTTTCATTGGCCAGGCCCTCGTCATCACCAGGACCAGCAATCAATACAGGAAGCTGTAACGAGAGGGGATGGGGAAGTTGAGAGCGGAGAACCTGCCGCTTTCCACCAGCCTTTCACTCTGTGGTGACCATCAGCTACTGAATGGCTTATTATAGGATGTTTTAAATCAGAGGTGGCCCATTCGGAGCCATGTGATGGATCGCTCTCACATTGAGACGAAAAGGGGGTGTATAAGGGTGAGCGTGAGGGAGATGGCGGTCACCATGTGGTGTGGTGCCATTAAATAGCTTTTTACACACAGGAAATGCTAAGTGGACAAAGCTGGGCCAGATCAGCTCAGATGGACATAACCCGACAGGATACATATAAAGAGGAAAAGGAAGAAGAAAGCTGGATGAAAGAGGAAGCGAGAAAGAGAGAGAGAGAGAGAGAAAAAAAAAAAAAAAAACGCTCCAAAACATGCTGGTGGAAACCACCAACAGCGCTGCTCTTATGACGTTGACACCCCCCCAACCCTCCTCAACACGTTGTCATTAGTGGCCCTGACCCTTGAACCCTGCCCAACCCCCATCAAACACTTAAAAGCCTTCATGTTTCCCCTGCCTCAAATTAACAACATCCAACACCCCTGATTATGACAGGGGCAAATATTTGATCCAGGATAGGAAGCACTAGATCATCTTGCTACATTTATCAGCAAGAGACGGGAAATGAAGCCCGCTGAGGTGACTGTTAATAAAACACGCAAGCCTCCTAATAACTGAACCCACTCTGAACACAAAGCACCGCTGGACGGCACGTAGCTTTCCACACAAGACTCAGGGTTGACCGTTGGAAGACAAGACACCAAAACGGACAATATATATAAAAACGGACAGAAAATAATTATCACTTGAACCCATTTTGAATTCAAGTGAGGGTTATCTAAGTTTTAAAATGATACATTCAAATACCATCAGGACAAAAGAAAACTCTTCAAATATGATATTATTTTAAAAACTTATTTATTGTTAAGACTTCTTTTAAAATTGTGTTTTTCCCCTGTTTAGTGGGTTGACTAACTAAAATTAATTTTTTGTTATTTTTCAGACAAACATGAGATTTAATGCTTTTTTTTTTGGCTTTTGGCAGTCTTTGGATTGTTTATCACAGGCTGTGGGAAGTTACTTGCCGTTTTTCAGTGTTTTCTGATATGTTGGACAAAAAAATGTAGAACAAAATAATGTACAGATTAATGGATAACAAGAATAATCAGCTCTGTTAAAACTGTCAGCATGCAAAAATTCACAAAGGTGCAAAAAAAATAGCCTCTTATTTAACAATGAAGGTTTTGTTGTTGAAGTGCTTCAGTATGTTTTTTTTTTTTTTTTATTAAATCCAATCGTATAAATGTCAGATGCAGAGGTGCAAAAAAAAAAAAAAAAGAAAAAGAAAAAGAAAAGAGAAACGAACAATCAGCTTTTAGCCTCCTGAGCGGCGGAACTGGACTCAGTTTGTTTTTCAGGTGAACTGCGACTTGTTTTTAGCCCTGCTCTGCTCTCTACTCTGCCACCTTCCCATTTACCAATCACTCCGCTGTATGTGGCGAGTTCCTCAAAAGGAAGTCACGTGACTGCTCTTTCTTCCTCTCTTGCCTTTTTTGATGTGTAGAAGGTTGATGGAGGAGGGGGAGGAGGGGGAGGAGGTGGGGGGTGGGGTGGGCGGGGGGATAGTGTGGCTGCAGGAGAGACAAAGCCTGATACTGGCTATCTGGAGGCAGAGATGGGTGGGGCCTGCATGCCAAACGGTGACACGGACCAGAGGTTAATCTCACTAGGGGCCCACTTTAACCTCGCTACACAAAACACACACTCTCCCTCGTGCACTCACGCACACACTCAGGAACCTAAAAACTTCTTACAATGGTTCACATGTAGACATCAACAACCTGGCGGTGAAGAGTGGAAAGTAAGAACCACACACAGACACATGTGCGCACATGCATCTCTTATAGGGGCTCCATAAATTGAACACACACTCAAGAGAATAACAGCAGCACCAAACTGTTCAACATTTCAAACTGATTACCGACAAAGGGCAAGCAGCCCCCCACCTCACCGCCACACACCCCTTCACCCCACCCAACTCTCCTGCCTTTTTGTCTTTAAAGAAATTCCTCTTTTTAAAGAATGCCCGAGGAGAGAGCACCCCCGCACCCTCCCCACACTACCACGTCTCAGCACGGACTCACATACATGCACACTTAAAACACAGAAAAACACTCGGCGCAGGTAGAGAAGTGGTTGACAAACAAAGATAATGAAATGGCTTGTGTGAAGCTTAATTACTCCCTCACTTCTGCACACACACGCACACACATACACACACAGACACTTCATTCTACTCACAAACACACACACACACACACACATCTACCTTCCAAAAAGGAAGTGATCAGATAGGAGCCCTGATGAAGAGGCCTCCCAGGAAGAGAACTCGTGGTCGTGGACCCTCTCACTGACTCTCTCTCACACACACCCTC
Source organism: Remorina albescens (assembly GCA_034769265.1). NCBI lineage: Eukaryota > Metazoa > Chordata > Actinopteri > Carangiformes > Echeneidae > Remorina > Remorina albescens. The sequence goes on from CM068483.1 coordinate 14,954,687, forward strand.
CCTCTCTCTCTCTTACCTCCTGCTCTTCCACTAATTCGTCTTTTTCCACTCTCTTGCTCATGTTTTCCTCCCGAGCTACCTCTACCACACATCCCCCACCCCCCCAACCGTTCACCCACACTTATTTTTCCCACATCCCTCCTCCTCTTCTTCCTCCTCCTCCTGTCTCCCCCTCTTTCTCCTGTCCTCATGCTCCCTTTTCCCCCTCCCTCATTCCCTCTCTCTCTCTCTCTGTTCATATACAGTCAATATTATATAGGAGCAAACCTACAATCGGATTTAAAAACACACACACACACACACACACACACACACAAACTGACTCCTCAAGTTGTGTCATAAATGCCAAAAATATTATGCGACCTTGTGTCAATCCAAACTCTGTTGTCACAGTTTGTAAAATAAAAGCCTGCTAATGTAGCTCTGCTTGTTAGCTTGCCACTGATTAGAAATGTTGCCTTCACCGCAATCAGCTATATGCACATCTGCAATGATTACTCAATAAACCAATAAATTAATCAATGAAATGATATATCAGAACCTACTACTACAGATAGTTTTCATTTCCTAGTGGGAGCTTCTTCAATTTGAGGATTAGATGTTTTTCCTTTGTTGTGTGAAGAGCTATGAGACGTATAATATAGAAATGAATATACATTACTAAAGCACAAAAAAACAAAACAATTATAAAACAAATCAATACCAAAAAAATATATATAATTATTAGCTGCACCTCTGTTTATTTGTTTGACAGAGATATCCTATCACACGCTTTACAAAATAAGCCCAAATCTGAACATTTCATAAATATAAACATTATCAATATGTTTGAGCTGCCAGCAGAGACACAGAGACCGAGGAACAGTCAGACAAAAGGAGTAGTGGCGTAATGAGAGTGTATAGATGAATGCAAATGCTCACAAAGGAACGGGGTGTTTTGTATTCAATATGGTGATGTTGCTGATAATGCATACTGTGTGCTCTTTGTGCTAAATGACACTTGTATTATTGTAAACACATAGCTGGAAACACTGGGGGTGAGAAATACACCAATGTAAACATATGATTCACTGAAGCAAGAAAATCTTTTTCATTGCAAAGTCTTTTTTTTTTTTTAAGTGTTCAGAAATTGAACAGGGTGCATTTGAGAAAATGTGCATCCATAGCAGAAACCGGCTGTTACCGACTGCTGCCTTTTTTTAAAATATATATCTGCACGTTTATTAATGGAATACTTTAACTGAGCTTAACAAACCCCATTGTGCATTTGAAAACTATCCCCATAAAAACATACATGGCAGCAGCTTGTCCTGCACTGCGGGCAACAAAATGCTGAGACAGATAAGTGTTTATTTGACTTCTGCTCATCTTAAGGCTGTTTCCCTCACCAGACCTTCCTTCCCTCTCTGAAAACATCTCTGGCCAGCAGGGAGTGTGTATCGATAGAGATGCAGTTCATTCAGTCAATACAGCAGCTATATGAAAGTATCAATCAAAAAACAATCACACAACGCTGCAATGCACTCTGCACTTTTCTGAGCATCTGCTTGTTTGCAGCAGTGCCTGCATATCAAAAACAGTGCACGCATGCATATCTAGTCTGACGTAAAATTAAACACTCGTTATTCCGTACAACATATTGATACACATCCGTGCTATTCAACTTCATTTAACCTAAACGTGGATGTTTTATCGCTGCAGAATTTCATATAATCCACATCTGACAGCTTCATATTAGCACCAGAATAACTGAACAATAATAAATAAACAATTTCAGCACTGCTGAGATTAACATTCATAATGATGAAACATCCATTATCACAATTTAATTAGATGTAGATTTTTTTCTATTTCAACTGAAAAAAAAAGTGCAGGCAATGGATGCAAAACCAAAGGAAAACTTTGCACAGCAGCATTACAGACTGAGATTCATCACTGCAAACTGTCCCAGTGGTGTAAAACACAGAAGATGTACACACAAACAAATAGGTTGCGAAATCTCAGTGGTGCACTATTGGCTTAAAAACAAAACCATCAAAGTTCGCCAAGTTCCACAGAAATGGGTTGATGGGGAAATAAATACAAGTCCCATGTGAAGACATAATTTGTCTCACTCAATTTTTATAGCTTGCCTGATAATGATTAGTGTTTTTTTTTTTTTTTTCATATACAGATACACAGCTACATCACTGCTGACATCTGACCTCTGGTACATCTCTGCACACACCCCCACTGCCCACCCCCCCTCCCATGGTCCCACAAGTTCAGCAAAAGAACCTGGGAGCCCTTAATAAAGACACCTCCAGGAGAGAATGTCACATGAAATGGGGAAAATGCCTCTCCTCATCCTCTGCCTTTCCTTCCCAAGTTTGTTAAAGCCAGTTTATGGGACTGTAAAAAATGGGAGCGATTTAACAGGATGGGGGGGTTGAATTAAGGCAGGACCCCTCTGCTCCTTGTTTGTTGTAGAATAAGTCAAAAACAAGGCCTCTGACATGAACTCTGCAATTAATCAGCATTACATGAGGTGGAAGAGCAGAGTGGAAATATGGAAAAGGGAGGTGGACATCAACTAAACAGCAACACCCCCCCCCCCCCGACATGTGGGATGTGTGTGCTGCATATGAGGGGCAGGCTCTGCTGCTGTCCATTAAGGCCAAGTATGAAACTAACCATGTCACAGCCACACGACATTTCTTCCCTTCCCCTTCACCATGCAGGGGAAACAAGGCAACAACAACAAAAAAAAAGGGGGTGGGGGCAGTTGCTGGGGCTTACAGAGGAAACAAAGTTTTGTTTTGTTTTTTTCAAACCCATGGACAACATCATGTGATTAAACTGTAGCAGGGTAATGGTAGGAGCTGCAATGTAACCAGTGTAACCAGCAACTTGTGCTGCAAGGTGTGTGTATTATATATATATATATATATATATATATATATATATAAAACAAGGGACACATGGGCCGAAAAAAGAATTTGAAATAGCAGTGAATTTGTTGGAAAAGAAATAAAACTAACTTGCACATTTTAGAAAATTCAGATGAGGCCTATGTGCACAACATCACAAAAAAACAGGCTGTAAACACTCTTGTGGATTGTGTGTGTGTGTTATCCCCCTAAACTTACTTGGTGGACGAAAACATCCAGAGGGGGGTCGACAGGGCTCCCTTCGCTGCTGGTCATTGAGATAAATCCAAAGCCCATCCGGACGTTGAACCATTTGCAGAAGCCCGATCCCGACAGGACCTGAGGTCGAGTCCGGTCCTCCTGCTCCGTGGACTTGGCGGGGTCTTCTCCGCCACCTTTACCCGGCCCTCCTGAAACAAGTGAGGAGGAGGGGGGGTCAAACCAGAGACAAGTTAGGGCTTTTTTTTTTTTAATAGAGACACGACGACAGGACGGCTACTTCCTACCGCACATGCCGGTTTGTATTTAATGGGGCTGCTGCCTCTCTGAGCAGCGTGGGGGGGAATCCCCCTCCACTGAGAAAAAACCAGCTATGTGAAGTTCAGGGTTGGTAGAAATTTCCTATACTACTACTTTTTTCACCGCCACTGTGAGCGATCAGGGGGCGCACGATGCTCTGTGATCGGGTGTGCATCAAGGCAAACACCCCCCACACTCCTTCCGACACACACACACACACACACTTTCACCACTAACACACACACCAAAAAAAGTTGTTACTCCATGACAGATGATCGCCTCCGGGTCGTGCACAGGCATGCTCGCTCGGTAAAACTTGTGGAGGATTTCTGTCGTGCACCTATAGCCTTTCTGCCACAGTACAGTTTGTAGGGACCCCCACCCCGAAAAAAAAAAAAAAACAACAACAAAAAACAAGGGGAGGGTTAGGTGGTGTGTGTGGAGGGGGGGCAGGTGTACACATGGTCCCTCGAGCTGTTACTAGGACGAGCAAGTCACTCCAACAATGCGCTCACATTCATGCGGCGGAACACGGTTTCACACGGTGCCCGGGGGTGGGGGGGTTCTTTTATAAAAAAACAAAACAAAAAAAAGGTTTGCTACAATAATCACGTTGCACCTTGCCCCCCACCCCCCTCCTTTCCTCACCCGCCGCCATAAAGACACACACACACACTACCACCCTCCTCGCTCCTTCTCCCTCGCACACGCCGGGAAGGAGAGGAGAGGAGGGGGTCGTGGGGTGGGGGGGGGGGGAAACGGGAGGAAACAATAATAATAGTAATTGCAGAATAACCTTCGGCCATGTTTCCCCGCGGACCCTCTGTGCCCAAGTTGCGATACAGAAGCTTCCTCTGCGAAAACGGGCTGCGGTCGTCACCATTAATCCGACATCCTCGATCCCATCGGTCACCAGTTTAGCTCGCATGGTACGGCGTGCTTTCTGCCTTTTGATATTTTTGTCATGTCTCTCTTCTTCCCTTCAATCCCTCTCCTCACTCTCGCCACCTCTGTACTGCTCTCTCCCTCTCTGTCTCCCTCTCTCTCTCTCTCTCTCTCCTTCCCTCGCTCTCTCTCCTTCGCTCTCATTCGCTCTCGTGCTGGCTGTGCCCGTTCCCGTAGTGAGAACACGTGACTTTGTCAATTACATGCTTTCTTGCTGCTAATTTCTGCCCCTGTGTATTCCAAATGGGAGGGGTGGGGGGCAAAAAACAGCAACAACTAAAACAACAACAACAACAACAAGGAATCGGACTCGCAACCACCGGCAACACGCAGATACACACATACACCATCAGATGGGGTGTTTAGTGTCGCGATGGGTGCGACTCTACCGTACAGAGCAGAGAGGACAGCGTGCAGCCTGTGTTGTGTTTTGGTGGGAGTCAGTAGTGGACCATCTGAGGCTGCTGCAAATTCAGATTAAACATGATCCTAAACAGAAAAAACACAATATAACGAGTTTAAAGATGAAGATGAACATGTGGATGAACATTGACTGACCCCCTCCCACCGCCTCCTCTTCCTCCTCCTCCTCCTCCTTTGGATGGATAGATCTATATGGCTGCAGCTTTACACAACAAAGGCTACAGTAGCACAGCCATAGTGTTTTGGCTTCTGTACAACTACATTAAATGTGTAAATTGTGATAAAAGCCCATTTTAAACCAGTTAGTTTCCAGCACGCATACTTTTGTGTGGAAAAACAAAATAAAAGACAGCTGCAGTGGACATGTAATAATATATAACATGGGAAAGAATTTAGTCTTCTGATGGAACAACAAAGATCAGATGTTATTTGGGGTTTTTTAAGAGTTATTCTCCTGTAAATGTCTAACCATCCTTTACACATATAACAAAATAAAACCCTTCAGGATTATAATTTTAATTTACCCTATCCAACACAAAGTAGACTCACAATGCAAATAAAACATAGAGTCACAACAAGCTTTGTCTGTCTTCTCTTACCCCAGAGTAACACCTAACTGCAGGCTTCTGCTCTTTAAAGTTCAATTTCCTGTTGGCTGAACTTGTTAAAGAAATACAACAACCAACTCTGCTGGGACAACCTAAAACCTGCCTTCACCTTGAAGACAACACAACATAAAGTTCAACTGATCATCACACTTGGCTCCCTCTGTGCATGGACATGTTGTTTCTGAGCTCATGTTCCTAACATACAACCAGTTACCTCCCAGCATCATAGTGGGCACAAGAGGAGAGCTGAACTCACGGCTTAGGAATGTGACTGGAAAACCCAGAAAAACAAACCTGGAAGCTGATGTGCTTGGCCCCGCGATCCTCACTTGTCATTGGGAGATCAATCCCAGTATTTGTGGGGTTTGTTTGTTTGTTTTGTTTTTACAATACTCACAAGACCAAATGAAATAGACAGAGCCCCCACAGGAAGGAAAACATCAGCTCACAATTAAACAATCAAGGAAATAAAGAATAAAATACTTTCTAGTTTAGATAAAAAGGACAAAAAAAAGTTTTTTACTTCAACAAATCTTCCCCTCCATATATATAAGTTTTGTCAGTGTCATACTGATGACTTTACAGATACTTTTAGGTTGAAAATTTACAATAAAAGTACTTCATGAAATACAAAAAAAAATGTGTGTTTTTCACTGAAGTGTGTTGCACAGGTAGGTCTAAACCCCACTGCAGCTCTTACTGCTCATTCAGGTCTGTATGTGATGTGGACCCTCATGTACAAACACTCCAGAGGGGGATAGCTCTAACCACAAGCTGCAGTTACTCAAGACCACACAGCAGATCGATAACAACACGCCCTGAAAAATAGTACGTTCATTGAGAAATTTCCAATCTTATCTCACATCTACCCCAGTGGGGACATTTCTCAAAGGGGTTATTCCCGGGTATGAGGAGAAAGGAAAAACACGTTGGAGGAATGAAACAACAACACGCTCATCTCCACCCACCGGGGCTGCAGAGCCCACCCTCCGGAATTCACAAGCTTTACCCCTACCCCCAATCCATCCATCCCAGCCCCCGCACAAAAAAGGCCTGTTTTTGAAGATGCTTGTAGACGAGGCCTCCACAGTGGACTTTGAATTACTGTTTAGGTCATTGGGTTGGATACCAGTGTCAGATGTTATCCACTCACTCATATTCTGACAGGACCTTTCTGATTAGGACAAGTCAGTGGAAATCACCGCTCTGCAGCTCACTGACGTGTGCAAGTTCACGACAAGGAATAATGTAGATATGGGTGACTTTGGATGTGCCTGTTTGTCACAGGAAACAGCTGAAACACCAAACCAGAGATTAGAGATTTGAAGAAAGCTAAACTCAATAAGGAGCCTTTTCTTTATTTTTTCAAGTCTGTAAAAAAAAGATTCATTTGTGAACTGCAAAGAAAACATCTTAGACATGTGAAACTTGTAAAGGATACCGCTTTAAAAAACGTATTTTATCCCCAGATACTTTTTTCCCTACTCTTTGGTTGTGGAGGAATGAGCAGAATGAAAAAGATCAACTTTTTTTGCAGAGATTTCCTGAAAGAAAAATAATTATTTTACATGGTTTTTCTGTGAAGCAACATCAGCCAGATGTTACACTTAAGTTGTGATTTTTTTTCCCCTGAAGTTAAAAGATAAGAATGTTTTATTAAACCTGTTTCAACCTCCCACCAAACCTTTTTTCCAAGACAATCTGATCATCACACAATAAAAAAAAAAAAAGAAGCAATTTTACATACAAAGTTTATTTCATAAAGTATGAATTGAAATGTTTTTCAGGTGGAACTGAAAGTACAACACCATGTCTTTATATTAGTTTTATATCCAGCATTTGTCAGCTGTTTATTTTACCATCATATGCTACTTGACAGGATTTGAAACTTGTTTTGACTGTTTAGCAAGTCAGAAATTCATACCGTAAAAACACAGCTCAGATGTAACTTGGGAAATAGTTGGTAAATTCTCATTAGTAGCCAAAATTTTGGTTCTACATATTTATTTCTATATTTTCTGTTAACTTCTTTCTATTTCTAAGTCATCTAGATTTCCTAGTTATTCATTGCTGCTGTAACGTGCTAATTTTCCCAATGAGGGACTAATAAAGGATTATCTTATTTTATCTTATATTTGAAATCTAAATCTGAATTCATCAGTCGTTCTTCTTATAATCAACACTAACTAGAAACATCACACACATTTCATACATTTCAACCTCCAAAACGCTTTATGCTAGAGGACAAGACAGTTTTCAATCATGTTTTAATTTAAGATGTATGTTTTTTTCTACATTTGTGATTAATATAATCACATTAAGTTAACAAACAGCCATGAAACTAATATTAGTCACTATGATTTTTATTTTTTTTTTACTTCTTTGTGTACAATTATTTTTCTTTAAACCCACTTTCACACATCCATCCTTTTTATCTCCTCACATGCAGGAGAGTAAGATTATTTCTAACCAATTTTAACTTCAGATCAACCTTTTTTCCCGACTTCTGCTTTTTTTAGTACATTGAACAGAAACAGCAGGTGTTTATAATATTTTACAAAAGTTAATGTGCTTTCGATTTGTTGCAGAATAAGGTTGTATCAATTTCGTTTTAACTTCAAACCATCAAATGTTTTTGTTTTGGTTTTTTTGTTTCTTTTTTTCTTCTTTGTTTTTAATGAGTCCATTGGAAAAAAAAATAGAGATCTTTCTTATGGAGTTTTGCATGTCATATTTGTATCGATTCACTGTCTCATTTTCCACCCAAATTATCATAGAATCATTTAAATCACTTCAGCCTGGCCAACTTTAATAATGACAGCATGTAAATACAAATTGTGGTAAAAAGTTTTGCTCCTCTGTTACATCTGGTATCAAAATTCTTCCTATATGAAAACTCCACTCATAATTAATGAAATCTCAGACACTTGTGAGTAGAAGGAGATATTTGCTGTGAGAACAGCTGTAAAAGTGAAGTAAGGCTAAAAGAACATTCATCACTGTTAGGCCTTTGTGAAATTTAGACTCACAATGCGGATGATTTCCTTTGGTTTGGATTATTAGAAACATCTGAATAGATTTCCAAGATACCGCCTATCGCGATACATAATCAAAGAAAGAGATCATATTCTTCACGTATTTCCACTGTTGCCACATCCACCATCAAATATGTGTTTGCCTGATTAGGTGATCTTATAATACATTTTCCAGGAATAACAGTCATTGATCTCTTGAAACTATGGTGTGTAACAAACATCCAGTGGAAATGATAGATGATATTTATCTCTCTGACTGACGGATCTGATGTATCTTTATAGGACTGATTTTAAGACCTGCAAATCAAATTTGCATAGTCTTTCTCTCTGCACTGCTGCAAACCAAATGCAGTCTGATCTGCAGGCAAAAGAAATTCCTGATCATTTAACCTCACTGCTATATGCAGATTCCTGAGCTGTTTGAATACCAACTTTTCTGAGCAGACTTTGGACTCCCTCACCCCAGCTAACCCCACCCAACCCCCACCTCTCACCCTGCAGGCTCCCAGAGGAAATTTGCCCTTACCCTGCGTTGCTGTCAATGCAGTTCAAAGGGTTCATTGAGTTCGTCTTTCTCTTTTCTCCTTTCTTTCTTTCTTTCTTTTTTTTGGGGGGGGGGGGGTATTATTTGTCGTTTACTTCATGAATTCCAGCCACCAATCCTTCACTTTTTATATCCTCCAAAAGGAAGAGTAAACTGTGTGGACAAAGAAGGACATCTCCTCTCTCAGTCATGTTTTCAGTCAGCATGAACATATTCAATATTTCACAAGCAGGAAGCTGATCATTTCCCCAATAATTAAATATATTTTTTAATATAACTACAGCTCACCTTTACTGCAGAGTCTGAATTCACATTCTTCCAGATTTCTACAAAGAAAAAAAGTCTATGTTTTTTATACATTATATTCAACTTCTTCCTTTGACATATCCACAGATTTCGTTCAAAAATATTTTCAATCAACGAAAATAAAATTGCGCAAGTGTCACAAAAGCTCACACGTGGCATGTTCTCTATGCATGACCACAAACAGCAATACACAAAACTTGCAGGGGCATTTTTTTTTTGTAATGTGTCACTTCAAGTCCCAAAAAAAGAATAAAATGATTCCTAAAAAAAACTCATTTACAATCAGTCTGGGGCGATAAATGTTTTTCTCTATTTTTGATACTTTTCAGACTTTTGTTTTAAACCTGCTTCTCAATCTAATCAGATGAATATTCACACTTCATGTTTAGATGATGTTGCCCACCTCCAAAGCTCAACAATAATTATTCTGTCCTGTTAAACAACGTGCAACCTGCGCTGTTTTCCAACCCGACAATCTGGCCCATCAGAAGTAAACAGAGTAGAAAAATCTGAATGAAATATCGGTGACGTCAGAGAGGGAGGGGGGGCAAAAATCCGCGTCGGAGATTTGTCGGAGAATGTTTGTGTTATTCTGCAGGTCAGTATGTCTCCATCTGATTCTCTTTAGCTCCATTTAACCTTCTCAAAGTTTCCCACCATTTGTTGATCGAAATGTGCACAAGCTTCTTCACATGAATATTCATTTTCTATTCCTTCAAATAAAAATACAAAAATACAAAAGTCCTGAGTGGTGACATCAATTCCGCAGGATCTTGATACCATTTGTTCTGTAGTTAGTTTGAATTTCTCGCCCATTTGTTATTTCCTAATGATGATTTAAAAATGGAGCTGTGATATATTTTTCCATGTGCCATTTTCCGATTAATTTATGAGCTTCACTTTGAATCTTTAACTTCCATATTGTATGTGTTTCACACAAAAAGCCGATCAATCACTTTGTCGTCCTGTGGAAGGAGGCGGTCATTTAAGGTCAGGGAGAAGCTCCTATTAGGTCAGATCTCTGCAACTAAATGTCGCATTCAGTGTCATCCTATTTGAATAACCCCTCCACTGCCAACAAAGAGAAAAACAAAAGGTGTAAAGAAAAGAAATAAAGAAAGCGACTCACCTGTTGGAGAGGGAGCGGACATCCTCCCCTTTTCTCCGGGACTGACTGAGATGGCCACAGGCAGAGGAGACCTTTCTCACGCCCGCCCCCCACCCACCCACCCTCCCTCCCTCAGATGGAGCCAATGTGGAGGAAGGAAGGTAGAGTTCAGCCTGCCGACCGTCCAGTTTGAATTACATGTCTGGGGCTGACTTTAACTTGCATGGAAGCCAAGTGACCGACTGGAATCAAAGAGATTTTCCATGGATGAATATTTTATAGTGACACTGTAACATAAGCTCCAGCTGCACAGGAGTGAGGCTGCAGGCAGATTTGTTTTGAATGTCTCACGGTGAACCATCAGATTGGAGAAAAAAAAACAAAACAAATCCAAACACACTTAATTATCCTAAAGCGTCTCACGCATTTTTTTTTTTTACATATATGTTATTGGAGGCTTTTAAAATTGAATTATTGGAGCCATTTTAGCGGCAAAAGAAGCAGATTTTACAAGCTGTTAAATATCCAAGGTAAGGATGAGTTAGTGGAAAATTCAAACCAAGTCTTATCTTTGCTCCTCAGACCATGTGGCCTCCACAGTCTCCCCCATCATGCTTCCAGCCTCCCCCACCACTCTGTCTCTCCTGTTGATAAAGATCCATACCTCACATCCCCCACACAGAGCCTCTACCATCTACTCAAAACCTGTCGTTAACTGCAAGCCTACAACACACACACACACAATCATATCTGCTCACACAGTAATAACACAAAAAGCCCTCATTCTGTTCATTCATATTAATATTAAACTATAAATGTTTTTCTCCTGCAATTCCCAAACCTCCCCAACTGACCTGACATCTGCTCCTCACTCACTCTCCCTTGTTGCTCTGATTAAGTAGTACAAGTGAGCTGGCCCCAGATCTGTGATTGGAAGCTGACAGGACAAAACAAACTGGGGAGGGAAGGGGTGGGGGGTTGGGGAATAAATAGCGCCATCCCTTGGCTCACTACACTACCGCTAATCACTGCATCCAACAACTCTGCATCCCTCCCTGACGGGGTGGAGGAAAAAACAGAAAAGGTTCTCCATGAGCCCTTGATGGTTTGTCCTCTCAACTGGCATCAAGATGTTTAAAAAAACATCTTGTTACAGCAGCAGAAGGAAATCATTACCAAGGAAAGAGAAAGAGACAGATAAAGAGAAAGAGAGAGAGAGAGAGAGAGAGCAGTAGACAGACAAATATCCGGTAAAATTTTAAAAGTCTAAAAAGTTAAATTAGTATCCTCTTCACAAAACAGACATATAATATTTTTTCCATAAAAAATACACGAAATTCATATTAAAAAAAATCAATGATTTGATTTAAACACTTAGGCAAAGGCCCACTGAATAGAGATTTGAGCCAATACAGTTGTCTACTCAGTTCTCAGTCATTCATACTGAGTATGTGAAAGATTTGTAAATGTTCCCAAGATAACAATAAAAAAAAACTTTTTTGTCAAAGATCGCAGACTCTAAAGGGGCAGAAACGAAAACAGGTAAATGAAATCGTGAATATTTCAGCAAATGTATAACATGTGCAATGAGAAAAGAATCAGAAACACGCTTCCGCCGAGCGATATAGTCCCTCTGCTGGGTTTTGAGCAGCGATTTCCGGTTGGCGTATGAATATTTCGATGTGGTCACAGGTGTGTGCTCATTGGATATTTTAGACCCTCTTCAAATATGTGAGCCAATCAGAAATTAGGAGCCGTGCCAACAGTTTTACGGTACTGTTCAGGACATCATGAGGTGAGAATATTTGTGTGTTGATACTGACTGACCCCCCCCCCCCCCCATCCCCCATTCAGATGCTCTCATGTTTGAACCTGCAGATTAAATAGAGGAGTTTTAAATGTAGAAAATAGAGCCAGCTGGTTTTTGTCATGATGCTCCAGAGGAGAGGAGATGTTACACACTCTCCAGCCCGCAGTGTCTCACCCGCCCGCCGCCGGGCTGCCCCGGGCTGCCAAGCGCCACCTGGTGGTTCACTGCGCCCTCTCACGTGCGCGCGCGTACGTGCACGCACATATAAACAGAAAGTGCTTATGTATAAGAAGATTACAGAAAAATGCGTTTGGTTTTTTTTTTAATCCAAGGAAGTAATTAGCATACACAGGTTTATGAAAAGCGTCACCTTTTGTTAACAAATCCTATCAACTCTAATTAATTTTGCTTTTGTATTATTCATGAAGCCTGTTGGCTGGGAAATCATTTTTAGTACATGTCAAATAAATTTGCTTGTGTTTTTGTGTGAAAAACAGAAAACCTATGAACTCTGCAATTTTCCTGCTCAGTTGAATTTTTGTAGATTATTTTTTGTTTATATGTGCATATTATTTATTTATCCTGAAAGTCTTTTCAGTCTGCTGGGCAAGTGGAGGACACAACTTAGTTTTAAAACAGCTAAGTTTTTATGTCAGTTATTGTGACTTTTATATTCTTGCACATCATTTAATTGTTCCATATAGTTTGTAACAGTTGGCTTGTGTGCCTGTTTCTGGCTTCAAGACTATTTTTATCTTCTCACACAGGATTACAGAAAACACAACAAACAGAGAGAGCTTTGAAAAAAGAAATAGGTTGCTCTGTATTTGGTTACTATGTAGGCTTTTGCCTAAAAAGATTAAAAAAATAAAAACTTTACAGATTGATCAACCAGTTAAGAAGTTTAAAATATGTGATATAAAAATCCACATAAAAACAATCTCAGCAGTATCAGGAATTTTGGGGGGGAAATTTTACCATCATTTTTATTGTTATGGTTATAATTTCCCTTAAGATACAAAAAAAATGCATCTGTTTATTTACTAAAACCCGTCAGACTTCATTTTCTCATCAAACAATCAAAGTCACCAGACTCTGTTTGAAGTTTTCCTTCCTTTAATGGTAAAGCTGTTATTCAACTTAAAAAGTTTTGTATCAGTAAGTTTTAGATGCCTTGAACTATGACAGACAATTTAAAAAACTGTAGTGTCCAAACAGTTTCAAGTGATTGAAATGCTGAATTTGTAAAAAAAAAAAGAAGAAAGGTTAGAAATGTGAATGGAGATGTCACAGTATGTTGGCCAGTTAAAACATAGTTTTTAAGAACCTTTTCTATTTGTATGAGTGTTAACTTGCAGCTGTTTTTTGTTTTTTTTTTACAGAAAGACTGCCTACATTTTTTTATTCTAATGGTGATTTATGCAAAAATCAGTTTTTTGTTAAGTGACAAATAACAATAAAAAAAATCCTAAACATGTAGGTAAAGCACTATTTCTTTCATTATTTGGTGATTTTAACTTTCATTATAATTTTTTTTTTTTTTTTCAGAAACAAGTTAAATGGAGGAAGTCATTTTTGAGTCTCTATACAAAGTGGTTCATAATAGGTCTCATCTCATACAAAGCATGTATGTTGAGCAGCCCACATGGGGCCTGCTGTCAGACCACCCTCACTTTCTGCTACTGCTGCACGTGCTGATCCATTTTTTTAGGGTGACTGCCATCTGCTGGAAGAACCAACACCTGCACAGCCACAACTACACCAGCAGCTTTATGTCCTCTTTAATAATTCAAGTAGCTCCCAAGGAGTTTAGGATCATGTTGAGACAAACACGGATCGGCATGTTGCTAGTTTATCAGAGCAAAGTTGTGTTGTATTAGCACTATCATCAGTTATTTTAGTTAGATATGTGACACAAAAACACTATGACTACGAACAGGGTTTCGTCTTTTAAAGAATAACAGTGTGGATAAATCACTGTTTAAAAAGTTGTTTATTGTAACTGTGGCATTGTGTTTTGTTTCCTTTAAAAGGTAAACAATCAGCACATGTCAAGAGGTAGAAATCATTATCCGTCTGAAAGAAAATATGGGGACTGACATTTAGTCACACACTGGCACACACACACACACGCTCACATTCACACAATGTGTTTCTTTCTTCGTAGGATTCTGCACTCACATCCACAGCGATACCGACAGTATCGTCGTTTGCACAATACTTGTCAGGTAACAATTGTACGAGCTGAGAAGTCATAATCCAGAAGCCTTTGCTTTCTGCGTACAAACAAAAAATAAATAAGATGCACTATGTTGGGGCACCCAAAGGACGCAGAAACGGACTTCAAACTAACTTTTGCCACTTTAACCTCATGACTAGCAGCTGATTGGCTGATAACCGATAACCAGAAAGTTACCCCCCCTTTTCACACCCATTGCTGATAGTGTAGTTAATCTTACTTTGAGCAGGACTACATTCGTGGCCTTAAAGGACAGGGTTTGTTTGCTGTGAGTTGTGCACAAGTGCAGTCAGAGATCCTGATGGGTGTGGTAGTAACTGTTGGGTAAATATGAGCTGTTGGTATAGCTTTGATATACATGGGAACAGTTGGGATGAAGTTTTCCAAAGATTAGTTGGCTAACTGAAGAGAGCAAAAACCAAACAAACACATATACACCAGCTATTTGACCCAAGAGATGTTGAGACACCGTGCAATGAAGGCGTAGGTGTCAGCCACCTCCTGGATCACCTTGCTGGTGGGTTTGCCAGCACCATGGCCTGACTTAGTGTCCACGAGGATGAACAGGGGGTTCATTTGCTTGGTGCTGCGGCCTACGATGTGCTGCAGGGTGGCGATGTATTTGAGAGAGTGAAGAGGCACCACTCGGTCATCGTGGTCCCCTGTCAGCAGGAGCACTGCAGGATACTGGACACCGTTGCCTTCTGGGATGCGGATGTTATGGAGCGGTGAGTATCTGGGGCACAGGAGAACAATCAGCAAGTACAGAAAATACAAACAACCTGCATGATGGTTAAAACTGCTAATAACAACACATTCTATCATTGGATATTGGAGCATGTTCAATTCACAAAATAATCATTTTGTCCATATCATGAAAAGACATTTCCCAGAACCTGAGGTGCCATCAGATGTGTTTTAGCCAACTAGCTGTTCAAACTGGAAGAATGTGACTTCACTGTCATGTGTGACAAAGTAGAAAGCAGGATATTTACTTTAAAAGTGAAATGTAAAATGAAAACTTAATTGTCAAAATATTTGCCATTTAATTTTGTCTCAAACTATCCTAACCTAATGTTGGTTTGCTTGAGGCAAAAATCACTCACTGCCTGATGAACTGGCTCTGCTTCCTTGATGTGTCTCAACATTAGACATTGTCCTGGACACCTCTGTCTCATCCAGTGTCACAGTTTAATGTCACTTACTTAGATTATAAATTATATTGATAGCTGCTAGAATTAGATATATAATTAATATTCTATTGAGTAGAC
Organism: Remorina albescens; assembly: GCA_034769265.1. NCBI lineage: Eukaryota > Metazoa > Chordata > Actinopteri > Carangiformes > Echeneidae > Remorina > Remorina albescens. The sequence goes on from CM068483.1 coordinate 14,970,404, forward strand.
TGAATCCAATCAGGGCATGCTGGTGACTTTTTTCAATGTTTGCAACAACATTACCACACACTGAACTGCATGATTATATTTACAAAGGGCATTCATTAAAAATGTATAGAGGTATGAATATGGAAATGACCAACTCCAAAGACAATTAGAAATGAAAAGCTTCTTGTATTCAACACATTAAACCCAGACTGCTGAGACAGCACGTACCTGATAAGCCACTCAAACTGCTCTTTCTCTTCTGAGCAGCCGAAGTCTGTGGTCCAGGCGTGGCCGATGGTGAACTTGTGGAATTTCAGCATGTCCATGACGCCGACTTGAGCTACAGCGCAGCCAAACAGCTCGGGGCGCTGGTTCACACAGGCCGCTGGGAGAGGAAACATGCAGATTATACCCAAAGAATGGAAAACTGCACCCAAAACTTAAACTACTGGAGGCTTTGTTTGAAAATGGCAACCTGTTAATCTTGATCTTCAACCTGCAGCATACATACCCACGAGCAGGCCACCATTGGAGCCTCCATTGACAGTCAGTTTGGAGGGGGATGTGTATCCCTCTTTGATGAGATACTCAGCCGCACACTGAAAGTCTGTGAAGCAGTTCTGCTTGTTGGCCAACATGCCAGCTGGAAGGGAAAAGCAGACAGTATATAATTTGCGAGGTTTGTGCAGCTTTTACAGCAAACAACATGGATGAGCATGAGCTGATTATCAAGTTTCTGACATTTTCTCAAATGAACCTACAGACCAGCTGCAAAATTCTACACAGTTGTTGTCAATTCATGTATTCCTGTGCATTCTACTACAAAGTACAGCTCTTTTAAATAGAAAAAACAGGGCAGTTTGTGTGCATGTGATTCCCTTCACCTTTATGCCAGGTCTCCCCATACTCTCCTCCTCCTCTGATGTTGGCAACAGCAAGGACTCCGCCCAGGTGTCTGACAAAGATGAGGCGGGAGACACTGTAGCTCGGCGTGATGGAGATGTTAAAGCCTCCGTAACCGTATAGAAAACCTGGATGGGAACCGTCGAGTTTGATGCCCTTCTTGTGAACAATAAACATTGGGATTTGGGTGCCATCCTTTGAGGGGTAGAAGATCTGGCAAAACATGGAGAAAGTCAGACTATAAGGAGTGGAAACAGCTGTGGATCATTCATGGATAATAAAGCTGCTCTTGACTCTTCATCTGCCTTTATGTCCTCAAGTCAGAAAAAAAGAGAGTAGAAAGAAAACCCTTGCTTGTTTTCACATTTACAATGTTATTACTGGAGTCACAGTCTCCCATAGCTAGATAACTATGACTTTAGCCTTTTGCCTGAAAATGCCTGCAGTCATGCTTCAGCAAAGGGAGAAAGATTTGTTTCGGTCGAGCACACATCTCAGCTGCTTTTTTTCCCCCTCTTGACAGCTTGATTAATACTTGCCATACACTGGGTCAGTACTTTAGGAATTGAGGCAATTTTGGCTTTCATGGACAACCTGATGAAAATGTTTCGCTTGAGGTATGTGGGACAGCTGAAAAGTTATACTCACTTGTCAGGAAGACACAAGAAACAAGGATTTCTCGCCATACATTGAGGGAGTTTTGTGATCAAATACACTGAAATGTAAAAAAGTAGCCTATAATCTGGTTACCTGGGTCGTCTGGTAGTCGGCAGGGTTGAATCCTTTGACAGTGACCTCTCTGAAGATATGTGGCTGCAGCGGCTCCTTGGTCAGGTCACAGTGGTAAATGATGGCTGGATGGAAAAAAGCAAATCATGATTTCCTGCATTACTAAATCATTGTGACAAATCGGGGAAAATGGCTTTATTTGTTCTCAGGGTAAAATTTAGGAAATTTAGGAACCAGATTGATTTTAACATCTGGGTGGGCCCACAAAAATAAATCTTCCCTGCATCATTTGTTACAGTGTATTTAACAGCTTGGTACCTGGAGAGAGAAAAGAGGTGAAATAGTAGAAGATCTCAGAATCTCGCTTCCGTCCAGTGAAGCCAACCACAGATCCGACGTCCAGAGGGAAGGTCCTCAGCTCCTCCCCTGAGCTCAGACGGTACATTTTCAACACGTTCTTCACGTCATGGAGGAAACACACGAACAGGTAACTGGAATATGTACAGGTGGCAAATACTGTGGGTGAGACAGAACAAAGAGGAGGTGTTGAAATCTGAATCTCACATTACACGTAATAATTGACAGATAAGTGAGTGTTTGCAGCAGCTAACCAATGACGTCTTTGTCGTGCTGAGGGATGAGCTCCTTCCAGTTGCCCTGAGCAGGAGAAGCAAAGTCGATGTTGATGAGGCGATAACGTGGGGCATCTAGGTTGGTCTTGAATGTGAACAACGTGCTTTCGTTGGTCACATACTCGTACTCAGCATCAAAGTTGTCAATTAGCTTCACCCATGGCAAAAGTCCTTAATGTAAAAAGACAGGTAATTTAATTTTATAAAAAGCTGAACATGCACAGTAACACACAAACCAACACTATACTCATAGTTTAGCTGTCAAATAAACATACTAACAGACCTGTAATACCCTGAGGAGTGGTCTGAAGGTCACAATACCACAGTCTGTTGACTGGATCACAACCTTCCCTGATAGAGAGCAGTACATATCGCCCATCATCTGATACCTGCAGTACACAGTAAATCACTAAAAGACATCTGAATACCAACAAACACGTGAGTTCTTCAAAACATTCTTTACTTTAAAAAGCAAGATAACCATTCAGGGATACCTCAGCACCACTCATCCATTTGGGGTGGTCGGGGAACTCGGCGCAGAGCACATCCTCAGACTGTGGAGTCCCAAGAACATGGAAGTATAGCTTTTGAAACAGGTTGGTGGAGGTTTCAGTGCCTGATAGAGACAACATAGTTCATTTCATCACTGCTTCCAGTGGTGATAAAAACTGTTTAATCAGAAAGTTCAGGAGATGTGAAAAGCCATGAATTTGTCTTGACTAAAAATGAAAAGAGAAGAAAAGTACTACATCTGAAAGAAAAAAAAAGATATTTTTTCCATTCTGAGGGAAAGTTTTAACAGAACCAGCAGGTTTTAGGATTTAGGACTATCATATTCTCACCGTCACTCTTTCCCTCTTGGTCAGGGTACGAATTGTAGAAAAGTCCTTTCCCATCATGGGTCCAGGACATGCAGCTAAACTTGACTCGCTCCAGGCGGTCCTCCAGAGGTACAGCACCTTCAACCCGCAGGAACCGGATCTCTACCCAGTCTGACCCACTGGCACTGGTGCCATAGGCCAAGTACTCCCCATCCTCAGAGAATGCATAGCCTTAAAGGGAAACAGAGATAACAAGGAAGTTGACACCCTATTTGGTTGTCAGTTTAAATTTTTTCAATATTTTCAGCCATCGAAAATTAAAAAATTGTGCAGTTTTTTTTTTTACCCAATGAAACAACATTCAGTTCACCAAAGCAGTTACAACAACAAGCAGGATTTGTGTTCCCCTTCATGTAATTTCCTGCTTAATATAACTATTAGCATGTTACAAAATAATGAATAATCCATTTTCACTCTTACCTCGCAGGGCAACTGTTCCATCATCAGAAAATGTGTTTGGATCCAAGAAGACTGTGGGTTCAGCCTCCAGGCTCTCCTGCACGTACATCACACTCTGGTTCTGGAGGCCTGTGTTGTAAAAATGAAAGTACCTGAAAATAAAGAGGAGAAATCATTCACGTGAAAAAACCTCCTGGGAAAAAAATAAACAAATCCCAAAAGCTGGGTTCACAGAAGCAAAGCAAGTTTCACATTACTGCTTGAAAGAAATTTGTCATGGAACTCATAATGCTTCTCCTACTTTAAAATTCAAAAGAAGTGCTGAGACCTTATTCTGTTGTGCCTCGCCTCACCTGCTCCCCCTCTTGAACGGACAGCTATACTTGGGGTAGTCATACAGCTCTGTCATGCGCTCCTTGAAAAGGTCTCGCACATCACAGCGCTCCAAAAACGGCAAGGTCAGCTGGTTCTGAGCGCTGACAAAGGCCTGGTTGAGGAAGAAAACACCAACAACACAAAACAGACATAACACATTTACCTCCAAAGTCTCCGGCTCCCAAGAAACCAGTGGCCAATTTGATCTGTGCGCCTTTAGCTTAGAAAACCCAGAAGTGATGTTTTTACATCTGAAACCTGGAGGTTTTATTCAGCAAACTTTAACCAGTTCACTTCTTGGAACAAATCCCCGAAGATGCCAACAAAACATCTTCATGTTCTAATGAGAAGTAGAATAACACACAAAGCAACAGTATGAAAACACAATGGCAAGAGATTTTTGTGCACTAGACGAATAATAAAACAATACAACACTACAGTGGACACCTAAAGTTTCATACCAGCTAAATAAGTCCTTTATGTGTGTTATTTGAAAGCAGATTAGATTTTATTACCTGTGTCTTTTCACTGTCCGGGTCCTCCAGCCAGCTGTATGGGTCTGGTACTTTGCAGCCATGATAGTCATCCACCTGAGAGATGTGACAGCGTGGGCAGGTGTTAAAATATGACCTGTTTGGGTGTGGCACCCCCCCAAAAAACCTAACACAGACTTTTGCTTCCAACGTTAACGAGATGGCAGAGAGAAAAAAAAGTGCAAGCCAAAAGCTAAACGTGTGATTTTGTAAACGAGTCAATGCAAACTGAGTAGAGACTGCCCATGCATTTGTCAACACTGTCGCTGCGGGCTGTGCTAAACTAAGCTAACTAGCATGCTAACAAAAGCAGGCGCTCGTTTCAATGAATGAAAAAACCGTGATGATTAAGCATCCCGGCTTATTAGCACGCTAGGCTAGTCGGCTAGCCTGGTTTACTTACAACCGCCTCGTCGCGGTAAGCTTGTGGATACTGAAAGGCCATTCTGGGGCTAACTTTCCGGGGACAACGGGACACAAGCAGCTGCCGCAGGGAGAGATATAGCGGGTTTGTAACGACCCTCCGGAGCCCGAAAAACATCAACTTTAGGCTGTGGCTGTTGGGCAAGAGCCGCTGACCTGGTTTACACACAGTCAACGAGAGCTTTAGCAAGAGGAGCAGGGAGAGCCGATCAGATCTTACAGCGCCACCTGTCGGAGGGAAACCACACAGGCCTCAACAGCGACGAATGAAGGAGGGAACAAAGGCTATTTTTGTTTAAACAAGCTGAAAAATCACACTCAAGATTTCAGGGCGCATGATTTAAAGTTTGATCATGTAGATCGAAGTTGCTTATGATGTGCGACAGGGAAACACACAAACCAACGACCTGTGCTTTAACATACAAACTGTCCATTATTTGTCACAGATTTCATTCATTTAACCATCCGTCCATTTTCTATACCACTTATCTATCAGGGGGACACACTTGATGTGTCACCAGTCCATCACATATAGAGGCATGCAGAGACAAACCACTCACACTCACATTTGGGCCTACAGGCAATTTGGAGCCAGTGTGAACGTGTTTGGACTGTGGGAGAAGCTGGAGCACCCAGAGAGGACTGAGAGGACCCAGACACACAGGGAGAGCATGCAAATTCTACACAAAAAGGAATCAAACCCACAATCTTCTTGCTTCACCGTGCCGCCCATTTACCAACCCATAAAATGATGAGCACATGTATTTATAAAAAAACGAAGTCGAAGTCACGCAGTCAATAGTGCAGTTGTAAAAAACAAGGATCCTCCTCTACTTAAAAGTTATCTGAGTCCACAGGAAATCTGTCACCACTCTTATCTATAGGTATCAGGATAGGAGAGAGGTCAACTGGGGCTCTTAATTCTTTCTCCTCCTCCTCATCATCCTTTGCTTCCTTCCTCTTTCACTTTAATCAATCAGTCCTGAGCTGACCGTCATTATCATTGGGAGCTACTGTTGCACAATGACTGATAGCATAAATTAAGGCACACCGAGGTGAAGTAGGGTGTAACTTTGGGAAATGAGTGGCACTTTGAAGTGTGGTATTAATTTAAAGATATGAGCCTCTAAAAAAAGCTCAGACAAATATCCATGTTTTTGGTCTATACAATGAGAAGCAAACATTCCTATCATTCAACTGTGTCAGTGAACAGTTATTTACAGTGACTATCTTGTTCTCTGTTGTTGTGTTATTCTACAGCTATGCAGATAAGAGCCATGAGACTGGTTTTAATTACACAGCAGTGTCTCAGCTGAAAAGGAAATGCATTGTTTGGATACTGATCAGGCAGTCAGATGTCTTCTAGGAGATTCCAAAGCATTGTTACTTTCTGATTTGGCCTGAAGCGTGTCAGAGCTGTCATGCCACTGAGCCGGATTTGGCATCCTCTTATATATGAGTGGTTGGTGAAAGTGGAGAAAGAGAGGGGTTCAGTTCAGGTGGCGGAAATACAAGAATTGTTTCATAGTGTTGTTTGTTTTAAACTGTAACAGGAAAAAAAAAATATCGGTGGGCGTCATTGCTGATCTCATCAGAATGATTTCCTGATTCACTTTTGGTGTTGGTAATGTTTGTAGGTGGAAGCTTTAGGTCAAAGGATGCCACCCCCTCTTCTTAACTTCATTCTTGTTCTTTCCTTCTTGTTGGATCAGGAATACCCCTCTATCCAAAGGGGATTTCTTCCTGTTTGCCTGGGTCAAGCTCAGATATAGGTCACAGAGCTATTGTCCTCTGACGGCTCTGTTTCCCTTACAAACTAAAAAAACACTGACAGTTTGAAGGAGCATGTTTGTGCCTGCGTTGAAAAAAAAAAGAAAAAAAGACTTGTTTTATGCTCAGGCGGTGGGTGGGTTCATGCATTTGAGTGTTTGACACAGAGCTGGGCAGGGCTGGAAGTGTCCATGCGTGAATTGGACCCCCCTCTTCCTCCTGTTTTCCTCCATTGTCCAGAGTCAACAGCGGTCTGTCCCCCATAGTCGGAAGCACCTGTCTTTGTTGCTGTGGACAAAGAAGGATGGCCACCTGCTGTGTTTAAATGCACAGGGTTACTATAAGGTTAACTCATTGATAAACCTCCATGGCGTCACTGCTGAGGGTAGCTCTGGTGAAGCGATGCCTTTGGTTTTGTTTTGTTTCCTATCTGATAAGAAAATAATAAAACTCGAAAGGAAGCTACTGATTGTGCCAATCGATGGAGATAAGTAGACATAACATTAAAACTAGTCAAAGAATCCTTTGTTGTCTGCACTATTGCCATTTGTCTATTCTGTGTGTACACAACTTTATGTCCATGCGTCCCTTCGCTGTTGCTCTTTCTGTGCTTTCTCTGTTTCAAACCATGCATGTGTCAGCCCGTCAGTCAGTCAGTCCACCAGACGTGATGTGACGTTTATGGCCCTTGGAGAATCATTGCATATGACCGTGGGCATCCCCTGACTTGAAAGAAGGATTTATTGATGGACCATTTCACCACTGGACAGAAATGCTCTGTTCCTTTGTTAGCCATAGCAGCAGGGAGACAACGTGGACATAAGCCTGCTTGTTACATAAGCTGTCATTTCTAGCAGCAATACGCACCAGGGTGTGTTAAACTGCGTTTACTTTTTGCCCACCAATGTAATAACAGCTGACCGTGCTCCTTCCCTGATATCCCACCACAGCTCTGTGCTGTCACAGTCCTTCAACTTAATAATAGTCGTCCAGGGGATCCCAACGCGACAAAACAATACACAGGGACGCTTTTAAATACAGAGATCACAGGGGACAGTTTCCTGCTTGGTTGTCTCATTCAGCTGTCATTAGCCAGGGCCAGGATAACAGTCTCTGCTCTGTCCTATCCTGTGTGTGATGTGGTGCAGGGTCAGTCCAACCTGTCCCCCTCAGATGTCCTCAGACAACAGGATGTTATTGAGGATCCAGTCAGGGAAATTACAGCATGCATGCAAGACGGATGTGATTGGTGCACAAATTATAGGAAATGCAGAAGTTAAGTGTTTGAGGCTGTGCCAGCTTCACTGATGCCTGGTTTAAGGTTAAACATAGTGAGTAATATGATGTGTCGATTATTGACAGAAGAGCAAGCATTCATCTTTATCTTAGAACATGTCCAGCGCTGTCCATATAAATGTGACTTCACTTCTGCTTGACAGCCACGCCACATCTAATGAGGTCCTGTCAGTATCTATTCAGACATACAGTCACGATTTCTTTCAACGGAAAAGACACACAATAAGAGCCACTATAAGACCAAGTCAATCAGCCAGAGGAGAAGCAAAGTTTGTCATTGTTTGTGCTGATCATGTTGAAAAAGGAAAGACAGCACTTAAAGCCAACTCGGTGAAAGATCCATGAATAAAAGGAGTGTTTTTTCAAAAAAACAACTTTCATGTGTGGAGTCTCTGACTCTTTGCGCATGCACCATGGAACATTTACACTGATGGCAATTAAAGTAATTCCAGTGACATGGAAAGATGATCTCATGTTCTTAAAATAAAGTTATATCTTCCAGTCAAGATGATTTGTATCTCTGTTCTGGCAATGTGTGTTCCTACTTGTTGAACTTGTCAGTGCACTCTTACCACCGTGCTCCAAGTTTCACCACAGACAATCGTGTTTTGCGGCAGATACTCCCATTACGGACATCTGGAGATACTTTCTGGTTAATTATTTAAGCAGTGTGCCAAAAGAGAGAACAAAGCAAATGCTAACATGTTTTCAATTGTCATTACACAAACAGAAACAACCAATATGTGTCCATCATCTTTTGCACCTCACCTTCCTTCATGTCTTTCTTTTCTTTTGTATTATCTTTGGACCTCACCTGCTTTGTTTTCTGGGTTTTGTATAACAAAAAAAAAAAAAAAAAAAAAAGAGGAAGACAGAGAGAGAGAGGGGAGGAGGAGGTGGGGGAGAAAATGAATGTATCGCTTGCGTGCAGACGGATATTACCCTTTTAAAAGCAAAACAAATATGTGTGTGTGCTTGCCCTGTAATTTGGCTGTTGACATGTGCACTTACAGTGGGGATCTGGGACCCTGGTAATGACTGGGGCAGGTAACACTGGAGACAGGTGGAGGATAGCACTGTCTGACTGGTCCTAGAAGACAGAGAGTGTGTCTCAGTGCGTCTGTATGTGAGCGTCAGTGCAGACTGAGATGTGCAGACAGACACGGTGGCACCTGGTGATGTCAGTGATGTTGTCACCGCGTGGCAGTAAGTTCCCCTTTTATAATGGACACCATTCCTGCACAGTCTACTCAAACCATTTAAACAAAACGCATTGTCTCCTTTTGTGTACGCTTGCTCAATACGGAAATTACTGTATTGTACCAACACACAGTCCACAACTCTCATTAAGAAACCAATTGAACATATTCTCCAAAATAGCTTAATGTTCCTATAAAAAAAAAAAATGCTGCATCTTATTTGGTCAAGAGTTGTTTTTATCCACTTGTCTCTTAATAATTATACAACTATCCATGTCAGCTCAATTAGTTTTGTTATGACAGGGATAGGTGACTCTCAGACAAGATGAGTAAGACACAGCAGTCAGGAATGTATGAATACGCATTTACAGTACATGTGCAGATTGCATTAGCTCATAAATGGGTGACAGTTGATCTTTTTGTTTGCCTTTATTTAGAATATCAGGGAGGAAGTTGCGTGTTTCTGTATGTGAGTGAGAAAGAGAGCAAAAGGGAGGGAAAGATAGAAAGAAAGAGAGATTTGGGGGGGAAACTCTACCGTGTGTCAAAATGCGACAGCATGGATCGGGTTCAGCTCTGTTTGTTCAGTGGCCATCCAGAAATATGGTAGGAATCTGAGAGCAGTGCGGGCGAGTAAGCTGCTACTGAGAGACACAAACAAATGAAGAGACACGCACGCAAGCACGCCGAAAGAAACATGTTAGACCTTCAGTGTGTCATATTGCCATTATATGCTAAATCATTGTGCTCAAAAGTACCAAAAGTACAATTTCCTTGAGTTGGATAACACATATCTCTTAAGCTCTGCGGGACAGAGTGAGTATGAGTGTGAGTGGGTGAGTGTAAGCTTGTGTGCATCCTTCCCAGATGACACCCCACACTGTTGATCATTTTTACAGTTTGCCTTAGTAATCAAGGGGAAGACAAAACAATGCAAGCAGCTCTTAAATACAGTCAGGTGTGGCTCCTGGGGGCCTGCACAGGTGCCCACCTTTAGAAGCCAGTCAACCATCGGCTCTGTGGGAAAACAGTAATTTTTTTTAAGCTCCAAGCATCAATTGTTAATGCTACAAATCCTGTCTTTATTTTTAGACAGACAGTAAAGATGGATATTATACCAGCATAAGTAATCCACTGAGTATGGCAAGGAGAGTGATAAACTGATTCCTTTTCCTCTATCATGTAGTGAGACGCTAATCCTGTCACATAAACCAGGGGACATTCCTCTTAAATGTCACTGATAACACTCACACAAGAAAGTTCTAAGGAGCGCCGGAATGGATGTGTCTTCATCATAGTTGGCATTGCTTTAATTTTTTTAAGACGGAGACTCAGCTCTACACTCAATTTAACATTATGAGCTCTTCAGGGCCATTAAGCAAGTTTAAATTGAATCTGACTGACACAGATAAGTCAGCAGAAGTCCTCATTTTGTTAAGCAATGATTATCAAGTTATGAAGACTTCCCCACTTTTGTCAAACAGATCTTAGTGTTAGTATAAACTCAGTTTTGAATTTAAATACTGACAATGTCAAATAAGGCAATTTGAAAGTAAAGAATGACAGAGTTAATGGAGAAATACCTGAGGGAACACCTGAAACAAACAACATCAGCTGTCTTTGTGCACCATCACAAAACCAGTCGCACTACTAGCTGGGAAAGGTCAAAGTCACGAACTTTAGGCTATGTCATGGTTTCCTCTCTCTATCACTCAATACTACCTACTCTACCCAACTTTGCCCCCACCCTGTGCCTCTCTCTCTCTCTCTCACTCTCTCAACCCAACCAGTCGAGGCAGATGGCCGTCCCCCCTGAGCCTGGTTCTGCTCGAGGTTTCTGCCTCTTAAAAGAAGTTTTTCCTTGCCACTGTCGCCGAGTGCTTGCTCATCGGGGGATCTGTTGGGTCCCTTTAAATAATTTTATAAAGAGTTTGGTCTAGACCTGCTCTATATGTAAAGTGCCTCGATGTAACTTTGTTATGATTTGGCGCTACATAAATAAATCTGATTTGATTTGAATATTAGTATCAGAATAAAAAAAACAACATAATGGACATTTGTTTTGAATATGATTCTTGGACAAGAAAATAAACAGCTGTAAAAACCTAAGGTAACTACGTCCGTGGTTATTGTGACATGGAGGCTACTATTCCAAAGCAATCCAATTATCCCAGTTATAAGTGATTATATACAGCGTATAAATACAGTTCATGTATGAGTGATAACTTACAGACATCTACGCTGTGGGTCAGCTGAGTACAGTGATATTATTTGCACTTCATCTCCGTGGGTGGTTTTGTCAGGATTTGAAAAGACATCTGTTGTGAAGTAAGTGCAGTACCATTCCTCTTAGCCCTGAAACCATGATAATAACCCTTGGCCTGTCAACAGGAGATCATTCACCAGCTGAGGTGAGGTGGTTGGTGGACTAAGTGTGCAGTGCCAGCGGGTTAGCGCTGACATTTATTCACATTCACACCTGAGATGGAAAAGAGAAGAAGACGGAGAAAGACAAATTGCGTCACCATTTTTTCTGTGAAAACATATTCATTTACGTCCCTATTGTGCCTGTCATGCCAGTGAAGTATAGCAGACCTGAGTTGAACTGTCAAAGACCGGAAGTAATGCATGTGCTTATGAGCAATTTCTCAACCACAAACTGAATAGAGTGCAGGGTTATGCATGGTAAAGGAAATCACATACAAAATGAAATGGATGGGGAGGCAGACAAGGCTGACAGCCTTATAACAGCACAGGGTGGGAGGAAAATGGTAAGTGTGACATGGGGGAGAGTAGGGGGGTTTGAACAACAAAATAGTTGTGATAGAATGTAAAAATGTTTCTCCCTCAGTCGACCATAAAAGTTTAACAAAGGCAAGGGTTGGGGTTGCGTCAAACATGCCGTCTATAATGGGTAATAAAATTCACTCAGCCTCGGCCATCTCTGCCTCAGATCGTTCCCTGCATCCTCGGGGAGGTGACATAGAAGGATTAGTTGCCTTTAGTCCTGCTGCGAGAAACGACCTTAGGCAGGTACAGACTCCAGCATGGAAATTACAGAGCTAAAGCCAACTATGCCATTTACAGAGGCCCCAGAGGCAGTCTAAGTCTGTGTACAAGCAGCGCTCTACAGCTAGCTGTGGACATCAGTACACTCACTGATAACTACCTTCTACAGTCCCTTCTCTAAAATTGTAAAAAATGTATTTTCCTGCTGTTGAAGGGTCAGTCTCTGGCCCTAAAGAGGACTTTATTTCTCTCTCACAAAAACAATGGAGACTAAAAGAAATTCAGTTGAACTCCATGGTTCTCCAGAGACTGGACAAAGAATGTCCTTAGCCACCATAAAGCCTTTGATAGGAAAAATAGCACATATAGAGGATATAGACATATAGTCTCATAGAGGAAAAACCTCAGCTAGTTGGTCTGGTAGGACTATTAGCTTATGGTGGCTAATATCTGCAAGCTTTAGATTCTGTCAGTGTATCATTTATATTTCCGACTCAACAATACAGCCTTTGTCTCATTGTGAAGCTCACATTGTCAAGTTAGTTATTGTGATATTGTCATTTCTTCAGTTGTGCCGTGTTGCTTCTGCAGGTTCATTCAGATCATGTACATGATCTGTGTTCCATGACACGTCTCTCCTCTGTCACATTTCGAATTACTACCTAAAAAATAGATTAAAAACTTCAAAATGATCAATGCTACTGCCAATGCTACTTTTTTCTTTTTGTCCTAAGCCCGCTTATCATCCTGTTATGGGAGAATTTCATATCAAACATAATTTAGAACAAGTTGAAATTCAAATAATAAGGCATATATGCTATAACCATCCAAAAAATAAAAAAAAATATATACATACATATGTACATATATACATATCCGGCCACACATAACCAAATTTCAGAGTTGTAGCCTGGCTCAGAGGCCTCCATACCACTCATAAAAAAAGTCCATGTTATGTGTAAATGATGTAAATTACTCACACAGTGTGTATGGGTAATAGATGTAGTGAAGAAATGGCTCAGCTTCAGAGGGATTAGAAGGGATTGTGGAGGAATGGAGAATGAGCTTGAATAGAAGGTGATGAATGAGATGACTAAAGGCGAAAAGAAAGAGCGAAACAGTGAGAGAGAAGTGGATTTTAAATTACATGGTGGCTCATGTCAGCAGCCATAATTTGTAGCTTGGTCAGGTGTGATGAGTGGAACAGGAAGGATGAGGATGGACAAAACACCACGCAGAGCAAGGAGAGTCTGTGAGCAGAATCAGTCTGACAGTGTAATATGAATTTCCCCAAAGAAGAGAAAGTGAATGAGAGCAGCGTACTATGGCGTATGCACGTGTAAATGGAAAGAAGCTCACGTAAGAGACACACAAAAGGCTGTTGTTCACAATATGTCGTGTGTCAAGTGTGCAGATGATATGTCTTCGACAATTCTTGTGCTGGCTGCCGGCGTGTCATGTCAAATGCCGTCTTTAGAGAGAGGGAAAAGGAGTGATGGGAGCAGATAAACTTACAGCGTGACACAAGTTTCCACACATTGAGCCTCTCACCCCTGCTGAGAAGGCAGACATCTCCTGAAAGAGAAAGCACAGATTAAAACCTTCCAGCATGCAACAGAGAGCACCCTCACAACTGCACTACTCAGTTTGTCTTATATCATTCATTTTGTCCAAGCAACACTTTACTAACTTTCTCAGCTTTTTAAAGATGCAAACATCATGACGGGAAAAGACGTTAGATTAAACATTTTAGGGTTGAAAGCTGTCAAATGCCAAAATTTGCAGCTATTCCTTGTCTTTACCTTAATGTCTCTCACTTATTACAGCATATTTTGGGGGTTTTGACTGAAACACGATTTGTTGAGAGACAAATTGATCACTTCATCACTTTGGTAAATTAAATTCTGGTGAGATTCATGTTGTTGTATCTCCTCTGTTGCCTTCTTGAAGCTCAGAATCAACAAGTATCTGCATCACTGAGTCGACACTAATGCATGGAGTGGTTGTATTTCAGTCTGCAGCTGTTGCTGTGATGAAGAGTTGGATATTAAATCTCTTAACATTCAAGAAGTGTCACTTTTCCAGCGGCATTTAATTTAATCATTTTTTAAGCTGCAGAGAACACACAAAATTACTCAGAGGGTTATGATTACACATTGCTTTGTGAGCTTGTAAACAATTGTGACATATTAAAGGCTCAAATTGATTTGATCTGACATCTTTCCAAATATAACAAATTTAAAAAATTTGCTCATCTCATCTTCCCTCTGCTGTGTCTCTGGTGTCCAGACACAATTTGGGGTTGGATTCTTCTCACCTGAAGATGAAGTGGGTGACTGTCAGAAAATGAAGATGTATTTGTCTGATCCGGACATAGCTGTGTGACAGCCAGTGCACCCCCCTGGAGAAAGCCTCACACCCTCGGGCAAAAGAGTGACACACACGAACACACACACAGACACACACACACTCACACTCACACAAAAACTCTCCAAGGAGGAGTCATGGGGCAAAGGGGAGGACAGGGGGAGGGAGCATAAAGAGGAAAAGGGAGTGTATTTCTATCCAAGACACACAGACACACACACACACACACACACACCCTCCTCCCATGCAAGACGCAAGAGAAAGAGTCACACACTTGAGGGTTCAGTTGTGCAGACTTTGACAAGCAGGTACACAGGATACTGAGGTTGGGTGAGAGGCTGAGGGACAGAAAGGGCAGCAAACAACTGGTCGCTCACAGACGCTCCAGTTTTTCAAGGAGGGCACCGACAGCCTGCCTTATGTGTGGCTCCTCTCAAGGCTTCACAGTAAGTATGCAAAATCCTTTTAAAAATCATTTCATGGATAGTGATACACAGTCATATAGAACAAGTGCTAATTATTCTGGAGTATTTGTCATTATTTAAGAGGATTAACTGGCTTTAGATTAATTTAATTTCTGATTATGAATTTCTTTTCTGCACTTAGTGTCCCGTGAAATGTCATGTCAAACTGAGGCTAAAAGGTGCTTTCTAGAGTCAGCCTGCAAACAACAGCCGTGCTTCTTTGACTCATGTCTTGATTTTCAGAATATATTTTCTGTGTCACTTGCTTTGATAGTTTCAGAGTGAGTTATGGCACTTGAGACAGTCATTCCGAGTCAGCTGTGGTAAAAAAAAAGAAATAGGGTGAAATGTTGGTCATACATGTAATATCTTTGTACTTCCACTTGCATTTCTTTTTCTTTTTTTTCCCTCCAAAGAATAAATTGGCATATTCTGTTGTAGCACATCAGACCTTATTGCACAAATGGTATGTCTGATTACTGTCCAGCTTTTACAGGATTTATGGTTTTTGTCTTGAGTGTAGTGACTCTTCAGGAGGAAACATAAGTCACATGAGTGCTTACCAAATATTACAAAGCACAGGACTTATCTACTGCTATCTCATAGACAAACTGATGAACCTTGAAGGGAAGAAGTTCTCAGACTGCATATCTGCAGAGCATTGTCTTTTAATCAGACTTCTTCCATCATCCTCTCTTTCATGATGTTACCACCTCACCCTATCAGTAAGACCACTGATTTTGTCAGAAATCAGTTTCCCCATCAAGAACATTACTGAGAGGGAGAGGTGAGGGAGACGGTCAGAAACAGACAGAGAAACAGAAGACACTTAAGACCTGGCTAAGAGCCAGATCTCAGTCGGCCAGAGGAAGTCTGCTCAATTCACTGGGAGCACTGGTTTCCTTGTGAAAGTGGTCCTTCTCTGGGGCAGACATGCACAGGGCCCTCCCTTATAGTCCAGGGGTTTGTGATTTGGAAAGTCAGAGGATGTCTGGGACAGTGGGGTCAGTGGGGCAGCGAGCACGAAGGTTCCCCTTTGAAGTTTGTTTGTCCGGTAGCAGCAATTCATGAGAAAATTACATTCTATACCGCCTCTCCTCCTCCTCCTTCACATCCTCAACTTGTTGCTGCCTCCTCCGTGTCACACTTCACTCTCAGGGATCTAATTTTAGCTCTATTCAAAGCTTGACTTCCCCTGATACTTGAGCTGTTGTTTGTATTGTCTGGGATTTTTCCCTTACATTTTGACATAAAAAGTGGCTGCAGTGTCAGTTTAGTGCTGCCCAGAGCATAAGGTGGAGCCACTTGTCTTTGTACATGACGCCAAATATATTGTAGGTGGCAGAGGTGGTCGAAGGGATGAGGCTAAAACTACAGCTTGTTGATTTGAATTACTTTATTAGCAAAGAAACTGAACAACCAGTAACAACACTTGTATTTATACCCTCATTATCCATCCTAGGTTTCCGCTGTCCAAAATCTGAAGTAGGAACTCCCAGGTTTCCTATTATTCACTTTCACCAGTACTCACACCTCCCTGTTGTTGTACCTACTGGTTCCACGTCCTTTTATCCTTACTACATGCCACACACATTCTCACACAGTTTTATTAAAGTGCATTTACAGTACATTCATGATCATGTAAGCACAGCCAATATACATTCAATATGAGGATGATGAACAAGGGTGTCTTAACGTAATTAACAATTTTGCACAATAGAAGGATGGATATTTGATGAAATAGTTCTTTACATTATATTTCTATCTTGTCTGCAGGCCCCCTCCTCTCATTGCACCACAGCCATGTTAACCTCAGAAAGGTCACCACAAGGCACAGGGGTCCTCACCGCAACTACGACAGACATGCACGATGTAGACATGACATCATGGAGCGAGGCAGACTTTGAGGAGAAGTGCACTTATATTGTGAAAGACCAACCTCTGGACCAAGAGTCTGAAAATCCCGGGGGCACACGAGCTGAGCGATCCTTACCCAGAAATCTGGCCCTGAAACACTGCCACAACTCAGCAGAGGTACGTACTCTCTTAGTGTAGAAAGTGGATTTGTACGGGGATGTTTATGAATGGAAGCAAAATTATCAAATCGTCATATATCTCTAAATAAAATGTATGTATGTAATCATGCACTGTAGGTGTTTTATGTTTTGTGTTGCTGTTGGCTCTTTGCGTCACTACAGCTTCCTTCCATGCACTCATTCATCCTCCGGCGGGAAGTACTTGACATGTTGTTGTCTAATTTCAGCCTTTCCTCTCTGCTGTGTATGTGTTGAGGCAAAGGCAGGAACAATAGCAAAGCCCTTCAACAAACTGCTTGAGGTCTTTGTGATTAGTAGCTACTTAAAATTTTCAATCCCTTTGTCCCAAACACCCAATTACATCATAAAGTAAAGCTAAGGTGCTGGGAGTCCACCAAATGGACAACACGAGGAGAGAGCCCTGTGTGGTAAATGTGTGATCAAAGAGTGTGTGGAATCCTCATGCTATTACCTATGCAAGATTAAGTCTGGGTTATTTGCACAGAAAAAAAAGGTGGCTATTGGACGAGATCAGAGGAAGTGGTCCATCTGAAACAGAATACCTGCATTATTGCTTGACCGAACATCTGTCTAGAGTATGGTTAACAACAAAGAACAGAGCACAAGAGACATGAGCGAAAGTCAATATAAGATTTAACTGTATGAAGTGGTGGATCCATCTACATACGCTACACAAGTGTCGTGCCAAGATGAAAGCGAGAATGCATTACCATTGCTTTAGGGGATGCTGAACACAGAGCTCAAGGTGCAGTTGATGGTTTGGGGTGTGCCCATGACACCTTATCTTCTCCTCCCCACCCTGGAGGCTTCAGACACAAGGGTGAGTTTCACACCTGCAGGTAGCGGAACAAGAGTAGTAGTGAAATTTTAATACGGTTGAGAAACTAAAGATAACTCCATTGATTGGCTTATGAAATATTCAGCAAAGGAAGCTTGGAACACACTCGGTCACGACCCAACAAAACTTTCATTTTCTCCGTGGAAGTTTTGCTCTGACAGAGGCAGGAACTAATCGCTTGATTCCTCATTTCCAGTCATTCTGAAGCACAATTTTCCAGTGAATTAACCTGATGGATTTTGTTAATCACCAAGAAACAGGCTATGGGATGGAGCGTCAGATAAGCAGAGCTGTGTTCCTCAGAATCTCATCCTTCTAATTATACTTTTCAACTCATCGTGCATCCGGCTCTGTTTGCACAGGCCTCCAATTTGTGACCTACTCTGTCGTTTTTGATGATTCCACGTGCTCCTTGTCTAACAGGTGCTTGGGGTGACCAGTAAGGAGCAGATTCCTAAGGGGACACGCTTTGGCCCTATGGTGGGAGAAAGCTACAGCAAGGAAATACTGATGACAGGCGCTGACAGGAAGTACTTCTGGAGGGTAAGTGCCTTCATGTGAGTCTCTTGAATCATGTTGGTGCACATAAAATTTATTTCCCTCTAAAAACGGTTCACATCCTGTATCTCTGTCTAAGAGGGGCTGCTGTGGCTGTGTCGTGGCAAAAGTGAACCGTTGTGGTCAATATCTAACATGAGAACATGACTCTATCTGCCGATGCTTGTGTACCTTTAAATGTCAAGTGATTGAATTTGATTGAATTTTATGATGCGTGCAATGTTGCAATGTTTGCCAGCTCTGTGCATGTCTGTCTGAGGTCACAAACACAGCTGTTTGGTTTCAGTGACGCAGCGGTTCTCCTCTATCTCTGCTTCTCTCGGCAGTGGTATCACTGCCAGTAAACACACCATACATGTCCACACTTCCAGACTCACAATCTCTCACACTGACTAAGCAAGGAAGTGGCTTTGAGCCTGAGAACTGTTATGTTACAAATCAGCAGCATCAGGACATCTTCCATTACACACACATGCACACAGGCGCCTGTGTAATTCTACAGTTTAGAGTCAGCAACCTTGAAATCATGCAACTCTAACCAAAACTTGCCACAGCCATAATACAGACAATGTGTTAACATTACAGCCATGACTCAAGAGACAGCGCACCTTCAAAGAGGAGAAAGTATAAAGAGCAGTTCTGTAGACCGAATAGGAGGGTGGGATAACTCTTCAAATGAGCTGAATTGCTTTTTAAAAGGTCAGCAATCAGTCAAATACAGAGATCTGTGAGAGTAGTCAGGGACGTGATGGACACCCAAAACTACAATCCAGTCATATAGGGAAATTTGTGTTGAATGTTGCTTTTGTTATTCTAGATGACTTGTGCACCAGCAGCAATCTCAGCTGAAAGATCACACAGCACTTACCATAAAGGCATCAGAAAGCGTCTGACATCAGGGTTTCACATTCAGGGCTGTGTCACCAATTTAGATTTTTCACCATGAATTATCTCAAATTAGCTCTCATCCCTGTCATTCCTCTCTCAACAACTAAAGGTCTTCTATGATGGACGCTTAGACCACATCCTGGACGGTTTGAATGAGGAGCGCAGCAACTGGATGCGCTACGTCAACCCGGCCTGTTCTGTGGAGGAACAGAATCTGGTTGCTTGCCAGAGCGGTTTAGACATCTACTTCTACACCATCAAACCACTACAAGTTGGCCAGGAGCTGCTGGTGTGGTA
Organism: Remorina albescens; assembly: GCA_034769265.1. NCBI lineage: Eukaryota > Metazoa > Chordata > Actinopteri > Carangiformes > Echeneidae > Remorina > Remorina albescens. Next base: position 14,990,001 of record CM068483.1, read on the forward strand.
CTGCCCTGAGTTTGCCCAGCGCTGTAACTACCCTCCACTGGGCAAACTGGCTGTTGACAGCGTTGGTAAGTGCCTATTTAGAAGTAGGATCTTTGTCAGAAGGTGTAAAGGCTGAGTGTTTCTCTAGATAACAGAAACTATTACTAAGCCCACACTTTGAGACAGATCTGGTGTGTATTGTCACTGCAGAGTAAGGCAAAGTGCCAACCGACTGACAGGGCCTTTGTGTGGGTGTTTAAGAACTTACTTATCCACACCCATAGCCCCTTTTGTCAAAGCTGAGCACAAAGGAAGAGAGTAGAGTCCTGAAAGCAGAGAGGACCAGTCTCCAGGTGTGTAGCCATAGTACCAGAGTAAGATGAGACCAATTTCAGGACTTTAGGCAATGTTTCAGTTTCCCTTTTTAACCCCACATAGAAACACAGCTGGCAGCTCATTCACAAACTAACATTTGGCATGCATTCACCGACACACACACACGCACACACTCAAGAGGCTGTGTGAGGTGCTGACAGCATTCTGGCACAAGTCTCCCTTATTTATTTGGCTCTTAAGGTGGAAGAGAGGTAGGAAACGCTCCAATGACTACTTGAACTTCCTGACAAGGCAAGCTGCTGACAGATTGATAACTCACTGAGTGGCAGCTATTTGTTTGCAGAGAACTGAACCTCTCAGGAGTGGGGGGGGGGGTGTTAACACTGGGGAGAGCACAGTAGATGAAGGGCTCCTCTCTGTGTTTATGTTCATATTAATTGTGTTGGAGAGGAGCTCAGATGTACATGGATACTTACTTTACTTCCTCCATTTATGACTCGTAAGGGTTGATTTTTCCATTAAATCACTTTTTGAACTATGCCAGAGGGAAATCTTTGGTTCATCAGTCACTTTTAAAGGTGAAGTTTTTTCTCATCTTATATGTATCTGGTTTTGCCTGACTGAAAGTACACTTACAACTGGCAGCTCTCGAATGCACCAACTCCTCCTCCTCGTGCTATCTATATCCTGATCAGGTGCCTATTGTTTCACTTCTGGTGTCCCATTTCATTGGGTGCCAGGAAGAAGTCTGGCAGACAGGCACAAGCACCTGATAAAACATCCACACACATTATCTAATCTTTCAAGCATAAAGCAACAGGTTGGACCACAGTAGGTACTTTTGAAAGTAAAAATGGATGGCGACTTCAACAAGGGACATGTGGGCCTGATCAAATCAGTGTTGTGTCGTGGATGTATTTGTCAAGCTCTTCGACGACGATACTGTGATGTCTACTGTTTATCTCAAAATGAATCTACCTGTTTCTGATGTGTTTTTTAAAAATTTATCTCACAGAGCAGAGTCAAGCTCAGGAGAAAACAACAGTGAAACGAGGACACAGCGTCTCAGAAATCCTCCGGGAAGAGCCACCCAGATCCCAGACTGCCTGCCCCAAAATTCTGGACAGCCCTTTGTCTCAGACCAATCTCTCTGCAGTTTTTCCTTTGTGTTCTCGTGTTGTCTATCCAATCCATCCCCCCTCAGACTCCATCCATGGGAACAAATATGCACGGTTGCCACCTCTGCCATCCTGCAGTCCTCCAGCTGTCAAAATGCCGACTCTGAGTTGTCCTGCTTCCTCTATTTTGCACTTCAACTTTCAGCACAGTCAAGGCCCCATTACAGCCAAACGTTACCAAGAGCCCTCTGGGCTTGATCAACTTCAACCTGCTCTCAGGCACAATCCCTATTATTTGCCCCACTACCCCCTTGGCCTTAATAGCATTCTATCCCATTCATACTCTTTCTACAGCAATCGACTGAAGCCTCATGTAGCAATCTCATCTCATTTACTGCCTTTTGATGGCTATGCACACCTACTCCATCCTCTCGTCAACACACACAACAAAGACTTGACACTTGCACTATCCAGGACCAAACAAGACCTCACTCTGTCACCAACCAGTGAACATGAAGAAAACAAAGACCTCACATTGAGCAGGACCAACTACCTCAGGAACCCCTCAGATGACCTCAAAGATTTCAAACACTCCAGTCGCAGCAGCATCCACGTGGACCTCACTGTACCTGCCACATCTAGTGCCTCTTCCGTGGCCACCTCACTCCGTGTCGCATTGCCCTCCCTTGCACCTGGAGGATGCTCGCCACTGGTGGGCATGGGTGCCTCTTCAGACTGCGTCCCTTCAAGACCCACCTCTGCCACTCAGAGCAACACCAAAGTTGCAATGGACCTCAGGAAAACCAAACAAGGAGGGCAGATCATTGGCTACAAAACTCTGTCTTACCCCCTCACCAGACAGAATGGAAAGATCCGATATGAGTGCAACGTCTGTGGGAAGGTCTTTGGGCAGCTGTCCAACCTCAAGGTTAATTAGTTTTCATCAAATTAAAGCACAAGTATGTTTTTTTTTTTTAGCTGATCAAAATCAACATAAATACTCATGTCTGTCATGGCATCCTCAGGTTCATCTGCGAGTACACAGCGGAGAGCGTCCCTTCAGGTGCCAAACCTGCAACAAGAACTTCACTCAGCTGGCCCACCTGCAGAAACACTACGTGGTTCACACAGGGGAGAAACCATATGAATGCAAGGTATGGCAGCAGCTGTTAAGGAGTAGTGCAAAAATTTGGGAAACACTTATGTTTCCCTGCTGAGTGATGGATATTTTATTCTTTGTCGATAAATTATCCTCCAAGTTTGCTTTTGACATAGTTTTTCATTGTGTTAGAGTATCAAGATAATGAACATGGTTGAAACAACAAAGTTTAAAAGTTCTCTTAAAAATAAATACCTTGTTTTTTTGTTTTTTTACGCACAGGTGTGCAATAAACGATTCAGCAGCACTAGTAACCTGAAAACTCACCAGAGGATACACTCAGGTGAGCGGCCTTACCAGTGCAAGCTTTGCCCAGCGCGTTTTACTCAGTTTGTTCACCTGAAGCTGCACAAACGCCTCCACACTGGTGAACGGCCCCATCGGTGTCCCCGCTGCCCTTGTGCCTATCTCCACTACTGCAGCCTCCAGGTGCACCTCCAGGGCTTCTGTCCTCTCTCCCCCTCTGCCTCCCCCACAAACTCACCGGAGGAGCTACATCGTGTTAACTCTGAGATCGAGAGGTTTGACATGAGTGAGGCGGCAGAGCAGCTCGAGGCCATGGCTGCAGAAGCCGAGGTGGACAAGGGGATTATTATTGACCTTCTACATAAGATGGGAACTCGGACCTCGGGCCTTCAGGATGGCACTGGAGGGGAGACTAAGCTGAGCACCTGCAAATCACCAAAGGAGTGCTCTGATCTGCAATTAAATCAAGGCAGTCCTCTACCTCTGCATCCAACCAGCATCAAGATGGAGTCAAGCTGCATGTCAGAGCCCTAAAACAGCCCTGCTAATCCAGCCATATAATCCTTACAGGTCAAATCAGCAGCTGTCTCTTACCGCCCTATTTGAAGTAAAGCCTTATCTCCATCATCGATTGCCTAGCCTATACTCTACAGAGACTATAGCCTGTGAAGAATCAAAACTTTACCAGCATGGCCTGTGAACTGTGACTTGATCAATTTAATGTATAATCTTTTTTTAATTTATTCTGTTACTAATATAAATCTAAAATGTAAAAAGACACAAATTTGTGACATTTTCTGTAATGTCTTTTTTTTTATCTCAATAACATCTTCATTAAACAACTAAACATGTGATTTACACATAAACAAAGATTTCCCTTTATTTTGTGGCTTCACTGTGTGAAGCCTGAATGTTCTTTTTGTGCCCATATTTATGTTTATCAATTAAGGTGATGACTGCTGTTCTGGCAGAGGTATGAAGTGTCAGTGAGCCGCGAGTTGAGGTGATCACACAGAGAAAACTTCAGATGTTTGTGCAGGGCGTGTAGACACAGGAAAAAATTTTCTTCCTGATCAACAAGATCCAGCTGTCGCTTTTGTGAACTTTCTTCCATATTTTAATTTCAGTATTAATCGATTGACTGATCATAAACCCATAACTACTTTTATTTTTATGTCTCCTCTCGCAGCATTTTGCTAAAATGAATGCTGTCTGCAAGAGAATAAACTGATAGTGACTTTCTGTGCACTGATCGTCACATTACAACTCCAAAGGGTATCAGGTGGATCAGTGTTAGGAGGGAGTCCACTGATGAGGCAACTTACAACACATGGAGCATGCAAGACACGCTCCTGATCAGATCTCTGGAGCAGATTCCTGCAGAAGGACAGAAAGCCAACTGTACAAATGCAGGTCTGACCCTGACCTTTGGTCACCCTGTGTGGGAGGAAGTCAGATCAGTATCTAGAGGAAATAGTTGTCAGATAGCTGCCAGCAGCCAATTTTAATGAGGCGGAAGGGAGGCATTGATGGAGGTGGAGGGGTGGCCCAGGTGGAACAGCGGTAAACGACCACGGCCCATCCGAGAGAGAGGGATCGATGCCCCTTTAAAAAGCGCGCAGTGACGTCAGAGGGATTTGACGGAGGGCAGGCCGGCAGCGGGAGAAGAAAGGAGAGGATGATCCCGGGGTGAGGGAAGATGCCCCGGCTCGTGTCACCGGGCCATTCGCTCTCCCTCGCCTTTGCACCATGATGGACGCTGTCGGGGCGGTCGCCCGCAGGATGCCGTCGGCGGCCCGGCGCAGCGGCTGCTGGATCGCCTGGTGCCAGGCGGTGCTGCTCGGCGCGTCGGCGCTGGTTATCGTGGCCGAACGGAGCGCTCGTAAGTGGGCACAAAATTCCCAGCCGGATCTCCCCGGGCTGCTGGAGCTTTTTCTCAATGTAGCTACAAAATGTCATCCAGGGATTTTGTTTCTATTTTGTTCTGTGGGGCATTTTTGTTGGCTACAGTGAATTGAAAAATGCTGTTGCTCAGCCATGATGCTTCGTGCTGGAGGTCCTCAAAGAGCAGCCGGAGCTCAGGTTAGACACAATTGAACCGGGGATGGTGTAATCAGCCTTTCCTGGGAATTAGGAAACCAAACATAATAATGCAAAGGTTAAGCTGGCCAAACTGGGGCCCCAGGACCACCAGAGATCAAACAGCAGGGCCACAAAATAAATAAATAAATAAAAAAAAAAAAAAAATGTAATTTAACATTTAACCATTAATATAAACCATCCATCAACCAGTAAAGGGCTGTCTCCTATATAAGAAAGAATAGAATGATCTATATTTACAATTCAATTGCACCTTAAGCCCCCAAAACATATGAAAATATTAATAACGTTATTAATATTCAAGCATACCAATTAATGGGGGCAGGATTGTGTTTTCAAAGTGCACCTTGCAGCACAGGGTGATGATTCCCTGACTAAGCAGATCAATGGGGCAAGGGCACCATACAGGAGAGACAAGGTGACTGGATCTGTGCTGTGTTTGACTTTCACTTTTAGCAGATATGCTGTACAATTTCCAGCAGATGGAAAAAGAGAAACCCAGTGCTGAATTTTTGGTGATATGATCAGTATAATGATGCACTTTATGGTCTCTGATAAATTAGTGTTCTGCAATAAGTCTCTTATATCTCTTCTACATCTCTGCTTTCTTGGTCATCTTAATAGAACAGCTCCCTCGTAAATTAAAGAACAGTTCACTGGAGCAAGGCATATGTGCTCTATAATTTCTCAAGGACTCTGCTGCTTGTCTCTGCAGCTCTCAACAAATCCTCACATGTATGCTGAGCTTTATGTACTGTTTCCAAAACTGCATGACTTCATGATTAATAAGACTATTTCTGTCTGTCCTCTATTGTGTGTGTGTGTACATGTATTAGTCATCTACTGTATAGGGTTTTACCTTTGGAATGAGGAGACGCAGTGGGCGGGCCTCACTCTCGGCCTCTTTCTACCGGGGACGGCAGTTCAGCTGCTCAGTGTGAAATGGTACTATGACGACGGTGATGACAGGCGATGCTACCTGTCTGTCATACACATACTGCACTTGGGCATCTTCAAGAGGTGAGATCTTTCATACTCAAGGTTATCCACAAAATATAACCTGATTCACATAGGTAGGAACTGTAGGGTGCATTGCAGTTGTGTCCTAGAAACAAAGAAACAATCAATAAAAGTTGTTTTGTGTCCTGAGCTCTAAGAACAATTAGTGTCATACTTTAGTCTCAACAAACTGCACAGAAAAAGCAACTTCATACTGCATCATACTGTCATTGGAGCCTTCACCTGGAGGTTATTTATCATTTGGCATGTCTTTGGCGTCTGTCTCTGGCCCCCTCTTATGGCAGGTTATGGGACTGTATGAGGTCTGTGTTGCGCATGCAGGACTCAGTGGCTGAGCTTGGAGCAGCTGTCATGCAGCAGGCAGATGTTGCTGCCCTTTGGCTGATGGAGGCCCTTATCCTCACATTGCCTCAGAGCCTGCTGCAGGCGTATGTTGTGGTGTCCACCGATGTGGGCATCATGTCACCAGGTAAACCTTCATTTGCTTTTCTTGACTTAATTGATGTTTTTGATGTATGCTCTGTAGAATTTGATAATGGGAAATTGTAATTTTTTTTTACTCACCATCTCCCTCTATTTTTGCCTACAGTGGCTTATTGCTGTGGCCTGTGTGTGCTGTCTATTTCCTGGGCCCTGGTGCTGTACAGCAGAGCCTGCTGTCTGATCCGACCAGGCCACCTGGCCATGCCTCCGGCAGCCTTGCTGTGCCAGCTGGTGTGGAGGGCAGGCATGCTGGGTGCCAGGGTGACTTGCCTCATGTTCTTTGCCAGGGTCTTTAACTGGTGGGTCTGTGGAGTAGCAGGTAAGCAGCCGCCTCCACAAACACTTCAGCCGACACTTTCACCTGACACCATTTGAAAAGAGAAAAAAGGCTAATGAATGATGTAATCACCCTCAGCATGATTCAGCGTGTCCTCTCGATCAAATTTCTCAGTTGCTTCCCTGCATCAGCCTGATATTCTGTATTTTAGATCCTCTGTTGCACTTGTGCCTTCAAGTCTATTTTTATGTTGACCCCCAGGTTTCCACTGGCTCACAGCCTCTTTCTGGCTGGTATCACAACAACCCGACATCTGCACTGGCCCATGGTGTTGGCGTGCCTTTAACGCCATCATGGGGCTTGTCCATGTCTTCCTCTTCCTCAATGTCAAAGATGGACCCTCGCGCTTCCGCATGGGCAGCTTTTATGCAGTATGACATACCTTCAAAACTACTGTTCCTTTCTTTTATTTTTGCCATAGACATACGCAGGTTGTGGTGTAAAGCTGTCTGCAGATGACTGATAGTCTGTCCCTGTCTCTCTCAGTTCATGCTCATTGAGAATGCCACTCTGTTGCTGGCCGCCTCCGACTTCCTTAGCGAAGCATCATGGGACAGCATGACCCTCCCCACTACTGTCCTTTGTAGCTTTCTCCTCGGTGAGTCTCTGTGTTTTCTGACACATCCTTCATTTTAGGACAGATTGGTTTCAGTTTTGATAGTCCTTGCTTATAATTAGACTAGTATAAAAATGGTTTCTGTGGTATGTGAGTAATATTTAAATGGTGATTCAAATAAGCTGAAAGTAATTATAAGCAGAAGAACACAACTATCTTTGTTATCATATTACAAATAGTGAAGCCTTTAAGTTATTCTTATTAATTAAAGAATAGCAATAGTACAAACTGAATTGGTAATGTGCAGTTTTACAGTCCAAGTTATTCATAATCAGGATAAAATCATAAAAACTGCACTAAACCAGGCGACAGTGGGAACTAGAGAGAACAAAGAAAGGAGTGAAATGAGAAGGTCAAGTGCTGGTTTGCATATCTAGTTTCTGTATTTGTATGTGAAGTCCATACCCAAAACCAGAATTTCATTTACGAGAAGCCAGTAATCTCTGCTGCAACCATCTATTGTTATGTGGGCTATTGCTCGTAATTGACATAGTGGAATTTACTAACTATTTCATGTTCCTTTGTTTACCAGGTTCTACCTCCGTTGTACTGTACTACCGGTTCCTCCATCCTAAGTCAACAGAGATCTCCCAAGGCACAAACCACAACCACATGGGAAGCACATGTATAGAGCAGGGGGAGTCCTCTTTCTCTCTCGGAGACAAGAGCCTGCCAGCTCCCTCCTTTCAAAACCATGGCAGTTTCTCCCTCTCAGGTGTGGCTGGCACTCTGCTGGAGCACCCAGGAATCTGCGGAGGCCGGCCTAACAGCTCCTGCCCTTGCTATCACCACCACTGGCTTTTAATCCGTTTAGCGCTTAAAACAGGAGACTTGGGTAAGATCAACAGAGCCTACGGCGCTGGCGGAGCAGCAGCGATACTGGATATGGATGAGTACAACCTAGAGTTTAAGAGTAATGATGGCATCACCATCACAGCAGGAGCCAGCGGTGAGGCTGTCTCCACCTCTGAGTCTCAGGGGAAAGGCCTGGCTCCACTCTCGGACTGTAAAGATGAGTTCCAGAGTGTGAGCGAACCCTCGTCGACTGAAAGACCTGAAGAAGAGGATGACAGTCTGGAGATGGAGAGCCCGCTGGAGTCACCCGCATCAGATTTCAAACGCAGCTCACCAGAGGGCAAGTCTATGTTTGGAGACAGTCCGGAGCCATATTTCTGCCCTACAGAGTCTAGTTCAACCCTGTATTACAGCGCTGACCCTCAGTCTCCCAGCAGCGCCAGTAACCCCCGTTTGGACAGGGACACAGGGGGTCTGGAACAAGGGGTTCGCCTCAACTCCATCCCCAGCGATCCAGTCCTTCACAGAGACGTCCGTGGGCTCATAGGTCGGGTCGGACCACGTTGCACTTCCACTCCTAAATTGGACTCTGGAGTGCTGGACTCTCCAGCCAGTGTCCCTCATCTCACAGGCCCAAGGCGGCAGCTCATAATGTCCCGAAGAGATGAGGATGATAGCTTCTAGCTTTCTCGTGACACAATCAGGAAAAGAGTAACAGCAACTTATCCAACATCAAAGGAATACCACCAGCTTTTTGAAAGGCTGCTTTTTCATCTTCCTAGTGTTGTAGGATGAAACGGCTGGAAGAAATTCAACCTTGTATGCCTATATATGTAGTACACTGTGGGCATAGTATATGCAAAAAAATAAAATAAAATTGGGGAGAATGCTAAGCTAGCCTGCACTCTACTCAAATCATAAGCTATTTTTTAAGAGCATTGCTGTGCCCACACACAATGGTGAAGCCTTCAGCAGTGTTTTCATCAGAAGATTATCGAATTAATGGTGTGTGGAGGTCAGACACACCTCCTGCCTGACGTTACACAAACTTTTTTTTCCCGTTATCTTGGCAACAGGTAAAGTCAAGCCTCACCAATCTTACTGTGTGACAAAATGACCACTGGTCATTGTAATAACATGTTAAGGAAGTAGCCATGAGTTATATCAATAAACATCATTACGAACTCAGCTGAGAATTTCTGTATTACACACTGATACTGCTGCTGTCCAGTCGCCAGCATTTAAGAGAATAAAGAAGTTGATCTTATATTAAAAGGGGGCAGGAGTATCTGGCCTTGTATAATTAACCATCTCAGTGTAAGCCAGAGCTTTGTTGGCTTCTTAAAAGCACAAGTATCATCTGTATGATATATTTATTGCTGTGAATTTTTTGTTATTCCTAAAAAAAAAAAAAAATCAGAGTTCCTTCAGAGAATTATAAACTGTATTTTTTGTATAACTGTGTCGACTGACATTGCTTTGAGCAGGGCTAGTATGTCAACCTGGCAAAACTGTGTTTGATGTTTTATTTACATGTTGACCATGTATTTGCTGAAATGTCTTTGGATTTTACATTATGTTTGGAAGACAAAAAAACATGTCTCAGGCAGTGTCTTTAAACATCTATTGTGTAACCAACTGTAAAAAAAAATGCTTTCAAGGTACTTGTAGTGACTTTTTTATGTGCTCTCGTTCACTATTTTTAGGGGACAAATGCATTTTTTCCCCTCGTAAGTGTTCTGTCAGAGGGATGAAATGCACACAGCAGTGAAGTGATGCTGGGGTTTTTCCTCTTGCAGCCGTGTGACTGCCTATTATAACATTTTCAACTGTGAAGTGCAAGGCCACAGGTGGCTTAAAATAAGCAATAAACAGCCCACATACTAGGGCGACTGGGATACAGTTGTTTGTATTTATTTAACAATTGATGTGTGTTTTTATGTTTATGCCTCAGTAAACATTTTTAAGCAGTTTTTTTTCTCTTTGGTCGCCGGGGTGGAAGTGGTCACGGTGAACTGAGCAAAGCCTTAAAAAAAAAAAAAATTATTAAAGGTATTTATGGCACTCGCCCTTTAAGGCGACGCGCATGCGCACGGCGGCGAGAAAGTTAACTCCTGAACTTCGTAGTCAGAAAAATTTCAGATTTATAAAATAGCGGAGAAAACAGCGGCGGGCTGACATGGCATTTCGCCGAAGGAACAAGAGTTACCCTTTCTTCAGCCAGGAGTTCCTCATTCAGAACCATGCCGACATCGTCTTCAGTTTTGTGATTTTCATTTTGATTGGGTTGATGTTTGAGGTGAGATGAACTCTTCTTTTCTTCCTTCGTGTCACTCAGCTGTTTTAAAATGGCAAAGCCTGCTGCACAAAGATGTAACTCGCAGCTAAGTGAAATGTTTCTCCGGGGTTTCTGGGACTTTATTATTTTTTTTTTTTTGCTTTGTTAAAAAGAAAACCAAACTTGTTTTAGGCTGTATATGAGCTTTGTGTTTCCAGTCCCGCCGATATGGTGGCCACAGTTTTTTTTTTTTTTTTTTTAACAAGTTTAGTGAACAATGAGCGTCGGTCTGTTAGCAGTTCAGATAGCAACGTGTCATATAAAAGCTACAGCTGATAAACTCTAGCGTTCAAACTGCGAACTCACGAGTTTGCATGTTTAAACGTTTTCGGCTACTTGCTGTTTTATACACCAATTTCTCGTGTAGTTTCTTAAAGCGGGATACAACAGGGAAAACTGCTATTTTGGCAAATATTTCACATAGGAGACCGATTAGAAAACTGCAGAATGGGATTAGCTTTCACTTTAAAATTCACCTGTTTCACCGTCTTGGCACTGTGTCGGTCCAGTTTCCAGCAAAGATAATCCGCTGCAACTTTTTCATTCCAAAATGTATGTCAGAAGCAACACACGGTCAAATTTCGGGAGGAAATAACGATTTTTTAGCATTCAAATTAAAAGTCCTATTGTGCGTCATAGCGCACTTACGTCTTTGCGGGTTTTATTTTGGAAAGCCTGAACGGAAGCGTCATCGTCTTTCCCCGCTAACTTGATGGTCGTCGTTAACTGCCACGTCTCAATCTTTGAGCCACTGCTACCCCGGGGGGGTCGGGGGGAGGGGGGGCTGAAGGGATTTCACCACTGACACTCACTGCTTGAATTCATCAGCTGTTTCATTCACTCACAGTTTCTCTAATGTGTTCACAAGCGAGAAACCCATACTGCCCTCACGGCCATTGTGCAAGAATTTCAATCCGGAACACTGGTTGTGATCACACAGCTGGCAGAGTAAAAAAAAAAAAAAGAAGTAGGGGATTTCCTTAATTTTTCGCAGTAATTTTTCGCAGATGCTGCGGAGTTTGAGATTTTGGTAGAAGACTTGTAACTTGTGCAGTCCTGGTGCTAAAGGAATGACTGGCAACCAGATGGATTGTGGTGCACACACACGCTCCTAAATGATCTCACTAGGGATGTGTGTTTAATAGAAAAAAAAAAAGAATAAAAAACACGTACCTGGAATTGATAAAGACAAACTGTTGCCATGTATTCATTATTATTGTTTGGACACCTGTAGGTTTGATGCTGTGGTTCCCCTCATGACGAAAGGAATCATTAGAGGCTCCAAAAGTAGTTAATAAAAAACAATGTTTAAGCAATTAATTGAATCACCTGTAACGTTTTTAATTGCTTAAAGAATTTATCAAGTAAAATATGCAATTTTGCTGCTTATAGATGCTCTTGTACATTGAATGGCAAAAGGTTTAAGATTGACTGTGGCTAAATAAGAAATTTAAAGACTTCACCAAAGGCTTGGGGAAATTTAGTGAGACACTTCCTGAATGTATATATAGAGACCAAACAAAAAATCAAGTGCATAATCAGTAATGAAAGTAATACTTTTAAATTCTGGATAGTTTTACCTTATCAGGCCTCTAACTTCTCAGTGTTCTGACACATGCAACCCTTATTAAAGGCCCACAGGTGGACATTGCTGCCAGATGGTTTGAAGAAACTCTGGTCTATTGCTTTATAGGGGTGCTTGACAAAATAATTTGGGAAGCTTTGTTACATCCCGGAGCGGTGCAAGCCTTATCATGCTGAAAGATTGTTCAGCAGCACACCTGAGGGACTTCACTTTCCACTAGTTGATTACAATGCTGGGGGCAGGGTTGACTGACAATATTCTAAACAGCATTATGTATTCTGAAAAGCTCTGATTTTTGTTGTTGCTGTCCCCTGAAACACCTGTCACACACCCAAATAAATCCTACGACAACCAGATGATTGAATTGTTGATGTTGCATTTGGATTTATTCACTGCATTATGATACTAATTATAATCTCATCTAATTTCCAGGCTACAGCCAAGACAGCCATTCTGTTCATTCAGCCTCAGTACAACGTCACCACACTATCACCAGGTACGCACTGCTGTTGAGGGAGTTTTATTTGCAGTGTATGACCTTGTTCTTTTTTTGATTCACAAGCATACCCGAAATTTCACTTCTGCTCCTGTTGCTGCTACATATTGCTGCATTACTGTCATTGAAGTGTAATTCTAATCAGGGGTGTGCTAAACATACTTGATCGTTAACTGCTGTTGTAAACATGCTGTGAGTGATTGACTCCTCCTATGTGTGCTTAGAGGGAGAGGTGACATTGTACCATTATGGGTGGAAGGACTGCGCCACCATCCTCTTCTATTTCTTCATCGCCATCATCCTCCATGCAGTAGTGCAAGAGTATCTCTTGGATGTAAGTACCTCATGCATCGACAACTCACAAAAGGAGGCATGAATGATTTTGTAGAAAAGTGAAGATACACTATATGAAAATGACTCTCAAACATTGTGCAAGACTTTAGTTTGAAATAATCAAATCCAAGCACACTATTTTAGCCTTCTATTTCCAGGATAATTGGTGCAAAATTATAAAGTTGTATGCAACAAAAGGAAATGGAAATGTCTAATTATCATTACAAAAATAAGTCTTCATAAAAACTGTGTTAGAAGTTTAAGGTGTCTGTTCTGTTTTACTGTTCACAGTAGAACAGGAGTGTGCTATTAATACAGTCAAGGATGTGAAGATGTTTTATACTGAAACCAGGATGTGAGCTGTTTCCCTCTTAATGTGTTTCCATACAGATTGGCTCTGTGGTACTTTAAAAACAAAAACGTAAAAAAGTACCACATCAAATGCTTAGGAGCAGAATGCTGACTTCATCAGGCCTATAAACTGGCTGACATTGCTTCAGTTCTCTTTAGCGACAGGAAGAGAGAGGGAAGCATTTGATTCATCTGAAAGTATGAGCCCTTGTCATTGTTTAGAAATAGGCCAGGGAGGAGGGATGAGGTTTTATTTTAGCTCCATCACCACGACTTCCAAAGTGTCTTGAAAAGAAAACTGCTTCGCCAACAGCCATAAATAGTATCTGCTGTCTTTTCTTGTCCCAGTTATTTGTGTTACTATGACGCTTCCTCGCGAATGACAGTGACATGCCACCCATTTTGACTGGATCCAGCTGCATTCATATGATCTGTTGTGTTGCTCATATTGCAGAAAGTGAACCGGCGTCTGCACCTATCCAAGAGCAAGAATACTAAGTTTAATGAGTCGGGCCAACTGTGTGTGTTTCACTTGGTTTCTAGTGTGTGGAGTTTTTACATTGTCCTCACAGTAAGTGAGATTTATTTTGATGACTCATTGTATTATGAAATACCTAGTTACATTTCAAGCATAACCAGCTTTCAACTCACACACAAAATAAGGACAGTATTGAAGCACGTTCTCCTCTTTCTCATTTCTTCAACCAGGAAGGATATCTCCTGCATCCCAGCAGCCTTTGGGAGAACTATCCCCATGCACACCTCAGGTATGACCATTTACCATGTTTTCTCAGTGATATATTAGCATAAAATGACAGAATATGACATGGTTCATAGATTGTTTCTTCCTGATATAAATACATAATAAAAATCAAGAATATATTTGTGATGCTTACACATGGAGTAATTTATCCATAGAACCATACCAGAGCTGCACAAAACCTCATAAAATGTAGTCCTATTTAGAGAGAAATTATTTTTGGTTTTTTTCACATCTGGATTAATCTGCAAGTCCCAGAAAAAAATTTTTGAACCCCACTGTAGATTAACTACAACTACACAGTATAAGATAAAATATTAAAAGTAGTAAAACTTTACATTAAGACTTGATCCTTTATAAGAAAATGAGCCTCACCGACTCAGGTAAACATTACCTGAGTTTAGCTTTTTTTTACCTTTTCATGATTCCTTGCCATTAAAGCAAATCTTTAGAGAACTTTACACTTTACTCATGTGAAATGGATCAAATTAGGAAGATGTCAATTTGGCAGCAGTGAAAATTGCACTGACTTTCTCTCGTTCTTGTCCTTTCTCCTGCATTCCCTCTGTCTGTTTGTATTTCTGCTCAAGGTTTCAGGTGAAGTTTTTCTACCTCACTCAGCTGGCCTACTGGCTCCATGCCTTACCGGAACTCTACTTCCAGAAAGTACGCAAGGTCAGTAAGGAGGCTCTGGGAAGTAAGACCTAGGATAAAAAAAACCAAACAAAAACAACAACTTTGCAAATAAACAATATTTAAATGTTTTTCAGGAGGAGATTTCTCGACAGCTGCAGTACATCTGCCTCTATCTGCTGCACATCTCTGCAGCATATTTGTTAAAGTAAGCATCTGATGGAATTACTTTTTTTTTTTTTTTTTTTTAACTTGCAAATTCTTGTCCTTGTGAATGCGAAAAAAGTAATAATGAAACAGTGTGTTCGTGTTGTGTGAACCTCCCTTAATCAGTGAGTGGCCTGTAAAGTACAGCAGAAACAAATTTCCTTAACTTGTGTGTGACAGTACTAGCAGTCTATCATTTTCAGGGATATTCAACACTTTTCTGCCTGATTGCTTCCCTCTGCTTTTCTGTGCAGTCTGAGTCGTGTAGGTCTGGTACTTCTCTTCCTCCAGTATGTGTCAGAGCTGGGCTTCCACATTGCCAGACTCTTCTATTTTACTGATGAGAATCATCAGAAAATGTGAGTAACCTCCCCTAGTTTAATGCTTTAAGTTTTCCAGAATATTTATTCTTATCACAAACACTCCAGCCTTTCTCCTGGATGTTCTTTTCACCAATCTACTGCATCAGATGTTTTTAGGGTTTTTACAGGATAGTTTATGATTTGATCACCAACCATAGTTGGCCACCTAAGCAACTTTTTTTCTTTTTTTTTTTATTGACCATAATTTCTCTGTGTTTCTCAGGTTTGACCTGTGGGCGGTGAGCTTTGTGTTTACACGGATGGTCACCCTGACCCTGATGTTCCTGGCAGTAGGGTTTGGCTTGGCTCGGGCTGAGAACCAGGGGCTGGACTGGGAAATGGGCAACTTCAACACTGTACTGATTAGGTAAAGCCATATCACTCCAGACAACAGATATGTCCCATATCTGGGACATGCACCTGTCCCCTACATTCGTGGACAAAATTATTTGATTTTATGGCACTGTACTTACTTTTTAACACTAGACATACTGCCAACAACCTGCTTAAATTTTCATGTTTTATTGTTTTACAACATCAGCTTATTCGGTGTAGCTGGTAATTCTGATGCTTACTCATAAGTGAGCTCAAAGTAAAAACAAAAATGACACAAATGAATGAAGTGTCATTTATTATTTTTATAAGTCATTTATTACAGTACAATTAGCCAAAAATGGTCAAGATCTGGCCCTTATTTAACAGAGAAATGTAATATTCTTCACATCCAATATCACATGCAAGGCCAGAAATTAATTTAAGTCATTCAGACAATGCCACAAATAACACACACAATATCAGGCCCATTTTTACATACAATTGTTCTAATCCTCTTGCCCTGGGTCCCTTCAGGATGATTGTTCTACTGCTGGTGTGTTTGACCCAATCTTGGCTGCTCTGGAAATTTATCCGCTTCCAGCTGAGGCGCTGGAGGGAGTTCAGACATGAACAGGCTGTTCGCAAGAAGGCAGCCCCAAAACAACCCCTACGAACACTGAAGAGAGACTCGCGTGAGTATAAACATCCAGTTGAACATGTTTCAAAATCCACTGATTTCTTAATAAATAGACAAGAAAAAGAAAGGCAGCAGTAGTTTCACAATATTGTTATTTTCAGGAATGTGGGTTGTCATGATTCTGTTCTTAAAACACTGGCTCACATTACAGCTCTGATACTTCCTACATTGGACTCACCATCTCTCTCTCCATTTCTGTCCCAGTTGGTCACCATGAAAATGGAGTCCTTAAGGCTGAGAACGGAGCTTCTCCTCGGACCAAAAAACTCAAATCCACCTAAGACTACTCATAGACTGGCCTGAACAGCGGCCTTAGCCAAGGCTAAGGTTTCTATACAGCGAAACAAGGACGCTGGCAGCCAATGGTCACACGGCTTCTGGTTGGCTATGTCCTGAGATGTTACAAAAACTCAGTCATTACAGACTTAGGCTTGAATGCTGGAAAATGAAATCCAAAGGATCAATCCAAGGAAATCTCTCAAGCCCAACAGACATTTACTCTTCTCATCATATCAGTATTTTTATACATCCACGCAGCCTGCTATCCCATCCTAAGAAACACCATTGTATGCAGAATGATGATTAAAATGAGTGAGCACAGTGTGGCAATGTCGAATATGTCCATGCACATCCTCATACATAAGTACTGTATTGGTTGTAGTGATGTTGCAGCTGTTTGCAGCTCTTGCCTGAGCCAATTTTGCTTGTTTTTGGTCTGACCCATTGTAGCAGAGAAAATGTTACTGATGATATGCCCTGACATGAGCTTACTGTATCCTGGTCTAACTGTGATCCCTTTACCAGGTCAGGGAAGGGACTTTGGCCAAAAAACAGACCTGCGCTACTACCATTGATTATACATTTGTTTAAAATCTTCAATCTGTCACTAGTCACTTCACAGATATGCATCAAGTATGTATGTTGGATATTACCGCATGCCATTCCATGTTTTTTTTTTTCTTTTGTTTTGTTAATTACTTTATTAAATAATGCAATTTTCTGAAATAAGATGTGGACTAGTCAATTGTAACTGAGGCACTTTTTCTATATGTTTCTCTGTTTTCATTGAACTCACTTGACACATCTGTCAAAAAGTCCTGACCTTTTAGTGTTACTTTTTGCGGTAAAATGGACAAAACTGTAAATGATCTAGGACAAATCTATGCACAAATACTTACTGAGAGTAAAATGTTGCTTGACTTCAATTGCTCTTATGACAACATAAACAATGTTTAGGTTGATAAGACTGGGTAATGGCTCAACAAAGAGTGTCACAGGTGTTACCTTAATGCTAACAGTTGGATGCTAGAAGTATACTTGCTTTGAGCTCTCTGCTTGTCTGTGGCTAAAGGAACATAGTTTTGAAATATACTGTCTTGCTTACCCATAACTTTGTAATTTATTAAACAGTCAATGAAAACAGTGGGCCTCACCAAGCCCCTCTATACCTGGAGGGTATATTAAAGTTAACCTAGTCAACAATAAGAAGTTGTAGTATTTTATGATATTGTATGTCCAGTAAATATTGATCGTGTTAAGAGGTATTATGGAAAAGCTTTGTTTCATACTTTAATGAGTAGATTTACCAGGCAGAGTACACGTCTCTGGCATCATGAAGATGACCCTGCCACGTCATCACCTGATAAAGAAAGAAAAAAGCAACTTTAGGTTTGAATTGATTTTTTTCGGTAACACATGCCAGACAATGATTTTGGCACTATTGAGAGACAATTGAGGAGAAAGATGTTTAGATAACTATTGTACCATTTTGGACCCCTGGCTCGTTATTTGCTGTCCCAACCCCTAGCTTCTGACGCAAAGAATCCAGTGTCTGAGACGGGATCTGGCTTGAATTGGCCTCCAGGTATGTGAGCACATAGTGATCAGCATTGGTCAACACAAAGCGGTGGCTGAAAACTAAAGCAACAGACATAACAGACCAGAGAAAGGTGACATGAGGTTTGTGTTTTTGTACTGATGTCCTGACTAGGGGAAAAAAAATAATTAGTTTAACAATTATAATTTTGGATGAAGCTCAATGAGACACACCTTCTAGTACTGTCACAACATGAACTGCAAATAACTGGGTTTTTTTTTTTTTGGGACATTTTTGGGGGGTAAATTTAGACCTAATTACACAAGTATGTTTATGCCATGGAGAAGCTCACCCTCTATGTTGACTCCAATAGCCAAGTCTGCAGGTGAGTAGAACTCAGGATTTTCCACTGAAGAGCCTGGCTTAGGAACACGTGTCTTCTCCAGGAACTTGCCACCGATGATACCAGAGTTGCGACTGGGCTTTTCAAAGATGCTGATCATATCATTGGACAGGAAGTAGGACAGAATGAAACGTCTGTCTTCATCTTCAGGATTCTGGGAGACCTGGAATGTAAGTAACAAAGGACAACTTACAAGCAAGTCGAGAATTAGAATTCAGTTTGGTCAATCAATAGGAAAAAACAACCAGAAACCTTTTTCTGTTAAATTGTCATGTCTTCAGTGTAACACCCTGGGTTACAACCTAGAATGAGCAGCAGGGGCAAGCTGTAACAACATGGTTAAAGCAGCATACTGTAAATGGAGTTGCTAAATTTTTTCTTACCAGCCTGGCAGTATAGCGCAACACTTTCTGATCATTCTCTAACATCTTCAGTAAATTCCTTTTGGGAGGCTCAGGAAGCAGAGACAAACAATTCTGGAGCGAATCTTCAAGTGAACCGAAGCCATTGTAAGGAGGAATCTCCTGTGAATACAGACAACATCGACATGTGACATCGACAAAATTCAGTTTTGTTATAGACAAGGAAAATACATGAAAAAGCCGGACCAGGTTATCACCTTCTTCATGTTGTGGCATGTGTTAACCTTCTTTGGCACGTCAATGGATTTCATCTCAATTTCTGGGTAGTTATTCTTGAAATACTCCTTAGTGAAGGCATCGCAGTCATAGAGCAAAAAACGACGGCCCAGTATGTTCATGGTTTGACCCAACTGGAAGTCTTTAGGAGAGTAGTATTCTTCTACTTCATGCTTGGAAACCTCCAGCACACAGCTAGGGAAGGGCTCTGGAAAGAAACAGGAAAGAGTACAGTTATGTGGCGATTGTCTTTTCTCTGTGTATTGTATTGACATTGACTTCCATCACTTTGTAAGAAGTACGCTCAGGAAAACAAGTTTCGTACATTTTTTATTCCATGTCTATTGTGTCTATCATCATTTAGTGAATAAAGGAGTTAAATATCAATTCGTAAACAATATTAAAACCAATACTCAAATGCAGAGCACCTACTCATATGGTGTAAAGTTTAAAATTGTTATGATATGACCAGATTCAGATAAGGCACCTAATAAAAGAATCAGTTACATCATATTATAATCATAATTAAATATGAGAAAATGTCCATATAAAAGTGACATGGAACTGCATCTTACCTGGTTTCAATCTCTTGGGCAAGCTTTGCCTTCGCATCAGAACAGGGAAGGGATCCCTTCCGCTATTGGCTTCATGGACCTCTCTGATCTCCATCGTGTCGTCCACCAGGTAATAGTGGATAGTAACTGGCTTGGTTTCCCCGTCAGTATCATCCCACAGGGCAAAGAAACGCAGCACCTGACCAAGAAGTACTTACGAGTCATAAAGTAGAACTGGCATGCAACATTTCTTACTGCAGTTGGCTTTGCTTAATTTATTTGGCCAGAATATTTAGTTGCAGACATAAACTATAAAAATCTTCAATAAATGACTGCTGTTAGTGCTATTATGAGTGGTCTGCCATAGTCCCAATAAAAGTTTTTGATTTCTTTTAACTGTAGTTTACATCATGGCCAGTATAGAGACCGCACAAGCAGATCATTGTGTTTTTCTATATAGGTTGGATACGAAGGTTACTCCTGCTTCTCTATTGGTAACTGTCAAGATTAGGGTTTGTTGTAGTTACCAGTTCAATTAGGAATGAAAGGAAGTGTCTTAAGTACGTACCTTACAGCTCATTGTGAGAAACTTGTGTATCGCGTCAAATTCAGAGGATGTTTTGTAGTGAGGCTGAGGGAATCTGTTCATTTTGCTATGAGAATCCACTGGCATCTGTGCAGGGTCATTTAGAGCAATGCCCTCACTTTCCATGAATTCCTGTATATAATGAAGAAGAAATAAACTTAAATATTTTCAACAAGTGAACGGCACAGGTCCATGTCTGAGTCAGACACCCGAGAAAATATATTTATATATTAATACTGAAAGGAAGATAACCCAGTCATTAAGGTGAGTTATGTACCTTTGTAAAAGCATCACAATCTGTGATGTTATACTTGACTCCATAAACCTCCAGTTCCATGCGAAGGTTGAGGTCTTTCCACTGGTAATTCTCTCCATGTTCATTCTTGGGCAGACGCTGCCGTTTGATCCGTTTTCCCTGCGGTATCCCAGAGTTCTCCACCACTGGCTCATAGATGCACATGCTGTCGTCCTCTAGGTAGTAGTAAATGACTACAGGGCGCACACGGTACACTTCCTCAGGGGAATACAGGACTTCCTCCTCAAAATAGGCATAGAAGCGCAGCACCTACAAGGCAAACAATGAATGAGTTAACTGGCCAGTTGACTGAGCAGGAGCAGTAATTATCAAGCACCAGTCTGTTACTTCCAGGTGGTATTGTACCTTTTTGTCGAGGGCCACATGAGCCGGGACAAAGTTTTCAGGCAGGGTCTCATGACAAGCACCATAAGTAATGTCCGGCATCTCCATGGACAAGTCAGTGATCTTCTGCTGGATCAGCTGCTCTGGCAGAAGAGGATCCTGTCCAATGCCAACAGTTGGCCGACGGGGCAGAGCGTAGCCGTTCTTGTAGCCAAGCGTCTGGGGCCGATGGAAGGAAGACTTCTGCAAAGGGAGATCATTGAAGAGCTGTAAATTAGATCCAGTACCTTAGAATAGAGATCTGAATTTGGAAAATTCAAGTGAACCTATCGTCATGGCTCACACAACACAACACAACACAATGTACAATAGAAACTGCTGTATGAGACGTCAAAAGTAACACCAGCACATGATAATTCTGTGCAACATTGGAATAATTTGGAACCATTTTTCCTGACGAATAGCTACTGCTTAACATTTTAAAAGTGAATTTTTTTTTATCTTTCTAAATACTGAAAATGAGAAATTATTCTTCTGCTTTTAGCGACAGTCAGAAACAGTGACCTCAATAAGGCCTGAGCATCAGTGTCAACAGTTTAATTGCACTATACAGTCACACAAACTTTTGAAATATAGGAATTCAATTTTAATTACAGCAGGACAAACACTTTTTTGAACAAATGATGCTAACGTTGGCTAATTCGTATCAAACATAAATCTTTCCGTTATGCAACATTAAAAACAAGAATGAAAAACAACAATCTTACCGTCACATCTCGGACAGTGTATCCCGGTAGAAATGGTAATCCATGCTTATTCCAGTGCCAAGACATTACTCGACTTCAGCTTTCTTTTTTTCAGACTTCTTTCTCTCCTATTTAATAATTAGTTGTTGTTTTTTTTTTTTACAGTTATTGTTTTTTTTAAACTCGGTTTTGTTGGTGTTGTTGGCCGTAAAGCGGCGGCCCCTCAGTGGTAAGTTTATGGTAGCCATGGAAACGGCACGACAGCTACAAGGGGGAAAAAAAAAGTTATATAAAAAAATAAAATAAAAATAAAATAAAATAAATAAAATCTACCAAAACCTCAGAGTATAAATGAAAGTAATTAAAGTACCGATTTCATAAAACTATATCTAAAAAAAAATGTATTTGACTTTCGTGTCCTTATAAATTCTCTTTAGAATTAATGAGTTAATTCAGTCATGACTTTCACCGTCAGAATCAAAGACCACCTGTTTTTAAAGGATTTTCTATAAATAAAAATTCGCATATAAATGGATACATTTTATGTGTACAATTTAGAGAAATTGTATTTTCCTGTATTTACCACTTGGGGGCGAGCAACACCAATAAATTAGCCCATGTCAGCCCATTGGTTATAATATTATCACACAAGTTTTGGAGTTCATGATTATCACACTGTACTGTTAGTTTATACTTTTATATAATTATCTTATTGATATAATAATTATTATATAAGAGCAGTTACTTTTTCTAAAAAGCCAAAACACACTGCAAGAATCAAGCATGATTACATGGCAGCACTGTGCTCATTAGAAAAGACATTTAAGATAAAATGAAAATATATATGGTTAAAAAGAACAAACAAAACAAAAACAACAACAACAACAACAAGAAAACCAAACTGGTTATTTTTGAACACAGTTTATTCCAAGCACAGGACTCATATTTTGGTCTTATTTTACCAGCTATTGGTGCGTTTGAAATCCCATAAATTAAATTTAAACACAGAAATTGTCGTTCTAAAAACTAATACAGAGTGGCAGTCTTTATGTGGATGACCCTAATATGTCCCGTGTACTCTCACTTAAACTTTCAGTCTGGAAAATACCAACCTGTTCATGAAAAGTTTTTTTCTATGCTTGATCCAGGGCAGCACAAGCAGAACTGGATAGACTATAGCTTATATCGCAATGTGATTTAGGAGAAGCAGTTTTTCATGTTCATGTGAACACATTTCGCAGTGCTTGTTCCTTCTACAGATGGCCATGAGCAGTGCTTACCACAAGCATCTGTTTAGCACTGGTATTTTTTAAAAGAGGCACATGACTGACAAAATAGACGAAGTTTGCAAATTTTTGAGAAAGGATCAGAAAAAATGTTTCTAACAAATTCGTGTGTATTAAAACTGCCATAATCCTAGTATGTACATTTACATCTGGTGAGATAGCAAGTGCAAGACATTCCGGTTTTACACGTGCCCCACTTCAGAAAAGCAACAAGAAAGGTAAGAGGGAATACACGGATAAGATGGATTTGCCATTTCCAATTAAAAAATCATTTGACCAATCATTTAGAGATAAGCCAGCTGCACTGCTGAAAACAGTAACTTCATAGCTAGATAAGGCACTGCACTGTGAATTAAACATACTGTATCAAAAACAAGGTTAAATCACGGAAACCTCTTTGAGGCTCTTTATATGATATTTCTAGTTTCTTTTCTTTAAATGCTGACATAGCTGTTTAAATGGGCTGATCGCCTTCTTAAGAAGCAAATACATCAACCAAACACAGAAACACTAGGATTGCATCCCTGAGGTGCCAGACAACTTTCGCCAAGTATAAAAATAGCTCAAAATAAACCATACTTGAAAGCAAAATTACACAACATCAATAAACTATTAAATATTATAAAATATATTTCATAAGGGTTGAGATGAATTCCCCCAAAAATATCTTTTGGTTTTTATCAAGTTCTAAAGGCAGCATGGTTATTCGCTGTGGAAAGATTGTCTTACGTTATCCCATTGTCCAGTATACTGTGTTCTGCTTCATGCTGCCCCTCCCGAGAGTCCACACATGAATACTGGAGGGTACTGAGCACAAAGCTCCAAGCGTCAGTCTCTTGCAGTTGCCCCATGTTCTGTATAAACAGACTGAGGCCTTGGACCTTCAGTCACTATGTAGTCTCTGGAGACCAGTGCGTGTCTAAGAAGCTCACCGCATAAATCCACCACTTCAAAAAGGCCAGCTGAGGTCATGTCAGAGGCAAGGTAGCCATTCACCCCTCAGTTCCAGCAGAAAGATGCAGCCAAGAGTCATGCTCATCATGCAGTGAGCTTATTCTTTTCCTAAATGGGGTATAACGTATTACACCCAGAGGAATATGCCAACCACCAGAGGGGACACTTTCTTTCCAAGCATACAATACCTTCTGCTGTTCTCATCAACAGTCACAATTGTATGCTTGCTTATATAGCTTCATCAGGGCCTTACGTCTTGCCCCTTCCAACCCAAGTGCATCTTAAAATGTGTTCAAGTCAAGTAAGTTTTCTATAAAAATCCCCGCAGCAGTGCTCAGTAATACCGGTTGAGGCTCCGTGTCCCAGGGATGTCCGGTTGCCCGTTCATCCAGATCTCCCGGATGATTCGCTCCCTCTCCTCGAGCCTCTGCGCTCGTTCTAGCTCTTCTGCTGATGTGAACACATTCATGTTAAGTGTGCGTTCAAATCTCCGGTGTCTCCGCGCCGAGAGATCCGAGGTGGTGTCCCAGTCTGAGTCCGAGTCGCTGGAATCCGAGGAAGAGTCAGTGGGACGTGGTCGTTTCTTAGTGGGAGGTCGCTGGCGAGGTTGGCAATCGGTGCGACAAGAGATTTGGACCACCAGGGCGAAGAGTGTCAGGAAGAGGCCCAAACACACACCACAGACGAAGAAGAGCGCTGCCCTCTCTGGGTGGTCTGTCATGGGGGAGAAAATAAAAGAAATTGAGCAGAGAAATTTTACGTCCAGTTGATTTCTCAAAGACAACCTCAAACACTTAATTGGATCTTTCTTATCCTGAAGGTCACTTTTTTTATTTTCCTCTGCCCTATTAAGCTTGCTCTGTTCGAAAGTATTTCACTCACTGTGATGAACGCTGGCTGCAGACCTACCAGGTCACATGGCTCACTGGCCTGGCATGGGTTCCTGGTTTGTTTCATAAAGTCTGCCAACCCACCTAGTATGTTCTGTACTACACTATATGTTGTACTTTTCCTTCCCCTTTCCCAGAAATGTATCTCTGCATGTTGTTTATGTCGTTTGGGTGTTAACTTCAAGGTGAGAATGGAAAAGATGGAGCTGCTTCTCTTCTTATTCTCAATAGTCTATATTTAATCAATTTTGAGAACCAGAGGGATACAGATTCCATCAGAGACTTCCATCAGGTGTGATCCTAAGACGCCTGTTTCCAATGAATGAATCAAAGCTTGTCTTATTTTCCGGTTTGCCTACTGGAAGTGTTTCTTTCTTGTCTCCACATTTATACCATTATAGCTCATCCAGACTGTAGCAGTCCTGCTTGTTTCAGCCTTTCAGCCTAATACTCTAAAGTATAATGTGCAAATAAATGGAGATCATAAAATTTTATGGCAGCTCGCAAATGTGAAAAAACCTTGTTTACAAAGATGGGCAAGATGATAGGTATTCTAACCAAAGTACAGTGTTTGTTTATTTAACTATATGTACTGAACATTTTGCAATGTATAAACTGTTTATTTGACTGATGGAGAGGGACATAATACAACAGGAAATATCCAAACATCCAAACTCCTCCAGCATCTGGAAACAGGTGACTGACAGTGTGTGTAACATGTGTTCAGCCACTATTTTGCATAATATCTGCATTCCTCTAGCCCACATTTACTCACTGCTCAGTCTCAGGAAAAAGGAAAAGGAATTTTGCCATAACAACAGCGTGACATACACATCAACCATAAATTTATATCCCAATGTCACAGATTTTTCAATTGGCAAATCATGATCTTATGTTGCTCCTTGGCATTAAGATCTAGCTCTCTTCTTTCTAATTTAACAATGTTCTAATGTAACATAGAAGAATTTGGAGGTCAAAGGTCATCTTACACTCTTTTGGCTGCTCATGTCATGTGTGACACAAGACTAAATGAATGTCTGCCTACCTGAAATGTAGGTATAAGCTGCCAGTGCATTGCTGATGAGGGCCATGTTGGAGCTAGAGGAGGATTTGACGATAGGATTCATGTTTATGGGTTGCACTGGACTCTCTTCTTTTTCTCTTTCGGCTTCTGAAGATTTTTCCTCGTTGGGGTTTGTCTCTCTAATCTTCTTCTTATCTGCAAAAGACATCAGAGTTCAGTTTAACAGTTGCAAAGCAGACTATGATTCCACAGGGAAGTGGGTAGTTGAGGAAGTGATGGAATTGTTTGATTTAACAAAGATGTTTCTGAAATATTTCCCGCTGAGATCAGAATCTGTGGCCCAACATCAATGAGTGTGTACACACACAGTCATATTATGACAGTGCTGCTGTGGTCATTTACAGTAAAGACTGTTGTTTCTTACTGTAGGTATTGTGACTACAGCACTGAGAGCTCTGAGTCAACCCCAGTGGTTTTCGATTTTAGGAGATCTATATCCATAAAAAGATGCATCATACATAACGATACACACATGTTCGCAGAGAGTTGTGTGATTCAGAAGACAACATAGCACCCACTTCTATTCAGTTCATTTTGATTGAGGTCATTAAGAAATGCAGAACCACATGGGAAAAGTTTGCACTTTGGCGACATTTCAAAAGCTCCCTCAAACATCTCAGAAACAGTACTATTTATGGATGGGAACAACTACATCCTTCTCTGGATTTTCATCACCGCACAACTCTTTTCAGTGTTTACGTACCGCTATGTGTTATGTATGAAGTTGGGAGTCGGGAAGAGACATCAAAAGCGCACAGTGATCTAATTACTTAGTGAGTAGTGACAAAGTTTGGACAGTGTAACCACTATAACTTTAGCTCCATGAATGAGCAATGCCTCCCCAAGGAAAAACAACCTTTAAGCTTGGACAGACAAAAAATAAAAAGCAGCATTCAGTTTGGTGACCTTTAGGATCACTGTGTGCATAGTCATATTTCCATACTTGATTTTCTGTCGATGTAGGTAACTGTGCTTTGGTTAACTGTCACACTCACCAATGACCTCTAATTGCAGGGTTTCTGAGGTGTGTCAGTCCCTCTTTATCTGATAAATGCAGTTTAGAGTGGAATTGCTCACTGAGGAGATAAATGTTTCCACCTGGACCCACTGCTGTGGTACACACATCAACTAAAATTCAACCACAAAGCCTCTTCCTAACACACTTACTGTAAAAATAGCCATGCCCTTGAAAACATTTAGCGTGAGAAAATACATTTGAAATATTTGTAACATGATAAATTCAGGTAAAATAATCACTTGTTCTTTCTTTCAAATTATATTTATCTGGTCATATTTTAACAATAGTAGATCATATATATGTTTATATGCTTTCTTGGAAAAATAAACCCAAAACATACAAAAAAACTGCCTCATAAAACATCTTCAGAGGCGTGTTACAAACAGAAGTACGAAGAACTGGGTAAAGCTGGCACTCTGGCCCAAAAGGACCAAAACCAGGACTTGACTGGAAGAAAAATGCAGGCCCAGATGTTCTGTGGGAAGTGTGCTGCAGAAACATCACAGTAATAAGCAGTAGGGGCAAAAGATGGAATCAATAACAAGGTTGAAATTTAGTGATTTACAACTTTGACCTCTTTTAACCTTTGCAACGGACGGGTCAGTTTCTTAGAAAACTATGTTGCTGGAGGAGATTGTTTCTGAGTCCAAAGTTGTTGTTTTTTTTTGCCTAAAGTGTAGACAAGAAGTATTCAAAGATGCAACGTAAGTCTGAACTTTGGGGACAGCAAGATAGTTCAGTTTGATAAAAATGATGCCATTAATACATTAATAACATTAATAAGTAAAGGCATCATGGGCCTAAATATTCAACTCAATGCAATCATGACACATCATTAAGAAAAAGGCACAAAAATATTAGTTTAAGTAAGGAGGAATGCATTTTTTACTTGCTGAGAGTCAAATGAGAAATGTATTACCACTCTAATCACTCGAAGATAAAGCTAGCAGGCGGTTAGCTTAGCGTAAGCATAAAGAGAAGAAACAGGGAAACAGCAGAAACACATATAAAAAACAATATGTTGTGAAATGTCTTTGGCTTTTTTTTGTCTCTGCTGAATGAAACAAAGTTCATGGTGACAACACGTGTCCCCGACAGAGCCAGACCTGTTGTATTCCTCAGTTTTTTTTCTTTGTGAGTCACTAATGGGCTGTTAGCTTCATATTTACTGCACATATATGGCATCAATCTTCTCCCCTAACTCTTGGCAAAAACACAAATATTTCCCCGACATGTCAAATGGAAATATAGCATAGTCAGAAAATAACGATCCTACTTTTTTGTACACTGACAGCAAGCAGAAAGACCAAATGTGTTTCTACAAATGAATTCAATGAAACGAGGCAAAAGAGACTTATATTTTGAGTTTAACACATCCTGTTCTGCCTTCATCCCCCCTTCTTTACATGTCTCATCCCCTATCACTACGTCTGAGATCCAAACAGGTTTTTCCGGACAACCTGTAGGTTTTTCCAAGAAGGCAAAGCCAAAGCCATGCCTGCATTTTTGAACCGTCAGCACTGCAGCACACATCTCCCACCCACTCCCTCTCTTAACTCCTCATTCATTCGTTTATCCTCCTAATCAGTACAGTGCCGGTGGCTGTGCGGAGTAATTAGTGTACTGGACTCGGGCCACCATCCCTCATGAATAAAGCTTTGTTTAAGTTTCCTTCTTGGCTGGCATCCTCCCCCTTTGTCACTCTTTCATTTCATTGTTCTTGCTCTGTCTTCTCCCTCGTTCTCTCTGTGGGAGTTGGACATTATAAGAGTCTGATTTAGACTGTGGTCACATCTAAGTGCAATCATTGGTTCTTGGAAAGCAGTATATTTTTAAGTTCTATGATCATAAATGGTGCAAACCAATGGCTCTGCCTGGATACATATGGAAGCAGTTGAACTTGTGTGACATTAAATATACATACATTTATGCCCTGAATGGGAACATGACCCCGCTGTTCCTCTTGATGCCTGGGAGGCCTTCTGACTGTTTATTGTTAACTGCTCTCCACAGGAGGCCGCAAGTGTGAGTCCATGTGTGAGTGAATACACTTGTGTTTATTGTGTAATATGTGTTTTGTTGTTGTGCTCACCTGGAACAGTGTCAGGGCTCTTGACTGAGCTTCCCTCTGGAGGGCTGTCTCCCACTATGTTGGGGTCATGGGCACTGGGTGGCTGGGAGAACACCGGCGGTTGGGGTCCCTGCTCCTGGAGCAATTTCTTTGGGACTTCAAGGAGAAAAATAAATGGAGCAAAAGAGGGGAGTTTGGGGAACAGGGAAAGAAAAGATAGAAACAGAATCAGTAGAAGTCATTTTATTTGAAAAAGTAATGCATACTAATCCTTTAACTCCATTATAAATGTGCACAAATGTGCGTTATAATTCACCTTTGGATTCATCACTACAAGTTGTCCCTTTCACACAAGAGTAGTTGTGTGCTTCGTTGTTATGCACATGATATTTCTATGCCTTTATTAACACATTAAGGTGAAAGTGAATATTCCACATGTATTATGTCAAACTATGTCAAATGTTTTTACATTCTCCATGCCTTCAGACTGTCGGTGTGTGTGATGTCATCATACTTTTAGGAGATAATGTAAACATTTTTGTGTTCGTGTTCCCCTTTGACTCTCTCACTGATTAAATTGTACAATCAATGGTAATTGTTTCTTAGTGGCTTCTTCTCCCCCCTTTGAGAAATGCAGCTGTAACCAGAGTCTGTATTTACAAGCAGACTTTGCTGGGGTTGATTAAAAGTCATGTTAAAGACTAAAATGAAAGAAAATATATCCAAGTTCTGAGTATATTTTGACAGAAGAAGAAGGAGTCAAAGGAGACAGATGTAGACAGCATCACGGCCATGATTCACACACTCCCCCTGACCTTGCACTGAGTCAGTTCCCGAAAGTTAAGCAGTCCCACTACATCCCCCAACCTCACAGTGTCCTGTGAGTCAGGGAGTCTGCGATCTTTCCCCTTGACAGAAACCCACACTGCAGTGGGCTATACATTCCTGCCTGCTTACATGTGGTTTGGGAGGCCGGGCCACAGTCCGGTCACTGTGGTTGTCTACCCTGTTAAGATCGATGTTGATTCACAGGTCAGCAGAACTGTCTGTCCAGCTAGTCCGTCTGTCTGCCCAGTTGTACATCTTCATTTTGCAGGACAAACAAATAGCTTGTGAGGAGGCGATCTGATTTTGCTGACATCAGCAGCACTAATAGTGCAATTGTGACATATGATTTGAAGTAAGAATGGACCATTTGTTTAAAGGCAAATTAATAAACACGCTGATCAAATTTCCAGAGACGGACTTTGGCAGAAGTCCAAGAGCCAATCAAAGTGCAGGAAGGAGCAGAGCAGACCTCACAAAGCTCCCCTCCGCGGGATACTACTTATGTCTTGGACACATGACAAGATTTTTCCAGTTGTAAAGCAATGATAAAAAAGTAGGAACATTTAACTACTGACATTTACAAGTTTTCAATCTCCAGTACTTTTATTTATTTATTTTTTGCCATTTCTGCCTTTACTAGAAAGTTGGTGGAAGAGATTGACAGGACATATTTTTGTTCATTCCACTCCAAGGGTGACTGTCACAATTTCAAGATATGTGTACAGGTATATATGCAATGATCGCTGCAACTTAAAACAGCTGTCTTTTTGAACCACATAGCTAAAGATGAGGAACTGATCTCATGCCTACATCTATGTGCCATTACACTTTGCAGCATGCATCCATTTATGATATATATTTAGTGATACAACTGTAAACATGGAAGTGTTACGAAGTCTTTGCTTGTAACGGTTATGAATTTTGATGTGATTTACACAAATGAGAACAAAAAACCCCACCGAAATGCAGAACCAGTGGCAGGGACGTGATGATGGAAAAAGGATTTCTTTGCAGCGAGTGGCTCGTTCGGCTGAGGCAAACGCAGGTGCAGGAAAGTATTATATCAACACTCACACACTCTCACAAACTTGACCTCAAGCTCAATGCACATTTCTTCAGCCAATAAAAGCTTTCCTTACTGAAACCCTCGTTTGGGAATTGAGTATTTGACAAGAACACCACCAGAGGATTTTTCAGACTGGCCAGAGAGTGAAACATGCTTTATTTAATTGTGACATTGCCAACTTAGATTGTATGAAAAAGATTTAAATTCACTAACTCCTGTCAGGTTTACAGAGTAAATGCAGCTGCCGTTAAAGTATACACAGCTCCTCTGGACTGCTGAGACGGATTGAGTCAAACTTTCTAACTTATTATATATGACATAGCTTATTGTCACACAAAGCTGCGTGGAGCAACGCATATGTAAGAAAAGAATTCCTGCTTCTATCGAGGGAAGTCAAGCAACATGGCTGACTTCAAAGAGCACTCCTAACTCTATTTGCCGTGGGCAGCACGCTGATAGAAGTAGTAAATGATTCCTGGTCTTTATTACAATCTGCATAGATGGGTTCACCTTACTGGACTGGGGGAATTTACAATTAAATACCTTTCTGTAATTACATCATCTCATGTGGCAAACCGCACCAATCTGTCACCTTAGTGGGTAAAAAAAAAAAAAAAAAAAAAAAAAAAAAACCCACACAAGAAGTTGAAACCTGATTTGATCCAGGTCTGGTTGGCACAAACTAACCAAAGAGGCCCCATGTGTGGAGGTGGGTGAGCCAGGGAGTGAAATTAAGAAATGGGCTTTCGCCTGGCAGCTCCCTTCTGTCCTTCCTCATCTATCTGACACATTAATCGTGGGTCTCCCCTACTGCCCCACTGCCACCATCCCCACGCCACACCCTGATTACGCCTTCTGATTGGCCCTAATTGACTGCACATGTGGCCCAGGGGTCACAGCTGACAGGCGCCATGATGTGACGCACGCTCTCGCACATACACCTTTTTACGCAGCTACTGAATATATGACTGAGGTGCTTTGAAAGGCACATACACAATCACATCTCCATGTATGCATGCATGTGCATACATATAGCACATACAGATGTTTTACCTGGTTCAACAAAATAGTTTAACATCAGTACGCTTCTTCAAATAATTGATATATTTTCTGTTTTGCTTATGTTGCTGGCAGGAGTAGACACAGTATCGTAAATTGACGGCTACACGTCTAAAAATAATTGTCAAAAAGCTAAAGCCTCTCCAAGCAAAAGGCCACAAACCACATTTAGTGAGCCAAGCAGTAAAAACTGAACCAGCGAGAGAGAAAGAGGAGTGCGAGGGGGAGAAACCCAGCACATAAATCACACTCTACAGTCTGCATTATAATGACACGGTCACATAAACACAAGGCAAATGAGTCCTCGCAATTCTTAATATAACTCCACTCTACGGGACGTGTGCCAGCGTTGTACCTCTCAGAGCACCGAATCGCCGTGGGGAGCGAAGATAGGAGGTGGGAAAAGAGCGTCCATAACAATGGCCTGTGTTTACACTGGCAGGACCGGGCTTTGTTTTCACTGGGCTCTGCAGGCCAGAGTATGCATGCATGCCTGTGTGTGTGTGTGTCTGTGTTTGTGGGTCATGTGCTGACCCATGCAGAACACAGTTGTGACAAATCCCCGTGAGCCAGAGGGGATATAATGAAATATTAAACCACACTAAATCTGAAATGAGATCAAACCCAGGCCAATAATTTGAACATACTTGAGCCTTTATGAGAGCACACAGGGGGCTGCTAGGGAGTAATTATTTTGGGTATTGTTTTAGGGCACCCTTTAATGCTTGGTCTGTGTTGTCTCTCTGGGTTTTTGGCCCTCAAATAGACAGCTCAATCCACAGTATGACATCTATGCAATGCATGCTCTTAATGTGGTGAGCCTCATCTAAATGATACACTACCCTGAAGGAAGGAAATTCAAGTATTATTCGCAATTTGAGCCAGGTCTGATTGAGACAAGTTATCCATACATCCAGAAAAGACAGGAAAGGCGAGAGAAACTCCAAAGCAGAGTTTGTAGAACAGCCACTTTGGACACGAGACGGAGATTCATGTGCAGAAGTTCGCTCCAAATCAGATATTCAGCGTTTGAAAAATAGTATGAAGCTTGAAAAAGTCACACAGCGGATAACGCAGGTGTGTAAATGATGAAATGTGCAGCACTCTGGGCAGTCATTTCCTGAAAAGGATATGCTTTACTTTGGGGGAGAAAAGGGTGCAGTGAAACAATGCGCTGGTGTAAAAAGTCCTGACCGAAAGTCTGAGCGTCTGGTTCCAATCAGCACACAGTGCCTATTTTATCTGCAACATTAAAGTGCTGTCTAAAGCCCAACATTCATTTGATACACTACACATACAAACCCAAAGGTACTGCTTTAATGTTTATGGACACACTTAGACTCACTGTTTTATCCTCTTAAAGCTCTTTCTACTGCTTCCCACACACAGACAGGCATGCAGACATCTGCATGCTCGCATTCACAAGCCCATCCACCCACGCACGTGCAGACATATATACACACACACACGCATGCGCATATATATATATATATACACACACACACACACACACACACACACACATATACGCAACCATTTTTCACTTAGCTAATGGCATTCCTGCAAGAAAAACATGTAAGGTGAATAGGGCACGAGCTGAAGGTGTTGAGATTGCATTCCTCCTCAGTGCTCCCTCCCTTCTTCTTCTCTCCAACCCCCATCGTAACATTTTAACAGTATCCAGCTGACAGCATCTGATTGGCCTTGAGTGTCTTTGCGTGGGTGTGTGTGTGTGGGTGTTACTGTTCTTGTACTTTTGACATCCATTTTCAATACACACATGAGACTGTGTATTGTCCAGGTGAGGATGTCAAGTGTAAAGATGTGAACATGTGTATGTGAGTGGCTCGGCTGAGCTCTCTGATAAATGTGCTTGCTCGACCCCCTACTGTGAAAATTGATGGTTGCATACAAACGAGTGCTACGGATGTATCTTTGAGTGACTGAGTGCATGAGTGTCAGCGGACATGATTAACACCCTAATTTCTGTCCCATGTACACAAAGCAGACCAGGTTTAGGTCTGGTAATGTGAACTTTGGGGGACTGGTGGCCTGAGCTGAGGGCTTTTCCTCTTTCTGCTCAATGTTTGTGTCAGTGTGGGCAAACCAACCTACTACATCACTTTATAAGGTTTAATTAGAAGTGTATGTGTGTGTGTCTCCACTACAAGTTACACCACAAACTGTTACAGTTGTGGTCAGAAGTTTACATACACCAAACAATCTAAGATAAATTCAAACTTGTGCACCCAATTCTTGTTTTTAAAAATCATTGAAGATGTAAATTGTATAATCATTCCACCCTGGAAAAAGAACGGTTCAAATAAACATTAAGAGAGCAAAATTAATATGTCTGGAAACCTCTGACCACAACTTTACCTTTAAAGGAGTCTTAAAGGGGCACATCATTTGTTTTGAAAGTTTCTGTCCATCAACCACGAACTGTGTCTAATTTACATGACTGTTGCCATTTTCCCACAGCATGGCCCAAGTTTCAAATTTAACTCTCAGTAAGACAGCCATTCTCCTTCCACTAAATGAGGCAGAAGACTTTAAGTCTGGGTCTTGTGAAACTGGGAATGCTCTGTGCACCTTGGCTTTCAGCTGTGGTCTGAGCATCTTCAAGTGCTGGAATGAGCAGACACAGAATCTATGAATGACACAGTCACAGACAAACTTGAAGGGGAAACTCAAGAGATCAAAAATTAGAAAGTGCAGAGTCAGCGGGTTCTCTACAGACAAACAATGAACATGAACTGGGAACGTTACCAGTTGGCGATCGGTCCCCCTCCTGAAAAACTGCCATCATGTCTTTCAGGAAGGCTTTTAAGCTCTTCTGGAGCTAATCTGGTGGAAAACTGGCTATACTGGGACTTTCACTGCAGCAACTGCTTGTAAGTGCATAAATAAGAAGCAGGCGCAGCTCAAAGAACCTTTAAAACAAGTTACGACAACCAAGCCTCAAATCCTGAGTTCCAGGAAAAGTTCATCTTTGTCTTTTGGCTCAGATGCTTGAGCTGTTAATCAAATCAGCGGCGTCAGCTCATCAAATCAGCACAAATTGTGCAGGCTAGACAAGCCTTTAGTTGGCAAGAATAGCATTTTTAAATATAATACAGGTACATTGTAAGACATCCATCAAGAGAGAGACATAGCTTGATGCTGACACAGTCTAAAAGCCAGACCTGAGGTAGTGAGAGCATTCCAGGATGGAGAGAGTGGAGCGGATCAAGCCCCCATCCTGCCCCGCTGAGCCCCCTGCCCTACATTTAGCTGCAAACTATTGGATTTTTTTCTCTCCATTTACTTTAATGGATAACACACATCCCTCCGCTGTAAAACACACACACATACATACATAGATGCCACAGCATGGGCTTTGAACGTAATCACTCTGACTTCACCGCAGCCATCAGTTATACTCCAAAACTCCCAGCTGTTTTGGCTATTTAAATTCTCCTCATACGCCACACATGTGCAGGCACACAGTTGGTTTCATTAACATAGAGCCAGTGACAGAAATGGATGCTCTGTTGACAGTGGGGGTTCATAACAAGAGAAGAGAAGGGAGAAATTACTCAGAAATTACTCAGTTGGGGACCCCCCACACATGCACACATACGTGCACACACACACACACACACACACACACACACACATACATTCATGTTACAAAACTGCCCTCAATCTATATAATAATCATAAGTCTCAGTTTGACATATGAACAAAGAGGAGGCTCTGAGTGTGAATACACTTCCATCCTCTCTCATCAGTTAATAAACCTAAAATCTACTGGCATCTTTGTTGGCCTGTGAATTTGACTGATTCTACCAGGTGACTGTGATTTGGGCTTTCTGAAATAGAGGATTTATATGTTCAAGTAATAAATAAAACTGTGCAAAGGTTTTGCATTATGTACATCTATGGCCATCCACAATGTAGGATGATTAAAGTGTAATGTGAGCCCTGACTGCTGCTCTCTGCGAGCTCTATTTGTTTGTTATTCCACGTCTTCATCCACTGGATGTGGGAGATGAAGATAATGCTGTGGACGTCAGTACGGCCTCATCATTATCTGATGCTCTGCTGGATCAACAATGATGTGACCAATGCTGAATCATCAAACCACGCCGCCCGACTGAACTCATCCCCTTCATATCAGAGTCATGAGGTAATGGTGCACAGAGTTTTGATTGGGCCAGGGAGCTGCTGAATTTGTCAAGTGACACCA
Organism: Remorina albescens; assembly: GCA_034769265.1. NCBI lineage: Eukaryota > Metazoa > Chordata > Actinopteri > Carangiformes > Echeneidae > Remorina > Remorina albescens. The sequence continues at coordinate 15,026,137 of CM068483.1, forward strand.
TCTTTTGAAAACAGTCAAGACAGGTTGTCATTTGTTGTCATTGACATGGAACAGAGGAAAAGAAAGAAAGAAAGAAAGACAGAGTGAGGAAATAGCCACAAAACTCGTCTAGACACAGTCGTGACAGGAATAAAGGCAGCAACATCCAACAAGGATGTTCTCGCACATGTCAAGGCCGATCTAAACAATGGTGCTATCTTTAGCTGAAGGCAGCAACTGGTCGCACATGTCAGTTAATAAAATCAACACATGGCAACATTAAAGTCAGCTGGGAACTGTTGAATGAACGGTGGTTTGATCATCAACTAAAAATAGCTCAGCGTTTTTTTTTTTTTAAGTCTATTAACTTTGTTTTTGCAGCGTAAAGCCATCTTTGTTATAGTTAGACAGAGTTGAGTTGAGCATTGCCCACATTCTTTCATCCTCTCTCGGTCTCAGCTGTGTGGTTACATAAAAAGGTTTGTAATTTTCAGTCAGTTGTAATGAAGCCCTTCAGTTACAAGAGTTTGTTCAAATCTAGCATGAAGTATTACCTTGATTAAATTACGTGGTTTTCCTGCTGACTAGCTTGAGAAAAGATCCATATCACTACAGCTGAAGTGTTGCTCAGATGAACAAAAATGACAATTATTTTGCTTTTATGACGGTTATTCCAATCCAATAGTCCTGTTTGAACAAGCATGTTTGATGGGCCTGTTGTTTTGTGAGTCTATTATTGTGTATTATGACATGCTGCTGTCCTGCATGATATCATCATCATCATCATTGTTGTTGTTTATTCAGAAAAAACATCTTTGATTCACTGATGTTATACTAAAAAGGTCAAAACTTAATTTTCATGGTGTCACCTGGCACTGACAGCCAAAGCAGCCCGGTGATTAAAGTGAGCCTGATAATCTGAGGTTGTGCTTCTCTACATCCCATGACAGCGAACTCGCCAAGGATCATCGGGGGGGGGGGGGGGGGGGGGGGGGGGGGAGAAGCAGAGGCGGTTAAAGAGAGACAAAGAGAGAGCGAGCGTGAAGGAAGCTATGCATGACAGCAGAGTAGCATAGCATTTGCATAACATAACAGCATAACATTTGTCCTTGTGTTCTGTTCAGGTGAATCTTAAGATTGCACTTTATGCCACTTTGAGAAACTTTTAACTACACAGGCAGCACAAATGGTCAGATGGACGGTGAGTAGAGTGAGTTCATTCAGTAAGTATCATCATCATATATGAGGGTGGATATTGCTGCAGGATGACATCAAAGTTGCATGCAGTGTTTAAAACCTCCTACATAACACACTGATCTTTAAGTAAACACCAGAAATGATGAGATTAAATTACAAGCCATCGCCCCAAATGATGGAGGACACACTATAACAGAAGCAGAGGAGACAGGAGACACCAGAACAAAACAGCAGTTTGTTTCGGCATCTGTCTGTCATTATGTTCTCTGTGATTTGATTGCTCCTTCCATATCGTTTTGGTAAAACATTCCCACCTGTCTCATATAGTGCTCGTCTGTCATAGGTGCCTCTGCGCCCTGTCATTGTCAGATAATTAGATGATCCCTAAGTGAGAGTGAATAACAAGCAATTGTATTCAGACGATGTAGTACCTATGTGTTCGCCACAGACGCAGAGACCATGATAACGTGAGCTTCACCACACTTGAGCCGGGGGGGAGGTAAGGGTATAGAAGGGAGAGAGCCATGTTTTTCTCCATGTGTTGACAGAGTTCTGGGCCTTATTAGTGGTCAAACATGGACAGTGATAATAATGGTGAGACCTGGGTCAGCCTGAGTCTGTCATCCGTCTTATCACCACAAACATACGCAACACATCATCTACCTTTAGTTTAGTTTGACAGGTGTGAAGTATTTTTAATGGAGCTTTTTTCCTTTTCTGTTTTTGATGCATTGAAGCAGATCAGATCAAAAAAAAGTAAACCAGTTTGATCCCCACTCCTGACTGAACCTGTCCCATCTGTGCAGACTCTTTTTTTACAATACACTACTATTGGCTATTATTAGAAGTAACACCAAGAATAGATCTTGGTTGGCGGGCACTATGACAGGATACAATGAGCAGCTGTTTGTGATCAAAAAAGAAGAAGGGAAGACAAATGAGAGAAGAATATAGATGAGAACTTGTTTCCACATTTCATTTTTCTTCAGACTCGGTTTTCTTGGCGTACTGGGGCGCTGAATACGTATATTGTTCTCACTTGGGTTTCTTAATAGCTCACAAGTACGTCACAAATATGTACAGACAAACAGCAGCAGACTCACAAGGTACACATATAACTACTTGGAAAGTAGAGGAGAGGTGGAGATTTAGCATTTCCATCCCCGCTGCAGAGGCTTTCTGCGGAGAATTGCTTATCTCTTTATATCCAACTTGTGTCCCCTCTTCCTCCTCTACCCCTGCCTTCGCCCCCATGGTCTTAAAACAGCTTGAGCCACAGCAGATGCAAATGCACGTCCTCAGGGTTAAGAGTTGAGAGAGAAAGAGCACCAGACCAGACAGAGGGAGAGAAAGAGGAGTGATAGACACAGAGGCTGCCAGAGACACTTTTACAACAGCCTTTAAAATAAACACCTGCTGCCGTGGCTGACGTGCCTTGGGGACATCAGAGATCCTGCAGTCTGTAACCTTATGGCCCTGATAATGAAACCGAGCTAACAGAGATAGACTTTGCAACCTATCGCCCCTCTCAAGTCCCCGAGTAACAATTAGATATTCTGTTCAGGCACAAGGAGTTTGCCCCTCGCTCAAACACTAAAATAGCTCTGGTGAGGAATCATGCTTTGTTTACACCTGTTGGTGCCTCCTGACTGGATTCACTGTTGCAAATTCAAGGATCGCTTGGTTGCCCACTACTCAAACAGATCACTGTAGCCTTGTTCAAAGCGCAGAGCCCGCTCACTGCAACACGGGATGAGTTGGTGACACAGTAGATGAGTTGATAAAATTTTAGATTTAGATTTCGAGATAGAGTTTGAATAGATTAGATTGAAACTTTATTGATTCCAGGAAGGGCAATTCATCTGCAGTTTACACCATCGAACATACAAACAATGTCAACATCCAGTGTGTTTTATGCAATGTACAATCACTAAAAACTGATGCGAGCATGTTCACTACTCTCATTGAGTAGGTAAATATTTCCAGTTCGGGTATAGAAATGGAATGAAAATGCATAATGAGTGCTCATTAGTTCAGTTTCTCTCTGGAAATCAGCGTTTTGTCTCAGCTGAGAAGATCTCACAGACTCCAGCACAGTCTGCAGTATTTTCTTTCCAGCTGTGCTGTAAATCTTTCCGGTATCAAACGACTGTAGAAAAACCCTCCGACGGGAGGCCAACTGTGGCTTCTAGGGTTAGAAAATGCAATTTGATCGGCGATGGTTGCGGCTTTTTTCAAAGAGTATTTCTGCAGGGAGTTTGGTACAGATTTGACACAAGACAGACTCGCACAAGCATACATTGACAGATGGGTCAAAATTTGACACTTAACATCGCACACACATTACACAGAACACCTTTCCGGCACATATATCCAGGCCTTAGACAGAGGGAGACAGGAACTACGGGTGGGAGGGATGGAAAGAGAAGGAGAGGGGAGAGAATTGTAGCTTTCCCTTGAGGGTGATGGAGAGGGGTGATAAACTTATACCACAGAGTCCAACATATTTGTATATTTTATGTTGACTGATCATACATAAATAGACCATGAGGACTACAAGCAACTTCTGAGTAGGAGAGTGATTAAAAAAAAAGAACCAGACCAAAGTTTAAAGCTGTAGCTTGGCATTTTGGGAAGTTACCTTATTTCCTTGCTTGATGCGAGTTCACATTCGGTGGGTGGTAAAGGCAACCAGCAGAGACTGCAGGAAGGCACAGTACTGATCCCAGGCAAGAAATAGAGGCTAGAAGGCAGATTTTGTTTCCTCTGGGAAGACTTATGCTACCAGTTTCCCCAATTTCCAGTCTTAATGCTAAGCTAATCTAAGTTAAACATTGCCTGGTCCCAACACACTTGCTCTTCAGACATGATAGCAGCATCAATGTTTTCATTCAACTACTGGCAAAAAGGGAGTAAGGGTATTTCCCAGAATGTCAGATATTTCCTTTAAGTATCTACAGCTTTATTTACTAGTTTTAATGCAGCTTTCCTACATTTTAAATTCATGCACACTAGTCTATACTGTGATATGTCTGTAGCAGGGTCATGGACGTGCAAAAGATAAGAAGTACAAAAATGAAAACTGAAGTCGAGGGAGGGAGTGGGTAGAAAACCAGCCATTGTTGACCTTTATAGGGCAACTGTCATATTGAGAATGGCAGGCAGTTTATTAAGCAGATGAAAGAGTCAAAATGTTGCGATCAAAACAAAGAACATGTGGTTGTCTGTAAATTTTCTAAAGGAGGCCTGTGGGTCTTTAAAAGTTCTTTAAAAAGTCTTTGTACTTTTATCAAGCAACAAATCACAAGACATTATTGCAACCTTCGTTCTGACATGTCTACTGTTTTTGCATCTGTGGCTTTTTTGTTTAACTATTGTTGACTGTTTTCGATGCCAGCAGAGCTGCATTGGTCGATGGCTTTGGCTGGATGGGTGAGGTGAACTCCCTCTAAATGCATGTTATGTGCAGAAAATGCTAACTTACTTACAATAAAGCTGGCCAATCATCTGGAAATGGAGTACTCGCCCTCTCTGCACGTCAAGAGTTACTTCGCTGTGTTTCCATGTGGTCTTCACTGAACTACAGCGAATCTGGCACTGATGACAGAGCATGTTTGCTTCCATCTACAAGCTACCAAAAATCTCCGATTGCATAAAAGTAGCATCCCAAACTCTGTCTGCTTAGGCCAAGGCTATAACCAGGCCTACGGAGGCCAGGATCCACTGTGGCCTCGCTAAACAAACACAACTTGGAGGTCTGGCTTTGCTTTAGCTGACGGACGTCATTATGCACGTCGATTAAAAACAAACACACTGGCACAGAGACATGTCCAGCTTTTCAGTGTGGGCCTTGGGGTGGAAAATCCCCACCAGGGAGAGGGTTAGAGAGAAGAAGTGAGGAAGGTGGACTGGAACGGCTACTGTTGGGTGATTGACAAGGTGGTCAGATTTTTCTTAATTCCTTTTAGCCTATCGTTTATTGGTTGTATGCTCTCGAAGGTGCCAAAGTATTTCGTAATCTGTCCCTGAACTGACAGTTAAACTGAATCCTTCACTTCCCTCACGTATTTGTCATAAAAAAGCAAGTGAAAGACAAGAGTGGGGATTATCCAGGCTCATCCAGCCAGCACTACACTGTTATTAGTGGAGAAAAGCCAAGATCAAGACAGACTGCCCCTCTCAAGCCCTCACAGGAATTAACAGTGGTCACTCTGACAAAATGGCCAGTATGAACACACTTCATATCAGATAGACAACTGCAAACTTTAGGATTTCAAATCAGTTTTTCCTCTCAGGCAGTCCATCAGTGTATTTTTAACTAGCAAACCAAATGCAAACAGCGCTATTTCATTTAATTTTAAGTGTGAAAAACCGTAAAACGATGTATCTGTGTGACTTAAGGGGGACTGAGGTCAAAACATAATGCATTATCACAACACATCAGACACCTAGCACAGTCAGTATGAATCGATGCTACACACATTCATGGTTCCCACAAACTCTGAAAGAAGCATGTCTTCCATCGCACACTTGCATCACATGAGAGAACATGTGCCAATTTGTACCCACATAGATGGCCTGATATATTACCATAGACACTACTTATATATCCCAAAAGGAACACACACACACACACACACAGATACACACACACACTGCTGGAGTAACAGAACCCAATTGGCCACTGGTGTCATGTTGCAGACAGGAAACAGATGGCCTGTTGGGAAAAGAGGCAGAAAAAAGCATGCCAAAGAAGGCAAGAGAGAATGCTTCCCTCCTTCCCTTTTCTCCTTCCACCATTCCTTCATCCTCAGTTGGAAGGAAAAGGAAGAGCGAGACTGTGGTGGTGTTTGGAGGGCAGATCAGTGGGCTCTGACTCGAGATCAGAGTGATGGAGCTCTCTTTTTAAATAACAGCCCAGCATGCCTGCAGGCAGTTTAAAACAGACTGGGGGGGGTGTGTGTGTGGTATATTAGGCATTCAGAGAATCATATTACTATCAAGTCCTATGTTTAACATTAATGCAACAAATCTAAGTGATAATATTAGAATATATGTGAGAAAGCATATGGAACATGGATTGTAATAAACTCATTAAAGGAACAGGTCAGCATTTGGGAAAATTTTATCTTAGGTCAAAGTCAAACGTGAAAATTTGTTTGGTTAAAAATCACAGTTTGGCTAAAATCTTAAAATCTATGTTTTCTCCTCTGAATAAATAGGGCTAAGCACGGGACTTTACATTCTCAATTTAAAACTAGACAGTAAACCAGGATTACCTTTTAATCATCTTTTTGCTTTTATAACTCTGTAAAGAACAGATAAGAGAAAAGTGGCGGTAATATACATTCAGCAGATGACCTTTGAAATTTACTTCCTCCAGAAACAACCTCTTGACCTTTTTCTGATACACAGGACTGGCCCATCAGCTGCTGATGCCTAGATAACCTTTGACCCTGACAACAGCAATCACAGATAAATATTGTCCTGACCGAGGGCATCCTCCACAGAAGACACGATGTGTGGACTGACCCGGACTATTTGAGGTCATGATCCATCACATGCTCACATGATACTGTGTGCTGCATCTTCTCAGTCTCCGATCTTGGATTTTTATCGTATTAAAGTGCTCACAGCTGAGACCGCGTCAGGTGATCTGATGACAAGAGTTTCCTGTGAGGGACTGTGGAGGGGGTGTAATTAATTCCTTTGGCTGCTGTCAAATTCCTCTGCTTCATTTGCACATAGGATGCCGCTAAATTAAAAGCTGAGTATTTTCATTTTGGACCTGTAGATCAAATACTACCAACAATGATGTTGCGCTGATGCAATTTAAGTATCTAAACCTTCCCATATAGGCCATTCAGTTTATTTGTTCACCACATGTTCGGTTTATTTAACTGTTTAATCAAATAAAATTGTTCTGTGGTGTCTTTTGAAGGCAATTGTGCTTCAAAGTGTACTTCAAGCCAGTGCAACTCTCCAAACTGTGCTGACTATTCCAGCATCAATAACTATTGCTTGTATAGAACCATTGTCATCATTCACAGGATAAAACCCAGTGATAAAAGCTTTAACTCACAGCAGGTGTTCTCCCTTCAACAGGGCAGACATCTGAAAACTTGCCTAGCATCTGCAGCCAGTCATTTAATGCTTCATTCAAAAACCCAGCCCTGTAAAAAACCTACAGACATCATTAGGCATGTCTGCTAATTTCTAAAACCTGAACTAAAGCGGCGATAAAACTCCAAAGGCAACACAACCCCAAAAATGTGTTTACTGTATATTGAAACCGAGTTGAAGCGCGTGCTGACTTCACATAGAAACCTCCTCTCAGTGTCTCCTCTGAGACTGCGAGTCTTCATTAAATTTGCACCCTGTAATCCAGTTACAAAACATTTCAACCTTTATTGAAAGTCTCTGCGGATTGTTGTGGAGTGTTTGGGCTTTCTCAAAGTCTCCAGGCTTCTAATAAGGACTCACCCGAGCCAACATATAAAATCCTGCTGAACTAAAAAGTCTGTCTCTGCTTGTCCCTCCTATTGTATCTCTCCTTCTCAATTCAGCTCATAAAAAGCATGCTGTTCGTATGTTTTTCCAAAGCAATCTGACCACAGTTCATAGATTCAAATAATATTTTGATGCGTAACTTTTTAAAAATGTATGTTATAAATGTCTCTTGCGCTCAAAGTCAGCAGTTTGGTAGCCTTTTCTGCCCGTGCAGCACATGTTTCTGGGCTTGCAGTGATCCTCGCCCCTCAGAACAAATTGACTTTAATGGGGGGTGAGGCAGGGTGAGCTGAGAAGGGAGGAGAGGGGAAGGCAAAGAGGGAGCTGTAAAAACACAGCACATGCTACCCCATGCCAGTGCTGGCGTGGCCTGGACAGAAATGTACAATCAGTTAAAATCCTTCTTAACATGTCTTTAAATGAAAAATTGTACTCTTAAATATTTTCGATATTTACTCTTGAAGTTTAATTTTGCAGTATTGATCGTTCAGAGAAAGTTCTCCACAACCCTGTTCGACTTCTTGTGTGTGAAAACTCTGCTGCCTCAGCATAGCTGGCAGGGAAATTGTATTAATTGCGATGTCAAACAGCATCCTTTTATTACAAGGACACACACAGTTGCTGGCAGATACCAGTTGACCCAGTTGACAGGGAAGTGTGCAAACATACACACCTTTGGCCAAACACTGAAATGAACTCATACAGTTGGAATGCACCTCAACACTGGTCTTTTTTTCTGCTCTCCTGGTGCAGCACTCTGGTTTAATTGAGTGTACTGAGTTCATCTGAGGCCAACACATCATGTCCAGGAAAATACACAAACACACTCTCTCTCAGAGGTGCAGTGTCCTTCACCTTGGAAAGAAATTAAATGTCGCCAAGGTGAGCTATCTAAAGGAAACCGTGCTGAATAAAGTCATTCAAGAGCTTCACTGGCATGTTGTCCACATGTCCACATCGTCCAGAGCTGGACACACACAGATTTCTGCAAATTATACTGCCACATACTATCAGCCTTTTGGGTATCCATGGCATCATTGCATAATTTTTTTACCCAATTAAAAAAAAAACAAGATTAGCAAAGATTACATTGCATGTGTTTTTTCCCAAAAAATCTTTTCAACTACCTAATTCAAAATTCTGAAAACTGTTTTCATCATAAGCAAACACTTAAGGTTTAACTTCTTGATAGAAGATGTTGAAAGTAATTTATGCTGTATGGACACTGGAGGCTTCAAGTTTTGCACTTTTCTAAGACGCACATTCATTTTACGAATAAACTGTGATATCACAAAGCAAATCTTAAGTGCGCCGAGAAATTTTCTTCCCTGTGTGAATGAATGTGAAAGCAGTCTTACAGCTTCAGATTCATGTGACATTGTGTGAAGCTCAAACACAGAAGAAAGGTAACGAAATAGTAAAATTGAGTTTTAATTGAGATCGGAATGGCTCTAAAATCCAGTAAACATGTTTAGTTGTGAATAAGCTTGCTTTTCCTGCATGGCTTTTCTATTGAATCTGGGTTTGTGCGTCAGTTCTAGTATGTATCTTCGCAAAAGCAGAAAAATTACTATTCAAGAGTATATTTTGTTCAGCTCTGCATCCTCCCATGCATGCCAACCACGGCCATTTTTCTTTCCCTCTCCCACCTCGATGTAAATCTGCCAGGATCCGGGGGACTTACATCCACAGCCTTTTTGGCAGATAAATAACTCCACTCCACAGCCATGAGGCTCCTAAAATCCCACCATCTAGGATCATTCCGGGCAATAACACAGACATCAGAGGAGCGATATAACGCTGCTCCTTCAGGAAGAAGGCTGTCTATTAAAACTCCCATCAATTTCAAAGAACTGGCCAAAGAAGAAGGGAAACATCATGCTCTTGTCGATAAACTACAAAGAAAAGGACTCTGGTGTTTGTAAACAGAACCAGGGGGTGGCAGTTATGATAGGTGAAGGGGGGGAATCAAATCAGTGGTGATGCCAGGGATAGTGAGCATTTTAAGTTAGTAAATGGGGTGGGGGGGTAAAGTGGTAGGATAACCCAGGCACCCCATTTCAAGCGGCTGCATGTTGAAGAATGCAATGAAGTTTTTCTGGGGGGCTTCACATCTGCATTGGCGATCAAGAGACTCCCCCCTTAATCATCCCACTTCAAAATGAAGGAAGGAAAGAAAAAAGGCAAACAGCCCTCGAGACAGGGTGAAGCCATCAAGAGTGTACGCTGAGTTTTAAAACAGAGAACACAGAAGAAAAGGATAAAAATCTAATTAAGAAAAAAGAAGGGGCTCAGGCAGGAAAGAGGGCTTTGGTTTTCTGTGAGAGAACCAGGCCAAAGTTCAGTACAGTGCCAGGTTCCATTCAGACTAGACAAAGTAAATAAAACTACTTTGGGGGGGTATGTGCTGTGATGAAGATTAAGGGAGAGAGGACAAGAAGCTCTGCCTGTCTGACTGAGCAGTCAGTCTTATCTGATGGGTAGACATAGATTTACACAAATTATCACAGCATTGTCAAACATGAAGTCACATTCACATCTCTCGTGTGTGTGTGTGTGTGTGTGTGTGTGTGTGGTGGGGGGGGCACGGGGAGGCCGTGGTGCAAAAGAGGGTAAAAGAAAGACAGAAAAGCCCATTCATGTGACTCATTAATCATTTTTAATGTCATCTTAATCCCTTCCTCAGTCTCAAGAGGACGTCCATGCTGCTAATACAGGATAATAAACTAAGGGAATCAAGATCCACCAAAAAAAAAAACCAAAAAAAAAAAAAACCCACAAATGTGTGCTGAAGGCAGCCGGGCTTATTCCTGTTATGTCAGTGTCAGGTCTGTCCACTTCTTCTCGTAACCCAAACCACACACTAATTCATAAATTACAAACAAAGAATCCCTTGTGGTTTGGGAGGGACCTTGCCGGCTTTTCAAAACTGGCGCTACAGGGGACCAAGTAGGCGTCAATTAGAGGGAAACCTGGCGGACAGCGAGAGGTAGGTGTGGATGTGTGCACTCACTAACAGGCTCCTTCATTTACAGTCTCACACACTGAGAGGCAGGAAGGCGGACCGTGTGTATACATTTGCTCACAACAGACAGGAAAATACGTGCGCACACATACACACCATTTGAAAGCAACAATTCTGTCATTTTGGAAGTCCAGAAACTGACTGTGCCATTGTCTGGTTTGAGCAGCTCTCTGGGTTTCTAGGGCCTGTTTGAGAGGGCTGCATGGTTGCAGGTTGGGAGTTAAGCCTGCGGCTCCGCTGCACTCAAGGCCACATCCTTTCATAATACACATGTTAAATTGCAGGAACCATCGGCTTCCATTGCTAAACATGTTTTGAATGTGCATCAGATGGAAGCAGGAACCCATCTGCTTTAAAAGACCATGATGAGGCTGAGAAAAGCTACAGTAACCACTAACCACTAATCAGACCATCTAATCAGTCTGATGTTGATGTCCAGATGTCCATTATATATAGCTGGACATCAGCTGAAACAATTAAAATCCACCACAAGAAAGGCAATGTGTGTATATATATATATATATATATATACACACACACACACATACATACACACACACACACACACACACACAAAAAAAAAAAAAATTGATTTGAGCAAAAAATAAATAAATAAATAAAAAAAGCAAAACATTTGCTGCTTTAAGCTCCTCAGACGTTAAGGTTTGCTGCTTCCCCGTTGTTAGCAAATATTCTTTTTATGGATTTCTTTTTTTTTTTTTGAGTAAATGATCAACAAATCAAGCACGGAGATATTAAGCACCAAATTAATCAAAATAAAAATAATCAAAAGGCTGATTGCATCCCTGAAGGAGATTTTACTATCCTCCAGATGGAAGTGCGGATGAGATTACTGTAAGTGGCACACAGGTAAAGGGAGCTCAGCGATCCTGTCTGCTCTGAGGCAGCACCAGTATTTGGAGTGTGTGAACTACTCACTGCCCCCATTGATTTTACTGTATTATGCACTCTGTGGTTAATTACAGTGGAGTCAAACTCTGCCAACATGACTTATTGTGATCAGCAGCTATTAAAAACATACACTGCTTTCGCTTGTGTATGTGTCTCTGAAGGCAGTCAGACACACACAGCCACCAGGTACTGCTGCTGACAGGGCGTTGTCAGGTATCGGTTTAGTTGTGCGCCCCCATCAGCTTTGTTGTGTGTATAGCTGTGTATATCCAAGTGATCTCCTCTGTCAATCCTGTCAGTCAAGCTGGCAAATCTCCCTCTCAAGTCCTGATCACTTGTTTCCTCATGTTTCGCAGGTATTCTACAACACTTAGACACACACCAATTTCCAAATAATTATCTCACACGCACTTTATTTAAGGAGGGACATTCCTAAAGGCATCGCAAGGTGAACGATTTAAACTTGTAAAAGGTAAAAAGAGCCTCATGACGGAGTGAGTATTTTAGGAAATGAGGCGGGAAGGAAAAGGATGGTCACAAAAAGACATTCAGCACAAAAATCAACACGCAAAGGTTGCCAGACATCAGCAGAGATATTTAACAGGGAGCTCAGAAAGAACAAGTGGTGACACTTACACATACATTGTAGAGCAGAAAATCCTCTGGAATCCAGGCAGTAACTTTCTCTCTGACTGGCCGTGTATGTGTTTGTGTCGTGTGTGACTGTCTGTCTTGTCAAACAGCCCCCCCACACCTCCTCCTCCTCCTCCTGCCCCCCACCTCTCCTCCTCTTCTCAGTGCTGCCAGGAGAGCCGGGCCCAGCTTTGCCGTAAAAACAAGCGCTCACGTGAATAGTCCGCAGGAGTCTGGGTCTCACCAGAATGAGAGAGCGCCACCCAAAAAAGGAAAAGAAAAACGGAGCGAGTGAGGAACAAAAAAAAAAAGGAAAAAAAAGAAAAAAGGGATAGCCCCTTTAAGAAGGTATGGTCCTTTATGGCGACTCCCCCCTTTTTAAGTTAAATGGAGTATGAAGAGAGTTTCTTCTTCGTTTCTTCCTCTCATCTGGAGAGAGCAACTGGTGGAGGCTTCTCGGCTTTTCAGTTTTCCCCTTCCTTCCTACTCTCCGGGAGAGAGAGAAAGTTAAACCTGGCTTTAAACAACTGGAATGTGACAGCAGGAGAGAGAGGCTGAGTTGGTGACGGAGGGAGCGAGTGTGTGTGTGAGTTGGGGAAAGAGAGAGAGAGAGAGAGAAGCAAGACATGTAGTGTCCACCTACACAGCCCACTGCTGTGTGAGTGAGCAGTCAGCGAGAGAGAGAGAGAGAGAGAGAGAGAGAGAGAGAGAGAGGGGTGGTGAAGGGAGGGAAGAGGCAGGCAGGAGAGGAGGAGGGGGCTGTGTAAGAGAGAGAGTGTAACACAGAGAGAGGGACGAAAAAAGTCAACATGCAGCTCCAGAAAAATGACCTGAGAATTTCATTCAACTCAGACTGGAAATCTGGACATGTGCTGGACATGACAACCAGAGTCTTTCATGCTATTCGTTGTGTGATACATATTCCTTTAATGTCTGTGTTAGTCCACTGCAAACCAAAGAGCCAGACTGCTTCGTGGTAATACTAGATTTTTGTCATCATATCAGCCCACACTACATCACAGGTTCCATTCAGAAATGTCTGCACAACTATTTGTTTTAGATTTGGTGTGTTTTCATTGTGCCTTCGTTCTCATCCAGAGAAAGACCTTGTAACAGTCTCTGAGCTGAAGATATATTTGTAAATCATGGTTTTTGGTTTCGACATTTCTAAATAAAGTCCTAAAAGAACAACAAAAAAAAAAAAAGAATTTGTTGTTTGTGTGCGGTCAGTTATTCATCAAACTTATGGTTACCCATAACACCTTTTTCTGGATAGCTCTGCAGAGACATTTAAATGTGTCCTCACAAAACTATAATTCCAGCTTCACATATCCTGGGAATTTCTCCCTGTGACTCCAAGTCCCTCACTATCCCCCCGCACGCACACACACTAATTCTCCCCTCTCCCTTTCCCTCTCACTCTCTCTTCATCCGCATCCACCGCAGGAGGGAAACTGAAACCAGCCACAGAGTGGAAAGCATTAGTACCAACCAACGCCCCCGCCCCCCCTCCTTTTTCAACACACTCTACGTATGAACAAAAACAAAAACGATAGGACTTGCAAAGAATACAGCAAGTAGTTATTTGGGTTTTGTTTTTTTTGTTGTGAACACAGCGACACAATAACAGTAGTCTAAATAGTTTGTGAAGTGACAAAGCTGGCAGGAGGCTCTCGTCCGGAGCTTTGCTTATTTTGCAGTTTCCAGCCCAACAAAGAAGCAGTTGCTCATTTGGGGAAAAACAGGCCAAGCAAAAACCACCAGATAGGGGAAGATGTTTGCATGTTTGTGTACGTGCCATTCGTGTTTCATTTTTTCTAGCACTCTATAATCTGCTTGAACTTATTTTTATATATTTTGGTGTGTTTGTACATTTACATACCAGCATTTGAGTGCAAACGTACCTCTGGGTGAGTGTGACTGCTCGCTTTGGTGCATGCTCCTATTATCCAGCATTTCTAAAGTAGACAAGCAGCCCAAAGTCAAATGCAGAACATTCCTCTGCTCTGGAAAGTTCTTCCAATGTAAGAGGCTGGAGTGGATGCAAGGACAAAGACCTGTCGTAGCAGCAGAGCAACAAGAGCCCAACATGATCAGCAGAGGATTCCCAAGCTTTCCCATATCGCTGACATATCAGTGTTAATGAGATCTATGGTCTCAATAACATGTCCCACAGGCCTGGAGGAGGACTGAAAGGGGCGTATTGAATCAGCAAGACAAACAGGAGATAGACAGCGATTACTCACGATGTCATGAGACTGGCTGCATGGTCAAGATAAAGACAGGGCAAAACAAAGTAGTAATCTAAATCAAAATATCCTGGGGAATTTAGACAGAAAATGAAATAATCAATGATTAGCTAACAACACAGAGATAATGAAAGAGTCTACCTGCTGATACAACACTCTGCTAACACAGTAGTATACAACTAGTGCTACTCCAGATTAGAACTGTGAAGGTTAATCTTATTTTGGTTAGCAAGTGATGATGCACAATTAGACATCAGCCTCAAAGGTAATATTTGAGTCAGTATTCACTGGGTTGGCTCTTATCCTATCTTGCTTATCCAGGCACCTGGGTTATCAGCACAGGTCGGTCATCTTACTTCCCCGTCATGTTTACCAACTGCAGTCAAATCAAAGCGTCTGGCTGGCGTCTAGGTCGAGTTTTTGCTGAAAATCCAGCTTCATTTAGAGGACTTTTATAATAGTTGATATCATGAGAGCATTGGATGCTGATGGATATAAAACAATGAAGCACTGACTCATGGGAAATGGGCCGAGGCTCATATGAGTCATGGATATTGCGGCGACATACAAAGCTTTGTGTAATGGGCAGAATAATGAAGAACTAATGAGGTAGGACATCATTTTACAGGAATAGAGCAAGTCTGTGGTGATAACGAGCCATTATTTTGTGTTTCAGTGTTAACTGTTTTTAAAAATACTTTATAAACACTACATCAGAAAGTGCTTAGTCGTGCTTCACTTGACTGGTCTCATTTGGTCTAATCAACAATTATTTTACTCAGACATAGTAGCCTGTAGAGTTTGAGTAATTCTGTTAGGCACAGAGATTTCGGCACATATCTGGCCTTTACCTACAGTAAAATTTTGATTGATTTTGCTTGATTAAATTCTTCTTGTTTCATAAAACATGATTGCTGAAAGACTTTTTGGAAACACTGTTAACAAAAATGAATTACTCCCAAAAGGCACAATGTACAATTCCTGAGATAGTGAGGGGCAGAGGCCAGTCAGCTTCCAGCTCCGACCTCTTGGCTATCACTCTGCACAGTCAGAAATGGTGGACAGAATGGAAACAAAAGCAAAACAAAGAAGAGAGATGAGATGAAAGGCAGAAGGGTTACAGGTTGTGAGGTTGCCGTCTAAAAGAGAACACTGAGGAAGACAGTAAAGAGGAAGAGGCAGTAGATTAAACCAAATGGTGGATTCCACGTATAGAAAAGGGGAGTAGAAAGAGAGAGAAATAAAAAGGGAGAGGGCAAGAAAAAGTCTGAGAAGCTGTGAGAACTGAAATCTCTGATCGAGATTCATTTTACAATCTCATTAAAGTTCTTAAAGATCTTCCCTGAAGGCCAGTGATTACATCAACTGGGTATTAAACTAGACTTTGAATGTATAAACAGACCACATGGAGCTGAGCATGTTTGTGCTTGTGTTTGAAGGAGGGAAAAGTAAAGAAAAAGTATGTTTCTGTGTTTGTGTGTTTATGTGTGTGTGTCCACCAAAAAGCCAGGTGACACCTGCTGATGTAAGTCCACGAGACCCGGTACATGGTACAGACATCAGCTGATGGAACATGCTGGCAAAGCATAAATCCACAACCCCTGGCATCAGCAAATCGCCATGGCGACAGTGTGTTCCCGCCAAAAAGCTCCCTTCCATGTGTCTCATCCACTTTTAGAGACCACACCCTGAGCGGGGTCATGAAATGTCAGCCTGTTACCTACCAAACTGGAGCAGATCCCCGGCCTAAAAATTATTCAACCCCCATTTAAGACACAAGGCAGTGTAGTGTGATGATGCTATATCCACCACACTCAGTGCCTTTTATGGACATTGGCCGACCCAACTACAACCAGAATTAATGCAGCACACCGGCGTGCGCAGGTCAGCCGAGGTCACGTGCTGTGTGTTTTCTCGCGGCAGTGTTCCTGAGAGTGCCAGCTGGGGATGTTATTCCAGGGTTTCTGCAGAGTCAGGCCCGTGTTACGAGGCCGGGGAGCATTCGGAGGGGCCATTTCATTCCTTTCTTCTTGCCTCTCCGCTTGCTCGAAGTCAGAAACAACACGGATCACGTATGGGTCAAGGACTGTTTTCTTTAAACACCTTCTGTCAGGTTCTTGGTTTGTTTTACCCCAATAAAATATCTAATTGCTGCGGTTGCAGCCATATACTGTGTAATCAGCAGTAAGAGCCAGAATACAACAACGTAACTAACAAAGTATCTGAAGGTTACAATGGGTCATCAATCAGCCATAAAAATCCCCCTTTGCTCAACAATTGTCTCAGATGATTCACATCCGGCCACCATGATGATTTCAGACGGATTCTTTCTATTGTTCCCATAAATCTTCTTCATTCTAGCTGCTAATGAGATTACAAGATGAAAATTGCCATAAATCCAGTCAGGCAACACTGAAACCCACAAAAAGAAGGTTATGAAAGCTCAGGAGATTCATGGAAATAATTGTTACTGGAGTCATTTCTGAGTGACAAGGAAAGAACTTAGAACTCCGTAAAGCAGCATACTGAAGGCGGGAATATGGCAGTGAAACTTGAAAACTGTTGTGTTTTGAAAATGTAAATGAAATTCATTAAACGATATAATTGAATTCACAACTGCACAGTATTTTTTTTTTTAATTACTGATTTCATTTTGGGCTGTAAAGAGCGTTGGTGGTGATAGTGATAAATGTTGAAGCTTTCAGGAAATGACAGTGGAAAAAGCACATATATCAGTATGAAGCATGAGACATGTTGCTGTCGTAATACAGTTTGCATGTGTTGAAAAAAAAAAAAAAAGCAGAGGCCTATCAGACTGTGGTTTTGTTACAGAGTAGTTTGAAACAACTTGAGTACTTATGTGTATTTTTGGGCACACGGTCCTGCAGTTCTGCAACTATAGGATAAACTATGGGGGGGGGCCTGCAGCAGCTACTGCCTTCCTGCCTGCCTGGCTGGACTGTAGATCCACACAACTGAGCCAAGATAAACACAGTCTCCTCTGCTGAGATGACATAGATGTCTGCAGGGGAGCTGCAGTGGTCACATGTGTACCTCAAGTATCTATGTGCACAAATATATTCCTGTGTATGTGTCTCTGTCTATGTCTGCATAACCAACTGGGGCAACTCAAACTCTCAGGCTTCTGAATTGCTTTTTAATCTTCCTCTAGTTTCCCCTGTTACATCTGTTACACCCCCCCTTTTCTTTTACCCTCTTTTTCACCACGCCCCCCCCCCCACAAACACACACACACACACACACACACACACACACGAAAACATCAACAACAACAACAACAAAAAAAAAAAAAACAACCAAAAACCATGAGCCATGTATAGGCAGCCACACTCTCCACTACTCGGACAGCGTCTATCAAAAACACCAGCGACCAAACCTCTGTCAAAGCCTACAGTTGAGCCTCTATAGTGGAGCCATCACCAAAGATTTGTTTTGCCTCAGTGAACAATTAGGGAAAATATTCTCCCCTAAAATACTTTTATTCTGCTGGATTTTTGTATTTCGTGTTTGTGGGAACTCAGAAATACATCGTGCAGCACATTGCGCTATTTTGGAAACTCTGCAAAAGACGTTTAAACCACCGTGGGGCTACAAGTCACGTTACAACCATTGTCAAAAGACACTTTCCATTTTATATTAAAAACGGTCCAAGTAATGCTGTTATTTTAGTGTAGCGGCTATACACTCCTATATATGAAAACTATGGACTCATTATCCTCATTATGGTTTTTTGCCATCCTGTTTCCTTTTTGAGTTTTCAACCGCACAGTTAGAAATGCATGAGTTGCTTTGCCCATCGAGCCCCACTTTGTCCATTCTCAGAGCCCATGTTAACAAGCTAAGTGTCACAATTAATCCGTTTCCTCCTCAGCAAATAGACCTGATCATTAGGCTTTCCATGATCTTTCATCCCCTCATAAGAGTTGGTTCTGCATGGTTCAAAGGAGGCTATGTGGTTCACTTAGGGTGATACATTACACACAAGTGAACACTCTTGAGGGGAAGTCTTGGAGGGAAATTTTGGAGAGAGGCCTCCTTATAGTGAGTCTTACACTTTCATTATTTTGATTTTGATTATCATGAGCTCCCATACATCCATACTAACAATTTTAAGGTAGCCGAATTAATAGATTACACCAGCACACGATAAAATGCACCAAACAGTGAAAATTATATAGCTCCATTTCATTCAAGACACAGATTTATACATGTTGAAAAGAGGATGTGTTTTTTTTTTTTCATCCCAGCTTTAGAGGAAAGCAGTCAAACTCTCTGACAAAGCAAACAACACATTACAAGAAAGAAACTTCAAAGGGGCCACGTTTGTTTTTTGAAGAAAGTGCCCCGAGCAGGCTCATTCATCAATCTCCAACAGATGCACATGGACTAAATCCTCCTACAGTATGTTTAGGCTATAAATAATTTGAAAGAGAG
Organism: Remorina albescens; assembly: GCA_034769265.1. Classification (NCBI taxonomy): domain Eukaryota; kingdom Metazoa; phylum Chordata; class Actinopteri; order Carangiformes; family Echeneidae; genus Remorina; species Remorina albescens. The sequence continues at coordinate 15,045,097 of CM068483.1, forward strand.
AATGCGTTGTTGTAAATGAATTTTATACTTTAATCTTCTTCTATTAATCTGCAATGAGGCTCCTGAACTATTTTTGACAAATAAACAAACCACGGGGACTTCCTCCAGGGGGAGTGGATATAAATGAGGCCTGACAGTGGCGGCTGTGCAGAGTGTGTGTGATCTGCTGTGGAGAGCGATGGCAGGTTCCAGGCCATTTGCTCTTGCGTTATATGCTCAGAAGTGAGTCCACCCCTGGGGCTGTGTGAGGAAGAAGCTGGCTTTATAAATCACAGGCCGACCCAAGGGGTCTGATAGCAGGTCAGTGCAGTCAATCAAACACACGCTCAACTTCCATTAATTTATACACAAACTCAACATGTAATCCTGCAGATAGGATATATAAAAGGTTTCCTGATTAATTTTTTCGTTGGCAGGCAACAATAGAGTCTTAAATAGCACTTAGGTCATGACGGGACAATAAGAACTCTATGTGGGTTAACACCTCCCTATAAGGCAAAGTGACAGACACACACATACTGAAATATGGAGCTCATTTCATGCATTTACAAAAGAGAAAAAGTCTGAAATCTCAGAATTCCTTTCATATTCTATCCTATCCAGCATCTTATCCTTCCACAAAATATCCTCAAAAAAGCTCTTCATGAATTTATAAAAAAAAATATGTATAAAAGTTTTGTGCTATCAATCACTTTGTGTAATTAGACGTCACTTTTTTCAGCTGGAACTAAACATTGTGTAGATCACCACAGACACAGATATGTATGCAAATGCAACCAATCATGTGCTGACCGACCATCAACCCCCCCCAACCCAAATGGGGTCAATCCTCTACACGCTGAACTGCCAATGAAAGAGGATCTCCCCAAAATAACCACTTTTCTGGAGCCTGGAGCTACCAGTGACTTCATGTCTACAGCAACTAGACTGATTTACTCACGTTCCACTTTAACCACAGCCCAGAAAACCCACCTCCTGCCTCCCATCTCAGCACACCACCATCTCCCGGCTCCCAGGCCCCCCTCACCGCTTCTATCTGTTGAACGTTTATACCATCCCATATCCTTCCCCTTTCTCTGACGCCCCCTTCCTTGAAAAATGCTCACACAAACGCTGGCCCACCTCAGCACCAGAGCTGTTGGGAGAGTGCCATGTGTTATCAGTGACAGATAAGGGAGGTCAGACAGAGAATCAGGCCAAACAACCCCATTAACACAACTTTACAGCGTGTGTGTTCTTGTCTTCACTGGCCAGTTGTTGTTGGAATAAAAGATGGATTGATTTCCTGAGAGTATTCTGACACTCATAGAGCATTTTGACACAAAGTACCAAGGCTGGTGGATCTTCAAAAGCTAAAGTGGTACCCAGGACACTAAGGTGTCATTCAGATAAATCACCTGGGTGTGTGGTCTTCAAGCTCTGAAAGGAACTGTAGAGGGATAACGAGAATTGCAACGCACTGACTGAGGTGAACTTTAAGGCCATCAAGAAACTTATTGATTTTTTTTTTTTTGTGTGTCCCAGTTCGGAAATCAAATTCCCTCATAAAATTAAATCTTTAAAATCAGGACTCAGAAATCACATGTACATGTTACCAAGGGTAACAGTCATCAGATTGGGATTTCTCTGCCAATGATTTTGGGTTTGAAAGTTTGAGGGGCTGATAGATCCATTTCTGGTGCCAGAGGCAACTGGATAGCATGTGTGAGTAAGTGTGCATAAGTATGTGTGTCTCCAACTATGAGGTTAATGAATTACAGCCTTGACAGTTCAGGATTAGCCCAGGGGTGGGGAACAGATAAAAAGGAAGACCATCATTCTCCCTCATCCACACACATAAAGTCAAAACAGAAGATACAATGCTAGACTGTTTTAAACCACATTCTGGGAGCGGGAAACAAGTTTTTAAGTTTGGATGACATTCCTTGCTCCCTCCAGCTTCAATAGCTGGAAACATAGAAAAATCACATTCCTTCAAAAACCATTCACAGTTTCAAAAGTGATTGTAAAACCACAAATTTTAATTAAGCTTTCAAGAAAAGAAAAAAAAAGAAAAAGAAAGTCCGTGAAATAATCAGTGATGGTAACAAGACACACTCCTGCCATTGGGGCTAGTGGCATTTTAAGGGCTGAAAGACAACGCATGTAATTGTTTTGTCTGCTGGTGAACCTGATAGCATCATCATCATCATCATCATCAACTTAAAAACAATATATTTCCTTTGCTCATTTCAGAGACAGTAAATCTGGAGCTAAAACCATCATCAGTTTGGTTGATCAGTAGGGGAGCAGCGCCCCCTGGTGGCCCCCAGTGAGGGCGTGCTGGTTTAAACTCACCACAGGTGTAGATGACACTGAGGTATTTCCTGGTACCGGAATAACAGGGATCTCCAAACTCTCTGGTGGAGGCTCGGACGAGGCAGCTCTTCTTACCCTGACAGCGGGCCGTGAGAACCTGCAGAGCCACCGACGACTGGCAGTCTGACAGCAAGACAGGGGACAGAGACAGCCAGACTGATCAACAGTTCTGCACTTTACCTAGTAAATCATTTATAAAGACAGAGAACGCAATGAGATGACTCATTTCTTGGGAAGGCGTATGGAAAAGACTGCAAGCTCGGAGTGTGATTATACAGGCCAATTGCCAAAATAACAAATACACAAACCCACTGGTTTCACCCCCAGAAATGTTCATTTAATGTTTGAATGCAGATGACTCACCTGCTTCCTATTGAATGTTTGATGGACAAGTAGCACTTCAGGTACTAAAGGACTACATGAGTCTTTGTCAGCTACAACACATATATATTCTGTTGACATCTCTCACACACAGTCCTTCCCAGAAAGCCTTTCTCCACTCCCATGGTGGAGTCTCTGTCCAGATCAGACCCACAAAGAGAAGCCTCACTGGGGCCTCACATTGTCTACAGAGATACCTGATCCATCATGTGTGTGTGTGTGTGTGTGTGTGTGAGAGAGTGTTTGTGTATGGAGAACAGAAATTCATCATTCATCATCGCTAAGCATCCGACAGCTCCTCCAGAGCTTCCTCTCTGATGCTCTCGTCCTCTGTGGAGCGTGGATGGACAGATGAGGCTGCTCTGTTTCCCTTTTTTCACCTCTGACTTCCTGCCTTCACTTTTGTAAACAGGATTTGAGAAGATGATACGCTAACCTGCTGCGCTCGCTCACTCCAGACAAACTTTAAAGAGCTCATAACGCCAGTTTAACATGTCTACAGTCTATTTTAAAATAGTCTGCTGATTAGTGTTGGTGATGAATCAGCTGGTCTGGAAATTGTGGGACTACACTGGGGAAAAGTCCTCAGTGAAATGTGTATTATTGTTTGTTGGGGGTTGCAATTATGCCAGGAATAAAAACCACAGTCACATGAATTGTTGTACTTATATTTAAATTCTGCCTTCAACACCCAGGAGATAAATAAATAGCTTATATGAAGCAGACAGAGGTGTGAGGAGCAGCCTCTCACTGAGTTCTGTGGGAATGTGGATGTGCCTGAGTTCCACATGGATGCTTCCCAGGCCCCTACGGTTCATCCACCTCCTAAAAACAACACAAGGAGATGAGCCTTTGAAAGTGGACACTGGGGTCTCACACTGTCTGCCTCAATGGGCCCCTGAGAGGCACGGAGAGATCAGAAAAAAGGGTAAAGTGAACAGGAAGGTTAAGGCTTGGCTCACATGTCAACAGGCCACAACAAATTATGGCACAGGTGAAAGGGCAAATGTCCCAGTCAGGAAGTGAAAGACAGCAGTCTAGCTGTCATGGATTGTGTCAACATCGGGAATTCTTTGAATTACTGAGTGACCGATATTATAATCAAGAGGGAACGCACCTCGTCCTGTCAGAAAATATACCTGATAAAAACAGGTGAGTCCAAGTCACAGCCTACACGTCACAGTAAGCTTTAAATAAAGATGGGAAGCTGAATCAGTGCCTGTTTGAAGAGGCCATCAGACGCTCCACAGCTGGTGCAGATACAGCTGGAATCCGTGGCCGGAAAGTGGTGAAGCAGAAGCCTACGGGAACCAGCGAGTGTAACCGGATAACCAGTCAGACAACTCAAAGGTTAGACACTTCCCACTGTCACATAAAGCAAATCCAAATTCATTGACTGGAGTGAAAATTCACCATTCGCAGTTAAAAGTCTTAAAAATTATTGTTCTAAAAGTTTTTGATCAATCTGGCTGTTAAATAATATGAAGGGGAAACATGCCATTTATAATTTCTCAGTTTCATATTTTACTTCCTTTGTTTTGTGGAACCATCCAGAAGATATTCGTGTATTTTGGGAGAACAAAATTCTCTAGTTATTTAAAACTGTGTTTTGTTTTTTTTACATCCAAGAACTGAATCTACTAACTGGTGCAGAACTACCACAACTTTCCTGAAAGCTTGTTTAGAAAAAGCAGCATTGTACAACCTGAATAAGGGAAGCTATGGGTGTTATTCCTATCAGTTGATCGTTCTGCGCCAACTGATACAATATCAGCGCTCGCTGTTTGGCCTTTTATACTTAAAAACACAGCTCTGTAGATGTAACTGCTCATTCTAAATGAACAGACCTCTCGTTGCTGTGAAAAATCTGAACCATGTCTCACATATGACTATATATTTGGTCCATCGCTCTTTAACTCCTGATGAAAGTGAAAGTGCAATGGCAAGTCAATTTGCGTGCAAATAAGTGTGAGCTCCTCTGTGAATATTTGCATGTATCTTAATTTGTTTCAGTCGATGTTTCAGGGCCGTGGCCTCCTGATCCCCTGCAGAGGGGTTGAATTTGTTCGCTCTCTCTTCCTTCCCAGAGGGCTCGTTCCAGCTGGTGTGCCACAGAGAAAACCTTCCTCCCTGACAAGGCCCAGTCCTGACAGACAGGCCCCCATTAGCTGCTGCTTTGATTCCTGACTGGGTGATTAGGTTGAATGGGGGGGGGGCAACGAGAGACGGGCGGGGCTGGGGAGGTTCAGAGACAGAGAGAGACAAGAGGATGGAGAGACACGCACTTATACTTTGTTCTCTGACTTTCCTGTGCTTATACGTGCACGCACGCTGAACCACACACACAGCGTTTGTGTGTGGTTTAAAAGAGCATTCCTTCAGGATCTGACCTCCTCTGGCTCTCATTAGCGGCTTTAACGCAGACAGACAGGCAAGCACAGCACAGTCCTAACTCTCTCTCTCACACACACACACACACACACACACACACACACACACACACACACACACACACACACACACACACACACACACACACACACACACACACACACACACACTAGGGCAAGAGGCATGAATAACCCCTGTTACCTCTAACCTTTACCCTCAACCACCTCCAAGCCTGTGTATTAACCCTTCTTTCTGCCACACACCCAACAAGGGTAGGCCTATGGCTCAGAAGAGATGGCCCACAGTCAGGAGAAGCAGTAACCGAGGAAAGGGAGGAGTTTCCTGGACAAGCACGCTCACTTTTTCTCTGTTACTCACATACACAGTTCGAAACAAAGATATACAGGTCAGACATAGAAAGTTGAAAATCAGGAAACACAGGAGACGTATGTTTTCTGTAAATGGGCCTTTAGATGATCAGAGTTGTTGGTATAAGTGTGTTTGCTGCTCTGTGTTGGCTGGATTTCAAGTGCGTGTTGATATGCTGTCCCGTACCAGCAGCACCTCTATATATCTCAGCAACTTTTGCCACATCAGTCATCCGTCATAAATCTAACTTTTTGCTTGCTTGAACCAGCATCAGCCTTGCACATGCCAGCTCACTGAACATTATGCTATAAATCAGCAAAACATCGCATCACATTAATACATGAAATAGTAGCTCCTGTGATGAGTAATGGCTGCTGTTGCATTTCACTCATCACACAGCCCTTATGTTAAGAATAATCTGGGAGAGAGTGTGTTGTGGTTGCAGTTTATGCTGGTGGACTGAATTTGCACTGCTACTGTGTTGCATATTATATGCCTCTACCAGAAACACAGAAACACACACACACACACACACAAAAACAGGAATATTAAGTATATCCACAACAGCCTTTCCCAGAAAGCTTTTCGTTTTCCACCCACGCACACCTTCACTGGAATTTCTGAGACAATGGACTGACAAAGTCAGAGGTACTCATCTCTTCCTCGGCTCTGAGTCACCTGCGATACTTATAATCTGATATGGACGCTGAAGCCTTTGTTGAGGGATTAAAGGTGTATGTATGATGGAAAAAGCAAATTACTTTGAGACGCTGTGATCGGGTGTAAACAGCATGCACATGCCAAGAGCTTTTCTGTGAGTGCCATTCATAAATTGGAATTGACTCTCCTACGGGCACATTTACTGTAAATGGTCTATTCAGCTTCAGCAAGATTAGACTTTACTGTAACACAACATTTCCGGTATTTCTTTGTCTAGTAACTCAGTATGATCTCACACAGATAAATATGAATGCACACACTACTGGACAGAAGCACGCAGAGAGATTCTTCAGCTGTGTTTGTAAGTTGATAGAAGTTTATTCCGAGAGCGAGAGGCGAAGACAGCTAATATTACACCCATGTGTTATCACTGTAAACATGTTAAGATTAAGATTATTTAAAATTATGAAATTTGAATTCAAATCAGTGGTAACCTTTTGACATACTCCTTGCATGAACCTGTTACCATGGAAAACATACACAGCTCTCGGCAGGCTGGATACAAAAACCAGGAATGTTTTTAAAAACGTTCAGGAAAAATGTCAAATTCAGTGACTGAAATCTGACAACTACTGCACTGTAGTTATACTATCAAAACACGTTTGAACACATATGACTGTGTACTTTTGATAATCTTAACATCCAAAACATCATGAACATCTTGTTACTGATCTGCACCATGTGCATCAAAAGGTGGAGGGGGGGGGGGTGTAGAGTTACAGTGAAGCAGCTCACATCTTGACAACTGGGAGAGGCTTCGGAAAGCCAAGTTTTAAATTAGTACTGCAGTTGTGCATTCTCAGCTTTTAAAAGCTGCTGTGATCTTCCAACCAGGCCGACCTGTAAAATGTTCTAAACATCTTCCTGAGGGCCTTGTCTGAAGCACATACTCAAAAGTGAAAGCACAGAGGCCTTTAAAAAAAAAATATGAAAAACAAAAGAAAGAAAGAAAAAAAAACCCAGTCTGAAACATAGCATGCCAGGCATGGGGGGCTATTTAGATGTCAAGAGGTGTGTGTGATGGTAATGGGGCAGATGAGAGAGGAGGGCTGAACAGGCCCCTTTCGCTTTGAGGATCCTCCATTGCCGCCAAAACCTGTCCAACTCAAGCAACCCCCCTCCCTTCACCCCAAAACTGAGGAAGGGACGAGATCAAAGAGGTCTTGACTTTTGTGTGCACATGCCTGTGTATGCACTTGTTTTCGTCTGTTGTACTTTTCCAGGGGCTTTGGGTTCAACGTGCAGGCAGAAAGCTGCTCTTCACAACACATTCTCAAGCTAAATACAATTCATAAACTTGTAAAGATGGTTGATTTTCTGACAAGATGGTTGTCTAGAGTTCACTCAGAAAGAAAGAAAAAAAAAAACAAAACCCAACACAATCCCAAATAGATGAAATATAAATACAGTCTACAAGCAAATCTCAGCTGCTGTGCAGTTTAATATCTCTCTACTTAATACTATACATAGTTCACCTGGACAGGTGCAGCCAGCTGCATGAGTTTAGGAGTTGATCACACACCTCAGGCAGTGGTGAGCTTGCCAGGGCAGTGCGGTTTCGGAGATTACTGTAACCCACTGTGCTGGCACAGTCAAACACGCATTTAAAAAGACATCAAATCAAAATAGTACAAAACAAACTCTGGCATAATGCAAATGCCAAGCCCAAGATTATTCAGACATGCACAACCACAAATACACACACAAGGACACAAACCCGGCCGCCATGCTTAGGAGCACAAAAAAAAAGAGGTGCATTTTAAAATAATTAACAGTGCGTGTCTGAGCTGTCACTCAAGACACCCTGACTTCCTGCTACAGGTGACACAGGAGCCACATCAAAGACTGAACTGACAGGGGAAATCCCACAAGGTCACCACTAGACAGTCTGGAACAGCCTGAGGAGGCGTTTGTGGGAAGTTGGAGAGAGTATGCAGCATGTGTGCGTGTGTGTGTGTGTGTGTGTGTATGTGTGTGTGTGTGTGATGGAGAGATATAAGCATGCTGCAGCACGGGTGGACAGGAAGGCCAAAGCTTTTGTGTATGTCTGGGTGAGAGCTGGATGTAAACACACACAAGGCTAACGTGTGATTTGATAGTAAACACGACTTCTTCTCAGCTCTAGTCTGGCCTTTATATAACTGTAACAATAGAGTCACTTTTCTGTCGATGCTGAAAAAACCTTGCTACTGTATTTAATCCTGAGACTGAAACCAGATATGAGGCCAGCCCTGTCTCACCCGCTACACCTACCTGTCGCACATTCCTCTTCCTCCTGCATACAGAGAACAGAGAACCGGCCCAGGTTGTTTCAAAGCAGCACTCAGTGTTCATATAGAATACAACAACACACACTCACACAATGCTATTCTTTATGAATGTCTCTGATTACCCAGTGACTGACATCTGTGTCACTATTTTGACCCCATCCTGTCATCTGTTGTCTTAAACAGGGTTACACACACACACACACACACACACACACACACACACACACACACACACTTCGGGGCATGTTTGTTGTTCACTGTAAATTGTGGATCACTGCAGTTGACATTTTGCCTTCCTGAACAGCTTCATGGAGGCTGTTTCCAGCACACACTCACTCTGAACTTACACCTGTTCTGGCTACTTACTGACAAACCTCAGTGTCCGTTTCCTTCTGTACACTAACAAGACAAAGGCAGCTCAAACTGAAGTAAAATAAATAAATGAGCTGCCCAACAAAGAGGCCAAGGGGCCACCAGCACAGTAGCCAGGGTTATACTAAGATCTGTCATGTATCTAAGCTTAGAGTCATTAAGATTCTCCTAAACAAGAGCTGGAGTACATCTGGATGTCCCGTGCACTCACACATGCACATACGTGTGCACACACACACACTTCAAGGGAACTCAATACTGTCCCTTTTCTACGGGCCAAACTCTGCGCTTTGGATGACAGAGACATCTGATCTACATTCCACCCAACTCCCCTGAGAATGTGTGTGCGTGTGTTTGTGTCGACCCAAGCTTCAGTGGTCGTTTTATACACAGCACCTCAGCGTTTCCAAGCAAGATAAAGAAATGATGGATGGTTATCTATTTTGTGAAAGTTCAATTATCAGAGGAGAATGGAGCATTTGAATGGGTGATGTGAAGAATGGGTGAGGCATCTGTGTGTTTTTTATAAAGCCTCTGAAAAGACGAAGCTGCCGAGGAAATTACTGCCAAACCCCAACTGAATGTCAGGGCAAACCCTAACCCCCTAACCCTCATCCAAGTTGAAAAAAAATTCATGAACAAGGGATTCAGCTATGAGTTATGAGCCTGGCAGTCCTCTTAGTCCCCTTTGTGGCTCAGAGGAGTTCGAGCCCTGACTTGTGAAATGGATCAATGAAATGTTTCGTTTTCTACATCTGCTCGATGACACCTGGTATATTAAAAAAAAAAAAAAAAAAAAAAGCCTTGGCAAAAGGAACAAACAAAAAACCCATAATGACCTAAAGCTTGACTCTCTAAAGTAATTAATATGTAACAACACTGGCGTCACAAGCAGACTCACTTTCAACATTATGCAAACCTGAGCAAGCCTACCTTACATTTCCAGCTTGTGTTGTCACGTGAGAAAAATTATTCCTCCCTTCATCTCAGTCTGACTTCAAGACTGATGCTATGAAAATGCTAATAATGTCAAAAAAATATTGAGTAAACATTACTAGTATTCAGTGACAAATAGTGATGGAGCCCATTTTAACCATTTTATCAAACTCTTACGAGCTGTCTAATATTTGAAATTACAAAGAGCAGGTGCGACCAGCCTCCTGGTCTTTCGGCAGCAATACAGTTCCTCCACCACTTAAATGTTTTTTTTTAAATGTTTTTCACCTAAAGTGAGAGTAATAACGGGCCTCACCTACTGACAAGGCCCTCCTGTGATGGAGGGGACACTCCAGGGTGCCCTGCTGGGTTCGTCCAAACATGGCGGAGTAAACGGCGATCTGCATGCCCCGTTTGCAGCTCAGCCTCATCCTCTCCTCCTCACAAACCACCTTACTCTTGTACTCGTCTGGAGACATGGAAAGAGAGGATACGAAATGTTACAAATAACAATAAAAGCACAAAAGCAAAACGGTATAATTGAGGCTTTTTATTTTCATCTTTAAATACATGTCTTAAATTAGAGTCAACATAGAGAAACAGAGGCAGAGTGGCTCAGTGGACATGTAGAGCCATGCAGAGACATTCCTCACACACAACAGCTACAGTGACCTGTGACAGCCAGAGCAGCTTCACTGGCCAGCAAATAAAAACACAACAGCAGCCACTTCTATGTCCATGTGGGAAGTGGAACAGGAATGCGGAAAGAGGAGAAGGCAGAGAAAAAGGGGTCGAACTTGTTTGTTATATCTTACGGTGATGGATTCGCTCTTGTTCTCTGTTACTACCTCCCTTTCTCCTTCACTTCCTCTGTGCTCCTTCTACCTCTCCTTTCAGACGCAGTGACACCTGCCAGTTGCAGCGCACCAACACCCCATGTGGCCTTTCTCTCTCGCCGCGAGAAGTCATTGGTTAAGTGACAGCGAACAAAGAGCTGTTGATTGGCCCCAGGGTCCGTTGGAGAAAGAAAAAGTGGGGAAGCAGGGGGATCAGTGGATTAATGCCCACTTCTGGTCACTCTAGTGTGAACTGTTGCACAGCTCAGTGCGGTTCACCTCAGCACAGCACTGAGCCATGAATGGAGGCCAGAATCTGGGTGGGAGTACAGCACTGTTGTGGCTCCCCTCTGGAGTGATACTCTTAGCTTCCTGGCTCATGGGGAGAGGGATAAAGCAAGAGGCATGCAGTGGGTTTTTTTTTTTTTAAGTTTTATTTTTCAAAGGAAGCAGAGAAAATGGTAAAAGCAAGAAAGGCATAGATAATATGACACTTGATTTAGTGTAGAACTTGTAGTTAAAAGACTTGTAAATAAATAAATTGATCAAATGAAAAGTAAAGTTAAATCCCCTTGTAAAAATTCAGACATACCTGGCAAAATAAATTTCTCTTATTGTCATTAAATCCCATGGCAATATCAAATGTAGGAAGTTTTGATCCAAGTAATGAGTAGTCTGCACAGCCCAAGTTTGATAAACTTATTAACTGTCCTAAACTTATAAAAACACACTGGCAAGCCTCTTTGCTGCACTGCACATGTTTTTTTTTTTTTATCTATGACAGAAATCATTTCCACTCAATAGGACAAGGATGTGTTTTAATCCAGGATGGGATATAACCTCCCCCAAATACAGTGTTTGGTGGCATTCGTTTCAAATAAATTTTTAAAGATTTATTTTTTCAGTGGAAAAGTAGCACTTCGGGGCTGAACACCACTGACAGGGCAGGAAAGACCAAAACTGCAGACACATGGACTGATGTTTGGGGCTTTTCAATGGAATTTGATGACAATAAGAATTCTGTAGAATAATAAACTTTTTATTTTAATTGCCTTAATAAAGCTTAATGTAATGCAAGCAAATGTGACATATCATACAGCCAAAATGTATTCTGAGTTAGCATTAGCTTCTGATTTCCCTTTTTAAGCATAATGACGTAAAATCCGTCACAGTTAAAATGAACCCACACCTTCTCTGGCAGGAGATAAATCCAGGAAAGAAAAGATATTTATGGGATGGTTATTGGTTGGAATCCAAATAATGCAAATGAAGCTATGCCAATGAAAGTCTGTTTCTGACTAAATGTGGAGGTCTGTGAGGAGATGGTTCAAGCACAGGCACAAATGTGTGTCGCTGTCAGGATAGGAGCAGGTGACGAGGGACTTACTAGGTCTGCATTTGTACCAGACAATGAGGTATTTACTGCTGCCAGGACACTGGTCTGTCCCAAACACGCGGCTGTTGACAAGAACCTGACAGCTCCTTCTGTCCTGGCACTCGTCCAGCATTTTCTAAAAAAAAGGGAAGAGTGACAGAGAGCGGGAGAAGACCAAAGACAGGTTTAGAGGAAGAACAATAAGGCAACGATGGTGAGACCAGGAGAAGGCAAACCTAAAACCACTTCAAACAGGCTGCATGTTGCCATGGGAATAAGGAGGAGAGGAGCAGGTAACACACACACACACAAACTCAGAAAGAGAGAAAACTCAGGAAAGCTCCATTCCACTCATTTCCTGGCATCTGCCTGCTTCTCTAGTTTCATCATCTCTTAGCTTGTTGTAACCCAGGTGAGCACATTCCAACACATTTCATTGTAGTGAAATCTGACTGGAGGAACGACAGACAGGAATCTGTTCAGAGAATTTCCCCGAATTTTGCATTAACAGAAGAGCGTTACTTATAATAGATAATGGAACAAAGTCACTCGAAGTTGGTGCAATATCATGGTGAATCTTAACTGGGATTAATGACAACGCAATGAATTTAGACTTTAGAGTGACAGAAAGTCAATATGCTGATTTGCTGATTTTAATGTGAACAAATGAATAAAGATTTGGAGTTTTTTTGTTGTTTTTTTTTTTACACATCATATTAAGGCCCACGTGGTGAATGAATTTCATGACTCATGGATAAACTCAGACTTTTAACTTGTTAAATTATTTGATTAATATATAATACCTGCAAACTAATCACTTTGCCACCAGACTCTAATTACTTTGCTAATTGCTATGCTAACACACGTGGCAAACATTCATCCATACCACTTATCTTTACAGGGTTGCTAAAGCTAATCCCAGCCAACATTAGTGAGGGCGGGCTACATCCTGGATAGGTCGTATAAAGACCAATAACCATTCATGCTTGCATTCACATCCACTAACAATTTAGAGTCACTAATTATATGCATGTCTTGACTATGAGAAGGACCAGAGTATTGGGTGGGAGTGGCGCAAAATCTACACAGGAAGGCTCCAGATGCAGGGTTCAAAACCAGAACCTTCTCCCAGTGAAACTGTGAGATCTAACCACTCAACCAGATTACATCTGCTTACTTCCACAGGACAGAGGAACAGGACAGAGGTCCTAAACAGGTGCTACAATGAGATTCTTCAGGGTTGTAGAAATGTGGGTGGTGCAGCAGTCAGTAATTCTCTCACTTCCACACAATGCACTCTCTGTGCCTGTGCATTCATGGCTGTCCTGTCTATTATGGAAACGGAGTGTGTTTAACACTAGAAGGCAGGGGGACTGAGAATAAACAAAACAACCGAGTGAATGTCGAGCAGGATGTGTTTGTGTTGGTGCTGCAAAGTTGGGTTTCTGCTTCAGCTGCATCCCAATTTAGGAGAGGATGCTGAGGCAAAGACCCCATGAAATCGCTTTGTGTCACGGGAACATACAAGCCCGCTTCCTCTTTAGAGAGTGTAATTTGCCGGAAAACCTCCTCACAAAGCATTACATAATAAGTGGTCCGCCCAAATTTAACCCTTGGACAATTTGACCATTTTACGGGACAGTCTCATACTTGGGAGGATTTGTGGCCTAAAGACAAGAGTGTGTGTGTGTGTGTGTGTGTGCAGAGAGTCACCTAATAGAAGGGACAAAATGAGATACATGAGCAAGGGAAATACTGGATGGCTACTTAAAAACACACCACTTGAAACGTTCGTGGTCTAAACCTTTATCAGGAAGGTGTAAGGTCTGTGAAATACCTGCAGTGCCGTGGATACGGTACAATATTGGCCATCCTCTTGGGCATTGTAAGAACTTAGGTGGTAGGTCTGAGGGCACTGCTGGCTGTCAGAGCCAGCTCTCCTCCCGTAGAACGCTGATTGGACAGTGATGGTGGTGCGGGGCGGACAGCGAACAGACAAAAAATCTCCGTCACAGGCCTCCTCGGTGTAGTTCCTCAGCACTTTGGACAGGTACCCTATAAAACAGCAACAGGCCAAAGCAGATATTATTTTAGATGCTTTCACCATAGCTTAATGCATGAAACACTGAAGACTCCCTTAGTTGCTGCCATTTAGCAAAATTCATATAATTTCAAATTATTATTATTATATCATTTCATTATATTGCAGTAGAACCACCAGACAAACCTGAGCTTAATCGCTTTATTTATCACCCTTTTCATGTGCCAAAGTCTTTGGCAACTTTCTATAATCTTTTTCATTCCATAATGTTGTGCTTCCATGGATGTTTGGTAGAACCTGACGGAGAACTGCTCACCTTTAAAACACCCCCTGCCCAGGAATACCACAACAACAGAAAGAAAGAGAGAGAGAGCAGCTTTATCTTATTTAGCTGGTAGTGTCAGCCTTTCTTCATGGTGGCAGAATAGACTCTTGTGTTTTATATTTGAAAAAAATCTGTCGAGAATGATTGCTAAAGCCTGACATTATTAAAGTTCGCATACGAGGACAGAGCACATAGATGCCTGGCTGATATTTCCCACAGCTTTAAAAAAAATTCTGGTAGTATTCTGAGGTATTTCTAGTGCTAAAAAATGCTACAAGGCAGTATTATGGTAAGCTTATTTATATACCAAAGAACAATTTAAGTGTCTTGCGGTTCTGGCAGTGCTGTTGTTGTTGTATCTTTAAGGTCTCATATTGTATGTCTGGCTCAGAGCCTCCTTTCTGTTTGGCTCACTGCTGTTTGCCAGATTTTCAGAAAGTGGCCTAAGAGAGGAGATGTAAAGACTACATTCACATTGTTTTTGCTGCCTAAAGCCAAAACTCCAGATCTTACGGATGTCAAAACTTGGGGCCTTTGAACCTTTTGCTTGCTTTGAAGCAACCATGTGTACTTGCATCACCAAACCAGCTGGTATCAAGAATATGAATAGCAACATTATATAAACCATTAAAAGGGAACAAGCACTAAGTGAACTTTCATTTAACCTCGGAGGCTGCTTGAAATCAAATAAAAGCTCTCTTTCTTATAAAACACTTATGTGTCTGTGCTAACTCTGCTTTCCCATTAGGAGCCTTTGAGAGCTGCCAGTCGGCCTGTCAGTCACTCAGGAGAGCTGAACCCATCACAAAGCCACCATTAACATTCCAGTCCGTGAGAAGGAAAATGCAGATAAAAGAGAGCGCTGATCCCCTGGCCACCATCATATAACGTCTTTCTTGACTTATCTGGCCTATTTATGAGTTGAGCTGCTGCAGAGGAGAAACAAACACTGAAGTTTTAGCTTCTATTTCTTCATTTTATTCCACATAAGCTTCTCTCTTCATATTTAAATCTATAAAGGTCCATCATCTAATCGCAAACTAGTACTGAAACAATTTTGTTACATTGTGTAGATCAACTTTTCAATGACTAAACCAACTTGCAAAGCATGCTAGAGCTTCCCAGGTGAGTGCTTTGTAAACACATTTACAAAGAGTCAACACACTCACGGTGACACGCACTTGCAGAGTGGACAAACTGTGATCCAATTACCTTTATTTGGTTAGTGTTTGTTGGGGAGAAGGAAATCACATAGAAAGAGTGTCCACTAACCCACACACAAGCACTAATGCACTTACACACACAGACGTACACGAAACACACACATTGTCCCCTTATCACCATGGCCACAGTTAAAAGGAGGAAAGGAAACAAGAGACATTCCCAGTTTATGAAAGGTCAGTCTCTCTCTAAATAGAAATGCTTTTTAAATCCCCATTGCTCACATTAACAGGTTTCCACCTGTGGCTGGGTTGTGAAACTAGAGAGCAGGTGCACATGAAATGCTATTTGGAGTTTTAGAGATTATTTGCATAGCTGAAAGCAATCGGGACTGTGGATTAGGTACAAACCAGGAACAGCTTCAATTTATCCAGGTTTTTCTCTGATTCTACAAATACAACATCTTTCTTCTTTTACTAAACTGGCTTGTGTGCTTTTTACCAGGCTGTGGGACATTTCAACAACATAATGTGTGTATGATGTCTAATTTAACGTTAGGCATCACTGTCTCTGTACCTCCTATGTGATTTAGAAACTACACTTATGGTATCACTACAGAAATTTACGTTCTCTCTTTCACTTGTGTCGGCTTAGCTTGTTTCTCCCTCTCAGTTATATCCAGCTCTCTCTCAGGAACGAACACACACACACACACACACACACACACACACACACACACACACACAGGTCTGCTTTGCCTGCCACATTCCACATCAGTTGAGAGGGAACTTGGCATTCCCCCTAGCAGCAAGACCACACACACACACACACACACACACACAAAACGTCAACACAAACAACGTGGTGAGAACAAGCCTTGTTGCTTGGCTCTTCAAGCGAGGGTGTGTGGCGTTGACTGTAAGAGTATCACATTATTATGGTGGGTTCTTGGCGAAGTGCCACTGCCATGAGAGACCACAAGTTTGTGCAGTCCTCCAGTTAACCAGATCCTCAGGTACGGGGACGCTTTGAACTGGGTGATGCAGAAAGGACTGATGGCAGGTGACTTTAATAGCAGGAGCAGCTTGCAGGAGGAGTCTTTGAGAAACAGTTTGAGCACCACAATCACATTTCCTCCGCCCTTCACAGTGAGACTGCAGCAAAAAGCAAACAGATTATCTCACGCAAACCCTCAGGTGCTTTCGAAAGAATCCATTTCTCCTTTTCGCCATCCCACCCTCCTCCCACTCTCCCTCTGCTTTTCTTCCTCTCTCTCGTCTTCGGGATCGTCACTATTGTTGCTTTTGCTCTACCTGATGACTGAATTCCCCTTTCAAGGCCAACAAATCAGGCTGGGTTAAGGCACCTGTGTAAACCGCCCAGCCAATGACAGGTGTCCCTCAGAGGCAGAAGGCTGAACAATGCTGGAGGAACACCCAGGCGTCTCTTCTCCTCCCTGTTTCTTTTCATGTGGGGCCAGACTCCTTCCTTAACTAGCTCTCTGCCCTTTCCCTTGACAAAAGCGCTGCACTATTATGTCTGCTGGTTTGTTTATTCGGTCGTTAAAACAGGAGGCTGCGTTTGTGATGTTGTTCATGTACAAACAGGTTGCTCTTGTCGTGAACTGGATTGAAAGGCCTTCGAGGTCCATTTAATCTCTGCATAAGCAGCACAAGGATTTGTTATAAAAGTAGACGCAGACACCTGCTTTTTCTACCTCTCACCCCACCAAGACAGGATTTTGTCATGATGCCACTTAACCTGTCAGTGAGCGAGAATATTAACATCAATTGAAATCGCAGTCTTTCAAAGCATGAAATGAAGCCCTTATATTATCATCTCCACAATTTTTAGTCAAGTGAAAACTCAGCGATGGAGAGGCTGAGGAGATTAGTGATGGGCCACCGTGTTCGGTCAACATGACATTGAAAGAGGACTATTAGGAACAGATTTACTGCCTGGGAGTCACTGATTTCTCACAACCTGCAGGTCACATCCTGGTGCAAACTCGAACATATTCCTTCATTACGAAGTGGGATTGAGCCGAAACTAGCTAATTTACACTAAGAATAGGTGATCAGTGTCAGAAGAATGAGTATAGCAGATCGTTCTGACATGAACAGAGGGGCTGGTGGGAGGAGCAGGTGAAAGAGTGGGGAGAGGGCAGCTCATGTGGTGACTCATGCTCACGACTTTTCCCTGCTTTTGAAAGATGCCGTCTTCTCCTATTGGCCTGGGCTGCAGAATGAGCAAGACGCTGCAGCATAATGGTTTTACTGACATGTTTAATGCTACTTATCATTCCGCTCCTGGCTCCTTTAGCTCACTTTTTTGTCGCTTGTGGAGTAATGTTTGTAAAGCCTCAACCATTGGGCAAGATCTTATAATAGTGCAGCATATTAGAAGATTATAGATTATCTTAATGCCACCAAAGTGCTTGTTTACACTGTAGTCTAGAAATAATCAACAGGCTATATAAACGCAATCGCTTTAAAAAAGATCATCTGTGTATAATAAAGATATATCGACAACAACACCTTAAAATGAACTTAAGAGAAACTAAGCAACCAAGAAGTTCTTGAATGCAACTAAATCAAAGGCTGTATCCCGTTTCATCTTGGTACATTAGGTATTTAGGCATTTACAGCTTCATGACTTTATTGGTGTTATTTTAAGCAAATTATAGCTATCAAATCATCAAATGTTCAAAGATGCAGAGCTGCAGGCCTGCTGCTGGAGAAGGAATTCCCCTTCAAGTGGTGATTAGTGGGCAAAGCAGAGGTTTCCCTCAAAAGACGCAGGCCATGTTCTGGCAGCACTCAAGAGAAGGCTGATGGCAACGGGGAGGGGAGGAAGAGTATGATGAAAAGCAGAGAAAAAGGTGGGTGTTGGAGAAGGAAAAAGGTAGATAAAGACATACAGGAAGCAATCAGTGTGATGATTCCATCTCTCCAAAGTAGGCGATAGTTGTAAGTGGATGAGAGGAAAAGGTGTCAGTTTACCGGTCATGAGGGGGAAAAAAAAAAAACAAAAAACCAAACTGTATAAAGCAAAGAAGAGAAGCTTTTAAAAACACAAAGCAGCTGCTTATAGGATGTGGTACCAGAGGTCTAAAGGCCAGAGTGTGGTGGCTTTAGGCCCTGTAGTAATTACTTTTCTCCACAAACCACGGGGGCCTGGAGCATGGCATAAATATATATATATATATATATAAAAAAACAACAACCACAGGTTATAAATTATATGTGGTCAAAACTCTGGATTCCGGATTCACCTTTTCAGATGAGCGCTTCAGTGAAACATATGATGCACAAGCTGAATGCGACAGGTGGATGATGCATGCAGTCACTGAACACCATGCAACAAAGTTCACATGGATGCCACACACAATGGACATTATGTCAAAGGAGAGCTACAAATTACTGCTTCTGCATAAGCCATTAAGATTTGGGATTTAAAAAAAAAAACAAAACACAAAAATAACAAGACATTCCTAAAATACACTGCATTCCTCTGCCTACAATACATCAGTCTCACTGCTACGGTCACGTTTTGGATTAGCCAACTTTCTTTCTTATCACACTTTGGGCCAGAAAAGGAGCATCTATATATTTTGCTGGAGTCAGAGATGGATTGCCTTTTAAATTTGTCAAGTACTGTAAATGTGCAGCTCACCGAAAGTGCTGCAACTTGTGCTGAGTGAACCCACTGAAGGTTTTGTGCACTGATCTGCAATAATTAAAGGTGCTATTCATAAGTCTTGCTGTCATATAACTAAAATGAGCATTTACATGTCTTTACTTGTGAGTGTTGTCAAAAGCTTTCTTGCATTTATAATACAAGAACCTGTATTATTGCATCTGAGCAGCACTGCTTCTGTAAGACCTCAATATCAGAAAGTGATGAAATTGAAAAAAAAAACAAACAAACAAAAAAACAAGTGATAGAAACAGAACTAGAAGGTGGCAATCCACCGCTGGAGAAAACTTTTGTCAAGAAAAGGAGTGAAATTTGAATGCAGGTTTGTGTTGACAGCAGTAATGAGCGACATGTGAGGGCTGCTGACCTGAGCAAGGTGCAGACATCCTTGAATACTTACCGAACATGTTAAGAGACACACACACTGTACACACTGTTACTGAATGGGTGGGGGGTGTCAGCTGAAGGGGCTTACTCACATGAGGTTGGCCCCCTGGATTTAACCACAGCATTGGTGTTGGTCTTTGACTCTAAAAACCACAACTTTAGCCCATTTCAGGCCGCAAGACATAAACACACTGTAATCAGACTTCACGTAGAACTGACTGAACAGCAGCTAATGAAAATAGAAAGAATGTGGCAGAAATGGAGGAAAAAACTTGAGAAAAGAGGAAACAGCAGGACAGAAGATAAAGGGGCAGAGTAAATGGAGTGGCTAACACTTTACTGCTGAAAATAGAAGAGATGGAGATCTTACGATTTTAAAAAAAAACATTGCTTCATAAATTCAAAAGGCAAAAGAAGAGTGTGTGCCTGACATGTTTAGCTCTTTTTAAATCGCCACCCACTCTTCACGTCTCCTTCATTTCAGTGGCAGTGACTTGCAAAGACATTCCCCCTCTCAGAGACCTGAGCAGCTGACGTCATTAAAACCAGAGACACAAACACTGTTGCCCATTCTTTCCCTCCTCCCTGTGATGGCTTATCTTTCTAACAACTTCACCCACAAACACAAACACATGCGCAGGCACAGGACAATTCAAACACAATGAAACGCACTCAACATGAACAGCGCACATCTGACCACATCTAAAAGTTGTTCACACCATGACATCTGTCTATAATAGCATAGTCTCTCAGGCTGTGTGTGTTGTAAGTTTCAAAGAGTTTTCAAAAAGGCTAAAAGCTTAAAAGCTGTTTTCAATAAAGCAGCATGGAATGAAACCAGGGAATGTAGATTTGTTTCTAAAGAGATTTCTGGAACACTGTTCAAATCAACTCATTAAAACATTTTTACATACCTCCTTTGTACAGAATGGAAATCAAGTTTAGGGAAAGATTGTAATTTTGTCAGATATGAAAGACAGTTCACATTTGCTTCAGATAAAGCAAGTGAACCAGACTGTGATCTTAGTAAAATGCAAAATTTAATCGCTTGTCTATGGACAGCACACAACCACTATAGCATGAAAATCAGCTGCGCAACATGTCCATCTCTTAAACAAATAAAATAAAAATTCTGCTGGATAATTACACAGCCAATGTAGTGGTGTATTCGATTAAAATAAAATGGTTAAAATGTATCTGATCATTTATATGGTTGATGGTGACACATACAAGCGACAGGAAGCATCAAACGTTTGGCTTTGTATGGTAAAGTTGTTTGCTTAATTTGTTTCCACCAGGCAAACAGGACAAGACAAAGGGATTAAACAGAAAGATCTGAAAGGATGTCACATGCTGAGTCAGTCAGACATCAGGCGCGGCGAGGAATTCATGCTCTGGAGGAGAACACGAACCTAACAGCTCTCCTGGCGTGTTCACTATCACCAAAAAAAGACCGCAAAGCCACTGTAAACAGTCTAGCTTAAATAAAACCACAGTAGAAGCTTAGACGTCAAAGGCTTACTAAGTCACGGTAGCAACAAGTTTGTGGTGTAAATTTCAGGCTACTGACATTAGCTGACACTTAAAGAGAATGGGGGGGACGTCCACCTGTGGGTCAGATGTCTAAGCCCATCCTCAGGGGGTGAATGTGTATAAAACATCTGCCAGCTTGGTGATGACCTCACAGTTGGACAGTGGCCACTAAGTGCCCCCCGGGGAGTCCACGAAAACCAAACACTGGTCCCACCCAAGCCCTCCCGTGACCCCTGTTAGCACGTGCCTCTCCTTACAACCCCTGGGGGTCAAAGGGCACTGGGCGAGAGGAGGCTCTCACTCCAAATCTCAGCACCTATGCGTTGTGTGTTTCTTGTCATTGGTGGGATGGTGGATAAGTTGGTGGGGGCCAGAGAGTAAAGGGCAGAGAAGCTCCAGTAACACCCTCCCTGGTTTTTGCATGCATGTCCAGACACACGCGCGCGCACACACACACACACACACACACACACACACACACACACAGAAAATGTGTGACAGAAAGGGAGATGTGGAGCGATGGGGAGGAAGGACCAGAGGAAGAGAGATCTATCATTTTAATGGTCACTTTTATGGCCTGGGAGAGTTGGGTAGCAGCCAGACTGCCCCACAGTTCAGCAGACACCAGACAGATGTATTAGTGTGTGAGCTTTATTGTCACAAAGTGAACAACAGATGTATCCTTCTTCACTCATTTCACTTCCATCCGATCCACTATGAGTGGATTGGATGGAAGTGAAGCAATGGTTGCCTAAGGCTGAGCGAAGAGAGGTCATCAAAGGAATGATTTCCTTTCATGCATCGTGTCTGCTGCTGTGCAGCTCAGTTAGTGACATGTCAAGCTGATCACTTATAATAAATGGTTTTAGTCAGATTGCGCAGAGAGAAAAAGCCTTGCACTTTTATGGATCTACTGAAGAATCCTAATAACACGGCATCGCTCACCCTCAGGACATTTAAACTCCCAATCAAGGCGCCCTGTCTGAGCCTTAAAGGTGATCCTGCTCACAGCGTTGATAGAGAAAATAAATTTGACATTAGTATCCCTCAGATGCTCAAAATAACTAACCCCTTTCCAACTATTTTCATCACACCCTAGCTGCTTCCTGTCAGCCAACACTGGGATCCAGTAAGCTCCCACCTAATCCACCAGCTTCTGCACTACTTTAATTTAGTCAAAGACCTCCAAAAAACAAAGTACTGACGCAATAACAGCAAGAGAGTATACCAATCTATCAAGGTCCAAGCATTGCACTGGGAAGGACAGAGAGGTATTTCCTTCAAAAAAAAAAAAAAAGAAAGAAAAGAAAGTCAGGGGAGTGGGCACTGAAAGCCTGAGCTTTTGGGGGAATTAACAGGTTTATGTGGGTGACTGGTGTGTGAAAACAAGCAATGGAACAACTCTTGAGGAGCTGAAAAGTCATCAGCAGCATGTACAATTGGACTTAGCAGAGAGATCACCTCCCTTTTACACCAAACCCAGACGTATTTGCAGGAATGACCAGACCAAATATAAAAGCTTATTTAGTTCTAGTCATTCAGGGTTTCCCAAAAGGTTTGTTTCTGTTGCTACCACATGACTTGGTTTCATTGGGTCGAGGTTTTGACATTCTGACTGTACAACCTCAGCGTATATCTATGCTGAAAGGCAGTTCTACATAAAATTTATTATTATTACATCATAGGTCTTATCTCCTGTCTATGACAAGATTGTTATTTGTATGAGAACACTGCGAATGGAACAAATGCAGTCCAAGTCTGCCTGGTAGAAATGATTTTGGCATGCACATGGAAAAAACAAGGGGAACTCTCTCTCCCCTGCTCTCCTGCTCCCTCCCCCCTTACCTGAGCTAGCCAGTGAGGCCAGTGAGCAACAGATTAGCAGTGCTTTGGGGAGCAGGCTGCTGTAGCGTGCTGTAATGCAGACTGTCAGTCCGTCACAGTTGGGGGGCTACACAATGCCTCCTTGTTCAGACTGGCCCTTCTGTGCCCCACCTCTCCATCTCTCTCTGTCTGTCTGTCTCTCTCTCTCTCTCTCTCTCTCTTTCCCTCTGGGTGTTTAATCAAACCATAAAAACGAATGATGTTCAAAATTGTTCCTTCTCTCGCCTAAAGTGAAGAAAACACAAGGTGGGAATGGAAGAGAGGACTGAGGGACGGAGGAAAAATAAAACAGGAAGGCGGACATGTAGACTCCTAAACCAAACATAAATCAGCTCCCAGGAAGAGAAAGGCAGAAAAAAAGAGACAGACAGAGGGGGGAGGAGGGGCATCAAAGCATGGCTGACATTCTCCAAGATGCAAGTGCAGAAAAAGGTACGCGTGCGCGCGTGTGTGTGTGTCTGTGTGTGTGTGTGTGTGCGTGTGCGTGTGCGTGCGCGTGCGCGTGCGTGCGTGTGTGGTGGCTTTTGCATGTGCTTATGTGCTGTAATGTGGGGGTTTATTGAGAGCATAATTCTACAGCCAGCAGACGTGGGGTGGACATGATGAGATAATAGTCACTGCACACACCCACC
This sequence comes from Remorina albescens, assembly GCA_034769265.1. Classification (NCBI taxonomy): domain Eukaryota; kingdom Metazoa; phylum Chordata; class Actinopteri; order Carangiformes; family Echeneidae; genus Remorina; species Remorina albescens. The sequence continues at coordinate 15,068,767 of CM068483.1, forward strand.
GGTCTCTTTCACAACACTTGTCTCTGTTTATCTACAGCTTAGCTTCATCCTTCAACTGGAAGGTGGAAGCCTCTGTACCTGCAGCAGCAGGTATCACTTCTTATCTGATTCTTCACGCACTTTTTTCTGCTCACAAGTGCAACACAACTTTCCCCGAAAACGCTGGCGAGTCTGAGTATAAGGTTACAAATGAAAATACATTCCTAATTAATTACATAACTGTTGACTAAACAGATATACGGCTGCTGCAGGAGGCAACATCGTGATGTCACTGAGGAATCTTCTTTGCACATTTCACTCTTTTTTTCTTTAGGGCTTCTTACACCTCCCCCATGCAAGAGAGGGCAAGTGCAAACACACACCTTTCAATGTCTACATATACGTTTTTGAAGATAAACAGTTTAGGAACTAGACCCCCCCCCCCTTCCCTCCCCAATAACAGTTATTATTATAAAACCATATAGCTCAACACCTGATTGGGCTATTTGGGTGTTTAGAGATTGACAGAATTCTATACAAAATAATGATTATAGTATTAAAATGTGGCTGGTTGAGCAGTTTTCTGCTGATTATAAGATTTGATTCAGCCCAGCTCACAGCTGTAGTTAAGCCTCCCACTCAGTCTGTATAGGTAATTTAAAATGTCTGGGTTTAATTTAGGAGTTTCACCCCAAAATCAGGTCTGAGACAGATACTGTTTGCAAAAGTGACACCTACTCTCACTCGAATTACAGTTATAGCTGCCAATGTGAGAACTGGGTCAGTGCATCATTACAGTACGGTGTATTTCTGAGACACTGCAGCTGCCTTCACTCCTGTAGTTAGGTCCACTTAAATTAGACAATTGCTGCCTTTTTGTTTTCATCTGAGTTTGCGTTCACACTCACACAGTTAGTGGTTGTGATTGTGATTCATTGTCGCTTTATAAACCTACAGCCAATAAGAGCTATTTATTATTCGAAGAAAACTGAGAAAAACTTTCAAATTTTTTATACAAAAAGGTTCAGTTATTGGGTACTGTGTGGTTACTATTTCACTCAAGCACTGTAGGACACAACCAACACACCAACCAACATCTCATCAGTATTTCACGCTTCAGAGTTTACAAAACCAAACAGGCTCGGTATAACAGCACCCCATTAGGATTTTTCTGCATGACATGTCCTTATTGTGGCGTTGCACAAAGCTATCATGATCATCTTCAACATGATATGCACATGGACAATGGAGGCAATCAGAGGGACACCAAACAGAGAAACATCTGCACTGATGCAGTTAACGGTGGTATGATCTTACAGTACAGTGACAAAACAAGAATGACAGAAACGTCTCGCACAATAATGATGCGACAATGTTGATTTTCTCAAACCAATCAGAAGTGTGGAGGACTTTTAACTGACCTTTTGGTTTCTCCTCAGCTCTCATGGAACCAAAGAAAAAAGGGCAAACCAAACAAAAGTCCGACCTACCCAGTAGGTCACTATCCACAACTTTTGCCCAATTGAAAAGTAAAAAAAGAACAATTCAGTGGAAGGGGGCTGTAAAAAAAAAAAATCTACATTAATCCAAACGAACACCAGGCAGCAACAACAGTTCTACAAGAAAACTATAACTAATATCAGATCAGAAGTTATGCTCCTTTTGCACAGAATAAGTGCTTTTTATTGATATATAGCACAGTTGAAAGGCTTTAAGACAAAACTTTTACTGACTGCAAAAAATGCTTTTGTTCCATTTGTGGTGGCGGGGCATTTGTGACATACTGCCTCATCATCAGCGTAGTATCACACCAGCAACAGACAAATCATTTAAAAAGTATTGCCTTATTCTGGAATGTGAAGTCTCCACGCACATATTTTGGCAATGGGACAAAAACTGATTTTGATCGGTGTGCGTTAATGTGGCCTATATGCCAGGACTTGACTCGGTTGACACAGAGCTTGCCTTTTAAGACGACATCTGCTTTGAAAACATATTCACATTAATCATGTCAACACTTTGCATTCAGTACTTTGTCCTTTTATTTGGGGATTTCCTGCAGCACATTGTGGTTCCGGTGAAAACGCAGCTAAGAAACATCATTTGTTTTTTGAACGCGATCTGGATAATTCACTTTTTAGTCACTCCACTTTGTTATACTAAAGTTATGACTTTAGAGCTGTTTGTTGCAGTGTGATATGCGATGATTTGATTTCCTCACACGGTATTTAAATTAAGCGGTGGGGAAGAGTTGTTTCCTGCTGAAAACACCAATCTGTCATTGCCGACACCACTTTGTTGTTCCCCAACATGATGTCAGGCTCTGCTTTCTGTGTGTGTTTGTTTATGTGCTTATTGTATCCAGGTGGAGAGATTTACACAGCAGGCTATGTCTTTCATCGCTATCATGTTGTGCCAGGCGACACTTCCACTGTAAATTACACGCACTTAAACACCATACGCTGCCATAAATACATATACATCCAGAAGTCACATTACATTTCAGAAGTGCCTGCACCCAAAGACCCTTCAGTTTCACATGTTACATCCTTTCCTTCCCAAGCATTGTTAGGAACAATCTTTTAAGATGGGATATAAACTGGGATATTTGACCAGCATGGCTCTCTTATTAATGCCACATGTCCCACAACACACACAGCTTAATGGCTGGATATGATGTTTCAAATACCAGCAATAAACTCTTTGCATGCTAAGTGCCCACTATTCTGTACTGTGAAGTGCAAACTTCGGTTTCAGTTACCCCTGTGCTTAAATGACTACTAATTTCTGGAGACTGGTTCTATTTTGGACCCAGCTCCAAGTTGATAAAATACACAAATCCACTTATTTCACAGGAGCAACTTTCTTATTTGCTCCATGTTGTTTATCGATACAAAGTCCGCATTTGGATTTTGCAGTCTTAGACTTTAAAAATGTCTTCATCTACAACATTTGTAACAGAACTTTTCCAAAAGCAAATTCTGAAAGGGATTTGAAAGGATTTGGATTTTATAAGCAGAATCGGAAACATTCAGATTTGATGAAATGCTATCACACCAGGCCTATATCCTTCCGCAACCTGTGTTCTTACAGCATCCAGTAGGATTTAAACCGAATGAAATCAACAAGGGATTTTAGACTAAACTGTAATGATGTAGGCGTCTTCCTTGACACCCAACAACTCTTTATGTTTTGATAGCATCAAGCAATGAATCAAATCCCTTGATAGTTCATTCCTTTGCAAACCTCATCCACAGAATCTATTCTTTAAAGAGAGGCTGCCCCCCTCCTCCATTCAGTTGAAGAGAAAAGCAGCCTTATGTCGGGCCCTTGCTGTCCGCCAAGCCGCCTGCCTACACCACAGTAGACAAAACAAGTGGGAGGCAGGATTTGTTTAGACAGAGCTCACCTGGCGCTCACGCGCACACAGAAGCAGTGATCAGGCAAACCCTAGGGAGGAGCAGAGGCAGCGAGGAGGCGGGTAGGAGAAGCAGTGGTGGTGGTGAGGAAAGAGGCAGGGGAGCCGATGTGTGCGAGTGGGGGAAGGGATGGGACCAAGAGGGTAGGGCATGGGGTTCAATGTTCTATGCTTAACTAGGGCGACTCAAAAATCAGAGCAGATTAAGATTTGAGGGACCCTGAGTGGTGCTCTGTGAGAGGTGGAGCAGTGCATTTGTGTGGGGGAAGACAGTTAGTGGTAGCCTAATCCAGGACTTGCACGCTGAATATCAGCAGTGGTGGATTTGTGCGTCTAAGTGTTAGTTGCAGTGTCATGCATCTTGGTGATAGACAGGAAATAAACTGATCTGTCCACTTGGAGAGATCAAGCTCCACAGTCATTATACATCATCACATAAATTGGCTAGTTGAATCATTGTATTAATGCCTTGTTTGTATGGCTACTTTTTATTTTCATTTTTTTAATTTAAAAATAAACAAGCCAAGCTTTGAGCTGATGCATTCCTTTGATAGAATTAACTCTATTTGGCTTTGAACAATTTGTTGAACAAATTTCCAGTCAGTCAGTTTGGTTTTAGAAATGCACCACATATTTAATCTGTTGTAATTTCTACATTAAGTTCCAAATGATATTTCATCTTCAGTAGTCATCACAGAGCTTATTGTACAGCTGTAGAGTGACATTATCCAAACATCTTATCCTTTTTTGAACCGACTTCAGATTCATGACCTGGAGAAAAGCCATTTACTTTCTTTCTAGCTTTCATGATTATGGTCAACATGCGCGATGAGGTTCGACAGCAGGGAACAAAGAGTAAGATGGATGATAACTCCCCCTAACCACACACTGGCACACACCACGGGTTGACCTCAGTTGACCTTTTAGCCCCTCAACAGCCTCACATCCCATTCACTTGGGTTAAATAGGGTTGTGCCTGCAGGGTTTTATGACGGACAAAGAGAGGGAATGTTTCTTCACTGTAGCCTGATGCCTGGTTCATAGAGTTTACTTGAAGACAACTAACATGACTTTGAGATTGAGTTTATAAACATAAATGTCCAAAGTTCACAATTCAGCTCTAAAATGTTGTAAGAGTTGAGAGAAAACAGTTGATTCAAGCATGATGCAAATAACTTTCAGTCAGTTACAAACAATTTTTCGATTCCTGTTATTGACATGCCCTTTTTCTAAACAGTACCGCATTCAGCAGTTCCATGCCTCAGCACAATTACTGTACATATTTCACCAAGAATGATTCATTTTTTTCATTCAACGAGGCAGACAAGCTGAAATAACAGCCAGTGCTTAATATGCACCTGTAACTGACTCATTTCTAAAGGCACAAACTTGCTTTAATGTCTAAGATATGATTTACGCGCGAGGCTGAAACTGTTCATTATACTATCAATTAATCAAACAATAAAGTTATTTACTTGACCTAACCTGTGGTTTCCAAAATTTAACAGAACAGTCTTAAGATACTGAAATGAAGCTTTCAAATAGATTTTTTTTTAAATTCACCCAAAGAACCACTGACCCTCAGTTTATCATCAGTTAAGACAAAGAAAAGCCGTATAACCCTGCAATTGAGAGGTGCTTAGTTGAGAGTATATTGCACTTAAAATGACATTCATAATATAGGAAATATCAGATGCATTGCAGTTTATGTGCTACAGGTTGCCAATGCCAACAAAGTGAAGAGCTGTGACATACATTTCTGGTAATAGATGGTTTGGGTAAGCTAGGTTTGGTTCGGATGGTTACTGTAGAACGGCTACATTACAAACTGAGTGCTTGTCACATGAATAAATACAAGTTCAAGCATTAAGGGGAAAAGACAAAAAGGTTGTAAGTTGGTTTCTATGAATTTTCAGTTTAGGAAAGTTGCAAAACTTGTAAAATAAAGAGCATTAATTAGCTTCCTTGCTACCTCTGTTACCCTAGGGGCTCTTAAGTGTTGCTTGACTCACTCCACACCTCTAATTAGTCGTTCAGGCAGCTGTATAATAGAGTATGATAACAGGGAGAGCGACAGAATGAAATTACCCTCCTACATAGTTTGTTTCCATTTCAGCAGTGAGCCGAAAGCCGCTGACGAAACATGAAACTGCCATTACTTCCAGTCGTACACAAATAATCCGAATGCAAGACACAGATTGATGTGCATAAATTCAAAATGGCCTGTGATGAAGTTAGATATACCTTTAGAAGTCAGAAGTTAGCTCAACACAGGTCAATTCACCTCAATGACTGAGAGTTTTTGATACAATCAGCTTGTCTGCCATCGCTTGCCCTGAGTCTGAGTGACAGATGTAAGATCCAAACCTATCACTTCTGTCACCCTGCAGCATGGCAGCACCTGTCAATCAAAGAGCTCCTCTCAGTCTCCGAGGAGACTCCAGCTGGTCAAGAATGTGAAGACTGAAGACTTTCTTTGTCCCCAAGGTTTTCTGAGGAAGTGCCATTTTCTCATTTCATTCACAGGGATGCTTGGTCAGCATTGTGCAGCGCAGGGTCCCTGATGACCAAACTAAATTGCATCTGGGCTCTCCATATCTGTGTCCCTACAGGGCTTATGGATAAAACTGATATGAGGTTCACGTAAAGCAAACAATCCAACATGACAGCATGCTGTTTCCTTCTTATCCCCCCTCCAGGCTGAAGGGGGGGGAACTAGAAAGTCCAGAGAGGAAGAAATATTGAGTCAAAGCTGAAATTTAAACAAATTCACTTCTTTCTGTGACATAATATTTGCATAATTTGTCTAAGGCGGGGAACTGGCACCCCTGCTCCTAGCAGCGGAAATCTGGAATCAGGTAGTCTTATGGTTCTCCCTTCTTGCTTAATTAACCACTATTTGAGCTACTTGCTTGTATTATTTGTGGCAAGACCAACAACCACTCACAGTGGCATGACAATTACTGAAATGAAATCTTGTTAACAGCCTTCACTACACCATAATCTTAAGCAGCTTATTAGGTAGAAACATGGATACATGCACACATGGCCATATGTGGAGCGCATGTTACATACATCTGCTCTTTAGCACCCTTTTCCCCACAGTGTTTTACTCTGCTCATTTCCAACCATTAGAGCCATTAGAGGCCAATTAACGCCAACACAAAGCTCCCTTCCTGTTTTATGGCACTGTAAACAAAACCTGTAGGCTTGCCTTGGGCTCAGTGTAGCTCAAAAAGTCTATACTAATGCAACACAGAATAACTCATTAGTTTAGTAATATGCATGTGCTTTCCTACAAGACATGAAAGCCTGCAAATTCTGTCACACCAGACTGCATATGGACATCAGGTAATTGGCAGGTGCCAGCTTTGGATTGACTTTACATATTTCCAACTGATTGTACTGGATGAAGCGCAGAAAAAAAAAAAAAAAAAAAAATCACTAAAAGTCGGCATTTGCTTTCTTCCCTGACCTGTAAATCCACAGCAAAGGACAGCAGTCGGTCTAGACAATAGCTTCCATCGAGTAACACATTAACCACATTATCCCGTTTATCTCACTTGCATCAATGTGTTTCAGAGGCGCGCTGAGTGATAAACCGGTCCTAAATCCCTAGAACAAGACGGCTTGAGTAAAAAAAAAAGAAAAAAAAAAGAGAGAGAGAAAGCCTGGTGTTTGAAGCGGCCTATGTGTGTCACTCCCCGCAAACTGCGCCAGAGAAAAACAAAAGATAAGCGCAGGTCTTTTTTGCCTTTATTCTTGAAGGTATTTTCGGGTCGTGGTGTGCAGCAAACATTTGAATCTTGTGTGTGCATGCTGCAGCACGCCACAGGCACGGGTCGTCCCCGGAGGACAAGTGGAAATCACTGCTCACGGTTGTTTTTGGAGGAGTCGAGCTCAGTAGTTTTGAAGCGTGCGTAATCACTTATCACCTGGTGGGCTGCAGATACAAAGCTCATATTCTCCAACTGTTCAATGCAATGCAAACTGAGGGGGATTAAAAAACGAGTGCTGGACATGCCGTCGATCGCTGCATTTAAAGTCGGGTTTATTTTGGATCTGTAAAAAATAGAAAGAAACAAAACAAACAAACATCGTAAGTATTGCCAACCTGAAAAGTCGGAGGAGCCCTTGGTGAGATCGCAGAGGACGGTCAGACACGTTATTCCCAACAGGAGCGCATTAGTGACGGCTGAGAGGGTCCCATCTGAGAAGAACATCCTTGAAGCCTCAAAGTTTTGAAGTCTCCCCGTAGCATTAGACAGTCCAACAACAACAGCAACAACAACAGTTGTGGTTGTAGTAGCATTGGTTTGCGTTACGGCTCAGGTTGTGCGTCGCATGCGGGAGATGTGCGGTCCCATCATGTCTGTAGTCTTCCCTCATCCTCCCACCACACTGCTGTGACACAGGGAGCGAGAGTCCTTTGGGCTGGAGCACGGCACCCCCCTTCCTCCTCCTCCTCCCATGCTTGCTCTCTCTCTCTCTCTCTCTCTCTCTCTCTCCCAATGCATGTCTAAATGTGTGCTGTGTTATCGAGGCAGCACACCTAGTGGACCGACGCTCCCCTGCAGGGTCCCAAAAGCGCAGAGTTCCTTGCCACAAACCCCCAGAGTCCAAATATCTCAAAGAAATAAGTTTACGCTACACTAGGCTTGTCCGTGCTACTGACCTCTAAAAGATGTATTTGCTTTGATGAAGCACAGACCTGCACAGACAGCAGAGTAGTAGGCTACTACAGGTTTGGTGAATTTGTACTGCAGGCGTTTTCATTTGATTCTACACTATAGCTCAACTTCTTCTACACTGTTTTCAAAGACAAAACTTGTGCTTAATTCAATTATGTCAGAGGATCCTATTAAAAATCAGAACATCTGAGAAAACACGAGGCTTTTTCATAGATTACATTAGATATAAGATTATATAGGATAAATTCATTAAAATTTTACTGCTATTTAAACTTCCAAGTGACAGTAATATAACACACTGACACGTGCTGTTACCGTTTATTTTTGATACTTTATGCAGTTTCTTTCCTGTAGATATTCTACTTCTAATTAAAAAATGATGGCTATTTCTATTTTACAATGTAAGAGAACACAGTCTATGTGTTGTTGATAACATATAGGCTCTATTACCTATTCAAGATATCCAATGTAAGTAGCTTACAGTAAAAAAGGCAGAGAAATGGTTTATGGCTACAAACAAAAATAAAGTTGATCAATACTAACAGCAGCAACAGTATGTGCCATCATTTTCATGACAATCAGCATCATCATCATCTGGCTCTGCTCTGACCTTTGCTTATCAATCAGCATCATGCATCTAAAAGTATCTAAAGGTAAAGCTATAGTTAAGTGTAAAACATAGGTGCAGGTTAACTATGACTGTCATATTAGTATCTTAATAAATAAATAAACGTTTATTTGTTTAATTGAATTTAATCAAATTTTTTGAAATAGTTTTTTTATGTTGGGTGCCCACAATTGTGAACTTGACGTTTGACCAAATGAGGTTACGTAGAACAGTTGCGCCATCTTGTGGACGAGTGGCTTTAATTACACCTCGGGACAAAACGCGTTTTTCCAAAGACGCACGGCTTCCGTACCAACTCACATGCGACAACAGAAGGTCAGACATGGCAGCCTGTGTCAAGGCGCTCGACAAGTTTGCCTTTTCCGTGAGATTGATACGAAACCTCCAGCTCCAAAATGAACGTAAGCCAACTTAAACGACCCACTCTCGGTTTTACTTGACAGTTTGTCGGCAGATTCCAAAAAAAGGTGTCGAAGTCGTAACGTTTCTAAGCTGGTTAGCTAATAAGCTAACATTTCTCAACAATAGAGCCAACTCCGGTTCATCTTAGCTGTATGAATGTGAGTGAGGCATGTGTACATAAAAGTGTTTTTGCTCTTTTCAGGCTATTTGTCCACGTCTCTATGTCGCTCTGCATCGGAGAGCAACGCCGACCCACCCAGATTCATTCCTCCATCTAAACCTGTCATCATAGATAAAACACAACCGGAAGCATCTAAACGAAAGTATGATTTTTCTACCTGAAACAGACACTCCATGACAATCTGTGACACCCTTACTGGCTTTTGCAGGCGGGGTGAAGTAAAGTCGTCTCACGTGTTGGCATGGTTGTCTCTGCCTCCCAGGTTCCTGAGCCCAGAGTTTATCCCCCCACGACAGAGAACAGATCCTGTGAAATTTTCCATGGAGAGGAAAGACATGATCCGCAGGAGGAAAGTGCTCGACATTCCTGAATTCTACGTAGGTAAGAAACTGATGGTCGGTTTGCTTCCCACAGCAAGGTGAGGGACTGGGAGCCTGGGGTGCAGACCTGGAGAATATCACTTGTGCTCTTTACCTCCTCCAAGTTTAATTACTGCAACTCATGCCTGAGACTATAATTGCAGTCAGTGCTGTAACGCTACTAACATGCTGTTACAGAGGAGGCCACATTACCACAGTATTTACCGGCTGTCTGTGTGAATGCTCTGATCTGTTAACTCGCCGGATTTTTGCAGCATAAGGATGTCAAGCATGCACCGGATTTCAACCAGTGTCCTGCTTAAATAAATTTTTCATTTCTCTATAGTAAGGTATACTGGGTCTACAGTCATTTCTAATTTATTCCTTTAGAAGAGTCTGACCTGTTATATTTATATTTAGAGAAAACTTATAGATAGAAATATTGTACATTAGGATTACTTAACATATTGTAATTGCAATCATGTAAATGACTTTTCATTGTTTCAAGGGAGTATCCTGGCAGTGACCATGGCTGACCCTAATGCCAGTGGGAAAGTTAACCGCTTTGTTGGAATTTGTATCCAGAGGGGTGGAAAAGGGTTGGGTGCCACATTTGTCGTAAGAAACATCATTAATAACCAAGGTGAGGTTTGTCTATTGTTACTGGGGTAACAAATGTCTACTGAAACGTCACAGACTGTATCTATTGTTTTGTGAGTTAGACAAAAAGAGAAAAAAAAAAAAATCAACCAAAAATATTCATATACATTCTAAAACACCAGTGTTATACACGTATGTATGTGTGTCTATAACCCAGGTGTGGAGATTTGCTATGAGGTGTATAGTCCTCGAATCCAGAAAATTGAGGTGCTGAAGCTGGAAAAAAGGCTGGATGACAACCTCATGTATCTTAGAGATGCACTGCCTGAGTACAGTACTGTGGACCCCGACATGAAGCCTGTGAACTATTCCAACACTGGAGAGGTCCCTGTCAATAAGGTGCGATATCTTCAAGAGTCATGCAGAAAATATACTTTTAAAAAAGAGAAATGCTGACTTTAAATCAGGCTTCTACAGACCAACTTCAGAGTTTGTTTAAAATAAAGCATGTTGAGATGTGAAATGACTATCACTGTCTATTTACCAGATCAAAGTAAGGATGCGCCCCAAACCATGGTCAAAACGTTGGGAACGACCCAACTTCAATATCCAGGGCATCCGCTTCGACCTGTGCCTGACTCCAGAGCAAATGGAGCATGCTCAGAAGTGGGCAAAGCCATGGGAGGAGTATGACATGCTGAAGGAGTATGACACGTCCCAACTGGAGAAGGAAATCTCCAGTGAGTTCCAACAGGAGATGAACAAGTGAGGAAGAGCCTCCAAAAATCATACGCAAACTTTGTTCACTTTAACCATCAACACAGGAGTAAGAAAAGGCAGGAATGGGAGTTTTGAATCGAAGTGGAACAGTCTGCTGGAAGTTCAACCATATTTTAACCACAGCTGCACTGGTGCATGTAGGTAGGAGCCGATATGGAAACTGATGCCGTCTTCTGAGAAGTTTCTCTTATCCATTAGTCAGAGTCTTTTCATCAATCATTGGCCTAAAGTGGGATTTCCTCCATTTTGCAGATGCTAAGTGACTTCTATAATAAAAGATATCAAACCTCCCAACTTTGGAATTACATACTGTTGTCTTGTTTGTCCTGAGTTATGGCATGCCTGTCTTTTGGCTGGAGTCTTGACACCAGGTGGCACTATTTCTCTATTTATGTTACACCCATCGGTTGCATAACAGCCTTTGTTGTGATGAGTGTGTCCCTCAAACAGTGTTTTGAGGGAAATTCCTGCCATTCAGAATAAACAGAGATATGTTATTTCAGCTGAAAAAAAAAAAATGACGGGAGGCCTGCTACCATAAATCCAGGTTAACTGAATTTTAAAACTGATCTTTTCCCATAAGTAGTTTTAGATTTAAGGGGAATTTGGCTTTAACTTGATAAGGAGTCTAAATAAATCAGTAAATATGCTTCTTGCCTCAAGCCCTAGCACCCAGGTCCTTTAAAAAAAAAAAAAAGGGGCGGGGGGGGGGACCAAGGACACCCGGTAGTATTTTTCTGTTGTGGATGGAAAATTGTGGTGTTGAGATGGTATGTTAGAGCGTCAGTTGGGTAGTATAAAAACACTTGGGAGTCCTTATGTTATGTCTGCTCCCTGTGAATGTGTGTGTATGTGTATAAACACGCCGAATGAGCCCCTGCACTCTAATTTCTTCATATTACAGGATGGGACGTGGAGAAAATGGTCTCTAATACAGGAGTAGCAGATGTTTACTGAGCTCATTACGGACCACACAGATTCCCAGCGTGGAGATACAGTGGAATAAAGGGAGTGATTATTCCTCTTGCATTTAAAGCCATGGGGTGGAAGAAAGCTTTTAACTTCACTATACGACAACTCAAGTTTTGTTTTTGTTTTTTTGATGGAGCTAAAGGCTGTCAGTTTTTTTTGTTTGGCCAAATCTTCTGCACCTGTTGAATCACTCCATCAGTCTATCTCAGTCGTAGTGTCGTATATAATAACTTTTTCCCAATTGTTGACTTTCCACCTAGTTTATTCTGCCCAATAAGACCTGACCTGCAGCAACCAAAAACCCACTCCAGCTGCCTCTGTGTACAGTAGACTGAGAGCCTGCCCTAAATATTGTCATTACACTGCCCACTGAACCAGCTGGCCCTTTCACCTTTTCATTTTTCACTCTCAGTATTTCTACTCACGACTGATTGATGTTCACATGCAGAGGCGGCAACAGAAATGTTTATCCTACAGCACGTTGTCGAGTCTAGAAGCATTCCACGGTGACACCACTGAACTGGTAAACCTGTTCAAACCACAAAGTTACTCAGGGTTACTGCAGCAAGGAAACTTCCTGCCTCTGTCTGTGTGTGTGTTAAATACTTCATGGTTGTGATCTCCACTGTATGTGCCTCCCATGCCCTCAGGTTGACTTCTCTGCACCTGGAGTGAAGTTAAAGCCCCTTGGCTGGGAAAGAAGATCAAACACCAGGTCTCCCCCCCCTCTCCTTCAGACCCACACATACATACACAGACCAACTTGCAGACAGACTATCATATCAGCATTTCGCAGACAGCCACCTCAAATGTGCCAACTGTTAACGTCTGGGAAAGCCTGTCTGTCAATCCTCGTGTGAAACTTGATATGCTCCATTCACGGATGCCGTGGAATTGGGGAGGGGCATGCAGGTTTGGGAGCCCATAATCCCACCCCTCAATAACAACCAACTGTAAAGCATGGTGGGCCGATGATAGCTACAGTGCCACACTACTATGAAGGTCAGCACAGGAATGTAGGGAGGGACATACTCCTCTCATCTGTCTTCCTTCCCTTCGCTGGTGCTCCCACGACCTTCATCTCTTTCTTTCTACGAAGGGTGAGGGGCACAAGCTTTGAAAAAGGAGCTAGGCTGATGAATTGGAAAGGATGTGATACAGGGTGCACAGCAACTCCCACAGGCTGCGATTTTAGGGGTGAGGTCCTCCACTGGGCCAACCTATACCTATCAAGAGTGTAGGTCTCTATCATCTCTGTCAATGTGTGATTTCTTTTTCCCCCGTCTGTTGGCCCGGAGAATATAGTTTCACTCTGTCTGTCTCTGTCAGTGAGTGTGAACTGTGTTTGAGCTGTCAGTGTGTGTATGACAAGTGCAATGGGATACTGGGCCACCCATAGGCCCCAGGTAAATTACACCCTGTCACTGTGTGTGTTTGTGTGCGCGCGCGTGTGCGTGTGTGTGCGCACGCGTACATGTTTGCTTGTGCATGTGTTACTTGGGGGCCACCCGTAGTCCTTGGTAAATTACACACTTGAGTTTCACCATATGTTTCCAGTGAAAAGACACGACCGTCTGCTCCTCTCCGACTGTCCCATGGGCCCGACAGGGACTCCTGCTGCCATCACTCTCTCTTTGTTACACACTCACACAGACGACCTGACAGTGCGACAGCTGTTAGGAAACATTACAGTGCAAGCAGCTGATGCCTGTAGTTTAAAAGGCACACATCATGGTCATTTTAATAAAAGGATCCTGTGTGTGGAGTGGGTTTGGCAGCGCTTCCACAGTCAGGGGTTCATTTCCAGTTGGGATAAAGCATCTTAAAATGTGCAGATATAAGTGTCCATCAAATGGCACTTCTTCAACAATGATTTCAGTACATTTCCATTAATGTCAGCTGAGTAAGGATGACTGCACAGCAAAGGCCTGGGATCATTTGGAAAAATATTCCAGAAATATGAACAGCATTCCCCCAAACCACTCTGAAACCAGGAGGGGGGGGATCTGAAAACAACAATACAACATTTACGCCTGCAATATTTCGTGATTGGCCAGCCATGCAGAGTTTAGATCAGAACCAGAAAGTCATGTCAGGCTCTCTATAGTTAAAGTGCATAATTTTCCCACAGTTGTATTGGTCAACAAGTGGCACAACCTATTCTTTACAGGGAAAACCTGACTTTTAATTCTTTCCAGAAAGATTATTGTTTTCCCTTTTATACTATACTATAAAATGTTTTATGATTTTTTTAAGAGGAACTGAATGTTTTACATTTTGATAGATACATTCTATCTATCTATCTATATATATATATATATGTGAAACTATAATGTCTTGATACAACTGACAAGTAGTTCTGTTCACGTACCAAGAGATAATAGAGCTCTAAGGCCATGCTGTTGTCCATTATTACCATAAACACAAGTACTACACTTTATTTTAAACTAAGTCCACCTACAGACTTCTGCTGCTGGAAATACTCACTATGGGCATCAAAAGCATATTAATCCACATCTAACAATAGTCTCCAACAAATGTACGACTTACTCCTGTTCCAATAATGTTTACTAAAAGCTACAGTGCCCAGCTGTTTTAGGAACTGTAGACAAAAACAAAGATCCATAATATGTAACACAGTTATTCTTCATCACTGTGTTTGGCAGTGCAGCATGTGGGCTCGATGGATGTTATCTGTTTAACGACACAATTACTTGCACCATTACTGCTGTGTGGGCTGGACTAGTAAAAACAGAGAAGGGTTTAACAGCTTGGGCCTTGATAAATAGCGAGTTGAAGTGGCCCCTTGGTCATATGATCAGAAGAACACTGTGACCAGACCTGAGGTGAAAATAATTCTTAAACCTTTTGTTGGAACGTAATCCAGTCAGATGTCAGATAATCACAGAGACTATTTAAATTTAAAATATGTCTGCATGGCCCGTACTGTACAGCAGGTAAGATTGGATACTTAAATACTACAGTGAGACAGTTACACAATGCTGCCAGAACAAAGAAGACATCATTGATTCTACGCTGAGAGGCTGAGAAGCACTGAGATGAAAGCAAAAGCAAATCATCAGCATTGTTTTTAGCACAGTTTTTCTAGTACATATCTCTTATTTATGAGGGCCCTGTACCTTCTACCATATGTAAAATAATACTTTCTCTGATACTGTAATTGTGTCTCTGTGAATGGATGTAAATATGTGGTCGGTGGACTGTAGAATTGCCCTTCCTGGATGAATAAAGGTATCTGTATCTGTAACAGCTGTTGTTTCTAAGGCAATCACTCACAAAGTCATTATGAATTGACACAGTACTGCATAATGTTTTTGCCAAGCCCAAACAGAATTCTTATACAGTTAGCACAGCTTTCCTTATACATGTGCAGTCCTTTAAATCATAAGTTGGGTATTTTCCTCTTTTGAGATGTCCCTGTTAACATGCCGTCTGAGATAGGAGCATCCAAGGCTGTCTGATGCATTCTTCACATTTCCAAGGTATCTTATGCTTGCTCATGCCACAGCCAGTGTGTGTGCGACTGATTTAACACTTGGGACATGCAAATTAGGTCATAATATAGCACATTATCTGCTATAATGGCTTGTTATTCCTGTCTGGTAATGATGACCCTGTCTTGTACTTGTAAGTCATGTAAGAAATAAATATTGTGGTAAAAAGGTAAGTAGTTTCACTCCCTTGCCTCTGAGGGGCGCCCTCATCTTTGTCTACCTTCTCCGGTAGTATCCTGCCTCCAACTCCCCTGCACAGCTGGTCTTCTTCTCTCTTGAGCTGTAATTGCAGCTCTGTCCTGGGAAATAGAGGGAGGAAATCCCAGAGCTTTCGCCCCGCAACAATGACAATAAAAAGGAGGTGAAGAAAAGAGGAAGAAAGCATTTCAGCTGAGATGAAAGAGGGAGGGAGGCTTAGGAGTAGAAGTGAGGTGGAGGAGTGCTGGATCAGGAGTGCAGAGAGAGGTGGAGGTAAAGACGGAGAGATGAAGGAAAGCAGGGGAGGAGGGATAGTGTTGGTGATGGTAGTAAACGCTTGAGTTTATTAACCTCATTTAGTTGAGAGGCTGAGAGTGAAGGGAAGGGGAGGAGTGGTGTGTTCATACTGTGAACGCAGGGCTGGAGGTTGCTAATGAGGGCTGCAAATGCACACACACATACATACACACTTTCCTTAGCTCATACCAGATTCACCTTGATCTGATGCCAAGTACACAGACAGAACACATTCACAGGACCAGGTACTGCTCGCTTCATCTTACTGCCTCCCCTCATTTCAAACAGCAGCTGAGAAGCCATTTTATCCCAATTTCTATTGTTATACAGAGGGAGTAAGCAAAGAAGAGCGGAGGGACACACTTATTGATTCCCAGCCAAACCGCACAACTTTACATTGTCTGACAGTCTAAACGTTATGATTGCTCTTGCCTTGCCAGCATAGATTACATACAACACAAACTCAACCCCACACATTCGCATTTATGGGAACTTTAGAGCATCGCTTGTCTTTTGACTGTGGGAGGGAATGAGATTGGAGGAAACCCAGGCTAACTCTAAACGCTGAAAGGCATAAGGTCATTAAGGTCAACAAACAACTAAGTAAATCATACAAGGTCTTGTGGTAACATGGTAAATTCTGTTAAAGATGATTAAAATGGACTTAAAACACACTTTCAGAAACAAAAAAGAAGATAGTCAGGCTAAAATAATCAACGTGTTTTAAGTTTTTACCTTATAATAAAGCCAGTGATTTTCTCTCCTTTTTCAAATTAAACTTCGTGAAAGAACAACATTATTTTCCCTATTTACAAAAATTCTGCTCTTAAATGTACAATTGTTACTGAACTTTCCACTTGGTCTCCTAATCTCCGTAGATTAAAGTATCACTTGCATCCTGTCAGTATTTTGTTGGTTCCCAATTCTTTTTAAATCACAGTGTAATTTGTGTTCACAAAAAAATCCAGTTGAAAAGTGAAAAGTGAAAAGTGAAAAGCTGAAAATCCAGATGATCCTCTCTAAGTCTGTGAAAAAGTAAATATTGTCCATTTCTGAACTGAACTGTTAAACACATGATGTCTCAGGGGTTACTGAAAAGATGTGCATGTGATGTCACAAAAATGTCTTAAACTCGGCCTTAAAGTGAACACAGGGAAACTTTTTCCCTTCAGCACTCAAGTGTGAAAACTGCACACACATAATTTTGCACAGTGAAGGTCAAACATCCAAGTGATAGCTATATGCATTCTGGAGTTAAGGAGAGTTTTAAATAGTTGCGATCCCTGTCTATGCCCTGGAGTGAGCGTTATCCGTCTTAGATTATTAATATCATCAGACACTAATAGATACACAAACAACAACAAACAACTACAACAATTACTCTTTTGTGTCATGTTGTGCTGTCTCTCTCTGTGTTGTTGTCATGCTGATTTTTTCTAGTGAAATTACACTATTTTTTCAACACAATTGTGTGAAGTTGTCTGATGTGTCTCAGACAAGAAGAGAGAAACCTTCACATTATTCTGATAGCCACCGACCCCATTCATCCATTATACACACTGACCACTAATGACCTGAGATGGACACGAAGAATGCACACTTAAGTTCCTTGCTGAAGACAAATGAGTGAAGATGCACTCTGAACTATTGACAAAGGGCGTGAAATACACACACATGCACACACAAGCTCACACGGGGGACACACACTTACAATGCAGAGTGAAGATGGATGACACAGTGAAGATGCTCCCTGAACTGAACTGTAGGTGACAAATGATCGGACACCTCAGTGGGTGTACTGACCCCCCGCTATGACTGACCGAGGGTGGTTTATTCTGTGATTTGACAAAGGTTAAGTGACCATTTCTTCACCTTCTTTCTCCAACTGATTGGTAGACTCACATGTAGAAGACAGAAGACAAACACTAAATAATTTTCTCTTTGGATGAAAGCGATTAAAATCAGCGTTAAGTCAGTTGTTTTTATGTACAACCCAATATCACTCATTTACCTCAAGGAATCAACAATGGCATTCTTCCCTCTTAGACTCAAAAACGGTTATAGAGCCAAATTAAACGATTCACCATGCTTTAATGAAGATCGTATGGCCAAGACCACCTTTGTGAAAAATTGTGCACTTTAATAGATTTATTAATCTATTTGCGCTGTACATCATATGTTTACCTAAATATGTGCAAAATTCCACAAGTTAAAAAAGTGGAGAAAAAAAACAAAAAGATTTGCACTCACCATAACTTACTGCTGTGAAATTGGGTTCGCTAATTATTTTTTAATTCAGCTAAAAAAAAAAAAAAAAAAAAGTCAACATACAACTCTGTTACCACAGGGTTACCACATCAGTTCTGATGTGGTAACCCCCAACCCCCAACCCCCAACCCCCCCCGCCCAAAAAATAATTTGGAACTTCAAAGCAATTTAAAACAAAATTTAAAAAAAAGGTCAAATTTATAAATATTTGAACCTAGACGGATATAAAAATAAATCCTAAAGCAGCCCTGCAGACTCCATATGGGCCCGCTCAGCGATCTGTGAACCCAGGGCTCGATGGATGATCGGAACCTTATCTGACCCTGTAGTCCTGGACTCATCACTTGATTTTAAAATGCTGTGACTGGCCTTTTGAGGCAGCTCTGAACCGTTTGTCCGCATGTCAATTACCCTGGCCATCCGTCGTGTTTCAGACACACACCATCATTAAACTTTTGACCCCGCTACGTCTGCCAGTCTTTGACAAAAACTCGGCTCTTTAGTCGCTCTGCTCCTACCGTGGATGTAGCGGTCGGTTCTGTCACACTGAGTGTACTTGTCTTGTCTTCATTGTTTGGTTGTCTTTATCACTCTCTGACACCTGACAATTTAGGTTGGCCCTTTTTCGCTTTGGGTGTACAATAAATCCTCCTGCCTGTGATGAAGCCGCATATGCTCTACTGCTCTATCTGACCTGCCATCTCAAAATTACACACCATTACGCTGCAATAGACCACACTTCCAAATTGCTCAGATCTGCTTCACAGCTCATTACCAGCTAATTATATAAAACAATTTAATTGTTTTATTGGAAGCTTTGTTTAACCTTGAAGGAAACCAAACAGCATTATATATGGGTACTGAAATATCATACATCCTGGGAGAATTTCGGTCGGCGGGTCGATACCATATGTTGTTATTGCACGTGGGAGTGGAGTAGCTGGTTTCTGAGGTTTTACTACAGCTTAGCCAGCTGATAGCCCTGATAACAACGCTGTATCCATTACTCGATGCTCCTTCCAGTCACCATTATGAATTACCTGGAGGTCGTGACCTCTGAGCCACTCAGCTTCCTTGCCGATCTCCCCGGCCAACCACTGGCCAGTACCACTCAATACCCCAGGTCCAGTTTCCCCATCGGTATATACCCCCACCCTCCTTTTTCCCCACCACAGTCCCCATAGTGGTGTCTGGATTGGGGGGTGTTGGCGCCTAACCAACAGCAGATGTGGCTCCGCAGAGAACACCGGCCCTCATTAACTTCAATGGATTTCCTAATGCGACAGCTACCATATTTCATTTACCGGGCACCCAGACCCCAGTGGACCTGACGGGGGCCAACTGATACTTCCACTCTTGCATTGCAGGGAGTGGTGGGAGCAGAAGCGGCAGCGGGGAGGTACTCGAGGTAAAGGCTTCACTGAGAGCAAGGGGTGGGAAGATGGGGGAGTGTGAGGCGAGGGAAGAGGCGGGTGGGGGGGGAATAAGCGATGTCGGAAACCAGATCAGAAGACATGACCCCTCTTACTGAGAGGAAATCAATTAATTCAAGCTTTTTACAGTGCGACATCTGCGACAAGGGGCTGCAGCCAAGTCAGCAATATCAGGCAGACCTCATGAGTAATAGCAAAAGCCTGTATCATTAGATTATATCAAATAGTTAGAAGAGGAGGAGAAGAAGGGAAGGAGGGTTGTTTGGGTGTGAAGGACAGATGGAAAAGGACTGAGGAAAAGAGATAAAAAAGAAAGCAACGTGGACACTAAGGGAGATGGATGCGGAGGGAGAGAGGGAGTGAGGGAATTTATGGTTGCAGGTCTTATTGTTCCTGTACACGTGAGACTGCACAGCTGGGGGAAAGAGGGAAATGGGGTACAGATGTACTGTATCAAAGACAGAAGCCTGAGCTTCTATAGATACATTACGATGCGCTCCCCTGCTGCACTCCCCTTCCCCAAACATCAAAAACTCCTTCTACCTTTCTCACCCTTCTAGCTACTGCCCCCTCCTCTGCCCCCCCGCCTCAGTTCCCCCGCCTTAAAACACACATATTTACCAAATAGCCCGTTTCTTGCACTAATATCGGCAGCCTGCCCTGCGTTTTTTTAATCTATGGGGCTGCATTCATTTCACTTTACTCACTTCATCCCCTGGTCTTTACAGGCGCAGCAGGTATCAGGCTTTCCCAGCAAGCTGTGGCCTCCTTTGAACTGTGACTAGTTTGTTTTAAAACCTACCTGAACACACATACACATGCACATGTTAGCAATGTCCAACCCTAATGACATGGGTATATTATCATGCCCCAGCCGACAATACATCAGAGCTGTTCACACTTGCCCAACCCCCCCCCAAGCCCTCGCCCCCTTCTGTATCCCCTTTTAACACACATGCACACACATGCATTCGCACACAAATCATTATGAGAGGATGTATGAAAGTGGAGGGGGAAACAGGGCAGGATGAGAGAGAGGTTTGTGCCCCCTGAATCTCCATGATTTGCTCCATTACAGGACTGTGATGGGGGATTGATGTTGAACAAGGGTATCAGTGGAGGCACTGGAAGTGGAACTGGCCGTGACCTTGTCCTCCTCCTCTTCCCTGCTGACTAAAGACAGAGTGAGAGATGAGAGAGAGAAAGAGAAAGAGGCAGAGAGAGAGAGAGGTTCCCCAAGGAGCAGAGAGCTGAGATGTTGGATAATTCCCGGTGCTTTCCCGGTGCCTATAGAGGAAGGGGCCCCTCTGGATTTGTCAGTTGTGGCTGCAGCTGTCTCCGGGCAAAATGGACCACAGTGGACCTGACACTTGATCTCTCGACTCTTTCTCTGCCTCTCTTTCTTGTCCTTTTATCTCTCTCCCTCTCTTTCTGTCTGCACTAAGTCGCTGTCTGTCTTGCTCCATCATTCCTTTCACTGCCCGCCTCTGTCTCTCTCTCTCCTTCTCTATCTACCAGAGTATGTCCTCGCTTAGCCAGCTGAGCTTGGAAGTGCATCTTTTATTTTTCCTTTAGTGTACACTACAAAACCCAAACTGAAAGCAGAAGTTTATAGAAACAGACTCTGGAATGAAAATAGTCTGGAAGTGCCTGGTTTGTGTTTCAGAGAAAATCAGACAACAAACTTGGGGAAACAAAGTTGGAAAGCTACACTGATGCAGACAGCCGCTCCCTCTCTGTGATCGATCAGTTATAACATCAATATAACGTAACTGATCAGATTACACATTGGCTATATTAAATGAATGTTTATGTTAACAACTTTGCTTCGAACTATTTATAGGAGTCATTATTAAATCAGCAATAATGAGCATCTTTCAGCTGTCAGACCAATAAAAATACATGATTTACATAAAAGAAAGTGACTAAATTCAGAGTTTGGCTGCATGTACACACCGTTTGGGTGAAACTGTTAGCAAAAATAATTTTTAGGACAACAAATATGAGATTTAGCTATTTTCCATTTAACTTTGCACAGAAGCTACAGCATTCATGTTTATGTTGATGAATTTAGTCAGACTGACAACAACAGAGTTTCAGTTTATCATTTTTTCCCTCTTGTTCTCTATCTTTCAATCTCCCTCTCTATCCTTTCATCCAATTCCATTTTTTCAATGTCACTCCAACCTCTTTACCTTTACCTCTATCTAACGAATGGCTGTGTACCAGAAATTCTCTTTCTCTTTCTGATAAAAGAAAGACTGACGACGTCAGACTGGGATGCCACCAATCCATCCAGTTTCCCCTTATCAACGCTCTCCTCACAGCTGTTGCCATTATAATAATTTTGACCACAGTTATCTGTCATCACTGTCCTCACAGCTTCCTTGTTAAAACCTTATTTTTGATGGAATACACACAATAATAAAAAACATTATTTATGAAGCATCTTTCATAAAAAAACAAAACACTGTACTAAATTACTGTATTAAAGTAACATACTTGTAACATGTCTGAACTGAATCTTTTAGTGCCTGATGTCTTCAGGCTGAATTTGGGAATAAAGGAGACTCTTAACTATGAATGAAGAAAGCATTCAGAGACACCCTTTCTATATGTATTTAATCTTTATCAGACGAGAGGTGAAAGTTGAAGTTTTTATGGACATCACATTTGGAACTGATGATGATGAATGTATTTTTAGATGCAACAATTTCTTTTTGCCGATACTGTATTTTTTGGCCTGTCTCATACACGCTGATTTCCGTGACCAAATGCATTTCATAGGAAATGAAGTATGATCCAGGTCAGAATTCAATCAAAGGAGAGGAAATGTAATATGCAAACTGTCAGCTGCTGATGAAAAATGTTCATTCTGACTATATCTGCAAAAGATTCGCTGTCAACCCATTTCATTTGTTTTCTACACAATATGAAACACAATTTGCCCGTGGCAACAAAATTATGACTTTTTTATGTTAGGGTAACTCAAAACCTAACCTTGTTCGTCCAAACCATCCACCCTGATCTCCTCCCTAAGAGTTACAGTATAAAAATTTGAAACAGTGCAGTTAAATGTAATCCCAGCAATGCTTCATTTGTCATAAATATATCAGAATTTCATATTTGATAGGAGTAGGTCAGAGAAGTCGGTTTGCCTTGTGTGAAGTTTAACTGACTTTATCAGCGCCTGTACCTGAGAAAAGCATCTTGTGCTTTTTCCATCTCATGTAATTGGCCTTCCTTGTCCATATAACACATCTGGCTCCCAGAGCCACACAGGCAGGCCCACAGTCTCTATAAAGTGAAACACCATCCATAAAATCTCCATTAGAGCAGGGCTGCCTCGAGGTCGCCGTGAGGAGAATCAAGGGGTCACTGCTCCACTGTAATGCCTTCACACATGGGGTTAGAGGTGAGTGCTGTTGACATTCCTCCCATGACTGTCTGATATCAGTGTGATTGATCTGCCGGAGCGAGGCTCCAGGAGGTACACTCCCCACTCGGCTCCTGAACTTAAACATTTATATTTAGTCCTACGGCTTTCAATTTATCTGCCATTCTTTCTTCTTTCCTATCCGTGTGTCTCTTTCTCCCTTTGTGAAAATGTCTGGCGGATCTCCAAGCGATGGGCTTTGGTGTCACACAGGGATTGACCTTGGAGAAACGGTACCAGAAAGTGTTTATCTGACATTCCCTGTGGTTAAACCAGATAAAAGAAGAGAGTCCTGATTAATCGCCCACTCTTTGCCCAAGGTTTCACAGGTTTTCTGTTAGCACTTCCATGTGAGCTACAGTAGAGGCCTGTGAGTTATTGCATTGTCAAATTCCACACCCTCTGAGTGCTGTTGGCCTTGAAGGAGAGGTAAAGGGGTCTACCTGTGCACAAGTATATGAGTGGTGCATTTCTTTTCCTTTTCATATAGACCTCACTGTCCTTAAAACAGTGTAAAAAGTGACAGAGGGATGACCCTACCCAATTAGTCAACATGAAAACAGGATCCTGTTGACAAAAAGCAAATGATAAGCATCTTTTATGGTTCCCAAACAGGGCTCTTGGCAAATACCTGACAATAGCTTTGGGGTGAGACCTCTTGTACCTGACATGTCATTGTTTTAGTTGTAACACCTCACTCGGCAGGAAGGTGCTCTGAAACCGGATTTGGAAAAAAAAAAAAGAAAAAGGAAAAAGGAACAAGCAACCCTTCATACAAACTTCAAGGAACTGGACACAACTATGGCACACTTGTGATTTACAGTAAGGTCACAATTGAAAAAAGCACACCCAGCTTTCCCGTAGGCCAGTCAGTCATTACAGCCCCCTCACAGTCCGGTTTATCTCTCCCAATCAAATGCATCAGCCCCATAATACCCCAAGATGGACTAAATCACATGTAATTGGAGGTTCTTTATTTTTTCCAACTCTTTTCAGCCTGAGCTCTGTGAAGATAAACTTCTGTGCTGCTGCAGTCTCTGGTGTCTTTCAGCAAACAAACAAACAAACAAAGTTGGAAACAGACGGTCAGCGGCTGGGCGGGTTGGTCAGGGTTCAGTCGTCGGGGCAACGGGATCTCTGCCAGTTTGTTTTCCCCCTGGGAGGCGAGGCTGGTGAGATCGGGTAGGGGGGTAACTTGTTTATTACTATAATTTGTTTGAGTTACTCTGGAGAGATTTCAGGCCTCTTTGAAGCAGGGCTGGATGAAGCCTGGAGCGTGGCATGTTGTGCCGGGCTTTGGGCCCAATTTCCACTTCACCCCACCCCTATGCCTCCACCCGACCTACCCTGTTTCAGTAATCTGCCATCCCAATCCTTTATCCTGAGCCGAGTCATCCTGGATCCTCCAAGATCTTAAAGGCCACACAAACGGAGAGCTTTTCTTAAGAGTCAGTCTCCCCTCACATATGGTTTTATCTTCCACTACCATCCACATACACAAAACAGAATTGGAAAATTAAAGTGGTTTAGAGCAGTGATGTAATATAATAATAACCAGAAGGTTAAACTTGAGCCAAACCTTGGTTTTTGTTTTGACATGTGCACTGATAATTAAAGGTGTAGTAAAAAAAAAAAAAGAAGAAGAGGAAGAAGATAGTTTATGTTGTCCAGGGACTCTGAATTTTTGGCCCTGAAGGGCAATATTGCTATTATAATTTTATTGGTGAACTATCTGTATGGACTGGCAGTTTTGACAGTCTAATAATTTTGCTATCACCAGAACCAGTCAGCTAATGCCTAGTAGTATTAGTATCCCCTCCTTGCGGCAATGTGGAGCCAACACAGCTGCCACCCGAAAGTATGAATCAGTCCAGTTTATTTCAAAGATCAGTAGTCACGGATATGCATTTCTTTATCTAAGCAGTGACATCCCTGATTGAATTCACTTCACCAGTGAAACGCATCTCAACACAACAGCAAGTGAATGCATCACTGTTCATTCAGCCGATTCTTTCTTCAGGTCAAAACCAGGCCATACGGGTACCTTAAACAGAACTACAAACCGGTAAGGTGATGGTAGCGAGATCATTTCCATCTAGCTTAAGGGTGAGTAACCACACCGTGTGTCATGGCCGAGCCACCAGCCACCAAGGAGCTGTAAAATTTGAAGCTTGGGGCTTAATCTGGTGACTCATTTGAAGATTTGGTCTCACGGTCATTAACTAGTAACTAGTTTATTTTTGCAAAGTCCCACTTTCTGAGCAAAACTAAATACATGTTTATAAAAGAACAAGGCACAAGCATTTTACATCAGTGTTCATCGGCTACAGGGAGAACAGGATGTCCCTGAGCTGCTGGCATGAAAAATGCCCACCCAGAGGCTTAAACCCAAGATGGTGAATAAAGATATGAATAAAAATATGGCCAAGGACCGTTTTACTCTTCGGAGAATTTCAGTGTGACTTTGAGCATTGTGTATGTATGCCTTAAACTGTGTGTGTGTGTGTGTGTGTCTTTGCTGTGGCTGCCTGCTCGTGTCAGTGTGTCCATGTGGACATTGTACTCATTCACAGGAAGTCCTCTCACCCAGCTCTCAGACATCATGTGCATGGCTGTCTGTCTGCTGTGTCTTGGGGGTGGGGTGGGGGGGTTATGTCAGTCCCAGAGCAGGTTTAATTGGTGTCAAGCAGGCCTCGCTGAAAAGCCATCAGGGACTAGGGACGCTCAGCGAGACAGGAAACCTTTTATTTCGGGAACTTCCTCCAACTGCATGGTTCTCTGTGTCCCTGTCTGTCCTATTGTCTCTCCCCATGTCCCTGCCTCTTAAAATCTTTCATCACCACTCAGTCTCCATCTGCTCTCTTCCTCTCCAACTTACTCTCTGTTGCCCTCAAACATTTACTGCTTATCACTGGCACTCCCACCCTTGATGCTCTCCCCCTCTCTCCCTCTCCCGGTGGTATTGTTTTTAAGTCTGAGGTCCGTCCTTGAATGAGTGAGGGAGTTTGTTCAGGGAGAATCCAGTGACCACAGAGACAAACTAAGCCAGCCGGATTTACAGTGAGCTCTAACATGGATCAGTGTCCATGTATATAAAAAAAAACTGAGTAAAACTATTTGTTTCTTCTCATCAGATAAAGCTGATGTCACTCACTATTGGTGCAAAAATTATTCTAAATAGAAAAAAAAACCCTCAAATGTTATTATCCTAACATCTTGGTTGTGAAACAGTCATTTTAACATGTCAAAAAACAAACAAACAAAAAAAACCCAAAAACGTTATGCCAATAACAGACATCCACTATTTTAAAACGGAATTGTTTGACATTGAAACGGGTATTTCTTCTTGCTTTTCTTTCCTTCCTTTTCTGGACCCACATCCAGAAATTTGCATACATGTACACAAACCCACACGCATTCTGCACATAAAGATAATGGAGCAGCTGCATTCTTCCCTTGCCTGCTGTATTTTGTCAGCAAATTTAACTGCAACCGTCGGTGTAACTGTAACTACTGTTTCACAACAGCAACTTCCCAAAGTAAACACAAATATCTGCAATGTGGACAGCTTCCCTTTCTGCTCGTTGCACCGGTGGTAATTCAGGACAACTACACAACTTAAACACTCACACAACAACCCACCCACCCAAAGGCAAACACACAGGCACAAGCACACCTGTCATTCACGTAACTGAAGATATCCCAGAGTGAAAGATATGAAAAGAGTGTTTCCACTTCACTGGAATTACACCATAGTTTTAAATTTGAATATCAATTGTGCAAGAAGTTTTCAGTAAAGCGCAAATAGGTGAAAAAAACTATCTCTTGTATTTAATCAGGAAATGTGCCAAATGTGTTCTAGGTAATTCTCACCAGTTTGTTTGAAGGCATAACAGTAGCAGATCTGTGAGCACACATGCCACAACACAGGAACATACCATTCTGTACCGGTTTGTGTACGTCACAGTGACTAGTGAGGTAGAGAAACCATCTTTGTTACAGGAACTAGGAAACGGAGACAAGCAGGGACTCATCCTGACACCTAAGCTGCAACGGTGTACGCCTAACCGCCATTGTTACGAAAGTCTGCACAAAGTTCGTTTTTTTTTTGTTTGTTTTTTTCAAGACAAGACAAGCTTGCAGCCTCCATCTGAATTATCTGGACCATCTCTGTGTATCTGCAGGACAGGAGATATCTTTGAAAACAATCTGGCAGATTTGGGCCAACTGCTATAAATGCCAGTTGAAAAAAAAAAAAAAAAAGAAGAAGCGGAAGAAGAAAGCATCCTACCATTTATCTTACAACCAGGCACTCTGCAATCAGCCCTCCTGCCAATCTGTCCTTCTCTTCTCTTCTTTTTTTCTGTTTTTGTTCCCTTTCTCAGGTTTTTTTTTCTTGTAAAACTCTTCTTTTCTTTTCTTTCAACCTCTCCTCCTCCTTTCCACTTCTCTACCCCCCCCCCCCCCCCCCCCCCTTTCTCTCTTTCTCCCTCTTTCATTTCATTTATTCCTGAATGCTACCCTTTTCTCTAAGGGCCCTGTCCTTTTTTTTCTTTCTGCCCCCCCTCTCCCCCCACTCCATTTCTTCTCCACCCTTCTCTTGTTCGATCCCTGACTCAACTTTCACATTCCTGAAGCATTCCTGTAGGATTAGCCCTTAGCATTCTCAGGCTATGCAGAGGGCACAGCCCCCCCACTGTGATGGCGGCAGGCACTAACGGACGACACAGAAAATTGTGCGTATGTATGTGTGTGTGTGTGTGTGTGTGTGTGTGTGTGTGTGTGTGTGTTATCCTCTAACTCTCTTTCATCACCATCCATTCCTCCTCCTCCTCCTCCTCCTCCCTGCTGCCCCAGTTCCATCGTCCTCAGCTTCCATCATAGTCAGCAACCTTCAATCCTCACCACCACCCCCCCCACCCAGTGTCCTCACACTGAGAGCAACTGCATGTCCCAGCAGATGCTCACAGACCTACACACACCCGAACACCACAACTCATCTAATCGACTACTTATCAAATTAGCCTGAACTAAATTATTATCATCATGACAGCTATTATTCAAAAATACCTACAATAAAAATTTCCATTGCAATTTTTTTTAATTTCTTTTACTAAGAATTTGATGTAAAAACCAAAGGACACGGATGCACCATTATAACTGTCATAGTGGAAAAATTAAAGATGCTACAGATGTCAAAAAACACCTCAATCCTCACACAACTTTGACAAATTAGAGATGAAGATTCGAAAGCTCTAAGCCTCCTGATTCAATCACTACGTGGGAAACATTTTTGGATCACCCATATCGCTGCAACAGCTGTTTACACAGAATTAGTACAGATTTGTGAAATTTTAAGAATTGCTTTTCAAAGCGGACCAGGATTGCAACTGCGATTAAAACGGTTGAAGAGCAGACACAATTTTATTTTGGATTTGGCTTTCATCTATTAAATGCCTTCTGTGAAAGAGGCCCCACGCTGCATTCAGGTTATTGTGCTCAAACTGACAATCTGAGATTGCCTCAAAGTAACGTTTTGACCTTTCATAGTGGTTGTGATGAAAACAAAGGAGGAATGGAAGTAAACCTACGTAAAGAGCCTGAATGGACGGGTCAACAAAAGACAGGTTTTTTACATATTTTCAGTTCAGTTCAGAAACCAACTTATGACGTCCTAAACTATATATATTGTGGGCAGTTTACTGACTTTTCTGTGACAGCAGAGGACACTATGGTTGGCACTACATCTTAATGGTATACCAGGTGAGCCCTGCACCTTTATTACTGTGACCATGACAATAGTGTACAGTGTACACCCACCTTGTTTGCATATGGTTTTCCTTGTCAATAAACTCCTTTAATTGTATATAAAACAAAAACAGGAGCTAATTTATGCTGTTCACAGAGGAGACAAGCAACAGGGTTAGAAAACACTGATTATTGCATTAACATTCTCGAGTAAGAAATAACAAGAGATCTTCCTATTTTGGTTGCAGCAAGGCTCTGCCATATTTGGATGTCAGCTAACCTCAGAGAGATGCACAGCACCAATGGGTGCAGACGTGTCTCTAACAAAAATGACAGATTGTAATTTTTACATTTGATATGTTGGATCAGGTCTAAAAGCAACCCAAGCTACAGCCCAAAAAAAAAAAAAAAAAAGAAGAGAACTGCTCATCTATCTTATCTCTCTTTTTCTTTCTCCCTGACAGAGAATACAGGCGATTGCAGCACCATTGCTGCACTGGTAGATTAATGTTTATTTCACTCACACTAATGATCCTCTGCACCGCGGGTGGCATCTTGTATTGACCCATCCCAATTACTGTCAAACTGACCTGCCCTGTAGTTTGGCAAAGAAAGATGACACTGAGCAGAAGTAAATGAACAACTAAAAAGAAAAACTGAACTAAAAGGTGTATAGTATTTAATCAAACTGATTTAAATTATGTCTGTTCAGTAAATTGATGAACAGCATGAACAGAGAAACATATCTATCTTTTTGGTCCTTTCCTTCTCTTCTTTTTTTTTCTATTCACACCTTCAAGTTAAAATAAATCACTATGGGGTAATCGTGGCCTTCTCTTTGCTCTTCTGTTTCTGTAAGAGGGCTTTGTGTCAAGTCTGTGTTACAAGCCAAACTAGTAGCATTGGCCCACCACATGTGGAAACACTCACATCACCTCCCAGGACAAAAAAACTTGGCAAGGATAAACAAGAGGAGGGGCGAGGGGTGAGAGGAATAGAGAATTAGTGTGTATGGGTGAGAGAGACCCTTTTTGCTCCCGAGTATCACCTTACTTCAGCCAAAATAAAAGTGTGATCAGAGCCAAAGACGCACCTCAAAAACCTCTCAGCTGTTTCCCCCTTCTCTCCTGCCAACATGACTCATTTTTATCCGCACCTCCTCCCCTCCCTCCCTCCCTCCCTCCCTTCCTGTCTCACTCAGCTGCCTGCCCAAGCACCTTTGCAAGTGATTTAACAGCAGATTCCTACTGCTATTCAACATGCATTGTTTATGAAAGTATCTTTCTTTCACGTCCATTCTAACTGGTTGTAAGATCAGCTCTATCAGCACTGTGTACTTCAACTGTTTTCACTTACTCTTTGACTAATTTTCCTTTCTTATCCAGCCCTCTATCTAAATCCCTCTCTTCTGGCTCATATTGCAGCTCTTTGTGAATGCACAGCGCCGTATTCTCTTCCTCCACATCAAGCTGATTGCTTTCTGTCAGGCGGTACTGCTGTAGGGGCCCCATGGGGGACCCGGTCCCTCACATCTAAACATCTGTCCATCCCATTACTGTAGTTGCTGTTGAACCTGAGCCCCTTTTACTCATGCTGACAGCAGCACTGGTGAAAATGGGAATGATATCCAAGAGAATGCTGGCGTTCATGAGTGTCTCCTCAAAGCTCCTGATTATGTGAGCCAGCTGGTTGAGAGACGCGAGGAGTCGCCAGGCGGCATTCGGCGTGGCATCCGATAGGGCCCCGGATGTTTTTGGATGTATGGGTATGGTTAGAAACATGTACACGGATCAGCGCAAGGATGGGAATGCATTCCCTGTGCCGGGCATCAGTCGGCTGGGTCGTTTGGTTGGAATGTGACTTAGGAAATCCATAATGAGGCTTACTGTATGTGCTGTCTGGATGACTGTTGTCTTTTAGCACTTTGAGGTACAGAGGAAACGGATATGGCCAGGGGTGGTGGTGGTGAAGATGATGATGATAATGATGATGAGGATAAAAGAAGTTATTTTTCAGCTAAACAAGACAAAAGCGGAAAGATACAAGCACGGCTGCCTCCTATACAGCGTCCATGTATGGATCACAATTCAATCAGAACAATATAAATATACAACACATAACACAACATTCACACAATATTTTTAAAATATCAGTAATATCAGCCAAAATCCACTACCCACATGGCCCACAAATCAGCTGTATCACAAACAGTTCTGGCTTGTAGCCGCGAACACATCTCTTGAGTCGCCGGTCTCAAGCCAAGATGAGGAGTTGGTAACAGCAGTTACAGAGCTCACTTCCTAATTTCCAGGAGCCTGAGACTGACTCAAGTGGCATCACTTGAGGCAGTTTATCAGACTTAACACGGCCTCTAACAACCCTAAGTGGGACTTGGGATGTGGACAGTGGTCATTTTGGTCGTGCACTTTGTTAGAAAATACAGTACCAGTCAAAAGCTTGAACACACTTTTGCATTCAAATGAACAGGAAAGTGTCCAAACTTTTGACTAGTGCTGTATGTACATTGCCGGTGACCATAACTATGATAACCAGGAGTTACGTCTTCTCTCTCAAAATTTGATTGACAAAAGAAAAAAATAAGTAAATTAACCCAATGTCTCAGAGGCAAATTGTAGCTGAATGTGTCAAGAGAAAAAGGAGGAGGCCTCCGAGGGATAAAAATATAGGAGCGCACAACAGCAGGAAGGCTGCATTTTCATATGGCAAGGAGCCACAGCTCTGCGGAGACAGTCAATTGCAACTCCAGTGTGAAACTGGAATTTGTGGATGAGCAAATAAGAGAGACAGTCAGAGGATGGATGTAACCACATCCATCAGCACCAGTCACACTTACCAAACCAGAACCTCTTCCTGAATAATCACTCATCTCAAACCAGGGCTTTTTTCCCCGGCATCTGTGTACTTAATTTTGATGTGTGTGTCATAGTTGTGTTCTCCAGCTTTGTCAGGTTCACAGTGGGAAGCTAATGGGAGATGGGAACCAATTCTCAGTAATTTGTCCTTCAGATGGACTAAACTTCCCTGAGCATGTTCTGACTTTGACCTCCTGTGTGGCCCGATCAGATAGGAGCTACAGGTAAACACAAACACTCTGAGGGGAGGGAAAACAAAGCTCCAGTGATAAATGACACACACACACACACACACACACACACACCTCACACTCTCTATGCAAAGACAGAAACATGTTCTCATGCAGGGATGCTCATGCACACTTATAGACACACACAAGCTGCAGTGACCTATCACCTTTGATTGTGGCACATTGAGTAATGAGGGGTCATTTGCTTCAGCTAAATATGTTTAGGTTCTGGAAGGGGTGGGTGGGTGGGTGGGGGGGTTATGACCAGAGGCATAACCACATGTAGACATGTACACACACACACACACACGAGTCATACAGCAAAGATATAAATATATATGCACTCACAAATGCTCTTTTATATGTACAAAAATAGAGATTATCTATGTATACTGAAAAGTGTTAACACAATCCTTAAGACACGTAAATAACAGAGACACACACACACACACACACAGATGAATACAAATTATGCAGATGCTCCTTCGTGTATGTGCGCACACTGGCCCCCCTACACACAGAAACACACACACACAGCGCACTTGTCTTGTGTAAGTGAGATGTCTTCTGTTTCAACAATGTGTGCAGTGTGCGCTGCCTGCCTTTTCTTCCCTTGGCAGAGTTACCCAATCCCCTGACACGCATTCTGCATGGATGACGGTGAACCCTTCTCATGACGCCGCTGGAGCCACCCGTTTAGTTCCGCCTCGGTTCTGTACACGCACAGTTCACAGGGTCAGAGGGCCAGGGGGTGCTGCCGGTGTGGGACCGACCTTGTGTTAATAATAAAAAAAAAAAAAAAAACCCAGAGTACAAAGTCTCAAATGGAGAACTTTGATCTGCTCAACTCGTCCTTGTCCAGAGATGAAACATCTGACAGAGGCTCTCATATACAAGGTCACAGCACAATGTACAGTGTGGCCTCCGAAAAATACAATTGACCCTTGATGTTTTCTCTTAAGGTCAGAATTTGAACTGGTGAAAGCACAGAAGAACCTTGTGTTGACCTTATAGGAAATCAGCAGATAGAGTATGATTGTGTGCATCAATGTATGTGCATTGACAGATTGCATTTGTGTGTGCTCGCCTGTGGCTGTGTCCTAACCTTCGCTGACCCCCCAGGAAAGAACTCAAAGGTGCAGAGGTGATGCTCCCTGACCTTTGACAGAATCCTACCCAAATTAGAAAACTCCACTCATTTATTATAGCAGGTCATGACGTTTGTTGGATAACACGGGAATGTGCTTGAAAACCAACTGCTTGGTCAAGACCTGCCTGTTTACATGGCAGTGACTACTGTTCCTCATTTATTTATGCCGTTTCTGTTGTTAGCATGCTGGTTTTGTCGGATCACTGCGCGGGGGGGGGGACGAAAACTCACTGCATCACTTTGATGAATTTATAAGAGGGTGAGTCAGCAAATTATGGCACAAACCTCCCATTCGCTTTGAAGTTCTTTACAGCTCAGAAATCTGGTATTTTTATTGAGACCAAATGAAATCTCAACCCTTTATCTGTAACTGGTGCTTTTTTGCACAAGCTTCTGCATGCAGCGCCTGAGCCAGCAACACCCAGAGCCTCTCCCCAGCTGATTCCCAGAGAAAACAAGTTGCGAGCCTGTGAGACTTTCAAGTAAGACACTGAGATGACTGTACTGAGCCTCTGATCTGACATGCAGCTCCCTCACTTTCACTTTTTTATGATGCTCTCCAATCTATAAATTCACTTATGGCTTGATCATTCTGACAGGGGTTTTCTTATGTCATACGAAGGTGTGGTGGTTTGCTTGGGGGAATGACTCGAGCAATAACAAAATGAAAGTGTATAGAAATAAATAATTGCTTTTGTTGATCTCTGCTGCACGTCTCTCCACACATGTATGTGTGTGCGTGTTTGTGCGTGTTTGTGTGTGTGTGTGTGTGTGTGAGAATGCATGCCTTTGCTGCCAGAGACAGGATGTGTGTGTGAACAGTAGACTGGGGTTTGGCATTGCTGCCCGGGAGGCTGGCAAATTGTGGATGAAACTGGCACAAGGTTTAGTTGTGACACTGCATGTTTCTTAAAAACACAGAGCCACACTACAGGAGCCACAACATGCTGGAGGAGAGAAAGAGGGTGCAGCAGTGTGAGGGAGTGAGAACGACACAAAAGATGCTTTCACACACTCAGGCTGTTAGTTTGCTGCTAATGGGACACATGCATTTAAACAGCAATTTGACTGTTCGAGACATAGTAAGGTTATTGCTTCAGTTCTAGACTGCCACACGTTACAGCTTTCCATGTCTAGTAAAGCTGGTAAAATAGCACAAATTTATGAACTGATTTTTTTTAGATTATTTTACAACACTTCTGTCCTCAGGGTTAGTCTTAAGATCAGATAGAAGTCCCTTAAAAAGCATGTAAGGAGGGGGAAAAGGAAGAAATATCAAGAGGCATCCTTCTGTTGTTTCTAGAAAGACCAGAACGATCTGAAATAGGAAACATCTCCAAACCTTTACAAACACAATCTAAAGCTTTCTAACTTGATGGACTTGAGAACTCTTAGTGATAAATGACAAATTGTGGCTGTCCTAAAAACAAACACTAATGATAGTGGGAACATGTGCCCCCCCCCACACACACACAGACACATCCTGCTCCCTATAGTCCCCCGTATGCTCCTCGGGACCACCGCTTCCTTCCAGGGTTACGGCCCAGGCCTTGGCCTTTCACCAGGTGGCTCCTGTCTGGTTACCAGCCCTACACATCCCACCCTGTCTGGGACTAACAAAAACCACCTAATCTTAGCGTCTTCAGGTACCCTTTGTTGCTTTTGTGAGACTTAATCTGGACCTCCTTTCCCTGATCATTTGCTCTATATTGGACAGGAACAGTGTTGCTTAACGTTCAACCTGATGTTGTTCCAAGTGTCTCCTTGTACGACGCCCTTTCAGCTCTTTGTATATGCAAGTGGCAGAACAAAAAAAATTCAATCATTCTTGGCCTGGATTTGGGATGTTTCCATTACATATCCAGCAGCTCTGTCTTCCTGCCTCTGTGTTATCACCTCTGCTCACTTCCACTCCCCTTACAAGCCTGCTGAGCTTGTCTGTGTGTGTTTGTATGTTGTGTATACAGAAAGAGTAGAAGGCAGTGTTAATATTTGTGTTTTATCTCCTTGATTTCTGCATAATCACAGGTTCAAGCACATATTTTCCATTCTTATCTTCTTTGAGCTATTGTTTGCTTGTGTGTGCATGCGTTTTGTGTGTGTTATTAAAAGGGGAAAAATGCAGCGGATGTACAATGGGGACTCCTCGTCCAGACACCTCAGTAACAATCAGAGGGTCTCCGCTCAGTTTCCTGTTTGACTTTTTATTGGCTAAGCACTCATCACTCCGGCAACACAGACAGGAAGTGCTGCACGACTACATGATGGACAAATGGACAGGAAGATTAAAAACACGAGCAGAGAATGTGCGGATACACTCCCTAATCTATTTCAGGCTTTGAAAACACACACCCAAACATACATAGACACATGAACACACACACACTAAGGATGCTTTGCTTCCTGCTCTTTGCCACCGCAGTGAGTCAGACATTTTACTTTTGCTGTATATTTGTTTGGAATACCACTCTCTTCCTTTAAGAAATCAAATAACATCAAGACTCCCTTGTGGTTACGTGACATGTGAAGAATTTACCACCAGTGTAAATGCAGTAGAGTGTTTGGTTGCGACTTTACCAAAATACATTGTGGCTGATATAATGAGGTCGCACTGTGAAGAGTCATTACTAACACATTTTACTTGTTATGTTAAATTTCCGAAACAATTTTACATGTGACATTATTTACCATAGAGATGAAAAGTATAGTTTTCAAGGACTAAAATACACCAATCCTTAACATATAAACAGTAAAGTGCTTCGCCATTAAGGAGATACACATCTGCAGCTTCCTTTAAACGGCTTAGTTTGATGTTAGCTCATTTCAGTTATCTATTGCTGCGTGAGGAACATTACTGAGTCACTTCACTGACTCCAGCACACCACAGTTCAACATCTCAGTGGTTTTATCATGACGGCAGTTAAAACGAGTCTGAGCAACGTATTTTTCTATTTTGCTGTTTTCTATATTTCACTATGAATATATTCAAAGAAATGGATATTGAATCAATCAGATGGGGCCACACAGGAGGTCAAAGTTGCTTATCCTGCACAAGAGTCAAATATGGTCATTTTCTTAAACTGGACAGACACTGTGTGGATTAAGACTTCAGATTTAACCGGCAAATTGGGCACATTTTAGAATCCGGCCACATTTCTGCCGGATAGGTTGACCTTTGACATGCATTTAGAGGGCAGTTAAGATGCCTGACTAATTGCCCGAGTCATCAGCGAGTCTAGCTCCCGGACAATCAGTTGAATTTCTTTAGCTGTCTTACAGTTTGAACAGCTCCACTGCCCGTTTTCCACCATGGCCGCTGTCACAATATCTATAGAACAAACTGTGGTGAGTTTGTTTTAAGCAAAATACTGAGGTGATCATACATCCTCTGACGAGAACTTTGTCTTCAGGGCAGACTGGAGGCAAGAGCAAATCGCTACCATAAAGTGACAAAACAGGCTGAGACGAGCTGTTTAGCATGCTATATCAGGTGGAAGAAGAGAGCCACCACTGAAGATTGCTTATGGAAAGCGAAGGAATTAAGTTTGATTGAACTCCCAAACTAGTAAATAATTAAGTAAATAATTGTTGATGTAAAACTTACATTTAGCTCCTTTAAAGCAAGTCTTCCAAGTGACTTGTGAAAATCGCTGCTGCTCAACAAAAGTTATTAGGTTTACTTTTTAAGAGCGACATCAGGTGACCAATAATAAAATAAAATAAACTAAAACCTTTTGGTGTCGCTCGGTAATTTCTTATGTTAACTCAAACAGCCTTTCATTCAACACAACGGCCACTACCGTCTTTTAAAGGCAAGCTCACCTCCAATCTCCCTGTTCCCTTCCCAACTGAGTTCCCAGTAATCAGCGCTCCTTTGATGGGGAAGCAGTACAGGGAGAGGCACAAGGGATTATGACCGAAACAGCCGGAGCTATGGTTACAGCCTCCATGTTTCTAAACCAGCGTTAAGGCAATCTGGTAATTTTCCACTGAATCATACAAAAGGAGATGGTAGGGAACATGGCCTGCACACATTGTCACAGAAAAAAATGTGTGTTGTAAACTTGCCCTTTTATCTGCAAGAAAATACACATAAAAGCGCTTAATAAATTTGTCTCTCGTTAGATTTGTACATTTGTTTCAATGAGCAAGAGGACCTCAATGGAGGAAGTGGTGAACATTTTGCCACAACTGCAACAACCAACAACAAACCTTTCCCCCTCGCTGCCAAAAAAGCCTTTTTCCCCCCAAACCTTGACACAACAGAAACCTGATAAACGGGAAAAAACCAAACTGCCGTAACTTGCTATTTAAAGTGCACATTCATCAAAGATTTGTTTTCCTCATTGTGCTGAGCTCCAAATTACCAGTTCTCTTCTCTGGATGAGCTGATCGTTCTTATTATCACGAACAAACTGCAAACACAAACATCACTTCCTGAGTCTCGCCTCTTCATTTTTCTCTCGATTTATTCACATTCTATTATTATGTACTCTTCCTGCACATTACCATCAAAGTTCCTATTAAAAAAACATTCCCACCAGGGATGAGTTATAATAGACTACTTTATTGCATATTCATTTTAAGATCTTTAATTCCCCAGAAGGGTACATCTCTCACATCGCTGTATTGGTGTGAGCTTGGTATTCCATTACATCATGACCTTCTTTCGGGGCCTCATTAGCCCGTGCATTATCTCATTAGCAAATTGAGTGGACCTTGTTAGCACCTGCGAGCGCTGTCAGCGTAGTGCTGGTTAACGGTGCGCTGTTTGTTAATGAGACATTTATATCAGACACACAAAGTGCTCCACTTTTTGACTGAGTTTCTGCGCTCAGAGAAAAGTGAGCGAGAAGGGCTGGGCTGGAAAATTATTTTATCACAGAGGGCTGGTGGTGAGCGCATCACCCTACCAACTTAAAGCCAGAGCGTGCGGCCATAAATTCTGACCACAGGCCTGAGTCACCCGCCGCACGTCGCTGTTTAGATGGTTGAGAGGAATGTTTAAGTTAATAGATAGCAGCCAACTCTTCTGTGCTGGCAACAACAAACAGACAAATAAATTTAGACTTGCAGGAAGAGAGGTTTTGCCTTCAAAAGGATGAGAAACAACAAACAACAGCTCTGTGTTTCCTTTTAAAGCGCTTGGGTGAATTACTCTTCTATTTGTGTTAAGTGTCCGTGCATTTCTGGAAGTGGACAGCCTGAGGAAAAGAAGGGGTGGGGGTTGGAAAGTGGAGGGTGTCCTTTGGGTTAATTTGGCCCTCTTTTGTTGGTGGTCATGCCAAAGCTGTGTATTGCCCAGAGGGACATGCTGTTTTTTGGGTTTGTTTTTTTTTTTTTTTTCTCCTCTGAGGGGAGACAAACGCACAGAGGAAACACTGGTAGCACTTAAGAAAAGCCAAATAAACAATTTGGGTCCAAATGATTCACAGGTGCTGGCTGGCAGGACCGCAGGACTGCCATCTGTGGCAGGTCCTATGGTGGCATCCTCTTTGGCCGCAGCAGTGACACGGTCCACGGTAAGACCATGATTATGTAATCGCTTCAGCTGTTGGTTGAGCACAAACCAAACCGCAAAGGGAGGGAAGATGGGGTGCTGTTGACTTTTTAGTGCTGCTGCTCTGGATTTATCTTCCAAGAGCTCTTCATGAATAACTCTGCGTGTGTGCACGCTCTTTTGTCCAGCCCTCTCATGTCCCTTGGGTGTTTTACGGATCTGCTGTGAGTTTCATGACAACTGTTAGCAAACAGTTGTCGACAAAGTAACTATAGTGGGCAGTTGAACCCAATTATTAATTCATTGGATACCCAGATGTTGACAAAGGTCACATCCACACTTCTCCATTTTTGTTTCAAAACTGAAATCTCTGTCCAGACAACGATAATAGCTTTATATCAGAAATACTCTATCTACACTAACACACGTGAAAATACACACATCAAGGAAACAAATTGTCTACTCTCAGTTGTACTAATCCAGTTAGTTTAAGAAAATGCTAATGACAGAAGAAGAAGAATTTGCAACATTGTCACAAAGACAACAAAGTCAGTAAAATATTATTATATAGTTATTTGTGCTGTTTTCTTTTTGCCTGTCCAGGTGCCAGGTACCATGTCATGATGTCATGAGTAAACGTAACAGACGTGATGTGTTTTAAGACTAAAACCTGGACCGTTGATGTAGCCAAAGGGCAACATTTTTGGAAGAGGGTTAAATATATCTGATTATACTACTAAGCTGAAATGTAAAATTGCATCAATATATGCAATATCAATGCACTTCCGGTGGATAAAACTCACTAAGCACAAAACAACTCAATAATGTTCGAAACAGGCGCTGAACACAAGCTCACATTGCAGCTTTTTGAACAACTCTCCTTTCAATGATGGCCACAGCGGTCAAAGCCTTAACTTGATTAGCGGGATAAACATCAGCTCAGAAGCATTAGTGTGGTATGGTAAAGCAGTGACCTCACTGACAATGCGCACACACACACACACACACACTTAGCAAGCCCTAAAACTAAGCTCAGCATGGGCAGCTGCCAAGGCCAATCAAAGCCCTCTGTACATCCTGGGAGCAGCTGTCTCGTCCAATCACTGCTGCACGTGTGTCATCTGCCTTTTCAGTTGGAAATGAAGTTCAGAATAGCACTGTGTGAACCCAACGGCATGACTCTCACTGGTTGCATGTGTCTTCACGTCAGGGGACAGGAAGGACTGCATTTATTTAACCCGTAAGTCTCATTTGGATCAAAAATAAGTTTTTTCAGAGGAATGCAACCAATAAATGCTCCGATAAAATTCAAGTGCATAACTTCAAAGACTACACTGAATCTTAGAACTGCGTTTAAAGAGAAGCCTGTGCTGAATCAAAATGCGTTTGATTCAAAACAAACTCTGCTCTTTACTTTTAATCACCATGAAAAGTGTGAATTTACCTTTCTTCTAAGAGCTCACAGGTTGGTCTAGTCACCTTCTCAGCAGGCGGTGGAGTCTGGGACTCCCACCATTTTACCGACCATTACATTCCCTAATAAGCCATCAAAGTCCTATCAGTGCACACAGGGACTCAGGCAGACTCAGGTGACCTCGGGCGACCTCTGCGCGGGTCAGTTCCTGTGCCCAGGGGCGTCTTGGGGCTCACGATGAGCCAAAGGTCATGACAAGGGGGTAAAAAGAGGGGATGATGGAAAAAGAGATTTAAAAAAAAAAAGATGGAAGTTGCCCCCTTCAACATGCACACACAACTCAGTCCAGATTATCTAAGGATAACCAACTGAGGTGTAAGTGTTCTCCAGAGGGAGGGGGGGGGGGGTCGGGCATAGAGAGAAGCCCTGTTTCTCCTGCTCCTGAGCACAAAGTGTGTCTGTGGTGAGGTCAGCTGGTGACAGCTGAACGCTCCCAATCTGTACACCTCAGCTAGCCACTGCTTCACATATATACTGAAAAGGCTGATTCATGCATTCATCCTGGTAGGAAAATGATTCACAGCTTGCACACGCACAGACACACACACAGACACACACACTCGCTACACAAACACATTTGGACCCCAAGCAGTGGGCTGAGAGGTCTTCACACAATCACCTTTTCTTCTTTGTTAGAAGGCAGGAAAAACAGTGGTGCGACACGACGGCTTCTCTGCCCATGTGGAAAGACTCATGGGAGATTATTGCAACGCAGCCTGGGCCGGGGCAGAACAAGGGCCCAGCTGTTGAACAGGAAGTAACCTCCGGCACGGCCCTGCACAGCC
This sequence comes from Remorina albescens, assembly GCA_034769265.1. Lineage (NCBI taxonomy): Eukaryota > Metazoa > Chordata > Actinopteri > Carangiformes > Echeneidae > Remorina > Remorina albescens. The sequence continues at coordinate 15,109,684 of CM068483.1, forward strand.
AGCAATCCTCCTCACTGACTGGACGGCAGTTGGTTGAGGGAGGAAAGTCAAAACTGACACTGATACAACAAAGTCCCAAACTCAAACCCAAAGAAAGCACCCTGTGTGCTCAGTGTGCGAATTAATCTGACAGAGGCAGAGAGATGGAGGATAGAGGGAAGTTAAGAGACAGATGGAGACAGAGAGAGAGAAAGAGAAAGAGAGAGAGTGGGAGGGTTGAATGCATGAAGAGGAGGATGTGTTTAAAATTGATTAAAAACATTTCCCAGGTAGAATAAATCCTGTGGAGTTCCTGTGAACTTGCAGTGGGAGTAGACTTATGACTTTACAAGAAGGTGTTTAATATTAAGCTGAAATCCAAACCTGAAGGGAAATCTAGCTGCACAACTGGGAAAGTGACAAAAACTGTCCCACAGCTGCCACCGATCAATGAAAACTGTGCTGCCTTTGCCTGCACCCTGGACATCTGATGGAGCCACAAAGAAATGTTGTAAACAACCCTTCAGATGACATTTACTACCAAGATTGTGCCACATTCTGCGCACAGCTGAGCCACACGGCTTCTTATGACGTCTGAAGCTTTGATGCGGCTTCAGATGTGCCGCCTACGCAACTACAGAGCCAAGGAAAGAGAGAGAGAGAGACATTTGTGGAAAAGAAGAAAAAGGAGGGACAGAGATGCACAGAGAAAACACAACCGCTCCCTGCCACACAGAGAGAAACACACTCAGTCTCCCAGTCATTAGCATTGCAGATGTTAGCGATAGGAAGTGTGAATAGGCCTCATGCATACAGCCTGAATTCGGGCATTGTCGAAGGACTGCGCAGCAGTTCTTTACTGTACGCTCGAGTGTGGGAGTAGAGCTGGGATCCAGTGGTCGGAATCTGCTGTGGATATGTGTGGGATTCAAGGCTTCCCTCTTATCACAGCCAAATGTCAAAGTGAGGATGTAGCGGTGCGGAAACAGAATAAAGCATAGCAGGAATACTTCTCAGGCTGTGTCAGCGGCATACTTTACATTCATCAGAAAACTCAAGAGAGGCACTCTCTCATTTCAGTTTCCAGACCTCCAGCTGATATGCTGATATAACAGGCATATGGAGATATACTGCGGATGAAAATATGCCCTCGTGGTTTGTATTTCAATTGAAACCCCCTCCTCCTCCTCCTCCTTCTCCTCCCGTTGACCCTTCGCGTACTCATTAGGCATTGATTTAAAAATCCAGATACCAGTGATGGCCACGGTTCAATCAGTTGTAGAGTTCACACAAAAGTCTGATAACTGGGTAAAAGGTGAGGAAGTCTCTGGTAACCTGTTGACAGGGACAGGCAGCCTTTGTAGTTTGGAGCTATCTCCTGTAACCTCGATGATCTCCCTTCCAACATGATCAAATGCGGCCTAACAATGTTAGCTCTGCCCTAACCACAACCTGCACTCCCTCATGACCCCCATTAACTGACTATGTCTGACCAACGCACCGTCCATCAGTCCTGTTTGAACTCTGTGAGTGCACGCATTTGTGTGTGTGTCACTGTCGCCTCCAGCTCTGTGACAGATGACCTGATGACCTTGTCCTTCAGAGACCGGAGGATCAATAAATACAAGGACTCTTCCTGCCATCATCAAACAAGTTGAATCTGTGTGCGCTTGACGGCACACTTCTGATTTTGTTAGTGGGTGTGCCCATGTGTGCGTGTATACACACACACACACACACACACACGCACCTACTTCTGCCTACAGCTGGTGTAATTCTAATTCAGAATCAATATAGTGGGGGGGTGCAGCAGGTGATTAGCATTAAACATGTCTATTGATTAGGCACATTTGTGCTGAATATTCCCTGATGCAGACTGCCGGGTGTTTAAGCCCATGGTACACTGATCTATAGGCTCACAGTAAACACAGTTAAACAAATGACATTATGCAGATTTAAAACATGGCCATTTAGCTGCTCCTTCTTTAGAAGGCAACTTAAAAAGAGTGCATAGTCATCGAGGAATTCAATATCCTCCTCAGCGGAACTTCAGCGATCAAACATGTGAACTGGACCACTTTCCAATGCACAGATCTTGGTTATTGTAAGCAGATTTTGTGAATCAAATATTAATCATCTTAATGACATCTGTAAGAAAATGCCCCTCCGCCACAGCAGCCCCTGGCATGGTTTTAATGTGGGGCTGTTTTCTGTGTGAACGTCCTCGAACATAACCAAACTATTCAAGTTTTCTGCTGAAAGAGGACCCAGACAGGTTTCATGGTCTTCATGGAGTTTTTGACACTTCATAAAACTTCCGGAAAAAGACACTAAAGGGAAAAATGGAGGGAGAGTGACAAATGAGGAGCAGATTATGCAGCATAGTCATCATAAAGCAGCAGAGACAAACACCTAAAATAGAAAGCGTGGTTTTTTTTTTTTATCTGACTTTCAACTAGATTTTTCAAATCTTTTTTTTTTTTTTGGTCAGGCTCCTTTTCATAATCAAAGCCAAAAGAAAAGAAGCAGCATATTCACAACTATATTTAGCTCCAGACAACCCACCCAATGTAGTAAGCACTGCCAAAGCAATATGTAATAGGAACTGTCCAAACTTTTTCCTGTAATATATTAAATGATAGGAGGATGGGAGCTGTGATTATTCACATCTTGTATTTTTCTAAGTCTGAGAGGGAAAAGTCAATATGAATGTGATGGGGAAATGCTAAGCACTGCAATGACAGTAAAAATGTCATCTCCACCTCTAAGAATGGCTCACACTCAAACCTTTTTTTTTTTTTTGTTCCATTCACCTCAAATATTCAGCCTAAATTGGCCAGTCACAGAACTTCCCTGGGAGTTCGGTCAAGCCGCATAACTTGAGGTGAAGGCGTGTGTATTTTCCATACTCGCACAGCATGGAGGGAGATTCGCCTTCACGTCTCACGGCACTCTGTCAGGGAGCCACAAGCTGCAAACTGACACACCAAAACAGGGGCTCCATTCTCCTCAATGTTTCTCAACCTAGATGAGTCACAGGGCAACTGGCACTGCTTGAAACAAGCACGTCGGACCTTTGGTTCCTTGTGGCCAGGGCTGAGGAGATAATAAGAGAGTTGGTAGGAATGAGGGGCCTTTCTAATCCTAACCTCCACATAGACAGCACTATTATCAGCCTTGTGTTTAAGTCAGATTACATGCTACAATTAAAGGAGGCATCGGCAGGCCCCTTTATGGGAACTGCTGTAGTGGGCCAAGGGCAAAGGGTTTGGAGAGTTTTGGAGAAAGGGCCTTGTTTGTGGAGCACAGACACTGACAAACTATCCCGGTGGTAGTGGAGGAACGGTTGAGTCATGTGCTTATGCTAAACATGGGTGGAGATGCATAAACATGGAGCGCGCACAGTGGAATATATTCATATACTGTACAGCTGGGGCAAAAAAAAAATAAAAAAATCTGAGAAAGTGTTCTTAAACATTTTATACAATGTAAATAGTATACTGACTCATATATTGAATATGCTGTTCAGCCATTTTTCTACCCTTTAAAGGAGCTATTTAACTAAGTCAAGCCATTCCGATGTTAGCATTAACAGCTGTTTTCTTACCAGTCTAGAGGAAACACTGAGTTCAGCATCGCCCTTCATCCTTTTACTCACGCAACAGCTGACAACAGTGGAAAGGGCTCATTTTTGGTTTTTTCACTTCTATCACTTCATTTCTTGCACAGACATTAGCATGCTAACCAGCTAGCCCAATCGAGTCCAACCTGAATATGTAGCACTGATCGGTGAACAGTTCTTAATGCTAATACTGCTTATGTAGCAACAGCAAAACTTACAAATGGTCACTTTACACCCTTTCGCATAATTTCATTTATTTTTTGTGGGGAAATGAGCTGGTTATCAATCATGGTTATGTGCTATCGGACAGTCGACGGCTGTTATTAGAGAGTTATTAGAGAGAGGAAACAGATTACAAGTATGAACCACTTGTGTCCTTTTTGTATCGCAGCCACTTAAATAGTTAACACACACACAAACATGGTAAAAAATAATAAATGCACAAAATAAGTCACAGTTCATCTGTTATAAAGCAGATGACAGCTGGATCACAGCAAAGTCAATAGTAAATGAATAAATGAATAAACAAATGTGTAAATGAAGAAGCAAACAGACAAGTGAATGCATAATTGTGAAAGGCCTTCTGTGTGTTCCTCCCCACCACACACAGCAGTGGGTGTGTGTGCGGCACTGATGAAAGGCCAATAGGGAAATCAATGGAGACGCTTTAAATGCCTTAATGCAGTCAAATTGTTTTCAGATTTCCCACTGATGGACAGTTTCCTTTCAACCATTTAACTACCTCCACACACACACACACACACACACACACACACTCCTCTTCAGCAACCGGTCAGTTGCTCTAAGTCTGGACATCGTTACAACGCTCTTTGCTCGACCCTTCCCCTCTGACCTGTGATCCTGAAGTGCTGTTGCATCGTGAGCCGCTGAGGTGGGCAGGATGGAGGACTAATCTGGGACAGGAAGTCATGGCCGGAAGAGAAGGAGAGGGGCTGGCGAAGGTTGATTGATATATACCCAAATAAAGCAATATAGATCAAACGCACAGATAAGCCTAGAAGACGTGTTGAGAGCCTTCATATCTGCATCTGTTTTTCTCTGCTCCTTCTGTCTCTCTCTCACACAGCTCAGCAGAAACAGAAGTCATGAAGTGTGAGGGATATTTGAAACACCAGTGGCATCCGGTTTCTGCCTTGACTTGTGCTTTACACCTGATTAGTTACAGGAGGTGAGCAGATGAGTACAGATGAAATGAGACGGAAGACAAATGGAATGGGGATGGAGAAGACACAATAGAGAATTAAGGAGACGAGAGGATATGAGAGGAGACAAGAGGAGACAAGAGGCCAATCTTACGCAAAGCAAATGACTCCTATCCTCACATCTCATCTAGCTGGGGCTAATCTCCAATCATCTAAATACTCTGGGATTACTCCATCCACTGAAGCGGCCCTGTCTCCATCTGCAGATGTACTGCTACAAAAATCAAATTCATGTGAGCTTAGTGCAATTTGAGGGTTTTTTTTTTTATTTTATTTTATAATTGCTTTAGTTAATGTTCACTCTTAAAGGATTTAGAAAAATAATTTTACATAATTATACAATATCACACTTTTTACTTCCTACACATTTTTGTGACATTGATCCTTTGCGCCCAACTGCCTTTTATCTGCCCATGTCTTTGTTTGGAAAATATTCAAAAGCCAGCAGAACTGAGGGGCTGAGGCATGTCGGGACAAGTATCAGGTTTCGGAGCGAGGGAGCTTTGGGAAACTGATGGATGGAGTGTATGGGGGTGGGAGGGTGGGGACAGTAGAGGATGCTGCTACTCAGTCAGCTGCTGAAAAGAGGAAACAAATGGTCAGATGCCAAATAAAAGTTAACTGTCTGCAGACCCCCCTCCGACTGAAATGTTCTTTACATTGTCATTCTTAGATTATGTTTTTTGTCCACCATCCTTGGATTTATAGTGCTTTTCTAGTCTTATTGACCAGAGTCTGCTGAGTATATTCATACATCAAGCAGATATAGTATCTGGGCTTCTATTTTGCTCTAGTTTAACATATGGACTGGAGCAGCTGGGGAGCCACTGATCGTCTAACTGGTTAACTTGCTCCATCTGAGCCACTCGTCCATATTGTTATCTAAAGATTAATGGCTCATTCCTAATTTTGACAACATAATCTTACAAAACAGTTTCAGCCAAAGATCCCTTTCACAAGTATTCCATTGTATTTGATCGAAAGGGTGGAAACTTTTGATTTCTCTCCATTTTCCTTGAAGGGAAGTGGCATTTATATTCCTCATTCATTAATTTTCCCTTTTTAGATTTCAATGTTCAATAGAGAAAGTGAGTTAGGCTGAGTTTAGAGTCTACAGCAGGAATTCATTTCATATTCCTGTTAATCTCTTAAATTTCATTCCAATAATCACTGAAATAATCTCACTCATGTTGTCTCAAGTCTTTGAGGTCTCAAACTCACTGAGTGTGACATGAGTCATGTTTAAACTGGTTCTAAATGCCTACTAAATAAACTACCAGAGCTACAGTTTACATGAGCATTAATATCACTGAGTGTTCACTGCTAGTGTCTTTAGTTGCTTTATTTGGTAGAAGAAAATACTTCTTACATCTGTTTTCTGTGTTCATTTTGACTTTGTTCTGCTATCTGCTAATGCATAAATTTGGGATGTCCGGGATATTTACCTAAGAACCATTTTTTTTGAGCATGTTTTGAAATATAACCCTTCATTTATTTTTCATTCTTCCTGTTCTTTCACTTTACTCCTGCCATTTCCTCTTCTTTGGCAGTAAATATGAGACTTCAGGCAACTCACTTCTCCTTCCAGAAGGTTTTCCAAGAACAATAACATGAAGTGACCCAGGAAACACACACAAAGCTTTTCAACCTCCTCTAACTAGCTGCACAAGCACACTCACAAACAACGCACACACACAGCAACATCTGTCTATGATGAAGTGGTCAGCACCCCAGTAAAAATCGGATGAGGCTTTAAAGACATTCCTCAATTTTACGGCTAGGTGAGGGAGCGGTGGCTGAAAGTAATGAGGAGGTGAGCAACTCGAGTGTCACCACTCCGCCTCTCAGATGCCTATCGCAGCTTTCTACCAGGCCAAACAAACAACAAACAACAGCACAAACAATGCATAAGTAATTGACATTCCCGATGAGGTGGAACACAACCCCCTGCAGCATTGTATCTATGTTTGTGTGTTTGCATGTTCAAACTAACACCTCAGTGCACCTCAGTCACTCAGGGCTCGCAAATTGCTCAGTGTTCGGATTGGAGGTGATTGTATTTGCTACTGCAAATGAGGAAGTGCTGACTAAATGTGTGATTAGTTAGGACCACTCTGACAGGCTGGGCTCTGAGGCAACTATTCATCGATACGAAATGCCGTAACTGCTGCAGATGGACTTTTGAAACTGAAGTGAATGGTATGAATTATACGCAGGCGAGTGAAGAGATGGCAATGCTATAAGTCTAGGAGGAGGTGGAGATGAGGTAGAACTGAGGACAAGAAAGCACTGGAGTTCACAGATCAGCGTTGAAGTGGCAGGTTTGATAAGATTCAGATTCAGTACTGTCTTAGTCCCAAAGAAAGGGCAATTCATTTCAACAGCCAACCCCTCCATAATAAATAGAATATAATACACATAAACACACAGCACAACAGCATGAACATCAGCCAGTGACAGCTTAGTTGAATGGAAATGCAGAGAACAGTCAGCACTTCACGGTTGCTTATTCATTTGTGCATTTAGCACAAAGGAATAAAACTATTTAGATAGCGGTTAGTTTTTCTTGCCGGCACATAATAACACCGACCAGAGGGTATGATTACAAATTTTTTGCCAAGTACATGATCAGGAAGAGATAGTCTTCTCTTTGCTTTATGGGCTACTCGCGTCTTCCAAAGAGAGCTAAGATCATTAATCTGGGCACCACTGATCTTTGAGCACCGTCTGGATATGTCATTCAGATAAATCTTGTCTTTTAGAGATAAACCATAGAACCAGCATATAAAGGAAAAAGTTAAAGGACTCTCAATAAAGGTTTGATAAAAGGTACATAAATTATTTTTGCAGATACCAAAAGAGCTAAGTTTTCTCAGCAAGTGCATTCTTTGGATCGCTCGTTTGACAATGCTGTCACTGAGTTTCAGTTGCGAGTCAAACACAGCGCCTAAGTAATTGTATGACTGTGTCATTTGTACCTTTTCATCATGAATAATGCTGGCTTTTTGATCGGCGCAGCATTTCCTAAAATCTATGATCAATTTCTTTGTTTTTGACACATTTCAATCAAGGGAACTGTTATCACCACCTGACAAATTCAGGGAGGGCACCGCCGTGATCAAATTGGTGGTCCTGAAGGAGAGACAATGAAACTGTGTCATCTGAAAACCTGACAAGGTAAGCTGTTTTCCTGAGAGGACTTACAGCTGTCTGTGTAAAGGATAAGAAGCAGCGGGGAAAGGACACAGCCCTGAGGAGAGTCTGTGTTATGGGTGTTCTGGGTAAATTTGAACCTTCTACCTCTCTAAGGCAGCAGCCAGCTTTTTCACACCAACTCTGAGAGAGGATGTTTGGATCAGGAACAAACAGTTTTGTCACCTTGTTTCCTTTTTTGTTGAAGTGTAATCTGACCTTTACTCTGTGCATATGAACCCATATGAGAACCAAGTGAAAGAAAAAAAAAAGTGCATTGTGAAACAGGAATCAATCTATGTGATGGATTTCTGATAGAATTGTATACATAAAAAATTTTATGAAGACGCTAAAAATGCAAAATGTCAGTGGAGTGAAAACAAAGATGACATGGCAGGAATAACCTAAAATGTTATCAGATATGCTTGTAAAACACAAAATGTCTAATGTGCAGCAATGAGCACAAGACTCACATTTTAATGAAAACAATCAACAATGTAACTGACTCTTCGTGGTGCATCTTAAATAAGGATTCTCAGTAAATGAACTGTTTAGCATTTAGTATTGATTATGCGCAATCAATAAATAAACAGATGTCAATACAGGTTTGATTTGCATACACACTGCCCTCGCCAGATCAATACCTGAATAAAGTACCCATGTACTAATGAAGGGCTTCTAAATAAATGTGTTGTAGCTTGCTAAGACATTGCAGAAGAAATTCAAGTGACACATATAAAAGCAGGCTGACAGAGAGACTGACAGCTCTCTGTCATGCTACATTCTTCCTGTGTTGTGTCATGGTGTGCTGCAGATCAGACACCACTTTCTCAGCAGACTCTCAGTGAGTGGGTAATCTGGAGTGTCACACACCCTCTTCAATCCCAGGCCAAGCTATCCAAACAGCGCCGGCGAGCAGGGGGAGGAAATTGAATTTCCACCCCCTCCTCCCTCAAAGACAGGCCTCCAAATCCCCATCAACAGGAGCTTAGAGAGACTGCAGTCCATCAAGTTTCATCTGCCACGGTGGTCCGGCCAATCGGGTTCTTCCTTTTACACACCGTGTGTGAGCGGGCATGAGCACAAGGGAGCACGCATGTTAGGATGCATGCAGAAAAACAGATGCTGACACATGTACTCCGGTGCTCACATAAGCTTGTACGCACAAACAGATTAATGCACACATAATCAAAGAAATGCAAACATGCACACACAAAGTCCAGCCCCCCCTTTCAGCGCCCACCTTAGCATCAACAATCAACAATCTGAGGCATTGTGGAGCCTGTGATCCTGTGACCTGTGACCTCTGGTGTTAACCCCAGAGCGGCCAGTGCTGAGAGGTGAACCAGGCAGCTCATTGAAAGGCGGTGAAGTTCCCATGAGAACAAGGAATAGGGGAGGTTCAGAGATCCCAGACCCCAGCGATGATGGCGATGAAGGGTTTGAAGCAAACTTCAGTGTCCTAACATGCTGGCTGGCTTGTTTGGTGTGTAGGTGCACAGACGTCAACAAATGTTTAATCGCTCTGTAAATAAAACTAAGTGACACCACATAGGAGTCCCCCCCCCCCAAAAAAAAAAAATTATTGGTGCAGGTACGTTTTAATTCTTCCATATGTTTTCTCTTTAAGTTCAAAGACCAGCATCTCCAAAGTATCTCAAGTAAAACTGAGCTCAAAGTAATATAAACTCCAAAAAAACCCTCAACCAAAACGGCCTGTGGCAGATTTAACCCCTCCTTCATTACTGTGTTGACAGTCTAACACACAACAGCTGCTCCCAGCAGCACCAGCACCACCTCTCCAGAGCACTATCCCAGCTGCAACACCTCTCTCTGGGCATCCAGGTCAGTGACCCCCAGTCCCTCCCCAAGTGTCAAGGGTCTTGCATTTAAGGGACCAAAATACCCTTTCAATAAATGGAACCAGGTCATGGGGTGTTGCTGACCACATTTGGTGCTTGAGGAGCACACCTTTTGGTCACAACATATCCAAGCACTCGGTTAATTAAAGATTGTTAACTAGGGATTCCTGATGTCAGGGATAAACAAAAGGCAGATGCTATCATGACGATTTGTTGTTCGAAAAACACATTTTTCAGTTCAGCTTCCTGTAAATTATATACTCACCAAACACTTAATTTAGGAACACCTGTATACCTGCCTTTTTAAGAAATGATTCAATCAGCCAATATAATATACAGATGAAGCCCAGGAGCTTCAGTTGAGGTTCATATGAAACATCAGACCGAAAACAAAAACAACAAATGTGATTTTGACTGAGGTGTGACTGTTGCTAATTTTTAAACAGCCTCTGAGGTTTTTTGTCAGATTGGTTGGAGGTAAAAGAGAGACAATGATGACTTGCATTTCCGCTCTCTGCAATGGTAGCCAGCAGAAGAGCATCTCAGAAAACAGCTCCAACACTGAGCGGGATGAGCTATATCAACAGTCAGCCAAGAACAGAAATCTGAGGCTGCAGAGGGCACAGAGTGCTGAGCCACACAGATGGCAGGGTCAGAATTTGGCATCATCAGCAGGGTTCTATGAAAACTGCCTTAAGGTTGAGAGTTCAACTGATGCATTTCAAATTTCACCTGGAATGGGAGAGGTCTCCGTTTGAAATGTGCTACTATTTAGGGAGGAACATTACGGTTAAGACTTGGTGGTGCCCAACATTAAACCATACTACTGCCCCTTCACTCTCAGAGCAGGAAGAAAGAAAGGAACACCTTCGGTCTTTTAGAGATGTTTTATTTGCAAATATCTCTGTTGGCTGCAAATTACGATGAGCGGGTTGCAGCTCAGCTCCCTCAGGTTTGGTCTTGAACAGAATTCTGTGGAAACATGGGTGGATTCCTTTTCTGATGGAATACAGTCTCTGCAACCATACAGTTTTTTTTTTTGTTTTTTTTTTTGTTAAATGACATTTTTTCACTTCAGGCCCCTGAGTATCAGACCTGTATAGCGCTTGCAGATTTAGCAGCTGCAAAGATGGTGCTTGCAGTGCATTGGAGGGCACACAACTATAAATCAGGCTAAAGAGGTGAGTGTGAGTCAAAGAAATGATTCCAACATCTTGTTGGATCCATGCCACAAAGAACCTAGGCTGTTTTGAGAGCAAAAGGAGACCATGCCCATTATTAGTAAGATGTTGAAATCATATGTGGACACACAAATGCCCAAGCCAAACGGCTGACTGGGAAATGAATGGAGCGCTTGACCACATCAGCACCTTACAGAGGTATGAGAGTGCATACAAGGCCGAATGTAGTGACTCACAAAAATCACAAGTGGGACAAAAGGTCTCACCTTTTTGATCACGTTATATAATCAAATACACCAATAACATGGACACAGGCACACTTTCTTGCAATGGGTAATATCCTGTGAGGCAGTGCTCCAACAACCTCCAAACAATGTATCCTTTAGATAAGGATCTGATCATTGTGTGTGTGTTGAGTTTGTGTGTGCATGTGTGCGTGCAATGCTGGTTATAATTGCCAGTATTCATTCTGCAATGGGCTCCCAGCGTTTCTACAGCTGTCGCCTCTCGTACTCACTGACCTCTACCAACAGGTCCCGAGGCCATCAGACCTTATGGCAGCCACTCAAACCCTCCACTGTATGAGCAGAGCTGCCGAGGCTGGGGCCAGGGGCCAGTAGAGGCTCCTCCAGTAAACTGAGAGGACCCTCGTGCTAATATTTCACAGTCCTGATCTTATATATCCAAAAACACACAGACACACATATTTGTACATGCACAATCTTAGCATTACAGCAAGATTTGGCTCGGAAATAAATGCCCTAAGTAAAATGTCCAATAAAATAATTTATCGAGTAGAAATGCCAAACATCCTGTTGTTTTATGTTTTTTTGTATCATTTCTGAATATTTTGGGGACTTTAGATAGTTAGCCAGATAATACAAGGACTGAAAATGTCAATTTGGGCTGTGGGAGGTTGTGATGGGATCATTTTATAAGATATAATTATCATTTTTCTTCTGTCCTACATTTTATAACATTATTTTAGTGAGATTTTCAATGGTTCCCCAAAGTAATTAAGTGCTTTCCAGACTCATTATTCATTTAGTAAGAAAATCAGATAATATTTGGCTTCAGAATTGAGAATTGAGAACCAGGACATGTAGGAGCTTCCTACACACAGAGAAATCCACAGACACAAATACACTAACCCAGTGGTGTCCCTGGTGGTGGACTCAATACCCACTTCACTTGCACAGACTCAGAAGTCTTTCTAATGTTCTATAATGGCCATTGGGCAATCATCCGGGGGCCTCAAATAGACCCACTCTCTGGGGACCCTCGCACAGTCACATGAGCCTCATGAGTGCACACGTTTTCCCCACAAAACAAGGCACACACAGAAACACAGTGTGAAATCCATCACTGGTGGTATTCATATCTCCCAGCTTCCAGTCTGTATCAAGTGCAAATGTTCACTATTAAAATCATGTGCGGACAGATAAGTGCCCAAGCCAAACAGTAGACTGGGAACTGAAGGGAGCTGTTGAACAACAGCAAGTCCAGTCCCTCTTCAGTCGCTGCAAGGGTCAGCCTAAGTAGAAGGGAAACCATCTCAGGAAAGGGTCATCAACACCGGCACAGATGCTCTTCTGTTCTCCTTCAGTTCACCCCCACCATTTAGGTCCCTCTCCCATGTACACATGCAGACATGCTGCTCTGTCAATCCATCATGGTTGTCCACTTGAAAAATTCAAGGATATGAAGTCTGGGGATTCCCATTTCCCAGAGGCCTTTGGGTGGCTTTGGCGGGAGAGAAAGGACATGTGTTACGTAAACAAAGCAGGCTGCTTCCTGCTTGGTCAGAGAGCGAGAGAGAGAGAAAAATAGAGAGGGAGAGAGGGCAAATGCTTTATCTCATTCCTGAGACAAAACATGGATCATGGAGGAGGACACGGGAAGAGCAGGAGCAGTGGGAGTGGCAGAGGAAGAGCCCTTTCCCTCTCAGCTGCGCCTCCACTTCCTGTGTGGGGAGGAAGTCCCTTGTTGGGCACACGGTGATCTCACTCATGGCTGTGAGGAGCTTCCGTCCTGGCGACCAGCGGAGCTTTGAACAGGCAGCCATAGGAGGCAAACTGCGGAACAAGGAGTTCATGCGCACCCACGCACACACAGAGAGACACACACACGTCCTGATTTGAGGAGTGGAAAACATACACACACCCACACAGCCGGTTTGACAGGAAACAGTGCTGCTTGGAACAAACAAGCACTTCCTGTGTGAACTGGGGCCCGTTTACTGAGAGGGCCCAATCAGAAACCAATGTCCTGTCCACTGCATCATTATCACCATCATTCAGGGGACATTACTGCTCATTTGCTAATAGCCACAAGGCCTTATTTATGCTTACAGCTGCCCGCAACCCCAAACACCAACAGAAGCCCCCTCACTGATGACCCAAGTTTAGACATGTTTCTCTATGCGGAAGTCCGCTTTTCCTTCAAAATCCAGCCACTAATTGAAATACATTAGGCTTAAATTGCCTCTTTTTTCCTTTCACCCATCACATTGACGGACGACCCAATATTTAAGTTTGCCTCTCTAATTTGTTGTAGAAATACCGAGGCAGCAAGGCAATGTGGCTCAAGGGGCTGTTGGTTTACAGTACCATTACATTGAGAGATGGTAACAACAGAGCAGCCCTTATGTTCCCAGTTCATTTTGCGGTCAGCGCTGGATTCCATAGGATCTGCTGGTGGTCACACACTGGGACCGTCATTCTGTGGGATTTCTGTAAAAACTGCAATAGTTTCCACGCTAAAGTGTAGAATTTTACCTCAACAAGGACACCACAAGATGGCTTTATGGCAAGCTTTAAATTGTCTTGTTTAAATCATATAATGGTTATAATTTGCCATTTAAAAAATGTTGACTTATTCTTCTTTTATTATATTTTATTATTATAAGTTGTATTATTTTAGGTTGATTTTATTGCTGTCAGCAGCTTTTTTCCTACTTTGTCAGAAGTGCAACAAAAGACAATCTGGATATCAGTGTCTGGTGAACCTAAATAAACTCACATTTTAATAAAGGCAAAATGGCTGAAATTGCAATTTAATGGAGCACAGGGTGTGTTTACCACGTAGCAGCAGGGCACAGCAATGTTGGATACCTTGTTGGAGATGTGCAGCCTGTCACCTCTAACTGCGTAAGCCACCATTAAACAGCTTGCTTTAGATGTTCCGGGTTCAATCACAGCACTGCAAAAATGAAAATTGATCCACTGGCACGTGCATACACTTTTTTGATGAGCCATTAGCAGTTATGACTAACCTCATGGACGATTATGCCACATTTCCTGGGGCTGTTTTACAATAAAAACCACCCACTGTTTCGTTAATGGAGGGATTTTATTGTGAAGCAGCAGCAGTAGAAAAACTTCTGTTTGTTTGGCAGTAACTTAAAGTGGTAGTTTGGTTTATTTGAGGTACTTATAGGCAGTGCATTACCTCCAGATTCAAATCGGCACCTTCCACTTCAGGAGAGCTGCGGATGAGGGCACAGTCATTGTAATACTGTAGTAATTTAGTTCTGATATTATAACAGAGTGTGTAATAAACACACTCAAACACTCAAAGTTGTGATCAAATTATACTGGTGTAAATTTGTGTCTTTTCCATTGAATCCTCTCTGTTTTGTTAGGGTGACGTACATTTCCGAGGGGAGATATGCAGACTTTGCCACCATCAACAAAAGCTGACAGAGATTTTAAAAAATGCAAATCTTAATAGTATAACCACCTGAGCTTATTGAAACATTAAAAGATGATCTTAAAGTTAAATATTATTTAACTTGTTAATACAAGTTAAACATAAAGACAACTTTACTGTTAGTTAAAAACTGATTTTTTCATGCGGTGGCCTTTTCTTGATTTCTCATAACCTTTCTGTCGTCGTTAGATAATAAGTATAAATACACAGGAAACATGGGAAAAATGGGAAGAGGGGGTTTAAATACAAGTGGGAATGTCAGCTTGAACCGGTCAACCGCCAACATGGCCCTACACTGTGTGACATTGAAAAGACTGCATTAAATGGGTATAAATAAAATAAAAATCCCTGTGAAACAGTAGCAGAGGCAGGTCAATCCCCACATACAGCCACAGTCTTTCCAAATCACTGAGTCACTCTCTAAACAAATGATACCTGTGATAACACTTCACAGTTTGCCCCCTCCTCCCCTTTTTATTCTCCTTCTGTCCATCTGTCTTTCTTTTCTCTTTTTGTGTGTATGTTTGGACCAGGAAGCAGCCTTCTTATCTGAACACACAAACCCCGTGGACAGCAGAGCAGCCTGTGGAAGCTCAACTCTGGGTAAACTTTGCCTTAACTTTGAAGCTGGCCGTGTGAGTGCTTGTCCTCGGGGCTGCCCAGAGCACTCAGCACCGGTGGCTCTCCAAAGAGGAGGTCAATGGGACAGGTAAACAGGAAGTGCCAGCGCGGTGACTGACAGCCTGTTTAGACACAAAGAGATGGATACTTGAAGAACGCTGACTCGCTGACAAATCACCGCTCGCTTAGCGGATTTAGAAAATAAATGCTGCAGGATCTGTGGCTGCTTTAACGTCTTTACTCTCCCATATCACCAACTGCTGTCTTACATTGAAACATTGTTTTTGTTTCATTCATTCATCCTCTGTTTGTTTTTCTTAATGTGGGTGTGTACAACAGCTTTTTATGAACAAACTGATGCAAGAAGCAGATTTTGGGCACAAGATGTACCACGAGCCCCACGCCCTGTCTTCAATTGGCACCCAAAGCCCATTTTCATATTTGCTTCCTCATTCAAAGAGCCTTGTCCATATCCAAATTTCATCTGGCTGAGTCATAACTGCCTGTAAAAGGTGGGCTGTGACAGATAAAATAAAACTGTAGCTGTTTAAACAGCCTTGATTTAGTCTCCCAATGCAGAGCCACTGGTTAGTGACACATCACATATCCATTCACAGGAGGAGGCTGCTCTCTCTCCCAAATTCAAATATTTCAAAAGACTAAAATGTATCTCTCCCTCTTCTCAGCCACAGTATTCTCTCTTACTGCTCTCTTTACTCAACTTTCAGAGCAGTGACTTTCTCCACTACTCCCAGCTCTATTGTTCCCATTCGATGACGCTGAGGGTGCTCACAGGCCAGCCACAGCCTGGGTGGCAGACTGAGGTCTGGGGCTGCAGCTTGCTCATGCTAATCACGCTGATTATTGCGATTACAGACCATTTCCCCCCCTAGTGTCACGCTGCAACTTACTGACCTGGATCTGACAGGAAGTCGTGGTTGCCATAGGCGATCCGTCTTCCTGTTCTCCTCCACTGTTCAACCAAACCCCCACCCCTCCCCTCCCCTTCCTTCACTCAAGCACGGTCGGCCCCCTGAGGTAACTCAGCAACTGTTTCCTCATCCCGTTGCCAAGCAAGCCAAAGCCAAGAGGTTTACTAGAAACTCACACACACACGAGTACTAATTTTGTATGTGCATTTCCTTTTTTTCAGACGACTTCCTCATTTTCATTAAAGGCTGGGATAAAGGATAACGTTTTCCTTGCTACTGTGTGGCCAGCAGGCGTGCAGATGTTTTTATCCTGCTCCTTACCCATATGTTTATCAGATCACCGTGCTGTTTCATAAACTACATCATAAGCACTGAGCAGATAACGAAGCCTTTGATTTGGGTCCGATTTCCCCTTATCCCATGTTAAATTTAGCACAGTGATTACCAAGTGTGATTACGGGTCTCTGCGGCCTTATGGAAATCATATGGGACCCACGCGTGCGTGCACACACACACACACACACACACACACACACAGAGGTCCTTCTCAAAGGACATGATCTTGCATGGCCAGGACAAATGGGAATTTTCAAGGACATAAGAATTTCTTCCATGTTACTTTACACTACTTTGAAGACAACGAGGCCAGTTTGTCTGGGATATTACATATCATTGTATTATCATTGTTTGTAACTCTTTCTACAGATAAACTCCACTGTGGCATATTATACTCAGTCTAATCTCAGCACTACTCAGACAGCAACTCAGTTCCCATCGCCGTAATGAAGTAAAGCTTATGGTGCCTTCTGACAGACACAACAGCAAACAAAGGAGGTGGAATGATTCTTGTTAAACTCTATTTACCCAGGTAGAGTTTGCTGAACATGCAAGTTCTTTCTCCGCTTCACGTTGGTTTCATCACAAACAGACACATACTAACACACAAACACACACACACACACAAAATCTTCTACCGTCACATCACGTTTGCTCACGTCACCACAAACGCAGAAGAAAACTAAAGACAGAAACAGATGAGTTTGTGCGTATTTTTCTAACCAAATAGTCCGACGAAAGCATGAACAATTAATAAAAACCCTTCAACGCCAGGTTGTGGGTATGATTGCCAATGCTTTACAATTATCTGATCACATCTAACCAGCATGCCTGAAACAAACTCCCAAGTCTTGTCCAAACACATCTAAAGTCAAAAATTTCTGCGCAACAAAAAGCCTGCTGTCATAGACGAGGGTGAGGTGAAGTGAATCATACTAATGCAAACAGTGGTGTAACACTTTAAACAATATCCTCTCAAAGGCACTCATGCTGTCTTGTACATAATAGTGACCTAAAAAAGCATCTAGGAGATAAGTTCATATCTGAGATGTGACTCTCTCAGCGACGTGACACCTGCGTAACACCTGCCGAAGTTAGAAACACTACCGGATACACATTTGGCCTGATGGTAACCCTCTGCTCTGTTCAGCAGATTCTCTCTGGGTCCATGTCCAGTCATTACTCATTTCCTGCACGACTAAAGATGTAATATATAAATCAAAGCGTGTTACTCAAATTCCAAAAGCTTGTAGCAAAAAAAAAAAAAAAATAAAAAAAAATTGGGGGGGGGTGTTTTGGCACAAGGAGGAGGAGAAGGAGGCAGTGGTCATGCAAGAGAGAAATCCCCTGAGGAAATGTTGGTGTGACCTCACAAGAGAGGAATTTAAGATCCCGCTTAATTTAAAATTGGAGGACCACATGATGGGGGTTGTGACAGAAAAAGGAAGTTTGCCAAGGAACCTTTTTTTTTTTTTTTTTTTTTTTTGGTGGGGAGGTTGGGTGGTTGTTGACCTTGCAGAGGGCTCAAAGGTCACAGGCCTGTAGGCTACTGGTGCCTGTCAGGAACTCTTCCACAAAGACCTTCTATTCTCAAAGGTTGACATCAATTGACAGCTAAGCATGATCAATGATGACAAGACAGGGCAAGAGCTGAAGACAAGATCTGCCGGGCTGAGGGTGGCGGTAGGAACACCATGTCCCTTTGGTCTGAGCATTGTTCTCTCTGGTCCCTCTTTTTCTCAGTAATCTCTTCTCCACCTCTCTGTCTGTTTTCACCACTCTTTTTTCTTTCCTGATGCCATTAGTGCATGTTATTCATGCATTTTGCGCCGAGATGAGAAATTTCAGATTGGGGAAGGTGACATGTCTGCCGCAGACAAGAAATTCATACACATGCAGAGACTGAACAGATGGAGCGGCATGGTCTGTCTGGCAGATTACCTTGTTGGTGGTCAATCTGAGCCCGATGCCCACTGCTCCTCTCCCGCCAATACCACTGACTGTCCTTTGTGGAGAAAATCAAAGTCACCACACACACACACACACACACACACACACACAAAGATGACACTGCAGGCTACATACTAACTAATCATGTGCTCATGTAGCTCGCATGAGTTATTTATATCCCCGTCTTTCAGTTTGACCTCCAAAAACATCAAAACACACCTTCAAAACAAAAGCAGCTAAATATGAAGTGGTTTATATCAGCTTTTCACAAAATAAATCTGCTCTCATCTAAGAATTTGACACTATCGGGACTTGACATTTCTCTCTTAGAACAATAGTTTTCCGTTGTGGTACTTGATGTGGAAGGCTGTCTGATTTCTCAGCGCTTTCTTGGGAGAAAACTCAAGGGAGAACTACACCAGCGGGAGGGAGGGAGGGAGGAAGTAAAGAGCAGAAAGAGAAGGCAGCTGCCATATGCCTGTCAATACTCCAATCAAAGCCCTGGAGAAGGTCAGAGGGATGAGGGAGCATCACTATGTCAACACCCAGGACCGCCAAAATCAGAAGGTGGGGAGGGGTCCGATGGACTGGGAGACCACCTCCTGTAGTTATTTACATCTCATCAGAACATTACTGCATTTCAACATTCACACACGTGCTCCATAATGTGAGGATGTATTGGTTTGTGCTGCTGCTCCTTTGAAGGGATGAACCGCATTAGATATTCACATTCTCTTTTATTACAGAAATTAGACACAACTCATTAAATCAGGTAATCATGCAAACAAGCAATTTTTTTCTCCACATGTGTTAAAAGTCTGCTCGGTACGTTTCATGACTTCATTGCGTCTGCCCATTCACATTTCTTAATCTGCATGAAGAGAAAGGGATGTTCAGGTTTACCGCAGAAAAAGAGCATGTCGCCGGTGACGTTAGCAACATGCTTTACTGTCCCACCAAGACATCAGTCGCTGACGGCACGAACAACACCAGGACCCTGATATTGACACAGCTAAACGGATTTCAGTGTTCATTCATTTATAATGACATGTGAAAACACACAGAGGCCATCGTGCAGTCTAACAGCAATCTTCAATGACAGAGTCACAAAGTTCTTCTTACATCTTACTAGTATGCCTTTAATTTGTTGTAAATATATAATTTATTAGTTTTCTTCCTTATTAAAAACTCATTGTATATTTTGCACTTTTATTTGTGCATATTTTCCTTTTTTTTTTATTTTACGGCGTGAACTGAAGTGAGAGATGTAGCATAATGCAAAGTGAAAAAAGTGTAGTTCATAGTCAAGTCACTTAATTCAGCCAATATTTTTTATAGAGAATAATATTTTCAAGATATCTTTCTATGGCTCCTGATTAAAGTTTCCGCTTCAGTTTTGTTGTCAGAGAACACATATACTATAGTAAGAGTATAAATATCTGTTACTCAGATGTATTATAATGGAAAGAGTCATTTTGGGCAATTTAAGTATGTTTTTATGTATAAAAATAGTGAATAGTGCACATTTACAGAAGAATTTCTATCGATGGTTACTTCTATTTAAGTAAAAGAACTAAACACTGAACACTATAGCTACACAAGATAAATATACAAATATAGGTGCACTCCCAAACATGCAGCACACAAAGACATTTGTATGCAGTGTCAACAGATGTGACACATCATGAGGGCTAAAATTATGACTGGAACCTGGTGCTCTAAATTCCACAGGAGATCCGACGCAGGAGGAAAGAGTCACTCATCACAGAGACAGACAGCTCTTTTGCCTAGAGCTGGCTAAAAGCTGTTGGGTTACGACCAGTTTTCTGAACGGCTGGCTTCCTGTGCAGGCCAGGGTTCAGCAAATCACCAGTGACATCATTAAAACTCTGCCAACAACACAACTTCCTGTCAACACAAGTGTTCACCCCTTATTTATGGCTTTGGTTTCCTTTTTCTCACCTCACAAGCAAATAATTATTGTTGCGAGACTGACTGAACTTCTCTTTTCCAATCTTGTCTTCTCCCCTCTCCTCAGCCCCTTCCTAATTCTCATAAATCATGCTAATCTGACTGGAGTGGAGTGACAGGACGGAGCATGTTTGCAGGAAGTGAAACGCTCCATTTTCTTTCTCCTCCAAAGTGCACATTGATGATGTCAGGGTTGATATATTGACCAGGAGTCTGGGAACCCAACCTAGTGGAGGAATGTATTTATACACATACATGCACATACAAATGCACACGCGTTACCACATACAAAGACTCGCTGAAGACCTCTCTTGCCGGAGGTGCTGAAATGCTTGTAAGTCTTGAAATGCCAGTTGAGACGCTGAGCTCCCCTTTCACACACCATCCAGCCAGAGACAAGAGAGCTGACAAATGGATGCGTTGAAACATATTAACCATCTCCTTTTGTGAGCAGACAAACATTTAGTCTGGCTAATGACCCCTGAGGATCAAAACAAATGCAGGGAGATAAAGACGGGTATTGGGAGGAGGGGGAAATGCTAAAAAGAGCTCATTGACCTCTAGGATGGTTCTGCAGGGTTCACTAGGGCCAAGGGCTTGTTTGGTTCAGGGGGTTATGTGTACAAAAACATATGGGGATAAAAGTCAGAGGAAGTGAACGAATTAAATAACTGTTCTTACATGTGAGGGTGGTGCTGAGAAACATGCAGTACTTGAATGTACTCATGGGTTCTGACTATGTGTGGAGTGAGGACAAATCCAAACAAAGATTTACTGCATATCACAGTCTCCATCAGTGTTCATCACAATAAACAAGTCACTTAGCGTAACGCTATCTCACTCCTTTTCTTCCTCTCAAACCCTCATCAGCTCTCTCCATCTCAAGTCGCTGTTATGATTATACAAAACACATTATGTGCTATGTGTTATCAGGTCTGCTATCAAAACTAAGCAACAGCTGCACTAACCAGTCAGGGGAGGTCACCTGCTCAGGCATGAACCGGATGTGTCATTCATGACATTCATGCAGCTCTCCTGTTGAAATATTCATATGTTGAAAAAGATGGATGCACAGAGTGAATCTGAAGAAAAAATTAAATTGAATGAAGATTTTTTTCACAACCAAAGTTTTTAACATACAGTTGACTTGAGATTCAGCTGCTGCTTTGCTCACCATGTTCATCTCTGACAGGAAACTGAACTATTTTCACTGAAGCGAGCACAAAAAACAGTGATTAGTGTCCAGCGTGTACGGATGGAGTCACAGAAATGTGTTTTAAAAATTCATATGCGCCTCAATGTCATGAAATTTGCATCAACACTCATAGAGTATGAAATGAAAAATGCAACCCAAGCTCTCCCACGGCTTGTGATCATCTGGTGATTAACTGAAGACCAGGGACAGATGATTCAAGACGTTGAATCATCTGTAATTTGCGACTGTGCTATCTGTGTAACTGACCCCTGCCTCAGCATCAGTCAAATATGGCTTCCTTCCCCTGATTCACAGCCCAGAAAACTCAACAAAGCCACCTTTTTTTTTTTCGTTTTTACAAAGAGCAACAATAGGCCTGTAAAGCTGTCAAGGCAAAACTAAATTTACGTGTGACACTTTAAACAGTCATGCAAACGTTTCTCCCAGGGCAGGTCAGGAGAGGTTTTTTTTTTTTCCCTAATGGTTGGGGGAAAGAAACCAGCAGTGCATATTTCATTGCGATACAGTGTCCAACAGACTGTGGACCAGCTGGTGGAGGAGCTTTAGGTTTCATTGTGATATGGGCCAATCGTATGGAACCAACTGGATCATGTTGCTGGTGCCCATGCTGTTGATTCATCACAAACATTGATTGCCAGTTGATCGTCAGGCCTTCTAATGATGTTCACCTTCAGGGCCAAGCCCATTGATTCATGGTCATGACTTGATCTATAACTGGTAATGTGATCCATGCAGCAACCGTGATGCACAATTACCTCCTATTTTACGCTCTAATGGGAACTGGTGAAGGCTGAGACTGATCAATCCAATGAATAAATAAACAGAAATCATCAATTTAGCATTCTGCAAAGAAATCTGTACCAAAAAAAAAAAGGTAATTAGAAAAAATTATTTCTGTCCCCTTATTACAGTTATCAGGTCTTATCTGTTCTTTTACTATAGACGTGCCTATCACTTTCCATCTCTGAAAGATCTCCCACATAGATGCCTGGTCTCTGTTTGCATGGAAATTTCTTATGCATTCTTAACCTGCTCCACTGGTAGCTAACTGCATTTCTTCCCACAAGTGTTTTTGCCACTTCCTTAACAGCAACCCTCAACAACACCAGCAGACCAAACCCACATTCAGAGATAATTCTTATCTACATCAGGTTATGATGTAGCGGCTTCCCTTATTATTCTAACTGATGATATATAGCCATATAAATTAGCTTTCCTGCCAAATGGGACTTGCATTACTGTATTATATTATCTTAGTTTTGAAATATGAATTCACATTTCCCGAGAATCTGCATTTATATCAATTTTTCACTGTCTTGGAACAAATTTGCTATTATGACAAAGGAAGGATTAACCTGGGTGGAATGGATTGCACCAGAGATCCTGGTGGTAAAATTCAGAGGCGTTACTCACGCGGGAAAAAGTGGTGTTTATGTGCACCGTGAATCATCTGATGTGCCACTTTAATTGTAGCTACAGGTAGACCTGCAGGCTTACTTAGACACTGTTTGAGGGCAAGACGTAACAGGACTGACTCCAGCTTCCTTCACACAGGCACACTTCTGGCATTCTCAAAATCCAATATCAAAAGGCCAAAATTCTCCGTCCACAAGATAATGCTTCCAAAAAATAGACCTCATGGGAAAATAACCCCCAAAAATAGACATGGGAAAACAAGTTGGGTTTTTTTTTCAAACACATTTGTCATATTTGTTTATATTCAGAATAACTTTATAATCATTGAGAAATGTTTTTGCTGCCGTTGTTTGCTGAGGAATTGCTTTTAAGATATTGTGCAAATTCCTCAGGTCTTTGTTGCAACTCGCTCCTGCTTTTCTCTACAAGGCTGAGGTTCTTGCAAAACCGTTGAAGTCATCTCTCTAAATTAAGAGCTTCTTTCTACTTGAATCATCAGCTGAGGCTCACGACCTAAAACCACATACTATCTGACAACATCCATGCATCCCGCCTAAAGCCATCAACATGATATTTGACATTTTTTGGCCAAAGACCAGTCACAGAAATCTATTTAAAGGTTCCTTTAAAAAAAAAACCAAAACACTCAAATAAGTGATAAAATAAAACTGTAAACTGAGTTACATGTGGCACCCCAATCAGAAAGGCCCCCAAAACAGAGTTAATGTAAAGAAAAATAAAGTTAATGATGCAAAACTGAGCCTGATATGTAAGTAGCTCTAGGGATAATGTGAACACCTGGTTTAGTTCGGGGTGAGGTGAAGGTGAGGGGGCTGAAGGCACAAACATTTGGGTTGAAGGGCTTCACGGAAGTTGAAATGTAATTATCTGGATTGTGGACAAACATTTTTGTTGGAGTTGGTTTATTTTAGGGGAAAATGCCACTGTGGAATCTGACCTGACATGATTAAAGAAGAAGACACTTAATGTGTTATGCAGACCCGGTCGGTGCTGTGCAGTGCTCTGAGCTGCTATAGGCAATTACAATAAACAGGCTTGTGTTGTCTTGTCCAGGTAAAAAACACATAAGGTATGAAACTCCTACACTGAAAATGTTTGACCCTGATTGTTCTAAGGAGACATGGATAGTGCACACACTGCAAATCCGTTTTGAAATATCAAAATGATGGACAAGCTTTTGCCTAACAATCAAAAACTAAACAAAGTGTTACATATTTAGTGGCTGAATGCACGAAAACAAAAGATTGTTGTTTAAATTGTAGTATATTCTCAGAGCATCAGTGCATACGTACATTACTGTGGCATTTAGGACAGGAGACAAAGTTTCCCTTTGCCTTGTAATATAAAAACTCTGACAAACTGAATCTGATGCATTCGGGAGAGGAGTGCTTGTTCAATGAATACAGCTGAGTCAAACAACGCCACCAAATTCATAGATGTCAACACCATCTCAATAAGACGTCTTCCAGCCAGATCCATAGCTGAAATGGTAAAAAAATTTGGAAAATTTTCACAAAGTAAGGAAATGGCAACCCCTTTAACAGGATCTGCAGCAAATTTGACAGCACATTTTGCTGACAAATGAACACGAGTCAAAGCCTAACCTCCTAGGTGAGTTGTTATGCAATGCTTGTTTGTAATTCAGGAAATATATATACATACACACACACACACACACTTTTATATATATTCTTGGCTTGAAATGTGTGTAAGGATTGAGCCCATAGTAGTGATGGGACAACTGTATAGACCTGCAGTGTTTATTCAGGTCAGTTGCATTTCCACTATGCTGAAAACAAAACAATGGCATCAGTAAAAGCCTACATATCCACCCACCACACACACACACACATACACACATTGATATAATACACAGTTCAATTACTGATATGATGTGCACGCTCTCTGACCTGAACACAGTCTGTCTTGATGTTACTCACAAAATGCTTGTCTTTGCACTATCCACTGGGTGACTTATGAATCTTTTATCAAAACTGGCCTAATTGCTTAACCATCCATGTCCTGGTCCAGTGGTGAATGGAGGGAGGGAGGGAGGCTGGGCATGCCATAACTGTCATAAAAACAACAAGCGAAGACGCCAGCATTCTTCTTCTTCTAACAAGCCTACCTTTTACTATCCAGCTGTATTTTTATAGACTTTATTTATCTACAGGTTCTCACATTGAGGGTGGGGCGAGGAGTTTTTAAATGAAGGAAACAGGGTGATTAGCTTCATATCGAGCCATGATAATATGAATCCAATTTAGCTGTAGGTAACTGTGGGGTGTGCATTTCTCCATGTAGTGTCTTGCATGTGCGTGGGTGTATGAAGATGGAAGAGAGATGGAGTCTGGCTTGATATGAATACCAATCCACATTAACCAGGTACTATGATCACACCAACATCTGGGCAATTTCAGCACAAATCAGCGAGTTAACATGGATTGCATTCATCTTTTCCTCTCTATCAGCACAACCATCTGCTTATTTTCACCAGCGTGAACGTTGCTGCTTTTAAAAAACAAAACGGCTTTATACAGCTTCCTGTCTTCACCCAATCTACACTGGACAACAACAACAACAACAGAAAAAAAAAAAACAACTTTCCCTTCTGTTCTCACTCCCACTCTGCCCTGTTTCGCAGCAGAGGAAGCTGCTGCTGCTGTTGTTGCTGGAGGGTCAAAGCTGAACAGTACAATAAAAAAAATATATCTAAAAAATAAATAAAAATAGCGAGAGAGTGGACGGACAAAAGTCTGTGGGGAGTCCCAAATCATCTCAGCAGTTCCTGGGAGCTGGCTTGAAAGTCCCAGGAAACTCCCTGTTATTCCTGCTCTGTGGATAAAAACAGCTGCTCAGTCTCACTTTTCACTGGCCATAGTTGTTTGAACTCAACCCCCTACAAAGACACACACACACACACACACACACACAAAACAATAATAAAATCCCAAAATCTAGTACCCCAGCAGGGAGGGACAAAAAATTATAATCTATGTTAATAAATAGTGGCTGTAATGGTTATTCTCACTTTTGTATTCTTTAATTTCTATAATTTAATCCATCTGTTCAATTTTAACCATTAAAATGAGCCAAAGAGGTCTATTTTTCTTATAGCTGCACCTAAAAATACTAACTGCTGCCTTTACCATCTGCCATTGTTTGACTGGAAATAACTGGAAGCTCACCATGCATCACAGCTGAGGTTCAACTGGAATCCATTTTGGAAACGTTTTTCCCTGAATAAGTCAATATCTGGGGTAGGACAGTGTGTGCGCCTGTGCGCATAATTACAGATGCGGCATTCCTCCTAAACTGTCATTAGAAAAGGGAATGGGAATGACTTCAGGCTACAACCACCGCTTGCGGTTACGTAACACGCTCCTCTCGGATCCTCGTCTTATTCCGGAGACAGCTGAAAACTGCCTATTGTCTGACAAAACGCTTACTCCTTATAGCTGAAGAGGAGTTTGTTATTTTTTTCTGAGTGCCATTTTCCCCTTCTGCTTTAGTTCTATAGAACCCCCCCCCCCCAAAAAAATCGACAGTTTTTCTTTTTTTCTTCTTTTTTTTTTTAAATCTTCGTCTTTCTGGCTGGTTATTGGTGCGCTTGCTTTTTCTTTGTGTGTCCGTGTGAGGGCGCAGTGAACTTGTCATCCTGAGATGCTGCTGCTGCTGCTGGCCCTCAGACAAAAGAGGGAATAATACTCCAGAGCTCTACAGTGGAGGAGGAAATATCTCCACACATCACTCCCACTTCATGACATTCTCACATGAATGTCATGAATTAATCGTTACTTTCACTGACACACGTTTTTATGATTATTGTTTTACCCCCAAATCATCACAACCTTACTTTTATCTCACTAAGACTGAAGATTTTTATATGTAATGCTACCAAAAAAAAACCAAACAACAACCCCCCCCCCCAAAAAAACGTGAACTGGCTCTGTTATGAAGCATCATAAATTGTTTGTGTGTGTATTTCAGTGTGTTGTGTGTGTTGATGGTTTAAAGGCAGTTGGACTGGCTGATCCAGCAGCAGCATCTACAGCCTGCTGCAGTGCCCTTGAGCAAACTGAGCAAGACATCAAATCACTAAGAGCCCTGGGCTGCTGGGCTGTTTCATAGCTTTGACATCCCAGTGGAGAGATATGGGCGGGGGGGGGGGGCAGTTTCCCTCAGGCTATGAACAATACACATTCTTCCTTCCTTACTTTCTTTGTTGCGTGTTTCTTACCCCCTTCCCGTCACTCTCCAGCCCCCCCTTTTTCTTTTTCTTTCTTTTTTTTTTTTTTTTTTTACCACCTTGCTTTCGTTCTTGCGTCTTGTTTAGGCTGCTTTCTCGATTCACCTTGAAAGAAATGCTCCCAGCCAGCCAGCCTGTCTCCCGCGCCGCATCAAATCCAAAGGCCGTTTGTACCACCCTCCCTCAGCCTGGGAGGGAGGAGTCTGTTTTCCTCCCGGAGAACTGAGTGTATAACACTCTGCAGCCAGCCACAATGTGTGTCAGAGGACTGTCTGTGCTCCCAAAGTAGATGACTGCTCCAAATCTGGTGTCTGTATTAGTGACTGCGAGAGACGAGAACATTTGGTTCGCACATTTACATCCCAAGTCAGGACGAGGTGAGCATCTTCTCATTTCTGCGCTCAATTATGGAAACGTCTTGTCTTCCCTATATTTTTCATGCATAACAATGCCCCTGTTATGTCCGATTGTTGTTTTTCTATTTCCTATTATTTTTTTTTTCTGTGAACGTTATATTTGTGTCCTTTTGTCAATATTCTGATGTGTGTGGCGAGCTGTGAGCCAATGCGTCCCTTCATAGAGGTTTTGCGTGCCGGTCAGATTTACGCACATTCTCCTGTGAGATTTGTGCGGTTTTTAAACCCCACCGAGGAGTGAGTGTGGAATGTAGTGGAGCAGACGGTGTGTCTGTGTGTGGGCTCAGACTCATGCTCTTTCTACAGCGCAGTTTTCAGGTGTGATAGTGGAGTGAGGGGAAAATGGGAAGAGACGCTCTTCCACGTTGGAGACTAAAGTGTCTTTTGTTCTTTCGCAGGTTTTTCGATTGTGGGATAGAATGCCGGCGATCATAAGTAAAAACTCTGATTTGGAGTTTGACTCCTTACAACCGTGTTTCTATCCGGATGAGGACTTCTACTTCTGTGGTCCCGACTCTGCGCCACCGGGGGAGGACATCTGGAAGAAATTCGAGTTGTTGCCCACTCCGCCCCTCTCCCCGAGCCGAGCTGCGCTACCGGGGGAGCCAGCGACTGCCTCCCCGGAAACAGACCCTCTGGGCTTCGGCTTGGGGGATCCCCTGGACTGGGCTTCCGAACTGCTGCTCCTGCCGGAGGATGATATCTGGGGGGCGTCCGACGACCTGTTCGGCTCCGCTGTGGATACTAACCCCAACAGCATCATTATCCAGGACTGTATGTGGAGCGGCTTCTCGGCCCGGGAAAAGCTGGAGCGTGTGGTCACGGAGAAACTCGGCAAGGCTATTTCCACGGCCACGGCGGGCGGCAGGAACGCGTGCGTCAAGGCGCAGGAGGCGGCGAGCCGCAGCTCGGTGTCAGAGTGCGTGGATCCCACGGTAGTGTTCCCCTTCCCGGTGAACAAGAAGAACGGCAGCAGGGACTCCACCGGGAACGTTAACACATCCGCAACATCCGGGAGCGCTTCCAGTGACTCCGGTAAGAATATGAAGATGCGCTATAAAGCCTTTGTTTCTTTATTATTATCATCATCATCATTATTATTATTATTAATAATAATAATAATAAAGGAAAATCTGATGAGAAGAAAGCCACCGCTGAAACACTTAACTGTTATTATTATCACTGTTATTATAAAGCCAGTAGCCGACGTAATTGGTGTGACTGGAACTTGTTCATATGACCAACCCAGAATCGGATTACCTCTTTACATTCCACACACACACACACACACACAGACACACACACGCACAAAGTCACACACAAAGTGTAGTAGTGACACAGTGAACGAGGTTTATGTAATCAGAAGGCTCTTCATCCGGCAGATGGCAGTAAAATGGGGAATTGTCTACTTTACTGAACTCGGGTGACATCTGAGCCAAACAAAAAGACACACACACACGGACAGAGAGAGAGAGAGAGAGACACATACACACACACCAGTTTGTAGCAGGGGAAGATGAAAAGGTGTTCAATAACGCCACGAGCTGAAAAAGTGTCTGGTTCACGGTGCCGTGAAGGCTTTCATTACGCATGGATTGATGAACAATTTGCGCACAGTAGGCGAGAAACTGGCACTTATTTTAGACAGTCTGCACCAACTGCCACACTGAGTTCAACTCGGCACTAAAATTAGCCCTTTATGGCACATTGTGGGAGGAGGGGAGGAGGAAGGGGGGTTAGTAGCCCAGTACATGGAGAAATAGAGATTGACACACTCCTGCTTCTTCAGAGAAATTCCATAGGAAGCGGTTTGCGTTTAGACTCGGAAATGAGTGCCGTGTGTTTTCAATCGCTTTAAGACTCCATCTCTGCCTTTTAAGGCGGCCCACGACTCTCCTAAACAAACACTCACGGGTCCTTATCAGCGTGTTTTCGCTGTGAAACACTGGTACAAAGGGCCCCGGCTTGGCACAGGGGGGCAGAGTCAGCCGGCCTTGCCAAACACCTCCTCCGCCGCGAAGAAAAGGGGAACGTAGGAGGGCCCTGGCTGCTTCTTTTCGGGGGGTTGACAGCTTTGAACAAGCTCTCCATCTCGACAGCTGTCTCCCTGGCGCCGCTCCAGCTCCGAGGCTTAAAAAAAAAGGGGGGGGGAGTGATCCGATCGCCTGCCGCCCCAGCTCCCCGGCACCGCTCCAACGCGCTTCCGCCGCTGGCAGAGTTAATGCGCGTCCTCCTGTGTTATCCACGCGTTCTTTACTTTGTCATCAAAGTGACACACTTTAAAAGACCACACTGCAGGTTTACCCTCTTTCCTCCCATTACAGAAGGCCTGCATGGGTACATGGACACCCCCACTCCAAAAACTGGGTGCACAACCAGAAGGCAGTGACAAAGAGAGATATTTGGATTGAGCTTTTAGAAGATATTTAAAATATTAACTTTTTTTGTATCAATGAATATCAATGTAGTTTTTGTTTTGTAACAGCCTTCTTCTATTAGCACTCCTGTAAATGAGCTGCTGCATTCACAGAATGAAAGACCAAACAGCTAAATCCCAGCCTCACATGTGGCAAAAGCCAGCCACACCTCCTCATCCACCCAGCTGTGCCAGGCTTTGTTTTGATGGCAGCACCAGCCTGGGTGTGGGTGTGCGTGTGTGTGTGTGTGTGTTGAGACGGCATCCTGGTACAGCAGTGTCTGAAGTGGGTTACTGTAAGCTGTAAAATGCCACACTCTTCAGATGCTCCTGAGCTGATAATAAGAGCCATTATCACAAAAGGCATTTTAACTGGGCCTCACACACTCTCTGCTTCATGATCGACCACTTCCTCTCATCATCAAAGGCGCCAGACGATGTTAAGTCTCAGCCGCTCAGCTCGATTTTAGTGCAGGTATTAAGATGAGGTGCTCGGCTTGAAAAAGGAGTCAGATTTTTAACTCCGTCAGAGGTCAGAGTTAAGGTGAAGCTCCTAATGTGCTTGGCTCTATCGCACACCGTCAGCGTGACTGGGGCTGCACTGATACACCAAAGGCATCAGACTAAATCTGTCTTGTCTCACATGAGAAGATTAGGAGAAGTTTGAAGAGAGGGAGAGACAGAATGAAAGACAGAAATCCAGCCTGTCGGCTCGGCACTGAAACTAAACGTGTCAACGCCTGCAGAGTGGATTACTTGAGGAGTGACTGACACTAAGCATTAAGAGGTTTGTGCTTATGCAAACAGTATTGAGCAACACGCTCATTCCCACAGTTTCTCTCTCTCGATCTTACTCTCACATGTGCACTCACATTCATACCTGTCACCTGCCCTTACACACTGATGACATAGTGAGGATACTTGTGTGTCAGAGCGATTAAGTCACTCACATTCTGTTTACTTTTCCCAGAAGAGGAAGATGATGATGATGAAGCAGAAGAGGAAGAGGATGAGGAGGAGGAGGATGAGGAGGAAGAGGAGGAAGAGGAGATTGATGTGGTTACAGTAGAGAAGAGGCGCTCCACAATCAACAAGGCGTCGCCCATGGCGACAGGCACCGTCACCATCTCTGTGCATCCCAAGACTCAAGACGGAAGAGGAATAGTCTTGGGGTCCGGCGTGGTGAGTCGGTTCGTCAGCCGAGCTCCTCAAGAGCTGATCTTGAAGAGGAGCTCGGTCCACCAGCAACAGCACAACTACGCAGCCCCCTCCCCGTACGCCTCAGACGATGACCCCGCGCCACCTCCAAAGAAGCAAAAAACATCAGACGTCCCGCGACCTTCCACCAGAACCATTTCCTCGTCCTCCTCATCTTCCTCCACATCCTGCAGCTCAGTCACCAGCACATCAGGGTCGCGCAGCAAGCGCAGCGCCAGTGGAGACAGCAGCCCACGGGGCAGCTCCGACTCAGAGGACAGCGAGCGCCGGCGAAACCACAACATCCTTGAACGCCAGCGTCGCAACGACCTGCGCTCCAGCTTCTTGACGCTGCGCGACCATGTGCCGGAACTGGCGCACAACGAGAAGGCAGCGAAGGTGCTGATTCTGAAGAAGGCCACCGAGTATGTGAGCTCGCTGGAAACAGAAGAGATGAGACTCCAGCAGGAGAAGGACAGACTCCAGTCCCGCAGGCAGCAGCTGATGCGCAGGCTGGAGCAGGCAAGGACTCGCTAACAGACAACCGCTCAGACACAGAAACACTCACATATACCCTGGACGCCCACCCTCCCCCCCCTCCTGCCTCAACACAGTCTGTCTGAACTAGATACACAAACGTAGGCCTTTACACTACAGCACAGACACATAGGCCTGCATATCTGTTGTACATGTGCACACAAAAACACAATATCTCAGAGGACGTTCATCTTCGGATGCCGACACACACCTGGAGGAGGCGGGGAGGGAGGTTGCTGGTGGGATGCTCGGACTTTCACTGCCGCCACTTTTTTTGCACATTTGTTGACGTTAAGAATGTTTAGGGTTTACTTTTTCAATCCAGTCACATCGAGGAACGGTAAAAAGAGAAAAGATTGAGGAAGGGATGAGGACACACTTTTTTTGGGTCTTCTCTTCCTCTGGTTTTTATATCATTTCTATTTGCATCTCGTTTTTTAATTTTTTTTTTTTTTTTTGTACTCACTGTGACACCAGCCTGGAATCAGGTGATTCCCACAGGGACAGGTGTTAGAGGGCACTTTGCTTAGAGAGTTCATGTACAAGAAGCAGTGCACATTTACTTTGCCTTCGCCACTGCAAAAAAAACTGAAGAGACTATGACGACTGAGGCGTTATGGGTCACATAATCAATGCCACTACAGGTTCTCTTACTCTCACTCCTCTCACACTGGTGCTCAAGCCAAGTCAGTGGATGTGTAACTGTGCACCTTGCTAGCCGACACTTTTGTATATAACAATAGTGTACAGACAAAATACACTCGGATCTGCCTTGTTTTGTAATACATTTTGTCCTTGGGTTTTTTTATACATGTCAGGAAGCTGCCAATAACTAGACTGGAAGTTTATATACCTTTAAAGTACTGTAAGGCCTCGATTTTTGAGGGTCATGAAACTTTGTAAAATAACAATATATTGTTTTTTTTCTTCTTTTCCTTGTATTATATCATATTACTAATTCTACACACCTTTATGCTTTTAGTGTGAACCTGATACATACTAAATTTGATACTTATATTTTCGTATGAAAATGAGTTCGTAGATATCACTTTATCTCATCATTTTGTTCTCTTCTATCTCAAATAATTCTTTTGTACAGAAAATGTGCTCTATCCTCATGTACCTGGTCTTTTCTTTCTTTTTCTTTTGTTTATAATTGTAACTATCGGGTGCATAGAACGGGGTAAACGGCTATAAGATGTTTGTTTTTTTCATTTTTAAAATGTACATTTAGTGCTGCAACTCATAGCACTTTGAAATACCTCATTTTGAAAAATAAATAGACATCATAAAATCATCGCATTTGTCTTT
The DNA here is from genome assembly GCA_034769265.1 of Remorina albescens. Classification (NCBI taxonomy): domain Eukaryota; kingdom Metazoa; phylum Chordata; class Actinopteri; order Carangiformes; family Echeneidae; genus Remorina; species Remorina albescens. The sequence continues at coordinate 15,143,043 of CM068483.1, forward strand.
TGTGGATCTTTTGTTATCACCAAAAACATTACCTTTAACCCTTTTTCTCCCCGTCTTCTTCTGTGGTTATTTTCCTCCACATTTCCATATTTGTTTTGCTGCTCTCAAAGACCAAAGACTCATCCTGACAAAGAAATAAAGAGAGTGTCTTCTGAATCCTCTCTGTCTCAGCACCCTGCGGCTACCTCCCCCTCTGTAGCCTCTCACACCCACCCACCCACACACACACACACACGCCTCTCTCTGTTTCCCTCTCTCACCAACACAGTTCTTCCTACTACATTGTTCAGGCTGTTGCCATGGAAACTGGAGCAGCTGCTGAGTGGCAGACACCGAGAGTGAGTCTTTTATTTGTCTGTTAGTAGTCTGTGTATTTCTGCCTGCATGTGTGTGTGTGTGTGTGCGTTCGTATGAATGCAAATGTCTGTATGTGTGTCTACCTTTTGTCCCGGTCTGTGTGTGGCCTGGGCGCCTGATATCTCCAGTGTTGTGCGCCGCCTGCCACGATGCCAGGACAAGGCTGGATACTGTTTACCAACATCAGCCACATGGCTCCGGCCTCCTCCTCCTCCTTTTCCCCTCACCTCACATCACCCCCCCCCTCTCCTGCCTTTCCCTCTGTGACTCCACCACCGGGCCTTAGCCCAAATATGTGCCACTCAGGAGTCTGGGCAGCAGTTCTCTGGAGATGGCTGAAAGAGAAATCTGGTACCACGGTCTGAGCAACCTTTCAGCACGACAGTGTGTTCATAGAGGGAAAGAGAAAGAGACTCACCAAGGAGGGAATTAACATGACGTAAAAATACACATTGTTTACGACTTTGATTAATCCTTTTTACCTAAGAAACCAATGCCTGCGTGGCACCATATGAGAGTGTCGCCCTTTCTTCTTCTTAGCAGGCGCTTTACAGTACCACAAGATTAATCAAACACTCCAATCTTTACTATTTCAGTGCCACGCTCTTCAAATTGAACTGCTCAAGACCCTATTCATCTATGAGAGCAACACCCAAATGATCCAGCGGTATGTGCCCGATGTACGAGACAGGGCTATATGAAGACTGATGACTTTGTTTTGGAGCTGAGACAGCCCAAGACTGAGCCACACAGTGGGGGAGTGGAACTGGTAGATTACATAACAGGGGTCTGGTGGGTGTACTTACTGTGCCTGTGTGTGTGTGTGTGTGTGGGACAGGAGTCTGTTGTGTCTTAATGTGTGTACATGCATGTATGTGTGTCCATGTCCTCTCGTGGGACTTCCCCTTACCATCTGCCTAATGGCTTATCCCGCTTGGTTATAGGATGAAAACAAGTTCAGGGACAAAAACATCCCCCAGAAAAATGGGGGGAAAAATAGGAAGAACAACCAACAGAGGCAGTTAGGTTTAACAAGAAGTCCAACACACCAACCTCACATGCAGCGTTGTTCAAACGCACACACTGTAACAACATCCAGTGCCACCATTCCACATTAAACAAACACAAAATCACACAACTCTCAGCTGTGCACACACGCCGCCTGACATGCTTGCTTTCCCGACCGCCAACACACACTCAACTCAAAGGCTTCCACTACAATGAAGCTATCAGCTTCATGAAATGAGGCTAATTGTTTTAGAGAGGAGCTGGCGTTCAGGGAGTCGACATCTCCTGCGTTGAACAGACATAAGGCCGTGGCTTTTCCCTGATTAATACCCATTATCTCTCTGCCCACTGACTGCCTGGCTGGAACTGCCCAGACACACACGACACAACCCTAATGGGCTTACACCCCACTGATGGATGTATATTAAAGCGACACAGGAGATAATGTGGCATGTTTGTGTTTTTCCTCTGTGTTTGTGTGACTGTCATCTGTTTTGAGATCTTTACCACCACTGACAGTAATTGACAACACTTGCCATGACATTTCCATTGTCCTGTTGGACATCGGATCTGTATTCAACATGTTAACGTTCCCATATGGAGAAAACAATGGCAGCTGTGTATATATGTGTGTGTGTGTGTGAATGCAACGTGCCCAACCTCTGCACAAAGGCATGCCCATCACCCATGCGCCACACCAAGCTCTGTTTGCCAAGAGCCCTCCTAACTGTGGTGTGTGTGTGTGTGTGTGTGTGTCTGTGCGTCAGTGAGTGAGTGAGTGTGTGTGAGTGTGTCTGTGTGTGTGTGTGTGTGTGGGGGGGGGGGTCACCATCTGTTGTAGGGTCCCGCATGGTCGCAGGTGCTTAGAAGTAGTGTGTGTTGGAGTTGTGGTAGGTAGGGAAGCACAGCCTGATACAAGGAGGGTATCAGGGGGTATTGGGGCAGAAAACACGTACGCGTGTGTGTGTGTGCGTGTGCATTTTTGGGGGACAGTTCCTAATATGCCGCCTCAACAAAGAGCTGCGGAGCTACAGTAATTGCAGAGCACATAGTGGACAGAGAGGCAGGAGAGGGAGGAAGGGAGGGAGGGAAAGGGAGAGAAAAGGAGGCCTGAGTGTTTGATCAAAGTTTACCAAAGTCTGAGGAGATTTGCATACAGATGGTACTGTAGCACGGCCCCCAGAATACCTTTCCCTCTTTATTTTCATTTCTTCGTCTCTCTTTCCCTCTCTCTCCCTCTCGCACACGCACGCACACACGCACACACGCACACACGCACAAATGTATTAGGGTTTCATTGAAGAATCCATGAATAGCCTTTCAAGAGCGTGTTCTGAGGACGAAACAGCCTTGGCTGCACAACACAGCACCTAGAAAAAGAAAGAAAAAGTAGTAAATGAAAAGAGAGAAAGAAGAGAAAGAGAGGGAGAGATGAAAACTGAGAGAAAGGCAATGATTAAGAGAGGGAACAGAATGAGAGAGAATGCCAACAATGAAAAGAAAAAGTGGGGGAAAGCCTCTGTGAAGCCCTAATGATTAAAACAAATTCAGCCAGTACAGTTTACCTTCAAGGAGTCATTACATTCACATTCGTTGGCTGACATAATACATCTGTGTTGACATCTATTCACTTCCCTCATTCATCCTTTCCTCTTGCACATGCTCAGTGCATATTGACTGCTGAAACCATTGTTGTGCGGGCATTGATCACTCGAGTGCTGTGCTCTCATGTAAGCTACATATTTCTTTGAAGCCATTGTTTCGAGGCAAGCTTCTTGCAATTAGCCTTGTGTGCCAAGTGTCCTTGCAACGCGTCTGTCAGCGCCTGAGTTCCTACTCAACATGACAATCAACAGTTAAGGGCACAAGCCCGGACTCGCTGTCAGCTGCTGCTCTGTGGAGAGTATAACAGTATATTAGGGCTCTTAATATCCAGGCTTTAATGTTTGAATGGAAACAACCACCTTAACCAGCAGCATTAAACACCTCAGGTTTAGAGACACTTGGTTGTCAGTATTGATCTGTAAGTCGCTTTTCAAAACATTACTTCCAAAGAGCTTTATAGAACGCACAAGAGAAAGATGAGAAAGTCTTACTTGTTGAATTTTTGCAGGAGCATTCCTTTTTATTATTTTCTGACGTGAAATGAAAGGAAAACAGCAAGGAGAGGAAGAGATGAGGGACCACATCCAGCAAAGTTCACAGTTTTAAATCCCTACAGCCATCACTCTGAATCTAATTGATCCATAATGTAATTATAAATGTCACCTTTGAAACAGTCAATTCAATACTGATATTTTGGAGTGGAGGAAGGACTCCCAGATATGTGCATCTACAAACCTGAGCAGATAAAAGTAAACAATCCAGTCAACATCATCATCCTTCCCCTCCAAACTGGCCGTGACATGTGTCCTTCATAGAGCGACAACACCAACAACAAGGACCTACAGTCCTTGTTCTGTGCAAAATGATCTCAGCCTCTGAGGTATGGTGGTCAGAAGCCGAGTACACCGTTCACAGACCAGGTAAGAACTCATAGACACTCATTTGGGCAACACTGTCAATTTTACTTTAACACTGGGTAGAAAAACTGCTTGTTATCCAGACTGATCCTTTGACATTGTAGCCACTTCTTACTTACAGCTTCCTGTTACTAACCGCAGAATTGATGTGGGGACCCCCATCGGTATTTCATTACAAAACTATAACAGACTTGATGCACTATGTGTATGTGTAAAGCACATATTGTGATCAGTATGAACAAAGTGACCAAACGGCATTATACTGGGCTCCACACCCCATTTATCTCAGACACAAAACTCAAAATACCCTAGAGTGATTTGTTGTCTTTTAAAGCAAGTGTGCGTCTAAGTGTGTGTGTCTAAGTGTCTGGGTTGTGCCAGTTTGTTTCTATGCTAGCGCACTCACTCCACCTCCCCCCTGTGTATGTGTGTTTATGCATATGCACGCGTGTATGTGTGTGCCTGTCCCATTGTGCGTGTTTATTTGGAGTAATCACCGGGGCGCTTCTGTGTTTGTACATTTGTACTAAGATTGATTCATGACTACTCCTCCAGAGGAAACAGATAACAAATGGTGTTCTGGTCCAATAAACACCGTCTGTACTGCCTGTAAATCAAATTAGACTAAGCTAAACCATCCTCTGCATGCACCCTCAGCACGTAGCTGAATGGATGGCTGGCTGGGAAACTGTCCCGCACTGAGGTAAAACTCAATGAGAGACATTGATTGAGGGCAAATTGTGGTAGAGCCGTGTCACCTCAGGCCTTTGCAGACCCTCCAGACTCCTTGGTGGTCCCTGCTCACAAATCAATGTGTTTGTGTTTGAATGAGGCCATACTACATTTTTCAACTCTCCACACAACAAGGGGTTTCCTCTGTTTTATCAAAGCCAATGGGTCACCAATAGTTTGCCTGGATTGAAAAAGGAAAAGGGGAGGGAATTCGTGATGTAATAGTTGGTAACATTGTCATGGGGGGGTGAGGGGTGGGGGAGTTAATCAGTGCCGTATTTGATCACTGGTGAGCTTGGATGGATCTGACCCCTGACCTTCATGTCTGCAATCAAGGGTGATAGTGATCGGAGGGGAAGAGTGGGCTAAAAGAGGATCAGGGATAAACCCACTCAAAATCTGATTTTTATGAAATTTTACAGAAAGAGTTTGGACTTAAGTCATTCAGAAAGTATATTTTTTTGGAGTTTGTTCTATTTGAGATGGTGTAGATAAGTCCTTCTCTGTCACTGTGTTAAGGCAGGCGTATACCAACAAACAAAAATAGATTTAGTTTTGCAAGCGATATCTTGGGACCCCATCAGTCCATTCATACATTCATCCACTGATCCCCTCAGGCATTGCTGAAGCCTCATGATGACTATGTACACTGCAAATCCTTTCTGCGTGCCCCTGGGGCAGGGGGGGTTAACACAAGGCTTGGATTGGGGGCGAGGGCAGGATGTACTGAGGTATCGGAGGCGGTTGAAGCACGTTTTGTCTGTTCAGCAAGTGGAGTCTGCCTCCACACCCCAACAAAGAAAGAAGCACTAACGCCGACTTTCAAACATGCATCTGATTTCATTCTTACACAAGATTTTGGCCATAGGCTCAGGGATTGGGTGATTCACTTCAAATGCTGCTGTCAAAAAATACACCTACACTGCCACTATAAATGTTAATAAATGACCATAAAACACCGATTTATTTTTCATGTTTCGTTTCATAAATTTGTGAGTGTTAAGTCTGACAGATACTCTTTTTTTCCATTTTTACAAAACACGCTCTGTTTTCAATGCAGCTTTTTCTCCCATAGATGATGTTTTGTGCATTTAATCAGTCAGTTATTCATTTAAAATGTAACACAGGAACTTTTTCATTTCAGCAGAACGGTGTTTGTTTTATGCCAGCAAGAAGCCATTCATGATGGCTATATGTAGTGCTATCAGCTAAGGTTTTATTCCACCTTAAATCCTACTCACTAATGCCTCTTAGCTGATATAAGATAAGATTTCAATTTTAAACTCTCACGGTTTCAGTAAATTTTACAATAATTGCCTAAATAAATACATGGGATTTGAAATTTTAAAATTGGGAAAAGAGGATTGATCAAATAGTTGGCAGTTCTAAAATTAAGAGCCTATAAAGACAAGTTATCAACACTTTGGGGGCGCCCTCTCCCCTTGACAGTTATCTGTCGGTTTGATGTCAAGCTGCAGTGTGCGACGGGGCAGAGGACGAGGCCCGGGCAGGGCAGGGCGGCAGAATCCTCAGCAAGCGCATCACTGACACATGTGGGACAGCGCTCAGTGTAAATCGGGTTAATGAATCGTAGAAGGAGGGAAACGGCAGGGTTACTCGTCTTTAAATATCTCCCCATCATTATCAGTTGGACTGGCACTCATCCGCACACCACTGGGGCTGGGAGAGATGGGGAGGTCAGTAGGTGGTATATCTGGACCTGTGGAAAGGATTTTCAACAATAGATCATAGACCAGTGTAAGACAAAGCAACTGCTGCTGAAGTGTCATGGTCAATTTTTTATGGAAATGAAAGATGGTTGGTCTCTTTTTTTCGAGTTTTTGTGTATGTGATTTGCTGCGAGTAGAAAAATTAAATACCAGTATTTGTTTGTTGAATTTATATATATCTCTATATGCGTGTGTCTGTATAAAACCTCTGGTTGCAGTCTCACTATTCGTCGCTGTATTTTTTTGAATTCCTTTGTGCAAGCATATTGTCTGGTGGGTCTTTGGTCCATGACCAGTCCATTAAAGGGTTGTCTGCCGAGCTGTCACTTCTCTCTGATGGATCAGTGAACTCGAGACAGAACCACCAGTCTCAATTTTAATAACACCAGCCTGCTTCTGCTCTCAGACCCAAAACAGATGCAAATCACTGCCTCTTATTAGATTGGTTTAAGGCAGCCTGCTCCCCTCCTCATCCTCCTCCCTGCCGTCGTTACTGTTCTTTAATGGTGTGTGCTGACAGGTTGACCCTAACAAAATAGAGTTTTTAATTAACGATAAAAAGTTGGACAATCGCGATGACTGAGTGGCTCGAATCCACACAGAATTCGCTGATGTAAGAGGATGAAATATATTAGCATATTTAATTGGCGGCTTATGCCCATCTCTTCTGTTTGACAGCTGTTGAGTCAGACAACGGCATTGTGCTAATATGAGTCAGCGCACACTAATCAAATTAGGGAAACCTTGGCTTGGGATTGAGTTAGCATTTTGGACATCCGTCAGCAAACTCTAAGGATTACTCACAAGGTTAATTATGGGAAAATTAGATTCAGAGGAACAACAGCTTTATCGCTACTCAGGATAAGGTAGTATTGTTCACAAGACGCAGGATGATTTGAATGAAGTCTTAAAGAAATTGCCAGACTATGATGCTGTGGTAACTCAAGGGTGGCATTGATAACTTTAATTGGAGGGCTGGGAGTAAAGAGGATCATTGAATTTGATGTGCGCCCCCCCCCCCCCAAAAAAAAAAAAACAGAGACAACAAGGATACAATCCACCAATGCTTTGCTCATCTGCAGACATCTGAACCATCTAGGGCATTCAATATCCATCTGGGTGTTTAGACTCAACAAATTATTTATTTATGGCTTCTTCAATATGACCTTGTAGGAAATTGACTCAAAAACAGGGAAGGACTTATGTTGGGATGTGTCTAAGTCCAGTCAAACCCAAAAGGGACACAACACACTACGAGCTCATTCAGTTGTAAATCAACTAGCGAATAAGCAGCAATAATTTCCTCCATTTTGGAATATCACATCTTCGCCTTGTCAAAAACAGCCTGTGATATGTATCAAGAGGTCACGTGTCAAAGTTTAAAGTTGAACAAGCATGCATAGGATTTGCAGGTTTTGTACTTTGGCTGCTTGAGTGAACCCAAAGGTCAAGCAAAGTAAAAATTATTTACTTATTTTATTATTTTTGCCTTACAGGCCTTCAGGCTAAATCTGTCCTCCACTGAGGGACATATACAGAACTGTCACAGGTAGAGCCATCAAAGGAAATGAAAATGGCGTGGCAGTTGGAACAGCTGCTGGGATAAGGCCCCATTCAGTCCAAATCCAATTGAAAAACAGGAAGATTTACTACAGGAAATGTAGTGAGCACATATTTCCTCTTTTGTTCCACTCATTCTGTTGTCTAAAACATTGTGAGTGATTAATTTGCGTCATTGGGATATTCCTGGCACGCCGTCACATTCTGCCTCTCTTTGTCCTTCCTCTATTCTTCTTATGTGTGCCTGCACACACACAGTTAAATAAGACACACACACTGATACGCTGACACATTCGAGTGAGTGAGCGCTGGGCATGCCGTTGATGCTCTGCTCTGGCTTCATCCATCACTGATAATGGCTGAGGACAGCTGTGTGTTCAGTCCCCCCTCTCTCCATCATACCACATGCTTGAGGTGAACGGATGGAGGGGAGGAGGGGTGTATTTATTCTACCTTGCCTCATGATCACACACCCCCCACTCATGGCGTAATACTGTCCTGCAACCTTCAACCCCCCACCACCACCACTACAGTCCCAACACCCCCAACTCAAGAGCACAGTCGCCTGGGGCCAGGCCCAGATGGCCATTGCCCACAGCGGCCTGTGCGTCACTGCTATCTGGCTCTCCATCTACACACCAGGAAAGAAATAGTAATCAGTGATGCACACACACACACACACACACACACACACACACACACACACACAGACACACACAGGACACGCACTGATCGGGGATGCACTGTTTAGACTGGAGTTAATGAAGAGATAACAGCTGATGTGTTGAGTTTCCACATCAGTGGAGTCTGTCTGGCTCATCATTCTGACGCTACACTTTGTGTTCAGTGTATACGAGTGGAAGTAGGTTTCATAGAGCTACTGTCCTTGAACTACCTTATTTAACTAGGTCAGATTACTAAAAACAGATTGCAATGTAATGGTAGTGGTGGGGAAATTGGCCTACAATGGTCTTCACTAGGCATTTTGCCCAGTAAAGGCCCCTGGTGATGTTTGGGATACAGGGCAACTGTGAGCTCTGACATTTAAATTGGCCATTTAGCTATATTAGCAAGAACTGTCAACAGTCTTTAATGTGTTGAATGTGTCAGTTTGCTTGGTAACAATTAGCTAAAACATTTTAATGACGAATGTTGAATGACAGTGAAATTCATGGATCATTTTGAATAACGTATAACAACATTTCAACCTCAGAGCTTGTATTTTTATGTGCTGTGAGAACCCCGTGTACAGAAGCAGCACCAATCAGGTCAAGTGGACCAGATATTGTTCCAATTAACACTAATTACAGCATGCGTCAGTCTTGTTATGAATTCTGTCTTTCAGTGTATGAATTTCATTATTCAAATCAAAACTCGCTGCTGCAATTGCAAGCCTGAGATAAAAACAATAATCAGATGAGTGTCAAACTGTTGCATAAAGTTTATATACATTCGGGAGAAGAGAGTGCTGGATTCTGTGGCCTCCGAATTGAGGAATTCCGTCATCTTCATAGGATCAAAACTATTATCATTAGCATAAATGTTGATTTTGTGTGGATCAACACTTTAAAACTCATAGTGGAACGCAGCTCACTGTGTCTTTGCTTATTTGCTCTGAACCATCTGCTGCTGGATGCTGATGAAATGAAGAGCATAGTGTCTGTTTGTGTCATGTCAGGATCAACAATGCTCTTTATTTACATGAGTCATTTTCACATTTTCTTGACTAATCTGTAATCTAAACACCACACTGAGGTCAGTTCCAGTAAATCTCCACAGATGGCAAGCTAATGTTATTCAATTAGCAGGTGACGGGGAAGGGTGGAACCCAATCCTCAACAAAACACCAGTCCAGCACACTCCCTTCTATAAAAGACACCTGTCAGAAACAAGAGCCTCCTTTACTCTGCCTGTTAAAGAAAAGCACTCTCCTTGTCTCATTCATTTAAGACTTAGGCACTTCAAAGCTGGCCAGGTACAATAGCAGCGAGCAGGCTGCCTTCAAAAGAACAGCACAAGTTATGGTGAGGTGGCAGGCGAGAAGAATGGCCCTGTAAATCATAATAGAGAGTAAAATATAAAAGACGAGGCGGAGAGACGCAGTTCACCTGTTCTCTGTAACACAATCACTTAACGATCCTCGGGGCGCATTGTAAGGGAGAGTGCTCCTGTAGCTCGCGCCCTCGCTTTGTGCCCTGCTGGAGCACAGAGATCATCTTCCCCCTCTCCACAGACCCCGTGACCTTCTCTCTGTTCCACTTACACACACACACCCATCGAAATTACCCTTACTCCTCACAGATTAAGATCAATGTCATTCATCGCGTTTAGAGTATCAGCCTTTGATTTGGACCAGAGACAGGGAAGGGAGGGCACATGGGGCATCTGGGAGCTTGTGTGAAGACTGGAGGAAAAAAAAAAAAAGAAAGTCCTCCATTAGATGTGATTGAAAGTGGCTTATTTACTTCCCCTTGAGCTTGTCCGTTCTTTATGTGAAGGATAGTTGATCTTTGAAGTCACTGCAGGTTAACACGAGGACACAGTGTTTGACTATGCACATATATTTATCCTGTGCAAGCGTTTCGTCAGAAGGTGTCCCGCCAGCATCTCTTGGGCGGCATCCCTACGAAAAGACTGGCTTCATATTCACACAAATACATGCGTACATTTTAGAAACACCTAAAACTTCGGAGATGTACTGTTGTCTGTACAAGCAGAAGAACAGAAGAGTTACCAGCCTTGTCTACCAGTAACAAAAGCAACATGAGTAACTAATCACAACTGACCTTGTTGGTCACAGGTTCTATTTGGTGAACTTATAAATATTAGTTAGTTACAAACCGTCTTCACTGTTCCTCAATTGTAATCGTAGCAACTAATCAGCTGAGTATAAGAGAGTAGCCAATGATCAAAAATGACCCTACTGTTTTTTTGCACACGCCGTCCTAAAGCAACGGTCACATTAAAGCAAATGCTGTCTGGTCTCTCTTATGATTTCGCCCAACCCCCATTACCTCTGTTTTTCTCAGCATAATCACAGGGATTTCTCTGTGTGTCTATTCCCCGACCTTTGACCTAGCCCATAGGTAAGCTTAGCTTTTGGACAACACTGACCCTTTTCTATAGATAGCTTTTTTTTTTCTCCGCTCTCAAATCTCCACGCTCACTCCACTCACCTACCACCCCCAACATCCCCACCCTTGGAGTCACCAGGGTATGTGACGGTCTAAATGCCCTCTATTGTTGGCAGAATGGACCTATTGTCTACACCCCCTGCATGTGCTGACTAAGGGACATCCAGTGAGCCCACTTTTGAGTCCACCCAGGGGTATGAGAGGGGCAGAAAACAGAGGGTCAGCTAAGCCTTGCAATGGCTCCCCCTCCCAGAGTGTTTGAGGAATTTCCTGATTCAATAACTTTTTAAATAGCTGGCCCCTTTGCCTTTATATACCTCCAACGGCAGTTGCACTGCTCCTCACACCTAGCAGACAGCAGCCTGAGCTCCCCTGATCCACACTGAAACAGATTCGTTAAAAATGTATTTGTATTTAACTGCTTTAGTGCGTCAATAATTGACTACTGTCAATAACTTTTTGTTATGAAATCGCAACAATGACAAAAGATTTGATGAGCCAGTGGTCTGTTTCACCTATTACCAGATGCTGGATGTGATGCACAGCTTTGTAGATGAACCTGCCCGTTGAAAAAAAAAGACAAAACAAAAAAAAAAAAAAATCACAGAAGCATAAAAACTAAACTATGAATAAAACATTTATACAAACACCTCCATTTGTTCAATCATCACACAAAATCATTGTAAAATTAAACAGCCTACAATAGACGAACTGGAAAGGACAAGTTAATCAACATTACTGAAGATAGGGGATCAGCAGATGTTGGCCTCTCAGTACCATTTCACATGTGTGTTCTGTAAAAATCACCAGAATAAAATCCTCAGTGTTCCAGTAGTGGCAACTGCTTCTGTTGTAAAAAATTAGGCTCCCCTCTGCAGCCAGAAACAAGCACTGTGCAGCAGAGCATCCACTCAGCCAACAGCATTAATGGCACGCACACGCTTACACACATCATTGGCTGGTAATGAACTTTAGCAGAAATGTTTCTTTGTTTTTGTTGTGAGTGTGCAGTCACACTAGCAGAGTGCTTCTTTTTCATGCGGCATGAATTACACACAGAGCTCCACATGTCAAAGCATCTTCACAGAAAGGAAAGGATGACTTAAAAGAGACAGATAAAAAAAGATAAATGAGAGTTGTAGCATCTGGGATTATTACTTTATTCCCTTAATCAGGATCTGCACACACTGCAGTTTGTGGAACAATAAATAATCTCCCTAACATCCCTTTTTAATAGACTTCCATCAACATGCTTTTAAAAATGGTGCTTTTAAACGATAACTAATTCACTGCATACATGAGAGCATGCATTAGTGCTGGATCGTATTTACTGGCCATCCTTTAAACAACTCCTTTTAAAATCTAATCCGCTAATGTATCCAAATCACACGGCTGTCCTGGGCCATATATCTTTAATTGTATGTCGGTCCACTTTAACAAGAGTCAGACGCCTGCTAAAGACTCCTCTACATCAAAAAGCTGCCGCCCAGCACCTAATATCCTCTGTGCTGTCACAATGCTGCTGTTTCACCACCCATGTTCATAAAACGCAGTCCCTCCTCTCTGCCTCCCCGACCCTTCCTTTCACTTTGATTGGGCTAATTGTGTTTCCTGCTGAAATGCAGTAAACTTAAGGGGAAACTAGGAAGTGCATGTGCACATACCCTGGAGCGTGCATACAAACTCAAATTCACACTGTAGGCGGCTTTTCAAACAAGAGGCCATTAGAGACAATGGGCTGCCTCGTTCACTTTCTGAGGGTCCAATTTACATGGCAGTGCCAGGTACTAAAGCCTCTTCAGCCCTTTGGAGTACGGACCCTCCTTGTAACACTTCTGCCTTGGTCATGTATTGGAAATAGCTCATTATCACCCGGTGGTTTGGTACACGAGGATCAATCTGACCATGTATCTTTCCATAGACTGAAGTGTCCTTGACCAGAAAAACAAAACTGTTCTGTAACTGACTCTGACCTCTGACCTGCTATTAGAGGACGCCAAGTACTGTGAGATAAAAGCAGCTTTTGCTTGCTCTATCATTTCAGTAAGGGATGGTTGAACTTTTACACAAGTGCAAAAAAAGATTTTTGATTGGGGCAACATCTGGTCCGGTCTGATCTGACAACTCATCGTTTTCACCCGGAGAGCCGTCACAAAACCACACTGTGGTCGCTTTTGTTATCACAGCCTGTCACTCTTTCGCTCTTCATCTCTTTCCCTATGTCAGTGTGTGTGAGCTCCTGTTGACCCAAGGGCCCCTGCGGTGGGAGCGGGCCACATTGGACCACTTCAGAGCCCATCCCGAAACCACACCAAGCTTCCTGTACCATCAAGGGGTGTATTTCTCTTTCTCCACACTCTCTGTCTCTCTTTATCCGAAACCCGATCCCCTCTCAGTGCTGGTGACCTGGTCCGTGTGTTGCGGCCTTGGCAGAGGCAGACACTGTGTTAGTGAATAGGAGGGAAGTCATATGTTAGCAGTTTGAACCTACAGCCCCAATTAGAGGCAGCTGTTGCTGCGCTATCGCACCACAACGGAGGGGAAGGGGTGGGGGGGCTGAATTTATGGTCTGCGTCTCCGCGGCGACCCCTGTTTGATGTGCAGATAATTAGGAAGTGAATGACTTCCTGTGGGTTGCTGCTGGAAGGGGCAGCTCCATACAATAATAAAAAACAGGGAGAAAGGAGAAGAACAGCTGAGAGGTTGACGCATATTGGAGCAGTAGCAGGGTCAGGAGGTGTGCCAACAGAAGCAGGAGCTCGTCTGCTCTTTATACACAGTGCCACTGCAAAAGATGACCCTTCTCTCTCTCTTGTCTATATAAAAGTGTGCATTCCTCTGTGTGGTGTGCACCTCCTGACACATGACTTTGCACGCTGACACACTTGACCCCACGGTTTTGCACACGTCTGAATTCAGCCATATTCAAAGACTAAATCAGTCAACGCGTCACCGGAGTCGGCTCTGCTCTCCACATACCATCCTTTGACTCCTACAAGAACACGCCTGTGCAAGTTAGCAGCTCAGAACATATTAACAAAACTTGGCAAGATGAGCTAACAGTCCACATGCTAGAGGAAACAGAACAGATCAAAGAATGAAATATATGTCCCCACAGATTAGGGAAAAATTCACCCACATTTGCCTGGACATGTCGTCTCAAACATCTTGAATAATCTTCTGTGACATGTGAAGCATAGAAGTTTCTGTTGAGACTACCTTTAAAGCTCCTCTCCAAAGCTTAGTCTCAACTCAAATTCTATTGGCTTGTTCCATAGCAACTCTTTGTTTTTCCACTTTCTTCATCACCACCTTGCATGTCGTTTCAACTTTGACCTCTTCAGCCAGAAGTCATGACCCTAACTCATTGTCCTCCCGGTTTGGCTGAAGAGGATCAGAATACTGGAATCCAATTGGGGAAAAAAGCCTCTTGAATAAAAATAAATAGTAATTGATTCCTGGGATGCCTCATAGTCAAGTTTTCAGTCAGTCAATAAAACTTTCTAACAGACTCTGCTGGTCACTGTATGAGCAACAATGGAGGCCAGATTGTGATGCTTGGCCTCTTTTGTTTCTCTGCAGCTTCTTCGGTGAATGAAACACAAAAGGAAGGAATGCATTGGTTTCTGCTTGAGTGCTAAACCCAATCAGAATGATAACAATGTGTTTTAGAGGACTAACAGAGTCTTTAAGTATCCTTGCATAGCATCAGCTTAGCCTGTTGGTATCCACAACCCCCCCCAACCAACTATTCATGTGCAATCTAAAGGCCAACGCTAAACAACAACAGAACATGCACATAAACACAAAACCTCTGTCACATTTGTCATGAGCTGATCCATTTATCCATCTGGTTATCTGATCACCAGTTAACGAATAAATCACAAGGGTGTATTTAAACATTGCTTTGTTGTGGATGCTGGTCTGTCTAAACATTCTACCTCAATCTAACTTATAGTTTGTTGTATACTTAAATCAAAGCGTTGAAAGTTGGTATCAAATAAGTGCTAGGATTATTAAATATGTTTATAAATGATTTGAGATTTGATTATTTATACAAGGGAAACTTTCTTACATTAATTTTTACTTTAATTTGACATTATTTGTGAATGGCCAGTTTTTATTGTGTTGTTGTTGGTTTTTTTTTTGTCATTTTATCTTGTTTCCATTCTCTTTGTAGAATGTTGGGGTCACTGCATTAAGATGACTCAGAAGGCAAAGTAAGGACAAGTGATACCAGAAAAGTTGGTTCCAAGCTGATACCGATAATACCAGAAATACCAGTAATACTATGGCCACAATCTCCATTGCCAATCTCGAGATATTTCAGAAGTACAGACACATAGTTTGACATAATGTAAACAGCAACCCAACTAATTCATGATTGATCAGGGAGCAGATATGCATCATTAACAGACTTAATTGCATGCACACTAAAACCACCAGACAGGTTATAATGGCAAATAACAAATGTCCATTGTGCGTATCACCTGTACACACACACACACACACACACACACACACACACACACACACACTGAGATGCTGCAGAGAAGCAAAGGGTGCATCGAATATGAACCCAGAACATTTCTTTTAATTGCAACTAATACAAATGCTGATTTTACTTTCAGTTTCAGTTAATATTTTAACCTCACAGCTCTGTCACCATATTAGTCAGTTTATATAGCTGAACTTTGTCTTTATGGAGGTGTGTGTGTGTCTCTGAGTGTGCATGTGTTGCATTTTATGTGGGCACGTTTTTTTTTTTGTTTTTTTTTTTTGGCCGTCACATTTTTATAGAAAGTCTTGGAATTTCAATGGTTTTGGTGGCAACTACCAAAATTCTGGTATTGTGGCATCAGTAGTTGTACAGTATGTGCACCACAGCACATACTGCTAACATGTTTATTTAAGTGTTAAACTGCACTGATTTTAAATATCAGCTACTTCATATACTTCTAAATATATTCAGCTACTTCATGAATTCTCTGATAAATAAGGCATATAAGCATCCTTGGTAGGCATTATGATGTAATTGTGGATACAAGAGGATCTGGGCAATGCAACAGATATAGCCCACACACAAAAAAGAGTCAAAACAAGCCTTCCAACCAAGGACCCTCACAGCTCTGCCCTGAGAAAAAGGAAAAATATTCTTCTTTGATAAGAAGCTGTTTTCTTACTGGAAGCTGGGAGGGGTCCATGATATCTTGTTATGCTAAGCATTTGTTTTACTCTAATGACATGTGATGTGTCTGAACTGGTATCGGTATTCCCATTACAACATGCGCCCTGCTGCCATGAGAAAAGTATGCCTGCCTGTTGCCCAAGTAAAAAAAAAAATCCAAGCCTTTCATGAAGACGTGGTGATACAGTGCTGAAATTACAGGGAAGAGGATCATATATGTTGTTCCTCGCGCCTTGATTTACTTCACTGCCACTCCATATAATTAAAAAAACTACAACAAACCCCATTTTCACCTTCTTTTATTCACCTTTCCCATTCCTTCATTCGTTTTCCATATTTTTTCCTTTTTACATTGAAGAACCATCAGACTCTCCCCCTTCGGCTGCTCTCCTGCTTTTCTGTGCTGAGGGTCGCTGACAAAAGGAATTGTGCAAACGAGCCTTTAAAATCCCTAAATGGTTGTGGTCTGCGCACAATGGTCCAAAGAATGTGGCGCTGGACAAAGGCCGGCCCTTGCCCCACCACTCTGCCCTGCAGTGATGGATCTGAACGGACGCATGAACGTGGGCTGGATTTGGGGCTTCGGAGGCGCCACCTCGCCCCCCACTGGGCCAAGCAAAAGGGACAGGCCTCGGGGATACACTGGAACCCCAGCCAAGGGCCTCGAAACAATCAAGAGCTGCTAACTAGCCTCGCCATCCATAGGCCTTGATTGATATGGGAAACGCATGCTTGCTTCTCCATACAGCTCCCTCCATCACTCTTTATCATCCTCAAAGCCTGAAATTATTCCCTCTTTCAAAGCCAACGCTGCAGATTAGATGTGGGCAGGCATTAAACGCTGATTTTATGTACATAACAGGTTTATATTAGCCCGAAAATCATGTTATAGGAGCATCCAATATGCCTTACAGAGACATAGGCTGTAACGAATGGCAGAGAAATATGAAAGAGTGATGGTGAAATCAGAGAATTGAGGTATGGAGAAATTAGAATATGTGTTTTATTAATGGTGAGTGCCCACCCCCCCCCCAACCTACGCTGACAGTACAAAGGAAAACGTTAATTTCCATGGTTCAAGGATATGGAAAATGTGCTCTGACAACCTAGATTAAAGCCCGAGTACAGGATGGTGCTTTGAGGAACAGTCAAACGTTACAGGCAAATTGAGAACAGGTTGTCTGTACTTGCAATTTCTGACCAATTAGCCGGAGGGACCGCCACTCAATCCACTTATTATGTAAACTCACTTGTTCCTGGTTGGGGTCAGAATTAACCAGCACACAACAGGGAAAAAAAGGCACATCGGCACCCTGTGTAGAGTTTTCAGTGCACCTGGGCTTCCTGTCTTTGAATTGTAGAAGCAAAATGTAACACCTCGAGGAAACCCTCACCAGCATGAGTGGACTTGGTGTTACGCACTGATCCACCTCACAGCACTGCCCTACTGTTGCTCCAAGTAAACATGTTTTTTTAATGGCAAAAAAAAGAGAGGAAAACACATACGACATATGAACAGTAGCGTTATATAATTCATTTTCCAGGATGCAGCTGCAGAGTGTGGACATCCTTTAGGAGTCAGGTTGGCAGCTGATTTTCTCCATTCCTTTGTTACTCAAAAAACAACCAGCTTACCAAGAAACACACTGAACCTCTGGCTACATAAAGAACATGTGTTTTTTTTTTCCACTTTATGTCTCATATGATTTGCTGTCTCTGCTCATAAACACACAATCATTTGTGCACTGAAGGTCTCCATCAGCCTGTAGCTAATTTCTTCTGGATAAAGGGCAATAAACAACAATTTAGGGGTCTGTAATTACAGCACAGCGGGGCTTGAGGACAGAGGAGTACTCATCGGGCTCGGGGTTATATTTTGAAACACTCTATTATGGCTCCACACAATGGCAAATGACATCTATGTGGGTATATGCGACCATGTGACTGCCTTCCCCAGCTGGGCTTCAAGCAGTTGGCAGAGATTTTATTTGTGTGTGTCTGTTGAAGAGGATTGGGGTTCAGTGTGCCATCATAGCAACTTGTAAATTTATAGAAACAGTTTTAGGAAAATAAAATTGGGCCATTCATTTGATGTCTTTGCTCCCGTCCCCTTTTCACTCCTGACTATCCGTGACTGCATCTGGGTTTAAAAATGGAAGAAAAAAAGCACAGCTCCATTGTTAGAGTTGTTGTTATTAGAGTAATCATGTCATCATGACACACTTGACTTTTTATAAATTTAGACTTTCGGAATTTTCTAAGTGTCTTCAAACACTCAAACAGGTCAAGTTGTTCTTGAATTGTGCTTCCGTTTTTCTTTTCTTCTTTCTTTTATTCCGTTACAACCCACTACCCTTAGACAAACAACTCCAAATCCTATTTCTCTTTCACTTTCTAATATGTTACAGACAATAAGCTGTAAAAGTTACACTAAAACTTTATCTTCTGTCAGAGCCGACTGATAAGATTCAGCAAGAACAGTCACACCGGAACCGATCTTTTGAAGTATGCCGACTATAATTACTGTTGGTGAAGTGTGGACGTTTGCTGTAAATGAAATTCGGATGTAGATGTTGGAGTAGCTGGTTCGGTATTCAACGTTACTTGCACAGTCTCGACATAATCACACATGTTTCGGGCAATCTTCTGAAAAGGGTCCACACACCTCCTATGTGTATCCAGTGAAAGCCTGAGGCCCGTATTACTCACAATGGTGGTATTTCCAAGGCTTGACTTCATATCCTGCCCTCGTTTTTGTCTTATTTGACTGGGGGCCCCAACCCTCTCAGAGCGTGCACCCCAGTCTATGTAAATCCCCTATACATACCTCTGCTGCACTTAGAAGATCCTCGATTACGTAACTGCCGATTGCTGTGAAGTTGAGCGCACCAATCACACGAAACTGAGCAACAATCTCGCGCCGTTTTTTTTTTTTTAATATTGGACAAAGCGCCCATTCATTCATTCATAAAACCAGGAAAATATGACTGCGTTCTCTTAATGGTTAATGTCTCGCTTCTCACTTTCTATTCTTGTAAGATACTCACAATGTACACACACACATACACACAACCCCTCCCTGCACTTGTTTTATTGCTTTTGAGTGGGTGGTGTTAGTGATACCTCTCTGATTCATAACACTGTTTGAAGTAGGATCATTTTTCCAGCTGTGCACATGCCATTCACCCAGGTATCCACCCACAGACACAGTAATACTGCTCCTGCCGCCCCGCCCCAAAAAAACTTCTGCTTTGACTGGAAATGGGTTTTGGAATGTCGGTAAGGGAATGGACTTGAAAAGATTGCCACTAGCATCAATAAAAGCAAGCAGAAAGAGAGAGAGGCCGACAGACATGCGATGGTTTGACGGACTTTGTATTTGCTTGATAAAGCACCATAGAAGACATAGGAGAAGGGCAGTGATTGTTTGGTCATGGTTTAAGATCACGTTTCCAGTTTACGGTTTACTATAAATCCAGGGTGGTGAATTAATATGTTGAGACCACATATCAGGTGTCTTGAGTTTCATCTTTGGAAGATCAGCAAAGCCCAGAGAGCCATCCCACACAGTACCAGCGCTGACCAAGCTGACCACTTTCCTGAATTCAAAAAGCATAAAGTTTTTGTGAAAACACCTCATCTTCCACACCAACTAGAGTGAATTTGAAAATGCTTTTCTACAGGTCAGTATATTTCAAAGTTCTGCCTCAACAGTCGATGATCCATCGATCTCCCGTTCATGCACAAGTTGGACGAAGTCTCTCATAAGCTTCCTTATCTTGTTCTTTATTCAACCACGTAATTTTCGATGTGAAAATTAAGTGCAGAACTGTTAATTGGTGTGGCCATTGTTTAAATATGCCACACAATTCCACACAGGAAGACACTCTGTGTTGCACTTGGCTATGGAAAACAAAATTGGCTGAATTAGTTGCATAAAGAAAACAGGAACATGAGCGACGCTCTCATGTAAGACAACCTGGCCTGTAGCTGAATTAGGAGGACATGCTTATTCCACTGTGGGTTTTGGAAAACAACGAAAATGTTCAGATGCAGAGAAGTGTGGGATATGAGGCATGAGATGAGAGGTATCTCTATGGAAATTACCTTAAATTATTTGTTCAAGTCCTTTTTTTTTTTTTTTTTTGGCTCAGAAAAAAAAAGTACTTTAAAATTCATTAGTGTGACGTTTGAGCCACTTGTCTTTGAGTCTAAGTGTATGGCGCATATCTATTATCACTGGAGGATCAAGTGATTGTAATCCTGATGCGGTTGTCCTCAGTTGTGTTTAGGTCTTTTACTAAATGCAGGGACTTTTCCTTGGGGCGAGGCTCAGTGCCACCGGAGGGCCTCTGTAAAGAGGGGCTACAACTACACACTATTAATGTTAGCCACACTCCCCAACAAAACAAGGAACAAAAAGCTACACAACACCCTACTCATTCCTTTAACCAAAGTCACACCAACGAGGGTGCAGCGCAATAAATTAACGTCCGATTAAAAATGGCCGTCTCGCCCGCCAAATTGTCATCAAGTGGCACCATTGATGCGGGCAACAAAACTGGGCACATCACCAATCACCCGCTCAATGAGAAAAGGAAGGAACTAAAAACAACATTCTTGAGCGGGTCAGTCTTTCATGAGCTGGACGTGGTGGGGGGGATGCTAAGGTTCTGAGGTATGTAAAATGGGGTACACAGGACCCCACAAAGGGGGGAGAGAAGGAAGGGCCACCCTGACAGTCTTGGTGGGGCAGTTTTTTTTTTTTTTTTTTAGGGGTGTGGGGTTACTAGAAGGATGGAAGGCAGAAGCTGGGAGGGGGTGTTCCCTCTCTTCAAAGCCTTTCCGCTGGTTCTGGGGCCCTGTGGATGGAGAATGTGGGGGGGGGGGGGGTGCGGAGAAGGGGTGAGGGTGGGTGAGAGTAAAGGAGAGAAAGGGAGAATTAGGGAGCCCTCTCTTTGTCTGCTGGCATCAGGGGGGTCGGTTAGACACTGAACGCCTCAGGAAGATTAACTGGCCAGGCCCAGTCGGAAGCTGAAGGGTACGTTGGTGAGTGGGGTGGTGGTGGGGGGGGGGGGGACAGTAGGAGCCTGCTTTGTTTCTGGTCCATGATAGGATGCTAAAGAGGAGAGATGGAATGTAAGAAATGGAGATTGATTAATCGGTACAGTGCAAAGTGATGTGGGGAAGGGGGGAGAAAGGCAGGGAGGGAGGGGGGAGTAAGCGCTAAGGCACAGGTTGCTGTCCAATTCTCATGCAGTGAGAGAAAGGGATCACTATTCGGCAGCTTGAATTTTTGAAATATGGAGGAAATAAGGCGCACAGGGGTTGAATGGTGGGAAGTAGAAAAAGAGGAACAGGGAGGCTGTTAAGGTGGAAAGGAAGAAGCGGGGGAGGAAACTTTGAAGGGTGCGGGGGGGGGCTTCCTCAATAAGGATTAGTGGAGCTCCACTGTGGAGAGAGGGAGGATGGGGTGAGAAGGAAAGGAGGGAGAAGAGGATGAAAGTTGGGTTGGGAGGGGAGGGTGAGAATGAAGAATTGCCATTCGCTTCACTCACTTCAGTACACAGGAACAAAGCATGATGGGAGGTACTTGACATAACACTCTTCCAGGCCATGTTGCTGTGTGTGTGTGTGTGTGCGCATGAGAGTGTGTTGTGTGTGTGGAGTCCAGTATCTCAAGGGGAGGTGAAATTTGGCATTTGTATATCGTGGGTATATTTCTGCCTTAATTGAAGTGTAAAATTTTTTGTTGTTTCCTGCCAAAAGAAAAAAAAAACATAAAAAAATTAAACACACACACACACACACACACTTCCACTCACATATACACTCCGTGCACACTCAAAGAAATAATAAGTGGATATCTTTTGCTTTTATTGAATCCATTAGGTTGGGTCCATATCATATTGACATTAAATAAATATACACTAGATGGCCACATTATTAGCTACACTTATACAACTGCACAATAATGCAAATACTTAATCAGCCAGTCACATGGCAGCAACTCAAAGCACCTAGGCTTGTAGACACAGTCAAGATGATCTGCTGAAGTTCAAACTGAATACCAGAAGAAGGAAGAAAGGTCATTTAAGTGACTTTGAACGTGACCACAGTGTACTCATCTTCTACAATCAGTAGGATAAGGTGCCACGTCATAAAGCTCAGATCATCTGAAATTGGTTTGGCCTTCACAGTCATCAGATCTCAGGCAGGAGAGTCGCATTACAGATGTGCTGTCCAGAAATTTGCAGCAACCGTGTGATCTTGTCAATATGGACCAAAATCTCTGAGGAATGTTTCCAGCACGAACTGAATTTGCTTTTTTAACAATAACAAACTCTGAAACATTGTTGAAAACGAGAGTTTACTTCATCTAATTTATCTGCCAAAAGTGATCAAGAGTCATTACTAGTTACTATATTATTACGTTCTGAGCAAATAGATGTCCAATTAGAGATGATGAATGTCAGACCCTTCTCAAATACTGTACTGGAAACGACCCCCTCCGCTTCTCCTGTACGTCTTTGAAATTCAAAGCCAGGCTAAAAGGTATCCAGCAGCTGAGAGCAGAGTAGCACTTTGTGGCTTCTTGTGGCTAATGACCTGAGGCAGTCTGAGAGCTCTTCATTAAAACCTCATTAATTACAGGAATGATAAAGATTATCTCCACAGGTGATAGCCCACCAGGGACAGAGCTCCCTTAGGAACAGCTGCAGGGGAAAAAAAGTGTTTTTAATCTTATTTAGATCTTTGAGACCGAGGAAAAGAACATCAACCAACATCAGAACATTATCTGTTCCTGAATCCCGCTCACTGACCGTGGTATCAGTGTGTGCACAGGGAGAGTGGAGGTGTCTTTATTGATGGTGTCCAATCAGGTATGTGACACCCTCTTTCTATCTGTGTCGGGCTCCTAAATGAACAAAGAAGAGGTATCATTTTAGCACAGCATCCTGTCAGAAAACATAATTTTCTGCTACAGCTCGTCCCTTTGAGCAGCAGAGTTGCAGGACGCCCCCAAGCCACCATCAACAATAGCAATTTAAGCTGAAGAAAACCCATTTGCCCGCCTCGGGCAGGTTAAAGGGCCTGTTTTCATTTGAAATTCTCACTTTCCATTCCTCTTTCACTGCTCTCATGTTCTTCCTAGTCTATATTTACTCCATGGTGTGTGTTTGTGTGAGTGTATGGGTGTGTGAGTGTGTGTGAAGACGCTGAGAGCTTTGTTTAGGACCTGTCACACTGGAGGCTGAAGGTGGAGAAGAAGGAGGGAGAAGAGAGGCAGAGGCATTGTGGATGGATTATACCAGAACCAAAAGTGGACCCCACTCTCTCTCTCTCTCTCTCTCACACACACACACACACACAAACACCAGCTCCCTGCAGGTACAGTACCCCACCCCCTCTCCTCCCTCTCACCCCTCCCTTCTGATCAACGGAGCTGAAACAAGGAGGCCAGGAGGGGCCTCTGGTTCCCACATCAGACCCCACTGTAGCTATTCTATTCTCACTCCCCCACCCCACCCCCACACCCACCCCCACCACCACCAAAGACCTTTACTGTACCCCAAACCTGTTAACATAACCACATGCTATATGATGTCAGCACCTTATCAGACAAGCTTCACAATGGCATGGAAACTCAGCAAATCAAAACTGTGGTGAATGTACAATTCTGTCGCACACAGCTATGGTGATATGGCTGTTTTTAAAGCATGTAGACTGTATACTATAGGCACTGGGCTTTCACAGCATTGACAATGGAAAAAGCAAGTCAAAATTCCTGCAGCACATACATCCATAAGAGCATTTAAAGGTGAAACAGCTATTCAGCTGACGCACACCTAGTTATAAACTATTTTAGTTGTCAATTTGTCACTTAAGTAATTTGTCAAATGTTGGAGGTATGCACCCAAAGCTTGTGCATGCCTGTACATGTACGGGTGAATACATGCGAACAATTGGAGACACTGTTTTGACCCCACTATAGACACACAACAGTAACAAGTAATTAAGCAGGAATCTGAAAGGAACAATAATCCCTCCACCTTCAACCATTAGGGGCAGAAAGAGTAGGAGAAGAAAAGCAGGAAAAGCAGACCCCTCACACTAAAAGAGAAGCCCTTTGAACTTTTGCAACAAGCCCTTTTCCCCTAAACAAAAACACAAAATCTTCCCCTTATCTCCGTTCTCTTTCCCCTGGTCTTTTTTTCCCTCTCTTGTTTCTTTCCTCTGTAAAGTCAGTGGTCCAACTCTCCCAAAGGCACCCAGAGCCCCCAGCCTGTTCCTATTGGTTCCTCCTTGCTCTCCCACACTGAGTGCTCATGGCTCCTGAAGTGATGCTCTTTGTGTGGGGTTCAGGGGTCGTGCCTATTAGCGTGAAGAAAGCCCTGCTGGGTCTTATCCCGACCCGGAGGAGGACGCAGGGCTCTTCACCCCAACCTCAGCCCAGCCAGCCCCCTCCCCCGGACGGACACTTTCATCCTTTGTCAGGAGGTCAATGAGCGGACCCCCAGAGGGGAAGGAGGGCCCCCACCAATAATGATATGCATGACAGTCATTGTATGACCCCCATGGGGGGGTCATGGTTGGTTGCAGTGGGTGGGACAAGGGAGGGGAGGGCTGGCTGTGTAACTAAGGATGGTTATCTTATCCAGAAGTAACTGAGTTACAGAATGATGGTGATGAGGGTGAAAGATCTCCACTGGACTGCGACAGATTTGATCCATGATCCAATGACAAGAAAAAAATGCCCAAATCATAGAATGTTAGAACAGCAGCAGCATTTTTTCACATTGATTTGCGTTTTGCTCAAGAAGGTCAAATATCAAAGCAAAAATATTACTGTTCTATTCTCAGCAATCCTCCCTCCACAGCCCCCCTGCACACTCACACTTATCTTAACCCTTAACCCCAACCCTAGCCTTCATTCGAGAGATGGATTTGATTTGGTTCACTTCACTCCCTGCAAAAAAATCTTAGCTATTTGCCTTGATATGCAAATGAGACGTTACATAACAATGTCATCAATAGCAGAAAATGTTCGAGCAAAAGAACGAACAGAACGAAAATGCATTTTAGATCGCTTCAGAAATTTGAGTGTCTGGAGACTAAGTGAACATTATGAAGATGGGTTTTGAAATACCAACCAACAACACCTATTTTTGCCATTTTAGTCACAAATGCTGTGCTATGGAGAAATGTACAGAGACATTTCATCACCTTTTAGCCAAAATTTGTATATTAGTATGGCAAATTTAATCTTTAATTAAATCTGGGAATTTTTTTTTTTTAAATGTGGCTTATTTTGTCAAGAATATCTAGTGTGTTTCTAACATAATTTTTTCAGTAGAAAGAGTGAAGGACCCCACATATAGTGAGCATGTGGGAGGGAAACAGTACGCACCGCAATATGTAGTATGGGGAGTAAAATCCAGATATAGCATCAGTGTGTCTCTGTGTCAAACACACTATGGTTGCAGCTGTACAGAAGAAAAGTGAGGAAACAATGGCCAAGTTTACCGCACTGAGAAAGATATAATTAACAGAATAAGATGCAGGAAATCAATCCTGAGCACTTTGGGATTTACATTCCTCAGGCTGAAATATGTACAAGGGCTGAAGTGCACCGTGCTCCTTATTGATTCATGTCGTCACATCATGTTCAGAAGCTATTTAGCGGCTATCAAGACCCAGACAGTGCTAATCTATTATTAATATCCTGAGGAGTCCTTTATGGTCGGCTCATTAAACATGAAAACTCCAGCACAGACAAGGTGCACCTCGGTGTAATCCAGGTGCACATTACTTCTCCGCGGTGAGCATGTCTTTATTCAAGAAGTTAAAAAACCACGATTAACACAGAGAGAGGTATACGTGAGAGAAATGCTTTAATTAAAAATATACATTTTTAGATATGTTTCGGTGAAATGAATGAACGGTGAATTGTGTCATGACAATCAGTGCTGTCAGTCAGGAGTACTAGCAGCAGTGAAGGCATAATTGGGGGGAAAGTATGTACAATTATAATTACTCTAATATGTGTAAAATAGTTTCCTGTGTATTCAACTAGTTTAATAAATTATTTATTACATTTTTAATTATTGAACCACCATTAGATTAGCAAATGAAAATGAAATCTAATTGAAATAAATTTTGGATAACTAGCCAGCGTTTCTCCAGGTCAGAGCCGAGGGAAAATTATACAACAGGAGATCGCTCTGATTACAGCTCCAACAGCTTTCTCTCACATTTTGTGTCTCCTAAAAAGCATTCTGAGTACATCTGTGGAAGTGCCATATGTCTGCGTTTGGTAAAGTCTGCTGCAGATTCCTGGAAGGCTCACATAGCAAGCCCAGATCTCACCAGCTCACATTTCGCTGGAAAACATCCCCCAGCAATCGATTCCGCCTGGTTACATACCCAACAGCCGAACCGACAAAGTAAGAGGAGCACCCAGATGATGACCTGTCACAGCTTCCTTAAGAAAAGCTGACTTTCAATAAAAACTGTTAGGAGTCTGAAATGAATTTAGATTTGGGCTTTGGAGAGACGAGAGATTTATGGAAATTTGACAAAGTTTCAGAATCTAAGATCTGCACATGCTGTCATCCTGTAAACACACTGCACAGTACATGTTCTGTCAATTAGACAGTGTGTAGCCGTTATATTCTTCCCGCCAAAACAGTCTTGGCTGTGTGTGTCTGTGTTAATTAGGTGAGCTATACATAGAAGCAGTGAGAAGCCGACAGACAGACAGGAGGAGACAAATAAAGTAAATATGGTTGACCCTGACAGCCGCTTGACAACACCTTATGCCAGCCAAATGATTTTCTTTACAGACTTTAGACAAGTGGTCGCTGGGACCAGTGTCCCCTCTGTCTGTCCCCTCGCTGTGTGTCACCATCTCAAGGCAGATCCAACACCAGAATCTCTGTGTATGTGTGTGTGTGTAGGAGTTGAGGATGAAGAGTATTAGCCAGTTGCCTGCTGGTAGAGCTGTGAGTGTGAGCTGCCAAAGGAGAGGGGGTAATTATGGGACCTGTTGTGTTGAAGGGAAGCCAGGCCACCAAGGAGGGATTAGGACCATCAATCTCCTCTGCTGACTTTCCTCTCCTCAGCCCTTACCTCCTCTGCTCTGCTCTCTTGTACCCAACTCTTCCTTTCACTTCCTTCCCCTCTCTGTACCTTTACCACTCTATATCTTCCCTAAATCTCTGGATGGCCAAGTTTATTAAACAAAGAATCATAACTACTATATATTTAAGTTATTTATCAAACAAAAACAAGCTTTCATTAGTTTCAATTTCTATAATGTGAAGATTTACTGCTTTTCAGCGCAAAATATATATTTTTTATCAAATATCATTGAATTTTATACAGGTGGAAAACAAGTAATCTGCAGATGTCTCCTTCAGCACTGCTTTTATAAACCAAACTATTAAAATAAATAAATAACGAATACATTTTTGAGCATGGAGATTGTTCTTGAACTTGGAAACACCTAAATTGCGGTAAAAAAAAAAATTAACTAGAGGATTCCTTATTTATTTATTCCCAGAACTTTCTGTTGTTTCCCACAGCTTTCCTGATAAAGAACTCTGTGGGATGACGGCAAAAAGCATTGAGGATAGCTTAGTAAATATACACTGAATTTAAAGAAATAAGCATTAGGGGCAGCCATAGTTTTCTTATGGTGCTTTCAGTGTCCTTTCCTTTAGTTTCTCTGTGGACCTGATGAAACGACAGGGCAGCACCAACATGGGACGTCTGTGTAAGACGACCCCACATCACAACATGGCAGAATATACAAAACACAGGGCAAATGATCTTAATAGTTGCCAACTTTTCCGTTTGTCTTAACTCTCTCATCTCTCTCTTCCTGTCTTTACGGAAATCTAAACATCCCCGGGGGCATGTGGAGACCCTGACACTGACCTTTACTCCCTATGTTAAAAGTCTGTCCTTCCACATACTTATAACATGTGCGCACGCACACAGGCGTGCACATGCGCCCACACAAATACCATTGTGCTGTGAAAAGGGAGCCCCTTTGACAGCTCCATTATAAACCCCGCACCGGCCAATTATCTGTTTAGGGTGATTGTCTGGTGTCTCCTCTACCCCCAGACCGCCTTTGATCCCCTTCATCCCTCCTTATGTCACTCTAGATCTGCACTGCAGGTATAACATTTCCACCTGGGAGCCTGAACGCCTCTTTTAAAGTTCCACTTCAATCATTTTTTCTGCCTTTAAAGACAAGGGGGGGGGAAAAAAGCACTTCCTCTCTTTCCTCAGCTCCTGATGAATCATGGATCATTTCTCCTCTCATCATCATCATCTCTCTCTCTTTATCTCTCCGCCTATGACATTGGAAATTGCGGTTATGTGAATAAGGCTGATTGCGAGTGGCAGATGGCAATTAAATAGAAGTGAGACAGAGAGGAATAAAGTAAATTTAGAGGGGGGAGAAAGGCCAGAAAGTAAAAGGAAAAAAA
This sequence comes from Remorina albescens, assembly GCA_034769265.1. Classification (NCBI taxonomy): domain Eukaryota; kingdom Metazoa; phylum Chordata; class Actinopteri; order Carangiformes; family Echeneidae; genus Remorina; species Remorina albescens. The sequence continues at coordinate 15,171,777 of CM068483.1, forward strand.
GATCCCAATAACTTAAAAAGAGAACAGATATAAAGAGGTAGAGAAAAAGGGGTAGAAAAGAAAGATAATAGAGTGAGAGAACACATGACAGAGGTCTTTGCTGGTGGTTTGTTTGATCAGGGAAGAGCAGTTATCTGGGTGAGCCCTGCACGGTTCAGTCATCACTGCTGATTCATCCAAATGGATACCAGAACACCTCAGTAGCTCTTAGTACAGTAACCGTCTTGTATCCCTCAACAGAGCCCTAATATAAACCAGACCCACATAATCATTCACACACTGCACCTCACTGCACATACAATCAACCTGTCGGCTCACCCAAATTTCACAAACTATTGTGATTAGGCCATCATAAAAGCAACAGAATTGGACCAATTGGTGAGCAACTTCATCTTACTGTAATTTGAGTGTGTGTGTGTGTGTGTGTTGTACTATAGCATCAAAGGAAAGTTTTATAGACACCAAAACGGTGTGGGAGACTTTTCACTCTCACTGCTTTTGTGTGTGTGTGTGCGTATCGATGAAACTATGTGTAAATGTGTGTGTGCGTTGATCAAAGGGCAGCGGAGAAGACACCAGAGCGGCAGGAATTGGAGCAGCCCCACAGCGGTGCAGTGACACACAACCAGACAGCATAGCACACAAGGACAACACACACAAAAAGAGCCCTCTTCCAAGACAGTGAGAGAATATCATGCCTCTTCCCTCTGCCTGTAACCTGGGCAACCCTGGCACCGAGCGCCACTCTGTCCCCTCCCTTCGCCACCTCACCCTTCTCCCTCACCCCCCCGTCCCGGCCCGCAGGATCCTTTAGACTCCGTCCAGCAGCACGTCAAGTTCATCCCCCCACATGCTGCTTCCCAGCAGGCTCTTGACTCGGACTGGCGCACCCCGCAGGCTAAAGGGGGCACTTGCGCTGCAGATCCACCCCAAAGTGGGGTTCGCCCATGTGGGGTACATCTCAATCAGCAGGGGCACGATCCAGACAGGCCCCCTCTTTCCATTCCTGCACCATCCCGCCACCACCTCTCCTCGCTGGCATGGACACCTTCATACTACCCCGCCTACCCGCCTCTCCACCTCGGAGATGTCTTTTCATTTTCAGTTGCTCCCACTGTCCTCATGTGAATGCATTGAATCACACTCCACTCTCTGACTTTCCCTCCAAAAATGAGGGGAGAGGAAACAATGCTGGGCTGAATAAACACTTTGATAACTAGACGGAGGGTGAGGAGGACAGACGGCAGGGCTTAACACCGAGAGACACTGATGGCTTTATACAACTGACTGGAAGAAAGTGTCCTCTCACACATTTTTTTCAATGTCTCTCACCCCTCCTGGCTGCTTCCCCCTGCTATCGAGGACAGAAAGAGAAGAAGTTAGAACAGAGGGAAGTTCACACAAAGTATAGGAGGCTGCTACAGGAGACCTGGTAGATGGGGAGGATGGGATGAGACAAGGCGGGACATTATCACAGCGGGGGGCAAGAAGGTAGAGCGGGTGCTGCTCAGTAGTTGTTTGCCTCTGCCCATCTCCTCTCATTACTATTTCATTCCTGCCCGTGTCTGTACCTCTCACCCTCACTCCGCTATTCATTTTCTTTACCCTGCCACTTTTTGGCACTTGTGCTCAGGGGTAAGAAGAGGATAGGCTGAGACACAGAAGACACTAAAGTATAAAGTGGGGCTCGGGTATTGAACTATTACACTTGTTTATCACTGATCTGTGTACGCTGCGCATGGAATGTCAGATTCATAATCATGACAAGACTGATTGTGTTTTGTTTTGTTTTTTTTTATCTTTTTGAGAAAGTGAGTCACACAAACCTCTGAGTATCTGCAGAGTTTGGCCATTTCAAAGCAAAAATGCCAAACATTTTCTCCAGTGAGGTGGTATCTTTCTAAAAAGAAAATATCGGGGTTTTAGACTGTTGGTTGTTAAGGGAAAAGACACTTGAAAAAAAAAAAAACTAATTCCTTTGACCCCTTTCTCTATTTTCTGATCATTCAGGAAATAAATGGCAAATTAATCAACACTTAAAAAAAAAAAAAATCTAACCGATTAAAAATTAAGAGATGATGCAAAATTTTGCTGTGTGTTAAATTAAGAGCCATATCAGACTTAAAAATCATAAATTACGGTGATTTTAGGTGAAGACTGCAGGGTTCAAGAGTTTAGTCTTCCTGCATGAGTAGACATGTGACATCCTCCAGAGTCTACTGCCACTCTTTTCTGCTCTACTCTCATCCCATCTCTTGCCCCCACCCAGCTCAGCAACAACCCCATCACACACAAACGCTCGTACCCTTTCCATCCATCCGCTGCCTCCCCAGGGTGTTTCAGACTGACCCACTTTCTCTCCTCAACCCAAACAACTCAACGGCGAAAAAAGCCTGCTGTCTGATTTCCAGTCTAGGAACTCGGAAGGTGTGACAGCGACTACAACGCTGCCAAGCGCACGTCAGAGCTTAGAATGTTTTGCATTTCAAAAGTTAAAAACTAAAAAGATGAGAATGAAAAGAAGAAAGGAGAAAATATAAAGAGGTTAAAAATAAGATAAGTGGCGTACTGCGCTAAACTGGCGTGTCTTTCGTTTTCACTTACTGATAGCATTAGAGCTGTGATTTATTACATTTTACGTTGTGTCCTACACTTGTTCAATGCTTCGAAGCGCAGCTCTGTCCTCCGGTCACCCTTGGGTGAGGAGTGTCATTACCAACGTTGTTACAGCTCAACTGCTCCACTGAAACACAGTCTGAGAGCCGCCTGGTCGAAGCAGACATGTCAGCAGTTTTCCAGGGCCTAATTGCCACTCACACCGTATGTATGTGTGTGTGTGTGTGTGTGTGTGTGTGTGCGCGTGAGTTTGCCCTCGTCAGCCTCTGTGCTTTCTCTCTGCGATGCATGGAGAGTAAAAAACGCTGTGTCGGGACATTCTGGGATCTAGAGGCTCTATGTGAGCGACCAGTGAAACGTGCATCACTAACGCCTTCCTTAAATACTGAGCCTCTGCTCGGAGATCATCAAACAGATATAATCACATTTTTATTCACCTCTCCCTCCACCCTCTGCATTCTTCTTATTTGTAGGTCTTTTTGGCTGGACTGCAACAGCAGTGCCTGACTGACTGACCCACTGTCTGACTGATGAAGTCACTCCACTGGCCAGCTGACTGAGTGATAAATAAGAATAAAATCTGACTATTAGAGATAACTTCCAAGTCCTTGCAATACTAATGTCAGTAGAAGATAAAGAAGCCAGAGATATGGCACGTTTGCGAGCAGCTCTAACTGTGGAATCAGCAGTAAAACAATTTGCAAATGCAGTAGAAGAATGAGTGTCACTCCATCAACCGTAGCAAGTGCCTGAGTGAACATTTCGTAACCCAGGATGCTCAGAAATAGAGTTTCGAGAGTCCCACTGTCTCACTATTGGGCAACAAACCAGTAAGCATTGCACCATCTGCATAACTGACAGTTGAAAGCATTCGTCTGCATATAGCAAAAAGAAGGAAAAAAAGGAAATCATTGCTGCTTCCATTTTATGTAACACCTTCAAAAAGAAAAAAAAAAAAAAATCTCAGTTTTCACCTGCAGAAAAGACATTTCCAGTAAAGACACACACCGCGCTCGAATTGAAATTTTAAAGTGGGTTCAGAAATATCTTAGAAATCGCAATTTTGGAAAACCTTTCCGCATGTTTCTGCTGTGACATCCTCCTATCAGAGAGATCAGGCCGACTGCAACTGTTGTTATATAATCTGCCAATCAAAGGCTAATGAAACAAATTTCACACACTGACTAAATTCCCCGGTCCTTATCTCGCTCCACAGCCTGTTAACAGCCCCTCGGGCAACGTGTGCGTCTGTGCGTACAGCTTGTGTATGTGTGTGTTTCAGTGCTTTCTGTTCAGCCGTAGTGCGGGGCCTTGCTGGAGAACGAGGCTTGGCGTTCGCAGCAACACTTGACAGCCAAACATGGGGAATGTTCTGCCAGCTTTATCTAATATCTTTTCAAACACTTTGCATTCCTTCTCAACTTGCACAACAACTTCTGCTCAAACCACTCTTTCCCCCGCTCTGCCTCTTACCCCTGCTGCTATGCAAGTTGCTCACAAACACTCCATTGTTCCTTTACGTTTTAACTTATGTATAAAAATTTTTACAGTGGCTGTGCATCCTCGGGGCAAAGCAGCAACCTGAGGTACATTTTCAGGGTGTGAATGAAAAAGGGTTTTGTCATGAACATATACTGCAAAAGAAAATACTGAACCATGTTCTGGGTGCATCAGAATGATCTTTTGTTATTCTGTTGCACTGAAACAGGTTAGATAATGTTATAAAATAGGTAAAAAAATCAAAAATGTGTGTTCAAGGTTCATGTATTATTTCTTGTAGATTTTACTTTTTTATTCATGAAGAAGGGAAAATGAAATTTCTTACAATTTGAAGCAGCACGTGAGAGAAGTACAGGAAGTTCAACCAGGGTTTCCCTCAGGGGTTTCAAGCTGTTAATCAGTCAGCCCTTCCCACCTTTTACAGAAAGAAAAAAAAAAACTGCTTAAGGCTCTGATCTGCCCCCATCATCATTCTGTCACCCGCCCTCTCCAAGCTCACACTCGCCTCCCTCCCACTTCGGAAGAATACATACATAGCAAAGCCACATTTCACCGTCGCTGCTTTCCCACAGTTTCACTCTCTAATTTTTCACCCCCTCTCTCGTCGGTCGAGCCCTGATCCCGGAGACCCACGATCCTTATCAGGAGTTTGGGGATGAGCAGACTTCCGTTCAGTCAAGTGTGACACTTGGAAGTTGGAAGCGCCAGGTGCAATGAGGTTTTGGAGAGAATATGTGTGCATTTGCGCCTCCTCGTCCCTCATCGCCCGCAGGACAGAGTTTATACATGAAACTAATCGGATTAAAGGGGATTATGACACCAGCACATCACAGCTTCTTGGCCGTTTGGGGGAACTCACACATTTTTACTCAAAAAGTGATTCTAGTTCATTCCCAAATATACACACACACACACACACACACAGACAAATAAAAATTTGCAGGACACTCAACAATAGAGTTCACACCCACTTAGGTAAACATGCAGCCATTTGGCTCCAATCGCGTTGACAGAACTAAGATGTGAAGTCTTAAAAAAGTGACGTCAGGTATGTAAAATTGAATTATATCAATTGCTCAACCTCTCCGCTCCCTCCTTTTCTCAGCTTGCAGAACGTCTGTCATGTACACATCACCTGGCTCCGATTTTTAACTGCTGTGGGACAAAGCTGTTGGGAAACAGTACCCCTTAATCATTAGTTCAGGGGGAGAGAACAAGGTCCTTTTGCAGAGTTTGAGGCCCACACTGGCAGCTCCTCTGCGTGATTTACACCTGGCTGCAGGTTAATGGGGTCTCTGTCGCCAGTCCCTCTTATTCTGACTCATCTGACCTTCTCTTCCTCTTCATGTCAGCTTCATTAGTCTCGTTTTTCCACTTTTACCATGTCTCTTCCACAGCTCTCCCTCCATCTGTCATCTCTCTCTTGAAAGAAAAAAAAAAGCGATGCTGCCCTCCCTCTCCATCAAACAAGTCTCTCTTTCACTCCCTGTGTCTCATCCTCACTTTTTTCTCACACACACCCACATACCATGCACAGCACTGGCAAGCAGCAGCCCATCCAGCCTGTTGCATGCTCTCCTCTCTGCGCTGTTGAACGATCAATCACATGATTTGATGGTCTTATTACAGGCCCTCCTTTCCGGGTCAGGAGGCAGGAATCTTTATAGTAGCAAATACAGGCAGCTCCAAACCTCCACATCCTCTACAAAGAGGAAGGCAACCTTGCACAGGTGTGATTTATTATCGTTTTTCTCCCTTTTAAGAGAAATGTCAAGTAGGATTCTTTAGTTGTTGGTTTTTTTTTTCTTTTTTCTGGTTTAAAAAAAAAAGTCAGTATTCCTAGCTGGTGTGCATTTCTTTGGAATGATAACAAATACACTAAATCAAATTTTATCCAGGCAGAAAGTGACTAGTCTGAGTCATAATCTGACAAAACCTGTTGGAAGCCTGGCAACCAGAAAACTGAGAACAAATAAAACCTAAAGCACTGAGATATTGCTGCAACATGCAATTCTCTCTCATTGACTTCATTAGGAATTGTAAAAAGACAGCGGAAATAAAAATACCTGCCAAAAGACAGATTTTTAAATCCACCCTTGCTTGACAATGCTCTTTGCTCAGCAGCACAATTAAAGATCATCTAGACATTCATGACACGGATGCAGGGAATCTTAAACATGCAGATGTGATAAGATGTGTAAGCCAAGCTATTCCCTCCTTGCTCCCAGGTAACTGTAGATACCTGCACACACTTCCAACACACCGTCACTTCCGTGTCAGCTAATGAGGTACATCACCTTGTCCTATTCATGAGAGCCTTAAGAAGTATTCTCATGTTGCAGCTCCTTAGAGAAAGACATATGTCTCAGAGCATGTGTGCAAGTGTGCGTGTTAATAGAGGAAAAAGAGGAAGAAAGTGCTGTTAAGTCATAACAGTCACGTCGCTGGGAAACACAGGTGAGATGGTGTTTAGGAATGCAGCCCATCATGCAGGCCCATTCAGCTCCTGCAGACTGTGGTAGCAGGCGTGTGATTGATTTACGCTGCAGAGCATACAGAGCATCCTTGATTTACATTGCAGCACTAGCACCGTGGCTGATGCCCGCGTCTGTGCAAGAAAACATCCGTCAGAGAGGCCATTACACAGAGCCAGAGCCCAGCTCCAGCTGACCTCAAAGTTTTTAACTAGAGCTTTAACAGCCTGGCTACCTCTCCTCTTAGCTATTATCACTGGATTCCTGTGGGCCAGTTTAAAGAACTGTTTTCTTCAGGTTAGTTGGCTTTTGTGTTGTGAACAATGAACTTCTACACGTTTCGTCAATATGCAGTAGCAGTCTCTAAGGTATACATGTGGGAGTGTGCGCTTAAGTATGTGTAAAGAGCGTTAATGGTACAGAGACATAACTCACTGCCCTGTTGGGCTTCCAGCTCTTCTGTGGTAAAAATCACACAGCACCTATTTTCGGCGCCCGTCTGATTGACAGTGTGACCCCTAAGCCCTGACCTTTACACAGCGTGACCTCCCCAGCCTGATAATAGAGACGGGAAGGTATTAGGGCTGTGGAAGAGAACGGAAGGGTTCAAGGGGTACAAGGGGTCAAGCCCAAAATGATGCGTTTGGGCCGGGCAGCAGAGAAGAAGGCTGCTGTGTTCCCCTTCAGACAATGAGGCCTCAGTTATTGGTCTATAATTTGGCCAATTGATTAACCCAATAATTGTTACCATAATGAGTTGGTGTCGATAGCCGGCATATTTTGCAACCATGTTTTTATGCCGAAGTGACTCTGCATGAAACATCACAGGTGGGTGTGTGTGTGGTGCAGTAGCAGCAGTATAGTGTATATGCACCCATGGTACATGTGTTTAAAAGGGCATCTGTCATCAGTATGCCATGTCTTGAAAAAAAAAAAAAACAAGATGCCACCATATGCATTCATACACACTAATGTTTTAAACGTTGATTAATCTGCCTATTATTTTTTCTAGTAATCAATAACTCACTTAGTTTATAAAATGCTTAAATATGGTTAATAACATCAATTACATCATCAGAGCCAAAGAAAACATCTCTGATTGACTGAAAGAGCATCAAACTTTGCTTTTACTTTTATAAATGTTGATGGTGAGTTTTTCTTTCCATCATTCCAAAGTCTGTGAAATAACATTTTATTTGCTCATCCTGGCAGCTTAGTTTATGTCAGTAATTAGTGACTATGGTGGTTGTACATCCCATTAAAAAAAAAAAAAAAAAGGAGGTGCTTTCTGGCACTACAAGATCCTGGAGGGGAACTCATGTCAGGGTCAGTGAGCTCACTGGGGCTCTTGTGCTCTGACGGGTAGATCCAGAACCAGAGGGCAGCCGAAGCACACACTGAGGTCAGATCAGAGCCTATCAGACAACACAGATGATATCAGGGCCGGTTAGCATGGAAGGGCTAAACCAATTATGCGTGTGTGTGTGTGTGTGTCTGTGTATGTTGATAGACCAGGTCAGTGAACATGTCAACATTAATAGTAGGGGGTTGTACACAGTTCAATGGTTCGCCCCAAGGGTGTACAGGGCCTACTGAAGAGGGTCTGGTTTTTGACTTTTCTAAACAGGTTTTTAATCACTGTGATGTACGAGAGGTGTATTGGAACAAAAACGCTCTCTGTACTTCAGTTGACAGCATGCAAAATATATCTTGAAAGATTATACACATTGACAAAGCAGGAGATAGAGGTCTGCACAGCGTCAAATCACATCTCATCTGCAACTGTGGCGCTCTTTGTCTGCTGCTCGACTTGCCCAAGTTCCTGAAGGGGGCAGGAATGCCATCTCATTTCCAGATATCCTGCTGATAAATCCAGGTGAGTGACAGGGATGACACAGCTTTATCCCTCGATCACAGCAAGCTCCTGGAATTCTGGCTCCATCAAAGCACCGTGAACACCCCGGGCTGCAGTTTCACTAGTCCCTGATCCCCTACATGTAGCTCCTAGCATATGAAATTCCCAATCTTCCCATCCCACTGCAGCACACAAGAGCAAATAAGAGAGGTTATGCCGACATATGAACTATAGCCTGTTTCATCCAGCTTGGATAGGACTGAGTTTAGATGGCAAATCACTGGAAAATTACCACTCCGAAGTTTCCTGCTCTGTATTACATCGGCCTGCATTCGAAACATATGGTTAACAATAATAAAACCTTGATTAGATTTTATAGTAACAATACTGGAACACACTCCCATATTCAGGCCTAGTCATTAAAATGGTGAAATTGGTCAAATGCGCTGTTAAATAAATAAATAAATAAATAAATAAATAAATCACACTAATTATTATGCAAGAGCAACACCAGAGCAATTACAACAAATATAACTTAGCATGCCACACATTTATAACAGCCCACTGCATTTCTGGGCTGTCTTGAAACTTGACTCCGGAGAACATAGTGTCCCAGAACATACAAGATCTATACATGAGAAAGACCTCAGTGTTCTCTAAAACCTTTTCAAAGAGCTTGTTATTTCCTCAAAATAGTTTTCCTCACTTAAAAAATGTTCAAGCATTAGTTTGCTGAACGGTACCAACTGCATAAATATTGAGTGACTTAAGCTTGATTTAGTTAAATAATAATCAAGCTGGTAAAGTTATCAGGCTAAAGCTCCTCCTTACTACTGAGACAGATTTTTGTGTCTTTTCGGGAATTAAACAGACTTGCCATCTTGCCAAAAATATGTACACATCCTTGAGGGAGGGTTTTCTCTTCTTTTTTTTTTTTTTTTGCCCTGATGTGTGCCTTCCAGGCAGAGGAGGTAATTAAATCAACAGCAGAAGCTACAGAAAATGAAACAATGCTTCTTTTCTTCTTGCAGGATGCCAGAGCGTGGTAATCGTTTTTTAAATATTTGTGATATAAGATGTATAAATCAGATTTTTTTTTTTTTTTTTTGCCTGTTGCTGATTAATGTAACTGAATAACCCCAGGAGGGATGAGACATGGAAATGTGTAAAATGATTCATTCATCCATGCCCAATTAGCTGCTCTACTCATGTTAGTGAACACAGCTGCATTCAGACCTGAAACAGTTCTGCATTAAAGCGACTGAAGGCGCTGTGTCAGTCGATTCATGTAGTGAAAAGCACTCATGGCTAAATAAAATAAAACTGCTTATTCTCAACTCACTTTTGATTTTCAACACAGTTCATAAATGGTTGGAGAATCTAGTTACCGCATCTATTCTCTTTTGGAGGTTAGGGAATTCTTTTTTTCTGTTTTATGGGACCAAAAAAGAAAGAAAGAAAGAAGAAATCGACTGAAATCTCCAGGAAATCTCTTCACCGTTTTCTATCTTCTGCTTCCACACTTTTATTCTCCTGGAACAAAATGTCCCCGAAGTGGATACCTTCAATTATAGATTCTAATCCAGCCTGCTTGTGCACTCATTAGTAACCGTGGAAACAGATGTAATCTGGTGCTTGTTAATGTGTGACAGTCCTGTGTGTCCGTGGCTTCCAGGGGAGATGAATGTGTGTGTATGTGTGTAAGCGTATCCACTTTGCATTTGCCCATGCACTCAAAATTGGTGCCTGTAGCCACACATACACACAGACACACACACACACGCATCCATAAGGGAGGAAGTGCTAAATGCTCCACTTCCTGTGTGCCTGGGTCTGTCTCCGCAGCTGTGGCCAGACACGGAGCAGGCCGGCAGACAGTGCTGAGGTGCGTGGTTCTCCTGACCGGTTGCGCTGAACCCACCACCCATCTCTCCTCCCTCTCTGTCTCGCACACAAATCCATTTCTCCCTTCCGCTACCTCTCTATTCGCCTCTCCTCTTGAAGGCACAACTGAAACCTATAGAAGAGGGCGCATACCACTGCAGTCAGGTTGAGAGCCCCACTAACCTCCAGAACTAATGAAAAAAAAAAAAAAAAACTAAAACTCTCCCCCATCTCAACTGCACCCCATTACTTATAGAAAAGGGCTTCTAACTCACCCTCCTCCCGCCCCCGCATCTTCCTCCTCCTCCTCGTCTTCATCTTTACTATCCTCCTCCTTCTTCAGTAGCCCTCCCGCTGCGATGCGGTTGGCTCCTTTGATCTGGCCCAGCGCTCTAATTAGAAGGAAGTGAAGTGTAGGCCAGTGAGGTCACCATTACCCGTGACCCCTCTCATCGACCACTCCAAATGTCGTTAGGGAGCGAGACGTTCTCACGGCGTTGACCCACTGGCCATGGTGGCGGGGGGAATCTGGATTGCGTTAGGGACCCCTGTAAAAATCAGGCACAATTTACATCTAATTTGAGCCGCTGCAGAGGTCAGTGTGCAGCGTCTCGTTAGTGTCCGACTGGGGAGGGAAGCGGGCAGGGGGGCTATATTACTGCCTGACCGAAGTGGCTAGGAAAGGTTAGGAGTTCATCATAAACAGAACCGCTGGGCTACAGGTTGGGAGTTTGTAAGCTAAGAGTACTGGAGATTAAAGGTTCTGATGTGTCGTGAAAGCCAGGATTGAGACCTGAAATTCGGGGGTTCAACCTAAAGGAAAGCTGGGCCTCTCGGAGCTGTAGGATTTATCATAAAAGCAGTAACTTGGATTTGAAGTTTGAGATTTGTCATAAAGGCAATGACTGGGCTTAGTTAGTGGATAAGAGTGATGAAACAACATGTATGACTACTGCTTTTGATCATGGCTATAAAGTAGCGGGGGCTTACTGTGTGTGTTGAAGGATAATGTGTTGTTACTTGAGGGATGTGAGTCACTAGGACAGGCCGGCGCACACATAAACTAACAGACTTGAGGAAAAAACGAATGCTAATCACACTTTGACTCTGCTTGTTAAGGGTATTTCCTCTTGCTCACTCAAACTCCCAGAGCGATTAAATCTCCCAAAGCTTGTCCAATCCCTGTTGTACCATGGCTTGAATAAAGGGATCCTGGCAAGCTGCACAACCTACATGGCTGTATGTGCGCGCACACACACACACACACAAACACACATACATAAAGATACACACTTAAACACACACCATTAGCCTCATCAACAATATGTATACCTGGCCAAATACCAGAGCTATGTGTGCGCATGATCACTCAGTTTCCCGCAAGGGAACCAAGAATGGGGGAAGGGTTTTAAGGTAACACATCAAAGCTAGAGGGATATTCTACTTTGGATAGGGTAAGAACACATCAAACGGCAGACCCCCACCGCAACCCCCCTGTGCCTCACTCTGTATTGTGTTATAAGAAAATTAAGGGGGTTGGGCAAAAAATCCATCTATCTGGCAAGAAAATGTCTGCTCCCTGACAGTTCAAAGACAGTGTCAGAGTGGGAGGGCAATGATTTAATATGCAATGAAAATATACACCAACGGGTACATCTTCCCATACACATATTATGTACTAGATCCTCAATTGGGGCAATATTACCAAATTACTGGGTGTGTTTCAGCTATATGGTGCTTGCCCAAGGTGGTGAGCGATGTTTATGTGTATGCAGGTGTGCTCATCTTTTAAAAGGAGCGACAAAAATGATTTACCGCGTGAGAAGGCATTTCGTGTAATTATCACGTCAAATTTTTTTTCTTGTACGAGTTCAAGAGAAAAGGTGGGTGTAAGACAGGAGGGAGGGATGGAGAGAAAGTATGTATACGTAGGTGTACTGCATGCACACGTTTCTCAGTGTCTGGCTGTCATCCAGAGTTGATTTAGGTGGATTATGTTAATCCATACCTGCTCTGTGTCTGTCTCTAGATGATCTCTGAGCCGATTTAGGTCTAGAGCAGGGCCACCCTCAGCTGAGAGCGGAAGTCCCCTGAAACTGAGGAACTACCTGAGACAGGTAGATCCGTTACACCACCAGAGGAAAGGAGAAATCTGATTAGTTATAATACATGGTAGTGGAGTAAAAATCACATTTCTCTCAGAAATCTATTAGCGTATTAGTATAAAGTAACATGAACTAGAAATAAAAGCATCACAAAGCACCAGTATCTCAAAACACCATTTCAATACACTAACCCTGCGCTGAACTCGGTTTTGTAGTTGCGTAAAGTCGAAAAAGGCTTGCAGATTGGGAGCTGAATAGTGATGTTTTGTGTCCAGTGCAATGCAAACTGGTGCGTCATGCTCTCTGCCTTCCATAAATGTTCTCTGAGATAATTACTGCCCTTCCTTTGGGGCTGCTCACACAATCCGACACACACCCTAAAGGAAAGCTCCTTTCATACTGAGAACAAACATATTTATCAGGGATGATTTGTTGGCAGTCGCTCTGGAACACCGGTACCTCCGTCTATTCATTGGCCTGGTGCAGAAGGGAAAATCAACCACGTGTTTGGGAAGTGTAAGAGGCGGCAGTACCCCGATGGGAGGAAAGTTGGCGACTTCAGCTCCCGAATGCGAAAGCCTAGACAGACACTTTCGCTCTGCCTCCAGCGATGGCTGCCGGGCCTCTCTCGGAGCAAAGCGCTTGTGTTGTTTAAATGTTGGGTGTTGTAACGTGAGATTTAGGTGGGTGAATTCCCTTCACCAAATCCCCTGCCTTAACATTTTTTCGTTGAACACAGGCTACCTCTGTTGCTCCTACATGAGCAAAATTATTATCCCCACCAGTGCAGATAAAAGAGCAGAGTCCTCTGTAGCTAATGCCTGAGCTGCTGTTTGATCCTGATAAAACACCCACGCCAGATAACAAACACACTTAACTCAGCCACTCTCTCTACCTGCAGCAGGAAGTTATTCATTCATTCTCATAATCAGAGCAAAACCACCACTCCCTGCTTCACCCTTTCTGCAAAGGGAAGAAAAGGAGCTATTAAGGAAAAAGGATTTAAATAGAGTCTAAGTTGTATAAAGTATATAATTATTATTATCATCATTATTATTATTATTATCAACTGTCAAAAACAATTGTGGTTGTTTTTCCCTTTATTCGTGCTTCTATAAGCATGGGGTTTTTTTTAGATTAGAAAAAAGGTTAAAGTAATAAGCTATGGTCTGTTGACAGCTCATCTCATAAATGCCACCAGTAAAATAACAAATACATGAAAAAAGAAAACATATTTCAGCACATATGACTTATTTTTATATTGTATACATTGAACCGTCATTGTAGTATGTTGATTTATATCAGAGAAGCCCACGTGTACGGTGAACCTCTCGCTCTGGTCTACATGGGACCTCGGCCCACCAAGCTCTGAACTTTGACCCTCACCTGTCGCTTCAGGGCCTGAGCAGCCTATCAGATGCCCCCCTCAGGTGGGTTGCTACTAAGGACACCAGTCACCTGACAGAGGTGAAACCAATCACTTCTGGGACGACGCGAGAGACCCTCTCACCCTCACTCCCACACACACATCCCCTCACCTCTGATCCCTGTGTATACACACCTGAACACCCGATACCGTTGAGTCAAGGCCTTTGGTCACTTCACCTGCTCTATTTTTTTTTTTTTTGTTGCCTTTCTTTCTTACATTTTCTCCCTTTAAAATAGAGCCTTAAGGGGCCAAGGAGTAAGGGGAAAATCACAGACACAGACAGTTGCTTTTGCGTTTTTATTCTCTCATGAGATGTAAACACAAAAAGTGGGAGCTGTGTTCTTGAAAACACAATTTAATTTAAAATTTTATTTAAATTTAAAACTCTCTCTCTCTCACTCAACAACACACACACACACACACACACACACACACACACACACACACAAACATACAAACACTTGCTGTATCATAAAAATTACAGCAATTTGTCATAAGAGGAGGTAAACCAACAGTGGTTTGTTTTATAACAGTTAAACAGTTAAACACACCCATTCAAACATCCGTTCTTAAGTACACAAGCACATACTGTACAGACACACACACACACACAAACACACACATACAGGGAGAGAGAGCGAGAGAGAGACAAGTAAAACTGACGGAAGGAGGTAAAGTCACTGAGCAAGGCTACAAGTATCTTGCTGCTAAATTTAAACCTGAACTCTCAGTGGGTCTCAGCTTTTTATGTCTTTCAGGGTTTTGTGTCAAGCACAAAGTGCGCATCGCACACGCACACACGCACGATCTCCCACACATAAACACACAGGAACATGGTCCATTTGTGTGTTAATGATTAGGAGACAGAGCCATTTGCCGGCGATGGGAATGTGGGCAGTGGTTTCCTAAGTGGTGCTATCTGGGTTACAGGGCCAAGGCTGCTGAGTTTGTATCTGAGAGTCTGACACTCCGCTCACGCTTCACGTGGAAGAGATGCTATCACAGCAAACTGACTTGTTATTTTCATCTTTTCTTTCATTTAATGTTGTGTCAACGTAACCTTGAAGAGCTGTCGTACATAATGATATTAACTTTTACATCTTTGTTTTCACACATGCTTTCTTGCTAGAAACCTACCCACTGTATCAAAATCTATTCCATCTATTAAATGCACAATAAGATTAGAAGGATAATTACATCAAGGTTCGATAAAGTGTAAATACAGGAAATACATAAATAATTCCCCTTATCTTTCCCGACTTTGATAAATCACTAAATGACATGGTCATGTGTCGGGCAGATATCGAAGGAGTTGAACAATAGACCCAACTTCGGAATTTGAAGATTGATGAATAGTAAGCACTTTACAAGTGTTTGGAAAATTTTATTTATGTGCACAATAAACTAAAATCACCTGTCCAATAAACACCATGCTTGTTGAAGAAAAGCCTCAGATGCTGCTGGAGGTTTTTGTGGCTCGTCTCAAACTGCCGCAATGCTTAAGCTGATGAGGGCCATTGAAGAGCTGCCCGCAAGTGCAGTTCTGCACTTCCAACTTCACATGGGCGCGTGAGTGACGGCTGTGTCGGGGCAGAGTGACAGGGACCCGTGTGAGTGGTGAATCACAGTGACAGTGCATTGGGGAGAGGGAGCGGCATGGCTCCTGTGGACGAGTCACCTCTGACCCTTAGTGTCAGAACTGAGGCATCCCTGAACAATAGCATGAAGAGACCGAGAGGCCAGGAAGAAGATAAAAAAAGAAAAAGAAAAAATAAGAAAAAAAAACAGCTTGGGGTCTTCTCTGCCTTCCCTGATCCAGCTGTGGAACCATATCAGTGTGTCCATCTCTGACACTAATGCTGTCCTAATGAGCCCGCTGATAATGCCGGCTTAACTATGGGGATATGCTGGGAGGGGTGAGGTGGCAGGGGTTAATGGGGAGGAGGGAAGGAGGATATGGGGAACATTAGCACGACAGAGCGCAAGTATCAGAAGAACTTAACCACAGGTGTTTGCAGCAGGAGTCATGTTTTTCGACTTGTTTATGTGTGCGTGTGTGTGTGTGCGCGTGCACGAAAGGCTACATTTGGATAGCATTTTCACAAATTTGAATGTAGATTGAACTTCTTATATGCATCTACTTAGCTAAAACACAAAGGGTCTTTTGTTGGCTGAGAAGATGCTGAACAATCACATTAATATTAAACACACAATGAAAATGAGAAGAGCTGCATAAGATAGGAGATGTTGAGTAAATTTGTACCTGACATATGCAGCCTCCTTAAAGTGGTGAATTACACCGAGTGTATGAACTGACTTAGAATTCAGGATTGGGTTTCACTCCTCGACAACACCATGGGGCATGTACAGTATGTCTGACATAGGATACCCACAAATGACAGATAAGAAAACATGCAAGAAAGTACACAGAAAAGGAAATTACTTCTCAAACAGCAATGGGACACTGAATCTGTTCACTACAAGAGACATCCCAGTGTTAGCCTTGTTGAACACCAGACTCAAGATTCATAACATGTTCGACGATCACAAAATTATTAGCTGAAGCATAAACCTTTGAGGATGATATTACTCAGGGAACAGCCATGTTTGACTGTGCCCTATAGGCATGCTGGTTATAAAATAACTGTTAATTAACCACAGCTGATATTATCTGCTTCTGGCAAGGTTTGTCTTCTACGAAAAAGCAACAGTCCACATTGACTCACAATATAAGAATCTGAAATGTAAATGGATTGTTGAAGCTGCACTGACTCAGCTGTTATGTAAATCATCTTAGAATCTAGCAGACATTGAAAAATATTATGTCTTTACAGGGATGAGCGGCTTTCTCATTACTGTCATTTGATCCATTCTTAATGAAATATCTATTAGCACTGGTAAATAGTCAGCAAGAAACTTTGCTTGGTTTGCTTTGGATCTGGGATCAGCTATTTGAGGGATAGCTATCACTAATCGGAAATGGAAAAGGCAAGTAGAAACCAAGAAACCAGTAATTGTAATATGCAGGCTTATACATGCCCTCATCTACATTAAACATACAAATGCCCAAACACAAAACTGAGTTTGAACTAAAGTTACCCACCCTGTAAAATTTAAAGATGCAGAATGACATGCAGTGACATTGTGTAAAAGGCCTTTTGTCACCTGTCTATCCCGGGCTCTGTGTGCCCAAAGCAAACTCATTGCTCAGCCTGGAATCCACTCTGTCCACAGAGCCTCTTTAAGCTGGGAGAGGCTGGCGAAGACAGACCCAAGGCTGGAGTATTGACTCACCAGCCGCCACTTTATCACGGTGAGAACCTACACACATGATGAATGAGTCTATGGGGCGTCAGATAAGACGATAGGTAGGCGGAAGGGTCATGGGTACAGAGGGTAGACTGCCTCGCTGTTACAGCAATATGTAAGCTGAACGAACATATCTGCCTTGTCTTGCTTTGGTTTAGACAGAGCTCAGATATGAGAGACTGACAGAAAAAGGACACAAAGAGGAAGCTTAAACAGGTTAATCTGCCTTTTAAGAGTCTGTTAACCACATACGAGCTGTCAGAAACACATCTGAGTGCTCAGTACACTGACATGCCTGTGAATGGGGAAAAGACACATAAACATTCAAGTATGTGTATGCACAGACACACACATTGAGTTCAAGGGGCCACTGAGTGCAGAGCAGTAGGTGTTAGATTACAGGAGCGGGCCGTCCAAAGCACCGCCTGCTCCTATCTTTATTTAACCGCTGATTAGACAGACTCTTTGAAGACCCCTTTAATTGCCGCAGTGATGGGGCTCTTAAAACCTGGAGGCTTTTTTCACTTCTTTTATTGATTTCTCCTCTCATGACACCAATAAAAAACGCCCACACCACACGGCCTTTCTGTTTCTGACTCATTGATCCCAGTCCCTCATTTGCCATCTTTTTCCCGCCCTTCCTGTCACCTCCTTTGCTACTTGTTTTCTTGTTCCTCCAGAGTCCAACTTTACTTTTTGATTGTCTCTCTTTCTCCCCTTCTTGTTGCATTGCTCACATTGTTTCGACAGTTGATGATATTTTGTGCTTTGAGCCAAAGAGGAAAAGCAAATCAGTGAAGACTGATGGCAAAAACTCATTTAGCTTTGAGCCAGCCTGTTGATTTTTGATGTCATATTTCATTAACTGTGTTTGAGATGAGAAATGTTCAAACAGAGCTGAGAAGAAAGGGAACGTGCAGAAAAGCAATGAGAAACTGAAGAATCTGAGCACCGAGCAGGTATTCAGGTGTTTGATACAATTAGCGCCCTCAGCACAGAGAGCAATTCTTAGGGAGAAGCCTCTCTGTTTATCTGCTGCTGAACAGGATTTGTGTTGCGGACATCGTCTGCCCCCATTTCCATTATTCAGGCATTTTTATCCGATGAAGTCAAGTCATTAATTTTTAAAGCCATTTAAACAACATTTACGCCATTACACAATGTTTCACAGACCAACAAATGGTCTGAAAAAGAGAGCAAATGCATCAAGTTGTTGCTGACAAGCGAACCACATCAAAGTGCGGCTGATTCCCGTAACCGTGTAATAACTAAAGGAAAATAAAATCATGACTCAATCTACTTAATAATTTCATTACTGCTTATCTTGGTGATGAAATGTTCTGCCAAATTGAGAATCCAGAACCCAAACACATTATTACATTGATAGAAGTTGCTATGTCTTTTATTGCAGAAGCCAGCAACTTAAAAGGTAACTATTTTGCTTTTGACTGATTAAAATGTTGCTGTAAATGTTGCAACTAATCATATCAGCCCAGACCGACATGGCCACTGTATCGTATATAAGTAGGGCCTATATTTTTTTACTGTCAGGTAATCTGTTGTTTGAATCAATTATTTCATTCTTGAGATGGATTGATCTGTACAACATCCAAAGCTGGTGCTGGAGAACGAATGCCTTTATGTTGTAACATTTTTCTGATTTATAAACTAATTTACCACCATTTCAAAAACTCGTAGACACTTGGTGACACTTCACTTCAGCCGCGTCCCATTGTTGACGTAAGAGGTCGCTAGTGAGTGTTTGATACCCACGGACATAGTTTTACAGCTGTCTGGACAGCAGAGAGCAACTGGACGAAGCAGTGACCCTTGACCTTGCACCCTACTGGTTGTAACCCCTGCCGATATAGCTGGCCTCTCCTGCCTTGCCGCTAGATCATTTGCCCATGACCTTTGTTACGGCTCAATTCCATGGTCAAAGACCTTCCCACATGCCCCACCTTCCATCAAAGGATGTCAGACTGGATACCTTTTTTCCCCTCATTGATTATCCAAATACGACTCCCAGTAAAGCTTTGTGCTCAACACACCATTAACTGACTGAGGTCTGGATGCATCAACTGCTGAACAACAGTTCCCACAGCTAAATTTAGCTCCTGTGCAAATCTTTGTGATGGTCAGGATGAAATACTTCCATGTGAAGAAAGGAAGGGGTTCCAAAAATCTAACCAACTAAAACAGAGCATACGGTACACATGTCTTTAATTCTCTTTAAATTGTACAACCCATGAAAAACTCTCTCAGCTCTGACTCAGGACCAGGATGGAGTATCACTAATACAAGCGCACTTGGTCAGATCACATCCCTTTTGGGAGCCTTAGCCTTAAAGACTCTGTAGTAGTGACTGGTTCTGATCCCATTACAGACCCATTGATCCCAGCCTGGCTCCTGTTCTGCAACATCAGCCCTTAGAATGTATTGATTCTAGGTAGAATCAGCAGAAGCGCTGACCAGCCATCATCGACTGTCTGGAAGGATAAATGCTGTGCTGCTGTGACTCTGTCAAGCCAGAGGAAAAACTCAATACTGAAGGCAATTTCACACTACTAATGTCAACTAACACCAATAATATCATTAGGCCACCGCAAGGGAGTCAATAGTGTTATGGCAGTAACTCGACAATGCATGTTGTGGCTAGACTTCCACGTGTCTGGCGAGGGTTCATTAAATTTTTAACGCAGCATAACGACAACTTCAGGTGTCACAAAGTAACATGAATACGCCTCAGTCATTCACTAAGACTCTGCAAACCCACAACAGTTTTATTATTCACAGCCAGTGTTTTTAACACGTAAACCCATCGCACTTCTTCTATTTAGTCTCTCCTGCGCTCAAGGCAGCTGGTGCAACAACTAAGCTGGAGACTGGCACCCCGAGACAGATTAGAGGCGTGTAATTAGGGATTCGTAATCAACTAATTTACAGCGCAATCCCTTGCACCGAGCAGGACCTCTGACCTGACCTAAAAAGCCTCAACATATTCTCTTTTGACCTTGGACAAGGAAGGGGGCCTAACTGTGGCGGGGATGGGGGCAAAGATGGGTTATGTGAGGAGAGGGAAAAAATAAAAGGCCAAGAATGAAGTCAAGCATGCTGGGGGAGGAGGATTTAAGAAGTGGTTGGGGATTGAGGACGCAAGGACACGCAGCTAAAGTAATAAACTGTCAGAACTATAGTGGGAGGCATAAGAGGCTAATACATGTATAGGAAAAGAAAGATTTCATTTTGGAGAGGTGTAGGTAGCTCACGGAGGGGTGGGGGGTGGGTAACAAGGCATGGTCTAATAATCCTAAATCCTACCACTGGCCTGGTTTTATAAGGTCAACTAATGATGTTACGCCAGCTGACTGATTCAACCAAAACACCAACAACCAATCCCCCTGCCTGCTGCATCAGCTGACTGAGGCTACCCCATAACCAAGCTCCCAAGCCCCTGACAGCTGACTGTCTAGCTCCCCCACTGATAACCCACATCCCCCTCACAGCGCCCCCACCCCCCAGCTGCTCATCTAAAATGAGTCATGCAATTTACCCCCACTGGCACATTTAGCGAGGTTTGTTACTAGCTTGCAGTGGCGAACGTGTATCTTTTATTTGACAGCGAGGTTCCTAATTTTTGATTACATCAACACAAATTGCTCGCCGATGACCACGCGGCTCTACCTTGAATGCTTGCCATCCAACATGTGACCCTGACTTGCTCCAGGTCGAGACAACACTCATTTAGCCACCTTTTTTTATCCCCGGCTCAGCCAGGTTGAAATTCGAATGGTCATTTAGCGTGTCAGGTTCAGCATGCAATGTGTACATTCTCGCAGCGAAGGCAGGATTAGAGAGGAAGAATCTGGGTTAAAGACAGCACACAGTCCATCTGTTGTTTTGCCCCCCCCCCCCCCAAATGGGCACAAACTATGCCCCACCCACTTCCCACCTTGAGTTATTCTTCATTTCACCAGGATAAACAGGCCGTGTAAATCCTAAAGCAGAGAAAAAGGGCTGTGAGCTTATTATAGTGGCAAGTGGGAAAAAAACATACAAGGTTCATGGTGATGAAAGAGGAAAACTGTGACGTAGTGGTAAACTTTGGAAAAGGCTTTTGTTCCGAAAACCATAGCAGAAATCTAAAAGTTGTTAGAGCTGCCATTTTTCTCTTTTATCCTTCCGCCCCTGACAGGGGAATAATAGAGTTCATTGCTAACATTTTCTCCTCTTTTATCTCCTTTTGCGTCTTGGCTTCTCAGTTTTCTCCCGTCCTGTACCCCTTTGTTTTTATCGGTCCTCCCTGTATCTCAGTCTGTTGCAGTTTCCCAGGCCCCTAAAGCTGATAACCCAGCTTAGTGATTTCCACACTAACACACTCCACGCTTTCATACACATGGATAAAAACACACACACACTTCGGGCCCAATTGTGTCCCCCCTCACACACTGACCCATGATAGTTATAAGGACAGGGACGCCTCAGACAAGAAAGCCCTGCTTCATACTGACAAGATCCATTTAAAGTCTCAGTGGGCACTAAATGTTCAACAGTTTAACTATAACCAGTTAATACTCAGATAATATTCTCACTGCAGATTTTATTTGTGTGAACAGGATCTAATGAAATCATCTAATAACTGCTGTAAGCATAACTTCATTAGCACATTCAGATGTTCGTCAAAAACTGGATTTATCCAGGCATGTACACGCTTTATCTTTTTTCGTTCAGCATTCGGATTATACACGTGCACCACAAAGGTCACAGAGTGCACCAAATGTAAAGGGGGTGTTCCTATTTAAGAGCAGTATTGAACTGCATCAGAGAATCAAAGGAAAAAACAATAAACAATAAACAAAGGTGTCCTTACTTAAGAATTTCAAGATTTCAGACAGTTTGAGAAAAAGAAGGCTGTTTTTTCCCTGGGAATAAACATTGGGTCCCTTCAGCTGTGAAAGACGACTCTCTGTCCTTAAGCTACATTAGTTCATTGAGTAGCTACATGCATTATTGTCACAGTCACACACATTTGTACGCTACCCACTGCACTTTTTTCCTTGGAAACATAAATCTATTTTGGCTGGTGGGACTAATATGCGGTGAAGAAACATTACTTTCGAAACCCCCCACCCACACACCACCATCTCCTGGTGTAGATGTAAAATAGACTATTTCAATTTAGGTAAAAGGAAAAAAATTCCTATGAAAATCATGTCTCACCTTTTAACTCAACATAATGATGTCCCAACTATGACATTTACCGAGTGAATTACAGGCAAGACACAAGTTTTAGGAATGTAATGTATAAATTGCTTGCATCTGTATGGTGGGAGCATAAAAATGAATGTGTGTGTCTGTGTGTGTGTGTGTGTGTGTGTGTGTGTATGGTCTTATACAACATGTGGCCCTCAGTTATGTGGCCCTCCCATGTGTCTGTTCAGGGACCCTGGACCCAACACAGAGGCAATCTTATACCACTGACCAAAAAAAAAAAAAAAAAAACAGAAGGAAAGAGGGAGCGAGTGAAAGGAAGAAAGGATAAATCAAGCCTGAAGAAAGACAAAGGCAACTGGCCAAGGGGCCCAAAGTGTCATCTTGCCTCCACTTGGGGTGAAAAGAGGGGAGGGCAAAAAGAAAAAAGGAAGTCTAGAATTTAGCAGAGGAAAGTTCTCTTTCTTTTCCTGGACAGCTGAGTGTCTTATTATGGGATTAGATTTAACCAGTGCCCCCCTAGGAATGTGGAACAGAGGATGGTGGTAATGGGTGGAAGAGTTTTGGGGGATGATATGGGTCGGGCGCCGTGGCGTAGGGGTGGGGTGCTGTTTGGTGGTGAACTAGGATGGGTCAGGGAGGCAGTGTGCGGGAGGGCTTGGCTGTGTGCCCAGGGTGGGGGGGAAGCCACAGCACAGGGGCCTACATGGAGCTCTGCCAACAGTGCAATTACTCCTCATTCTGAACAGCTGGCACATAATGGGTATCCAGGCACTTGTAGTCCTTCGATAGGACATGGAGAACCTAGTCGCCGCCGTCGCCCCCTCCTCCTCGCGTGCCTCAGTACAACATAGCAACCAAAGATCACCCCACCGAGGTGCAGGTTAGGATGCCATCATCGTGCCACCAATGCCAATACACAGACAACACCAGGTGAAAATAACCCGCACAAATAGGGTGCAAGGCCAATGCGAGCGCAGAAACACACACAAATGCAACTGAGTGCAAGGACAGGCCTCGTCTGTGTTTGATCCACAGTAATATGCTTGCAGGCTAAGACCCGCGAGTTGAGTGTGGGGGAATTCTGTGTTTATAAATTCTGTCTGTTTGAAACTCAGTCCAAGTTTATAATCCACCCACTGTGTGGCGGCTTTGTGCTTTCCCTCAAAGCGCTCACACAATGTAAACACAGCGTTTAAAAGGGAGATCTTTTTTTTTCTTTTACATCTACAGTCTAAAACAAAGGGAGCACAGGAAATGGACTCCGTCTTGAAGAAGAAAACAAACAGACCGCCTGTCAGTCAAGCTCATATGGTGCTGTGATGTCATGGAGGACGAGATGGGGGAGACCGGGGGGTTCAGCCTGTGCTGTTTGTGTGTGTTTGTGTATGTGTGCGAGAGACCTCGGCTTCCAGTACCGGTAGCCGGCAAATACATGGCGAGTGCGTGTGCGGTCGCAAAATATACAACACACCAGTTAACAATACAGCTGACTTCCTGCTTGTGAATTCCTTGCTCTGTCAGTTGGTGATGATGATGATGATGATGATGATGACGATTGATGCCTTGTGTAGGGTGATGGAGCGGTGAATCAGCCTGGCCACAATGACTCCAGAAGTCTTTTTGATTTGCAGAAAGCCTCATCCTCAGTTCCTCCCTCAGAGGATCACATACAGGACATGTGCAGACCATCAAAGAAGATGTGTAGGTTGGGAAGATAATATCGATACGACTGCGTGCGTGCAAGCATATGCATACGCACACATGACGCCTATGCAACTGTGTGGGGTACAGAGCAGATGAGAGCCTTATGCTGAACAGTAAAAAACACTTGGGCCATCTGATAGAGTTTAACTGGTGTGTTCCACTTAAGGAGCAGCAAACAAGAAGATCTCTATGTGCTGCTCAGTCAACACAGATCTTACTCCACATCGCTTTAAATATGAGTAAAGATTTGTATCTATTGCCTCCGAATTCTCCTAGTGCCAATTTATCACAGTTTTAATACAGAATGAAAAAATGATACTCATCTCTTCTTTCACAAATGTTTACATGTTAACAGTCCCCCTTTTGAGGAGCACTGAGAGTGGATACCCTGCTGAAAAAAATCTACTCAAAGTCATTGGCAGATCTTGATTCCTCCTTCCCTTATCACATTTTCAGTTTGTCCAAGAACTCAACCTGAATGACAAGTGCAAACACTTTCACCGTGGACACCAAGGCTCATAAAATTAGTCCCAGGAAGTTAACTCAGGAGCTCAATTGGGAAGTTAAAGGTACATTTGTGTTCCTCAGTTTTTTCAATCTCACCTAATCTGAAGAACCACAGAAACTAAGAAATTGGACTAATAACATGTTGTTGTAGTTTGTTGGGATTAACTGTTGTATGAGGTGTTTTATTAAATGTAGTAAAATCTGTGTGCAGAGATGCAGTGCATTTTGAAAAAAGCAACAATGTCCCGAGTGTTTTCAGTACTTAACTGTATAACTGTGTTTTAACAAAAGAGCAAATGAAGCCATTGTTTTGTTGCGCTTGCTCGCCTGTTGCCTCCTGCTGACATCTGTATCTAGTTCATTTTTTCTCTGTGCATCTAGTGCTTCACTCCTAAAAGCTGTTTAAATATCAATAATATTAAGTGACAATTTGCATTCCCAATGAAATTCAGGGTCTCACCATCACATTTTAAATCCGCTAGCAAGAAATGGCAATATTAAGGGGTTTATTAGACCGTAAATTCCCCTTGATAACTAAATCAAAGGGCTTCACATTAAAGGTATAAGTCGGATTTTTCATGTGAAAAAGGTTTTTTAAGTTCTAATCATGTTAAACCCTAAACACATGGCAGTTTTTCATCACCTGCACAAGATGAAACACCTGCTTTGATATCACTGACTGGACTGCTGGCAGACGAGCAACATGTTCACATATGTCCGTCCAAAGAGTCAAGCGGATTGACGGCAGTCAAAGAGTTATTTAAAAACCTTCAATTAGAACAGATTAATAAAACATCATGAATGCACTTTGAGGCATACAAAAAAAAAACTATCACCTCAACAGCTGTTCACAAGAAAAAAAAAAACACAAAAAACAACCGTTCCAGTGCAGCGCTGAGGGCTGAGTCTGAACATGTGTATCAATGGGGACCACGCCAAGAACATCAGCTTTCGGCTGAATGTAATATGATTAGAAGCACACAACATAAGTCACCGCCTGCCTGGGAGCATAACCATGACTCTCATGCTCATGGGTAGGATTATGCTAATGTGTGGCAGTTTGTCAGTGTGTGCGAGTTTGTGTGTGCATATACAATAGAGAGGGAGAGCAAAGGAGAGAAGGGGAAGTGCTAGGAGCAGCGTGAAATTCTCATTTTACTTATATCTTCCTCGTCTGGACGCAATTGCTTTCGCTCATTCTTACCCTCTATTGTTTTTCTCACCTCCCTTTCCTTTTCTCATGCTTTTCAGGCTTTCTCCTTCCATATCAGGTGGCCAGGCCTCAGCATCTGCCCTGTTGGCACAAACCTCGTCTGTAGTTGCCAGCAGAGGCTCAGCAGCCTGCCGATGTCAGAATGGACCTCTTTCATCTAAACCTGTTTCATTCAGCAACTCCACTCTTTGGCCTGTACTTTGTTCCGAGCCCTCTTTTGTGTGTGCGTCTGGGTGTGTGCGTGCCTTGTGCATGTATTTTTCGATGAGTGTAGTTTTTCCCCTTAGGGTGGTCCTCAGTTAAGACATACACCTGTTGTTAGGAGTAGAGGAGCACAGATATCCTGCCGGGATTGGACAAGACCGGTTCAGAGAGAGCAGCTGCCAGGATGACAGAAACCAGCCTTTATGGTAGCAGCAGAAGCTGGAACGATCAGTGTAAACATAACGGAAATGCATTGAAATGTAGCTCAACATCCTGCCAAGGATTTTTCTTTTTCTCTCCTTAAGCCAGAATCTCAAAAACCTAAGAGAAGACTGCCAAACGAGGCGCATTCAAAAGATTACAATATGATGGGGATCCAAATTCCAAAAATACAGAAGACTGAAAGAGAGAGATATAAATATTGAAAGAGACTTGATTTCACATCCAAGTGTAAACTGGCAAGATGAAGAAATCGAATCAAATGTGAATTATGAACTATTTCAGAGGTCAAGTGGCTTTTAACTCTATGAATCATTAGAAAATTCAAAGTGGAGAGCTCAGACCAACAAAAACACAACCTAAGATCCCTGTAATGACACAGGATTAGTTCTAGCTTTGTCTGAGTGATCAGGATGTGTCAAGTGGGACAATATTTACATAAATCAATAATCATTCATAAAAGGATAAAGATGCTGAACACTCAGAATAACCTATTTCCATTGTCCCAGAATAGTGGCACTCAAGGACATCTCCTCAGTAAGGTCACTGGGACTGGAGGATCAAGTCAACCCATGGGTGCACCCTGACCCACGCCCCCCGCCCCCTCCACTTAAATTGGGCCAAACAGCTGCTCTGATTCATACAGCTCTTCTTTGGCTTTAGGAGTCAGAAATCAGCATCTAAAAAACAAAGCTCCGCTGAACACTCAATGTGAAACGGACAATCTCACCACCCAGAGACGTCCACCTCGGGGTCAGCAAGGCCAAGCGCAACACTGTCTGGGGACATTTATGACGTCTGGGTCCCTGAGCAGGGGTGGCTGCCGTGACTTACAGCACTAATCTGAGGGGTTATTCAACCCCTTGGAGCTTACAACCTTACAGGCTTTGATGTCACATATCGTTATGCCATCTGACCGCATTCCATGGCTCGGAGACGTGATTGGATTGTGTTGTTCGCCGCACATCTGTGTGTTTGCCAGGCAGGATTAATGACTTGTTGACCGCAATTCAGTCCAAGTGTTTTCTATTTCCGAGCGCCATTGGATTTCACATCATAAGTATCTCTGTCAATCAGACGAGCTGTAATCTATATCCTGTTGGACTTGAGTAATTATTCAGTCCGGTTTCTGCTCTAATCTACATTCACAGACAAACAGGATTGTGTTTAACATAAAAAAAAATAAAAAATAAAAAATAACAACTTGTCTTGGCTATTTCTGTGCAGGAAAAGTGGAGCACCCTCTCTCCATTGTCAAAGGTGACAGGGTGCTTTCATCACATGTTCACTGTCAACTCCGTCATGTAATGCTTCAGCTGTCATGATGACGCTGAGTGTCTCGAGGCCGAGATGCGCCACTGCGCTGCGGTGCCCTGCTCTACACTTGGCGGCACAGAAACATGGGAACTAATTTCCATACAGCTCCCTGAGGAATTGTAATTAAATTTCATAATTACTTTGGGGATCTCAACTCTGCAGCTTTGGCCAAAACAATGGGAAAAGTAGGCTATTGTGTGCGTGTGAAAAAGGCTGTTATGGATGTGTTGGGGTTTTTTTTGTTTGTTTGTTTGTTTTTTATGACACTTATACTCCTACTTCCTTCTCCTCTCATCTTTTTTTCTATCCTTTTTTTTTTTTTTCACACCAAACCTCCTCTTTTTTCTCTTAAGCCCGTAAAGTTATTGACCTTGGGGAGTTGCACTACTTTACCATATCCCTGGTGTTTCATTGCTTCCCATTGTGCGTACACTCTACAGGTCAAAGATCACGGCAGGAGGTCACGGTGCAGTGAAAATGTCCAGACAGCTCACTTTAACACATTTTATTGGGGATCCTTGAATCTTTATGGGGCTAACGTCTGAAAATGATACGTATCATTTTGGCATCAAATGGTTTAACTGCCAATACAGCTTCAGGAAATTACAGAGCACTTCCCTGACATAAAAATGATATATGATCACCAACATTAAATAAGAGCTTAACAGCAGCAAGTTAAAGCTCCAAAAAAAAAATTTTAATAAAATAAAACTACCCTGAAGTAACACTGGCTGTTCATTGCCAGCCCTGGAGGTGTACTCGAGTGAGGCATTTAAGCCTCAAAATACCCAGTAGTGCTTTTCAGTGACCTACAGTTGATGCTCCTAAGCACTGTATGGACAAAGAAAACATGACGGTGATGAAAAAGAGCATGTGTGCTCAGCAAATCACTCCCTGGGACGTTAAAGATATTCTATTATTACAGATAGGATTTGCCGTTGGATTAAGACTGTGTAAATTACTAACCAGCCTGAATCCCCATGTGCCTCTGCAGCTGGCGATGCAGAGGTGCCAGCAAGAGGAAGGGGAAGCGCTGGCACAGTTGGGGCCCCGCTAGATTTCCCTGTATTGAAGTAGAAAGCAACGGGGAAGTGATATAATCCTCCTCTGGACATCAGCCAACATCTCCCATCCTGTGTACAATACCTCCAACACCTTTCCGCAGAGTGCATGTGCGTATTGTGTGTGTCTGTCACCGTCCTCCTCTTGCGCCTGCCTTGTGCATTAACTACAAGGCTCATAAGGTTATATAAGAGATATGAGGAATCGTTTGTGGGGTGGTGGGCAACAATCGAAGAGGGTGGGGTGGCAGAGGGGGATAACCTCGAGGGGTTGGGCTGCATTCCAGCACTTTCTCTCTTCCACTCTAACCCCCTCCTCCCTTAAACACCCCCACTACACAAAATTCACAAAAAAAAACTCCCCTGGGCCAGCACGCGACAGGTGCTGACTTAAGAGCCCCTCTTCCCCCTTCACACATCTACTTATGCCCCCTTTACGCCCATTACAACAGGCCCTGCCACCCTCCTACCCCAGGCCAGGCCAGTCCTTTGGCTGCTCTTCTTAGCACACATGCTTAATGCGCAAACCTGCGCATGGAGATGTGTTTTTATAACCCCCACTTCAAATACACACACACCCTCATACCCCTCTGTGCGTAGCCAGCTGCTGGCAGACAGGTAGCCTGATACGCTCTGCATTGCAGATTCATACATCTGAAACTCTTAGTTTCAGGCTCTGTAGATGCCTCACCAATGTCAGTTACTTTCTCAGCAATTCTTCCTTCTTCTGTTTCCCTTCCCATTGTTTTCTCACCTCATCTGTCTTTATGTCAGCTTCTTGTCAGTGTTTTTCTATATTTGTCTCTCTCTTTGTCTCTCTTTCCTTTTTTCAACTCTCCCCGGTTTCCTTCCCTTTCTTATATCCTTTACCAAATCCCTCAAGGTCCCAGAGCATCCTATTGTGTCTCTCTCCATCTTTCTCACTTACCTCATCATGCTATACATTAACTCCTCCTCCTCCTCCTCTCTGTATTAAATTTTCCTCCCTCCTTTTTCTTTGTCCTTTTTTCCCGCAGTCTCTCTCCTTCCCCTCCCTCCCTCCCTCCCTCCCTCTCTCTCTCTCTCTCTCTCTCTCTCCCTCTCTCTCCCTCCTTGTGTCTATTGGTGTTAGCCAGTACCAGACTGCTGTAGAGAGAAGGAGAGAGCGTTGCAGACTCCAGGCGGTTGGTGTTCCTGCCAGCCGTTAGACACACAGACACACACACACACACACACACACACACACACACACAAAGACAGAGTCAATGAGGACAATGTGTCTGGACTGTTGGGGGAAGGAAAAACGCATGGCTGCGCTGCCACCCTGAGGCGACTGGCGGTATAGCTGAAGCAGGGGGGTCATCGAGGGGAGACAGAGGGAGGATGATGAAATACTGGCAGCTTTTCAGTAACGGCTGAGCCCAGCCGGAGCCGAGTGGGCGGGGTGAGCTGCTGTGAGCTCACTGCTGCTGCTGCTACTAGCTCACGGTCACAGCAGCTATTATGCAAGAGAAAGGGGGGAAGGGGAGGGTGGTGGAAGAGGGGAGGGCGCCGTGAACAACAAGAGGTACAGTGAGGATAGTAAGCTCAGTGAAATGATGTACAGAATGTCATCAGCATCGATGCCTTAAATCCACGTGGTTCTACACAGTTCCTTTGTCTACTTAAAGTGGTGACTCCTTTCTTTTCTATCTTTCCTGCCCCAAACAGTAATCATCACAAAGACAAATGATAATGTCCTTAAGCACAGCGGGAACCTTTAGCAGATAAATGGCTTTAATTAATCTTGTTGAGCATTGCTCCCAGATATTTTAATCAATGAAATATTATGAGAACATCCGTAGTTAAATTGATATGCAAATAGTCAACTGCGAGGCAAATTCATTTAAATTTGTATTGTCTCGCAACATTGAGGGCAAGTTCAAAGGGGGACAATTTATGCTGTGCAAAAGGATACTAAGGAAAACACAAGGTGACCCAGATGGGGAAGTTCACATAATTTAAAGTCTGTGCCTAAGTGGCAAAATTAACATGCTCCTCTGTTGCCCTTTCGCACTCAATATCCATTTTTAAGGAGTGACAGGGAGGATGACAGTCATAGTCAAGGGTGAGCCAATACTGTTGGTGGATGGTGTTGCAAAACTCTGAGGAAGACACTGATGAAAGCTGATTGTTGTGCTGTGAAGCTTGTTCTCTTGCAGACGCTCAATTTCAGTTAGTTAAAAATGTTCTTCCAAATTTCATCAGCACATGCTTTCATTCAGTGGGGGGAACGTACACCGTGGATTTTCAGTAAGTTGAGTTACAATTTCAATTCTGAATTGGATGCACGGGAAATGAAATCGCCCTGAGCCTGGAGAGCTAATGTGCTCTCCATCTCGTTTGCCTTTGTTTGTGCTTACTCTTCATTTCTGTATCACTCCCCTGTACACGCACCTGCTGTCAGATTGCACTGGATGCTGGGGTGACCTTCAGGAATCACGAAGTGGCACATGTATGCATATTTCTGCTTTTTTTTTTTCTTTTTATAGGATTGGTACGAGATACAAATGAGATTTCCTTTTGTATCAATTTATAATACAACACACAGCATTGCCATCACCTTATAGAAGATGTGCTTGTTTTCTGTTGATTGCATGAATCCCTGGACTCTGAGTCTGTGTGTTTGCAGCTTTCAAACCTTATTACTTCTTGCTCAGGTGTCAAGTTGGCTTTGTGTTTGCTTGCGTCAGCACCTTCTCAGAGCCCTGTCCGCCTAATCAGCCCTCAGCCCATCAGAGACATGGGAAAATCAGTGATGAATACAAACCTCAAAGCGCCATTAATTAGAAAAGAATCAAGGACTGCCAGGACAAAAGGGTAAAGACAAAAAAGGAGAAACATTTTTCTTTCCACGGCCATCCAAGAAGACGGTTTAGATGTCTAAAGTTTCATGGAATTGAGGCCGACAGGCTCCTTCGAGCCCAGTGGGGTACTTATAATTTGTTGGGGGAGTAAGGGAGGGAGGGAGCTGGAGAACAATGGCATTGTCCTTGTTCCACTAGAAGCCTGGGCTGCCGCCGCTGCCTGCCTGCAGATTGTTAGTAGTAATTTGCTTTATGCTGAGTGGAAGCAGGATCAGGGACGAAGCGAAGCATGTGTTAATTCCTCTGCAGGGATCACATGCCCTTATCAGTCCCCAATCACAACTCCATCAGCGGGAGGTTACATAACCCTCAGTGCACTGTCATGGCAACCACCCGGGGCTGGATTGCGCATCTGCCACATCGGTGAGATTACAAGCAACTGGCATTGCATACAGTAATCCACAGCACAGGATCAATAGGATATGGAGGAACAGACAGGGTCAGACCTCTTCCTGGCCGCTTCTCCCGTAACAGTAAAATTATTTGTGCATCTTTGCTGCAGCAGAGAGACTAGACAAGGATTGATTACTGCCGGCTTGTGATCAATAGCAGACAAACAATTGTGTCGGCGTGGCGTGGGCAAAGCAGAACCATAATCCAAGATTTATATAGGATGATCTGAAAAGAAATACTAAATTAATCCACACATGAAATTAGCAAATGACTCTCTGCCCACATCTGTCCAGTTCGCTGACATCCTCCAGCTCCATTCAGCATGACAGGAGTAATGACAGCAGTGAGGGGATACCAAGAGACGGACAGAGCAAGCAAAATAAAAATTAGATACAGCTAATGCAGCAGGACAGTAGCTTTGTGCTCGTCATTGTGTCGTCCAGTGTGTGATAGCTTCCCTCAGGCCTCTGTGCCCTTCGTTGGCGGTAATTTGCTGTTGTCACATTTAGTTCATATCAAGACGGCTCTACAGGCCACATCATACGAAAAGACGTCTACCGTTTCCCTATGCTTTTCCCGTAGCTCCTGGTCAGAGGCCCAGTGGAGGGGCTCAATGGTTGAGGCAGCCCAGGGTGACAGCTCTCCATTTGGGGATGGGGGCTTGGTTAGGATCCTGGTTTGAAGGTTCTCAAACTGGGGCCCCTGTGGTACAGACAGCTGTGAGGAGGCCCGGGGACAAGAGGTGGAGGGCAAGCGGAGAGGAAACACATTTTTAGTTGAAGGGTGTATTGTCACCACCCATCACCTCTCATTGCCCCATTGAGAGTTGAGAGGCTTGACTCGCTGCTTTTTTTTTTCTAACTGCTTTCCTCCTTTCTCTTATATCACAGGAAAACTTCACAGACGCACGAGAATCGGCGTAATCCTGAAAATATCAGACGCACTTGTAACAGTTGCCATAATACGCTCATCAACGTCTGTTCATATTTGAAGTACGGTGCCCCGCAGGATTTCCCCCTGCTCATCATTGATATTGGAGGCTAGGCACATTTAGACACAGAGGTCCATTTTGCCATATCCCATCGGCTTTGATCTTCCATTTTCTCCTCTGCTGTGATTGATATTTACATTGCATTACCAGTGGAACACACATGCGTGGGGCCATAGGCGCATAAACACACACACACATCCCATCACAGAGTGGTAGCGACACCTCCCAGAGGGGTCTTACTGCTGGAGCACATCCTGCACATCAGACCACAGGACCATCATTATCAGTGCACTATATGAAGAGCATCACTCACATTCAACTAACTGCTATGAGAGACAGGAAGACAAGAAAGATGTGTGTGTGTCAATGCGTCATGGGATTAAGAGACCATGGTACAACGGTGTTGGTGGTAGGGCGGGGGGGGCTCGGAAAAGAGGGAGATGGTGAGGAAAAAAAAATAGGGGAATAGAGGAAGAAATGTGACAGTAAAAACAAAAGAAACAAAGACAAAGGCAACAAAGAAAGGTAGGTTGCAGGACAAAGCCACAAAGGGAGTTGGGGGTGAGATAGATAGTGAGAGACAGACAAAGGGAGATGATCCTCTACCTATGCAGACTACAGCTGGAAAAGCCGTCTGGCCTCCCCTCCCCAAGCAGAGCACGCTTGGCTTTTACGGTAAGTGAGTGCAACCGCCAGAGTGACGTCATGTATCTATAGCACTACCGCATGCACTGATGTATGGGACAAAGAGCCTGATGGAGATAAAGCAAGGAAAGGGATGGATCCGGAGATGGAGAGATGGAGAAAGATGGGGCTGAGGTCAGGTTTAAGGGAGCAGAGGGATATGGGGGGAGGCGGGTGGGGGATCAGAGAGCAAGGGGAAGTGCTGACATATGAATGACATAAAATTAAAGTGGGGGTAGGGGGGACAAAGAGAAAGCCGCCAGGAAATCAATTTGCCTAGGCCCCTCCCTTAGTTGGCTCGCTTGGCTTTGTTACACCTGCAGGTGGAAGAATCAGCTTGTACACATATTAGATAACAGCATCCACTACTCGCCCCCACCCCCCTCATCACACATTCAGTTCCCCTGCACAGCCCAGTTCACAAAAACAATAAAATACTTATTGCACACATATGCACGTTGTGTGGCTCCTCCACCGCTAATGACTGGGATAATGAATGCAGTGACAAAAGGAGAGCCCCAATTATCAGGTTCTTCTCTCCTAATTGGCTAGAGATCACCATCGCTCTCTAATCTGATGCACAATGCTTCTAAACTGGAGCGCACAGTGATGAAACCTTGTGCTTGTCCTACATTCACGTACGGAAAGTGAGCACTGGTGAGCACATTCCCACAGCTCTACGCACTAACAACTGGGAAGTGGCCATTACAACCATCTACATTTATCAGGCAACTCTTAGCAGCTTGTGGTAAAGCACTCTGTCCAAGGGCACCTTGATGGGACAGTGCAAAAAAAAAAAAAGAAGGAAAAAAAGTCCTGTCTATTATAAGAAAAGCATTTTTTAATGTACGAGAACTTCCAAGAATCACAAAGAAATTTTTTAGTGAAGTAAAAAAGATGTGTTTTCATCAAACAATCTCAATGTTAATTTTTTGTCTCTCCATTAATGTGCAAATTACGAAGACACAACAAGAATTCATATGCTTCTTCACAGCAAATAGAGACACTTGTTTCCCGTCAGCTCTGGCTGGAGAACAGATTTAATATCTTGCTTAAAATTAAAGATCAGTTATCTGGAAATTTAATGACAATAATTCAGCTTGCCAACTTCATTTATCTTCATCTATCTAAAGATAACTCAGTGAATGAATGAAGCTTTTCTGCAAAGAACGCAGAGCAGTTTCGCTTTGGCAATTATGTTTACATTATTTTAAGATTTACAGATAATTGCTGTATGACAGATGTTAAAACATCTTCATTTTGCTCATATAGTTACGATCACCACTCAGAGTCACTGGTGTATTCAGAGCACAAAGACAGAGGGGCTCTTTATTTTAGGCAGGCATAGCAGGGGGCGACCTGAGGAGCTATGAAACAGGGGGCCTCTTGAGTGCGACCACCCTTAAGACAGCTCACGGCTGGCGCTGACACTGTGAGAGCTGCACAGGAATTTACCATGACAGCGGAAACAGCCTCTACTCAGGTGGACGTTCATAAAGACAGAAGCAGGACATACGCACATACATGCGCATACACACACACACGCATACACACACATGCACATACACAACGTTCAGACCTTGGCAGTGAACCCTGCCAAAGCACCACCTCCCTGTAACCTTGGTGGTGGGATTCTAGGAAAATATAAACCTTTCCGCACCTTTTGATCCTCAAAATGTTCTCAGCCTCCCTGGTACACGACCGCCCTGTCAACACAGTGTCAGATTAACGCTCATCTTATCATGTTTCTCAAAGGGCAAACATGTACACTAACTATTAAATATGAACTCCGCCTTCCTGCAGCTTTCACCGTCAAAACAAGACATTTCTGCAGCAAGCTGAATGTTTATTTACGAGTAAAACTAGCTGCTTCCTAGAGGCTTTGTTTCCCGAGGGCATAATTAGGGGTGAAGGGGGACACTTCCTGTTACAAGAACAAGTATTTCAAAAGTAGTGGTGGTGGTAGCGGCTCTTAGTATGGTTCAAAACGGGGCTGTTTACATCATGGCAGCATTTCAAAAAACATCACATGGCAAAAATGAAACCAATGAAGCCATTATAACATCCAGTTGCTGTCATCAGGCTAAAGAGTCGGGTAGAAGCAAGGACAGGCCTGTGTTTGATCAGCAAGGCCCCTTCAGCAGGCGTCTAACCAGAGCCGACCTGGTTGTAACTGACTTGATCTACTGTACCTAGGAGGCAGAACCTTCCCTTGGTTCAAATCCAGATCAATCAGAGAGGTATGCCTGTGAAGAAAGTCTGAACTCTTGTGACCTGGCAGCGCAGGATAAAACAACATGCACCCTGGCTCTACTTCCAAGTATTTCCGGAGAGCACCTTAGGCCCATTTTACAGTGAACCCACATATCGGCTTTCAAACTGAAAGTGAATTTGTGTGCATAAGAGCTTGTGTGTATGCATTCGCCCGCAAGTGTGCTATCTGGAAATACGCACGTGAGTCACTAACATGTGTTTCTGATGAGTCAGTGTAGATCTGCATTTCAAATAAAGATAATGGGAAGCAGAGAAAGAGTGAATGAAAGAGAGAGGGGGTGAGTGGCTGGCGTATGGTATCTATAGGCGGGAGTGGGGGGGCATTCCTGAGGCCTGATGTCGGAGGTAAATTAAAAATATCCCTGGCTGCTTGGAGGGGGTCCAAGGCGGCTGACATACACCGCTCAGTCAGGGAGCTCGCTCCTGATCCAGTAAGCGCTCACTCACGGCCAATTATGCTCCCTGTGATGTGTGTTCAAGCCCCTTACTCACACCCCCACCACCCTGTCTCATTGCCTTTACCCCTCTAGCTACGCCAGGCAAAGAGAGAAAGCTGTCAAAGAGCTGGGATCAAACCTCCTATCAAACGCTGGCTGTCACACACCCAGGTGATGATTAATGGCTTGTATTCTTTGACCCAGAGAAGAAAGGAGAACAGAGAGCGAGCTACAGATGGGAGTTTTCAACTCATTACAAAAGCACAGTAACATGTGTTGCAAAGACCAGGCATCCTCCCTGTGTTCATGCAGAGCAGCAACTGGCACTGGCAAGCAATTACGAAGTTGAGAGATGAAAGCTTCACTCCATTTAGAAAGTGACGTTGTCAGGATTTTACTCTGCTTCCAGGGAAATTAACAAATTCGATACATGGGGTTTTTCTGCTATTCACCTGTGTGTTGCTCTCCTGTGCTTAAAAAACCCAAAAAAGAAAACCCAAGAGGTTCTCTGCCCTTTTTTCACACATACACACTCCCAGCTAGGGTCTCGCCACTGGCGTCCAGCCGTGTTCTGCGGTGGAAACCAAACACTGGCCTGTTTTGACTGGATGTGATCCTTGTTTCCGGGCGGAATCCTGCCAGTGGCGGATTGATGGCTCTCACCCAGAGGAGGACGTTTACAGGAAAATCCTCCTAGCTGGAATTCTCCTTCTTTTCATATTGGATTTGAAACACAGGGTCACAGTCATGGCTGCACCGGGGAAAAGTGTTCCCCAAGCAATAGTGAAGCATTTCACTACGCACACGTTTATACTCCTGGGAGCCATCACTGATGCTACACTTTCGGTAGCCCAAAGACTTAAACTTAAACCGGATTTTAAAGAAAATCTGCTTTATTAGAACTTGGGCTTTCCTTTAACTAATACATACTTGGATACGATGACATTCTACTTACCAAATTAATTACTAGACTTCAACAACATCACACTCTTAAAGTCTTAAACTGAGGCGGGTCCTGTCTAAGAGAGAAGAGCAAACACAGATATACATCCAAGAAAATGTGTACTCACAAATTGATTCCTTGTCTTTTCAGCTTAAACCTAAATGTACTCACAAAGATGTCCAGTACATATACACACAAACAAACGCACACGCACACACACACACACACACACATCTATGTTTCAGCATATTTGTCCTTAACATAATTCATTATCTAGTCTCTTACTCCAACTGTAACCATCATAACCCTCAAACAGCTATTTAAACTTGTGTCGTCCAGATTTTTGGTCCCCAACAAACCCCAGTAGTATAGCTGGCTCCCGGTTTTTGGACCTCACCAATATAGTAAAACAAGCCCTGGCACACACATTAGTTGAATCCATATGAATGAAAAAGCTTCCACATTCCTCCTGAGCTGCAGACCAGTTGCTTCCGCAGTGGATCGATGGAGGAGGAAGACGAATCCTGAGGTTAAAGAGGCGGAGGAAGAAACAGCGATAAAGGAAAGACAAGACGATAAAAGGGAGGGAAGGGCTAAAAAAGAATGTAGAGAGAAAAGAGAAAACATTTTATATTTATACTATCATTTAAATTATAATTCCAATTCAAACGTGGCATATCATCTCTGAATACTGTGTCAGTAAATATCAGTTTAAGTGTACTTTTTAAATATTTAATTTGATAATGCTTGTGTTTGCATTGTTATGTTGTTGTGTTTGTGTTATGTTTAAAAATGTTTTCTTTGGCAACAGAGTAGGATGGATACTGTAGTTATATATATATATAGGGAGCGAGGGAGAGAGGCAGAGAGAGAAAGAGAAAAGAAAGAGTGAAGATGGAATGAGAAGAGACAGGAAGAGACAGACAGAATAAAGAAAGGAAGAGGGAGAGACGAGGAGCGGTGACAGTGATAGAGAGCGAGCGGACTCCTGGGACAGCAGTAGAGGCAAGTCCATCGATCCAGGACA
This sequence comes from Remorina albescens, assembly GCA_034769265.1. Classification (NCBI taxonomy): domain Eukaryota; kingdom Metazoa; phylum Chordata; class Actinopteri; order Carangiformes; family Echeneidae; genus Remorina; species Remorina albescens. The sequence continues at coordinate 15,210,022 of CM068483.1, forward strand.
GTGAGCTGGATCACATTTCACCTCCTCAGCAGTAACACCGGCGCTTTGCCATGGAACTGAGCCCTATATCCCGTCTGTACAGGGTCACCTCCGCTCTATATGGGTCTGTCTTTGTGTGTCTGAGGGTGGGTGTGGGTGTGTGTGTGTGTGTGTGTGTGTGTGTGTGTGTGTGTGTGTGTGTGTGTGTGCAGAGCCAGGAAAATGGAATTGAGAGAGGAAGAAAATTTATTACGCATTTGCTTGACCATCCATCAGTGGAGGAAAAAATAATTTCACTTGCTTCAATTGTACATCAAACACTTTAAGCTTTTTTTTCTAAAGGTCCACATAGAAATGAATAAAATGGCACATACTGGGAAAACAAAACTACCACACTACACATTATTTTTGATATTACATTCCTATCCACAGCTAAAGAGTATCCAAGCCAATGACTATCTTGAACGGGACTTTTTCTTCGTCTGACTTACAACCACATGGCATCTTTGCACTTTGTCCAATTTGGACTGTCCCTCCAAGTCACATGTCATTCTCATCGGGTGGAACTGAGAGCCTGAATGAATCGCGTCCATCTGTAAGTGGTGGGCCTGGGGGGAGAGGGGGCGGAGTGACTGGCCTTGGCTCTCAAAGCCATCCACTGTCATCCGAGAGGGCCAAACCTTGTGACAGACGACTGAGCATGTGGCATCTCCCTGACCCTTGAACCGGAAACCTTTTCCCCTATCTGCCCCTGCCGTGGCTAACGGATGGCCCGGGACCTTGTGACTGCTGACCACCGGAGGATCTTCTGTGCGCGTGGGTCAATCGCATTAGAAAAGATCATGCAGGGGTCGGATCAGAAACAGGTGAACTTTGACCCCTTTGTGCGGGCCATAGTTTGTGGTATTTGGGTTGGGTGTGTAGAAGCATTGATAAAGTTGAGACCTATAGAGAGATAAGACTAATAGAACAGCGAGCAATGAAAAGCATTTGTGTAAAAACAGACCACACACACATTTAAAAGGCGATAAAAAGAACACAAGACTTGAACCTTCATCATCCAATCTCCCCTGACACCCACCTCGTATCACACTGATAACATTGATCCTCTGTATTGTGAATATATGTGCAACTACAATGGTTACCATAGAATTCCAGTGTGGGCACAATTACTGCAGGCTAAAACTATATTAAACACTGTTTGAAACCGGTCCAGCAACTCCAGGGTCTTTTTTCCAGGGTTGATGTTTGACTTCAACCACATGTTTGTTTTGGCTCTCTGCCATTTCCAACTGGGGAAGGTAATGTCCATTTTTTTTACTCTCAGTGAGACGGGCACTATTAGTAAGTCCTTCCACTGTTTCCACAGAGTTCACCGAGGTAAAGTTTAGGCCAAAAAGGACATTATTGGGTATCATCAAGGTCATACCGTCTAGACTATAAAAGATAAGAATCACAACCAGTAGGATAAGACCTAGAATGACTTTATAAATAGTGCATGGATGTATTGAAATGCAAGTCACATTTTTGTCAATATTTGCCACCAAAATACAGCAATGATTCTGAATAACAGCATTAGTTTATTACCATGAGCATGAAGCATTATATAGATCTGGATACGAAGCATAAAAATGAATGGTTGAATTGAGGGATTAGTTTATGAAAAAATAACTCATGAATTTGACATCCTCATATAATTCACACAAGCTCAGAGGTCTGAGACAATCGAACTGAATATTTTCATGCCAGTTTTGCTTTAAAATAGAGAAAGATACTCATACAGCAACAGGTAAAAACATTCTGCCTTTAAAGCAGTTTAAGTCAAAATAAACTGTTTCCACAGGCTTTTCAGCTTTGTTGTGTGCAAGCCTCTTTAAGCATATGTATTAATTTTTCAATTGGTCTACCATAGACTCAAGAAAAACTACCATCTCCCTGGCCAATCTTTTCATATCTACTCAGGAGAAGTCAGAGGGCCAGCTAAGGACTGTTTTCTGGACCCGTCCCAAAACCTTCTCAGCACCAGTTGGGATTATACTCCACCTGACAAACATGACCACCCAGCAGGCCAGTGACTTTTACAGTGAGCCGTTTCAGCCCATTAGCCAGCATCAGATCTGCATGCTGCGGCACCTCGTGAGTGACATGACCAGCGGCTCCAGGATTTAACTGAAGCCCAACACTAACACCATCACCACCTCCTCTGCCTCTGCTGGAACAATAAAAGCTTGGTACTGTAACAGGAAGAGGAACTATGGATCCCCACGGATTCTTTCCTGCTGTTATTCCTGCTACTATTTCACATAAATTCAAACCCGAATCAAGGCCGGTGAAATGACAAAGGGAAACCGTGGCTAACAGCTCACATCCTCTGTGAGAGAGGGGTGTGTGTGTGTGTCTGAAAATCCCACCAGCAAGAAACAAATTTATCATCCTGGCATCCCAGTTCATCTTGGCTATAGTCGGGTATGAATCATTGATTGAGTTGTAAAAAAGAGTGAGGAAAAGACAAATGATCCTCAGAGAAGCAAAAAAAAAAATATGACCAACTTTTTGTTTTTTATCTTTAGGATTTTACCACGTCTTGAACAATGTAGACAGTTTCATAGAGTTCATTTCCTACATTCCACAGCTTGAACTCCTGAACTCACACTGATCCAAGGTCAGAGTTAAAAACCACAGCGGACCCGTCACACAGGATCCCTAAACTCACAGTCCTCTCGTCCCAGGTCGGCCCCGGAGCTCAGGGGACAGATCTGCAGCATTGCTAAACTAACATCACTCTGGTCTCGGGTCAGAAATTAAACACAAGGGAAAAAAAAGGGCTACGGTTTGATTTCGGCCTGTGGCAGACACTTTTCACTGGAAGTTTATTTTTGTTCAGCGCAATACTGCTCACATGCAATCAAAACATCCGCGTACATAGATGTACATGCACACTTTCAAAAGTAAACACACACATTAGTGGTTAACAAGGAAATTTTTCTGACTCTTGTTCGCTGGTTTATGATATTTCTCTATACATTCCCTACATTTTTCCCTTAACAGCAAACAAAAAACCCTTCACAATGACAAACTGTTGTACAACTAGTTATTTTCTCCTGTCACTTCCACATCATTTCTCTTAAGTGCAACGTGTTTCAAAGGATATGTTTTGCACTTTTCCTTCCAGAAGAGTTACCCCTTCTGTTTTTTACCATCTGTTTGGTCAAATGGGTAATAGTCTCAAAGGTCGAGGCAGCTATGCTCCATCATGACCCTGTCAATATCAGCACTGCACTTATCTGTAATGGAAGACACTTTGTGAGGCTGACAATCAGGTGGGAGGTCGCGGTCCAAGTGGTATGCACGAGTGTGTGTGTGGGCTCGTCTTCATGTGGCAGTGGTGACTCAAAAGTGTGATGTGCGTGATCACAGCCAGGTCTGAGCCCTTGAAGCTCTCATTGGTTAAGAGTGTGTCTGCCAGCTAACTCTGTGCTGGTGCGAGTGTTTGAGTGCACAATGAAAGGCTAAATAAGTGTGTCATCTGGCTCTGGGAACTGTTACACCCCGTGTCCTTGACAGACTGACTAAGTAACGCAGAGCCTATAAAAAGCCATGTTGAAATGAGAGCTGGGGCTGTCCTCCCCGTAGCTCGCTGTGATAGCATAGACGTTCTTGCTCTGGAGCCAGATAATAATGAAATGCTGGTGTCAGACAGGAGACAGAGGAAAGAATCAGGCCTGTGTGAACAGTGGGCTAATAATAGCAGCTGAAACTGTGCTATTCCCACAACTGGCTGCAGAACCATCATCACACTTACACACAGACACACACACACACACACACACACACACACGCTGGCTTGGCACAGAGTTTGAACAGTAACCTGATGAAGCCACCACAGAAACCAAAGCAATCAAGAATCAAAGCAATTCCAGCATGCGTACATCATGTGCATGTGCGTGCACGTGCCGCACAAATGTGAGCGTGTGCAGATGGGTGTGCGTACGGAGCACAGCCAGCAGGCCAAAGATAAATGGAAGCAGAGTTTGGTGGAAACCACTTTTCCCTCCATAAAGCAGAAGCGAGCGCTCTGATGTGCCCTACCAGAGAGGAGTGAGAGCCTTTCATTCAGCAACAGGAGATCTGTCTCGTCTCTTCTCCCCCTCCTTGCCTACACTCCTTGAGAGCATCTGAAGCCCATTCTCTCTTCTCCCCTCTCAATCACCCACAAATATAACGTCTCTCTCCACGACAAGAGGAAAGGCTTCTCGGGCCTAATTGGACCCAGCCGTCACAGAGACAGAAAGAGGTGAGGAGATCTAGTGAGGAGAGGCGGAGAGAAAGAGGAGAGGAGTGGAGAAAGCAGTCAGGCAGGGAAGAGGAGTCATCGCAGGAGAGAAGAAAGAAAGAAATGAAAGATGTGTTTGTTCAATACCACAGACTGACACATCCCTCTTATCTCTTGCCCAGTCAAACCATATGCCCCTAGGCCACATGGAGAGGGAGGGGAGAAAGATGAGGTGTAAGTGTGTGAGCAGGAAGGCTGCTGGTGGTGGTGGTAGTAGTAGTATGGGGGTGGGGGGGGCAGAGGGAGGTCGATGAAAATACATCTCTTGAGGACGCAGCAAAAATCATAAAGGAAACACATGCCATGGGTACTGTAGGTACGAGTTATTCAAGGTCAGCCAGAGATGGAGACACAAACATAAAGATGAAGAGATGAAAGCGTGACGAGTAAACAGATACATGGTGGGCCACTGACTTGAAACGAAGGGGCTTCTGCCTGGACCCGCAGCTCCTCGTCCCCTCTCCCGCAGCTTCCCAGTCGCCTGTTGACCACACACGCCGCCTGGCACAGCTCGCACGCCAACGCCACACGACAAAGAGCCGCCGTCAAAGCCTCAGACACTCCAGCAGCAGGAGTCATCAGGCCTGGCTGCATCAAAGATGGAGAAGAAGGAGCGAAAAAGAAAAAGAAGAAAAAAAAACCAAAAACAGATTAGATTATACACAACCATTCACTCTGTGGAAACAAAAGTGGACACAAATTGTGACTGTCAAACACTATTTTCAGTGCTACTGTATTTGGGATAAGTTGAGTTTGGGTAGTTTTGTGTTACCACACGGAGCCTGAAGTCTGCTAAGACATTAACATATAGCTGAGGTTTGATTTGTTAAATTGATTCGTGAGTTTAACGTACACAGCAGTATCCTGAGTGACCGGGGCACTGCGTTTCTCTGTGTGTGTGTGTGTGTGTGTGTGTGTGACTGGTCCCACATGTTCAACTCCTGCTGAACTGTGTGTCCGATTCCCCTGTTTATTGACTGGAAACTGATACCTTTAAAGGCTTCATTCATGCTACATTACGTCGGGTAAATTCTATAGCCCAGGCATCGTGGTTTGGTCATTCACCTTCTTGCCCTGTGTGATTTTTAGTTGGATGTGGGATGTCTGCCTTTTCCCCCCTCACAGAAGCCATTGTATTTCCTGGCACTCTGCTGTGCGGCCTCATTTCTCAACACCTCCAGCTCAGGCCGACCATAGGTGCCCAGAGGGCCGATGAAGTAGGTTTTATTTTATTCAGTGTGAGTTTTACGTGCTTTTAATAGGCACAGAAATTTATGCGAGTGGGGATTTTATCTGTTAGATTCCAATGTGTGACTCCACATTACTGGAGGACCATTAAATGGAAACTCCTGGAAAGTACGCTGCTTCTAGGAATAGATCCAACAGTGTGTGTGTAAGGCAGTGCATGACGAGCTATCTGCAGCTCATGGTGTGGATTTACAGCATGCCTCTAGAGTTCACTTCCGACCCATCTCACACACATACACATACCTACACACACTCACTCTCACACACACACACACCCCTGGGTGCAGACGGTGCACTCTTTATCACTGTGACATTTCCATTTAAAACGCAGCCCAACAGCTCTTACATTCACATCCATGTTTCCTGTGCCCCATGCTGCGGTACAATACCAACCACTTAACATTTAGCAATGGCAGATCAACACGAAAATGCTCCCACTTCCCAAAGCTTCCGTGGGAAGGCTCGCTATTTATCTTTGATTTAGGGCGACAACAGTTATGAAGGGGCCACGGCCTGCAAGCGATAAACAAAGGAAGTGTGGACTTACCGCTGGTTTATGGTACACATTGACAAACAGTTGTATCTGCTGTGCTGCAGTGAAAACAAGTTATGAGCAGTGCCTGAAGGCACATGTGTATATGAGGGGTCCCCTGCCCTGGGGTGGAGGACCCCTTCTAATCTTTTGCAAGACAAATCTAAGGGGTCACTGGAAGATTGCAGCAAAAATCAAGGTTTAGAAAATTAAAAGGATAATTTTTTTTAAATACCCATCTAAACAAATTTATAATGTGTGGCGGTGAAATACTGGACATTTATACATCTGTGGGCCTCTTACAAACAATCTAATCTACAAGCAATCTACATGTTTGGCTGCAAGCTATTTATTTTCAAAATTAAATATTTTCTTGATTTGTTGATTACTAATCATGACTATGAAATGTGTGTTAAAGTCCCACGACAGTCAGATCAAGTCTGGCAGGCCTTTGTAAGTGAAGGTGGGCCAGCTGATCAGCACCTATCAAAGTAAGAAACAGGCCTGCTTTCTGCAGAAGAGCTGCAGGGATTTAGGACACACTGAATGCTGGGATGTCGGTTTGGACTCTGCAGGTTAACCTCCTGACTTAATTCATCTGTCAGCCATCAATCCAGTAGACTGCATGAAAGGAGACCTCGTGAAAACCACGTCGGACTTCTGTTCGTGACTGTCTCTCACCTCCGCCTTAATGTGAGCCAGATGTGAAGGATGATGACTTTTCTCCTCCAGCTCTTTCATTTGCTGCCGGCGGATGCTGACCCGGGGCGTCGGGGCCGCCCGGGGTCCCTGTCGGCCTGTCGGCCTGCCGCCCTCTCTCCGCCTCTCCTCTCCGCCTCGGGGCCGCTGTGCTCCAGCGTTTAACGCGGTGATTAATCACACAAGCGGCGGCCGATCACCTCCATTAAAGCGGGGGGGGGGGGGGGGGGGGGCTCCGACGGACAGAGGCCACTTTGTGTCGGGGAAACACGGGTCATTGTCCGCCATGACGCCCGGTCCGATGACTGGAGGTGTGTGTGTGTGAAGGTAGACTTTGTGCGGGTGTTTTGACAACCTCGACTTTGTTTCCGAAAACTGCACGGGTGCCATATTTCCTCCTCCATATCCTGAATTAGTGACCGGGATTACATGGGATTAATATAATAGGCCACTGTTTGGTGTTTTTATTCCCACTCTGATCAGCAGGAGCTCTCGACACACACCAACACGGAGCACACATTTAAAAAAAAAAAAAAGTATCTGAGCGGCCTGATCCATAATTTACAAATGACCTCCATCAAGTCTGAGCCAATGAGCTGCTGATGACTTTTCTACTTCCTGATGGAACCTCTGCAGATTTTTGTCCCCATGTTGTCTCTACCGCCCCCCGTGGACGGTCTCACCTGACGTGTCAAGACAGAGCTACAAAAAAAGTGTAAACAGTGAAGCCACAGTTTATTCAACATTAAAGAGTAAATTACACAGACTGCAGTGAGAGAAGTGTTTGGTTTATAGAGTAAAGTGACAGTCATTATGAGACTTAAAGGGTCAAGACTAATGTACAAACTATAGACAGACAGATAGAAATAGCTATTATAAATTAATCTTTTTCTGTTGTGCCTTTCCTTTCACTATTTATGCCATTTAGCACTATTTCTTACACTTACACTTTTTTTTCTTCTTTGCGTATTTTTATCTTTATATCTCATAGTTTCCTTATTGTGTGAATGATGTATGTATCTATCTATCCAGATGGATAGAGCATATGCTGCTCTTAAAATGTTTGTATTTGTACAGATATAATACTGATGTAATCTAGAGGAAGTTGGTATCTGGCAGCCGGGACACTTATGGAGCCGAGCCCATCAAGAGAGCTGTCAAAGAGGCTTTTCATCAGCCCAGCAGGAAGCTGGACAGAAGTGTCCCCGATGGGGACTCTTCATCCTGGCAGACATACAGGCGGACAGAGCCGGGTGAGCGCCTTGGCACTGGAAGTGGAGCCGGCATTCTGGTGGAGCAGTGGCTGGCACCAGCAGCAGGCTGGCCTCTCCAGTGGCAAAGAGGGAGATCTCACACACACACACACACACACACACACACACACTGCCACACTCCTGCTGAGGAGCAAACAGAGACTGGCAGGGAGGGCTGCGCTTGAAAAGCTGCCGTTGTCTGGAGATGGCTTTCATGTGAAAGGGAGTCTTAATAGGCGTTGTGTGACGGCCCTCGTTGCACGCTGAGCACCGAGTGATCCTCTTCTGTTGGGTTTTAATTAATAAGCAATGTTTGAAGGCTACAATGCTCTTGGAGGGACAACATAGTGACTCCTTGGTGGCCTGGATGCTGTTTGTTTTCGAGTCCTACTCAAACTCCCACTGAGGCAACCACAGAAGCTGGGAGGTGCTGACATTTTTTATAAACTATTTATCCTTATGGTTTAAAAAACACACACACACACACAACAGATCTACCAGAGTGCCATGGTTCAGCTATGATGCTGGAGTAAGGAATGCTACAAGTATGTCAACAACTACTTTTTCTCAAGTTGAGCAACTAATGTCACTGGATCAAAATTTTCATGCCCACATACATAAATTGATCTTGTGACAAATATTTATATATATATATCACAACTGATTTATATTTGAAAAGTAGTTTTTTTCTTTCCTTATGTTTTGGTTGAATTTGCAGTCTGAAGATTCCTTATAGTCATGGTAGATGGTGTGATAGGCAGCACCAATTTTGTACACTTTAAGAAAGTGTAAAGCCAAAATTATCCATCTGCCTCCAAACTCCCCACCAGTCACATAGCCTTCTGCGCCGGTTTAGGCAGAACAATAATTAGTAAACAGTGTGAGTATAAGAATGCCATGACACCAAACCAGTAGTATAGGTAACACATAGGTAACGTGAATTAGCTGCTCTAAAAAATAAAAAAAAAAATCAGTGTTCATGTTGCTGGTGTCCAAATTATCCAAACTTAAGAGAATTTCAAATTAAAGTTGATGTGATCCATGATGTGAAGTCAGCTGCAGTCATTTAATTGGTTTATGGGCAGAGGGTGCCACCTGGTGGATTGTAAGGATCTCAACAACAAAGGGCCAATCCTCTGTATTAAATAAAACAAATAGCATTCCTTCACAAGAACATTTGGTAAAATATAAAATAAACCCCAAGACACAAGAAAAAAATGTATATCCCAGAAGAAATTGATTTGGTCACATTATTCGTAGCTGGATAACAGGTGCTTGGTTTTATAAAACTACTTTGTCCTGAAGAGAACCTAAAATTGTTCCAAAAAGGAGAAATAACCATTTTAATTCACTGCTCAAATGATCACTGTTCCGTGATGGAATGACAGGTTGTTTTTCAGGATTCACAGTCCCACATCGTGCCTCATGAGACAATTTGTGGAACCGTGTTAAAGCCGATGGCATTATCTGTGTGACTGACCAACTTTTGTGTTGCAAAGGGCCAATGGATCAATTGTAGAGAGATGCGGCAGACACGCTTATCAGGACAAATGGTAGTTGGACATCTTACAGCAAAGATCTTTTTAATGGTCCCAAATATTCTGAACAACTAATTGTACACTCATGTAAAAGGAAAAAAATGAGAAGATATGACAAAATTCATCACATCTAGAATTCCACTCAATCTTTAATCAAGACGGGATTACAAATTCTCCAAAAAATCTGCAGTTTCAAAGGGCAAAAAGGGTAAAACTAGCTCACCTACTGAGGTCTTTAAAAACCTGTTCAAGTGTGACTGAAAACGTCCTGAACATTTAAAGGCAGGTCTTTTTTGTTGTCATTTACAAAAAAACAGGAGAAAGTTTGAGACAAATAGAGAAAAAGAAAAAAATTATGAAGAAACTGCTGGCTTTTTTCTCATCAGAGAAAGAACATCCGCTGAGGAACGACGACACTGATGACATCATCAAACGACAACAAGGACAGCTCTTTGTCACATGCTGCCTCCCGTCTGGTCCTATATACTAACTTAAAAAAAAAGGGGGGACAAAAAGCAACAGACAAAGAGGGAAAAAGATCAGAGGAGAAAAGAAGTAGTAAGGATTCTGAGGGAAGATGGGTTGCGAGTTGTGGTTCTGGGTCTGAATTGGCCGACCCATATGGGCCGCTGTGATGTCCATCCCTGAGTGGGGGGCGGGGGGCAGTGGGTTATGGTCCGAGCCTGCAAGCTCTCTGGGATTTCAGTCTGCTTATACGTGTTTTCGTATGTGGTCTTTTCCTCCAGTTGCTAAATTACCAACTCCAACTTGTTTCATACTTTCCGAGTCCGCTGAAGATCTCGAGTGCGATCCCCCCCCCCTCCCCCCAACTTACACTCGTCTGTTCCACGTTTCAGACGCTTTCCACTACTGGTCTCCTGATTGGCACTTGTATGAACGAGTCTGGGCTAGTCTTGGGGAGGCTGCAAAGCTGTTCACAGTCCACTCCCCTTGGGCCACCCACTGGCAAGAGAGGGGTGGCTTTCATTCATTCAATTTGTTTACAAGTTTGATCATTCCTGTGTTAAGTCTAAACACTGAAACTGTCTGAGGTGTGCACAATTTGAGGCAGGAATGCTTCTTTAGGAGCTCATTTTAGACTTCTTCGAAGGTGGCAGGGGGTCTTCTTTACTCTCCCCATCCTCCTCCTCTTCTTCCTCTTCATCGTCATCATCAGGATAGTCCACCAGTCCCACTAAACCTCCCTGAAGAAGAAAAGACACATAATGAATCCTATCATACTGGTCAATTAACCACCTGAATTATTGAAAAAATTGATAGCCCATGTGCTAAGTTTATGGTTAAAACTTTTTGCATGAGTAGTGATGGAAACAGAACATCAATTGCACAAAATCATTTTTGTTTCCCTCTTAATAAACAGCATAGTAACACTGTTTTCTTCCCAGATCTACCCTTTTAAGATTAACATGCTGAAATGTACCTTTGTGGTTACAGTTGTGGTGGAGGGTGAGCTACGTGCCCCTGAGCCTGGAGACCCTGGTGATCCTGGAGAACCTGGGTTCAATGAGGCAGATGAAGGGGGGCTGGATAGACTGGTTTTAGTAGAGCCAGAAAAGGAAAGTTTGAAGCTGGGGTTCTGTCTGCCAGACAAGCTGGACTTCCCAAGTACTTCTTTGTCCTCTGTATCTTTCACTGGAAGTAGAGAGATAGGTGGACAAGACAGTGTTATTCTCCCAATCCCAATTAAGTCTTTTACCACTCCTAGAGTGAACAAAATTTAACTTCTGTGATCACACATTATTCCATAACAGATTTTTATTGCATCTTGAAGAGTCTAATAAGCAATAATAAACAACAATTTGTGACGTGTGTTTAGGTATAGCCATGTTGAATGAAATTAATACATAATTGTAAGTACAAAAGCATGTGGAATCATGGAGGCAACTTTCATATAAAGAGGGGAGGAAAGTTCACTGTGCAGAAAACTAATGACCATACGCAATGCTCATTGATAACGACTGCATCTAAAGCAACACTAGGAAGAAAATCAGACAATATTGAGCAATTTCAAAAAGTTTATATGTCAAAACTGGCATATTTACTGACAGGAAATGACTATTTAGGCCTGGTTTGTTGTGCATTTCAACATCTTCTGCTCAAAATGTTGTTTTTGTTATAAATTTGCTGTTTTGTCTAGAATGTGACAAAATAGATTTTGTATCCTACAAGCTGTTTGCTCTGGTTTTATTCTTATCGTCCTAATGTACCTTGTCTCTTTCCCTACGACATCCCAGTGCAAACAGGAAATGGCACCAACAACAACTCTACTATTCCCTTCTCAGTTCTTTTCAAGAACTCACACTCTTTCCATTACCTTTCATTCTTATGATCAGAAAAGGGCAAGCTCACACTCATCTGTATCGTTTCTTCAAATAAGTACAACGTGATTCTCAACAACCAGTTTCAGTCCAACATATTTAGAAAGAATGGAAAACTGCCTTCCAATACTTACACTTCTTTCTCTCCATGAACTTGCTTATGGGCTCCATGAGGTCTTCTTCGCTCTTCATCTTGTCAGAAGGAGGAACCACTGCTTCACCGTCCTCAAGGTCATCCTCATCTGTATTGAACCACATCTCTTCTTCATCCTCCAGTGTCCGTGCATCACGGCGGAAACGATGGTTCCTCAGGATGGATCGCATACTGCATGGAATAACACACATATATTCTTATAAAACATATCCAAGAAGTGTGTTTCTTAAAGCAGCTTTTCTCCGGTCATTTCAAGCCTTTGCTTAAGTGCACATGTACAATATTTGATTTAAAGACATTGATTCTGATGTCACTACTGTCCAATGTACCTTGACCACGAATGGGCACAATATATCTGTGGGAAATTCAACAGTAAACCACAAAAATACAAAACAGGTAACAAGAATTGAAACCTAGCAAAAAGCTCTTTGAACAGCATTTGGTGCAGCATTTGAACAGGTGCTGCACAATCAAGAGAATAAGAACCTTAAAAAGAAAACACACACATAAAAAAATAAAATAAAATAAATTCAAGGGCAAGAAACTCAGGCGGGTGTTTGGCTTTGACAACATAATAACAGTCTAATGTGATGCACTGTGCAGTTTCACTTTCGGATTGCATTGTGTACTTTGGTCAGATAAATCAGAGATACATTGCTCAATATATGCAGTTCATAGTCAAAGCACCTATTGTGTTAGACAGGAAATACACCACTTGAAACACTGCATGCATGTATTGTTTGAAGGGGGAAAAAAGAAACTGTGTCTGTTTCACTCATTAAATCATCTGTGACAGTGGTACTGCTATAGTGCTATAGCTGTAAGAGTATTGCAGACTTGGCTTTCTTACCTATCCAGTTTGGGGTTATCTTGCCGCTCTCGCTGCTGTTCATACCGCAGTTTCAGGCCCTTGAACGTCTGGACGTAGTCCACATCTTCTAAAGCCTTCCAGTAATTCTCTACTATATGAGCTGTGAGAGACTTCACATCCTCCTGGGAGCAATGGGATCAGAGAGAGGGAGGGAGAGAGGGAGGGAGAGGGAGAGAGAGAGAGGGAGAGAGAGAGAGAGAGAGAGAGAGAGAGAGAGAGAGAGAAAGAGACAGAGAGAGAGAGAGAGAGAGAGAGAGAGAGAGAGAGAGAGAGAGAGAAAGAGTCAGAGAGAGAGACGTGTAATGACCCAGAAGGATGGAAAATGAGAAAAAATATAGAAACGGAAAGCAGTGCATAGTTCAGAGTTAAGAGCAAAAGAGGTGAGAAGCATGAGTAAAGGAGAGAAACAGAGAGGAAAGATCACACCAAACAAGTTAAAAGGTATCAATCATTGGTGCATATTCCACAATATTTAGGGATGTGATTTTATAAGTAAGTAGTTTTTGTTAAAGTTATAATAGTCTTTTATACTTTTTAGTTTAATGAAAATGACTGGCTGGCTCAGAATCAATTTTGTAACCACTAAAAAGAAAGCAACAGTAGAAGAGGAATGAACACATATTCTGTCAACTGAAGGAGACTCCCTCTGAAGGCAATCAGCAGCGCAGTATAAAGTAAAAACTAAGTTGCCAGATTAAGGCAATACTCACCACTCGAACATACTCAAACATCTCAATGATGGCTGAGTTCATGAGATTGTAGCGAGAGCCATTGTTGAGGAAGGCTTTAATGACAGGCTCAAAAAGGAAGTTTCTCATTATGTAGCGATTGTAGAATTCATCCTTCAGACCAATGATCCTCCGCATGAAGCGCAGGGCACCTGGGTATACAAACATACAAATTAACTAACTCCAAACTCCTTCATTTTTCATTTATGGTTCACACATGGATTATCATTTAACTTTCTAAACTTGGAAGGTACTTGTGGATATATGGGACTTATGAGACTCACATAGTGCCAGGAATGCATGCTGAGAGGCAGTAAGCACCAGTACCCTCCTGAGAATATCTTTGTTGATGATATAGTTCTTGATGTGATAGGTGTGGTGCTCAACACAAAATGTCAGCAGCTCCAAAATCAAGGCTAGCAACTGTGATGTTTGAAAATCATCTAAATGAAGAAGGAAGGCCGTAATCAAAACAGAGTATGATGAAAAAAAAAAAATCATTAGTCAAATAACTCTGCATACATGTACCCACAGATCTGGCAGATATTTAGTACCTTTGCTAGGTTTTTCCTCTGTGGTGTTGGCCAGCAGTGGAGCTGAGAGGACATGCATACAGTGCTTGTAGAAGAAGCTCAGAAACTCTGTCTTTTCAGTTTTCTGGAAAAAAGAAAAAAGAACACACACGTGCTAAATTGTACAAAAGTTCAAAACTCTTAAAAACAATAGTGCATCTACAACCCAACCTATTACATTACAGTTACTGGTGCATCTTTTTCAGCTATTCAGGACCAGAACTAGATTAGCAGAACAATCGTACCACTCCAGTATGGATATTTCTTTCATGAAATACTGTATCTGACCTGTGCTGCCATCCTCTTCCCTACAAAAGATGGACTCATTGTTTCATTGTCTTTGATTTTGCATCTTAGATAATGACACTGTAGGACCATGAAAGAATATTTTCTTTAAACCATTTGACAACTGAATTAAGTGAGCAATGGGTCCACACCTCACAAAGAAAAAGAAATCAGCGTTTAAATTTGCCTGTGGATAGGCAGGAGCTATAGCATCATTTGAAGTCAGTGTTAGCATAAACTGACGCATATAGTAGAATGGTGAAAACTCACATTTGCAGTAGCCAACATGTTCTCTGGATCCACCAGTGTCCGTAGCAGACCCATGAGCTGCACTGCCCCCCCTAGTTCTGGGTCTGTATCACAGATCATGTGTTCTATGATCAAGTTGATCAGGAGGATGTCCTGGAATGGCAAAAAATTATATTTACAGACAGAACCTGTTTTTCACCTTTATCATAAATAGGAATAGAAATAATTTCCATTTATTTTGTGATGTTGCCCATGTGACTTGGATATACTTACATCATCATTCTGCTGGGACTCCTGCATGACAAACTCTCGTACCATGGAGGGGTTGTACTCTACCAGATAAGAGAAGATATCTGTGGCTGCCCCACGGACCTGAACGTCATCCATTCCCTGTTTGAACGTAAAATATTTTTAAGTTGTCAATTTGTCAATGAACTGTAAATTTCCCCTTGTGGCTCATTGCTGTCACGCAGAGTAATAAAACAAAATGGAAACAAAAGTGATCATCATAAAAGAACGCTGCAGTTTGTTACACTTTAATGATTTTTTTGCTTACTCCTCAGTTTTTAAGGTTGTGTTTAAACAGGAAGGAGAGGGATTGAGTATTATCCCATAAAATGTTTGTATAACCAAGCATGAGTTACACATAACAAGCATGTATATCTCAAAATCTGCAGAAGTCTACTTGCTATTAGGAGTTTTTCCCCTGGATTTAGTTATGTTTTGCAAATATTATGAATTGCTAGGTTACGTTTTAGAATTGTGAGTTGTACTGCAGGGTAAAAAAAAAAAAAAAAAAAAAAAAAAAAGAGCACTGTTGTATACTCATGGGTTGGCTAGATAGAGAAAGCAGCTAGTTGATTTTGTGGGAGAACAAAGTGTATTTGGCTTCTGCAGTCACTGGTGGGTAAGAACAACAGCAACAGTCAACCTAACATCAAAAACTGGGACTGCAGACGTCAAAATAAAAAAGGTTTAGATGCATATTGTGAGAATGTCAATACCCTTGACGTGTTTGGGTGTTTTAATTGTTTATGTTGTTGTTTTTTATGATGGGTTCCAAATCTAATTACTGAATCAGACATGAGATAGCTGTGAATTAAGTCAATCCTTTTTTTGGGGGGGATCTCACAAATATAAAGTTTGGACAAATTAGCTACACGGTGAAGTCTGCAGCTCTGTGATCAGAAAAAATAATAAATGAATTATGTGGAACTGAACAAGTGAAAAAGGTCCCCTCTATCTAGGTTGTGAACTCCAAAGATGGTCCTACCTCTCCATTTACATTTTTGTCTTCAAATAAAACCATGACGCCCTGAGGCATCCTCCCTGATGATTGCTATTTATTCTTACTTCAATACATGACAAGCTTCAGCCTCTACTTGCACAAAACCACTCTGCCCTTTGTTTTCTTGGAATACAAGTTTGTTTGTCTGTTCTATTCCAGAAAAAATGCTGCGTCATGGTCTAAATTGGAAGCTGATATATAACAAGTATAGAAATATCCCCAAACTAGACTCAAAAAAGTTTTGTGTTTTTGTGTTATATTAATAAACCTCCATAGTCACAATACAGTACAATATAATGCACCAAAATAGCGCATAAGGAATCTATATACAATATAAAACAATAAATAAATAAAATTTCAACACTAATATCATTCACAACATTCACCGATAGTATTGGCCTGTTTCTTTTCTGATTCACATTTTTCTTTTGGGAGTATGTCACTTAGCTTTAAATTTATAAAGGCACATTCATGATCCTGATGCAAAAAAAAGGTACCACAACCAAAGCTAACCACACTAGAGCCAAATGTTAATTTTGCACATGTGAACATGTTCGCCCAACAAACTTAATTCCAATGTATGTTGGTTGTCAGCTGCACTACTCACCAGTATGACCTCTAGTGCAGGTAAAATGCCCATGTTTGACAATGTCTTAAAGAAGGCGTCTCTGTTTTGAGGTTGTAACGTTTGTGAGAATGCACAGAATTCCTTTAGGAAGTTTACCTATAAGAGAGAAACAAATATGGCTTCATCAAACAAGGAACACTAAGGGGAAAAACATACTGAGCAATTTGACAAAGAACAATAAGCAATTAAGATCTGGCATACCAGTTCGTGTCTTTTGTCGTCATCAGTAGCCTCATCTGTTAGCTGTGCAAAGAGGTCTGTCAGGAATTTCTCATCGTCCTGACACCAAAAAGGACAGGGATATGAGATGGGGTAAGTATCACAATCAATCCACTAATCTATAAGCTAAAATAAATAAGCAAATAAATCAACTTTAACCACCTCAGTGTTCTACAACCAATTAAGGACTCAAAAGTAAAACTGTTACATACATAATCAGAAGGCAAAATATCACAATATCACCAGTTACAAATAGCTAATTTTAAAAATGTATTGTTGTTACTGTGACATTATTTCTCTTTATAAATACCTCTTCACCATTACATTCACATTCATATAATAAACATTTTATTTACACTCACTTTTAACTAGCGCACTTCACATTAAGAAGATTTGCTGAATATATGAAGTTTGACAGATTCTGGGATATTTGCAATCCATTTTATCAAGTGCTACACCGAATGAATAGAACACTTTTGACTTGATTTGACTTAATTTTGACTTGAAAAATTTGCCTCTTGGTAGGCAAAGATGAAATAGTCTTTATCAGTGGTGTTTGACTTCACAACTTCTCATGGCACAGTGCACCAGAGTCAATAGCGTGCCAGTTTCAGTTTTCCTCTTGCACAGCATAACTGATTTACACAACACTTCCCCATCTCTATGGAGACAGCCATACATAAACACTGCTGAGTTGACACAGTACAAAATCCAAAGGTCACATGACCATAAAAGACTAGCAGACAAACTCATGCTGGGTAAAGCACAATCAGACAAAAATAAAACTATCGCTCAATCCTACAGTTACTGCAAATTCCAGTTCTCGTAGCATAAACAATGTTTTCCATAATATTCTCTTATAGGTGTATTTCATGTTATGACAAAGTCGTTTGTAAAGCTTGTTTTGTTATATACATTTGTATCCCTAACATTTTTAGTGAAAGCATTGTGAATACACACATCTTATTAAAAAAAAAAAGCAAACAAAAAAAACAACTTTCACTGGCAACACGTGTGCTTATCTCACCTGTAGCATGCCCACAATCTCCACCTTGTTGAAGAAGATGAAGGAGTGCAGAGTGGACAGCATGTTTTCCTCAAAAACAGAGGGTGTGGGCAACACCATGTCCTGAATATACTGCACCCGATATGTCTGATGAATTTTCTGACGCAGTTCAGGATCAGAGATGGGGATCACCTCCTTGAAGCGCGCTGTCTTAGTGAGAAACTCCCGATGCCGCCGTGGCTGCGGGAGTGCTGGATCAAACTCCAGACAACCAATGACGTCCATGATGCACTCGTCAGAGAACATAACCTCAAAGAGTGCAGTGCGATTGAGCAGGAAGATCCCTTTGATGATTTCGTACAGGTGGTGAAGTCCCTCACGATTCTCCAAATCCTCACACACACGGAACAGTTCCAGGAGCTTGCGAATGTAACCCTCATTCTCCACAGCCAGTGCCAGTTTCTCACGCCGCAGCGGCGATGGAAGTGAGGAGGCCACCAGCTCAGCCAGGTCCTCTAAGCGGTTCAGTTCACACGGTGGCAACTCCAGACCCGGGGATGACATGTCATCAAAGCGTTCCTCCTCAGACTCGTCCACAACATCCTGGGTGATGTCCACAGATGGATCCTTCCCCTGGACCTTAAAAATTAAACAAACATATAAGAGACTAGCTAAGGAGACTATCAACAGAAAAATCCAAACAGTTTTAATACCAAATGCATATGCAGATAGAGCAGTCAAATATTTATCCACAGTGTAGTTACCTGGCATATTTTCTCCCAAATTTCATCACATCCAGCCTTTTCTTGAAAACTAAGTGCCAGATCATAATTTTCAGCTTCTGACCATACTATCAACGTATCCTTTTGAAAAGAAAAGCAACACCGATTTACAATCAATACATGGTAAAGGGAAATCCATACTCAACATGAGTATACAGTATCACACTAAGTATTGACCTGTTGTTTCTGGTAGGCTGTGTTTGGGTTGATTTTGGACTCCAGCAGGAGGGAACCTGTCGGGTTAAAAACAAAGGCGGGTCGTCAGTGTTGTCAACAGTGCTTAAA
Organism: Remorina albescens; assembly: GCA_034769265.1. NCBI lineage: Eukaryota > Metazoa > Chordata > Actinopteri > Carangiformes > Echeneidae > Remorina > Remorina albescens. The sequence continues at coordinate 15,229,010 of CM068483.1, forward strand.
TGAGGAGGCTGCAGGTTACGGCTATAATTAAAAATAGTCCCTGTGGAGCATATCATAGGCAGTTAACCACAGGGAAGCAATGACGGCGGTCAATCTCATAATTGGCATCTGCCATTCATCTTGCCTTGAACTGCTCACTTACCATCGCTCTCTGCTCGCACCAGTAGAGACGTGCCTCTCAACCGCTCCACATATGCAGACGATACGTGTCCGGTCCCACGGTCATCCCACTGTCTATCCTCATTAAGGGTATAGACTTTGACTCGTCGACGAGTGTCCGTCATCTTGTCAGGTGATTGCAAGCGGTTTCCCAGTCCCGGACCTTATTGAGTTTCACAGCGTATCTGCTTCACCTTTAAGCGCCACAACTGAAGTTCACTGTTTTGCACCAGTTCACTTCTACAATGCGGTACTGACTTTACTCGTGCCAGGGGTCAAACCGAGCTCACACTGCTTTGGGTGCACCTTCAGAGTACAACACCTGGACGAGTCCCCGAAGATTTCTGCAAAATACAACTACTGTTTATCTCTACGAGCTGCCTCAGTACGAGTCTCGCCGGCGTTACAGGCGACGCGCCACACAAAATCTGCTTTCACACCATTGTAGAGAGCTTGACTAATTTACAGTGCGGAGGGCATTGACGTTAGTTTTGATTAAAACGACAGAAAAAGGAGTGACAAACATTACAAACTCCTGACGCAAAGCTGGGCGATACGTGTTCAAAATGAGCCCGGCTGTTGCGACCAATGGCTCCCAAAACACCCTGACTGTTTATTAGTACAGTCTGTACGCTTGTGGACAACGTTAGCCAGCTACGTTAGCTAGCAAACCTAACGAGTCAACTTGTTAGCTCGTACGCTAGCTGCCTACGCTCCACATATTCAACGTTAACCAACCCTTTGAAGCAAAAGGACCTGATCTGTGCGTCGATAACATTATTTCAACACCGCGGACTATAGACACCGTATTTACCATGTACTAACGTGTCTAATTATGTCTGAATAAAATGCCAGCTAGCTAGCGTTAGCCGCTATTTCTGCCCCAAGTGTTCCGCCATGTTCTGGCTCGGGGCCGCGGAGAGACCACTCTCTCCATACTGGTACTCATGCATCCCAAAAATATGCAACCCAACAAACTGTAGTCGTACAATTACGTCAATGTTGCGTTTCACATTATAATGCTATTTGCCATTCATTCCCGACGTCTTGCTCAAATAATTGCTAACTACCCCCCCCGCGAGTATTCAGCCATCTTGGGTCCCTTTAGAGTCAGTACGGGGTTTCCAGCACAGCAACAACAGGGCAGCCCGCCACATTTAAAGAGACAGCAGCACAAAAAAATTCTTAGAAACAAGAATGGTGGCGACATAACTCTGCCACATAAACATTAAGAAACAGCACCATCCACTTTGCATCATATTCAACTGGTTGCTTGACCATTTCACCCACATGTGAACCCTAAAAGTTGACCTTTGTCTTTATTGTATCCTGTTATTCTCAATTAACAGTAATATGTATTTTTTCCTTGAATTAAAAAAAAGGTAAGATATTCAAGATTGGACACCAGTCAGAAAACAATAGTTTATTACATTTAAAGGAAGAAAGAAATAAGTCTTCAAAGAAAAACAACAAGGATAGATGAAATCAAATGGTATGCAAAACTAAATGTTCACAATAACAGCATTTCCACATCAAAATAATTGGCTATGGTTACAATAATAATAATAATAACAATAACAATAATAATAATAATAATAACAACAACAACAACAACAACAACAAGTGAAATGAGGAAAAATTAAAAAAAAAAAAAAAAAAAGTCTGGGACCAGTTACATCAATGGGAAAGTCAGTTAGCAGGCATTTAATGATTGTGAAATAGATCACCCACTTTGAAAATCCACAGCATGTTTGAATTGAACTGCCCAGTTAAGGTATAAAAACATGTCACATAACTTTTAGGGAAACTGAAAGCATACTACTATACATCCAACAAACAAAAAGTATTTGTGTCTAGCTTTTGGAGCACATCTCCAGGCATGGATCTTGCTCCATCAGTAAGTAAGTCCTTGCAGCCATGAATGCCTCTGTCCTCATGATGCCACAAATATATGCAAACGGTAGGGCATGACTCCATTTCAATATAAAGCCCCAAATGTCTGACATTACCAATTTTTTTAAATCTCCTGCTTTCACAATGGATAGTATGAAGTGAAAACCCACATTCAAACTGACAATGTTGTCCATACACACAGATCTATAAGATGCTGTGGAAATGTAGTGCAGTGTAAACTCTTTCCAGGTGTGTGTAGAAGGACAACCTGTCATTGATGCCTTTACTTGGTTGCCTGCTGAGCCTGACGTCTCAGCAGGACATATATCTTCTCCTTGATCCAGTCTTTGTTGTATGGTTGGTATGTCTGGGTGTCTGCTCTGTACCTATTTGACATGAAAATGATACTGGAAATGTTTACCACACCCAACCCAAGGATGGTTTTAAATCAAATAAATGGTTCACCAGCTCATACTTACACAAGACAGCTAAGATCAGCCAAGTCATCAATAAAGTCAAACAACTGACTAATATCATAAGTGATGGAGGGACTGTTTGGATTCATCCTCTTCAGATGCTCCTCGTACATTTTGCAAACACCTGGAAGACAATGGCAGAGTATGCTAACAAGAACCAGATGCATTTCTGACAGAGTGCATCACACAAGTTTTTTTCAGTGTATGTTGTAATGTAAATGAGATACAAGAGAAATAAAAGTTCAGTAAAGGCAATTAAACTTCTAAGTCAACTTATAATATTTGACAAACTAGAATCACATCAGAGACAAGAAATACCATTAGTTCAATTCATGTACATATTCACGTCACATACATAATGTCAGTCTACAGTATACTTACCATTAAAAAAAATAGTTACTGTGAACTGCCTAATGACAGCATCACTCTGATTCTACAGTAATTACAGTAAATATAAAGAAAAACATTGAAAACTAACCTAAACCAGTCACAGACTCACCTTCCATACATTCATTCACTGACTCATAGTCAGCATATGTACGGCCCTCCGGTCTCTTAGTCGGTTGGACGAGCAAAATTGTGTGCGACTGTAAAAATTATTAATAACGTTTAACACACACAACAATGCAATGTTTTTGTCATGTCATATACAGATACTGCCGATGTAGTTCTTTTGAGTGGATAAACAAACAAGCACTCGGTGAAACCTGTTCCCTTCAGTTTTTTGACCAGGAGGAAAACGCAGAGAATTGAGCGACAAATCCCTCAATGTGACGTTCACATACTGGGTAATATTTCCTAACAAACCATCCACTTTCGGTTTTATCAGGCAGAGATGAGCTTATTTAAACCTCAGGTTAAATGCCTTCATAAAAACAGAAGAAATGAGACAAAATACATATAGTAGATGTTAGCCTCGGAGCTTGTTAGCTTAAGTGTGATGGATTAACAAGAGCTATTGTAAATAATACTTGAAGTTTTTCGCCTTTTAAACGCAAAACATATCGGGCTTACCATGTTTTTGCTGACCACAAACCCTGTATACTTTTTAGGGAATTCAAAACTGCCAGAAAGCGCTTTTTATTGCTTCTCACCCGCCGTCTGATGCAGCTAATTGAGCAAAAAAAACATGAAGGGGAAATGACATCAATCCTGTTCCGGTTGTGAAATGAGGTGTCTTCAAAATAAAGGCTTTGCTTCTAAATAATCTTCTGGCATTAAAGCTGCATGTTAAGTACATTAAAACATGTTTTTCTGTGGTGAACTCCATCTAATACTGTCAGGTAAAAACTCCCTTCATGGATCAAAATGCTCAGAAACTTTCCCAACTTTTTGGATGGATACAATTTTGAAATCCCATTCACAGTTTTTGCACAGTGATAGTTAAAGTTTCATGAGCATTTTCAGACTTTAACATTATTTTTATAGGCTAAAACGTTATACAAGATAATATATAAGATTAGTTTCCTTGCATGGGCTACAAACAAATAAATACACGAGAACAGCTTCAAGAATGCACAGTAGAGAGCAGGCTTTCACCAAGATCCTGCAGTCTGTGGACTTGGTTGTTCATTTCCTCAGTTTAGCCTGATGGTGGTGCTTGAAGAAAGGTAAAGAGTAGTGATGGGAAATACAGATGGAAGTGGCTGATGTACATGTTTTCTGCAGTGTGCCTTGAGCAGCACGGTGACGTAGTGGTTAGCGTTGTCGCCCCACAATAAGAAGGTCGTGGGTTCGATTCCCAGCCCGGAGAGCTGAACACGTATAGGTGATGATGATATGGATCTGTGTGTGTGTTAACTAGAGTGACTACCCCTGACCGCACCCGAACCCTTCCACAGACCAGACCCTTCCGCAGACCGCACCCAAACCCCCCAGGAGCCTAGACTGGACCCCCCCATAGACCAGACACTTCCAGAGACTAGACTTGTTACTCCCGAGTCATACAAAAGATTAGTTCAAAATGAACGAACAACACATCACTAGTAAAGAGTTAGTTAAAAAATTCCAGGCCATTGTCCTGCTGGAAGACCCATTAATTCTGATGGAGACACAGCTTTCTGACACTGGGCCTATATTGCACCCTAAAATTCTTTGTGGCTGAGTTGTACTAGGTAGCTTCCTGGTCATCCCGCAAAAGACACAGATAAGACACAAAAAATTTTCAAGGTTACAATGAAAATGTATTTCTTTTAACTTTGATCATTGGGCATTGACATGAATTTCAAGTTTGTTGTGAACAACATGGGGAAAAAACTAATAACACAATGAGTGTCTCAAACACATTTCAAGACATAAAAGAAAATGTGAACCATAACAACAGTTTTTAAAATGGGGTCTGAAGCGTTTTCTTTTTTCCTTCTTTTTTTTTTTTTTTTTTCAGTAAATGCTTTTTCACTATTCATATATATGATAATAAACACTTCATGTGAGTACCAATATGTTGTATATTATTAGGTTCATAGTGAAGATACCCAGGTTCTCCTGTATACTGCAGGTATTATTGGTTTATGCCCTTGCCCTCAGAGCTCCCCTGGGAGTCCCTCTCCGTGGGGTCACTCTGCGAGGTGTAGGTTGGGGCTCCCTCACCACACCCCCACACTCTCTCTGGCATCCCTCCATGGACACAAAATTATTGCCATTTCCCTGACAGCTCCCATACCAGAACTCAGTGCATTTATTGGTTCCTGAGTCATAGTAGAACCGGACCTTCCAGTTATCACAGGGCCCATCATCACGAGGCAGAGAGCACACATTACCAGAGGATGGAGCAGTTGGGGGCGATGGCTGCTCCTGCTGATGCAGAGAGGAAAGTAAACTGACATATATTCCAGGACACTGAAGCTGGTAAACATATTGACTTAAACAGACAGAGACACATTTTACATGATTTGAAATTAAAGTGTTTGTTTTTTACTGCAATTAGTGAGTCTGCATGAAACAGATTTAAAGAAAGAAACATGTTTACACACTGCTACGGGTCAACTCTAAAAAAAATCACACCCTACCCTGGTTAAACAGCCATATCTATCAAGTCAACACACTCCGTTTGTCAAGGCAGTTTTCTGGTAAAAATGTAAAAGTCATTACGGCTGTTTGTGATATGTAAAATCAGTGGATGGACTTTTAATAGATCTGAACTGTTTAACATCTAATAAGTTTATTGAAGCGAGATGAGAAGTAGATAGGATTCCTACCACAGCTGTCTGATACCCAGGACATCCAGCTCTTCCAAATCCCCGAGCTGGAGTCACTCCATCCAAACAGCAGCCATACCTAACAGATTTTCCGTTTTATTCAGTGCACAAACACTTTGTATTGCACCAATAAACCAATCTTTAATTTTCATCATATATTTGTTACAGGCGATGGGATTACCTGGAGCGAACACAGTCACCTTGGACACACCCCTCATTCCTGGGTCCAGTGGCAGAGGTGTGGCCATCAGGACAGCAGCCATAAAAAGACTGCGCACAGTATGGTCCAATCACAGGGGGGTAGAGATCGTGCCCAGAGTCTGTCGGGGGTCTGGGAGCTAAAGCAAATAAACACAGACATGATCAAACATGTACAGGCCATGCACAGGTATATATGTTTATCCTTGCGATTTGTTGACTCACATTTAATAGCAGCTTAATTGTTCGGAACGTTTATTTCGGAATTTAAATTTGGTCCTCAAGAGTGATGTAGTTCAGAAACAGTTTTGAGTTTTATGCTTGTGAATTAAGATATATGAAATAAATGAGAAATCAGAGCAGAGAGACACAATAACAAGCACATTTTCCTTTGGTTACACATATACATACATAAAATAATTGCAATGTCACCCATGCAAAAACAAAAGATAACATCCTCCTCATGAACTACATACCTGAAGGGTCTCCTGGAACATGGGGCACAAATCTTCTCATAGAGCTCTCTTGCGGTCCTGGATTCTGCACACTTGGGACCACTAAAGAGAGAGTGCATTCATTAAATTCAAGCTAACATAAACAGAATGTACAACTGCTTCGGATTTGGCTTACTTTGGGCTCCAGGACAAGGCTGTGAGTTGCATGCCTCCACAGACACAGGCCTGCTAGCTAATCCACATTGACCCTCGGAGTAGGGGTTCAAATCTGTATCAAAACAACTAACCATCCTCTCCCTCACACCACCACCACAGCTTCTAGTGCACTGTAGATATGAGAAAAAACAGACACCGAGCAAAGATGTTTGGATACAAGAAGAAATTTTAAAGTTTTCTTGGCAATACAAAACATTCTTGTATCCTTACCAGTCCATAGTCTGTCACATGCCAGGTGATGTGTAAGTGACAAGCAGGCCTGCGGCACACCTGGACAGAAGGAGGTCTTGGCAGTCCGCTACAAGCGTGGTCAGCCAGATGTTCTCCTCCTGGTCCCACACAGATCACCTCCCTTGTCTGCCGGCCTTCCCCACAGGTCACAGAACACTGACCATCATATGCAACAAGATATTCAAATATCATTTTAATAACGACAAATAACTATCATTAATAAATGACGTACCATGTCATACCAGCTGTTTTGAATTGAAAAGCCTTTCCACCACATTGCAAAATACATTCTATAGTGTTTTGAATTTGAAAGGTTAGATTTGTTAGTTGCTTTTTTTGCGAGCTCATAAACTTCCTCCCATACCCCAGAACAATGTGTTTCATTATATGATAATCAACATGTACAACTGACGTTCTCTGGTGTAAGATACAAACCACACTGAAGCTTGAGACGCTGTACTCAGCACATGGATGCATGTTGCAAGCTTGCTGACTCGGGGGCCTCTGAAGGCGCTGGGTGATGCAGTACGTTTCTTCCACCACACGAGGATTCATTGGGTCCTGAACCCAACAGTCCACGCTGCGGTACTGCATGCCACCGTTGCAGGTGGCCGAGCAGACGCCAAAGACTCCAGTTTTGTAGACATATGTTAGGCTCTCCCTTGGTTGAGGAGCCACAACAACAGGAGCAGTTGAGTGTACGGAGTTGATGTCTTCCTCCAACCCCAGGAACTCTCCATGGGTCAGAAGCTGAAAGGTCATAAATTGTTATGTTTGTGTCTGATTTAGAAAAGACATCTAAACACCATTTCAAACATTAATAATTTTAGGGGAAAAAAGAAACATATATTTAGACTGTTATATAGGTTATAAAAATGTTCAGGGTACAAAAATAGATTAATTTTAGGGTTAACTGTGGAATGTCAGTGTTGTTCTCACCCTGCAGGTGCCATCCACACAAATATCAGTGCGGCCCACATAGCACGGTGTCCCATCTATGACTGCAGGTCTGTGTCGATAGAAGAAGCTCTGACCTCGTGGGACACAGTTCAGCTCACATGGATTGGATGCTAGAAGATTCACAATACAGCAATCAAATCAAATTTTTGATTGAACTTGTTTTCCTGCTCAGTAGCAGATGTGCCCAGAGTTTCCTATGTACTGTTGTCCAATACAGTATCAGATAAAGAAGACTACCACTATAATATGACTCTTTATAAATGCCTGAAAGTTAGTTAAAAGCTCTAACTAAAGATAATGTGATTGGACCATATAAATATAGATCTTAAACCTCCATAGTAAGGGACCCATGTGTGACGTTTGCCCTGAAAGTCCATTCTGTCAAATTTGGAGCACTGCTCCTCCCTGAAGTCCCTGGATCCAGCTGGACATTCCTATGGCAAACACAAAACATTGGATTATTGGTATGTTTTTAGGACCTAACAGTGCAGAGTGATGTCTTTTATTGATATTTAAAGGATAATTACATGTGTATTACAAGTTTGGAAGGCCTTAGAGGATCCTATGCAGTTATGCCCTCCATCTGTCCTGCAAGAAACAGAAAATATAAATACAGGAGGCTTTACAGGTTATGTACAAAGCATTTAAATTTAGGCCATGTACATATAAAAGTATCCTTTACTTTTTTCTTCCTGAACCAAATCCTACAGACTCTCAACACCCTACAAATCTATGTCCTACCTTGAGGTGATACATTTTCTGGTTTTCATTGCCACTCCTGTGCCACAGGTACGACTGCAGGGCCCATAGGCGCCAAACTCAGCCCAGTAGTCATGGCTTGGCAGCTGGAAAAAATTTATAGAAAAGCTGCTGCTCTGTTGCCGGAACACATGGTGCTCTTACACCACGCTATATCACAGCCTACCACCAACCACTAACACACACTCTGAGTATACTAGTGACACCAAAATAGAAGCTGGACTTCAACCACAAACCATTCCCAATGTGTGTCTAAACCTGCTCTGTAACATATAAAGAGCATCACGTGTTAGAAATTATATATTTGTGGGGGTTTTTTGTAAAATGTTTAAATTCTGCACATACTGCACTGGCATGTCCATGCAAAGGATATAATGCTATTATTATAATGAAAAGTGAAACTCACGGCGAAGGTAGGTACAGACAGAAGCTGCAAGAGACCCAGGAGTTGCAGGACGCCCATGTTATCAAGAAGCTGCAGAACTCCTTAGAAGAATAGCAACTAAACAACTCAACTCCCAAAACAAGTACTTCAATTTAATATGAATATGGATGCCTAAACAATTCATTAATACATGTATATGTATCAGATGATTAAATTCCTTGATACCACCGGTAATTTCTTTGCTAATTCTTAACACATGCAAAGTTAATACAGGTGCAAAGTTTGGACAGATGAGACATGCCAATAACAAATTTATTCATATAATGCTTTATCTCACCTTATACAAGTAAATTCCCAGATGGTCAACCAACAGTCCAGAGCTACCGCAGCACCTCAGCAGTGAAGGTAGGCAATGACACTCAGCTTTTTATCTTCTCACCCTCTCTGCTCACCAACAGCACAGCTCATATAGTATCAGATTTCAACCACCCAGAGATGCACAGGAGGGGATTTTCCTGAAAGAATCTGACTTTTTTATATATATATATATATATATATATATATAATGAATATAAGCTGTTCTTTATTTTACAGGACATACTGTTCCCACTTAAGACCCCCGGGCCATGGGGCTAGGTCGTTATAGAGGTTTTATTTACATTCTTGTTATTTACTACCCTCCCCTGTACAGAGATTGAAATATAATCGTTGCTAAATTGCAGTAAAAGGAGAAAGGAGAGGAAGTGAATGTTTTAGCACACAATTTAATGATTTCATGTCAGGAAGTTTAAACTTGAATGCAATAAATATTCATAAAGTCATCACATAAGAAAGAGTTTATAATCAAGGGTGAGAGGCTGATTTATTTTCTTCACAGTGCTGGCCATCGATAGCCCCTTTTGCATGTCTCAAAACCACTAAATACAGACCAGTCAGTGGCAGCGGAGGCGCTAGTGAGAGGTGAACTTTGCCTCAAGGCTCTATTTAGGCTCTTGCATTTAGTGAGAAACCACAGTGGAACATAGTTGGGTGGGAAGAGAATACGGAAAATCTACTACTGGAAACCAGTGGGGAGCAAAATTATCCTATCCCAGAGTTTCACAAAGCTGATGGAGCCAGCCAGGCTGATAAGAGTGAAGCTCTAGTCTTAGTTTTAAACAAGCAAACAAACTAAAAACTACGATATGCAAGTGTGTGTTTGAGCAGGGAACAAATTTGATGTGGTACAAGTCACAGTAAATAATTTGTGGACACACAGCACAGGTTGATTACTTGTTTGGCCTTGGCATTAAAGACAGGAGCGCCTGTAAATATATCATGAAAGCAATGCAACAAATTGTACCGTTGCGAAGCTCATAATGTTCAAGATCCTGTTGTGTTGTGGTAAGTTGTGACTAAATGGCGAGTCACAGTTTTTGTTCAGTGAATATGGTTTTTAGATATGTAGACCTAAACATAAAAATTTACACAACACATATAAGTCATGCCATTCAACAGTCCCATTAAAATATTGCTTCAAAGCCATGAAAAAAATCTGCATAACACACCACCTCCGAACCCAACCTCTAATTTTCACTCACACATCCCACACCAAACCACACCCACAGTCTTGATTTTCTCCACAATAAGGAAATACTGTTGTCAGTCATTTTCTCTCCCTCAAAGCTGCCGGTTCAGTTTTTGTGTTTGCTTCTCCTTGGCTTCAAAGGCACTCTTGGTGCTGAACAGGTCATCTACTGTGTTAACGATCTCTTCCATTTCTCGAGACAGCTCACTGTAACTCTCCTTCAGCTCCTCCTGCTGCTGCCTCAGGTCCACAGCTGCACGCATCAACTCAGTGGCCTGGTGGCTGCATTGGCCTCGCAGCTGCTCCACGTCCGACAGCAGCACCTCCATGCTTTTCATCAGCTGCTCCAGACGGTCGGTTGTTACCTCAAACCCACTGGTGTCTAGTGTCAAAGCCTCATCATTGTCTGGCTCCTTGGTCATGCTAGTTTCAGGGACCTGGGCCTCAGACTCCGCGTCTGGTATTGGTCTTGTCTCCATCTTCCTACTGTAGCAGTTCTCCACCACCTGATGCTTAAGTCAGACTTCAATGAAAGTTATCTGGAAGAAAAGGGAATCAATTACCTCCAGCCAACAAAAGTAAAAGGTCAAAGAGTAGAAAGATTCAGACTCAGATCTTCAGAAAAGCTGAGAAATGTCAAAGCTGTAGAGCTGCTCCAGTGCCTTTGCACAGATGGTGAGGAGCTTAACGTCCTTGCAGGGGGTGAAAAATGCACTTCTGACTAATCTTCTCTTCCTGTGCATGTGTGTGTACAGAGTGTATGAGTGTAGGTATATGTGTATGCTTGTCCAGGTGCCCTTTCACTGACGTGTTCTCCTATAATCCATTTAAGGCAGCTAACCTGAGCAGCACCCTCCCCGATCTAGACCATTGCTGGCTGGGCTGAGCAGCAGGCGGGACATCAGATTACGTGGTTATTCCCTCCTCAAAAACTCACTCACTGTCTGAGCAGACAGATTACTCTGTCCGGGTGAAGTCAGCTGTGGGTGGCCTTGACACTCACTTACACACACTCATGTCCCAGTCTCTTTCCGATCTCAACTAGCTTTCAGTCTCCCTTTTGTTCAGGTGTAAGTCTGAACCCACTGTGTGGATGACCATTGAGAATGTGAATGGGTCATGATCAGATCTGTGTTTGTCCACAAAGTAAATAAGAAGCAAAAAAGCAAACAAATTAAGGTCCTGTATTGTAAATTTATTGCATCCATTCTACATCCCTGTAATTTAAAAACGATTGTGAGACAATGCCCTCTGATGGTTATTCAATGAGGGATGATGCACTATTAAAAAAAGTAAACTAAACTTTACTTTTGCATGTAAACTAACTAAAGATGAGTCTGAGATCGAATGTTTAGCTGTTATAGTGAAAGTGATGCATTTTCCAACATTTTTCCTTTGCCCATATCATTGCATGAACCTGTAAAACAACGAAGGAAATACACCAAACCCAAAACACAAATTTCACATGTTTAAAAGCCTGTGAAAGAGCGTGAAAACCTACCCTTTAAATGGCTTTAAAGATAAGGAGTCCAAATGATGACCTCACCACCCTGTCTCTTATCAAAACTACACAACTTGCAGTAGGGAGGCCAGCGAAAAGGGGAGACTATCCTTTCTCCAAGGAGAGGTAAACACAGTGGTGTTAATATTTGCTGTATCAGCAGAGATTTTTTTTTTTTCATTTATTCATTCAAACATACAGAATAATGTGCCAAAGGTAAAACCTCTTAGACAATAAGACACATTAATCATTTATAGCAATTATTTTTGTGTGAAAGAGCAGGCAGTAAAGCAAAGAGTAAGGTTAAAGGACAACACAGTGACTTTAATGAGAATGTAGTGGTGTTGTTGTGTTTTACTTAAATTAAAAGAAAGTGGACACCACAATAAAGAGGGGAACATATATTTTTTCAGCTCTACAAAAGGGAAAAACAATAGCTACTGCACGAATCACAGGAATACAGATGACAAAGTATAACCCCGAAACAATAACAATTCACAATAACGAGCAAGAATTGTAGAAGGAACCAAACACACATCCTACTCTTTTTCAGTTCAACAAAGAGCATTTCTTATTAACACCTACAAGAAGAACAGAGGAAATTACATTAAAACTGCTAAAATGTGGAAGCATGGATCTGCTGCTGACCTAAGACATTTGAAAAAAAATAAAATAAAGAAAGAGCATAGATCTTAAAAATAACTTTGGTCCTGTGCTTACCTTTGGTTATTCTGATAGTGTCTGAGATGTTGTGGCATGCAGGCTGAAAATAATTTATATTGTGCCTGAGAGATCGATCCTGTCCGGCCCACACTGCTTCTGCACACTTCACAACTATCGTCACTCACTGTGACGATGTTCATGAAGATGCTATTCTAGCCTGGACTCTGTAGACTGCTTATCAGCAGCTCACAAAGAAACTTTAGCTGCTGTGAAGGGTGGCATCTGTTTGATTACTCCAACCCCATATTTCCATGATGACTCTGATAAAATATAGTTTTATAAAAGTTATTTTGCCAGTGAGTTTGGAAAAATATTTTACAGACAAATTCAAAACTCATCCCAGATGTGGCATTCATCATCTTTCTTTAAAGCATTAAAAGATTGTCTGTGGAATAGTAATATATTATTCTTCCCCTGTACATGAGCTGTAATAGTCTACCAGAACTGACTCACTGTCTTATTTTACCCCATGTTGTTATGGTTCTGATTTAATTCAATGCTAGCACAAAATGTCGGTAGACCAAATATAAATATAATCAGAAACAGGTTCATATTTCATCACAACATGAGTCTATCACCAGTTTAATGCAGTGGATGAGTTTCTTGTGGGACAACATACCTACAAATGGACCTACATTGTTCTTTATTAGCCAATAAAATAGATAAACCAGAAACCAGGAATAGTTCAGTTTTAAAAAGATTAGACAACATTAACAGAAGAATAATTTTACAGCAGTTGCAGTTTAAAGTGTTGAGTAATGAACAGTGTATTGTGTATTTCTGCAATATCTCCACAGGGGGGCAGCCATGTTATTCTACGTTTTCTGAAATTGACTTACTGGCCTCTCGTTGATGTAAAGGTTGTAGTATTTTGTGCATTGTTTGCCTAATTTTGCTCCTCTGTGTGTATGTGAGTCTGTCATGAGTGTGCAAGTTTAAATCCGACAAGTGGCTATGTGTACATTTCAGTGAGCCTCAACACGTGTGACCATTTATGTGCCAACATGCATATTGGTGTGTGTGTTTCTATGCATGTGAGCACAGTGTGGGGGTTCTGGGGTATGGATTATTTCGCCCTAGGTCGTATTCAGAGAGGCCAGCCAAGCGTGAGGTAGAGAGGAGAAAGGGGCCATTGTTGTGGTCCAGATGAGTGTCAGAGGTGCCTCAGAAAATAGATTCACTCATGGGGGTTTAACAGAAACACACTTGCAACAACCGCCTGACCCCTCACACTATATGACCACGCTTGAACTCCTTTTACAATAGTGAAGAGATTAAATGTATCAATTCATAGTCTGGCATCTGTATGTGGCTTTAGCTGTTTGGTGCATGAAAAGTGTATTTAATCTGGTCTGAATAAAAACTATGTGGAAAAACTCAGTCATCTATTATTCCATATAAAAATAATCCTGTGAAGTAGCTTTTGTCTCAGCCTTCCATTCCCTGTCTAAGTCCTCATGGCTTTCTTTCTTTGTCTCACACAGTCTTACTGCAAAAACATCTGGTTAGTCTCTGCAGAATGCTTTCAAATAACCCACCATCATCACTGCACGTAGCTGAAGAAAGTTAGTGTGTTCAGTGTTTCCCCTCTGTGATTTACTCACAAGTAAATGAGCACATAAAAAAAGCTCTGTCACTGAGAGAATGAGAGAGTTATGGGCCAGTGGCTCTCATGCCGCCTCAGCCCCCGGGACCCTTGGGGGACCAGGGGTTTGCTGCGTTGTCTTTACCCTCAGAACTTTTACACTATTTATGGACTCTCCTGGGTGTGCATGGCCCTGTGATTTATGACTCTCCATCTGGTGCTGTTGAGGCATTGTTTTTGATACTTAGGACATGTAGTTAAAGACGGACTCCCTGTACTGCAACGTCCTCGGGGGATATCATGGAAATCGACATGCGGTTGAGAGGACAAGGGCAGTCTGAAAATTGTGAGTTAGGTAATAATGTGTGTTTTCGTGAATATGTGAAATTCTTACAAGTTAAAAGTGACCTCTGTAAATTGGGCCTATAAAATGGCAGAACTTGACATTAAGCACAAACGAGCAAAATGAAAACAAATAAAATTTCTTGTTTTCATCACATTGGGGAAATCCAACATGCTTTCTGTAATACTAAAAAATCCCACAAAAAATGCCACTCTGCAGCCCTTCAGAGCATGTCAGTGCAACTTTCTGCTTTTATGGCCCTCAACTTTAATGTTTTTCAATCGCTCTCACTACTGTTGTCACTATTACTTGTAGTTGAACTTTGCTGAACCTACCTTTCCAGCAACAAATAGCAGGCCAACAAGGTCAACAACCTGCTAGTAAGTGTAGCCTTCAGCAAAAAAAAACAAAAAACAGATGTGTCCGTCAGTTGTTGGTGCAAAACAAAATAAAGCCACAAGAATGAAAATTTTTCTTTCTTTGTCTGCGGGTTGGAAAACAGGAAATACTTTGCTAATGTATTCAGTGAATCACCTTCATAAGGTTAGATTATAGTCATTTCTTTGGTAACAATGAGTTGTGCTTTCCCCAGGTGGCCAAACTGAAAAATCAATAATTGCAGGTTAAGTTAATATAATTACTATTTAAAACAATTAAGTAAATATCTTTGGTTTAATAGATTTATATAAGTTAATCTTTGAAAAGTTAAATGTTATATAAGTTAAAAATAAATTTGATTTATTGGGTCTGTAAAGGCCTAGAAGCTAGGCAAACTGTCTTGGTCTTTGTGGGTCAAGGACCAAGTGTAGCTGCTATGCTCTAATTATTTATTGACTGATGAATATGCAGTTTGAGAAATGTTTTGTGGATGAAAAATGTGGGAAAAAAATGTAAGTGCCCTTCAATTTTTACCTTGAATGTTTGAGAGGTATTTCTATTCAAACTGTTATTTACAGTTTCTTTCAAATGTCAGTCACTCTGGATATGAGGTTCAGTTAAATCCTGTGAAAGGAAAAGCTTAATGAATTTTGAGATAATTCCATTGTGGAAAAGGACGATTTCGTTTCTTAAAAAAGGCTGCTATAGAAAAACATCCAAACAGTGCTCCACCCCGATCTCTCAGATCTGGATCAGTTTCCTTGAGATGTTCACTTTTTCTGGTAAATGGGTGGGATTCCTGGTCCTGTCCCTCCAGGGGAGTACAAGTGCATGAATAGCTAATGTTCCAAAAAGCCCTCCCCCACCTTTGTTTGATGCCAGAGAATTTTTTCTCCACTCTCAGAAAACAACAATGAGAAATCTCTGCTTGTATTATGCTGTAAAAAATGAATTCTTACAAAACTTTAGTCATCTGTGTCTGATGGGAAGTTTAAATATTTGCCTCCAAATGTGTCGGGGGGAACATTTCCCTGAGAGAAAAGGCTGAGATCGCAGAAGATGTATGATTTATGTTCCAACTGGCGACTGCTGAAAGAAACTCAAAATTACTCATCTAACTGGTATGATATCTGTTGTATTGGTTGGATGTTTTACATTATTAGACCCTATAAAACTGTCTCACCGCATGACGGGAACAATGGATCAGCCCAGAGTCGCTGATCCAGTTCTAGTTCTATTCAAAATACAAGGGTGGAATTAATGGTGGAATTTATCAAGCTGACCTTCTCCTGACTCTAACCCATCATGAATATGACATTTTATAGTGTCTTTAAGGCAAAGTACTCTGTTCATGATAAGACATTCACATGACATTGATCTGTTCACCAACTCAGAACGCCCCATCGTTGGGTCTGAGCTGCACCTGATGTCAGATCCCTGCCAGCACCGCAGCCCTTTAACCGAGCTTAAATTGCATTATAACCTTTCCACATTCTTGTAGCTTCACCTCAGAACACATGCACAGACTTTATTTTTATTATGAAAGCTTGTTTCATCCAAGCAACACTGAGCATAGAGCATGATGTGAGTGACACTTGTTATTGTAACTTGACAAGATTTATAATATTTTGAAATGAACCTTTTTTTGTTTTCATTTCGAGAAATTAATCTAAAGTATACTTGAAACCATTTGCCAACAGTAATATTTTTTACATGTCTAAATATCTTCTACTATCCAAATATTCACTAGAGGATGGTTTGAAAGAATTAACACCCTTTGTGTATTACTGTCCTGTTGATCACCTGGCGACCCCTCAGATTTATCTGTGACCTTTTGGGACGAACTTGGGAACCCCTTCCACATAAAAGTGTTTTCTAGTTACCATGAATTCGACGATGTGAAATACTTCTCTTTGTCATCCAATACAGAAAGATTTAAATTCCCATTCCCATTTTCCCATAACAAACCACACATAGATCAACTGCGATAAACCGATTTGTATCACAGGACCTGCCAAGTTTTTCTCTTTTTTAAATTTTTTAGATACATCCCGCTGCAGCTGGCAGGACCTCATTTACTCTTATTCAAGCTGGGAAATGGGTTTTAGGCACCAGGGAAATCTGGATCGCCTCTGCTTCTCTCACAGCTAATTAGTGTGTGAACTAATTGCATAGCTAAGTTTAGCAGAGCGACAGCCTAGTTCCATCTGTCAGCTATGTATAAAGTAGGCAGGGAGGTGGGGAGCAGCCTACAGGTGCCTCTCCAGCTCCTTTTAGAAGATTCTGGCAAGAACGTAAATCTCAGGAGCTGCTGCAGTCAGTTTTAAATGATTGTTGTCGGCCTGGCAAAAGGAGGCTGGCCTTCGTAATTTTGTCCACAGTCACACATCTAGTTTTCATTAGAGTCAATATCAAGTTCACAAACATGTTGTGTCATAAACTGTTGGCAGACTAAACCTTTGAAACAATAGTTTGGTTCCTGGAGGGTTTTCTGTCAGACTGCTTCTCTATTAAAGGAATAGTTCAACATTTATGCAACACAGTTGTTCACATTTGGACTTATAGATGAGAAGATTGACGTCACTCCAAAGCAACAAAACTGCCTACCCGTATATTCAGAACATAAATGACCACAATGTCCTGTATCATAACAAATGTGTAAAAAAAAATAAAATTAAATTAAAAATCACAATTTATCACTTTCTTGCCAATTAAGTTAGATGAGAAGATAGATGTGACTTTCCAGCCTACACTATGAAACAATATGATATGATGTGACAAAAGCTAGGAGACTGAAAGCTTATTTTTTAGATTTTGTTTTTTGTACATATTAAAGAAACATGATCAGAAATGAGCCTAAGAGGTGCTGGAAGGCTGATCCTGTTACCCGAGGGAGCTGGGGCAGCTGTTTCTCCCTGTTTCCAGGCTTTATGTTTAGCTGGTCTAACTGTCCAGCTAACTTCATGTTTATCACACATGGGAGTGGTATCCTTTTTGTTTATGTGCACATACATGCAGTGTGACCGATGTCCATGGGGACATAGCAATGGGTTAATTCACACTTAGGGAATGAAAATGCTTATTCGAAAAGGGGCAATTGGCTATCATGAGCAAGGTATCAAAAAATGCAAGACTGACATCTTTTACAGGGAATAATAATCCCTGGAATCTGAGGAACCAAATGATTAAATGGTGTGTTGTGTTCAATGGTCTTTCTAAGGAGGGAATAGAGGTTTTAATTACAAAATTTATTTCCTCACCCTCAGGTAACAATCCCCAGGGCTGATGTTTTTAGACCTATGAAATTAATCATGAAACATGAAACATGAATGAGGAAACCTGTTTTCTTTGAGTTCTGTGAACACTTTGGGGATTCTTTCTAAAATAATTCATTTCCCCTATGATTCATTGCTCCTATGTAGACCCAGAACAATTGACACTCACAAGGTGGCATACTGCATGACGTGATGGGTAAAGGTAAAGTTTCATACACTGTTTCGCTGTTTCTAAACTAAATACAAATGGCTTTTGGTTAAAGCTGTAAACACAGCACCCTTTGTGGACCTGGCGAGGTGAATCAGAGGCTATTGAGGTATGATGACTTACTGTAGACGTTGCCTGATCGCGCTCCCAAAGTTGTGTCTAATTAAGAAAACAGACTCTCTTTTCACGCAGACCCCCCACCTGCCAGTCGGCTTCCCGCAGCCGAGCGGTTCTTAACAGCTCGGGAGATCAAATATGAGGCGTAATGCAGCCAACAAACAACAGATGACAGGGAAGGCAAAGATGAAGCAATCGGGTTCAGGTTTCTGGGAAAGCTGAGGCCACAGGAAGAGATGGAGCACACCTACATATAAAGTTATCATAAGTGATGCTGTAATGTACCCAGTTTTAAAATGTTCATCAGGGGGCAATAATGTGATATCAGAGCCGACGATGTGGTTTACTGCTGTAGAGTAATGTTTCACCGAAAAAGGAGGGAAATGTTAACCCTATTGTTCTGCTTGGGACCAGTGGGATTGAATGCCCTATTTAACATTTCAAAACACATACTAAACATTCTCAGTTTGACACTTGGTGACTTGATATCCTGACTCTATGAGAATTTTACACAGTATAAACATGATTTTGTGTTTATAACTTGTCAGAAGATTGTTGCACACTGCATACAATGGGCTTTAATGTGTTCTATATCTGTGATTGGTCCATAGGAATAAATCTGAGCGGATTTGAGTTATTTGACTTAAAATAGTATGTTCAGAGGTGGTCTATCAAGGAGTCAGCCCTCTCTGGTGTATAACTGACCGCAAACATGAGTAAAGCCATGTTGCAATTTAACACACTGTACTCATTATGTCATTGTCTGTCTGAATACCTAAAACATTTGTGTAAAGTCCCCAGGATTATCTTTGTAGCACATCCAGTTACTTTACCGAGATGATATCATCAACTTTGGGCAACTCGAAACCAGGTAATGATCTAGCAGAAAAATGTTAAAAATAGAAAAAGAGGAGGGAGAACAGACATGATGTGTTTTCTCTGTGACATTACAGGGAGTGTTTCTATTGAAGGCTAATGGATTGTCTGGCTCGAGGTGTGTCTGTGCTCCTCTTACACTCAAGACTTTTATATAGCATCACAAGTCATATTTCTCTGCAGGACACTCACATTTATCATTCAATATTATACTTTTGTCTGTGATGTAATGCGCAAGTGGGAATGATGGTAACTGTATATGGTTTTATGTATAACAGAAATTAATATAATCCAATAATATAACATTATCTGGTCCTGATATCAAAACAACCACTTTATCATGAGAAGTCTTTAAGTATGTAATACATTGCTGACCTTTTTCTAAAATGTCTTAGATTTCTCAGTATATTTAGTGTCTCTCCTGTGACCTAAACATACAAAAGACCTCACTATTTTCCCACCACATCAGCATAATGTGGGTGCCACATTGGCAGTGATCAGAGATGGCATTACACACCCTCTTAGGCATTTCCTGTGGCGTTTCCTGCTTCCTTCATGACTTCATGTGCTAATGTCCATTAATCCAGGCAAACTCTTGACAGCTCTTTCTGTCTCAGGCTCTGATATCACAAAGACTTTCTCTCTCTTAAACTGAAAGCAGCAGACCAGGACTTCCAGTGTTTCACGTGATGGTGGAGATAAGCTTTCTTGTGTGTGTGTGTGTGTGTGTGTGTAGGTGTACATGCAGAAAAGAAAGGACAGAGATCTGCAGTGTATATAGCTCAACCCTGGGGAAAACTATCTGGGAAAATGTAGCAAATCTTAAATTGGTGTCAGAAAATATCTGTAAACAAGTGCTAATCCAACCTGATGTACTGCGGATTAAGACAGGAGGTTGTAAAATGAGAACAGGGCTTCAACCTGCTACTTTTTCTGTCCTGTTGTGTCTGACAGGTGTAATTAAGAATTTTTCTAAAGTAACGTAATATGTCATCTGATCATGAATAGCATGCACAGTCACAATCAAATCCACAATGATTTTTGTTATTATGGCTGCCCGCATCTTACTTTCAGTCAAAATCTTGGAAAGAAGCATCACTGATCCTTTTCTGGGTGTCTCATCTGTCATATATTGGCCTTTGACACTACAGACACCAGAAAGCATTCATGCCCCGGCGTGACTCAAGACAGCAGTCCTTGCCATGTCTCCTACACAGTCTGCCACAGATAAGCTTTCTCTTAACCACCTTGCCACATTGTTTCACAAATCTGCTGAGTCACAAAGACGTTTAGTCATCAAAACTCTGAAACTGCTTAAAGACATCATAGAAAATAAGCAGCAGAAAACATTTCACTTTTGTTTTGGCATTTTTGTCTTGCTGGAATCCTCCCTCTTTCTCATTTCAGCATACACAGACATACACAAAGCAGTTTAATCAGTGGTAACCTGCTACTTTGTTACCTACCCATTTTGCTCCAGTTTGATGGTTTGACGTAATGTGTGTTATGATTGTAACTCCACAGATAATATGAACTATTTCTATAATGAATAAGGAAGACACAAGGTTAATTTGAAGTGAAATGGAACACAGTCTCATCAAAACACAACTTGTATTGGAGAGTGATTTTCCCTACACACAAAATCCATGTGGCTATGCTTCCTGTAACAGAGATACCATAAACGACAGTTAGAGCAAAGGCATGGGGTCTCCTGTCCCCCGAGATTGTGTCCCAAGCTTCATTAATTCATAAAAAACTGACACTGACCAATCCAAGCGCATTTGGTGAGTAAATCAACGTTTTTCTTGGTCAGATTTGAGTAATAGTGGACAAAACCAGGGCGTTAAATTATGACAATTGCTCAGTCCGCAATGAATAAGAACAGTAAAACACATTTTAGGGTAAATTGCAGCAAGTGCTGTAAAACAATACTCTTTAAAAGACAGCGATACAAAAGCACAACTGTGACAGCAAAAACAACAACTCATGGAGCCAACAGACATTGTCAGGCATGCATAAACATCATTAAATGCAGGAAATCTTTATCTGGAGGTCGGGAAGTCATTTCGTGCGTCTCACAACCCAAGTCTTCTGAGATAAATGCATGTTTTGAACAGTATCATTTTCCTGTGTTGGATGATACAACTAGGCACTTGGACATTGGACAACCAGAAACCAAATCAAACTAATTTGTGATCTGACTAGTTGTAAGAGTACTGTGAAATTGTTATTTGAATTTTAACTGAATGTAAATCGTTAGTATAGTTTCAGCTGTTTTTCAGACTGCCCTGGGAGTTAGGTTCATGGCTGCAACTTTTTTACTTGAACTTAAAACTATTCAGACTATGAGACTTCCACTTAACTGAAAATGGCCAGACATGCCCATGCATGTAAGGAAAAAAACAGTTATTAGCCTACTATAATTTCTTTCACTGCTAGACTAGAAGACACTGACATGACACCGACATGTCAGGAGGACAGAATTGTTAATAGACAGCTGTGGCATTGTTAGGGTTAACCTAACCTGAGGGGAAAGCCTTATCCCTTTCAGGATTTCGGCAGTTTTAGGCAACAATGAAGCCATGTTGCTGTGAGAAAGATGATATTGTATGGAAAGGCTCTGACGCCAAGGCCCCGTGGGACAATCATTTAGGCCGCGACCTCTCCAGTGCAGAAGGTATAACTCACCAGTCTGTAAAAGGCATGAGACCTATAAATCACAGAGTGAAAGAAGGATCATTTTTATCAATAGTACTATCCAGACAAAGACATATCATTTTCTGAGAAAAACACAAGCTGAAAACTGTGACTAACCCCACCATAATGTCAGCATTTAAGGAAATAAGATGCATTTAACTAAAATTACTAAAAATATGCAAGCAAAGTGAGTAATAAGATGGGTCATAGGTATGAGGAACAGATATAAGACTGCTTCACCCTGATGACCCATTTTCCATTCAGGATCACAGAGACGATCTGCCCATTCTCTGCGCTTAGATCCGGTTTTATTTTACATTCTCTTTGTGGAGAAGTTCATTCACTCAGTCATTTCATTAATAATCAAAATTACTATTAAATGATTTAAGTATTGATACATTTATTTTTTGTTTTTGTACAAAAGATTATCATATTGGAAATCTGATTAGCGTCGTGCCATTTCTAAACCTTTCATGATCACTCTAATTGTGTGCGGACTTTTCTGCAACACACTTGTCATTTTGAAGAGGAAATTTCACTAAATGGATTTTATGCTTTGTTATGTCATCTTTGTGTTGAGGCTTGTTTTTATAAATGGTAAAATGACTAAAATAATAAGCACAATATAAATTAATTTACTAGGAAAATCTGTTCAAATATATATAACTTTTTTTTTATATTTGTATAAATGGAATTTAAATATAAATGCCAGAAATAATAATTCAACATTGAAGACCCACTTCATTATTCTTATTATTTGGATTATTTATTCTAATATTCATGCATTAGTGTAGAATGATTTTCAAATGCATAATAGTTCAACTGACTGAGGTTTTTTATGTCGTTAGTAACCATTTCAGAAAATTGCTTACCTGCTGAAGCAGAAATGAGTAGAGGTACTTTAAAGTGTCGAAATTGTAAATCAGGTAAGTTGCAGTCATTGTGACGTCACAAAACATGGCCCACCTGACCAACGAGACTGCGGCTCTTAACGCGACCGGTTTACCGAGGCCTAAAAAAAAAAAAAAAACAACCAACTTTTATCCGCTTTAAATGAAGAACGACTCGTTTCCAGCGGCTGCAGGGAAAAGTGGACTTTCTCATGTGCTGTCATCAAAGAAGAAAAGCAGTGAGTTAAATCATTAAACGCCCTTTATGAGTACATTTCTGTCCTGTGGGACTCCAGCAGCAGGTGCAGAGCGTCTGTGAGCTGCCTGCAGGTCAAACTGCAGCTCTGGATGAAGCAGGTAAATACTGAGAGATGAACAGATAACCGGCAGATTGATGATGGAACAGGTTGTGTAAGAGGAGGGAGCTAACGGAGACACTATGGGATGGCATGTCTGCAGGGCTGCGAGAGAACATGAAATACTGCAGCACATATATATAGAGAGAGTGATGTTCCTCTGATGAACTTTCACACCAACCCTTTTTTTTTTTTTTTTCAAACTGATGTTGCATAACTGGATCGCTGTCTTACAAAAGGAACTGTCCGCCTAACAATTCATGCTGTTCTCAGGACACAGTAGCCTTTTATTTCACCTGTGAATTAACAGTTTAAGTTCAACAAGTTGTTGTTTTTTTTAATCCTGTAATTAGACAATCTTGGAGCTGTTGTGTCACACCAGCACCCGTGAAAAGGAGGCAGAACTGTGCAGGTCCTAGATGGTTGAAACTTTGATTAATGTGGAAAAAAATGGCATCATAAGATGTAAAATTTTTAGATTTTCTGCTTTTTGAAAATGCACTTATTTGTTTCGCTTGCTGTGACAGTAGAACATCTTTTGATTTACTGTATATCTCCCCGAATTTTTCTGCAATTCCTTAAAATGATATACCTCATTTGACTCAGATCACTAATGTTTGCTTTACACTTGTAGAGACATCAATAACATAGATTGATTCATCTTAAATGCGACCTTCACTCCCAATTAGTGAGAGATTAGTGGCATGGCAGCTTCCTTCCTCACAGTCAGAGAAAGATGGCAGTTGTTCATCCTACTAACGAATTTTGTGAGAACGTAACTTGAGATTCAACATCCTTAGCACCTTTGCCCTCCAGGATGCCGGCCGGTCCACATCTCCTTCTCTTATGTCCTTGTGTCATCATAAATCAAAATTTGAGATTGTCCCAAACTTTGTAATATTCCCTGCAAATTTATAGGATCTGTCGTGTTTGAAAATATTATGGCTGACCAGGCAAGAAAAGGAATGAAATTTGTTGCTGAACTTGACATTTTTCTTACAGCCTGATGAGCCCTTATGAAAAGTATTATAAATATGCTACTGTTCTGAAGCATCTCGTATATATAAATATTTCCTGACAGGTCCTTTGAGTCTTTTGGTCAGAAACTTGTAGTGGCAACGTGATGAGCTGCAGCTGTCAAGCAGTTTTCTCTGTGATGTTTTTACTGGAGGACTCCAGAGGATGCCTTTGGTCCCATGCTGGATCACGTTTCTCGACCTTGAAGATTATCTTAAATCACTCCACAACCTGTCCTATTTATTTTGAGGTCCAGGTGTTGTGTGTGCTGCGCATTTGTGCTTTTGGTGCTGCTTTACAGGAAAAACAGTCAAGTGTGTGTGCTTGTTTCATAATGACATACCTGCCATCCTTATGTCCAAGTGTAATCCAACACTTTTGGCTGTGCTCTGCCTAAAGCAACTCTATATAACATGCAGAGGTCAAATGAATTTATAGTGCTTTTTGGGATAAAGATACTACAGTAACAAAAGAAAATAAGGGGAGTTTACTGTAATATAGATTTATTTTGAAACAAAGTCAAAAACAACTCATTGTCTTTATAATTTTCATATCAGTTTTCTCTTTTTTTTATATTCCCTGATATAAGGGCAGCTTGATGATGGCCTTTACTAAATCTCTGTTTCCCTCTAAGGGCCATCTTTGTTAATGTTCTTGTGCTTTGTTCAATCCGACTGGATAAATTGTTAGCGTTGAGAGATGTGTGATATCCTCCTGTTTTCTTAATCTCTGCTTAAAGCCAGACCAAAGCTCACTCTGCCTGCAGGAGGAGGGGAGCACGTCTTTGTGTGGGAGGTCATGATCTTTCACCTGCTGCTGGCAGCCTACCCTGCTGGGAGGTCACATGTAAGAGGTGAGGCATGAAGAAGCTGACAAGAGAGGGGGAGCGATGGAGGATGGGAAATGAGGGAAAGAGAAGAAGATGGCAGGGGAGGAAGTTGTTGGGAAAACAGAGCTCAATTATCCTCCTGCTGTTTTACCTTTCAACACTACGGGAACATGAGCTGTTTACATTTTGGTACATAGGCTACTTAGTTTCCACCCAACTCAAACCACAAAGTTTCCGTGTATATGTATAGCAATCACTGTAGCTGTGGAAGTTTTTTAGTGTTCTCATATCAAGAGTCTTATGGACATAAAATTGGGCAGAAAATCTACACTACTGCTGCTGATCTATCAGCACATGAAGCCTCCGTATCTATCGTCACTTTGCTTTGTATCAGTCAGACTACCATGGTTTCAACCGGACAGCTGAATGTCCCTTCCTGCTCAGGAAAAGGCAGGAAAAGGAAGCGAACTGTGCTAACAAGTAGGCCATCCAACTTTTAAATTTAGCTTCTTCATGGATGCACACCTTAGCACAAAATCTGTTCTTTGTGTGAGGTATAAAGACTTTACTGGGAATGTTGCTGACCTTTGCATAGTGTGTGAGAATCGCTGGCACCACACACATTAAAAGCTTCTCTCAAAGCTGTCTAATCAGTTTGTTATGACGGGCACCGCCACCTTCATCATGGAATATAATACTCGTCATTCCCTGCCTGACGTGAGTAAGGATGCAAACAATGTGGCTGAGATGCAAAGCATGCCCTTTGTCATGCAAGATTGTGTGGCACCCAGACTGGGTGTAGCTTTGTGTAGTAGATATGTTTATCTGCATAAAGAGAAGCCTAAATAATGGTATACTGTTTGAATTTCTTAAACACGCGGTGCAAATACATTTTAAAGATATAAAAAGCACGACAATTTATTTTGAGTGGGCAAGATGGTTTGTCTGGGGAGGTTATTCTTTTGACTTTTGTAGCGCTGTTGCCTTGATGGATGTGTTTCTGCTGCTCTCACTGCTGCTTCCTGTTATAATTTCCAAAATCCATGGTTTGTCGTCACTCTTTGTGTCTGTGTGTGCGCGTACGGCAGAGGACAAAAGGTTGATAGAAATCGCCATGTGTTTCCTGTTATACTCAGGTGTGTGCACATTTGTGGTTGCTCGAGTGTCTCCGGCACCAGCCCATATTTCCGTGGCCCAGACTGGAGCAACAGACAGACATGCACCAACCTGCACAGCGCTGAACAGGGATATTTTTGGACTGTTGCTGTGAAACAAGCAGCTGAAGGAAGTTCTTTATCGAGGCGACAGGTTTTTTGGAATATTTTTTTTTTTATCTCAAGTCTGGGTATTTAGCCCAAGGCTGCTAACTTTCCATTTAGGGTATAACTATATGTACAGCGTTAGAGTAATGCACACCGACCAGCTGGTTATAAGCAACATCTGCCCCCCCCCCCCCCCCCCCCCCAAAAAAAAGTTTACTATTGAGAGCAGAAGAGGAAATCTTCTCTAGACATGGAAAAGGACATGATGGAACTAACTTGACCTGTTTACCTTGGAGCTAAATACAGATAGCCTACATAGAAAACCTTGACCTCATCTCTGTAGATTACAGGACACAATAACACACAGACACACACAACAACAAATAAATTTAGCACAAGCACATCCTGATGCGAGCATCTGGGTGGGAGTTTAGTGCTGACAGAGTCTTAACTGCTGATCTTTTGGGTTATTTATTCATGTTAACCTGACGTGGGGCTGCAGAGTATCCATGTGCATGGGCTGCAAGGTTTCTTTCTGTAAGGTGGCCGAGGTAAAGCTCTAAAATGTGAAGCCTAGACATTTTTGGCCCTTAGCTCTGAAAAAGTCCGACCCAATTTCTTACATCTTATATCATTCATCCTGTTTTGTTTTGTTTTGGGTTTTTTTCAGTATAATGATTTCACCATACTCAAACATTTCCTTTCTGGTAGAATTAAAGGAGATGAGTTGAATCTGCTATATTTGCTCGTAAGCCAAATCCTCCTTCCAAATGTGAATAAGTTCAGTGAAGCTGCTGGTTCTCAGGAAATAGGGTGCATTTATACTTCATATCAATTTCTGCCTTGGCAAAGGAATGACACGGGTCATGCCAGGTTTTATGGCTGCGCTGGTGCATATGTTGGAGTTGATACTTGTGGCTCTTGTCTGAATCAGTAAAAACTTCCCTGATTAGCTGAGACATTTGAAATACAGATGATTGCAGCGCGCTTCCCCTGAATAGTTGTAGAAGCACATCGATGTGTACTTCAGATGTTAAATGAAGTGTATGTTTGTGCATATAAACTGTTTGTCATTGAGTGTGTGTATTTTGCTCAGTCAGGAGGGACATTCCAACAGAAATACCTATTGGCTGTGATTTAAGTGCAGTTCTTTCTATACTGCTAACCACTACTTAAAGTGCTTTACAGACCTGCTGTAAAAGCATGTTTTTCCTAATTACAAGGTTTGCGATGGGGAGAGGGAAAGTTTAGACCTTTTGACTTTTAACACTTAAAGTGGTAACCTTCGAAAATATTTTAATGTGTGCTTTCAGTGCATCTTTAATACCCGCCTGGTTGAAGAAGAGCTGTTTATAAAAAAGCTTACAAAGATTGTGGGGCTACTTTGAATTAGGTTAATCTAAATGCTACTCTGCTTTTGCTGTATTTGTATGAATTATAGTGCTTAAAGGCAATGTATTGCTAACCGCTCACGCATGTAATACACAGTGTCAGACTGCACAAAGCTTTTAATGAGTGCGTTATATTTGCAAGGATTTTCCCTGCCATGATGCTGAAACATAAACCAAATTTTAACTGAAATTGTACGGTGCGAGTTTCTGCAGAGTGAGAGGAGCAAGTTTTTCAATGAACAACAGAATCCTTGTCGCGCTCTCAGTCCTGGCTTTCAAAGTGGTTTTGCACTCACTGGTCTCTGCTCACTGCTCCCTGCTCATCGTAGCGACTCAAACTAAAGACTAAAAGGTCAGAGGTCAGAGGTAGGGTGAGACTGAAACACCCCTGCTCTGAATGCAGCAGGGTAACTCCAGGATAATACAGTTGACACTCCTTCGTTGTACAGTAGTTATAGACACCATCACTGCCCATTAAAGGCTCTGTAAATGTGGTGCCAGTGTGCACTCACTAAATAGTAGTGGAGAGCTAATTGTGTATAAACCATGTAAACATACCTGTTTATCAAGTGGCTAAATGTGTCACTTTGTCTTGTGTATGTTTTTTTATTTTTTTTAATGCATGTACATTTTGTCTGCTTTAGTCTTCTGCTCATTCAAAGTTCACTTTATTCATCGGTAAAATCATGGAAATTCATGATCCCGCCTATCTAATCAACACCACACAAAATAAGACTATTGTAATTGAAGACCATAAAAAACACATAGCATAAATCAGATATATTTCATAATCATTCACCCTCATGCTCTTAGGTAAAACATCAACGGGAGAAATTAGCAATGACTTGTTTATATAATAGAGTTGTAACAGCATAAAAATGTGGTGAATTGAAGTCATTCTAATACACTTTTTCTTTGTGTGACCGGTCACCTTTAAGTTCACAAGCTCTATAACAAGGCTCGACCCTTGTGGGGCGTATTCTTCTCACTGCATCATGTTGATGAGAGAAATTGACCTTTAATGATTTATCGGATCTTGCCTGCTGTGGGCAAAGACAAGAAGAAAAAGAAGAAGAGGGAGAATGCCAGGATGGGTCAGAGGTCACCAGCAAGCCATAGCCGGAGAATGTCCCATGACGACCAGTGACATTTTTATGCCAGTCCGGTGGATTCCTTGCTAAGTTTATCAGGTCGGTGAACTCCGAAGTGGGAAAGAATGTAGAGTTGAATGTTGAGGTGGAAAACAAATTCCTCCAGTTTTATTTAAATACCCCCACAGCTCTCAATTGACGGTGGGAACCATGTCGCCGATTGGTTAAGTGAAAAGGCGGGATCACTTGGAGTGAACCCCAGAGATTGGTGGGCACAAAAACAAGATTGTTTTCCTGAATCCAGTAGTGCGTGTGCTAGACTTTAACAGGAAATCGTTTATGGAGATCCCCCAGGATTCCGCCTCTGGTGAATCACTGTTAAACCTGAGAAGTCAGGCATGAGTAAGAATAAAATTTAAGTCTCTTGACTTTTAGATGAAATTAAAGGAGTAATAAGGCTGTTTCAATGACGAGGCTGTTTTGTGACTATACAAGTTAGAACAACTATAAGTGTTGGTTGGCAATGCATAAAATATCCCACTAATAGGTGAAGGCAGTGTAACAATGCATTGCCATGGTTGTAATGCAGCATTACCTGGTAGGTTTGTAACATCTCATAATTGAAGACCTTTCCCTGTTTTTAAGGATGTAACAACAGCATTGGATTATTTTAGTTTTACTTAATATAATTTATATATGAATACAAATTGTCCTGACTTGTAATATGTGAAACAGCTTAAGTAATTATAGCCTTCTGAAACATGAAAACAGGCTAGTAT
The DNA here is from genome assembly GCA_034769265.1 of Remorina albescens. NCBI lineage: Eukaryota > Metazoa > Chordata > Actinopteri > Carangiformes > Echeneidae > Remorina > Remorina albescens. The sequence goes on from CM068483.1 coordinate 15,258,824, forward strand.
ATTGCACTTCACTGGAAAAATAAGCATGAGCAATGAGCCTAATATGAATCCAACAATTAGTCACCCATCTGTTTTTTTATGGATCAACTCACGATACAGTTCATTTAGGGTCATGTCTTCATGCCCTCGGGCTTTGGGAGGAGAAATTTCATATTTAAAGCACCTTTTTAAAAAAAAAAAATAAAAAAAAAAAAAGAAAGAAAAGAAATCAGAATTTAATTCTCAAACTGAATGTTGTTCCACTTGCATCCACTAAATTATGAGGCCACCAGAAACGTGTCAGTTTGTCCGGTATGTGAATGTCTACCATTGTTGGCCTCGTCTCCTCCCTCTTTCCTCCTCGGCATTCTCCCCAAGGCCCTCGTATATGTGGCCACCCCCCCCTCGATTTTGTTATGTCTACATTCCCTCCCCTAAATGCGCTATTTCTGGCATCCATTCATTTTAATGTACATGTGAAAGGCTGCCAAGTGAAAGTGGCAGAGCACAAGAAAAAGAGACAGAGATTAAGAGTGGATGGGAGTCCTTGCAGCTTGTTAAATGCTAACAAAAGTAAAACGTGAGGGTGAAGAAGTTGGCAAATTGCAACTAATAAAGTCTTTCTAGCCTCTATATTATATTAGAAACCGGCCAGTTGTTCTTATGAGACTGAAAATAGCCCAAGTAAATAAAGTTTTGGGCCTCTAGTTTCAGTTCTGTTTTTGCTTCTTTTCATGCGCTGTATAGCAACAGCCTCAGTGGCCTGAGCAGCTGTATTTGTACGTCGCCAAGGGCTGTACCAACTCAAACCACAGATGTTTGTGGCACGGGTCAAACCAACTATCCTCGCAAAAGGGGTCTATGAAGTGTACTTTACTGTCGTACCACCAAGCTCGCATATTTGCACCTCATTGGTTTTGTTTCTTAGAAACCGTCCGGTTACCAACAACAGGCTCTCAGTGGCATCGTAAAATTTATCAGGGGGAGCAGCAGTAGAATGAGGATGAGCTGGGATGTATTCTATTGTTTCATATTCAAAGCATGAAGACAGTAATGATGTTTTGAATCTATGAGGTCATGGCAGTTCTTGAAAATTGCCCTCGACTACTTAAGTGCGTCTCGAGTTTTACAGCTGATCATCATGACTCTGCATTGTGATGAATGAATTCATGTGTGATTTAGTTTTATTTAAATGCTTTATGGGTATCCAACTAGAATGGCTGTTCAAAAAGATTTTGATGCACTGACAACGGAAGGATTATTATGTGTTGCAGTGGGAAGAGCATGCTCTGTACATAAATTGTGAACTCTCTTGCAGGCTCTGATGCACTGTGCTTGCCTTTAGTTGTGTTTTTATTCTTCTTGTTTTGTTAAAGTAAAAATAAAAACAGTATATCGAATAACAATGTAAATCTGCTGCTTCCTTCGGCGCAATTGAGCTTTATGAGTTTCAGCACATTGTTAAACTGTGAACAGCCCGCAGATTTATTGTTTTGGGACTCTCTCGCTGCTTTCATAGTGTCGTGTTCGGCTGCAGCATCTAGTTATTTTCTGAAATAAAAGCTCTTAAAGCCTGGTGTTGACTACCTGTTCAGAAGCAAGCAGCGGACACACACAGAGGTTTGCTGGTGAAGACAGTGGAGTAAATTTAACAGTTAACACCAGGAACACACTGCTGTATTGCATGTGTGTGGCAACTGATGACTGGTTTAAGTAACCCTGTATACTCCTCAGAAGTTAGTAGACAGCAAATTAAAAAGAGGGCTTTCATGAAGCTTGAAATAATTGGTTTATATTTGTATTGTCACCTGCTTTTTCATGCATAAAATTTAAAAACGGTCATCAAAACATCATAAATCTACACCACCACTAGTGATGCCTCATCTTTAATAATAATACACACACACACACACACATGGCCTGGCTCTTGTCTTAAAAGCAAGAAGCAGCTCCTTTTTTTGCCAACTTAGTTGTCATGTTCAACCCCGTGTTAAGGAGTTCTTTCAGCAGGTTCAACCTCAGAGCGTCGCTCTGGTTCTGATGAGGAGAATTCCCGAAATGCTGTGGTGAAAAACTTCCTCGACATTTTTTTCTGGACTCCCAAACCATATGCAATATTTGTCAAAGAGCAGTATAGTGGAGATTGCTGGGTGGGGGTGTAGGAGGGCTCACCCTAATGATACCATAGCCTGAACAGGCTGCAGACATAAAAGTAATTTATTTCACTGACAGAGAAAAGAGAGAGAGCTCACCCCCTCCTTCCTTCAGCTTTCCTTTTCCATCATGCCCCCCCGTCCTTCATGCAAGTCTCCCACTCAGCAGCTGTTCCTCTCACTTTCCGGCCTCCCTCTACACCCTACCCTGCACCCCTGCATGCTCGCCCACCTCCCCCACCCGCCTCAGTGTAATGGCTTTGTTTTATTGTTGTGCAATGTTTGGCAGGGAAAACCCCGTCTGCAGCGGGGCAGGGGTCCGGCTGCCTACAAACCCTGCGTTGTTGTAGTGAGGGCGCCCAGATGAGCAGAGGATTAGTGGGGGCGGTTGGATATTTGGTAACTAAATGAGCTTCATGATTTTTATTTATTTATTTTTTTCTTTCTTTAAATTGTTAGTCTTGCCTCAGCCCTCACCCGCATCCAGTTTTAACACCTGTTTCACATGTAGCGATGAAGTGAAGCCACTTTTACATTTTTTTTTTCTGAGATTCAGATTTGCAGATTTTTCCTCTATTCTGCATTTTTTTACTGTTTAAAGAATGTTGTGTTTAAAGTTTTTTTCACACCTCTTCATCACCAGGACCTGTTTTTTCTAGACTGAATGGGAAAAAAATGCACATGCTTAAATTTGAACTGATGGGTGTGTTTTCCATTTTCCATGAAGCTCCAGTCTGTGTTTTTATGGTTTGCTCTGCTTAGAAAAGCATGTCAGCTCCACACTTGGGCCTGAGGTCTGTCACGTTACTTCCAAAAGGACCAAAAATCCCCAGTGAAGGACAGGAAGCAAACATAATTTATTTGCGGTGTTTACAAATGACTGAAAATATGTAAAGGGAGCCAAAAAATCAAGAGCAGCCAATTCCAGCCAAAAAGTGAAAAAGCCTGAAAAAAAAACCCGAGGTTGTGTTTTTATTCTCAACCCACCAATCAGTGTGAATATGGTGCCACAGGAAGTAGGAACAGCCCCGGGGTGTGTTTGAGTGTTTACTGTGGACATGTAAAAATCATTCTCCTCTTTGATACTAACGCTGCTGATCGAGTGCCAGCCATTACGGACCGCTTCCTAAATAAAATGTCAACACTTTTCGAAAAAATCCTGTAAGCAAAGTTAGGTTTGTTGTCAGTCTCACTAATGAAACTTAAAGAGTATAAATTATTTCCAATTACAAGTTCTGACTTCATGCAACTGTGGACCTGAGTTTGATTTATGGATCTCTTTGGTGAGATGGTGGTAGTAGTGGTTTGAATGCTGGTTTCCTGTACCCCAACTCTCTCCCACCGCTGCACCCCTGTTGTTTGTCTGAGGAGAGTAGGGGCCGATAACGATCTGGGCTGTTTACCCCGTAGGGGCCATTCTGGGAAGCTCCCGTTCTCATAGGAAATAACTCTGTGTAAATGGCTGAAATGGGCAGCAGTGTTTTTAGAATTGCGGGAATCAGGGGCGATTGGGCATGTATATTTTAAGAGCCTCTGTCTCAATCTGCAACTAAATCCTGAAAGATTTATGCAGCTCGCTATACTTTCTGTTTGTGTATATGTGTCTGGAGGCGTGCAGGTTGCTCTGCTTTGCTCTTCAGCTGCTGTCGTGAGCTGACAGCCCCTGGGCTAGGAAGGTTATGAGCTGTCCGGTGGCTTTCTCAAAAAGCCCCCCGACTGATTTCCTGTTGTATTAAAGTTGACATGAAACAGACAGGCTGTAATGAGCTGTCATCTCCAGCACTTACCCAAATGTCCAACTGTGCCAATAGAATGAACATGTTGCAGGTTTGTGTGCAGGCACATGTGGACTAATACTGGTTTGGATGGTGCGTGTGATGTATGGCTTTGTGAGTGCTCATTTGTGGCAGTGTGTGCGTGTGTGCGTGCATGCATGTAAGTGCAAGAATGTCTGTCTGTGTAACAGGTGGTATCATCATTTGGAGTTTGTCACAGAGACTCTGAACAAAAGCTGTGGATATTTCTGAATGCTAGCTTCTGTCGGGCTGCTGCAGGGCCACACTGTGTGTGTGTGTGTGTGTGTCAGCAGGCTTGTTGTGTGAGTGTGTGTGGTCAGCTATATGGACTGGCCATTGTGCCCTTGGCCCTCAGCAGATGTGGTCTGAACAATAAGTTGGGTAAATAAAAGGAAGTGGTGTATAAATAGCCTCTTACGTCTGCATGAGTGGAGTTCTTGTGCACTGTGTGTGTGTGTGTGATCCTGTTTGATGTGAATGAATTGTACTTTAGGAAGTTGCACTGTACTGAGCTCACAGGTGCAGTTTGCTAAACTATCAAACAGTTGTAGATTCCCAGCCCTGCAATAATTTTCATTGCCTTGTTTTTGTGACCAACATTGTCTCTGTTTCATAGAAATTTCCTTTAGTAGTGGATTCTTCTCAGTTTCTTAGAGTCGTCACCTCCATCTGTCATTGATGTAAACACTTAGTCTTAATCTTTCTGAGCCACCAAAGCAGGTCTTTATTAGCTGTTGAGCTCAGTTAGAAACCTGTCTCAAAATCACATCCTGGTGACAGGAGAACAGGGGAACCACACTAAAAATAAAGGAGCCTCCTCCCCCCTCCACCCAGCTCTCTCCTTGGCTTGCTTGTATCCAGGCCACATATAGACCTGCACGATACTGCACATTCTGACATACGTCTCACCGATGTTCATCATCTCTCACATGTTCACACATCCTGTGTTTTCTATCTCAGACACTTTTGTTTCCATTGTTTTTGTGAGAATTACATTATACAGCAGTTCCTCATGCAGGTCCACTGTGACATGTTCTGGAGCAGTGGATTTTGGGTAGACTGACTTTGAGTCATGAAATGACGCCTTTACACGCTCTCAGTTTTTGATTGGAAAAAAACATTAGCTCTGATACTGTCAGTGGATCAACAGAATCTAAACAGCTCTTTTTTTAAAATAAATTCATAATAATTGAAAAATGTGTTCAACCTTGTCTGAAGCAAAACAAACATTCACTGGCCGCAGCTGGACTTTCTTTTTTTAGTTAATGGCTTTGCCTTTCTCTCTCTCTTTCTATCTTTCTCTCTCGTCCTAGATCCTAAGTTCTGTTACAGCTCCTATGGGATGTGTATGTGTATGTGTGTGCGTGTGCGTCTGTGTGTGTGATGGAGGTTGGGGTCTGGCCTGGCTTTGTGTCATTGAAGTCACTGATGGCCTACATTAGCAGCACACTTCAGCTGAAACACAATACAGGTGGTGAACACTGCAGTGAGTGTAAAGAGAGATAACGGGGGTGGGGGGGAGGTTAATGAGAGCTAGAATTACAGTGGAGACACAATGCAAAATCACAGACTTAATATATGATAATGTTTTGGGTTTGTTAGGCCTGTGTTATCTTTCATATGTTGATTAATGAGCCAATCAAGTATATTTTAAATATAAGACATTTTCAGCGACTGATTTTGACCTTTATATAGATCAAATAAGTCTAATAATACACTGTTATGTCATATAAGTCTTGATAATCTCACGCACTGTAATCCACATAGTATTACAGCTTTTAAAAATTGTTTGGAATTACTTATGTGGTAGATACTGTAAATGGATCAAATGAGGCAAGCTCATTGTCTCGTTTGATGTTTTAGTCCTCCTAGCTGAAGCATCACAATTAATTACAAGTGGCTGGTAGTGTGTGCAATTTATTTATTTATTTTTTGGGTGCTTCCTAATCTTATTTGGAAACTGCTGACATGCTCTGAATTTTGCACTCTATTGTGCACTCTCCAACATTTAAGTGCAGAAAACCCTAAATAATACAATCGTCTAGATTACCACATTAAAATTTTTCGGATTTAAGTGTTGAAATGGCTGTGTCAGAGTGTCTGTGGGTGCTGAAGTGCCTGGAGAGCCCATCCTTCTCCGGCACCCATCTGGTCTCAGTTAGGACCTGTCACTAACATCTGTATTTACTGTAAACACGAGGCGGGGAGCTTTCTCTTGTTCCACAGCTTTTTGACAACTTCATTCAGATGCATCATGGACACATTTCTAGCCGTGGTGTGGAGCTGTTATTACAGTTCCACGCTGCCTCATATATGAGCTGGACCCATCTGAGATGCTGTTTATACAGTATCTTCCAATCAGCAGGCAGCAGCGGGGGTTGGCCTCTGTGTCAGTCCAGCACCCAGATTATTGAAAGCTACAGTCAAGTTGCTAAGCACATATTAAAAAAAAAAAAAAGAAAAACCAAACTGGATTTGTAATATCTGTTATTAATGTCACTCTGCAGTTTAAATGTGCAAGCCAGACTCACTCTATGATCTGTGTAACATTTAGTCAAGTCCTTAAACATATGTTATCAATTGTCATCTGTCAGCACAAATTTTCTTCCTAATTCTGATTGATTAATAAAGTATGGACACCACAAAAACTTCAAAGTGTGTCAAAAATCAGGGCAAAGTAACATTTGCTTTAGTTTATATGTGTAGACAATGTGAGCCATACAGAACATTGTAGACACATGGAAACTTTCATGAAGTAAGATAAGAACGTGTGTGTATGCAGATGATAGCCGGTTTGGAGGCTAGTCTGTTCACCCAGAGAGCTTTTCTTCTTAGACAGACTTATATGATCAGCGTGGACTTTTCTGCCTGTTTTGAATGGCTCAGTGAAGATCGGCAAAGCCATGGTTTAGAGCTTATTCCCAATTTTGAGCTTACTAGTGACAAAGCCTGCTATTTACTTTATTCTTGGTAGGGGGAGGGAGGGGTGGGGGTGTCTGTGTGGAGGGGGGCCTGATAGATGGAAAGAGTGAGCAGAGAAAAGAGTGAGAGAAATGAAAGAAAGAGAATGGTAAAGGGCAAAATGGAGGAAGGAGGGGGGTTGTTACAGGGAAACGGACGGCTGACTGACACTCAGAAGGATTGGGGGGGGCGCTTACTGTTCAGGAGAAGAGCGATTTTTCCTTTGGTACTGTAAATAATAGCCCCTGCTTGAGTTGGACGGCTTTCACGGCTCCTTTTGTGTGCAGTGACATCTTAGGTTCCCTAAAGAGAGGACGGGGCCGGAGAAGGCTCGGCTTCCAGGGTTTTCACTGGCATGGGAAAGGCAGAGTTTAGCCCAATATGAATATTAGGGAAAATAAAGCCTCCGCAGGTCAAAGGGAACCTGCCAACACGCACTCCTCGCTCTTTATCCCACAAAACCCCACATAAGCAGACATGAAGGCGCAGAGTCATAAACGGAGTGCGGTGCCTGGACACATCAGCACTTCCCCATCAAATGGAGTCTAACGCAGTTGGCTTTCCCTGCAGCTGCTTTATCTTAATCTGAGCAATAATGTGTTTTGGCTCCCACTTCTGACAAGAGTAACCCAGCGGTCGGGTTGTGGCCACATCTCTGTTTCTAACTATATTGTAAAGCTTTTAATCTTATTGCCAAACACATGCACTCTCGAAGACGTCCCATTCATATTTATAGCAGGAGCTGTAATATCAGTTACTCCTTTTTAATCCACACCAAGAAATGTTTTAATAAGTGTGTGTGTGTGTGTGTGTGTGTGTGTGTGTGTTTCAGAGCTGCCGGCAAGACTCCATCATATTCATGCTGTTGATGATGTCCGGGCTTTTTCACAGTTTACTCTCAGATACTTTTAATGCAATTAATATGCCCCCTGTTGTAGATCAGATTAAGATAGCTTTTGGTGAATCCTTCTTCAATAAACAAACTTATTGAGTTATTTCAAATTTGTCAAACGTCAAAGAATTTTCTCTGCAATTTCTCATGTTTTTTCTTCTTATAAAAGAATGAAATATTATTAGAATAATATTATATTTGGGTGTGGTTACATAGGCCTACCTTCATACAATGTCCGAAGCACACAATGGGTTTATAAAAACAAGTTTTACATTTTCTGATATAATGATGTTTCTGCTGCACCTTCTTTAGTGTGTAACATGGAGAGAAAAAAAAAAAAACAAAACCGCAATGAATAAACCTCTGTATGCTACAATGGAAGTATGTTTAACCCATCCTGTGATTTAAGGCAATTTATCACAGACTGAATATCAACTAATAACATTTTTTTTTCCTAAAACTGTAACTATCAATTTCTCACACCTTCTCAGGATCTGACAATGACGATGAAAACGGTTCATCAGCTTTTCATATTTAGACCTCTACATCCACTTTTTAGTGACCCAATCATGTCTGAAGAAGTTGGTGTAAATTCCTGTTTTTGCTCAGATTCTCATGTGTCACTGCGAGTTTGAATCAGTCACTGGTTGAAGCAGTTGATTGAACCGGAATAATATCATGTGATATCAGAGAAGCAAAAATGCCCTTTTAAGAGAATAAATAAATGGGCTGTACCCATTACACTTCCTGTGCTGCAGGAAATACTAGAAAGGATGAGATAAAAACACAATTTTCGGTGACAGACTCATTACACGAGTATGAATCACCTGCTTAATGACGTCTCCTCCTCTTTGACTTCTTCATGAGCAAACAAGCAAACTGATGACAGCCAGGAAATGGTGGTGGGTGAATGTAGTGGGTGGGGGTGGGTCGTTCCTGTTGTTAGCTGGGGACATCCCAGGCTGCTGTCCAATCCTACTTTTATCCAGTCTTCTCTGTTTTCCTGCTGGATTAAAACATCTATTTGTCAACACTTGGGTGATCCCTTCATGTCCACCAGTCACAACAGACAAACCTAAATTGACCTCTTTCCTTTTTCCTTTACAGCTATTCTCTATTTCAGCCTTTTGTGGATGACCAGCTTCTGTTTATTTATAGTAGGATATGACAAATTTCCTCTCAGTAACTACCCCGGTTGAATGTAACTCATTAGATCAGTGCATTGTGGACTTCACCTGCTTTCTTTAAACATTTTGTGAGGTTGCCTCAAAGTAAATATTATTAGCGATCAAGCTTAAAGTTGTTTTGTCAGGTTTTACCTGACTAACAGTCGGTAAACAGAGATGTATAGCAGCAAACAATTGAGAAGTAGTGGTTCAGTTTTATTCTTTTGAATGTTAAAGGAAATCTTTGAAAACAAACATCTTGATTTAGCCTTAAGTAGCTCTTGCTGTATTTTACCTCCACCAGAGCTCTGTGTTGTGATGACCAGTGTTGGTCATCTATTGTTTACAGATACGTAGCATGTATAATCACAGAATGAACATTATATTAAGGAACACCTCAGCCAGTAAGAGTTATCAGAACTATGTCCAGATCATAGATATATCAAACAACCAAAGGATAGCATTGAAATGTTAATTTAGTCTCTTTGCCTGTGTTGGTCAAGTTACCTGACACATCTTGGTGAATGCCACCCATCTTGTCCTCAAATCAGAATAAAGGCACTGATAAGACTAACCAGCTGGAAGAAGGTTATCAGCTTTGTTTTTTCCTCAGAGACGGTGCTATCATCTGTCATTGTGTCCGTCTGTTTTTAAGTGCAAGGTGTGGTGTTTGGTTACAAAAGGCTCACCATGCTGTTTGTTTAAACGGTCACTGGTCACTGTGACAGTAGGCCACAGACACTGGGGGTTAAAAAAAAAGTTCCTCAAGTAATTTACACTTTGCTAAAAGTCACTGCACTCTCAATTGTGAGCGCACAGATTTTAACAAAAATATGAATAATTTTTAAAAATCAAGTGCATTTTACTTGGTTGCTTATCAAAGGTCACTGTTTGCCACCGTCTGTTATTGCTGCTGCACCACGTGTGGTTTTATTTTCCCTGGAAAAACTTAGAACTGATGAAAACATGGAAGTGCAAAAGTGTGTGTGTGTGTATGAGGAGCTGCTTTATCAATCCCAGGAAGCCTTGCTACCAGGAGGCAGGAACAGCAGCCACTGGCTCCAGGAGAAGGGACTTTCCTCCATCCTGCTCTGTTGGGATGCAGAACAATGACCAAATTACTCACACACACATACACACACAATGATCACTGGCTTGAATATTTTCTCTGTGTACTCATACAGACTGACTCACAGCATGTTGCACTTTGAGCAGTGAGCCCTGTGATCTCTGCTGGTAGCAGGTAGTCTAACCTTCTACCGCTGACCCGACCTCTTGCATCCAGAATGCTCCGATATTCAAAGTGACAAAGGGAGACCAAAACTCGAGGAGGAGGCTCTGAACTCGTGCTGTATGCGATGTGACCCACTTAGTTTGTTTTCTTTTTGAGGTGGTTAGACGTAATGGCCCGTCCTTGTGTTGCCCTCTTTTTCTTACCTCCTCCTCTGCATCAGTTTGTCTTTTTCTCTCTCACCCACTCACACCTGTCTGCTGCCACTTATCATCCTCATATGATCTCACATGAACTCATGGGCGCTGTTCATGTGAGCCTTCCCTCTCGCCGTGTTGTTGGCGACAGTTCCTCTCTCTTTTTTTTTTTTTTCCTTTTTTTTTTCCCCCACTGTTATTTCTGTGACTTGTGTCGCCTGCAGTGCTGGCCGCTCTCCAGTTCTTGCAGTGATCCCAAAATGCAAAGTGAGAAAGGGAGAGAGAGCTAGAGCCTGTTTGAAACAGAGGGAGAGAGAGACCGGTCTTGCAGCAGTAATTGGTCAGGAAGTGGGGCTGCTTGGATGTGCGAGCTCCTTTCTGCCCGTCTCTCTCTCCCCCTCCCTTCCCAGTGGGCAGTCAGTTCCGTTGCATTTGCTTCCATCTGTCCCCCCCCTCCCCCCCTCTCGCTCTCTCTTTTTGCTCAGTGTCACTCTTTCACACCGAACTGACCTCATACTGTAGAGGTGTGGACCACGGACCGGGCCGCCTTGACACCAGCCCAACCTACCTCTCTAAGTCAGTCAGCATTTCTCAGACTGTGTGAAACTTTTCCAATGCCCAGACATGGATCTAACCTGTGAGTGGACTCTGGGATACGAGCAGCCGAGGACTGGCTAATTGTGGGAATGGTCTCTCTGAGGTGAGTGACAGGCTGTCAGTATCTTTGTGTGGCGCTGTAAAGTACTGGAACACGGTACTTTGTTGATGTGCAAATTTACTAGAACTGATTCCACAGCTTGCTCAGACACCAAAGTAGAGACTTTTAAGTTCTTTCTTAAAAGCTCAGCTCTTTATTTAATCATAATTGCAAAGGCTGATTCCACCAAATCAGGTCTGACCTCCATTTACTCTGCTCAAAGATTCAGTGTGACTCTAATGGCACCTTTGCCCACTTGTCTAATTAGACACTGTGGCAGACTGCTGTAATCAGACTACCAGCTTCTCTTTAAGCTTGCGAGTTGTTGACCACAACATTTTTGGGTAATGCTCTGACAGCAGCATTGCATGTTAGGATGATGAACGTGATATTTACAGTTGTGTTTGTTGTGTCTTGTCTTTCGAAGGCCTGAAAATACAACTTTTGTGAACACTGTCGACCTGATTTAACAGTGTGAACACCCCCAAATCACCTTTGTCCTTTACTTTAAAGTTTTTATGATATACATTCAAGTCACTTGACGCTCTTATCTGGGTGTTTGGTGTCTGAGCATGTGCATGTGTGTTCTCCTTTGGGGTGTGTCCTCATTTTGGGAGCCCTAAGTGGAGCACCCAGCTTCTAAAGGGACACACATTTATCAACAAAATAGGATGGACTCATTTGTTTCCATGTCATGCTTAAATTGCCAAGACTTCTAGTATATATTTTTCTGTCTATTGACTCTTATTTTAAGGTTATTTTAGTGATCATGGTTTCTTTGATGCTAGCTATGTGGTTCTCAGTCAGACCATGTGTTTCTTTTGGTCTCAAATCTTCTGAACAAACATCTTAATCTTTATTAAATAATGACAGTCTCAGCAAAGAACTAATTCTGTGTGTTCTTTTATGGGCTGGTTATTATTAAATAGTGGATTAAGCGGAAGTATCAAGAATTGTATAAATACACATTTTAACCATACCCTGGAATAAAAATGCCACGATACTAAGGTGCATATTCACCTTATATTTAAGATGTAATACATTTGTAATGCCATAAAGAATTAGCGAGGTTTAGATAGTGTGTTGGCATTATTTTGTGTTTGTGTCACGTGTATCCCTAATGGGAGAAAAGTCCCTCCGTCTCCACTTTGTTGGTGTCTTTTCCTGGAGCGGGACCCCCGTCCTGGATTTTAATCTGAGGCCAAACACAGCTTCCTCCTCATATCCGCCACATATGCTCACGTACTCACTCAACACTCAATATACACACACACACACACACACACACAGACACTGCAGCCCTGCACACTAATTTTACACTCTTTTTAGTCTCATTTAACTCAGAGCAACAATATAAAAACTACTGAATCTGCCACAAACTGTTTCATAGTGTTAATTGATATCAAACCACATGTACGGCTGATATTCACCTGTAGAAATTTAAAGTTATCATTCTTTCAGGCCACCTTTTTCTGCACCTTCACCTCCTGTGTACCCATTTCCTCCCGATGATTGCTGCATAGTTGAATACTGACATTATCTCCAATCGTAAATACTTTTCATGGCAGTGGTGCCACCCTGCTCTATCATTAGCTGCGGCTGTCGCTGCTGACATTGTTGTTGTTGATATAGCAGCTGTAGTTATTTCTGTGTCGCTGTTCTCGTTTAGTCTGCCGGAATGGCGAAGACACTCCTTGTTTTTAAGGATGCTTCCTCTGGCTCCTTCAGTCTGTTTCCAGGGAATCCTGGTCTTATATAAGATCGAACTGGTGTTTTAGTCAGATTTCTGGCCAGCAAGAGTCAGAAATTCCTGAACTGGCACTGTAGGCGGACTGCTGGAGCCTGGAGGAGTACTCTCTGGGAATCTGGAAAGCTCATAAATCTGGGAAAAAAGAAGATCAATGCAGGATATTAAAGAGTTAAGAAGGAGTGGAGATTAAAACACAAGTGAAAGAACCCTCAACACAAGTGATGTTGGGGGTTATTATCTTATTGATCGTTGTTGGCCAGAGAGGTTTAGATTTAGACTGATTTATAGACCTTGATGATCAAACAAGACAAGGAAAGGTGCTTTAACAAGTGAGCTGCACTGCATCACATTCTGGATGACAAAAGACAACGTTTTTAGAGAAGGCTGAAGTGAAGTCTGTAGTAAATTACCTGCTGGAGTCAGTTATTACTAGCTGAATCTGTAAAGACAAAATGAGCAGGGAACCAACATTAGACAAAACCAGGACCCTGAAACAGCTGAGTGGAATTTATCCATCATTCATTTATTATTTATACTGCACTTTTCCCAACAGGACCAAATCCTCCCATCTCTGTTTTGCACAACAGTGTGTTCAGTGAATCAGGCTGGATTCACTGAACACATTTCAGTTTTAAAATGTGTCACTGCTACGTTTGTGCTGATACACCGCTCTGGAGCTTTCATGCCAATAAGACTTCTGCTTCTGGCTGCTTTTTAATTTCAGAAACTCCATAATTGCATTTCAGTCTGGAAAGTAGAAACTGAGACCTCTGGAAACAATGACATGGCCATTCATAATAAGTGGGTCCCTAATTGTTTCTAGTTAGTCAGAACTTTCCCACTTTCATTATGATCCTATCACTTTTCTGCAATTAACTGCAGAGTAGACTATCTGTTTCCTGTTTACTCTTGAACTTGCATGCCTGGCGCACTTTAACAGTAAAGTGATGCATTTTCAGGTTTTTTGTAAGGTAAAAAAAATCTCATCCGGGCTGCACGTATATATTAGTGCATTGCTGCCCAAAATGCACCTGGTGTTGTTATTGTTAAGACTCAAGACCAGACATTGTTTCCATATGTGGAATAACAATGGAAATAGCTGTGAATATAAAAATACCTGCACTAAGAAAAACATTGAATTCTTGGGTTTAAATATTTTACTCATGATATGTCAAAGCTTGAACCAAGAGCTGCACCGGGAACAAACTGTTGAATTCTTTCAATTTGAAAGTTATTTAAGGGGGAAAGAGAAATACTGTTTATTATGGAGTTAATAAAGAGCTCGAGCGGCAAGAAGAAAAGGTTTCAGAGTTGGTGACACTTGAGGAAAAAGAAAGAGTGTGTGTGTGTGTGTGTGTCTTCAGATGATCCATCTTGCCAATGACAAAGAAAGACAGGGTCACAGAGGGAGGGGGAAACTGTATATGAATGACCCCTCCACCCACAAACTCTTGTCATTAGTCACAGTCTCTTTCAGTCTCTGAATCCGTTTCTGTCTGTATTCCCTCAGTGTCGTCCTCCATGTGGTGTAGACGTTACCGCAGAAACACAGTCTTCACTTTAAACCGTGGACAGCTGAAAAAATGAAGACGCTGTCAGGCAGTCTGAGCCGGAGATTAAGCCTGATTTCTCTCTCTCTCAAACACACACACACACAATTTAAGCACTGCATAACAACCATCAAATTAGTTCTCCACCTCTCTCTGCCTGCAGCCCTCCTCCCTCCTCCTTCTAGGACATGCTTAGGTGGTTTGGGACAGTTTTTATTTCTAATTACACACACTCACACACTAAAACATTCTCAAGAGGCTGTGGTCCTTTAAGTCAGAGCTTACTATGCTGCTGGGAAAACAAATGATATTGTGTGTGTGTGGAATAGAGTGTATATGAACCCTTTGCCCTGCCTCAGTGTTTGCACTGCGCAAGTGTTATGAGGAATGGAGTGGTTTATTGACAATAAGTATTTTCTTCTCTCTCTCTCCATCCCTTTCTCTCTCTCTCTCTCACTCACTGTCTTTCGACATGCCACTCGGCCTTGGAGATGAATGCCTCGCTGTCGTCATAGTGATCAGCATAGCGCCATGGGCCCCGGTCAACTTGGCAACCCAACAGACCCTGAAACCATTAATTCTGACTCAGGGTGCAAGTAGGGAGTCAGAGACAGTGTTTGTCTCTGTGCGGGGTCTTAAACTCTTAACTGCCTTGTTATCGCTTGTTGTTGGCCTTGAAAAGGAGGGTGGTCTGTTGGGAAATCTCCCTGAGCCGAGAGGGATGATATGCAGAAGGGAAATGACAGTGGAGCAGAGCTGAGCGAGCTCGGCGGTGTCCAGAAGGAATTAGGTGTGGAGCGTTGGCTGTGCTGCAAATGGAAAAAATTGAAATCACATTATTGACCCCTTTAACAAATAAGGAAAGAATTAGTCAATTTAACATGGACCTTCAGCAGAAATATGTCTAACTAAATCATCAGTTAAAAGAGTACTTCAACATTTAAGTGATGCGCTGGACAGTATGGGAACTGGATGTATAGAAACTGGAGCCTACGTTTCTCTAACTCGATAGCAGCTTCAAGAAAAACTGCTCTGAGGTCTTGAGTATCAAATTAAAGCCATTACCTTGGCATAAGAAGCAGGGTGAACAGCTATCCCAGCTCTGTCCAAAGTTCAAAAACACACCCACTGGGCCTCTGAAGCTCACAACTGAATGTGTTGTTTTTTTTTTTTGTTTGTTTAATCTTACCAAGAGCAGAAATGGAAAAAAAATATTTATGACAACAACATTTGCAGAAGTAACTTTCTGAACAGATTGAACTGATGACATACAACGTCTTCATTAATAAACTTAAGAAATGCCAGAAGGTGTACGTTTACAGACCCAAAGCAAGCTGTTCCCACTGGGTTTAGTCTTAGCTGAGTTTAGCGAGCTGCCTCTTTGCTCCAGGTGCACATTAAGTAAACATGAGAGGGCAGTTGATCTTCCCATCTCACTCTTGCCAAGAGAGCAAATAAGGATTTTGGAAGAAATGTCACAATATATCTTTAAGGCTCCAAACCCAAGCCAAGCTTTTTCATTTGTGACGCCGGTTCCCTCAAAGCGACAGGGGACATTATAGAAGTGCTTTCCCAGGCGGAGTGAATGGTAATCCCTGTGATTAACTTTGACATGTAAGGTTAGTGGAGTTTCCCTTTAGCTGCCTCCAATGTAATGATCTTCTGTTTTCTGTTTTTATTGGATATCTTTGGGTTTTGGACTTTTAGTTGGACAAAGAGAAGAGTGTGAAGAATACGCCCGGGCTGGCATTTTCTGATATTCTAGACAAATCGTTAATCATTAGCTGAATAAATAATTAAAATAATCATCATTGGAGCACCAACATAGGCTGTTGTAATACTTGTCTGTTTAAGGAAAAAGCCATTTCAGACAGATCAAATCCACAGCCAAAACACTGAGTTACTCTTTGATTTTTATCAACAGCCTCAGTCTTGCTGTCGCCTCTTTCATCCCTCTTTTAAAGCACCATGTTTACATCTATTCAGCTCATAAAGTAGTTGTCATATCCAGTGACGGACTGTTTCTCTGGTTAACGTCCTGCAGGGAGCGGAGCCTCTCAGAGCATCCAGGGGCCATCAGATAAGCCGGACTGCTGCTGTAGGTTTCTGTCATCGGCGGGTCGTGCTTGTCTGAGCCGAGGGGTTTAGGTGGTCCCTCTGTGTGTTTGCCAAGCTAAAGGTGCTCATTACGGACTGTGTCTTCTGTGTGTGAGGTGGCAGTAGGAGGGGCAGGTGGACAGTGGAGGTTTAGGGGCTTCGTGGGTCAGTGGGCCATCAGGCCATTAGAGAGGCGGGTCGTGCTTCTTGGGATCTAATCTGTGTTTGTGTGTGTGTGTGTGTGTGTGTGTGTGTGAGGTTGTGTGAGGGTAGTCCAGGGGGTCTCTCTGTTTTGTTGTATTGATGAGGAGGAGGGGGTGGTGTTAGCAGGACCCCATGCTGATGGGACCAGTCCCTGTCTTTAAAGGGGAATGACAAATAGTTGACAGATTTGCTCTAGTGTGTGAGACTGAGGGGCTATTGTCTCACGTGTGTCCTCCTTATGGACACATGTCCTGTCATGAATTATAACTACTTAGGTACATTACACCCAGAGCCAGTGCTGCCTGACCTGGACAAAGTTGTATTTATTTTGAAACGAAGGCTGCTCTTTGGTTAAAATGGTCACAAGGGAAAAGTAGATGAGGGAAAAATATAAGAAGCCTCCTGAATCTTGAACACAGTTTTCTTTTTTTTAGCACCAACATCAAAACATGAACAGAATTACAAATTTAGTTTTGAGTCACAATCCCAAAAGGTGAGTAACCTATCCGAGAGCAAGGCTAATCTGTGCCCACTGTCTCTTGTATTCACGTAAATCTTGAACCTGATGAAAAATTTCAACGTTCTCACTAATTCGCCCATTTCAAACAGCTTTGTGTGCTCATTTTGTCCAGCGTCTCTCTGATCCCCGACACAATGAGCAGTGCAGTGTCTCACAGTGGACGAGGAGCTTTTGTTTAAGCTGGCTCCCGGCCTATTGATCAGCCCTAACACACCCTGCGCGTGCACACATCCACACTCTTCCTTGCAGATTGTGTGTATGCATGTGATCTCTGGAGCTGCGCGCTATAACGGCAGCAGTTCAGCTGCCTGCTGAGCGTGCAGCAGACACACACACACAAAAGGTGTCGCCCGCCCTCAAAGTGATACAAGCCAAGCTAAAAGTTTGAGTTTGGAGGGAGAGAAAAAGAAAGAGGAGAGGACGCAAAGAGAAAACAGGGGGAAAGATAAAAGACGGAAAAGACACGGAGGACGCAGGAAAGGAGGCACTTGATCTGGAACTCCCAGCTCCTTGTAATTTGCTGCTGGAGAGAGGGAGGAGGAGCCAGGGGGAGGGGAATACCCAGCAGGGAGGGAGCAGGAGAGGGCAGAGGCCATTCACTCTGGCACACACACATTCATGCAAGCGCACACATGAACACTTTAAGGCACACACATGCACGCAGTTGATGCGTTGCCACAGGAGAGAGGGAGGCAGAAGTGCTGAGAAAGGGAAGGAAGTGGCGCAAGGGGATCTAAAGTGAGAGAAAGAAAAGAGGGAGCGAATGAGCTAGAGGAGTGTGTTTTAGTGTCTTCAGGAGAAAACACAGCTTCAGAGTGTATGGTCCTGTTTATATTTTGGACGAGCGGACCGCACATCTGCTCCCAGGAGAAAGGATTCATGATGACTGAGAATTTGGGAAATGTAAGGGAATTTTCAGGTTTTGCTGGGAATACCAATTGGAATACTCCAGATATGTGAGATGCTCGGAAAGTCCTGTTTTCATCCTTACCTGCGCTTTTAAAACTCAAGCTCATTTACTCCTAATTTCTGTTAAAGGAGAGGCAGAACCAGCCATAATGCCTACAGGTAAGCAGAAGCTGTGATCTTTTCCAGCATGTTTGTTTCCCAGAGTTTCAGTGATTCCATGATTTGTAGGGATTTGATTTTTTCAGGTCTACACACCATGTTGAAGGAGCTTAAACAAGCTTGTTGCTGAAAAAAAATCTGGATTTTAAAAGAAAAAAAGAAAGTGTCATCGCATCAAAGGAATAAAAAAATAATTCTTTTCAAGTGGCAAATGGTCAAACGTCAGACAACAACTGGTATCTATGAGGTCTGCTCACTAGCGTCTGATGGTTTCTCTGTTTGTCTTGGCTCTTTTGTGTGGTGTGTGTGATATTTTTTTCCGCAGCTGACAGCACTGTGTGAGGTGTCTTTGCAGCGTCCCTCTCTCGGTAGGGTTGTTGCAAGAACAGTGTCCTCTGCTTGTTTTCTCACCCCTGGTGTTTAATGAAGGGTGTTTGCTTTCTTGCAAGGATTGCTAGTTAAATATTCCTAATGATGCTGAGATAAAGATGAAGGGGACAACAAACTTACTGCTGATTTTGTTGTTGTTGTTGTTCATAAGGCTGGCGGTTGTACATTTTTCTCAGTGGGTGATTACTGGTGTAATTGAATGTTGCTACTGCACAAAAGGTAAAACTTTTAAGGTTTGTGTTTGTGTGTGTTCGTCCAGGGATTGGAACACAGGAGCTAAATCTCGTACAAAGTATTCTTCTCCTTCAAGATAAATCTCAGACAAATAAAGTGGGAAAGAAGTTTTTAACTAAACTCTGCTTCTGTTTTCTTACTCTTCGTGGTCTCTTTAGGCCAGCACATGGGTCAGTTTCAGACATGTTTCCTTCGTGCTGGGTGTGAGTGTGGAGATGCCATTCTGCAGCCTGTGACCCAAATTAGAGCCTGGAGGGCAACAGTTGGGGGGGCTTGGCTACAAATGGGGAGAGAGACGAGCAGAGGAGAGAAGAGGAGGAGGGAATAATTACTGTTCAGAGAAAACTCTTTGGTTTAGAGGTGCTGGAGACAATGGACCCCTCCGTTCTCCTCCTCCCACCCTGCTAGCATGGCCGGTCCTCTGGGAGGACATCTGCCCCCCCGCAATCCATCCTGAGTGCTCACTTGCGAGAAACTGCCTGCTCTCACAGGTTGCTCGGGTGTAGGGTGGGGGCAGGTCATTTTCTTATCTAAACAAATCAATACTTTTCCTAACTCAATCTCATGTTTCCGTGTCCAGCTCAGAGTGTGTGTTTGTGTGTTGTGTTTAGGAGGTGAAGGGCAATCAACTCTCCAGGCGGAGGTGGATGCAAAGAAATCAGTGTTGATCTTTGTTCTCTGGGCTAAGGTCCAATCAGGTCAGAGAATGAGGGTAGTGTGTCACACCAGGCAAGGGCACGTGCAGCAAGGGTCGCATTGGTGTCCCAAAGGGTGGGAGTGAGAGTGAACGTGTCTGAAAATAGGGGGTGTAAGTTTGAGGTAGGACATTTTTTCCCACATGGGTTGACACATTCCTCAGTGCCGTCCACAGTGTCAGCTACAAACAGGGAGTCACCACTCCAGACTTGTCTTTTTTTCCTCATATCATGTAAACACAACCTGGAGATAATAGTGTGTTAATTGCTACATAAAATGTGTGAATGTGCCTGTAAACAATGAATCGTTCATTATTTGTTGCTAATTAGCCTCCTCACTGTGCGTGCGGTTAGTTAGATCATGTTTTGTGAGACTATGAAAGCCACAGGAGTCGGCTGAGCCGCACGTCACGTTTAAACATCTGTCTTCTGCGCTTGTGACGTGTACGGAGATGTTTGAAATACTGTCTTGAGATTGTTTGAACTTGTGCAGCACACATTAAAGAAGGAATGTTGTTTTTTCTTTTGTTCTTCTTCTTTCACCTCCTCTTGTCTTTCGTCGCACATCCCATGAAACATCTGCATTGTAATGTGTCGCAGCCAGGGCAGGTCTTTGTTGGTCCGGTATGAATTGCTGCTCAGTGGAAACCCCACCCTCTTGTTTTCACCCCCATCCTCACAGTCTCCAGGTTGTTTGCTGCCTCTGCTCCTCTGCAGTCACTTGGCTGCAGTGTGAAATCCTGAGTGACACTTTAAGGTCCTTAGCGTCAGATGAGATCAAGCCTGCATCTCTATCAGAAAACACAGGCTAACCCTAAGATGTGAGGCCGTAGCATGACAATGAAGACTATTACACGCAACACTGTGCTGCAAAAACTTTCTGAAAATGATCTGTGATGCTTGAAAAGATGAAGGTTGAGGTGAGTAAATGTGGTTTGGATTGGGAGAAATTTAAAGGGTTAAAGCTGTACAAGAGACAGGATACACAATGAGACAGATTGAGTGGGGAAATGGAAAACAGAAAAGCAAGGGAGTGGGCGGTGTCTGACCTTTGGCCTCTCCTCTCATCTTTTCTTCCTACTTTCATTCCTTTAGGTCCTCTCCTCCTCATTTTTCACTCTCTCACAGTCGCACATGTCCTCTTCTTGCCTTTGCATTGTATTTTTGAAGTCTAAGCACAATGTTGCCAAATTGAGGACAACTACTTTCACTCCATTCTGATTCTTGCCATCAAAACATCCTCTGATTTCAGCTGCATGTTCTGTGCTCTTAGGACTCTAAAATCAGTAAAAATGCATGACATTGAACTCAGTTGCCTTCTGGTTAATTTGCCCTGGTTGCAGCATAAACAAGAACACACACGGACAAACAAGGTTGATTAAAGGACCCGTGAGCTGAGTGTGTGGTCAGGCCTTGTGTGGGTAACTCGCTCCTCTCTTTAACCTGGATTTTGGTGATTTCCCAAAAGATATTACAGCTGCTGTAGTTGCGCTTAAGATGTTATCAGTTTGGATCTCAGAGTAGCTGGTGAAAAGGGGAAGATGGATTTTACTGGGCAGTGTGGATGTTGAAAAAAAATCTGCCATTTGAGACATGCTGCATGATATACTGTACTATACTAAAATGTGGGGATATTTCCTTGTTTAACTGCGCAATCACAACTTTGCTTTCGAACAGGACTCAGTATTTTCACTGCAAGTAGGAAGAGTTATGAACACATGTGTTCCAATTGCTAATATGAGCCTTGGTGGTCTGTAGCCGTACACACAGGCCGGTCCGTGTGTATTTTTACATAGTAAAATATATGGTTGTAAGGGCCTGGTCTGAGCCCATAGGAATGTCCTGTGGAGCTCATATGGACAAATTGTAGTTAGCAGAGTTACTTTATGACCTGCCAAACACATTCTGAGTGTAAATGTCTAAAATAGTAGGTAGGAAAACGAGAATGGCATCAATGGAATCAAAAGAGTGGCAGGAATGTGATGGGAATTAGATGTTACTGGCATCAGTGAAAGGGAATGAGCAAGTGGGAGCAAGAATGAAGATGGTGGAACAGAAATGAAAAAGTCTGTCAGCTTATTGACTGGCTTTGTTGTTCTGGTCTTTCCTCACTGATGCCAAGT
Organism: Remorina albescens; assembly: GCA_034769265.1. Taxonomy (NCBI): domain Eukaryota; kingdom Metazoa; phylum Chordata; class Actinopteri; order Carangiformes; family Echeneidae; genus Remorina; species Remorina albescens. The sequence continues at coordinate 15,280,527 of CM068483.1, forward strand.
CTTCTTTCTTAATAATGGATTAGTTTTTGAAAAAATTAAGAAGATGATGAACATCACATAAAAGAAATATTATACATTTCCTAAGCAGCTTGCTTTTAAATGATTAATATTGGTCATTTTTCAGACATTCAGTGCAGCAGTTTTTGCTTTTTGGCCTTTAATTCAAGCCAATTCATACTTTTGCATTGCTTCAAAGGTTTGCAAAGAATATGTGAATTTTGGCACATACCTATGTCTACAATTGTTTTTAAGAACTGTAAAAGCAGATCCCTAATGTAGCATGAACAGCTCCTTTTATTGGTCACTTTAATGATTCTTAGGTCTCCATACTTGCACTGGACTGTTCCCTCTCACAGCACAGCACAGCCATTGCTGTGTGCAAAAAATGGCTTCAAAAGTTGGGCCAAATCTGCTGTGGGCCTTTAAAGTCAGCCAAACCAAGTGGGTATTTTCCAAAGTTCCACTTTGTTTATTACAGAGATACTCCCTGGAAGTCGCGTGCAGACTGTTGTTGGACCCATCTCATTACACATTGTCATTTTACTATGTGTATTTTAAAGCCAATAACTAAAGACATATGTTGCTTAAAATAAACGCTGGGAATTTTTTGCAGCTGCTCTGTTATCGGCATCTGCATGTGACATAATATTTTAAAACATTTTGAGCTGCATTATGGTTTAAATGTGTACGTAGGATGTTCACACGCCTATTCCAAAGCACTCACTGGACTGTTTGTGCTGTCTGAGCTACTTGTGAAGACCATCAGGGCTGTAAAGAGATGAGGGTGCTCACAGCTGTTTGCTGACCACTCAGGGACAAAGACCATAAAGTGTGAGACTGAACTGGAGCTCAGAGAAGTTAAGTGCACTAGTGCAGTATGAGTCATTAAACCTGGTCGGGCCCGTCGTCAAGCTTTACCAGCGTATCGAACCTCGCTGTATGAATGAGGGGAAGTCATGTGTCAATGGTCTAATGCTCTGCCAAATTTAGTGTGTAAAAAAATGTATTCTTGTTAAATTCTTTCCCCTTGACTGGAAGCACTCTAAAATACTGCTGTGGGATGGCCTTTATGATCTCTGTAGGCTGATTATATTACAACAGCTGGGTGTGTCATTGCACAATTCATCGTAACAAATTCCTGTCTTGTTTTTATATGCTCCTGTCCAAAATCGTTTCGTTTCCCGGTGCTAAAGGATGACTACAGTTTAGCGTAAATGAAGTTGACTTTCTCTCAAAAAATTCGTCCCCTAATGCAATTGAAGACAAGAATGTAGATGCAATCCAGATGAGCTGCTGGAAGTGTACCACAGTCCCACAAAGTATTTCTGTGTTTGGACTTTAAATGGCATCTTTCTACCCAGATTTTTATTATGCATTTTTAATCAATTCCTCGTGAATTTCTTTCTAAATGAACACAAACACACATTTACTGCTATTTTTGGATCTAAAAGCAAAGCATAATTGTTTTGATTTTGTTCTTTTGAAGAGTGAAACACCAGATGTGACTCATTCTGGTTCCAGACAGGTCTGATGTTCAACATAATTTTTGCTGAATAGCAGAGCAGCCATGGCTCTTTGGGGATTTCAGGGCAGGTTGTGCAGACACTCACCGGTTCTCCCTCTTGCTCTAGTCTGGCAGGAAACATAGCCCTCACACACTATCCTAATCCTTGCATGCATGGAAACACACAGAGGAGAAACAGTAATAGCCTGCATGCATAAGACTGTACATAGAGATCATTTACAAGGATCAGAGTGAACATAATCTGGACAGGAGGTAACTAAAGTCCAGCCATCTTCACTCTCTCATGTGTGTTTGTGTGTGTGAAGGAGGGGGGATGCAGGTTGCATTTGTGTGTGCCTCTACAAGAGCCAGTTCACCCTGGAAACGGCCGCGATGTGCCCCAAACATGAAGTTGGAAGGTGTGCAGGTGGGGCTGGGCAAACACAAGATGGAGCAATCTCTGTGATGTTTGGGTTTCACTGCAAACGGAAACACAGTTTCTCTATATTTGCTCTCTTTTGCGAGTCTATGTGCGTCTTTGTGCTTCTTTGTGCCTGTGTGCACAGGATGCACGTGCGGCCAGTCCGCCCGCTCATATCTAGCTGCAAAGGTGGTGTGAGGACTATTAAGATATTAGCTCAGGTTGTGTTATCTGTTGGGAGTGATAAACCTAATGCTTTTTGTTTGAAAAATGCATCGACCACAGATTTATATCCATCACCCGCTGTGATAAAGAAGGATATATCATGGATTAGTCAAAGGGCAAGGAAAATGGTCAGTTATCCATTAATGTCATGGTGTGTAATATAATATAGCCCTTTGTGCTTTGTGTATTGTAACTTAAAAGCATGCCGCTTATCCAAAGCCAAGGCTATTGGTTTCTGTGTGTGTGTTGTGTTGTGTTCATCTACCTGATTCTTTTTCCTGTCCGATCTGTAATTGTTAAAGAGGGTCAGAGTTAGGAGTGCAAGCATTTGGACAGACACATGCAGACATGCACGGTGAATCATTCCCAATCTTGTCTGAGGGAAATAAAGTTTCATGCCACTTCAGTTTTTAGATGCTCCAGTTCCTTCTTGCTTTTCTTGGCATCCCAGCAAAGAAGAATTGGCAAAACATGTGATTCAGCATATCAGTCTCTTCCCTCAATGTTGTTTTTTCAGAGGAAAAACATCATTAAACACTGAAAGCATCCAACTCCCCATAAAACCAGAACCTGGAGTTTTACATTTTCGTTTGTGGAGGTTTCCCCTTGTTTCCGGTCTTTATGCTAAGCTAATTAGCTCCAGGATTGGTCTCTATTTTCCCATTGGAAGAGAATGAGCATATTACACAAAATGAACCATCTCTTCTTTTTACATTGGTTCAATGGCTACATTTACAACAGAAAATGTTGCTAATGTTTTGTTTTTTGTTTTTTTTTTTGTTTTTTGTTTTTTACTGCTCGACAGCATATTCATTTATTATCAATATACACCCACAAGTGAAACATGCAGGTGCAGCTTTGTTTCAGTGAAGATGTAATCAGGACATTCAAACCTGTGATCTTTTCATCACAGACCAGTCTAACAGGCATGACCTGCTGCTAAAGTGCTCTCAAAAGAGGTGTCGATGTTGCAAAAAAGACCTCTGAGGTACCTGTTTCAAAGGTGAGAGGGCGGGTATGTTCCAGGATTCGTTGAGCTTTTTCTAGGTCTCACGTTTCATGTTTTTGAACGTGAGCCTGTTATCCCTGGTGCTTTGAAGCGAGGCGGGTTTTAAACGGAGCCAGTGCTGCTGGCAGCGAGAGGACGACGCTGTCCTATAGGGCACTTTGGGTTCGGTGTTGCCACAACACCAGAGTTGCCGAGGTCATTGGTATAGAGCTCTTTGATTATGAAGAGCTAGAATGAAGCTCTCTCATCTTGTCCTTTCCTTGCCTGTTGGCCATGTTTATTTGCTCCCTGTTCTTCCCGTCAAAGCTGGCCTTTGTATGAAGCGAGACCTTGGCAAACATAGAGGGAAACTTGGAAAGCTTCTCTCCGATACGCTGCATGTGTGGTTTCACTTCAGCTGGCCTGACTGTGGGGCCTTGGGAGCCGGTAATCATATCTTAACGGATCTCTCCACAGATACAAGTTTGTGAGCCAGTTTGGCACCAGCTTGACGCCAAATAGACTCCTGTAGTGGCACGTACACAAATACACACACTTGTGTGTCCTTCATGGAAATAGGGCTGTCATTTATTGCCTTGGACCAGAAGGTTCTCAGAATTACACCTTTAGTCTCATCATTAAACTCAGCCTCTTTCTCTGTTGGGCTGGAAAAATGCTGAACCATTTCCCCAAATAAATTAGAAATCATCGTGTATTTGTGTATGCTAGTGTGTTTGCACTTGTCGTACGTGTATTCATGTGTTTTGTGTATTCACATTGTGTGTGGGTATTGCTCCTGCTATATGTAACATTTGGGAGGAACTGAGGACAAGTTTTAAAGAGCCAGTGGTCCTCTTATGGCGGTTGGTCAGTCGGACCGTGGTAAGCAGGAATGTCAGGAATTGCGTTGCTAAACAGATGGCCTGTAAGAATATGAAAGTGGTGAAGTGTTAGAAGTTACATACAGTCACTCTGTTCAACACTTCATTTCCAAATGGGCAAATACAAAGACGGTGCCTGTTGAGTGTTTGAATTTAATTTGAATTTGAACACCTCCATGTTTGACCTTCGAGCATAATTGGATAATTTTACTCTTCTTTTAAAACCTCTCCAGTTTATGTTAAGTTTATGTTCAACACACATTTACTTAAAGTTTGCACGCTGATATTTGTTATACCAGCACTGCTACTTCCGTCTGTGTGTTATGCCACCTGTGGTCCATCCATCATAGGGGTGGAGTCCCTCCTCTGTTGCTCTGTCATTTGTTTGTTCCCTTTCCTGTTAGTTTTTGTTTTATTTATCTTGAAATTAAGGACAGAGGGTGTCATATGTTGTAGGACTTGTCAAGATGCATTATGGTGCAAACATGGATAAAAATAGGAAAGTGAAAGGGCAAGACGATGCTATTCTAGTTCAAACCAAGTGGACACTTAGACTCTCGCAAAGTGTTCTGGTGAGAAGCCCAAATCATTATTACAGACAACAAATTACATGTAGAGGCTTTTATTTAGATACACTATAGATTGTTGTTTGTCTAGACTGCGGTCTTTGTTTTCAATAATTATACCAAAGCATCATGATTAATATGATAGCCGTATATAGTTTTTATTGTACAGTATTGTTTTAGCTGCTTTGTTTAGATCAACTGTAGTTGCTGAGCTTAACATATCAGTACTGTTGGTTTACATACATGGAACTGATGGGTCTGATGATTACCAAAACTGGTTAACAACAATTTGTGTCTTTTTCTCATTTTCTGTCCAGATGATTACAACTACCTGCCTGATGCATTGCCTCCTCTTCCTGAAGTCCCGGACTCTGGCTCTGTCCTGAGCTCCGTTGACATCCCGGCCCGCTGCCTTCGCAACCCGGCCTTTCGCCACGCCTCCTCGCGTTACTGCTCCGCCCTCAGCATGGACTCCTCTCCCGACAGCGCCGAAAGGCCAATCAGCTACAGCTCCATCTCATCATCAGCTTCCTCCCGGGACAGCCACTGTTCACTGGGCAGCCGCTCCACACTCGTCCCTGCCCCTCCCTGTAATCCAGTGACCACAGACCGGGACTCGGGGGCGATTCGGTTGGAACTTGTCCCGGCCCGGCAGCTGGGATGCGGGGAGGAAGAGGACAGAAATGATAGAGGAATGGACACAGGGAGGGGGCAAGGGAAACAGGGCAGTGAACAGACTCTAACAGAACATTCAGAGCCCGAACTGAGTCCAGAGGGAGGTGAGCGGAAGGATCAGGTACCCCGGACATATGTGGACCGGGTGGTGCAGGAGATACTGGACACAGAAAGAACATACGTCCAGGACCTGCGAAGCATCGTAGAGGTAAAGAAGTAACAACTTGTTTGTTGAACACAACCTGTCTATGAAATAAAAAGCAGAAGGATCCTTCATGTGGGGAGGACATCAAAGGTGAACTAGCACATCTGGCAGTAAATCAAATCTTGAACCGGGTCTTGAACTAATTTGTGGTTATGCAGTTTATATCAGCTCCAAATGTGACTCTTTCACAGCTTTCACCTAAGAGTTTCAGTCATTGGTGCTGAGCCTTTTTGGCTCATGATGCTTTTAAAACAAAGCAACTCCTTTTCATTGATTGCCTAGAACCGAACAAAAGATCTTTCCTTGTTTGTGTTTCTTATTTTGTCTGTGTGACCTGAGACATATTATTGAAGATAATTCAAAGAGAAAAATCAAACATTGGAGTAGAAAACATGTTGTTGAAATATGTTCATATGTATGTATTTCCTATATTCCCCTGTTAATCTTCTCTCAGTCCCTAAAACCTTTAGGATTGGGACCCACTTTTTGAATAATTAACAATTAAATCAAATTGTTTAAGAAGTCCCATTGTCCAACAAATGACTGACCCAGTTAGGCTTTAAAACAGGAGTGAGATGTCATAAATGCGTTTCAGCCCACCGCCCGCTTGACCTTGGTCCTTTCAGGAGGAACCTTGGGGCTTTAATTCACCAGATAACACACATCCTTCAGGTTCTTTGTGGTTTTTCTCACACGTGACGCACACAACTCATTGCCTGCATGGAACCTTGAATACAATAAGGTCACCTGCGTTTGCAGGCGGGGTTTGGCCGAGTTACATGATACCGGTACCTTTTGTGCTGCAGGCACAGACGCGCATTCAAAACTTTTTTAAGCGCGCACACATACTGTATGCACACACACTCAGACAAATACACTCTTTATGCAAGGTTGGCTTTGAAAAGCAAGGATACACATTGCTTCCAGTCAGTGTTTCGATGGCTTTGTTAAAGTTTTTTGGCGTAGGGGTTTGAATCAAAGGTTTCCCTCCTTTCTCTTTTTCTCCTCTTATTTTCCCTCCATTGAGTTCTTTTTGGTTCACAGCTAAAATGTGCAACACACATGTGATCTGTGTTTAACATTTGTGTCCTGCAGTTAAATATGAATTGTTTGTGGTGTTAAATTACTAAATATTTAGGTGGAAATTGTTGTGGTTTGCATGTGTGTATGAACAGTCACATGTTGTTGGTTTGACAACTTTGTCACAAGTCTGTATTTCCTTCCCTACACGAGGCTATTGGTTCATAAGGCACTGTGTTTGTGTTTGTTTGTGTTTGTGTGTGTTGGTATGTGGATGGGTATCTATTATTTAGGGTTAAAAGGTTCATAAGGGAAAAGGTTGTTGTCAAAAAAAGAAAGCAGGAAACTCATATTCCCAAGAGACAGGACAAGTAGAATGATTGAGGTTTAGGTTTTGGGGTTTTGGCCTGTCACCCCTGATTGATGTCCCACCCTGTCCTGCTCCACCCTCCCTCCATCAGGAGGTGAGGAAAAGGGAGAAGAGGAGGATGGTAGGAAGAGGGATTTAGTTTAGAGATAAGTATCCAAAGTAGGCTAGAAAAACACTGAACAGAGCTCAGGAGCTGTACTAACCCTCTCCTCTGCAGATCACCTACTGCCATTAGTGAATCAGACCACCCAGCCATGGACCACCTCAATTAGATGTCAGGACAGCTAATTCTTCACGTGCACTTCGGAAGGCTGATGCATTTAGCCTGTCTTGACCCTTTTAATGACAGTTCCAGTGAGTGCACAGAGGATGGATTGCACTGGTTCTGTGTGTATGAATAGAGCTTTTAACATGACAGATTGCCTATAGAGAGGATAAAACTAAAGCCACCGGACAGCATTGACCCATCTATTACCAGCACCATCCCGTGTTAGCTGGTTCTGCAGCCCTTGTTTCAATAATCCCTCTGCCCATGCTGCTTCCTGCAGTGGAAGAAGGTGTGGCAGCCTTAACACAAATATTTACCCAGACTCCCCCGGGCTCATCTGTGTTTCATCTGTCAGCAGCGGTGTTGTGGTGTACATGCGCCCATACTATGCCAGCTCATGTGTGGACTGTAGGTGTTGATTCAGGTCAGTTGGGTTGCATGTGAAAGTACCAAGCGGTTTGCACAGCAGTCCAAGAACAGAGGCATTTCTACAGTGGCCTTGAAAGCACCACAAATTAACATCTTCACTATGTGCACATTCAGTAAAACCAAATACACAGAAATTATAGATATCTCACAGAACTTAGTTACGATGCAACACGTTTCCAGGAGACACAAAAATGTGATTAGCTTGCATGTTGTGTTCTGCACAATTTGCTTTGCTTCTCTATTTGATTGTGTGTTCTTGTTGTGCATATGCTGCCACATTAGTGGTTATTGAGTTCTTTGTTTTGCGCTTGTCGATTTGCGTCAAACTTTCAGAGCCACCATACATTTATGTGCAGAAACTTTTGTTTGTTAGTTTTGTGCAATCACTCTTCCTTTGCTCTGTCAGTGCGTGTAATGAGAGCCGATCCATCACCCACAAACAGCCTCAAAGCCAACCTCTGATCTTTTTTTCTCCCTCCTCTTCCTCTCTGCTGCCCCTTTTTTTCCACTCTGAGAATTGATGCACACTGCTAGGCCATTTGAAGTTGACCAGGAATTTGGAAGTAAACTGGGAACATCATTTGGCCTGTGCAAAAGTTCAAAGTAATGAGATCTGAACGTTTGCACTCAGCATTGTCTGGAGGAGTGACTTCCTACTGTGAGTTCGAGATGTGTTTGGTGTGTAGTAATGGAGTGTGTACTTGAGGAGGTTAATGGTTAACATGCGAAAGTATCAGGTTTGTACATGTTATGTCTGATACTTAGCAGGGAGTGTAGCTTAAGGTGTGTGTGTGTGTGTGTGTGTGTGTGTGTGTGTGTGTGTAGACTTGCCTATTGTTGAGATCAGTCATGTTTTGGCAGAGGATGATGAGTGAATAGGTCACGCCAGGTCACATCTGTGACCTGTGGCTAATAAAGCATCACCTTACACATTACCTACGATAGTCAACAAAATCTAAACATGACCACCTGAGGTGACCCCTCTGGTCAACCATCAACCTGTCTGGGAGCAGGATTTCAAGTGTCAATAGTTTCAATTCTGTGAGTCGAATTCTCAAAATCTAAATCTTAGCCTAAAGCTCTGGAAATCCTTTAAGCATGGAGAATAGCAGTGGCTTTATCCCTACTGAAATCATTGTGTTTTTCTGTTTTTATATCACTCCCTATGTTTAACCAAACAGGTTTTATAGGCTGCTGCTCAGGCTAAGCTATTATATTAATGATTAATATAATAATGGTAATTATAGGTAAATACATAAAACATAGAAGAGAAACCGCAGCACCAGACTGGAAATTAAGCAAACAGACCAAATTGAGTTGTCAGGGAAGTGTGTTGTGTGTTTTGAATTCTGAGGGTGTGTGTTTGTGCATGATGAGGGCAGCCTGGTACTTTTCGACCGCCCCGCCTTGTTGCTGACTGTCATTGGGTTTGCAAACTTGTTCCTTGGGATGCCACCAGGATATTTCCTCCGACTGAACTCCTCCATGTCTTGCACACCTCCTTCGGGCTGAAGATCAAAATACAGCTGCATTAACAGTTGTGATAATTTGCGTGCATTTGTGCGCTTGTGTTTCCAGTGTTGTTCATGTGTAACTGCACTAAAAAAAAAGCTGCATGCTTTTAGCTGCTTGTATGAACTGATACAATCCGTGTCGAATCCATCTGCGTCCATCAGTGAAACAGACGTGCGCCTTACTTATAGGAAGGAGCAGAGAGACAAACACTGAGACTCTACTGGCTCATGTGTTTTCTTAATCACATTAAAATATAAAATACAATAATAAAGGAATTCATTTTTTTAAAAAGCGCTGCAGAATATTACACGTTATCAGAAGGAAATCCTTGTTCACACCTCATATTAACATCCAATCATGATCCGATCATGACCTCTAAATACAGGTGTGAATGGATGGTTCAGGCCAGAGATGGTCTCGAACACATTTATGTAACTTTATCCTGGACCACATTGAAGGACCGGCCACTCCCCTGATGTTCCACCATGTTCTACTTTTCTTTATGAGTGTCATAATAAATGGTAAATATTTATTCATTTCAAACAGCTGAAACCTGATTTACTGTAGACTTTTGCACAGTGCAATTAGAGGCACACAGAACAGGGAAATGAGGACCAACCATGTGGAGAGATCTGAATGAGGTCTAATAGACATACAGTAAAAACATCCACTGCCTCTGTTCTCTGCACTGGACACTCGCTATGTCTCTCACTTTCTGTCTGCAGGGCAGAGTGACAGTTGAAGCTGGTTTTTAATCATACGGAGCCATAACAGCGTTCCTCAATAATGGCAGCGATGGAGGCAGTGATAAGAAGCTGGAACATAACTTTCCCTGAGCAGACTAAAACCAGCTTTTCAATAAGGGCCCCTGTGAAACTGAAAGCTTGTTTGGATGGTATCCCTTAATCAGGATGTTTATGCAAAACACTGAAACGGGGATCAAGCATTTCCACAGTGTAAATGGACAGGGTTTATTTATTTCATGTAAGGCTGAGGGATTTAATTTCATTTTGAGTTGCAATATATCACTTGAAATCCCAAAGAAACTAAATTTACAGTTACTAAGTGTTTCAATTTCTCTCCATATCTCATTAGGAATATTTACTTCTGCACATAGCTGGTAAATGTAACCCAAGCAAGAGAGAGCTGGTGTGCATGAGTGAGCGAAATTGTATTTATATATCTTCATGTCCATCGCATGCAAAATTTAGAGCACAGCAAGGCAGTGTTGATAAATGTGACAACTTGCAGACATTTGATTTTGCATAGCAAAAATAGAAAATGTTACATAATGATATGAACATGAGTGAAATGAAGTCATGACTCCAACTTGTACAAAATGTAGTAAATGTGTTAATGAGGAATCTCCAAAATTAACACGATAAAAGAATAACATTCTGTCTGTGTCTGCTTGTTAATATCTTCTTCCTCCTCTCCTTTTTCTCAGAGCCTGATATATTGCTAGATATAACATGATAACTAATAAAATGCCAGATGTAATGCTTGTAAAAAAACATTTTTTTGAAAGTCCTAAGTACTTCCTTGCTGTTTTAGGTTTAAAATTGTGTGGGCACATGGAAATATGAGTCTTTTTCATTAAACTTTCTGCTCAAAGCAGAGTGGTGCAAAGTAGAGTCAAGTGCCCAAGGTGAAGTCTGTGGGAGTCACAGTGTGAGGGGGCTATAAAAGTGATCTGATGTTTGATGCCAATAAAAACACCAAGCGTACACTGATGTTCTAACTCTTTCTTTCTTTACACAGGACTACTTGGAGTCTATCAGTAACCAGTCTCGACTGGCCCTGACCTCCGAGGATAAAGGTTCTCTCTTCGGGAACATCCAGGACATCTACCACTTCAACAGGTACATCATGGCGCACTTGTGGTGACAGACCTAAACTGAAATGACACCCATCTCACAGAAACAAAGGGCTCCAAAAGACCTGGACTGCTGTGATTCATTGGAGACCCTGCAAAGTTTAAAATCTTTAGCATTTCTTATGTGTCCTCCAAGAGGACACATGTAGCAAAGCAAGGAAAATCAATTTTAAGACATCTTGATTGATAAATCCTCAGCAATGTGTTTAGTATTGTATTCTAACAAATATATATATATAGAAGGGTTTTTCTTTCTCATTTTTGCATACATAGCGAGTTGCATTCACTCTTTAAATCCACTATTCTGCTATTGATTAAAAATGGAATTACCTACGAGGTCTCTATGTTCCATGCAGGAGCAGAGAGACTTCAAACTTGACTCAGACTTCGGTGTCAGAGATGAGACTTAACTTGGACTTACCCCAGAAAGTCTAAATACTGCTATGTCGACACAGAAATACACTAACAGGCTCAACACACAGTGCCCTGCACATAGTTAAACTGGAGGGAGGCACCTGTTTATTTCTTGGAAAGGGTGTTGTTGTGTAAGTCAGGTGTGTGTGTGTGGCGGTAAGTATGTGGAATCAGTCCCCGTCTGCATATTTGTCTCCTCCGGCTCCACTCTAAAATCTCTAAAATCTGAGTGTGTGTGTGCTGTGTCCAGACGAGATGGCTAGTTGAGCATTAGTCCTGGTGGTCTGGACATACAAACACCCACTTAGTCATTTCTCAGCTGCCACACACACACACACACACACACACACACACACAAACCAGCCAGTACAGAAAGGATAAAAGCAGTTTAAAGTGGTCAAAATGACCTAATGCTTCAGCCATGAAACAATAACTTCAACAGTGGCCCTTTTTCTTCCGCAGTGTGTACTAACACATATGTACACACCTATATACAGGAGCGCCCTGTTTGAATTCATGGAAGTTTCTCATTTGTTTAGAGCTGAGTGCCCCAAGACCTACTTTCTGTGACCACGGTGACTCTTAGTCCTGAAATTCATGGCAATTGTTACGAACACTGAATGGTGGGAGAGAAGTTTGATGTTCTTGTATCAAAGGAAGAAGAGAAACAGAACACATTTACTGAAATTCATTTTCACATCATTAATTTCACATGATTTCTCTGACGTGTCTAATTTAGGGACCTTCTTCATGAACTTGAGAAGTGTAACGCAGACCCTGTGGCCATTGCAGAATGCTTCGTATCCAAGGTAAAATGTTCACCTCCTCATTCCCTCCATCTTTTTTCTCATGATGGAGGTTACATTTTCTCATGTACAGTTTTAATGTATGTCTGTTTAACTTGGCTTCTACTTCACCACTTTCAGAGGGAAACATTGGACTCATTACTCTAGTTACTAGTTATTATTAAGATTTAACGTAAAACAAAACACAATGATAGAAAACAAATCAAAGAAGCAGCATCTTCTCACATAGTTTCATTGTTCCAAAATGAATAAAAAACAACATAAGGAGTATATAAAAAACATGAATATACATTTCTTAAGATGAGACTGTCCTTGTTTTCTTTCCACATTGTCAACTCACAACTGCTCGGATTTATTTTGTGAACTACATTACCTTCCCGTATTTGAAATATTTTAACCTAACTTCACAACCAACCAACTATAACATCAAAGTGCTTTTTACAATGTGTTGAATTGCCATTAAAAATAAAATAAAACACATTATAATCATTTATTAGAAAGTTAACTTTTGATTTTGCATAAAGGAGCCATCTTGATGGTGGACTTTTACTTGTAATGTGGTAATGTTTTTTTATTCTCTGAACGACTCTCACAACTCTGTCCTTCTGTCCACATGCAAACTCCTTGCTTTGCTTGTTGAAACGTGTCCAAACAGCTGGTTCTCACACAGACACACAGACTAACTTACAGAAAATGAAAAACAGGCAATTTGTGACTACAAAAGATATTTTCCCCAAAATCAGGTGCAGATGCTGCATGAAGTCAGCAAAGTTTATTGAGGCCAGTTGCATTACTTTGGCTGCTGGAATGATGGCATTTAGTGCAAGAGTAGGGCAGAGAGGAAAGACAGCTCCAGAGGAATTTTAAGGGCCATCCAAATATGTAATCACCTTTTTTTTTTTTTTTTTTTTTACTGCAGGGGGATAATAGCAGTACTTCATCAGGAAAGCTGGAGTCAGCAATTCTGCTCAATATACCACCAGTTGCTCTATCTGTGTGTTTAGCTCTTCCGTCTCCTCACCCACCCGTGCCCAATAAAATCATGGCATGATAATGTCCCATGATAATGCACTGCATTCCAGCACTTCCTCTAAAACACTTAACATTCCCTCCTCAGCCAACTGCAATTACCCCCAATACCACAGAGCAACTGTCTGACCATGTATAAGAAAAACAAGTCAGAATCAGCGTCACAGACTCACTAAATACAGCAGCTGTTGTTGTGACAGACAAGTTTTATAGCAGCCCACAGCACCACTCTGCATAAATAACTGACATCCATAAACAAACCAGGCTGTTGACTGATTACTTAGCAAAATAATAAAAATAAAAAAAACTCAGCTAGAAATGCCAGTCACATGGAAAATAAGGCGATCTCAGATTCATGTTAGTATTAAAAGTAATTTTGATTTTGAGATTAACATGAGCTTTTTATTGTTATTATTAATTATTGTTTTATTGTTTACAGAATGGAAGCTTTGTGTGTGTGTGTGTGTGTGTGTGTGTGGTTTCATGATTTCACATGCACACTTTTGCTTAAAGGGTTTTAACCAGGGTAATGATCAGAGTTCTTTGTACTGCTGTAGGTTAGTCATTGTTGCTGAGAAGCAAAAAACCACAAAAACCTCTCTACCTGTCGTGAGATGTGCACACACACACACACACACACACATAGAGAGAGAGAGAGTCACCACCCTGCACAGTAAGGGAGACATTTCTAGTTGTAAATCTCTGGCTCTTTCTTGTGTAATTGCCTATCTATCCTTATGTTCCCCTCACCGAGTCTTCACTGTGCTAAATGTTGAGTAAGCCTTTACGGGGTTTATGGGCTCCTACAGGCTGACAGGGAGAGCACAATTGCCCTCAGTGACCTGTCAGATTCAATGCTTATCTGATGACTCATTGTGACCAGTCCGGTGAGGATAAACCAGCACAAAAAAATCTGCTGCTTTATTATTGTCATTAAAACAATGAGTGGAGACAGTTTAACTTTTTTTTGTTTGTTTGTTTCAATTTGTGATTAGTGGCCGTGGTTTAAAAAAAAAAAAAGTAGAAATCTTTCAATGTAACTTGTATCTTGATCCTCTGAAGTAGGATACTTTTTATTTTCATTATGTATAGGGGCCAGCACATGGTTGCACACAGCAATTTTATATGATGATTATATGATTTAAAGTAGCTTGTATATATTTGTAAAAGAGGGCTATATTATAGATGTGAGTTATTTTAGGGACTTCTGGTTTTACTGGTTATCTTCAAAGGGTGTGAAGACATGCATGCTCTGCACGAATTTGTATAGAAGCATTTGTGTATTTTGCGGTCTTCCATTTATAGTGTGTAGGGGTATTAAGAGTGTGTATTAGGGTAGTGTGTTTGTGTGTGTCATCAGAAATCAATGGTGGCACATCTGGTTGCATTTAGGCCTGGTCTGTGGCGGCAGACTGCTGGAGACGAGGAGGAGAGCTCTGCTCTTCAATTTAGGAAGGTTCCCATGGAGCAGCACCTCAGGCAAATGGATCAGGACTGTGTGTGTGTCTTATGTTTAGTATATTTTGGTGGGATACACTGTTTGTGTTCTTGTAGGTAGGTTGAATTGTTTGCTGCTTGAATAGGAATGTATATTTACCTATGGCAAGAAACAACATTCACACACATCCAGTCAATACATTTAGACCTGCTGTAGATTTTCCGCATATCAGATAGTGACAAACGTGTGCGAATGTCCACATTGCTTTGTATGCGTGTGTGTGTGTATAAACCAGGACGGGTCATCTGCTCTGTGTGTTTATGATGTTGTTTCCTGATAGCTGTCCACATCCTGTGACCCCCAAGTGTTTATGCACACAAATAGAGTTAAATTATACTGTTGCGTTATGCAATAGCAAGGGGGTCATCATGCGGCCTCAGAGACAGCGATATATGAGGGACAGATGAAGAAGAGGAGTAAAAGAGAAGAAAATCAGATGGATCGCTGAAGAGAACACCTAAAAATGTGTTGTAGAAACAGAAATCAAAAGAAAGATTGGATAATATAGAGATGCCGAGAAAGAGCTTCCATTCCAGCTTTGATAAGTCATGCTGTGCCCGATGTCTTTGATGTTCAGAGAGGCATGCAAGGTGGGAAAAGTCTCAATTAAAGGGGCGGCAATGAAGATTGAGGGGATATTTAATCCAAGCGCTCAGGGCTCAGACTCAAAGGCTGCTATGGCAGACTAATCATAAACTAGAAAGTTGACTCTCAGTCAGTAGCAGTAATGGAGCAGAGAGGATGCCTTGTCTGTGGGCTCAGAGTGTGCAAAGCAGTAAACATGAAATAACAGGCCAGTCATGAAAACTGCACTGAAACACTGTACATTCAGTGCAGCCACTGATTAAATGCGACAATATTTTTGGCTTTTAAAGAATTATACTAGTGGTTTTGTATGTTTTGTATGTTTTTGTATGTCCAATTTACTACAAGGCATGTATTTTACATTCGCATTAGTATGAAAATATATCAGCTGTCTATTGAAATTTGCTTCAGTTGTGAAATCCATTTCTGAATATCAATTCTGTCTTCAGCATTGCATTTTAGGCTTGAGGAAATAGATTATCAAATCTGCCTGAAATCAAACTGCATTACAAGAAAATAATAGTTTAAGTCTTACCAACAGGGTTCATGTTCTCTCTCTGTGTCTTTTTACCACATACCAAAATGTCAACGAGTCGTTGCTGGCTGGAAATGGCAGGACAAGTACATCCAATATTCAGTTTTGTTTGTAGCTTTTTGTAGCATGCAAAGCAGCAAAAGTCAGTGCATAGCTTGTAGTTAAACAGCTAAAACTTGTAAACACACTAGCATGGGCCTTAAATTAGTTTCTGTATAATTGCACATCGCGGGACACACCAAAGACTACAGCTAAAAGCTTTCAGAGATGTTTGTTTCTGTTTTTTTCCAATTCAGTGAAATAAATAAAATAAAAAGTTCATCCATGTCAGCTCAGAAAGGTGAGCTCATCCTTCAGTTGTCATGATCTACAACAGCTGCAATCCCTTTGTCTTTAACAGTTGAAAGTGTGGGAAATGTTAATTTAGAGTCTTACTACTCATCAAGAGACACAATGTCATATCAATACATGTTGTAGGCCTCTTCTTTTCTTCTGTTCACTTCTCATCAAGTTCTTATTCCTGCTATTTTAAATACACAAGCTTATATGTCTCTATTGTTTATTTGCAGAGCGAAGAATTCCACATTTACACCCAGTACTGCACCAACTATCCACGGTAAGACAGCGTAGTGTGAGTGTGTGCCTATTCAGCGCAACAGTCTACTGTACAAAACCCATCTTGTCATTGTCATCCCATCCTGATCTCACCTCTGCATGCCGTCTTCCCAGCATCTCACATAGCTCCATTGTGCATGTTGATCAATGCATTACCCCCCCTCCTCTCTTCCTCACAGACTGACATGCTCTATAGCAGCCACCTTAGCAGGAGTCAAAGTGTCTGCTGGCTGTTGTGCCTCAGGGTCTCCCCCGCTCCCTCTTCTGTTTTTCACAGCCTATTGACAGAGTTACAGCGCTCGTGCTGACAGATGGAGTATTAGAGATGTCACCTTATCATACCTAACGCTGTTAATGTTTTATTCTGCTTTGTGTGAGCGCGGTCCTATGGGACATCTGTGGATAGCTTAGGAGGAATAACTTTGAGGGGTTGTTTTGTGTCAGTGTGTCTATTGTGTGTGTGATTAAATAGGCTGAAACGTGACGCCATTCTTCATGCCAAGATATAGTGTGCCCCAAACACACCTTCTCCTCTGGCTGCTGTTTTTCTCCCACAGCGTATGATAAAGAGGACACGTGGAAGAAACTACAAGCTAATCATGAATAACTGGATGCTGTGTGTGCGTGCGCATGTGTGTGTGTAAAAGGACTATTGTCAGCTGTTTGAGATAGACCTTCTCCCACATCCACACCACAGCTGGTGACCCCAATCAAGGTCACACACGACAGACAGACACACACACACACACACACACACACACACACACACACACACAGAGGCTGCAGATGTATCATGGTCATGCTGAGCTCTAAGGTCGGGTTTCCTCCAGAACAATGTAAGGCCTGTGTGGAGCTGCACTGGAATTTAGACATGCAGACATGCACATGCATGCGCGCACACCAAGACACTGAAGAAAAAGACAAGTTTTGGGCAACCCACAACTGTCTTTCTCTGTCTTTTTCCGCTCTGCATGTGAATATACACACTCATACACAGCCTCCGTTCTTGAAAAAGTGAAAAGAAACGCTCTTTCTTCACCAGTAGTTTAAAATTAGCTCCACTGCCATGTAGGTTTGGGCTTACAGGATTATTAAATCTTGCTGTTTTAGTAGAATGTGTCACAAATATAAATTGATGTTTCCTAAGAAAAAGGGCAAAGCATCTATCATGCTCCTGAGGCAAAAGCACAGCTTGGTTAACAACAATTTCATACTATTATTTATTTGCTCTCAGTGGAATCATATTGTAAAGGCATGTCTAAAAAATGTCAAAATTAAACATTTTCAAACTGTGACCGAAAACTGTAGAATTTTATATTGTGAGTTTTTTATATATATATATGTATACATATATACATATACTTATGTTTGGGATGAAAGATTTTATCAGATTTCTGTCTTAACTCTTTTTTAATTTTCATTTTAAGTATTTTGTTTCAGGACATACATTAAAGTCTCATTTCTCATTGCTGTCAAATTATGGTTTACTACACAACGCTGACATCTTACTTGTCTGTGTTTTTGTCTCCACAGGTCGGTGGCTGTGCTAACAGAGTGTATGAGGAACAAGGCGTTGGCCAAGTTTTTCCGCGAGCGCCAGGAATCTCTGAGACACTCCTTGCCCCTGGGCTCCTATCTGCTCAAGCCAGTGCAGAGGATCCTCAAGTACCACCTACTGCTGCATGTACGTCTGTTGTCTCTCTCACTAAAAACAAACATACAATACATAATTACTTTTTACCCACAGCAATACAGTACAGGCTTAGGCACCCACTTGTAAATGCACAGACAGGAAACATTTGGTTTTTTATCTATACCAATGCAAATGGATGTGTGCAGTTAAATAAGGGCATGTTTGACTCAGTCTCCAGCTGAGAGAAGCCAAATGTTTAGACATATGGTGCTCAGTATGTGTGCTCCTTTGTATGTGTTTGCAGTAGTTAATTTTTTATGTAAATATTCACCCATGATGCCGCTTCCATGAGGTGTGTGAGTGTATGTGCAAGTAATAATTCCCACTGGTGTGTATGTGTGTGTGTTGTCCATGCAGGAGATAGCCAACCACATGGAGAAGGATACAGAGATCTATGAGGTTGTGCAGGAAGCCATAGACACCATGCAGAGAGTGGCCTGGCACATCAATGACATGAAGAGGAAGCACGAGCATGCAGTCAGGTTGCAGGTACGACCAGAAGAAAATAAAACTGTTAAATGATTTTAAATCCAATTTGGGAAATTTACAGTGTCCTGCTCACAAGCTTTCCTGGTCTTATTATGTCCATCACTAAAACAGACATGGCAGTTTGGAGCCTTTTGATGGGCCAAGTTTTTTATTGTTATTTTGAACTGTTATATGAACTCTAGGTTTGAATTAGCCAAGGCGCTGATCCACCCAACGTCTTACGCAAGTGAGGGCATTTTCCACTGGGCTAATGGTGGCCTTGCATAAGGAAGACACATAAAAGGGGAGCTTGTTTCTTTTATCAGCTGGGAGCCAGGATGGTCAGATGAATGCAGGAATGTGTGTGGAAGACTTTAGTCTTTCTGGAGAGACGATTGACTTGAATAAAGATTTGTTTAAAAATTCCACTTTCTATAATTTGACACTTTGTAATTGAATTGTTTTTTTGTTTTTTTTTTTTAACAAACCAAATTACTTTTGTTTACTCATTCTCTTTTTCAATGTTTTTCTGCATTGTAGTCTATATTTCATGTTGGTTTATTAATACACCAGATCAATTTAGCTTCCTTTTTATGTATTGATAGTTTACTTCTACAAACAAGAACATGTTTTTAACTTTTGTGTTAAAATAAACACAGTTAATTCATTATTTATTATTTAACCATCACCTCTATGCTCAATGCAGGAAATTCAGAGCCAATTGACCAACTGGAAAGGCCCTGATCTGATTGGCTATGGGGAGCTGGTTCTCGAGGGGACTTTTCGTCTGCAGCGAGCCAAAAATGAGAGAACTCTCTTCCTGTTCGATAAGCTTCTGCTGATTACCAAGAAACGAGAAGAAAACTACACATACAAGGCCCACATCCTGGTCAGTCGTGCCACCCAAACTCTGTCCCAAAGAGACACTAAGCATACAAATGTATTGCCACAGTCACAATGTTAACATAACTTCATATCTATTTGTCTGTTGCAGTGCTGTAACTTGATGCTGGTGGAAGTTATTCCTAAAGAACCACTGAGTTTCAGCGTCTTTCACTACAAGAATCCCAAACTGCAGCACACAGTCCAGGTATAGCAAACCTGCATAAGAAAGCACATGTCCTAACAAAAAGGAAACACTTTTCGAACATAATTACATGCTTTAAACTGTAACCGCCAGCAACATTGTGTAAGAGCGCAGTCAGAAAGTGTGACAATTACTTGCAGGTCTCTGATTGTTTTGTTGAACATCCCGTCTCACCTCTCTGTTATGTTCAGACATGTTGAGTGTTTAGAGACTAATGGTGGCCATTGTTTACCTAATCACTGTGGGCAAGCACTGAAAAAGATAATGTGTGTGATGTAAGAAAGCCCCGTTCAGATTTTCTAAGGGTTTAATCCAATGCTTTCTGAAAGTAAATGTCTGATATCATCAACTCTGCCCCCCCCCCCAGGCAAAATCTCAGCAAGACAAGCGCATGTGGATCTTACATCTCAAGAGACTGATACTCGAAAACCATCCTGCCAAAATCCCTGCCAAGGTAAGAGCACCTTGTCTCCTGACAGCTCCCTCTCTGTTCGCTAATGCCATCAACAGACTTAGAGGGGGATATGTTGAAAATGCCACTTCCTCTCACCTAACTCCTTCTCCCATTTTTTTTTCTGACCTGAGCTTTCCTATGATATGCTCTGATTTGTATTACTTGTTTGTTTTTGTTCAAACACAATAACTCTTCTCTTTCTTCTTCTGCCTTTGAACATGTGCAAAGTGATGATATCTCACCGGTGGCAAAACTTACTGAGAAAGTTCATTGTCATTACATAAAGTGGTTGCTTGTCAAACTTGTGTCAAACTTTAAAGAGAAACTGTTGAGTTATTTCTGTGCTGTGGCACCTCCTAGTGTCAAACCTCATCCTGAACTAACCTGTTGAACTTACCCTCATTTTATTATACAATTCTAGGCCAAACAAGCCATTTTGGAAATGGATGCAATGCGTAAGTGACAATTTACATAACATTAAGGTTGGAAATAAGCCAATAATATTTAAATATATATTATAATATAATGCTTTGGTCATGGGTTTAATCATATTTACTGTGTTTGAATAATCCATTAAATGTTGGGTGATATTTTTTCTGTAATTTCTCCAGATCATCCTGGGTTTCATTACAGCCCTGATGGTGACAAGAAGGATTCTTCGCAAACCAAAGAAGGCCCAACTCCTCGGAGAGGACGCAGGAAAGGTGAAAAATGTTGAATCTACCTTATGAATGTACCTAACATTTGGTATGTCTGAATTGTAAGAGTTTTTCATTAATTAATTAATTTATTTTTGGTTTCCCAGAACCTCTATCCAAATTACTTAAGAATGCCAAGCAGAACGCTGCAAACACTGATGGGGAAAAGGTGAACATTATCAAGAGATGATGAAAACTTGAAACTCAAGGAACACAAGTAAATAGACTCAAAATGATCTAACCAGTGAAACTGTCCTCCTCTGCAGCGAACCAGTCTCGGTACCACCCTGCTCTCTCCAATGTCCCAGCTGGCTCTGGGCACAATCGGTCGCAGCCGCAGCCTCATCAACCAATCACAGGAATCCCTGGATCCTGGAGATCATTTTGACCACAGTGACAGAGAGGAAGGAGAAGAGCCACATCAGCAGGATGCTGACGATGAGGACGACAGCTGTGTGGTGCGTTTAAAACTGCGCAATAAATAATATTCATGTATGGCGTGCAAATCCACCACTCTATTCCTTCAAACATGTCAATGCTAAAACTCTGCTTTTAGGGAGGTGGAAAGAGGCTGCGAGTCCCTGGTAAAGGCAGTAGGAAGAGGCTGAACCCTCAGGCATCTGTTGATAGCATAGAACAGTGGAGAACCTTCAACATGAGCGCTTCAGATCTACAGGTATTAATCAAATACATCAGGGACTGTGAATGCATATCCACCTTGATTATTTTGGACTGCATAAACCTCATGCAAAACAACATATTTGTTCTCTTTACCTTTCAGAGAGCAAGAGAATCCCTAGTGAGGGAAAGTAGCCGTCACCCACCACTTCTCAGGACGCCTAATGTGACAGAGGAACCTCCAGACACTCCCATTCCCTCTGTAATCATCACAGAAAGTGACAATTCAGTACGGAACATCTGGGCGGACCATCGGGCTCGTAGGGCCATGTTCCCCACTCGCCAGAGAACAATGCAGCCTGATGATGAGGACGAGGACATCTACCAGATGTTTGTCCCCACAGAACCCAGTGGACCAGAGCCGGAGGCGCCCTCAGAGAGGTCAGATGCCACCTCTTCTCCCAGGACAGCGCGCCCATGCAGCTGGCATGTTGAACAGGTGCCTGCAGTGCAAATTGACCCCCCACCCAATGGGAGCAGAGTCCTGCGGAGGGCAAGCAGTGCAGGGGAGAAGGCTACGGAGGCTATCCAGAGCCCCGATGATGACCAGGCTCACAGCAACCTGGAAGTGATCCACACTGAGTCTTCCAGCAATGACATATCAGGATCATCCTCAGCCGAGCAGCTGACCATTGACGATATTGAAAATGTATATGATAACATCAGCTTTGAGGACCTAAAGAGCATGGGCCTCATTCGAAGAGACTTGGAGGAAAGCCAGTCACGGAAAGAGACATCCACAGATGCAAAAGGGTCTAAAGACCTGGCAGCAAGGGTACTAAACGAGGTTTCAGGTGTCACAGAGCCTTTGATTGAACCAGACAGTTCCTCTGAGAGTAACAGGTCCTCTACACAAGAGGGGAGGCAGTTTGGGACCTGTGAGCTCAATATAGTGGAGGAAAACATCTACGACACAATCTCTTTCAGGGAACCACCATCAACGGAGCTTAAAGGAATGAATGAAGGCAATAAAATCAAACAAGAGAGGGACAGCCTGCCAGTCTCTGAACAAGACCTTACTGAAAGTCTTGGAGGGTTTGTTTCTGAGGAGAGCCTCCACTTTGGAGATGATGAAGGACCAGACAACTCCCATCGTGAACCAGATTATTCCTCCTCATCTGCTTCTGAGACATTCTCCCAACGGTCACAGAAAGGGGATAAGATGTCAGAGCAGGTTGATGAGATTTGGAACGACTTGGAAAACTACATCAAGATCAATGAAAAGAAAGCTGATCGACTTCCCGCTGCCTTCCCCGTCAATGCCAGTGAGTCTTCTAAAAAGGCATCATCAGTCAAAAATAGCCCTAAAAAGAGCCCTCCTCTAATTAATCTTCAAGTGGCCAGCCCTCCAACCAAGAGTCCGGCCGCACATCAGCCCAAAACTCTGCCCATCACATCCACACCATCTTTCACCATTCCAGTCATCAACCTTCCCAATCCTCAAAGAGAAGACACCACTGATGAAGAACCCCACAGCCCCGCTCCCACTTCACACCCTGATCCTACGACCCCAGAGCCCTCCCCAGGTACAGTGAAGAGCATCCGTAACAGACTGGCTCGCCTTAGCAGTGGCAGCTTCCGCCTAGAGGATGAAGATCTGGTGGAGCTTCCTCAACGAAACACCCTGCAGAAAGATAATCCTGTTAAGGACCTTCATAGTTTGTTTCCAGGGGAGCTGGCAGGCCTGGATTCCCCCCTTGCTGCCTCTTCTCTCCTACTGGGTGAATCTGTGGACTTCCCCCTGGAGCTGATGGATAAAACAAAGAGCAGGGTGTTCCTGATGGCACGGCAGTACAGTCAAAAGATCAAGAAAGCCAACCAGCTGCTGCGCATGAGAAGCATGGATCCTGGGGACTCCTGTAGTCGGGCCAGAGCTGAGAAGAAGCAAAAAGACCTGGCAGCCATCTTAGAGGAGAAGAAACAAGGAGGCGCAGCCATTGGTAACTAAAAACATTCAGTTCTCAGAATAATAGTCTGTAACTCTAGCCACTAACCTGGATGAATGAACTCAAGGTATCTGCCATTAACAATGGTTGTTGTTCTATATTCAAATTTCTCACTCTGTGCATGTTTACACCTCACGGAAGTTATTGGGATAACTCTGAGGCAACATATCTCATAACTTTAAACGGAGACAATCATTAAAAGAAGTTGCTGAAAGCAGAGAACATACAGAATATTATTACCCAGAGTTTCTCTCAGTACTCATACCACATTTATTTTCTCCTCTGTGTGTTCCCTCTTTAGGTGCAAGAATAGCAGAGTATTCCCAGCTCTATGACCAGGTAATTTTTAAGGATCCGCCTAGTCCTGCTGGTCAGACCTCCGGTTTTCCACACTACAGCCATCATCCAGGCCTGCCGTCCTCCCCGTCCATGCCCGAGACCTCCCTGGAGGAGGCCTGGCTCCATTCCACATACAGCAATGGTGAGCTGGCCAGCTTTGTGTCCTCAGCCGGCGAGATGGGGGATTCTCAAATGTCTTCCACCCCACAGCGCAAACTAACCTCCGCCTGCGCTATCCCCTCCCTCAAGAATTTCCCTTCCTCTCCAAACACCCCGCCTTCCCAGAGGTGGAGTTCCTGCATGTCGGCGCCAAGTGAGAAAGAAGAGCATGTGTACAGTTCCATTAAGAGACATCCGTCCTTCAACGCCTCTTCCTCAAAGTCTTCCCCACCTGCTCCCTTTCAGTCGATCAACTCTCTGGGAAGCCAGCAGCAGGAAAAGAACAACCAGTCCGGACTCAAATGTAACAAACCCTCTGTGGATAAATCCACAGATAGACTCCACGGCCCTAGTCTGGGCAAAGCTGGTCGACAGAGTAGCCTCCCAGAGCGGTCCACCCAGGGACAGTCAGACCTCACATTACATGATGGTCAACAGGTGGTTGTCCTGAATCGGGCATCTGCACTGAGCATACTCGCTGCCACCCAGAACTACCTTGCCAACTTCAAAGACAATGGGGAAGATGATGATGACTATGTTGAGATCCGCTCAGAGGATGAAAGCGAACAGGAGTCCAGCAGGTTAGGCCAGAGAAATGGCAGCTCAGCAGCTCTTTCCAATCAGAACCGGGGTCTTGTTCAGTCCCAGAGTTTGCCATGCACCCCGGTGCGCTCCTGCGACTCGCTGAGGTCTCTAGACCGAGAAAATTTGGAGCAATACCTGTGGAGCGAGCCACAGCAGAACCACCCCAACATCGTCCAGTCTCTGAGGGACAAGTTTCAGTGTTTGAGCTCCAGTAGCTTTGCCTGAACATACACGGCAACTAAAATCCAAATATATATATTAACATACAGGATATAGAAACAAAAGGGGCACTTCAGCTTTGCATTGAAGGCCCTACATAATACAATCATAGTCCACAAAAAAACAAAAACACATACACATTATCATGTGCTGCGAATACCTATATTTTCTGTTACATGGCTTCACAGTAAACTACGTGATAGGTTACTATTAATGGTCAAAATGCCACATCAAAGCATGCATGTGAGCTGCCTTAGCACTTCCAGGTTCAAAGAGTTCTCTCGTGTATGTTTCAGAGATGTGAACTGGTGCGGAGAAGTGAACAAGAAGGGTTGAAACTAAAAAAAAGGGTGATCAAATGTTTGTAAATGCATTGAGAATGGCAGAATGGGTTTTAATATACAAAGGAATGCAAACACTTATAGCCTTGATGAGATGGAAGGATGAATTGTGCCATTAAACTGTTGTACAGACACAGTAGTTCAGGATATCTGTCTTTTCTGTGCCCAACATCTCGATCCGAAGTACAAGCATCAAAAATTTCAATGATCTTTGGTGGATGTTAATTCTGTGTCAGAAATACCTCGTGTGGCCGCGAGGTCTTTTGTTTAATTTACTTTTAAGGTTATTTTAACTGAATTTTCAACACAAGTTACACCTATATAGGAAAAGTGAACCACTTTGTGTCAAGTGTTTTTCATTGTGCTTACACTCCCAAACAGTTCTGAACAAGCAGCTTTACAAATATGCCGTTCAAATTTGCAGTTGTCACATTTGCTACTCAGGCTAGTTTGTCACTTTTAACTTAAGCTTTTTAGCAATAAATGTAACAAAAAGGATGCGACTGTAAAGACAACATATTGGTTGCAAAAAGATCCAATAGTGTTAAGTATAACTAGGCTTAGACCAGTAAGTCTATTTTATGCCATTTCACCCTGCCTACCACCTTTGTCGTGAATAGGGTATCGTGCTTTAAAATCAAGAGAAGATGCTGATATTTTAGATAATCTATAAGAAACAGTAGAACTTCGTATTTATTTTGAATATGTGAGCAAATCAGAGGCGTTTTCATGTTTGATTAATGGAGTGAAATGTGCATCTCAACAAGTGGATGATTTTTTTTTCTTTTTTGAATCATACAAAGATTAACCTTTGTTTTCAAGAGGGACCACAGATGAGAACATTAAGGAGAGTTAGTTAAAAAAGTTAAAGTACTGTATTTGGTTTTTTCTTTTGTTGTTGTTTGTTTGTTTTATTTTAATTGGGGGTTTTTTGTGTTTTTTTTTAATTCACATGGATAGTGAACTGTTTGCTTTGTTTTGTTTACGCTGCGGGCGCTCCCAACTGTCACACTACTGATATTGCATCTACTGGCCATGCAGTCACTTCAGTAAGGTTCATACAGCATAATTTTTTTCGCCTCCCTTCAAACACATCCAGTATTTGCTCCACACTTGTTGAAATGGCTTAATTTTTTATTTTTTTACAAAGATCACCAAATATGTTCTATTAATTTTAAAGCATCCCTGTGTTATTGCCAATTATCACTCACTTCAGGCAGGCTGTAAATGAAAGTGAGCTATATTTACTAAAAAATATTGTCCTCTGTCAAGGACACTTGCGAAATTTGAATCAGATACTGTGAATATTTTCAGAAACACCATTTTATTCTCTATCACGCACTGCTTAATCACAAGTTCCAAAATCATTAAAACACATAAAAAGTTGAAAAGCACAACATCATGGCCTACTGCTCATATCAGGTAATGTACATCAAACACAAGTTAGGCATATGAAGTATGTTTTGGTTTTTTTGTACATTTTTATCCTCTGTTTCACTGGTGGGGATTGTCAGTCTTCATTGACTCTTTTTTGCACTTTTCTGTCTTTTTTACGTTTTATTTGTAAACACTTTGTAAAGATGTACATTTTAGGAAAGTTATTCTTGTATGCCATAGGTATGCTTTATAATGCTTTAATGTTTAAGTTAAATGTACTGTATTTTTTTAACTGCCTAGTTGTCATTGCTCAACAAAACAATGTATCGGAGGAAATAAATTCAGATTAAACTCATCTTGGTGTTTTAATTGAATGATACCACATTGAATAAAATACATTGCATCAGCAGTCAGTGACATATCTCATACAAGCAAACCACCCAGATAAGTTGATAAAATTCTTCGAAATGATTATCAATTTATTACATCATCACTTGCTGTGAAAACACATTCAGTGGTTGAAAAATAGTACATTTTAGGTGTCTTTGTTTTTAATCGCATCTTGCAGGTTACAATTTTTGTACTACTTGATATAGGCATGTAACTACTGTTAATTTTCATAACGACTTAATTGGGTAAATCACAACATTATTCAGTTAACTGCCATGTAAGACATGAAACAGCAACAATTTCTCAAGTCTGAGAAAGTGAACTGAGACATGTTTAGCCTGTCGCATGGAAAATTAATCAAAGGTTAAGGAGAAGAGATTTTGACTCTCAATAAGGTTCTCCTGGTTAAATAAAGTTTTTTGTATATACTGTTGGATGACTCACCAATATCAATACATCAGCTCCAATCCTATATGTTGGCGAATCTATAATAATGCACCGTATGCCAAAAGCTCTAATACCTTTATCTATTTGTTAGTTCACTGACTACAGTGAACTAACAAGTTGTAGTTAGTAGTAGTAACTAGTAGTACTACTACTACTACTGTCAAATCATGTAAATGGAGTAAAAGGCAAGACATTAACCTCAGAGATGTATTTAGCTCTGTCAAGTAACTAATGAGGAAAACTACAAATATAGGAAGTGTTGAGTCAGTGTGCTTATCAGTTATTTACCACCACTTGAGAAAAGCTAAGGTCGGGTTGTATATCAAGGTAGTTATTCTCCAATGCGTCTGAAAACAGACGAGAAGGAAAAAAATAACGTGTTTCCAGACGCTGCGTCGTTACAGTAAAATGGGCGGCAGAGGGAGCGCTGGCGCAGCCATTAAATTGCAAGTCACCCACAAAACCAGGAAGAAGAAGGGGCCGGCTGCGCAGTGATTCGGTTGCATGCTGGGAAATGCTGTTTATGAGAACGATGTAACAAAACTATATTTTTCTAATGTGACAATCAAACCGGTTCACGTTGCATTTGATGAAAAACGTTATATTAAAGGCTTTTCCTATAGTAAAAGTGTAAATGTTAAATTGTCTGGGGTGAAATTTAATAAACCTTCTTCTCGAACCTTCTGGTTGATACCGGTTTACCCATAATGCACTGCGCCGCTTCCTTTCTTCTCGGTTGCGTGGTGGTCTAAAATGTCGCTACTAGAGGGTCCGTTAAATGTGCTCGGCCAGAGAACAACTGGCGAGTCCGTCCGCACTCAAAATGGTGAGTTACGGTGCTGCTTTGCTCGATGTTTCAGATAAAACTAAGGTCGTCTCTGTGCATTTCTAAGCTCCACAAGAAATCTGATCCATTTACTGCACCCAAAACACGTGTGGCTAATGCTAAAGCTAATGAACATTAGCGTTGGCTTTGAGCTTCTGAGCCGTTCTGTTGAATTTATACTGACCACAGTCAATGAGATGTTAACACCCAGTCCCATTTTAGTACCTTTCATTCGTACCAGTATGAATGGACGGCTATGCTAACGGGATAGAAAGGACACTGTCATGATCTGAAGGTGTGGCCGGCTGTCTGTGCACCCCACTTAATGAAGTGACAGATATTACAATACTAGAAATGTTGGTAAAAGTCCGACAAGACATGCTGAAGGATGTACCAGCTTTCTAGAAACGTACAGCGAATAGCAGCTTCCGTCTTTTCTCCCCAGTCATGGCTGCAGCATCCATTGCCAACATCGTTAAGAGCTCCCTCGGACCCGTCGGCCTCGACAAGATGTTGGTGGACGACATCGGGGTAAGCACAACACCCTTTCTAACTTTTTCATGACAATGAACTGTGAATCTTCTGGTAATAATCGGGTTGTGTTTAATTGGCTATTTACAGGACGTGACCATCACCAACGATGGAGCCACCATCCTGAAGCTGCTGGAGGTGGAGCACCCAGCTGCCAAGGTCTTATGCGAACTGGCTGATCTGCAGGACAAGGAGGTTGGAGATGGGACCACGTCTGTGGTAAGGTCGACAGCTGCTTTTTCATTTTATGAAGCACACTGATTGTACTATATAGTAGTGGACTACATAAGTATTTCTACATATTTCTGGCTTTACATGTTCTAGCAGCAAAAAATGATTTGTAATATCCTGTTTTAGTACCATGCATCTGCCTCCTATTACGGATGTGTGGCTATGCTAACAGGAAAGATGAACTATCCTTCAGTGTCTGAAGGGGTTGTGCAGACACTCATTTTTGCTGCCCCTAATGAAATGATGGTACATGGTCCATAACCTAGATTTTTAGTTGTTGACCTAAGATTGTGATTATATTGTGGTGTATATTGCCTCCTTTAAAATATGTCACATGACACTCTTGTAGGTAATTCTTGCCGCAGAGCTGCTAAAGAGCGCAGATGAGCTGGTGAAGCAGAAGATTCACCCCACATCAGTCATCAGTGGATATCGTCTGGCTTGCAAGTAAGCTGCTAACATTTAGAATTGCTCTTATTCTCACTTTTTACCCATTTGATCTGTTCAGTATTTATAACAATGAATTTTTCCCCCCTCGTCTTCCAGAGAGGCAGTGCGCTACATTAATGAGAATCTCACAATTGGAACAGATGATTTGGGCAGAGAGTGCCTTATCAATGCAGCCAAGACCTCCATGTCTTCCAAAATCATTGGAGTGTATCCTTCCTCTCAATCCCAAGTCAGTGTCAACGTGTCACAGGTGGATATGTGTGGCCGAGTTTGTGGACAAAGAGCATAATTTATCTTTGGGGTTTCTCCCCCCCCCCCAAGTGAAGAAACTCTTCTCTGCTGTCTTTATCCACCTTGACTCCTGAACCTTCAGTGATGCTGACTTCTTTGCAAATATGGTTGTGGATGCTGCCATGGCTGTAAAGTTTGTGGATGGCAAAGGTGTTGCTAGATATCCCATCAACTCTGTCAACGTGCTGAAAGCTCATGGCCGCAGCCAGAAAGAGAGCTTCTTGGTTAATGGATATGCACTGAACTGTACAGTTGGCTCTCAAGGTGTGTTTGATGAATGGCCTGAACTTAACTAATTTCAAATTTGTAATGCTGATCATACAATTGGATTGATAATTGAACTCCCATTAAATTTTGCTGCTATGTCTTGCCTGATGGTGTATGCAGTGATACGCGTGGGAGACAGTAAACTGGCTTTGACAGGAATGTAGTCACAGTAGTTAATAAATTGTGACACCTCTTTTCTGGCCAGACAGCTGAATTTTAACCTTGAAGCAAGTTCCATTTGTGTCAGGACTCTTGTCTTGGTGTTGTATCTAATTTTAGTTGCTCTTAAGTTATTGTTTATTGAATATGCTGTTTTTTGCTAATTTATAGGCATGGTTAAGCGTGTTGTTAATGCCAAGATTGCTTGCCTGGACTTCAGTCTGCAGAAAACCAAAATGAAGATGGGAGTCCAAGTTGTTATCCATGACCCAGAGAAGCTTGACCAGATCAGACAAAGGTTAATTATTTATACTCATTATTATTATTGTTACTTTCACACATACACACATCTTTCAAAACATCTTCCCATTTAAATTTGCTGTGTTGCTGACTCAATAGTTTACACAGTGATACGCGTGGGAGAAAACATAAGCATCCACAAATGAAGACCACAGCTTTTGCCTGAGCTGTTGGATCACTATTGTGGACTGGACAATGTATCTTTGTGGTTAAAATTATGAGTTAAAGTTGTTTATTTCATCATATATTGAAGAGTGCATAAAATATGTTTGTTTTGCACAATTAGTACCATGTATGTTCTATATTATTTAATCTGTGGTCCAAAGTATTTGGATGAGACTGAAATAACATTTTGCTACTTCAGGGAATCAGATATCACCAAGGAAAGAATCCAAAAGATTTTGGCAGCAGGTGCCAATGTTATCCTGACCACCGGCGGCATTGATGACATGTGTCTTAAGTACTTTGTGGATGTGGGAGCTATGGCAGTGAGAAGAGTACTCAAGAGGGATCTCAAACGTATCGCCAAAGCAGCAGGAGGTAAGAATAGAGCATGCTGTGGATTTGTATTATAAATTCTTGCATGTGTCTTGCATTTCTTCCACATTAGCAGTTATTAATATTAACTGTGTCTAAATCTAATGTTTTCAGCCACCATTTGCCCATCTCTGACCAATCTGGAGGGAGAGGAGACATTTGAGGCCACAATGCTTGGCCAGGCTGAAGAGGTTGTGCAGGAGCGCATCTGTGATGACGAGCTCATCCTTGTCAAGAAGTAAGAATGGAAACTGTTATACTTTATTTCTGCACTGCTTTATACCCAGTGTTAGTTATGTCAACACTACAACCTTGAGCCCCAAATAAGATGTGAAGGGAGAGTTTTCATGTTTTGTCTACAGTTTTTATATAGTTTGTCACACGTTAACTGAACTGGATCTATTTTCTTCTGACTTTTAATCCTTTCAGTACCAAAGCACGCACATCAGCTTCCATAATTTTGCGTGGAGCTAATGACTTCATGTGTGATGAGATGGAGCGTTCACTGCATGATGCTCTTTGTGTGGTCAAGAGGGTGCTGGAGTCAAAGTCTGTAGTACCAGGAGGAGGTGCTGTGGAAGCAGCCCTGTCAATCTACCTGGAGAACTATGCCACAAGCATGGTGCGCTATATGCTGTATTTTTTTTATTATTACAACTTTTTTTCCTTTTCCTTTTCCTTTTGTACAAATCCAATTGGGACTTAGAAAATCTTCCAAGCTGAAATTTACTCATCACTTTTGTTACTTCAGGGTTCTCGAGAACAGTTGGCCATTGCAGAGTTCGCTCGCTCACTCCTCATCATCCCCAAGACGCTGGCTGTGAATGCAGCACAGGACTCCACTGATCTTGTGGCCAAGCTTCGGGCCTTCCACAACGAGGCTCAAGTTAATCCTGAACGCAAGAATCTCAAGTGGTGAGTTGGCTTGTTTTTTTTTGTTGTTTTTTTGCCCTCTCATATTCATCTTGATATTGGATTGCGTATTAAAAATTTCTTTAAGACGCATTAATTACACATTAATTTAATTTTTAATTAAATTAAATAACATTTAATTTCATTTATGTTAAAAATAAATGAGAATTTCCCAGTTTGGGATCAATAAAGTACATCTATCTAAAAAATTTTGGTTCTTTATCAGACAAATTGGATCACATCCACCTTAAGCTCTAGAAAGGAGATACGTTTTTTTTTTTTTATTAATTGTGTAATTGATGACAAAGTAATCACTAGATGAATCCATGCTGTAATTGACTGTTGGTATAGCCCTAACATCAACTTTTTCTTTGTTACTTCTGCGAAAATAGGATGATGCCAAAAGAGTTAGCATCTTTGTGTGTGTCTCTCTCACATAGGATTGGTCTGGACCTGGTGAATGGTAAGCCAAGAGACAACCGTCAAGCTGGTGTGTATGAGCCCACCATGGTTAAAACAAAGAGCTTGAAGTTTGCCACAGAAGCTGCTATCACCATCCTCCGCATTGATGACCTCATCAAACTGTTCCCAGAGCAGAAGGAAGGTGGGCAGTCGTACAGGGATGCTGTGGAATCAGGTTCTCTGGAGGGTTAAAAGGATGTGATTTGTGCAGAAAGGTTCAACGTCTGTATTTATACTTAAGGAGCTCTTCATGGCTGTTGCTCTAGTGTAGGCTGTGCACTCTGACTGTTTACTGTTCTCCCTCTCGCTACCAGAAAAGTAAGCAATTTGCAGGTTTTTTTCTTTTTTTTTGGACACTTAATAAAGCTCCAGTGGTTGTAAATGACTGATTTGTTAATTCAAATTGGCTAATTGTGGCTATTGTGCAGGCTTGGACGTGACATTAGAAGTTGTTGGACTTAATTCTTTATTGATATGTCAGACAGAAAGATGACTGGAAACCTTTTCACAAACATGGACACAATGTAATGGAAGCACGAGGTTAGAAAAGGCTAGTGTACTTAACCTTATGGCACTTAGCTGTATTTCAAGGCTCCTATCTGTAGAGTTGATTAGAGGTATTGGACAGTGGAATGTTCAGTATCAGGTTTTTAGATCAGGCAAAATCTACAGAGAAAAATGCATGTCCTTTGACATTTGTACAGACTGGGATCTAAAGCGTTGTCTTTTAGTGCATTACATGAGTCACGAGGGCAAGTGAAAGCATCTGGTTTCAAAATCTAAATAACAACTGAAATATAGTCTTAGCAAGAAGTTAGCACATAACACCAAGTTTTAAATACAATTACGATATTGTGTTTGCTTAGATTTCATCATAGGCTTGATTATTCTTTAGACTTGTCATCTACCATTAAGACATATGCTTCACAGCTAGAACCTGAGAAAGTTCAAATTTAAGTGAAGATTACAGTATAAATGGTGAGTGACCAACAATTGCTGTATGTACATATCACTTAATGCTCCCATTTCATATTGTAATCTACAGTGTAAACAAAGTGTTTCAGTTTCCCTTATCCATTTAAAAAATAAGAGTGCAATCCAAATCAGCAGTAACTCACATCCTCTCCACACACATGGCAATACCCATCCCTCCTCCGATACAGAGGGACACCACTCCCTTCTGTCCTCCAGTCCTCTGCAGTGCATGCAGCAGAGTCACCAGCACTCTGCAGCCAGACATACCGATGGGATGTCCCAGAGAAATGGCTCCACCACTCACATTCACCTAAGGAATGGACAAAAGCATCAGTGTTTAAATCAGTGACATTAAAATTTGAGACTCCACGCCTCAATACACATTTCCACAATATATGAACCCCAAGTGTTGTCAAAAAAAAAAAAATTCCCCAGCACTCATGGCTTTGGAATCAAGGTTGCTTTAAAATTTAAAACTAAATTAATTACCTTGTCAACATTTAGGCCAAGTTCTTTGACCACAGCAATGGACTGGGCCGCAAAAGCCTCATTGATCTCAAACAAGTCCACCTGGTCCAGCTGCCAGCCTGCTTTCTCAACCTGTCAGAGAACAGGACAATAAATGAGTTTAAATCAAGTATTATTTTAACACTATGTTATTTTAAATTGCTCCTGACTTCTCACCGCTTTCCTAATGGCTGGTATTGGCCCAGTTCCCATGATAGATGGGTCAAGACCAGCTTGAGCCCATGAAATGATCCTGGCCATAGGTTTAATGCCCCGTCTCACGGCCTCTGACTGGCTCATTAAGACAGTTGCTGCCGCACCATCATTTATACCTACAACAAGATCAGAGAGAAAACGTTGCATTACACATTTAAATCATGTTAATTATAAACTCATCCATCACATTATGTCGTAGTTCAATTACTGACTCACAAACCTGAGGCGTTTCCAGCAGTAACAGTGCCACTGCTGTCTTTGATGAAGCAGGGTCTGAGTTTGGACATACTGTCCAGGTCGCTGCCATGACGAGGAAACTCATCCACCTTCACCTCAACTGGGCCTGAAGGGGTGAGAAAGCTATTTCAGTGCAAACACAATGTACACAGATGAGACACTTTTACTGAAGTACAAAGATAGCTTGAATTATAAATCCATGAAATACATCTTACCTTTTCTGGACGGTACCATGATGGGGACAATCTCCCGATCAAAATGCCCTGCTTTTTGGGCAGCCTCTGTTTTGTTCTGTGACTGGACAGCAAACCGGTCCTGCTCCTCTCGACTGACGCCCCACTGCTTCGCCACATTCTCCGCTGATTAAAAAAATGAAATTAAATCAACAATTCAGTTTTCAGCCTCAACCAAAGACTGCTGCATTGACAAATAAAATGGACCGAGACCTGTGATGCCCATGTGGTAGCTATGAAAGGCATCTGTCAGGCCGTCAGTCACCATCGAGTCCTGCAGGGAGGCATTGCCCATCTTTACTCCTGCTCTCATTTGCAACATGTGAGGAGCCTGGAGTGTAAAAGGAAACAGATTTAATTGTTATTTTTGTCACTAATGATCTAAAACCGTTAACTCAGAAAGCATTTCACAAATCAATAATGAAAATGGTTGGTAGTTGCATCAGAACTGAGGGGTGACATTGTGCTGCTGATTAGATAAGTTTTTGTATAGTCAATTTTCTTTTGCCACCTTTCTCTACCAAGTTCCCTGTTGAGTGGTGAAATATTAAATGTAAAAGCAAACATACCAGAACTTGACTACTATTTAAGCAAAACAAGTCTAAAACTGGCACATTTTTTTCCAAGACAAAACCTGTTTTTGCCTGGTAACCTACCCTGCTCATGCTCTCCATGCCACCTGCCACCACCACAGTGGACTCTCCTGTCTGGATGGACTGAGCTCCTAGACACACAGCCTTCAGCCCAGAACCACACACCATCTGGCAGCTCCACGCCGGGACAGGGTATGGGATACCTCCCCCAACACTGGCCTGGCGGGCCGGGTTCTGACCAGTACCTGAGGGAAATGCAAGAAGGTGAACAAATCATTTTGAAGGAATGTTGCAAAAGACCGGTGAGGTGAAGCTGACATTTGCAAACAAAAATGTTAGCATGACACAATACTTCTGACATGGATGAGGAAACTTCTATCTACCTGCTGTCAGGACGTGTCCCATGATAACCTCAGAGACCTCCTCTGGCTTTATCCCAGCCCGATTCAGCACGTCTTTGATAACCGCCGAACAAAGCTCATGTACAGGCACTGTGGAAAGAGCTCCATTCAAGGACCCTGGGTAAAAATGGGAGGTATGATCTATTACCTTGTTGACCTTCAGTACTGGGTATGCAAATGTCTGTGTTTCTTGGTCTGCTGAGATAATGTGACTACAAATATTCAAGGCTCCACCTCTTAAAAAAAAAAAAAAAAAAAACAACCCCAAAACCTCAACATAATTACTTACACATTTAGGTCATTTAGCAAGAAAATAATGAATGTTATAATTGTTTTTCTTTTTTTTTTTTTTATAATCGAAAACTTACTTAAATGACTAACCAGCAGCCCAACCATTAAATACACCAAATTTAGAATTAAATCCTGCATTTCATCAAAGCTCAAACCAAGAAATACCTCCAGACAACAGCATGAACCATCAAAAGTGTTAGAATTGACTAATAAAAAATTGACTCATTATATTGGGGCTCTAGTAGCTCACCTTGTGAGGATCATAAACTATTTTTCATAAAACTGCAATAGCCAAATTACAAAATCTATTTTATTATGGAAAATGAAGTAATACACAACTGGGCTATGTTCCCACTTGTCCTATGTCCTGGATAACTGTTCACTTCCTGCCAAATTAAATGTTTTGTCCTGGTCCAAGGACACGATACTTTGTATTGTAGAGCAAAACCTTTAGGACAAAAATATTAGTATTTATGCTTTAACATTCTAAATGTATTACATCTCCTTTTTAACAGTGTAGTTTTTTTTGTAACAAATTTCTCCTTTAGATTTAAGCTTGCTGTCACAATTGTATCTTTGTATGTTTTGGGGTGGTTTTTTTTGGGGGGGGGGGGGGGGGGGTCGTTAATTAATAGAAACAACGCCAAGCCAAAGCCAGTTGAAAACTTAGTTAAACCTTCTGACTCTTGACCAAATGTAGCCAATAGTAAGAGCCTCGTGCACCGTGGCACTATAGCCAGCCAGCCAATCACCTACGTGAAAACACTCCCGACACTCGACGCGAACCAATCAGAGCTCAGCACCACTCGGCGTCTTCAAACGTGATAACAACCACTTAAGTTAATTGGCAAAAAGACTAGTGTGTGATACAGACAATAACAACAACAGCTACAAAAAAAGAAAATATAGAAAATGTATCACTAACACAGCCGATTTGACCGCGAGCGACGAGGAAGTGCAGCATGGATAAAGCAGCTGACTGCAGCTCTGTGGTTATCAGACTGTACCGATCGGTGTCCGGGCGGCGGAGACGATGACAACAGGCCCGGAGTTCATGCTGGATCACGGCTGCTTTGGGTCGGACTCCTGCTTCAGTGGAGCTGCTGTCTGTCTGTCCGTCCACACTGTTCACACAGCTGCCTGCTTCTCAGACATTAAACCGGAGGCGGAGCCGACCACAGCGCCTCCGTGTGTGGTGGAGGAGAAGTTCATTCATTAACTGTCATGACTGAGCAGATCCAAAGCTCCACATTCCACGTTATATAAACATTCACAACAAATCACATTGTTTGAATGTGTTTCAAGCATTTTGTACCCCCCCCCACATAGAGTATATTTTAATCATCACACATGAATATTATTCTATTCTATATATTAATTAGGATTCATCCCAAATATGTTATTTCCAGGGTTATTTAATGTACATGTGTACCTGCTTTATTCAGCTAGTCTTTTTATTTATATGTATATTTCTTCTTTTGCTGTGTGAAATATTTAACATTAGAGTTCTGCATTGTAGGTCAAAACCAGACCAGGAGCAACCAGGCAGACACAAATAAATATATATTTTTTTTTTTTTTTATTTTTGACTAAGATAAATAACTGAAAAATATCAGACCCTTTACAGGTGTACATTGTTGTACTCATGTGCCACTAGTTAGTAAGGATTGGTTTCACTGTATAGTATTAAAAATCTTTATTGGTATTTGGTCAGTACATGAAAAGGACTGATGTCAGAATAATATGAACATCGCATATAAACTACTCACAATTCAACAGAATCTTTTGAACAGAATTTTTTTTGTCAATGAAAAATTAAAATTGGATTTAACAAAAAAACAAAAAAAACAAACAGGCCAACATCTAAAAATGACCTTGAATATTGCGAAGCTAGTGTAATTCAGTGATTTTACTGACTGTTGACAATGTGTTACAACACCAGATGCCTGATTTCAGTGTCAAGAGCTTAAACAAGAATAGCATAGACATGCTCAAATAAACAGCAGAATGAAACGTACTAGTTTTAAATCATACATCCACGCGATTCAAATCTAACATTAACCCTTTCCTGTTATATCCCCAATAAGCAACGCAAATGTGACAGAAGCATCACGATAGGCAAAGGGGAGGAGGGTGAAAAAAAGCATCTTGGACAGCAGTGCTGTGTTACAGACTATGTAATTGTTGCCTTGTTTGTATATTGTATAAAAAAAAGGGAAAAGACAGTACACGTCAAGGTACATTACAAAACCGCACTGTCGCTCGTGCTGGAGTCCAGGCCGTTCTGAGCGTGCCGTGACCCTGCAGTCCTGGTGCCCTTGGTCACTAGGGCAGCCTTGTCCTCATGGGGGTCGGTGGTGGAGTCTGTGTCATTCGAGTGCTGAGTCAGTGATGTCTCGCTGCCTGTTGGAGAGTCCACGCTCTCGTACCCTGCACTCAGCTGGCTCCCGAAACCCACAGGTCCTCCAACTCTCCCTGTAGCAGTCTGACTCCCTGACGCTTCTTCTGAGTGGTTGGACAGTTTGGTCTCAGCTTCACCGGGGCTGGAAACCATGGGGGACATGGGAAAGTCTTCTTCTGTGCTGCTGACCTCCCGGTACAGGCTGGGTGTAGTGGTTTCACTCCTCTGGGATGAGTTGCCATTGCTTGGTCCATTGGAGACCCTCCCGTAGTCTTTGGCCATTGGTTCAGATGGTGCACTGGCCTGCTCGGGCTGGGTGGACGGCTCAGCTGATGAGCTGGAAGCAGAGGGAGAAGTCCTGCTGGGTCCTGCCAAAGCCCCCTGAGTGTGAGACAGCTGCTGCCGCGTCTCTTTCAGCTGCTGCTGCAGGACGAGGATGGTGCTCTGCATGCCCTCGACCTCCTCGTCTAGCTGGATGATAAAGTCATTCAACTCTGAGGGGTGACAGAGGCAGAAGAAAGTCAGGTATCAAACAGCAACATTTTAAAAGTTGTACAGACGACAAGCAGTCGCACTGTGAAAGGTAGCAGCAGTCAGACGATGAGATGTGGTTGCTGCTTGTGTTCTCACCATCCTGACTGCTCTTGAGCTCCTCACTGTACTTCTTCTGCAACGCCAACTCAGCTTCCAGCTGGGCAATCCGTCCCTGGGACAGCTGCCTGCCCAACTCCTGGTTTTCCTGAATCAGCATTCGACACTTGGCCATCAGTTTCTTCCCCGTCTGGCTGTAAGGGAAATAAGTCTCACATCACACAGTGAACCAAGAGACAAACAACAGGCAGAGAGATGCCACTGATCTGTTCAAACTGTCTGACCCACTTCCCAGGTTGACATGGGTCAACAGAAACTCTTCAGCCTATCCCTACATCATTGCTGCTCACAACAATTAAACACCAAAGCAATATAAAATTATCAGTAACCACCTGACAGAAATCTTTACAAATAAATATAAATCCTTTTTCCATGAATGTCCAAACTGACTTTTTTCTTGCTTAATTTAAAAGTGAATCTCAAACTCTATACACAACATTTAAAGTCTTCACTGTGTCCAAAAACCCAAACAAGCAAGCTAAACCCACATTTCTATCAAACTAAAGAACCAAATGTAGCACTATAATTTGTTCACCGTGCTGCATATTGAAGAATGAACACTTTAAAAATAACAGTAGCAATTCTGTCGCTACCAAAGCGTCAAATTTAAATGAACTCGCCACATAACTGAGTGTGAAGAACAAGCAGAATATAAAAGGTAACAGAGCAGAGTAATATTAAAATTACACACTACAAGAATCCTACGAATTATCAAAACTTATCTATGTGTAGCAAGAAAGGAAATGGGCACTGCATAACCAGGCACTGTTTTGTGTCCTCATGATTTTAAATTCAGAATAGCAGGCGTTTAAACAGTTGAATCAAGTTGCTTCTTGAGCTACTTTCTGAACTTAACAACAGGTCAATGAATCCTAACACCTGTTCATTTTACAGTAGTAAATGCAAAATTATTTAAGCCCTAATCAAGATGCTGAATTTGCATACAAATGAAATACATACAAATCATATCAAACCTTTAAATTCAATCTATAAATGCCTATGAAAATCATCTGGAGAGAAGTGCACTGAAATTTGAACAATAATGGGAGATTATTCAGCAGCTAAACCATCTGAAAGCAAAGGTCATATATGTTCCACTAAAAACTTGTAATTATGCAACCTATTTTTAGTCAGTAGTATGTACTACATCTCTTCTAAATTAGTAGTTAGCAAAAACATTCACTTTTCTAAGCTGGGGAGAAATGCATTTTTAACTGTCAACAGGCTATATACACACTGCCAGTTCAAATCTCACTACCTCAAGTGTAAGAGATGGGTAAAAAGTTGCTTTTTTTGTTTGTTTGTTTTTTTTAAACAGGAAAACATAACACATTTTACTCTTATTGTGAAACTAGTGGCCAAAGATCTGTGCCTCAGTGGTGAGAAAGGAAAGTCTAACTAGCTATAAATGTAATTGCCTGAGGGAGAAATTGTGAGGTCAATCACAGAAATACACAGAAATACAATAAATACATTCTCATAAACTCATAACATGAATCGTTAGACATTTGCATTCACATCTTGAAACAGGACTCAGTTCACCTACAGCAGTGTGTTTCAATATGCATCCAAAGAATTAAGCTGAGCTTAACTCGTGATTGAAGTGCAAATTTTATACAACTGTTAACAATCGATCCAATTGTGCTTCTTGGTTCACACACACACGCACAAACACTCACACTCACAGACACGTACACACTGCTGTAAGAGTTTGTTTCAGAGAAACAAGAGAAAGAAATGAAATGCCAATAAAAAGAAACAAGTCACAAAATAAAACATGTAAATACACTCTACCGTGAGAGGGCCCATGATCAAAGACACAGGCGACAGGACTCTGATGCCTGAAACATAGTCCCCTGTGGACCGAGGATCTGGCTCCACCGCCGTCTTAACATCATTTCTAGTGGCTCTTCCCCCCCAAAGTCTTACTTTTAAATCCTAGAACTTTCCTCATGTTACTGCAATGTGTCTAGACTGTCCAAAAAGTCTTTACATTTCTCAGGCAGACTAGCAGGTATGTGTGTGGTGAAATCCACAGTTAAATGTCTTTATAAACCAAGTATGGGAATTGTCTTTAAAATGTTCAATTGATGTTTTCGGCTAGGGATGCTCCCTGCCTGACTCAACCTCCACCATAACCCCCCTATTTAATGTGTGAACTGCCTGGTTTGAGCTGAGGGGGTGGGGAGGGCACATCCATGTCGGGAAGTGAGTGACCACCTCTTCAGGAACAGTCCGGACTCCTTCAGGCCCTTGGACGGTGAGGGGATACGAGGGGAGAGAGCTGAAACACAAGCGTCACCTGACCATACTGTCTTTTCACGTTATGTTATGTGATATGTAGCTGGCACAGTGCAAGAGTACAAAAACAGTTTTGTTTTGCAGTGACTGTCTTTCTGTAAAGTCTGAGTCTCGTGGTGAGTACAGCATGTGTCAGCCTTCCCCCCCACCATTGTTCCTGCATGCCTGCAGTGAGAGTGAGGGTGGGGGGCGTGAGGAAGTCTTTACTTTTTTTTTTTTTTTTTTTTTTTGAGGGGGGGAGTTATTTTGATTGTCTTTACCTATCAGGTGTAAATTTCCAGGCACTCAGTTCATTTTGGGCCTGCTCCAGTTTGTCTTTAGTCTGTTCCAGTTCAGCCTTCATTTTGAGGAAAAACAAGTTGATGGCTGGGTCCACCATGGATGACCGCAGTTGGGCTGCACTCGGTTGTTGGACTTGCTTGAGGTACTGGATCTGGGTCTGCAGGATAAAGCAAACAGGTATTAGTAAGGCAAGGCAAGTTTATTTATATAGCGCATTTCATACACAAAGGCTATACATGTGCTTTACATACATACAGAGAAAAGTAAGAACAGTATTAGTGACCAGTAAAGTGGATCGCATTTCTACTGATGAACAACTTTTTATTATTATGAAAACTAATCCTTTAGCTTGAACTGTTTCCACTTCATGTGAGACATTAACCCCCCACCCCCAAAACATATTGCTGTTTTTTAAAACCCAGCTATATTATTAAGAGTATCAGGTAGCCTTCCAACATGATGGTTAATCTGTTTGAACGGTGCCTGTATTCAAACTTAATTTTGAGTGGATATTTCGTTATAACTACAACAAGGATTCTTGAATTAAACCATAGGTATCTGAACTCTGTACCGACAGTAGTTGTTAGACACAAGGTGCTTTCCTGGATGCAGTCTTTTGTCATAAAACGAGATCAGCGATATTCAAAAACAACGAATACTCACCTGTCAAAGTCACCGCTATGCAGGTCTAAAATTGCCACAGAACTGATTTGAATAAATTTACACGAGAGGCACAAAGTGCAGCTAATATACCTCAAAACACAACAATTAGTTAAGCATTTAGATAAGTCAACAAATAAAAGTCTCCTTCCCCAACAATGACATGTGCTGCCATAAAACCACTGGGTGATCCACTGAGATGTCAATGTGATAACATCAAAGGACGCCCTCTTTGTCTGATAAATGAATATTAAAAAAAAAAAAAAGGTACAGTAAAGTGCTGGAAAGATGTCAATTACTAGAAAAGTTGCCTTATTGTTCTGTTCATTTGTCATCACTGAAATTGGACTTGCAATCATTTTATCAGATAATAACAACAGAAACACATTAATAAATAATGAAAATAATGATAATGCAGAATATTTAAAGGACTCCTAATTCCCCCTAACATAATAAAATCATTAAGAAAGCAAAAGATTAGATACATACCGTGCACTCTTGCATCTCTTGCTCCTTGGTTGCAAGACGCATGACCAAGATGTTCTCCCTGCGTGCAGACTCCTGCTGCTGCTGCTTGAGCTTTTCTTCCGACTCCTTCAACCCTGTTACATCATTGGCTGAGATAGTGAAGAGGAACAGAAGAGCAAATCCATCAAAAGAGAAGCCCCTTTCAGAAACAACTCATTGTTTGTTGTAGTGATATGGTAATAATAACTTCCTGGCAAGACTTTACATTTTTTATTTTTTATTTAGATTACACTTATGTTAACAGCAGATGTACTTACAACATAGCTCTGCATACTTGGACTCCAGGACCTGGACATATGCTTCATGCTGTTTCCATCTGAGAAGGAGCAGGAAATGTGTAAATATCAACTGTAATCGTAATGGATCGCCCCCCACAAAAAAATGTATTAATCTCCGGTTGCAGAGCCTTTTATCTACCTTGTACATAACTCCTCTCTGGTCAGGGTCTTCATGTCAGACTCACTGAGGCGAACCTGGGCAAAAGGGAAACCGAGGACTGCTTAGAAAGAGAACACCATCCAATAACTGCGCTCTTCTGCAGACACATTGAGGATCGTGATGACAAATAAAATGCTTAAACCAAAAAAGGCCACTCACCTTCTTGGGCAGAGGCTCCTCGTTGGTCATTGTGAACTGCAGAAATAAATATGACAGAAACAATCATTAATCACAGCTTGGTGTCGTGAGTTGAAGCGACTGCATCTTTATAAGCTTCAACGCGTTGGCCGTTTGTCCACACGCAGTGAAATATGACCTGTATGACAACTTTACTAAATTACTACAATAGCGGTGCTTTCCCGCAAACAAATGAAGATGTGCGTGACCGATAAGTGAACTCTCAAGGCCAAGCGAAGAAAAGTTAAGTCACCATTACCAGTTAATAAGAGCTGTCGAGCCTGATTTGTTAGCTGGACTGGCGGCAGCAGCGATGGATAGCAAAGACTAGAAAAATAAGCTAACCAAGGTTAACCCTCGCCTGCTAACACCATTTAGCATCCGCTAACAAAATAAACAGAGGCTCCGAAACTCGGATGTTGAGATCGCATTATTTGCTTCGTGTTTGGTCCGGCAGCATACGATTGTTGGCTCCGTTTTCGGCTCCTTGTTATCACAAAATGGCGGTGAAGGAAATGACTGCCTCCCTTGCGCTCCTTTTCCTGAAACTAGCGGGCTCTTGGCAGCAGGTAACAGGCCTCCAGCCGTCCCCAAACACTTACCGAGACCCGTTTCTCTCGATGTTTCTGGTACCCGTTAGCTTCGGTGTAATTTTGTTTGTTTGTTTTTTTCTATGAGACGCAAAATTACAGCTACGTTTGGAAATACGCCGTGAATTTATGAGCAATTGACTCGCTTCGGCGTAATCACCATCATCTTCCTCACCCTGGGCAGGATAGAATGGATCTGGCCGCGTTGCCGCTGCTGCAGAGTACGGCCAGAGAGGAGGGACAAAAGACTGAACGCTCACTCCGCTGCGATAATCCCGGTCCCAATACATGGCAGACACGTACGAAGACAGGAAACGTGTCTCTATTTTGTTTTCTTTTTTATATTTTATCTCATTAAATTTATAAGGAAACGTTAGTTGCTATTTTTTTGTCTGTGGATTCCAAATTTCATAAAAACATTTGTTTCTTTTTCAGAGAAAAAAAAAGAAAAGAAAATCAATTTGTTTTCGTCAGGTTAGTTTTCTGAGTTGTCCCACTAAAAACAGATTTCTTCACTAAACTTCTCTGGTATAGTATGGTTTTTGTAGAGAAAAAGG
The DNA here is from genome assembly GCA_034769265.1 of Remorina albescens. Lineage (NCBI taxonomy): Eukaryota > Metazoa > Chordata > Actinopteri > Carangiformes > Echeneidae > Remorina > Remorina albescens. The sequence goes on from CM068483.1 coordinate 15,324,837, forward strand.
CAAACATATGGGAAAGGTCTGAGAAATTTGAAAAAAAAGCCTACTAACTGATATTTTTTAATTTTGGAGAGGGGGCTGAATGAATGAACAAACAAAAATTATTTAAAGGTGTCATTTAAGCTTGTGGGGAAATATAAGGGATTTTGACTGTTTCTGTGGCACATTATAAATCAAATGATTATTAAAGACAAACAATCTGATCCGCTGATAAATGTATAATGATCCCTACTGTGCCAATGTGGGCTGCGGTGGCTCATTGTTCACATATCATTTTGGGTGCATCAAGTTAATTGTTCAGATTCCAGGGTCTTCATCTATCTCATGCATAACGAATATATGTAATTATTTTGTTGGTCTGAGAAGGGTGGCCTGACCCACCTTTATTTTAGCTGCTCGTTTGTTTGGCTCTCAAACAGATGTGCAAAAAATGTCAAGCGACAGTAATAATAAATGATGCAATTTGTATGCAATCCATCTTTAACCCTGTAACCGAAAATATTATCATATGCTTTGTATCGTTGATTTGAAGTCTCAAGTTATTCATTTTTCCCTCAACATAGACGATCTCTGGACCTAGAAGACACCTTCACGTGATTCTTTACTGGGAGTTTTAATAATTACGTAGCTAAATTATGTATCTCAGATTTACGAATTTATTCAGTATCATTGATGCCACATTTTATTACGTACTGTGTGTTTCATACAAGCATACCCACTGCAGAACAGAGGAGCCATAAAATTGTAATAAATAAACTGACGCACATTATTTCGCGACCACAATGTTTTGCGTTCATATGATCTAATGCACTTTTATCAAAGCATGACTTAGAAGAAGAAGGGGAGAAATGCGTAATATGATACGTTTTAGTATAGCACATTTTATGCAGATGTCAGGATATGGCCTTTTAAATAATATGTGCATTTTTATATCGCCTACTGATGTATATATGACGAGTCAAAGCTTCGGTTGACGCAGATTAGGTGTATCAAACTCGGCACATTTTCATCAACACCCCCCGCCGGACCAGATAATGGTACGGTCCGCTGCGCCGTCAAGTTGAAGCCGTTCAGTTCAAGGGCAGTTGTGAACGTTGTCGTCAACATGCTGTGCAGAGTCGGTCAAATACGCAGGTAAAACTCCTGTCAGCTTACGAACTGGTGCCATTAATGTGTTCAAAATGCACAGTGGAGGAGCACGACTGATTCCTGCTCAGCAGCGACTGATCATCAATTTGAGGCTTTTATGTTTATTCACAGCTAACAGTTAGCTAGCGATAATGCTAACTTAGATTAGCAACCGAGCTAGGCTAGACTGTGGCGCACCTGATGTGAGATTTTATTTATCCGTGACATGGTTATGCATCCACTGGGCTTCAGTATGGGCCGTGAAATGGGTGTTGTTATATTTGGACGCACCTGCTCATACAAAGCTGAGTCGGTGTTATCCAACTCATTCAATATCCGACCATCAGATGTCAGTGCAGGGTGATTCAGAAACAGCATGATGCATTCAGGTCACTTTGCGACAGTTGCTTTAGCTTAACAAACAGTAACAACTGAGAGCCCGACATGTGCACTGCTTTCCTGTGCAACTTAACCGCTGCAGGCATAGTGAAGTTACTAATGAAAATCAATGTTTGCCATAAAAGTTAGCTAACTTCTCCAGCATGTTAGCTTCTTCAAATCTTATGGTGCAGCTGGCAAGTGTCTCCCCTGGTCTGTTGCAGGTGTGCGGCCAGCCTCAGCCAAACTATAAGCCAGCTACCTGCAGCCAGGCAGAAGCACACTCTCCCCGACCTGACCTACGACTATGGTGCCCTGGAGCCCCACATCAATGCAGAAATAATGCAGCTGCACCACAGCAAGCACCATGCCACATATGTTAACAACCTCAACATTACAGAGGAGAAATATCAGGAAGCACTGGCAAAGGGTACAAATGCAAAGATGTATAGATTAATCAGTTAATTGTTACTTGTTAGAGCTGATTTTTTTTTTTTTTCACTCAGATGTTACTTGTGTTCTACTTTAGGAGATGTGACTGCACAGGTCGCCCTCCAACCTGCTCTGAAGTTTAATGGAGGTGGCCACATTAACCACACCATCTTCTGGACCAACCTCTCTCCAAATGGTGGAGGCGAGCCTCAGGGTAAAACAGAAATGCACCCAAGTTCATTTTCAAACCATGTCATGTTGCTTATAGGACTCCAACTGTCACATTGAGTGTAAGGTGTGAATCTACAAGCCCTCACCAGCTGCTTATATAACACACAGCTGTTCCAAGTGAACAGACTCAGATGGACTAAAATGTGTACTAGATACCTGGCACAAAACAATTGCAAGCCAAAGTAAATGAGTGGTTTGTTAAACATTCAGCTACACATCAGTATGACTTTAGTGAGATTATTTGCATTCAGAGCCATAATAAAATGAGACTGTATAATGGCTAGAAATCAATAGTCTAGCATTTGACAAATTAACTGATAACATCAAAAGCTTGTAGAGTCTCAGCAGCAAAACACTCTTATGAAGTCATTCTGCCCTCTAGTGGTATAAAATGCCACTGAAACATAATTAGGGACACAATTTCATATACATATTATCTGGCACAGAAAAAAAAAAAAAATATATATATACATATGTATATATATTATTGGGGAAAACAGGAGAGGTGAATTTTCTTTTGTGGAAGTATCTTTCAAATAATGCTGAATGTATACAACTTGTTTAAGTAAATTAATTTAACTGAAAATCCTTTCTGATTTAGTGTCTTGCTTTTTAATTTCTAGAGTTGTCCTCATAGTATCTTATTGTTTAATTTCTTGCAGGGGAGCTAATGGAAGTCATCAAACGGGACTTTGGCTCTTTCCAGAAGATGAAAGAGAAGATGTCTGCTGCCACTGTAGCAGTGCAGGGCTCAGGCTGGGGCTGGCTGGGATATGACAAGGAAAGCGGAAGGCTTCGCATCGCTGCTTGTGCTAACCAGGATCCTCTTCAGGGGACAACAGGTACAGCAAAAATACAGACTACAGCTCAAAATGAATATTCTTTCCAAATAAACTTGTATTTCCCCTCTGATTGTCTGTAGTTCAATGAGGAAGTTGTCTGAGAAATGGATTCTCTGTTCTGACCCTCAGGCCTCATCCCTCTCCTTGGTATTGATGTATGGGAGCATGCCTACTACCTTCAATACAAAAACGTTCGGCCGGACTATGTTAAGGCAATATGGAATGTAATCTGCTGGGAAAATGTGGCAGAGCGTCTTCACACTGCCAAAAAGTAGAATCTAACCTTCAAACATCCCCAGTAGCACTTAATCCAACCCTTGACCTGGATCAAATAGTAGTTGCAAATAATTCTTAGTTGGAAATTGGTTGAAGATTCAGTGTTAAGGCTTTTTGAATTCACAGATCCAGATTGTCAGTTTCACTGCATTGTGAAATCTTGGAAATATACGCAGCTTGAATCAAACTGCTAAAAATTATTTGCAAGTGCTTTTTCAATCTCAGGTCTTGACTCAACCCCCACACTTTTTTCAAAGCGCACAAAAAATGGCTACCATTCACATCAAGGCTTGCTTTTATTGATCCAGCCTTGGAATAACAAACCAAATATTGGCTGCCATACTCATTGTCAGATAACCAGAATGCATATTTAGTGAAATGTTATCAGAATAAGGCACAATACCGTCAGGTAAAATTGTTGCAGTTCTGTTTTTCATGTATTATAATAAAATTATAGGATTTCAATTGTACAAGCTTGATTCTTCATTTTTCAGTTTTAAATACAGAAGATGTTCCAAGACCCCACAATGCTTTTCAAAGCATTTGTTAAAAAGGTACATCGGAGAATGAGGACAATAAAGGTCACTGTATGTAGCAAATAATGGAATTTTTTTTTTTTTTTTTAAAGGTATGTCCGAGTTTTACCAAATTTGGTGATTGTCTAACATGATTGCGTTTGAGAAATAAGTGTACTTCAGCTTTCCCCAGCTATGACTTACTGCTTTCATCTCCACTGTATGATATCTATCAAGAAGTCAACAAGTTTTTTTACTTGGTCATTTTCTTTTTTAAACCACTGCCAAGTTAGCTTTGGTCTGAACAACAACAACAACAAAAAAAAAACTTTGTTGAGAAACCTCAGCCTTGCTGATAAATTAGGCTCTAGTTCCCAAGGCAAACCAACAATTGTGGAGGACATGAAATACTATCTAAGGCATATAGAGTAACATCATTATGGTAAAATACCTAAACCTTGTGACCTTTAAAGCAAGCAGTGGGCTTATGTGTATGAGCTGCTGCCCTATTTTTTTTTAAACAATATTACCAAAAGAGGGCAGTGTTTTCAAAGCTAATTTCTGCACATGCTTCTTAATTTTAGTGTGAACATTTTTCTTTGCAAAGAAAACCGCTATCAAGTGCCATAAAATAATAAATGTATGGGGGAAATTCTACATGCATACAATTCACAGATGTTAAAGGGCTTGAGCTGTGTGACTTGTTATTTTTACATTAACTAAGAACGTTGCGGATCCTGTTTGGTTCATTGATAAGGACCAATCAGTTTGCCAGCAGGAATGACAGATTCCTCCCTTTTTCTGGAGATTCTTCATGATGTAGATGTGAACTGGTCTCAGTAGACACCAAGTTCCAGCACATGTTAACCAGACCAATCAGAATGAAACCAGCTGCCTTTTAGTTGTATTGAATGATTAGCTATTAAAAATGAAAATATGTCATTTAAAAGTGATTTAGACACTTTGTAAAGAGAATTGTTGCATATTGTTACAGTCAGTCGGATAATGATTGTTAAATCTGACCCATGAGCCCTCTGGGACTTATTATGTATATCAAAATGTCTGACTTGGCAAAAAGGCTGTGAGAACGCAAAGTGATGACAGCTGACTTCACATGGGCTTTTGGAGAGAACAACAAAGAATTGGTTCACATTTATCAGAGCCTTAAATACAAGGGCACACATAGCAAGTAGTTTAATTTGGGAGACAATGCCAGTCTTTAGAAACGGAAGTCACCCCATTTATAAGATGTTGGTTTTTGTAAATATGGCCAACCCTTGCTTTATAAAAATTTGGGTGTGCCAAAAAATATTTCCCTTTTCCACAACTCATAAAGAAACAATGAAACTGATTCAGGATAGAGTTTCTTTAACCTCTGGAAGGAGAATGAGGAAAATATTGGGGAAATGTCTCAGACACTGAGTTTAACTCTTCTCTGAAATCTGTTTTTCTTTCTTCTACTGTAGCACTCTTTCCTAAAAACTCCAACTGCACCCCCCTTTCATGTAAAAATCTGACATGTCTTCATATACTCTCTCACACACACACACACACACACAAAAACACAGTAACTCAATTTTGTGGTTTAGCCTCTTTTAGTCTCCATCAGGCATCCAAGGAATGTTCTAAATGTCATATTGAGACATATGCAGAAATCCCAGATGATGTTTTAACATATTTATGAGCTTTAGAAATGTCTTTCAATTTTTGTTTTGTTTAAATTTCATATAATACGCACTTCATCTGAAATTTGAGCCCCGCTGTTGGTGCGGCTTCTTTGTGGGTGCACACAAGCATGCAATGAGAGTCACGTGGCTTTGTTTCACATCCTTATTTTCATTTGTCAGGGCTGTAGCGATGTAAATGCGTGTCCACCCTATACTGTTTTCTTTAATGAGCAGCTTTTGCTTTTTCTTGCATAACACTATTATGTTGTCCCACATTTCAGAGTTGACTGAAGGGTGACTGAGGGAGACAGAAACAGAGACAATAAAAAACCAAATTTTACTTATTCCGACTTGTTGCCATTTTCTTTGTTTTGTTTTTTTTTCCAAACACAGAAATGGTAGAAAGTGCTGACAGACAATCTGTCGATGGGTGGTTGGATTTAAAATTGGGGTTCCCGCCCAGCCATGATTCCTTACCAGGGGTACTATGGGGGGATTGGAAAGATTATGTGTCTTGCTATTTTGACAGAAAAGACCTTCTATGATTTAAAAAAAAAATAAAATTACACTTAGATTGAATGATTGAATCTTGCTGATCACTACATGTTCTGAACTCAAACTATGAAATAAGAGGGAACTCTAGGCTCAAAGAAATAAATTGTTAATACATAGCTCAAAGGAGCTATTTGTAAGCCATCTGATGTCTAAGCAAATCTGATATCCAAGCTATGCATAGTTGTTACATGACTCTTTCCTGGATGGAGGTCATCTTTTTCAATCCCTCCTTTCCTTACCAATTCTTTGTCATCACATTTTTAGCCTCTGCTACCCTCCGCCCTACGAAGCTGTCCCACATTATTCCCTGATGAGAATTGCTTATGCTGTTTGCTCTACACAAGATGTCATTGTCCCATTTGGACTGGAAAGGGTCAACACTGAAGGTAAAAATTTCCAGCTTTGGTCGTCCGTTGTTCCTGGCAGAGCCATGTTCAGGGCACCCTTTTGGGTATGAACCAGAGCCTGAGTGCTTTGGCAAAAGGAAAGCTTTCTCAGTAGGCACTGAAAGCCAGGAAGCAGACATTTCAGAGGGTCTGAGACAGCAGGATTTTGTGGAAAGCTTGGATACCTCTAGCTGAAAGAGTGATTGATTCATCATGGCTGCTGAAATAGATGGACCAACATCTTAAAAAGTTTTAAAAAGAATATTGAACACATGGTGACTGACTTCTGCCTATTCCTTCTGAGGGTGATCATTTTTACACCTGAAAACGTCTCTATTTGAAAGTTAGTTGTAAAGAAAAGAGAGGAAAAGACTATTTTAGCAAAAGGGCGTAACTGTGTCTGCTTAATTCTTCTCAGTTATGTAACAGTCACTTGCATCAGTCAGTCTAAAGGCTTGTGGACATTGTTTAGGCAGCAGAGTGCGATAAATCACCACTGGCCAGGGGTCATTTGAGTTTGTGTGGGATTGATCCAAGCTTGAAAAATCCACATGGAGACCACTGACTTTCCTTTAAAAAAAAAAAAAAAAAAAAATTTAATCTCTCCTTAATGCCAAGTGTATCTCACACGAGGATATGAACTGAACAACTCAGAGTCTCAGCCACAAAATGAAAAGTAATTAGATAGTTTTATGAACAATTTTACTGGCTTGTGAACGGGTGATACTGGAGCAGCCTTTGAAGTTTAAAAGTGAAAAGCTTTGTAATTCCAGCAACTTGTTCAAAAGTTCAAAATAGTTTTTTTGCATGCATTTTCTATTTCCATATCCTTCATTTCTGAAGCTGCCATTATTCACCTTGGCAATTAAACGTGTTGGATTAGGTTCAATAATCCCCTCGGATTTAATCAGGAGAGCAAATACATTATTCTGTCAAGATCTGGCCATCTTCTCTTAACCTTTGCTGAGAGTCAGCACTTGGCAGATCCTCTTTGGCCAGGCACTCAAAATGTCAGAGAGGAAGAGGCTCACAAGATGTGGAGGAAAACTGGAGGATGCCCAAAGACGAGAGTATTATCATATAATAAAGTGCATTTATGTGCAGCAGACTTGACTTCTTATCAGGGTTGGAACTGTCCCTCATCTGTTGTGCTCCCACCAGGTTGAACAGAAAAAGATCAAATTTGAAATCATCAGTCTCTCCAGGTGGCCTCTAAACAAAGACCTTCCATAAACATATGAAACAACCACGTGCCTTCCCCTCTCTATGAGTCAAGTGTCCTCTCAAGTGCCTGAGGGTGGACCATAACAAGAGAGGTTTTGGTTTCTCTCTCAACAGAGCCAAGAAAAAGGCAAAATTGCTGTTCATTGGTGTGTTATTAAAGGATTTACTGCTGATTTACTCAAATATAAACACACATTGAAGTAGAGATTGTTTTTAAATGGTAGTTGTGTCGGATTCTACAAATTTTGAACAATGCAGTACGTTTTTGGAAGGACAAGATAAAAATCTATTTTCTATTTATGTCAACAAAGCCAATAAGATTTAGAAAAAGACTCCAATTAAAGACAGATTTCAGTCTTTTCACTCATGTACCCTTTCTTTTGCTCTATGTAACATTTTAGAGTGCATCCATCTCTGAGTATCTATATGTATTGCACTCTTGATGTTGTTTTGCCTCAATCAGTATAGAAATCATTTCATACGCAAGTCGACCTCTGAATAATTTAGCTGATGTTTCCTGATATGAATTCATCAAAGAATAAAGCTGGAGGGAAGAGGACTGCAAAGATAAAAGAAAAAAGAAACTTATCTTATAAATAACTCTGTTTTTAGATGTAATTGAGAAACAGATAAAACTGCAGAAGCTCTCTGGAACAGACAACAACTTGGGTGAATGTATAATGCGTGGATTGGTATGAAGGGAGATTAAATATTACTTTTAATTTTGGAAGTAAAAAGAGTAAAGGCTAAAACTTTGTAGGCCCAATGTGTGTTTTGGTCTGTATTGGACTCTGTCTGTGCACAACCATGACAAATTCTACTTACAAGACCTAGGTCTCGTGATTGTTACTGTGAAAAGGGTTCTGGGATTCCTGTAGCACTGCAACATCTGTTAACACAGAATTGCGTTGGACTTGCAAGTTAAGAGGTTTCAGCTTTGAACCTGACCATGCGGTATCGTGATCAAAGTTGCATGTTCAGCGCATATGAGGTGGAACAAGACATAAATTCCAAATCAAAATCATAAATTAGCAGTCCCGTAGATGCCAACATACTGAGCTGTGTCTGCAGTTTTTCCCTTTTAACCTTTACCAATTCACCGTGGAAAGCTGACTGTGTCAGCAGCAGCAGAAACCTTTCTGCGGGTCAAGTGGAATGAGGAGTCTCCTATAACACATTGGCCAAAAGAACAGGACTGTTGACAGATGTGCACACAGGAGACAATATAAAATGAATTAAAGCTTACTGGGTGTGTGCACAGCTCAGGACTAAAATTTGAATCATGCACCTACAATGGATCTTTGAGCTAAGATGCTAAAAATGACGATGCTACCAATAAAGAGGGTATAATGTATATCATCTTCATAATTTTTTTTCTCATTTTAGTATGATGCTATGGTGGTGAAACATCTAAGAGATCAAACTGTAACACCACTTTTTGACACGGACAGCTACTGCGACTCTAAACTCATTATCTGCATCACTGCTGTATAGGGGGGTTCTACTGTATAATCACAGCAAACTATTTTAATCTGAAAAGCTTCATACCTCACACATAATGAGATCCTGCTGGACTGAAGAGACGATTTTCTGTATTTTTGCAACTCTCCATCAGAATCCATTCATCATTCCGCTCTGTTGTATTTTTTTGTCTGTCTAAACACATCTCCACATGGAAAACCAGGAGCTGAAACTGGCATGGAAAAAATGACTAGGTCACAACAGAAGGTGTTTTGAAAAGAGAATCAGGGGCTGGGGGAACAATGGTAGATTTTTCACCACAGAGTTTAAAAAAGGAAAAGAAAGTTATCCATAAAGGCATCAACATCAGTTTTCAGTCTCTTTTGGGGAAACTTTAACCAATTTAGTTCACCTGTCTTGTTTCACAAAGCCCCCATGTTTGAAATGGAGACCATATAACAAAGAATTTATGAAGAAAGTTTAGGCTGCATCTCTGTAACAGGAACCGGTCTTTGGTAGTCCATCAATTTAAGTTTTGGTTCCATTTGGGGAAAAAAAGAGAAAGGTATGCTAGGCCAGAGATGCAGCAGGAGATGAGGTCTGGATAAGATCGAGAGACATGGAGGGGCAAGCCTGGGCTGGACAAAGGTCAGAGTCAGAGTCAGTTATGTAAGAGATCAAAATGCAGCTATGGAGGGGGCAGCAGGTTTAACGTCTATGCTTTGTGTGTGTGATAGAGATTCTCCCTGCCAGGGGACTTTCCATAGTCACTGCTGCGTTCAAAAACAGATGCAATATTGGCAGTCGGACCAGTAGTCGAGTAGAGCGGCCGAGAAAAAATAGGGGCTCAAAGCATTCCTCCTGCTACCCCGGCTAATTTCACACTCACCCACTTTCTCACTGCCATTCCCTCTTTTGAATCCAACCTCTTGTATGGCTTCCACTTTTTGTTCATTTCAGTCTCACCACACTATTTTTCTCCTTCTCATGGGCCTCTTTCTTTTCTCCAAAGAGTCTTGATTGCACTCATGCACATTATTCATTTGCTGCATCTCTCACTCTTTTGAGTGGTAAAGATTTCATTTATAAGAAATAAATTCTTTTATTTTTTTCTAATTATTTTTTGCTTCCTCCTCGTCCTGATGCACTCTGTGCATGTGAGGTTATTCTGCATCAGTGGAAGTCTTTAAGCAGCATGTGAGTGACCTCATCCTCTCACATCTGCCAGTGTTTTACCAACCAGGGCACCATGAAGGGCCTCAGTGCTCTACGAGGGTTGTGATCAGGGCTGGGATCAACAAATATATAACACATCTCTCTTGATGACTGTATTAACACACTGCCCACATACATGTTAACCCACTGAGACACATGAACACAGCACTTTGGAAAATGATTGGATATGTGCATGGATTCCCTCTCTCTCTCACACACACAAAAGTAATTACTTTCATATTCGCACTGGATTCTCAGTGCGGCTTTGTGTAAACATTCAGGCAATAGTGACATATGTAACTAGGGAAGAAGTGCTTGTTGTCAACATTACATCAGATTTTTGATGCTTTATTAGTAACATAAGATTAATCTTGTGATGATAGACTCGACTCGACCGTGTGTGTGTGTGTGTGTGTGTGTGTAAGTGTGGTAAAGATTACATTTGTTGATTGAGCTATGATCTACATGCTGAAAACATAAATTCTGAAGCAAACTGAGGGCAGAGGTGATTTTTTTGTTCTTTCTTCAGTATAAGCAACCCCTGTCACATAATTTGATCCTACAAAAAAAAAACCACTGCTTTAAAATGAATTTGAAATAACATTGTCCAGGTTGCCTAATGTATTTATTTAAGACAACAGGAGTTGATACTGTGAAGCTTCAACCAACCAAAACATGGATATATGCATCCTGTTGTGCACCTTTTGTCACTTCCACATGCTTCTGTTTATTGGCTGCCTTCTTTTCCTCAGCAAAGACTGCTCCTGTTGTCATGTGTTTTTTCCAGCCACATTACATGTTTTTTAATGCTGATTACTAAGACTTTAAGTCAAGTATTGCTTTGGACTCTTCCTTGGTGTTTTAAATTTTTCCATGTATAAAGTCCCTGTGGTAGAATGGCTTTTCAAGATTTGATGTTTTTTCTCTTTTTAAAATCCAGATTTAGTGCTGTGATGCAGTTGCCAAGTAAGGAGGAAAGTAAGGCATGGATGACTATGATGCCTGGATCAAGCATCACTTTCATGGGATCAGTGACTGTCGTCATGTTTCTGTGTGCTAATTCATTACTTCTGTGTCTGTATTGTTTTTATTGTTTTTGTGTGATCTCTCGGCAGCCTTATGGACAATGTATTCCTCCACACACGGAAGTACTTGTGTCTAAGTTGATGCCACATCTGTTTGTGTCCCTGTGTGTATAAATAAATCTCGTCCCTTAAGTGTTTTCCAATTACAGTTTCATGGTAAGTAACCATGTCTATCATGATCACAAGGTCTAGGCTGATTACGTATTTGAGCAAAACTGCTGCCTATAAATGCAGATTGCTTCTATGTGTTGTTGTGCTCACTAAAAAAATGGGTGTGACATTTACAACCCCAAAAAGTCAGACAGGGTGGGAGTGACTATAAAAGACATAGAAGGAAATGGAAGCAAGTGTCAGTGAAAACCGACAGCAAAATATAAAATTGTTCAAGGCCAGCTGAAGTGTTGACCAGAGACAATCCTTCACATTGGTTTTAACTTGCGTGCAACACAAGATAAGATTTGAAAAAGGAAACAAAAGAATGTGGTGCGAGGAAATCAGCTTGGCACATCTCTCCTGACACCGTCTGAGTCACCTACCTGTGTTGCACTCTAGCATGTTTGAACAAATGCTAATAATTATTTGCAGGAACTATTTTTTGCCCATGTCTGGACCAAGGCTGATTGATTTTGAAGGACCACAGCAGATGAGAAGCACTACTCAACAGCCCAGACACATATGGGGATAAATTCCAACAGAGTAACGCACATATTCCACCTTCATCTAACATATGGCAGAGAGAAATAAGTCAACTTGACAGATTTTCTCAGGTCCATAATGTTTCCATCTTGCACTTTCATGCATAGGCATGTCTGCTTTATGTAATGCAGTAGCAAGCCATGCTTTGTTTTATTATTTGCAATTGAACCTATTAAAGTGACTTCACAATTTCTAACTGTAAACTAATTATTTCATGTGACAACCACCAAATTACTAAAGTAGGGTAAATGTTTTAGCACCAATTTAAGTAAAGTCCATTATTATGCTCTGGCATAGATGGGAGTCTTTACAACTGCATGAAAGAAAGGCAACCCCTTTATTCATTTCAGTGAAACCACTGTGTTGGTGCACAGGGTTTCGGTGTACCACAAGCTAAAGAGCAGGCTGCTCAGCCAAAAAAGCACAGCATGGCCCAGTTCTTCTTGTTTAGCCTATTTGGCCTTTATGGTGCTTTAGTCCAAACAAATATTATATGTGTCGTGTAATCATGTTACAAGGCAAAAGTTCCTAAAACGTTTCAGAGCAGCTACACTCAAAGAGGCATGACAACTTGAATGGGGATATGACAACACGTTTACATACAGTCTTTCGTGATGTCTTTCCTGGAACACATTTATAGTGTTTCACTCAGGTGAATAATTGAAAAACTAAATGGATAAAGAATGAAAAAAGATCCCCTTTAAGAGGCGTTCAAATCATCTGGCCTGGCCAAAAACTGCATGAAATCAGTCCGGATGTTTGAGTGTTGGTTTTCACAGCCTCTGACATCAGAGAGTTGTGATTATATAACAGATCCCTGTTTGACCCATAACAGTCAGTTCTGTTGGGCAACACCAGCACCTTAATTCTACCGTCTCCAGACAGAGATGGAGGGGGAAAGTATTGGTGCTGTGATAACTATCCACCACATCAAAAATCCAGTTTCAAAGGGAATATATTGCTTTGTAGAGTGCTGGAATCAGCTGAGCCTTCAAACTGAATTTTATGGTGTGTGTTTTATTTTCTCACTGGTACACATTGGAACAGGGAAACAAGCAACATATGGTTCAGTCTATAGTTTTGACAATATACTCACTAGATCTGACATTGTAAAATAAACATAAGAACGTATTTCATGATTGGGAACAAAGATGGAAGATTTTATTAAGGGGTTAGTTTTACATTTTGTGAAATATGGTTTTTGGTTTCTTGAGTGAGATGGTGGAAAATAAGATATTCTTGTACATATTTTTCAATCTGTGTAAATCTCTTCTTATATTGTTGAATGTGACTGTGCAAATGCGGACAATTGCTAAGAAATTGTGGCACATTAAGGATAACAAATTCAATTCAGCTGCACTTGATTCTGGAACATTTGCACTTGTCTCTACAGTACTTTTTGCACACAATCAGGAGGAGATGTTATGGGATATTATGGCACGTGTTTTGGAACAATAAAGTCATATTAGAGCAATGTAAATATTATACTACCCTTCCCGATAATGATTAAATCATATCTTTGAGCTAAACAATTGAAGGGGGGGTGACAATATTGGAAAGTTAACACGGAGGGGAAAAAAAGTCTTCCAAAACAATAAATTTGTCAAAGGTAGATCCCCTTGCCAACCTTGTGTTTTGATTATCAAGAAAAAGCGCTCCTGGCCTTGGCTTCTACTGGCATGGACTTTTCCAATGACGTATTTGTATCTGCTGCAGAGGCCGAGGATAATAATGAAGTAATAGAAAATTTGAGCAATTTGGCATTTGACAAAGAGCAGTGGAGGTGATTTAATGAGCCTTAATCCAAAGGTTTGCGACTATGCCTGAGGTTGAGAAAAAACTGTTGGATGAGCTCACTATCAGGTAGGTAGGCATATTCTCATTTTGGCTCAGCCGTTGCTCAAAAAGATAAACCAACATGAATTCATGTTTCCAGGGTCCATCTTTTGGCTGGCATGCTCCAAAAACCTGCAGCAAGTGAGCTGTTGGTAGCGATTTCTGTCCATTTGGTTTACAAAAGGATACCTCAGTGAAAGGAAATACCTTCTTCACTTTTTTGCCAATAGTGAGATCAGATTGAGTTTTTACTTTCATATCTGTCAAATTATGAAGTAAATTATGACGGTAGAGCCAGAAGATTAGCTTAGCTTCAGAAATCTGGCTCTGTAATTGGCAAATGTCAAAATTTTCTAAAAAGGCATTTTTACACCCCAGATTTTTATTTATTTATTTATTTTTATTTTTTTATTCTTTACTAATCAAACCAACAGGATATCAATGTCCTCCTCTTATTGTTTACAAAAAGTCCTTTTCAATCAATTTGAAAGCACATTATACCAAAAATTAAGCCAGGCACAAGAAGTAAAAGTAAATAAATTAGGTTTTCAGTCATTAAATTGATATTGAAATGAGATACATTTTGTGGTTGCACATAAAATAAGAGTCATTTAGTAACAGTCATTTAAGACAAATTTTGCTGATGTGGATCTTGTTTTTCTTGTTTTCAGCCATGGTTTTTACCCCTTTTGATAGCATTGCACTAATTGTCATTAACTACTTGGGTTGCAACCAAAACTCCAGCATTGACACGAGAGTCAGATCATCTTGAAAAGTACTAAACGCTGTAAACCGCTGAAAAGTAAGTGCACCAAAAATGCAGATAATAATGACTTATTGAATAATAAAACTATTATTGCCAATAAACTTGCCCGTAAATTGTGATGGATGTTCCCAACAGACAGTTCGAGTAAGGTTGTTACCATTGCTGTTTGTTTTCTCCTCCAAGTTCAGCTAAGCTAAGAGTTTGTCTGATCGTCTGATAGCTCATGTTTGTTGCTTCATCAAACCCAGAGCTCAGCAATTATTTGAGTCATCAATGCTACTCGTCCTGATGGAAAATCTTCCCTTTATGTATTATTCAGTATCTTTCAGGATTTGTTTGTGTCAGTGAATTATGGGTTTCAGATGCAATATCTTTGGTAACAACAGTTGAACTTGACAAGCTGTCAGGCATAAACCAAACTTAATGTTCTCTTTCTCCAAGACTTGGAGCCTTCCCATACTTCCACCTTCATTTTTGCCCCCCGTCTTTGAATTACTTGTCTCCTCAGTACTGAAACTCTGACAGGCAGACAGCCCCTTGATACATCACCTCACCCTGCTAACACTCATCATCTGCTCAAAGGAAAGGAAGAAATCCTCTGGGTCTTCATGCTTCTGTGGCCTAAGCCTAATTTCTAAGACACCATGGCAGCAGCTGAAGTGCCTCTCTTTCTGGGCAGAAGGGACATTTGGAGCCTCATTAATTAATCACAGTGTCTAAAGTTGACTTCATTAGAGCTGTAAAAACACCACATCTCAGTCAAACCCTTTATCAGACCTATATAAGCAACCTGTGTAAGATAGGATGACAAAGTGGTCTAGTCAGCCAGCAAACCAAAGCCATGGGAGCTATTACCCATAATCCTGAACCCTATCTTTAAGTTTTACGGGCCAATGAAAGAGAATATCATCTAGAAGCTGCTGGATGAGGGGGGATTTGTTTTGCTGAAGCTGAAGTGTCATGAAGATGTGCAAGTTGTACAATGTATTAACATATATGAGTTGTTTATGATCAGCATGCATCGACATGTGTCATTGCCACTCACTGGTGCATTTAATGACCCACAGGAGATGTTAAATGCACCTCAAACCTCACACACAACTAAAGGGGATGGCCAGTAGCAATCAAAGTTAAAGCCTGAGTGAAAGAAAATAGTCTTCTCCACATTTTAACGATGCCTAAAATGTCTGTTTTTCCAGGTTTGTTTCCGTCACATGGAGTAATTTTAGACAATGATGTCATTAAATAAGTTTAGCTGTTGACAGAAACAGGATATGGGGCAGCACTGTCTCCCAGCCTGACCTGATTACCTGGAAATTAGTTTTGCCTCCACCATACAACCTTATTTTATTTGCCTTAGGTTGTGGGTGGATGCTGACAGCAACTAGTCTTGTTTACTTTTGAAGATGAATGAACCTTGGCAATAGGTTTCCCAGACAACAGGCTCTTAAAGACTTCCACAGGATTCCATGACATCAATAGTATGTCTCTAATTTATAAAGCCCCCTGTCACTGTCCTTTTTTCCTGCTGCTTCTGTCGCAATGGGAAGTGAAACACTGTGCTTCATATTTCATATTTCAGACTCTCAGGTCTTGTATGTAACCCAAGCCTTTAGATGGAGTTTAGCTGTCTAACGTCTAATAATCTGAGAAGACAATGATTATTTTTGATTCTTTTACGCTGACAGCTCAGTTTCTCCCCGCAGTGCTCTCTTAGGTTTATACATGAGTCATCCTTGTGCCGGAGGAATGATATAATGTGAGGCTCTGTAGGCTGGATTGGATGACTTTTACAATGAGCTCAGATGGGTGAACAAAAAAGAGCGCCTCTCATCCAAACGGCTTTAAAAGAACTGCAAACTACAAGAAAAGTAACTAAGTCTATCACTGCATCACTGGCCGTTTTATCATCCTGGAGTTTGATAAATATTATGTCTCTGAGCATGAGAGAATTCCCAGATCTTGTACTTCCATTAATGTTTTTACAAAATATCTTGTTCAGAGGGATAGGCCATTTTCTCATTTGGTTGTTTATGACTCCTGTTTGTGCAGTTGAGTACAGTCACTCCAGCTGATACCGCCAAGGATACACAATATTCCCCCAGCTTCTCCGGCGATCCCCTCTCTTCTGTGAACACAACTTCTCTTCCACATGTAACAATTTTTCTACACCCTTACAGAGTTGAAACAGTTTTCTGAGGTCATGACAGCTTCCTTGTCCACCATTAATAGATGTTTAAATCATAATGTGTTTCATAATCAATCGTGTGTTTTATAATAACTAAGACTGTCTAAGCGTAGATTTGCCATAGAATTACTCTTGAACCCTGTAAAAGGAAATGATTGCTGTTTTTTCGTTTCTAGGTGGCTAAATTCTTGAAAAAGCTATATAAATGCCTTTGACACTGTCATGACAAAATATTTAAACATGATATTTTAAATACTTATTCAGAGGTTGGAACTCAGGGGCATATTATTGTTAGAATTGGAAAAACAGGCCATGGATGATTTTTCTGCTGCTGCTGCTGGCTTCTGCATGCCTGGGTCCTGTGACCAAATGATGCAATCAAACGAGACAGCACAAAAAAACAAAAAGCCTTATTTAAATTGACATAGAGGGGAAAATGACTCTAATTACTACATTTATATTAACGGCTGATAAAATAATAATATGTAATATGAATGATTGACCCTAATTGGAAGTTTCCATCAACTCACTTCACAAGTTTCATTGCTCAACTCCTTATTTATTTTTTTTATGAATGTGTTTGTCTACACTTTTTTCCAGCTGCAACCATTTTCAGCCTTAAAAAAGTGACCATAGAGGAGTATTTAGCAGCTAAAAGCTCCCTAAGGACTTAGTGGAGAGAAAAACAGAAGTCAAAGGAGAGTTAACATTGAACTTTCACTCATCATATGGTAGTCTTAGTCTGTCTACTGGATATGAAAGCGAGCACACATTGACATTACGTATATATTATACATTAATTAAGCCAACGCAGGTTTGATGGTGGAAAACATGAGCGGTGAAGTTCAGATTCATTTGTCACACTGAGGATGAAATGTTTCTCCTTCGCAGTAATGTTCGGCATCATTAAGGGAAAACAAGCAGCCACGCATGCAAAGCCTCAATTATCTGCATTTCTTCATTTTTGAAGAATCACAGCAGAATCTATTCGACAAAACAGCATGGCATATCATGCCTATATAAATATTTCCGCACACAAATAACAGAGATAAACGATTTCATATAATAGCCTTTCGTTTAGAGTGTCTGATTCGCACCATTTTTCCTCTCTCTTGCTGGTTTCCTTTTAACTTTAAACTTATTCTTGTGATGATTTCAGCTCTTTAGAATTTAGTCTAACTTTTTCCAGCCCAAATAGCATGTGACCCACTTCTATCAGAAAGAAACAAAAAAGCATGTGGAAAACAGTAACACAAGACTTGCATTCTTTCTCGTGCACATTCTTTTTCTTAATTGTATTTTAATGTTCCAGTAATTAAATCATTTTGGGTGATATTCAAATACATGGGAAGATGTCCTTTTTTTAAAGAATCAGTACAATAGTGGAAAGAGTAGCTTACTGGCACTAAGAAGCTGGTTTAAAAGTAGCTGAATTTATAATGGAAGATCCACGTGTGGAAAGTCAGCTGGGCCTGGTCTCAATCAAGTAAGCGTGGCCCTCTGCCCTCTTTTATATGGAGGATCTGCAGTTTGCTCTGTGCAGGCCTGGGCTAAAATATTCAGAGGATCTCACACACAATGGAAAATTGCTGACATATGATGTTTGACTGCTGTGTCATTGTGGATTCATGTGAAAGTGTCAATTTGTCTGATGATGATCTAATTGTCACCATCTTTGGACAGATTCAAAAGGCTGCATCTATGAATGTGTGTCTTTTTCACAAGGGTATATTTAGTTGATATTTCATCCATAGTTTCGTTCTGCTGTCCTACCCGATGTCAGCTCTTGGCCGAACTTCCTGATCAAAGCAGATGCAAGAAATCACAATTCAACTCTGCATTCAGACCCAATACTAAAGAATGAGGAAATTCCTAATGTGAGAAGGAAATAACTGCATCAGTGATTCTGCCATCTGTATGCATTTCTCCTCCAGGAGCCAGCCTGGACCACCCTGCATAGATCAACACAAACGCCACCCAAAAACCTAAAGCCATGAGGTAAATGTGTTATTGAATACTGTAGGTTCTATCATTACTGGCTTCCCTGGGGAGTTGAGCTACTCTGCTGTTCTCCAAACCGTATGCAAAGAAACATATTCTTATATTCACATAATGATTTTATTAGTACGCTCCATTGACTGTCACGGTCCAGTCTGAGCTATCCGAATAAATATCCCAAGGACTTTGTTTCCCAATAATGTCAACTTAGTTCACAAACAGCACTAAAGATAAAACTGTCTGCTGTGGAAACTGATTTTAGGCTTGAGATAGAAGCGTCAGCTGTAGATATTAGCAAAACAAAGACTACTGCTATTTAATACTTACAAAAACACAAAAGTAGCAAACTGGTGGTGAAAGCTTACAAGTGAAAAAAGATCCATTTTAGCAGACCCAGCTCAGGATAATACAATGAACTGAACTTACAAACAAATAAACAAATGTAATGTGAAAAAAACAATGTATAGGATGCTGAACCCAGCATATATGTATATATATCAAGCTAGTTTACTTTACTTTAAGTTTGTTTTGGAGTCATTCTTGTGTAGTCTGACTGAAGCAACAAGAAAACTTTAAAATCCTTAATTAGAGTTGACATCAAAAAACAGTAACGTGAAGGCTGATTTTTGTTTTAAAATGTCAAAATGCTTGTTTGAAGGAATGGTTTGTAATAATGGTTGTAAAAATTCTGTTAAAATTCCTCAAACACGGGCTTCGGCATTACATGCTCTACAGTAAATGTTGTGTTTCAGGCCAGTCCAAGAAACGATGCCTTGGGGGAAGTAGCAGTGTTGAGTTTAACTCTTAGATTCCTATTAGTAGCTCTGCACTGTCTTACTGTAGCGGTTGTGGTTTATCTACTCCTCTTCTTCCCCTTGACAGTACTCATCATTTCTGACCAGGACACACTTTGCACACAGTGACTTTATTCTTTAACATCTGTAACAGATGTTCTATTCCTTATGAACACGTGTTTTTGCCTCCTCCCTTTGTTGCTTTGTAGGAGAAGGACATGTAGTGCTAAGAATTAAACGCTGTTTGTTCTCAGCTGAGGTTCAATGGCAAAGCAGCCAACAGCCAATGAAAATATTTTGGGGCAAAGAGAATTTCATCACTCACAGAAGACACGGCTGCAGAGTCTTTCATCCACACAAACTTTACCTGGAAAATGTTTGAGATCTAACATTTGTTCACCAGAGTGATGACAAATTATTCTGCTGTCAATCCAAAAACAACCATTATCTCTCCATCGGTGCCCTGGGGAAATATTTTATGCCCTCCTAGTGCTCCCTCTGCATTCATCTGACTGCCATAGCTCAGCAGAGCCAACCTCAACAAACTGTGTAAACTCTCTGTCCTTCTTAGATAAGGGAGTGGAGGTCAAACCTTTGATAATGAGCAGAGTCAAGTAAGGGAAGGGGGGACTGCATACTATGCTGGAATAAAAGTTTTAGTGAATTCCACACTTCTAACCATATAGTTCTTGCACTAGCATGACTGCAATTTGAATAATATCCATTGCTTTATTAACTGCTAGCTGGATGGGAGTATTAGGTGTTCCATTGATAGATCGCTGGAATAATGGCAAGCCATAAGGTTTCTGTCTCCTTCTTGTGGGATTAATTGAGGTATCTAAGAGTGATATGTTATGTGTTGCTATAAGGCAGGATTTTGCAGTATGTATGAAATGGAATATCCTGGATGCTAGTGGGCATCATTAATTTGACATGTTGAAAGTAGTGAAAAGAACTAAGATACTGCTTCTCCTGATGGGCTTCCAGCAAAGCTTGATCAATCTCATTTATGTAGTCATGAACATTTCCATATAGTTAGTTTAATCAGGGAAATACATTCAACCTCGTCCATTGTGGTACTGACCCACTTATCTTGATACGTTTTCCTTTTTGATCATTGATATTTCATGAAGTATGACTTATATGACTTATAATTCATATTCAAACAACACAGTGGAATCTGAGCGCTGCAACTGGCTGTGAACATGAAAATGAAAGTCTACTCCCTGTTAAAGATTTGATCTGAATTTAGCAAAATGTTCAGCAAATTCCAAGAAGTCGAGCAGGTAATTGGATTAATATTTAGGTTCAAACGATCTGGAACATACCAATTCCAACTGATCCTACAAATTTATACTCGCCTTTCCAAATTGAACACAGCAGAACTTGGTTCCTGTTCCAAGCTATGGTGGGGGAAGTATTTTCAGCCCTTCCTTGTTTACAAGTTCAAATATTATTGTGAAAATAATAAAGGCCGCAATAGATTTAGTGTTGCGTTCAAGGTACTCAAGAGCACAGTGGCCTCCATGATTCCTAATACAACCACCCAGCTCTTCCTCCCCAACAATCAGGACGAAGAGCCTTGGTAAGAATCCAGTGGTCACTCTGGAGTTTGGAAAAACGTCCTTTGTGATGCTGTGTGGGTTGATGAAGGAAGAACTCATTTTAAATTATTTTAACCTAAGGTTGCAAAATTACACTGAAAGGGTCTGTATGCTATCTGAATGCACTGTAAGAACAGTGCTTGAGCTAATGCACAACACATTTCAAATTAAATCTGGTATAAAAGGTATGCACTACAAATCCCGCTTGGAATTTATGGGGCAGTGTGTTAATACTCGACACATGGCTGAGGGTTCTGACTATACTCGCTGGCATGTCTGATGGCCATGAACAGATATTTTCTCCCCTCTCACCTGCTTTTGTCAACAATATTCTGCTTGTGGATATTTTATCAGATTTTAGCAGATTCTAACGCTTCTCTGTTCCAGCTGGCTCTGCCAAATTTTCTCTGTTACTCAAGTCTTCCATTAGATTGATTAAGTAGATCTGGATCATGTGTGGAAGCCTCTGTTATAAAATAACGAGGCAGCATGAGAATATGATATGATTCATGTTTTTGGATTGCTGTGGTTTCCATAGCACCTTTATTCAATCTCCCACAGTTCCTGAGCAAATATTAGGTCTTTTATTCTTTGTCCATACACAATAAAAAACATACACAGTAACTCTTAACGAATTCTGGTGATTATCAAAGAGGGCGTAAAAAAAAACTGTATGTTGATTTAAAAACACAAATAAACAAACAAAAGGTAGCTGTCACAAGCATAATGAAATACAAATCTCACGACTGAAAATTAACAGACCTGTACACTCTAAGTGCCTATTCTTACAGTTTTCTTTGCAGTTTGTGCTTTGGTCCAATGTCACTGGTTTGACCTTGTGTGTGCATCATTTATGAGATAAATAAAACTTGGTAAAGATCTGTCATGGGGACAGTTTGGAATAGTACAAGGACACTTTCAGACAAGAGTTAATCTAAGCAAGAGCACACATGCCTCTTTTTCCCTCATATACAGACTGCTTTATATAAAAAGTGCATCATAATGATATACACTGAGTTGTTTAAAAGTACTATATTCTCTCTCTGTGAAGCTGTAATAAATTTGTAGTGGTGTCTGTCTTTCTTCTGGCAGGCAAAAGTCTGTGTTCAAGGGCAGGATCAGAGAAGCTGTGAGCCTGCAGCAGGATGCAGATGCAGTTGCCCTTGGTAACAATGTCTCCTCCTCCTCCTCGTGTGTTACCACTTTCCGGGGATGGGCACCCCACATTCATACCAGCCCACGAACGGATGGGACGTGCGTCTGCCAATAACTCCAAACGTGACGGGCTCCTGCCTGTATGCTCGATAAAAACCTATGACAGAAACAAATGACAAATGCTGTTTACATCCTTATGAAAAGTTTCCATTGTAAATGGATACCCAGAAAACTGGCAAAAGAAAATGTTTCCAGTGACTGCTGTTACTGGTATGCCAATTATAGGAGTTCATTGCCTCGAGGTCGACAATGCCTAAATCTGTAGTGGGCCATAAATTGTTGCAGAAGATGGGGTAAAAAGAAGCCAAAATTAACTCTGGTGAAACTTGTAGCAAACAAAAATTTGGTGGGGAACATGATAGCAATACAACATTTATATTTGTGTCCTGTTGTAAATAGAGGATCATTATTAATAAAAGAGATCTATTTTAAGGTTTTCCAGTGGAGAAGAGGCTTCAGCTGGACATGGAGTCAGTTGCTGCATGTATGAGATTTGTTCACCGTGTCTGCTTGCACTGCATTTCAATTCTGTTATGTTATTCCCAACTTTTCCACTTAAGCAAGTGTAAAAAAGAGTTTTATGATATTTTGAGTCACAGCCCCACAGAGATTTTGGCGTCTACTCTAACATTTCCAGTTATGCACATCAAAACTGGTGAATAGTAATAAACTCATTCACAGAAATGCACAAGTACTCACTGATATGTAGAAATGGCAACATGCAGCCATAACTAAAATTTGTGGTCAATTATTTGCTTTTTTATGTTCTTGAATTTATGACACTTCTACTGCCTTTTGAATGAAACCCATGAAAACCCTGATGCTGCTGTGAAAATTTTCTAATAACCAACTGTGCGTTAATAAAAAGCTGGACTGTTTCAAATAAATACATTCAAGTAAGATTTCATAAAAACTACAATGCCCAAGTTTTTTTAAGACATTAGCAGGACATTTCTTGAACAATTTTCAACAATTCAGCTACAAACGGCCAATATATCGAAGTCAAGAAAGCCAGGAATCATTAACAAGTTTAAAATATTTTCCTAATGTACTGACATGTACTAAAAACAACAATTGCCAGGAAGTTACTGTTTTAGTCTGAGACGTTATGGCGCAATTCAAGAAAATGGTTTGCATTAATGAAAAGCATGTGAGTTTTAGAATTAAACATGTAAATTCCCAGTGGGTCCTTTAACGGGTATTCATTCAGACATTATTATTTTGCAAAGATAAGATCGATGCAGCTGCTTCACAACCCAGAAAGCCACATCATAGGGAAAATATGATAATAAGTTAGGTCTAAATGTCACAGCCACAACTGTGGCATGTGTGGACAATCTGTTCCTGTTTACCTTGTGCTGTGGGCAGGTTATTAGAGAGATAGGCCGGGCCCGTCCTTCCATCCCTGTAGGAGTCAACAAACTGGCAATGGTCCTCTCCCTGTCCAAATGTATCTCCTATACTGTAAAACGGGTCTGCAGAGAGGATAAAAGGTAATTTCAAATTATTTAAGGTTGATTCTCTCCACTAAAAGGGGGGGGGGGTGGCGGCTGACAAATATATGCTGGCAGATGTGTTGGAAGCAGTGTTTATTTCTTATGATTGAACGCAGCAGTTGTGTGACAGATTACCTCTAAGACCATCTCCCATGAAGATCTTGTATCGCAGTGAGTTACAGAGAACCACGCCCACAAACTTCCTGTACCAGGTCCGTTTGACAAACTGGCTGCCCTTACAGCTGCTGTGGACAGAGTTATATTTGAAGGTGAAGGGGATCCAGATCGGTTCGCCACCTGAAGAGAACGAAGCAGCAGAGAGGCAGATATATCATGCTGTGGTGGTAAAATCTGAATTACCAACATAGAACTACCACATAAACCTGTAGAGGTCAGAAAAGTTGAACCTTTGTGGATAGATATGAAACGGTCTAAAAGAAGAAGACAAGCGTTTCATACAAGCAGTCAGATTCAGTTCATATCTCATAACCTTCGTGATTTGTGCTGCCTCAGGTTTACAGAACGCTGAATGTTTTAGTGCCAAAATACAGTTTTGATCTGCGGATACTTAATGGCTCATCCAGACCTCTGTGATCATCTGGAACGGGTGTGTTTGCTGTTGCCAACATGAAAGCAAAACCTCAAGAGGGAACATTTAGTTTTTGTCTCACATATCTGCAACAAATTCAGAGAACCTGAAGTCTAAGACAAATTTTTTAATCATCCTGTTTAATTATAATGAAGTTAGTTTTTTTTAAATATATTTATCTTCTCTTCATTTTTTCTCTTTCAAACCTAATTTTATGCATCTTTTTACATTGTAAAGATAACATGAAGTTTGTACAGAGGATTTAGAGAAATAAGCATATGAGGTTAAATACATTACTTTTTTGTAAGCAACTTGTGTTATTATTATTATTACTAAAAAGTAAAAAGATTATGTGTCACACGACACTTTTTAGCATTTATTATTTAGTACCCCATTTTTTGATGTGCCATTTTTTAAATGGTTCAAATCCATTCGAAGCCGTGTTGCAGAATCAGATCCAGACAGATTGTTTGAGAGAATGATGGCTCTCGCGGCTTCGGTGGGATTAATCTGGGGTCGTTGACTTTAAAATTAGAGACGTCCAGTCTGTGTGTTGACTTACCAGGTGGCCTTTCAATGAGAAGAGGATCGTCTGAAAGAAAGAATGTGGACATTTCACCAGGGATGAAAAGCACAGACACAGTACATCAGGCCTAATGTATTCACCTGATTATGGGAATGCAAAAGGTTTAATACACATAACAAATGTTGTGCACATCTGGGAGCCTGCTCCTACCTCTGGGATGTTTTTCTATGTGAATATCAACATCACAGCGACAGTTTAGTTTGCCCACTGAGCACACTTGTGAACATTTAAGAATGTATATTTAAAGTCGGTCAGAGTGAAGTTTGAACTGTCAGTGGGGCGTCTCAAAGTTTTTTTTTCAGGTGTTGACAGGACACACACCTGATTCAGTGACATAGGTGAGCGTTTCGCTGAACGGTCCCAAACCGAACACATTCTTCGCCTGCACTTTGAAGTAGTACCTGAATGGAAACAAACACAACACAAGGATTTCATGAGAGATTTAGGAGTTGAGGAATCACTTTTTTGTTGTTTTGTTGTGACCGTGTGAAGGTGAGGAAAATGTTAATGACCTTAACAGATGAGTTGGCATGCTTCTGTTGGGCTCATTCGAGAGTAGTCTGTTTTATATACACACAAATCCTAAGTGAGCACAGCACAATAAAATGGCTATCTGGCTCATGTTGAAGGAAGAAGTAGAGAAAGAGAGTGGAGGAAAGGGCAGTGAGTGGAAAAAGAGACATATAGACGAGGGGAGATTAACAGATAGAATAAAAGTCAGAAAAACAAAGGGATGTGGAAAAAGACAGATGTCCACTGAAACTGTGTAGATGGGAGATAGACATTTCTCCTTGGACATTTTACTATATGTTGTATGCTGATCTCACTTTTTTGGGGGAGGAATTCTAAAATCCAATTAAATAACACAACCCATGAGAATTTCCAAGGTTTTACACATTTCCAGTGGACACATGTTTGTGTCCATTCATGCTGCTTTGCGTGCAAATATGTTTTCTTTTACTCTGCAAGGTCACAAACTGCAAGTTCATTATCTGTCCATTCCTGGCCAAAAAACTTTCACCCTGTACAGCCACGAGGTCTGGATCCAATCTCTGTTGTCACAGCCACGTGACAACATGGACCAAAACAGATATCATCATGAGAGCGAGACAGAGAGAGAGAGAAGAGGGGAGTGAGCGTGGCAGCTGCAGAGAGATGATGTAAAGTAGTTGGAGAAGAAATCAGAGACATTTAAAAAAAATGAGAGAGAAAATGTGAGCCAATGAATAAAAGCAGGGAATCAACCACAAAACATTACATCAAGCCAAACGAGTCATTTGAAACTTTCAGTGTAGAGATCGTTCAGCGTCATTCAGAGCATCGCTCTTGGTGCTTCTCATCAGATCAAATGATATTTGGCAAATGCTCATAATGTAAGACACATTCAGCTTGGCACCATTAAATGCTCCGCAGCCTACACTCCGCCACGAAACCTAGTGTACATGTAGAAGTCAATTGGAAAATGTTCAATGTGGAAAAGCAAGCATGGAGGTTTCAAATTCACAGTGTATCTGTGAATGAAACTGTTTTCTTGATTACTTGGTTAATCTATAAAACAAAGAAAAGTTATCCCTACAGTCCAAGTTGATGTCATCATTGCTTGTTTTGTTAAAATTAAATCAAAATAGATCAATTTACTGTGAAGTGGAGGCATTTTTCCCATTTGAGAAGATGGAACAATCAATTCGGTGCTTTTTCCGAGAAAAATACCTTTATCAAAGTTTCAACAATCAAGATGTTCATGAAGTTAAACGTTCAAAATCATCCAGTGGGTTGGAAGAAGCCAGTCTTCCCCTGTTCAGTGTTGACTGGTGAGGTATCCTGTTGTAAGATCTGTCTAATGAACAGTAGTTTTACATTTCACGGAAAATGTGTTATAATCAAGCTGCTTTAGTAAAATATGCATTACACGTTTGATTCACAATCAAAAGCAGGGAAACTTTTGAGTCTGAGTGGATTTATCCACAAAATCTCCACATGTATGTCGTTAGTGTCATCCCAGCTCAGTATTTCTGGCAACCAGAAGGTGCCTGCAGCATGGGAAGTGCCAACAATATCCCATAAACCATCCCAAGATCAACCGTAACCATGAGAGACACACTATCATCAATACAAGCTGGTTGCCAACGAGGGAAATCCCCTTTGCAGCCTCCTGGAAAACTTGACTAATGCACACAGCTCTGTTGGTGCTCAGCAGCAGGTGCTTGGTCAAATCACCACAAATGAAACAGCTCACACCTCAACATGCTTCCACCTGCATACATCTGCTGCTGAAGAACACACACATTTTATCTTTGCTAACTTCTTCTCACTGTGTAAACAACCAAGTAAGGCTTATTATTTGCAGCACATCTGGACATTTCAGACAGTGTTTGGTTTGTTTTACTGTGGGTAGGACGAAAAGGAAGAAAAATGTAACTGGCTTCAAGAACACCTCCTCTCCTCTCCAGGGCCCATGAGATAAGAGCTGTTTCCATGCATTTATTCTGAAAAACATAACGTCTGATAAGACACGTTTGTCTGATGAGTGGAACGGCCTAAAATGACCTTGTCTCTGTGCTGTGTTTGCTTTTCATTGAGTTTTCCAGGATCTCAACAGAGTTTGAAAACATTTTCTGGATTTTTGGTACAAATTCAAATGTCTCTGGCTCTGAGAATTTTCAGACAGCCCAAACACCAATGCTAGTGTCAGTAGCCATATCTGATTAGTGTCAGTCCAGTTTGATGTAATAACACTTGTGCATAAACACAACATTACAGCAGACATAACTCACACAATAACATGCAGACAAGATGTATATTCTGTTCATTATGTGCTGATGGGATAGTGATATAAACACTCTCCAGCTGAAACAAATACGCCAAAGCCAAAGCCAAGCACTTGCACAGAGTCAGCAATGCGATCATATACATTACATGCAGTTCAGGGTAAAGGATCAAGTCTTTGTTTGCAAAATAATGTTCTAGTTTTCTGGGATTCCCACATGTGAGATGCTACTGGGAATCCCTGAACCTGAAGGCACTGTGCATCTGCGCGCTTACTCTTCTCTCCAAGTGTTTGTGCTGCTTGCATGGATGTTACCTAGAATTGGGCTTGAGGTTCTCCACAGGCAGGTGTGTCCCACTGGAGGCTCTAGAGGACCATCTATTGTTGAGGACATCATCATAGGAAGCACTGTGAACCATGTAACCTGCATTTAAGAAATAAAGAGAATAGCTCATTAGCTGTTTGAAAAAAGAAAAACTAAAATTAGCAGGATTACCGATGATGTCTTAATTGGACTTAAACTGAATCCTGAGATTCAAAATTAAAAGAACCTCAACAAGAAACAGACTCTTACATCTTGTTTGGAAACCCCCCACCCAAACAAAACAAAGTGTAAAAGCAGCATGTTGAGGTTTCTTGGCTGGGCACAGTTACTTCCTCGAGTTTCTTGTGGTAACTTTATTTTGACTGAGCTATCCCTTCAAAAATAATGGAGCTCTACAACCTGAGAATGTGTTCTACTCTGTCAGACTTGAACTCACATGCCCTGCGAAAAATTTATTTACAATGTTTATTTTATGGTTTCAATTATTCTGTAGCTGGTCTTCCATAAACATGGACCCTGAAGGGAATGTGAGGTTCTGGTATTTTCTGTAGCTCATGAGGACCGTCTGCATGTTTGTTTGTTTTCTTCCTTTCCTCAGTCATGCAGAGTTATCCTCTGAGTCCTATGAGTAAACTAAGGTCCACAATTATTCACCTTAAAACTTTACAGGCCAGCACATAAAACTACCGATTGTTTCTATTGGATTTTGGAGGCTGAGTTTCTATTTCTGCTGTAGCCAAATCAACACAGCTGGCTGTTGACAGGCAGGAAGGGAAATACTGGCTACTTTGTTTTCCCTCTCTTGGTTTTTCATACCCTCCCCCTTTTAGTTTGTTACATTGAGGTTTGATAGAGTAGCATTGTCTTTTCGCTCTGCATCTGTGCTCTATCTTGCCCTAGTTTACCTAGTTTAAGTGGAAATTCATTAAATTACTTCCTTTAAAATTGATCGTTGGAGCAAAATCCAGCACTGAGAATACTGAGAAAATGTGGGTGTTTCCCCAAAACCTTTAGGCGGGCAAGATTTGATGTATGACAGTAAGAGGAACCAGAAGTTGGTTTAATGTAAAAACTTCCCAAAATAACAAACATGCTGCCAGCTGTTTCCATTCATTTGTTTTGAAAGCCATGACCCCATAACTCATAACTTATGGTTGTGCAAACACTCCCTAATAACTAAAACAGCACCTAATGATTGGATCTGCATGTGTGAACTGTATCTTCATATGTGTGTGTGACAGATATGTGTATGTGACATAAGACTCAAACAATTTAATTTCTCAGAAAACATCATTTCATTCATTTACAATTGCATAACACTAACAATAGTATTCCTTGTTTCGTTTTCATGATATATAATTTCATTGTTATTTCAGTTGTGTTGCTATGGTTAATATTGTGAAGAATATGTAGCCAGAGTTTGCATGCTCTCCCCGTGCCTGCGTGGGTTTCCTCCGGTTACTCCGGTTTCCTCTCACCATCCAAAGACATCATGTTTAGGTTAACTGGTGACTCTAAATTGTCCGTAGGTCTGTTAGTGTGAGTGTCAGTGGTTGTTGGTCTCTGTCTGTCTCTGTGTGTTGACCCTGTGATGGACTGGCGACCTGTCCAGGGTAACCCCGCCCTCGCCCGGAACGTTGAATGGGATTGGCTCCAGCACCCCCAGCGACCCGGAAACGGAAAAAGCGGTAGAAGATGGATGGATGGATGGATGGATGGATATGTAGCCAGAGAGCAAATAGTATGAATAGGCAATGCAAGTTCTTGTCTGGGTTGATTGTGCGTGGATCAATTGGTAATGTCACAGGGCTCCTGTAGGGGGTAGTGATGGGAAGTTGTATTGTATGTCTTATTTTTTGCCTGGAGGTTGCTGATCTACCAGTTTTCTGGGTTAGTGTTAGGGTTAAAAAGAACGAATCACCCACTGTGGTGACTTGTTACTCCCGAGTCATACAAAAGATTAGTTAAAAATGAAGGAATCGTTCACGAACGACACATCAATAGGAGGGGGACGTGCGAGCTGTGTGTCGTTCTTCTTCATCACTCTTTTCTCAATCTTCCGCCCTGTTTAAGGTAATTCCTCCACACAAAAACTATAAACGTAGCGGGATATGTTGTTGATAATTGCTGGTTTACCATCATTGTTCGTTGTGAGAGTAAAATGTGAACGGTGTAACTTTTATGACGTTAAACAATTCTTGTCAACTCCGTCGCCATAAGCTAAGCTAATATAAGCTAAGCTAGCCACCGCTGTTGTCTTACTGTGACGTCCGACTGTTGTCCCGCCATTATATACACTTAAGTTACTGAGAGACTTGTAAGGTACATAAAAACATTATTTCATTTACTACAAGAAGTCTGTTCATGTGTCAGCTAAAATACATAAGTTAAAAGAGTGAATAAATAAGTAATTTACATTATTGAAACAGACTTACAAGGATACATATGGTCCTGAGACTGAGTGAATTCATATGGAAATGTAGAAATTTGTTTGTGCTGTATGTAATTCACTCATTACAGACGAGTCGAGTCGAGAGCTGTGTGTCGTTCGTCTTCATCACTCTACACTCATTATTTCGCCCTGTTTAAGGGCACAACATGTGTCACATTATATAAGTAACATAATCTGTTATCACTCATGATATGAGAAGCTATTTCTTGTAAAATCCACATTAGCATCACAACACGTAAAAGTAATTTTTATATAAATAAAATATGACGTGTTTTAAATGGTAGAAAAAGTGATCAAAACAAAAAATTCAGCACATAATACGTAAAGTGCCAGGATACTGTGTATCAAAGAGGAATCACCAAGAAGGACGGGTGGAAAGAAACTGAGGGAGAAAACACCAGTGACAGTACAAGCCATCTATCTGTTTTACACATCGGAGTGCGGACTAGCCTACAGCATGACCAGAAGCTTGTGTTACCCTGCCAAAGAAAACACACTGCCTCTCTAGCTGGCCAGACTGCTACCCCCGCTACCCCCATCGTGTCTCATGCAGCAGGCTGTTATCTTCAGTCTCCTTTCCCTTTTTCTCCACTCTCTTTTATTTTCCAAGTTTCTGGGTCAGAGGAAATTTCTTTGAGAAACTCTGAGAAGTCCAATATTCCACGTGTTCAACACAGTCTGCTTTTCCATGAATTTTGATCAACAATTAACTGCTGGATTGAGTTTTTGAGTCAGGATGATCCAGACATTCAGGAGGTTTCTAAATGAAGCTGAATTGTTTGCAGAGGTTTCCTCCGCTCCAAAACAAAAGGAATAGATGATTGAAACCAGGGAAAGGATGGACTGAAGCTGGTTCACATTAAAAGACAATGATGCTCTGATATTGTTTTGTAAGTACACAAGTTTAAAACCACACCAAAGATAGATAGTGTTTGCTTGACAAGTATTCATTTTTTTTTTTATAAAATTTTATGAAAAAACATTTCTTACCTGACACCAAATCCCCTTTTATTGGACGGGCCCAGTCCAGGATGATAAATGAATGGCAGCCTTCCATGGCGACCACAGTGAAGTTATGGGGCTTGTTTTTGGGAGGCTGTTTCTGACTTGCTGCCTCACTGTCCTTCTTCATAAGGTCTTCCAAGACATCAACCTGTAGGTATTCCAGAGCCTCTGTCAAGGAGCAAGGAGCACCTGGGTCCTTCCGGATGTAGTTCACATAGGGAGCTGAAGGGAGGAAAAAGTTGTGAAAGAGAATTAATTCATTTATTTGAACTAGTGCTGGGCGGTATACGGGTTTGTACCGAAAACTGGTTTTTATATTTGTTATAATATGAATTTTTCATATACCGGCAACACCAGTTTAAATAGCCGCCATCTTGGACCGGTCACCCGCTACACTCTGTAATCTGTTTGGCAGGCGCAATGAACTGCTAGCGCATTTAATCAATCGTAACTCGCTGAGTACTAAACTGATTTTCATGTGTTTTTAGTTTGGTTTTTTTTAGCTGCAAATGTCATACATGTAGCTATGAAACTAAAATCTGCACCTTCCACACCATCAGGTAAAACCGACAAAGCCAAAGGACAGACGAACGGACAGCACTTTCTGGGGCCATGCAAACCTGTAAGCTATTAATACTTGTGCACGATGTACAATAGTCATGACCATGGATTGGAATAGGCTATTCTTAGCCAATATGCAGTAAATCTTCTTTCAGTCAGTGGAAAATGTGGTCAACACTGAATCATGCATGAAAAAAAAAAAAACGCCAAATACCGTGAAACCGGAGTAATTCTGAAAAATACCGTGATATAGAATTTTGGTCATACCGCCCAGCTCTAATTTAAACGACTTCATTTCCTAATATGTGCCTTTTAGTATTAATTCAAACATCTGTCTTATTTATAAAATCCTTGATTGTATCGGGCAAACTTAGGCAGGAATTCAAACCATTTCTCAACTCATATATTTTAATTAGTAAGAGCTGTTCAGTCATTAAAAAGAAAAATAAATCTGTGGTTGGTAAAAATAATTTTTTCTGCCCAGCTGCACATGTGACCATTTCTTTAAGTTGAGTCATTTCTCCATTTCCTCCCATTTGTCTTTTGACTTTGGAAATACCAGCTGGATCTACTGCTGTTAGGATTTCAGAGTTCAGATATCACACAATTCCTAGACTGGCTGGAATTTGGAGGGAATCAGTTTAGGCTGGAGTAACTCCCACCTTCCCAAATAATTGGCCCAGAGTTCAACACGTGTCACTATCCACACATCAGCATGCAGTCTGTGAGGCTATGCCGCTTTAGGCTGTTACAAGTTTCTATTATTGTTTGTATAAACACAGTCTTATGGCTTATGAATTACATATGCATACACTGAAATACACAATCTGTCATCAAGGTGCACAGATTTATATGTCTGTCTTTAAGCAGGCTGCTTGTAAGGCTGCATTTCTGCACAGCATCATGTGGATGATGCAGGGGGAAGACCCAGGTCCAGATGTTTCGCTTTGTTCATGTGTTCATTTTTAAATGCTGAAAGAATCTCCCAACAGGGACAGCGCCGTCTTCCTCTGCTCGCTGAAAAAGTAAATCTTAAACACTGATTGAAAATTGGCACGTGAGACTCTGATGTGGCTCAAATGTGACTTGGAAACAGCATTGGGACAGTTCACATAAGGCGATCCTTAATATTTGTATGGGAAGGCATACATTTGCATTTTAATATTTCAAACATCCTGGTATTCTTTTTTTTTTTTTTGGTTCAGTGCGGCAAACCCCATCCACCTGGAGATTACTGTAAAGACGATTCGCACAACTGCTTAGAATTATTAGTTGATGCTTTTTGTACCACTGTGGGCTAGATTCATTCAAATCAAACAAAGTCTGGACAGATAAAGGGACAAATATTCCATGTCTGTCAGGCCATGCATGCAAAGCAGGTCCGTTGACTAAAATATATTAAACCAATAAATAGGAAAGAGGATGTCTCCACAGAAAGCCAAAAGTCTCTTCTGTCTGTGCTGAGGTCAGCCTCAAAACTTTTATGATTTCCACTGCTATTCTGCTCTCATCTGTTTTTCTCTCAGAACTTTGGAGAGTAATAGTTTTCAGATGGTTCTATGAGAGGTGTGTGATCGTAAGAAAACTGTTGTTTATCCAGATAGATGAGAGTCCAGAATAAGCCATTCTATTGTTCAACTGTTGCTTCTGGAGAAGAAACTGATAGCTCAGACACTGTAGCAATAAAGAAATAGCCTTTTCAAAAAGTTCTCAAGCGGAGATCAATATAAATGGCTGTGACACGTTGCTTTTAACCTGTCGATAAGTGACAGCGGAGCTGTTACGCCATCTTTTATCTTCATTTGCAGGCTGGAAGCAGGGACCCGTGGAAGCTAATGGCACTCTGTGCTCATTCACAGGCAAGGGAGACTGTTCTAATCAACAAAGTTTATGATTTACATCATCAGAAGTATAGGACCATGTGGTTTTGAAGCTTGCTAAAAGGACAAAAAGTCCAATTCTGTGCATTGACAAATCACCCCTTTAACGTTCATTTATGAAAGTTGACCCACTTCATCTGTTTCTAGCCTTCTCCAATATTGCTATTGGTCTGTCCCTTACTTTCTGAAATGTCTGCTCTATCTATTAAGAATACAAACTTCCAAAGCTGAAGACACTTACTGATCAAGTCCTATAAATGCAACAAGTTACTACTACAGCCATTTAAAAGGCTGAAAGAACGGTCATTAAATGAAGTAATATACATGGGACCTCTGACGTAAGTAGGTATTAAGAAGGTAGGAGTCATGTAGATTTGGTTTTATTTCTGTCAAGGTAATATTTTGGCTTGTTTGTGCAACCAGATCATGGGCTAAAGTATGAGAGACCAAAGTAAGCACGCAGGAACAATAAAAAGAAAGCAGGGGGGAAAGTTTACTATGATCAAGTCTAGAGACCTTCAACAATGTGTCCTCAATGAACTTTGTTATTATGAGCCAGTTTAGGGTAGATGGAACCAATTTGAATGAGCCGGTAGTCCTGAATTCAGAGTATTGTACTGTCGTGTGTAAGGAGGGTAGTTTAAAATCTATAGTTGAATGCTTTGGTTTTTGACCCTTGAACACTTTGCATGGGCACCAAACTGTTGCAAGCATTTTGATGTGGACAAGGTGTAAAAAACTGACTTCCAGTGAAGGCAAATGTTCACAGATTTTTCCTTTTTTCTTCTTGGCTGATTGGTTCTGTAAAGTCTGACTGGGTCATATATTTATGTGATACTCCTGAGAAAGCCAAGATAGACGTCCAAATTTATTACTCTTCCATGAAACAAAGCAGTACTCGCATCAGTCTGTCGTGATTTACTGCACGGACAGACCCTCAGGCACACTCATGAACAGGGACAGAGTAATATATATGATACTCATAAGCCAAGTATGCATGATCAATCATACTTCTTTACCTTCTTAGCTAAGACATATTGTATTTCATCAGGTAAAGACGGCACGTGTTATTCCTGTTAGTCTCTCTGGCATTTGCAATAAAGCAATTTCACAGAGACTGATAAAAAGTATTTATTTCTATTTGGTAAAGGATGCTTTTTAATTTTAGATAAAAGTATTATTTACTCTCATTTTAAAAGAGAGACATAATGTGATATGAAAATGAGATGCTATATTTAAAATGGAAGTTTATAGCTGCACAGCTGATCAATTTTTTATTAATTCTGGAAGACACTGAAAAGTATAATTTCATACTCCTTGGAAAAAAAGAGTGGTTTTAATCATAATTTACTGTCTACGTGACAGATGTGATTAAGTTCCTTTTAAAAAGATATTTATCATATATAACTGCAGTAGGATATTAAACCTAACACCAGAATTCCACTGGAAACAGGGCTGTATTTTGTAAAAGATCACATTATGATGCAGCAGTAAAGTAAAGTTTATGTACCTGTGAATCGCTTCTTTCCACTAAGGTCATACTCAGATGACGGACCTTGGTTGTGCGGTCTGGTGTGCGGTGCTGATGTTGTGATCTCCTCGGTTGTGGTAGTGATGGTGGTTGTTGTCGGGGTGGTTGTGGTGGTTGGCAGCAGGGTGGTCTGGACAAAAAAGTCATCTAGCAACAACACATGAGTCAGTGATTATTAGATAAAAAATAGATCAATGTTGATCATTTCATGTCATGAATAAAATGCTGCAGTATTTCATTAATCCTTTAAAATTGTCACCATAATCTGTGTAGTAAGAGTGTTAAAACATATATTTCATTACAAGCAGATATGTGCGACCCAAAGTTGTGTTCTTATGTAATGTTATGCCACCCATATTTTCCATGTGAGGGGTGGGGATGGGCGCCATTCCACAGGTCTCCAACTCTGACAAATGTGAATCATTCAGTGGGTGAAATTCAATTAGTTCCTTCCTCTTTCATCACTTTTTTTTCCCAGTGCTGCGCCATTTGAGCTTACATCATGGTCCACACATGGAACCAGCTTTAAGCCGTGCCAAATAAATGCAAAGAAAATATTGTAACGCTTAGAGTGCCCCCCCCCCCCGTGCAATAAAATTACAAGGTGCAAATCCATTAAGCTTGTATTTGGCTGAAACTGGGGTTTATCTATTGCAGTACAAAGCAAACTTAAGAACAGCAAATACATTGCATTTATCATAAGCCAGGGCATTCTCTTCCGCTTAGTAATGCAGTTCACATGCAGACTGGGTCCAGTTTTTTGGAATAAATTTGATTAAAAACAGCCCAGAATGGAAAATATCCAAAATCCCTGCAATGAACTAAGACCAAGCCAAACAAACGTACCAGAAGAGAAACAAAGCGAAGACCACAGGCAAGGCAAAGAAGAAGAGACAGGAAGAGCTCGTCAACAGTTCCACTGACAGATAAAAAAAGACAGTGACCAAACAGCATAGTAAACAGTCAACAAACAATTAGCATACAGTGCGGTTTAGTCCATCCAGCCAAGTGGTGGTAGGTCGGTCCGAAGCCAAACTCAGCCAATACCTTTCTTAAGAGTAAAAGCATCAGGCATCATGGTCAGTGTAACCATGTGGTCCATTTCCATTCCTGAGGATTCTTCTGTCAGAGAAGTAGAACAAGCTGTAGTATCAGTCTTTCATGGCTTTCATGGCACGGAATAAACACCCATGTAACCATATTCACAAACCTATTTAATAGCATCGATACATATTTTGACAACAAGGCAGTCCAGACTAGATTTCAGTTGACATCAGTGTGTCTGAGTGAAAAGCTGCTGCACTGACAATAGCTACCTCAGTGGCTGGAAAGAAAATCATTTTCAAAGCATCTTCTTTCAGTGTAAAATTTTGATTGTTTTAACTAAGGAACAAGAAAGCTTTGTTAATGAGAAGAATATTGAGATATGTTTGATGGAATATTATTGATTGTTTAAGAACAGGATCTTGAAAACGATACTCAGGATATAGATAAAGATCACTGTGATTCCAACTCCAATAGATCCGCAGAAAATTTGTATTTTTGTATTTATTTTCAATTCCAGCTTCATTTATATATAAATTTCAGTTTTGTCACTCAGGCTAACTGCTGGCAATGTTCAACATGCTCTGACTCATACACACATACACACACACTTAGACACACAGTGACACACAAACAGTTACAGAGTTGTGGGTACAGACAGGAAACATTCTTGTCCTTGGCCTCAGTGGATGTGACAAACAATACAACTGAAAAATTCTGTAAAGTCCTAACTATTTATGTTCTGGCCGGAAAAACTTGACATCACTTCTGTGAATATTTACAAAGAATTATTGGCAGCAGTGAGCTGCAAATCTGCATTTAGATTAATGTAGTTTGATGCATTCTGCTGTTTTTTAGGGTTTTCGAAATAAAGACTTACCTTCAGGATAGCAGTCCAATATTCCCTCTGGGTCCAGCACTGGATACCCATAATCATCTGTTTTGGAGAAGGTTCCTGGTGGGCAGGTTGGGAATGGAAGTGTGGTGGTCATCTCCGTGGTCCAATCAGCGGTGGTGGGTTCAGGTGTGGTAGTAGGGGCCATGGTGGTGGTGGTGGTGGTGGTGGTGGAAGTTCTGAGGTGAGGCAGGTCCAACCCAAGTACAGGTTTCCCCCCAACCATGAGAACCTTGTCTTTGGGATTGACCACAGGCCGGCTATCTCTGCCGTGGCCAAACAGAGGCATGCCCTCCTGGTTTACCAGGGGACTGCCCATGTGGTCTGGTGGGAGGTGGGAGGGTTAAGTGAGGATGAGGAAAAACAATTTTCATTCACCGTTTAGCTGATAATTAGAAGGTTTTGACATAAATTTTAAAGATTGACTGCTATTATTCTCACCAAAAATTGTGCGTCCATCCTCGCCAAGGACCACTCTCTTCGGTTTGCCATTGGAGTCCTGGAGAACTTGTCCATCCTGGTTCATGAGAATCCCTTGCTCCAGGTCTACCACCTAGGTATATAGAAAGGTTTACCAAACACATACAGTCATGTATAAAAGGAAATATAGTCATGAATTCAATCAACATTTTAATAAGAACAGATTGTATTGGAAAGATATTTTACAAGAATGGATTTTAATGGGTCTAAATTTAATGAGAAGTTTAATGATAAAGTGATACCAGTATCATACTTGGCCCTGTCCAAAGGTGAAAATTAAACTTGCTAAAATCTGGGGGGAAAAAAGGCTAATTAAAATGCGATTTATTGCTTAATCAAAGCTAAACAACCACATCTTTACTTTTAGTGGATGTTATGTTCGAGATTATTTCTTGGACAGGTAAATTCTTTTGGTATTTTCAACCCCATGATGTTGCCAGTCTGCCAGAGGAGACTCCCTTTGGACAGAGCCAGGCTAGCTGTTTCAAGTCTTTATGATAAACTATGTTTTCTTTTCCTGGCTGTGGCTTCACATATACCATATGCTTCTCATCTAACTCGCAACAACAAAGATAACATTTGGTAAACTATTCCTTAAATGTTATGCATTACAGTACAGTTTGTGGTATTTAACACTACAGCATACAAATAATTAAATAAAGTTAAAAGAAACAAAATTTTTACCCATTTGGTTCCGTCAGGTCCTGTGATAAACCTTTGGCCAACGGCCTTACTGATTCCATGAGAGGAAGCGGTGTCCTTATCGTCTGTCAGGTTGGGACGTCCATTTTTACCTAAACAAATTAAATCATGATATTATGGCACAACATTAGTTATTTTATCGCCACATTATTCATCATTTTTGGCAGTATGACAGTAGCCAGTAGCAACTTTTAATGTCGTGCACTTAAACAAATGACTTTACCATTTCCATTGGCAGGTTTGAGTGCTCCTCCATTGACTGGTTTTCCTCTGGAGTTAGGATACCGAAGCCTTCCACCTTGTCCCCTTAAACTGTCTCTAAGTGAAGATGATGAAGATGACGATGTGGACTGAGAGTTTCCTCCATTTACTCCCCCTGCCTTTGTCACAGAAGTGCCTGTGCCAGCATTACGATTGGAGGCCAACAATGTCTGGGCTGAATTTGATGAAGAAGAGGAGTCAGACAGGGATGAGGATGATCCGGATGTTGAAGAACCCAGCCTTGAGGTCTGTGCTGGTTGTGGTCTGACGGAAAGTCTTGATCCAGCAAACTGCCTGCTGCTCAGTAGAGGAGAGCGTACCCTCCCATTCACCCCTGAACCAGGACGGCGGTGAGTTGGTGAAATTCCTGAAGACGTGCCAGCCCTGGTCCTGGAAGATGTTTCCTTTGTGTCCACACTCTCATTGTCCCCTGTGTTTCTGTCAGGGTCAGCTGGTGTTATAGCTAAATTCTTTTGGGCAACTTCAGGGTCTGCAATTTTATCATTTCTCCCACTAATTTCTCTACTGCCTTCCTCAACATAGTCCTTATCATGACTATCATTAGATGTTCCCCTGTGGCTGGACTCACTTGAATCTCTGTGTCCAATTGAGGAATGATGGGAATTTGAAGTAGGGACAGAGGAGGAAGGTGAAGAAGAAGATGTGGATGAGGTAGTTGGGCTCCTACTGTCAATGGATGCTGTATTTTTATCAGTTAAAGTGGGTTTAACTGAGCTCGCAGTAACCCCATTCTTTAGTGAATCATGAGTGGAAGGAGTCCTCACATCTTCACTGGTCTCCTGGATTGAGGACACTCCAGCAGCACCTGTGGCCCCCGAGACCCGAGTCCCCCTCATGATGGGTCTGCCTGCCCCTACAGATGAAGAAGTCCTAGTCAAGGGGGTCCTTGCATCCTGTCTGGTGGTTGACAGCCTTGTCCCTGAACTGAATCTGCCCGGATAACGATTAGCTAGCCAAGGAAATCTTTCAGCAAAGGATTGGCTGATTCTGGTACGAGAACCCACAGGATTTTCACTTGCCCTGTCCCCTCGTCTTTCATCGTCCCTCCTCTCCTCTCCTACAGGTTGTGTTTTAGTGCTTGAAGTAGGCTCTTCAACTTCTGCATCTGAGTTTTTATTTTTATTGGTATCACTTGCGTCAGTATAAGTTGTGTCTTGCTCAGGAGATGCATGTGAACTCTGTGTATTGTGTGTGTTTTGTGAGGCTGCAGATCTGTGAGACCCTTGGTGTGCCGTTGACTGAGAGGAGCCTGATCCTGCAGTGGATGGGCGTTGTGAGCTGCTTTGTGAAGTGGAAGGATTACTGTTTGGGCGATGTGTATCTGACATTGTTGAGCCACGTGACCTGGACTGTGACCTAGTCTGTGACCCGGTCTTTAATTTGTCTAAACTGTTTGCATCAGATGTTGCTTGGCTGGATGAAGCACCTTCTGAAGTTGACTTTGATGTTGTTGGGTTGAAAATATGAGAAGTCCCGTGGTGTTGAGTCCTATCTGGTACAGTGGACTGTGATGTTACTGAAATGTCTGTGTTTGTTGCTGCTTGGTTTGGCGTTCTGCTCGGTAAATTTGACTGTGAGGTGACAGCAGGTTTGTTACCATTCAGCATTCGGGTTGAATTCCCTCTAACCAAAATTCCTGGATATCTTCGGCTGAAACCATATCTAGACCCAATGGTGCGTCCTCCTAAAGCTGAGCCCCTACCAACGGGTGTAGCTCCTGACTGCTGTGAATTAGTCTTTATTACAACTGGGGTGGAGGGTTTGCTGTGTGTCACACCAGCGTTATTGTAGGCATCTTTGCCCTCTGGGTATGTAGAGGGTGCATAGTCTTTTTCACTAACAGCTGACTCTTGAATTTGGGAAGAAGATGATGCAGTTGAGGAGGGTGAGGATGAGGAGGATGAAGATGAAGATGAGGTAGAGGGTAAAGAAGATGATGAGGAATCAGAAGAGGAGGAGGTGGACAAAGACGCAGAGGATGAGGATGATGATGCAGCCTTGGATCCTGGTTTTTGATGGACCCTGATCTTAATTGGCCTCTTCGGTTGTTGGTTGGGATGAGCAGAAGGTGGTTTAGTTGGTGAGGGTGTCAGAACTTTGAGGCTGGGCGTCTCACTGTTCAGCGGGGCTTCATCATATCCCTCTTCATCCTCAGATCCAGGGGAAACATCATTGTCTGGCTCTTTCGTCTCCACTAACACCTCCATAGTTGTTGTTTCTTCTATTGGAGGCGGTGTTGTGGTTATTTCTTCTTCGTCTTCCTCTTCATCTTCTCTATTGTGAGCTCTTCCTCTAGATGAACTTCTTGTCACTGTATTCCTGACCGAGCCTCTTACAGAGGAGAATATGCTGTGATAGGAGCGTGTCTGGGAAAGTGGGCGTTGTCGCCTGCTGACGGGCGCAGCAGAGCGGGCCTGAGGGCGTGCGTCAGGCTCTGTTGGCACCTCTGTTGACAGGTTATCAGATTCATCATCTTCAGTATGCTGTTTCGAAGGAGTGTGGCTGGTCCTGCGGGTGTCCTTGTTTTTTGAGAATGATGAGGCAGTGCTGCTGGCTGGGAATGGACAAAAATGATTGTGAATTGACAAGTAAACAAATTTTTAATACACATGCTTGAAAATACAGAATAGAAATGCTTACATCCTGGCATGGCAACACTGAAGGCTTTGCTCTGCGGTCCCTGTCCCCTCCTGTTGGTGGCTCTAATCTTGAAGATGTACCGGTCTCCTGGTATAAGGCCATCTATGGTGGCTGTGGTGGTGCTGCCACGATAGGTGACGCTTTTCATTCCAAATGGTTTCATAGCAGGAGCATAGGATAGCATGTACTCTGTTTGGAGGTAGATTATGTACATTTGTAGTTAAGATAATGTATACTTACATAAATATACTGAATTTTTAGCAAAACTTGGCAAATTCTTCAGGTCTGACCTCTTATCCTCCCATTGGGCTCCTCAGGTGGATCCCATGTTGCTACAACAGCAGTTCCTTTCCCTCTTAGTGGTTTGACCTCAAAGTTCTCTGGTGGTCCAGATGGTGCTGGTGCGTGAGAAGAAAACAAAATGGAAAGGCAGCAGTTAAAGGAAGAACAGGAGGGCAGAAACCAGAAGCAGCACAGAGGGAGCAGGGCGAGGAAATGGCTGCTTAAAGTACGTAAAAACAGCAAGGACATTTTTGCCAGGGGGGCTGGAGCTGAGGACAATACTGCGGCCACACATTGTCAACCTGAGATCATGTGTGAAAGCGCAGATGGAGATGTGAGCTTTGAGCCAGGCAGTAAATGCTGACATTCCAATGAACTGCAGCTCAGAGCTTCTATGACTTTGTATGAAAGCTGCTATCATGACAGACCTGCAGCCAAAATGAGAATCAAATATCAAATCTGAGTAATAGTCATGGAATGCGATGGAGTGTCACATGACGAAATAAGTTCAAAAGAATTAACAGACAGGGTTATGCAAGAAGAAATTTTCTGCAGGAATAATAGGTCTTTTCATCCTGGGGCTTTGGCTCGCTGTAGCTATTTCTCTAAAAAGGAAATCACTTTCCATCACTAGCCTTCAGCTGCGACAACCTACAAAATGATATTCTGTAAGCAATTTCCAACTGGCAGTACGTACCTGACTCAGGAGTCCTCTGAAAGACGGAGACGCTCCACTTGCCTTGATTCTCTCCCTGGGAGATTCTGACGGAGAACTCATACATGCCATCAGCAGACAGAGTGTCAATCATCATTCTCCTCTGGGTGCTGTCCTTGTACTCCCAGCGTGCTGACTCACCCTTCTCCCTGAACCTAACTGTGTACGATCTGAGATAAGAGACAATGAAAAAGTTTCATTTCATTGTGAATGGTTGGGGTTCAAATGACTTTTCTTCCTCTCTCTGTCACATTCACACACTTGAACTGATCCCACCTGGAGTTCGCAGGAGACACTTTCCCCATTTCCACAAGAGGATCAACCCAAGAGATGAGCACTGACTGAGGCGACATGACCCTGACGCTGATGTCCTTAGCCTCATACTCTGGTGGCTCTGGTCGACACACACAGACACACAAAAGAACATACACAAAGACACAGACACAAAAAAAGTCTTAGCCTACATGATTAATATTGATGATTTTTGTGCTTTTTACAGTATAAAGGAAGACAGACAGATGAGAGGACAAAAACACTCATTTATTATAAACATGGAGGTACCTGGTGTGGTTGTTTTGGTTGTGACTGCTCGGCTGACCGGTACGCTCTGGCCCGGGGCTTTCTGTGCCTGCAGTGACACCACATGAACGGACTCAGACGCTATGAATAAAAAGGGATACCAGGCACGGGCAGGGTTTACACTATGGACACTAAAGATAGTACAGACAAATTTTAGAATCTTAAAATGAAAAATATATATGTATATATTTTGTAGTATGATTAACAAAATATAGCTTGAATGCTGCCAGTCTTTTCAATATCATATTTCATTTGAAACTAAAGCTTTGTCTTGTTAATCGAATGACTATCAGTGTATGATGTAGGTCTTCTTACTTAGTTTGGCGGGTTTCCGATTCCTCTGGTCTGACTGAGGCTTGGTGTGGTGCTGATGTCTCCTTTCCAGCAGAGAGGCTGCTCCAAAAGCTCTCTCAGGCTGCCTGGGACCTGAGGAGGATTGAGGTGCCCTTCTGTGTGTGCGGGTATGAGAGAAACCCGATGGATAAGCTGTCCTGTTGACTCTGGTGGCCCGATGGACAGAGGGATGATTTTTGGTTGCAGTTTGGGAAGGCCTGACTGGACCTGTTACTGGATGAAAATGATCAGGAACAAAAATCAGAGCACAATGGAATTCATTTTACTCTCATGACCCAC
The DNA here is from genome assembly GCA_034769265.1 of Remorina albescens. Lineage (NCBI taxonomy): Eukaryota > Metazoa > Chordata > Actinopteri > Carangiformes > Echeneidae > Remorina > Remorina albescens. The sequence goes on from CM068483.1 coordinate 15,368,770, forward strand.
AGTTCATTAATTTTTGGGCTGGATTTTCTTTTTTGGACCAAGTTGAACCTGTAAACCTCCATGGAAAAAGAAAGAACAAAATTGCTTCACTGAAGACAGATCACCTCAATGCTAAACACATTATTACATGCCAGTTTTGTTCAACAGTGATAGTAAACAAGTCCATTTGTTAGAAAAAGGGAAATAATGGGTCATCTGATCCAACTCCTGGTGTCTTCTGCTTACATCCCACCCAAGTGGTGACTCCATCTTGGATAAAGTCGCAGACACTGACTCAGACAGCCAGAAACAAAACCTCATCTGGCTGCAGTAGTAAGTGATAGTGTGTGTCAATATAACAACAAACTCCTCTGTCACTCCTTCCTGCACTCTTCGGTCTCCCTTCCTTTGTTTCCTGACAGGATCCCTCCATTATTCGTTTCCCATAATCAGTGTCAGATGAAAAAGATCTATCCTGTCTACCATCACGAGACACAGCCAGCTGCATGCACAGCTGGGTGAGTATTAACAACTCAGCTGATGTCACAAAGTGGATGTGACAAATTTCAAGGTGGTTATAATATCAAAAAAGACTGTTATATAAGATTTCCCCTTCTGACAGGTAGGGGCGGCAAACTGAGAAGAAATGTTCATTAGACGCCACAATACCAAAATATTCTCTTTAACCTTATCTGAAAAAGGGAGAGAAGGATATTTTCAGTCCTGACGGGGTTTCAACCAGCAGACTGTGTAACAAAGATAAGGCAAGAGGGAGTACAGGGGAGTATGAAAACATACAAGAAGGGATCAAGAAAAGACAGATGTGTTTTGTTTCAAACTTGGAGCGCTCCATTTGCATCTGTATCTCTGTCACTATCTCCCTCTTCTCTCCTTCTGGCACGGCTGAGCAATTTTCATTTCCTTTGGACATAGCGAGCATTGACCATTTATTTGGTAATGGCACCTTACTTTGTGTAATTACTCTTAATAAGATAAATTAACACTGGAGTCAGAGTACTGTGATTTAGTCTATTTGATTCAAATATCTCTTGAAATCAACTGGTTTATTTTGTTTCCCCTAGGCCGTGGATGATAGGATTTTATTTATCATACAATTACCTAAATATTAATTAGCAAAAAAATAAATGTCCTTAAGCAAACCATATGTAGTACATGTTACACAAAAAATCATTCAATGCTAAAATGAAAAACAAAAAACAAAAACCAGTATAGCAGTACCGGTATTCTGTCTTTGTTATGTTACGTTCTATTATGTAATATTATGTTCTTACCTATAGTCTTTGTGCACATTTCTGTAATTGCTGGACAAGCACAGATAACCATCAGAAGGGAAGGTGTTTATTTCCAGTTTCATCCCCTGATACCTGCTCTGGTGCCTCTCCTTATAGTAGCTCCATGTTAAAACAGAAATCGCTCCATTTGGTTTTAATTAACAATCTTCTCCTTTTCCATTTTTCTTCCCCTGTTTCTCTCTGGAAATCTACCACAGTGTATGGTTTGGCCCAGGTCATGATGCCGCGGACCACTAAACCATTTGACTCCACAATCTCCTCAACGCCAAATCCTTTCTGTCTTTTCCTGGAAGCTCAATGGTCCAAGGTGCAGTGAGGCTGCTCTCCAGACAGACAGACATACCACTGCTGCAGCAGAGACCACCTCAGTGTATTCTGACTGAGATGCTGAAGAATGTCGCTGTCGCCGTCTGATTCCGAGCTAAAGGAAACCAGGCATTTATCCTCCGTCTTTGACTTTCATCGCCTTAAAAAACAAATCAAAACTTTGCAAACATAATTTGGTGACATGGGTTTCTCGGTGGAGCCCTTTGCTCAGTTCAGCCACAGTTTCATTTAACAGCTATACAAACAATCCTCTGTGGCTGAGCTTTTCTGGAGATCAAAATAATGAAATAAGCCTCAGCTGGCGGAGCTAAAGACAACTAGTGGCAAAAAAACAACAAAAAAATAAGAAAAAAATTGCATCATATTTGTCACATCATGCCATGAGCTTACTGGACTATCAGCTAGTAGAATCACATAACTTTTATAAATGTTTAATTAGCAAGTTTGGCACTAGGTGTTAATATCAGCCATTAATGTTATGTATCATGGCTGATATTTATTATGGCTATAATAAATAATGAACTAATTGTCAAAAGTGGGTGTGGTCTTTATACAAATAATTTTCAGATTCGTCGAGGTATCAATTACCTCTTCAACCTCAACAGACAGAGCTGAAGTACCATTAGCTACAAAAATAATGGCGAAAAGATGGATATAAGTAAATAATATTAATCACAATGCCTTCATTAATTCTTTAGATTACTAGGTTTCACGTAAAGAACTTGGCATGTTAAGAGGGTGAATTAGCCTTAGCCTACATTTTGGCTGAGATTTATTAGTTCGGCTGTCAAATGATTAAAATTTTTCATCAGATTAATCACGGGGTAGCTGTGGATTAATTAGGATTAATTACTATTTCTAAATATGAACGAAAAATTCACATTTTCTCATACTACGTGTTCTTTTAGTCCTTCCTTGGGCTTTAGCTCACTACATGGAGAAACGCAGTGGGTTGTTTGTCTCATTCGCTGAGGTTTAACTCAACAAATATGATTACATGTGTCTCCAGAGCAGATGTGCCCCAAACAAATAAAACTGAAACTCCAGAGCAGTGTGGTGGTTCAGTGGTTAGCACTGTCTACTCACAAAAAGAAAGTCCTGATCTTTTCAAAGATCAATTTGAATGAACTGTCTCTATGTTCCCTGCCACGGCACAAAGACGAGCCAAGTCAAGTGGTTTGGGAGGCTAAAGTGTCCATAGAAACAGTGCAAGTATGGGAGTGTCTGTGTTAGCTATGTAATAAACTGCTGTGTGTCTACATGACATACATTTTGATGTCCAAATACACATCATGATGATGTCATTTACCAGATATATGGTCAGGTGGTCTATTGTGATTGACTTTGAGGAGGAACATATGAGAAAACATCTCGTGTTTTCTTTAAAGGTCATAAATGCAGATGAGATACATATGAAATACACACAATGATTGATTATAATCAGTATCAATTTATCTATCGGTAATTTGTTTTTTTGTTTCATTAAAACATTGCAAACCACACAGCAGATTAAAAGACATGTATTTAATCTAATCTTCGCAGTGACGGGAAAATAAGTGCTAATTGATGTGGTGGACACCATTAAGGGCAAAAAAAAAAACTTCTCGAAAATGGAAGTTAATTTTGGATCAGGAACAAGAACATACCTGGCTAAGAGGGAAACTATGAGTCAGAAACAAGTGAGTGTTTTTCCCCACTAGGACAAGTGAGGGAATGAAGCAAAAAAAGACTGTTGTCCCAAGACAATAATCGACATATTAGATCTGGCAGTTTTATATCCTCAGCAGACAGCAGATCATTTAATCACTGCTTTTAACAAGACAGGTTTACATACATTAATGTTACACACCATTTTCAAGAGTTGTTGGTAAAGATGCCTCAAGATCATTTTACCTGCTGATGAGTTGGTGACAGGTGCGCCGCCCAACACAGCAAAGCCATCCAGGTTTACCCATTCTGGGTCTAAAAGAAGACAGGATCTCTGTTAAATTATGTTGACAATGGAAAGAGAAACCAAGCAGCATATGATATAACTTTAAAAAGACTCCTAGGGAATTGTTAAGTAGTGGAAATGGATATTTGCGTATCCTTTATTTACGGAGCAGGTAGACCGCATCTCTTATGATCAGTGAGAAAGTTTTTCAGTCTCTCTATTTCCTCCACTCTCTGTCTTTCTCCCTGTTGCTCTTAATAAGTCATCTCTTCACTTATGATGCTCTAACACGGGCCGGCCAGACATATTAATGATGTGGAGGCAAACAGCATGGACTTATTTATGATGACTGATGCTGCTCTCATGCTGCTGAGGGAACAACACACGATCTGCGAGGAATTTCTGGAAAGGCAACACTGAGACGCAGCTCAGTTGCAGAGATTTATGGCAAACTGAACTGAAGCTGGAGAGACCACAAGGCTGCCACAAACACACACAACTGGGCAGCAAAAACGCACACTGACTCACATAAACACAAACACATCTATGAATGCACAAGACAATGCATGACTTCATCACTTGGCACCACTCTTTCCCTCAGCCACGGCCGCCACCAAACACACATATGTTTTACACACATACACACAATGTCAAGTGACCACAACACAAGGGATTGGGTTATAAGCGCTGGGCTGGGTTTGGATATGGAAAAGAAGGGTTGGCTGCAGACTTCAAGTCGCTGGTGAAGTATGGCTCTAAGATGCCAAGGACAGAGGAAAATGGAATAATGACAAAAGCAGCCCAGACTGTGTCAACACAGCAAACTTTGTGTGTATAGAAACATAAGGACCTGTCTTGTGTTTTACAAGGTGACATTAAGAACTGACAAGGCAGCTCTTAACTTCTAAAAATACTGTCCTTCCTTAAAGCCTAAAATAACCTCTGTCTGCTAGGATCCCTGGTCACACTGCTACACTCTGTGCTTGTTCTCTCAGTGCAAATCCAAACTAACCAAAAACTATTTAATGATGAATTAGTGAACTGATGAAAATCAACCACACAGGCATGCAAATGTTTGTGCATGCACCTCAACTTCTGGCATTGTTGTCTTCTACACAGCTTTGCTCTTCTCCTCCTCTTGTCTTGAGAAAGTACAGACCTCTGGGATTTGAAATCTCACCCCGAAATATAAGCCAACCCTCTTTTTCTCACTCTTTCCTTTTTTCTTTTTTCTTTTTTTTCATAGCAATGCTACCAGCACTCATCCTGGTCCTCCAGACACACATGCTCATTAGTTCCCTCTTGGTGCATTCATCTCGTTAAAGACTTGCAACCCTTTGATATGAGCCCCTCACATCCCCATTCTTCCTTTAGAACTTTTTCTCTGTTTACATCTTACCTACATCCTCCAGTAGATGAGAGCGACTGTCCTTGCCTGCTTTAGGCAAGCGGTGAGACCTTGTGGGTTTGTTGGAGCTGATTACGAAGCGGTCCACAGGTCTTCCGTCCAGATGGATAGAAGGCTCCCAGCTCTCCCTCAGGCCCCTGTCCACAGAGGTCTGTTTCCCATTGTATGGCCGTAGGGGCTTCTCTGCTGCAAAACAAATAACATCTGGATAAATTTTGCTTGTATAAAGTTTATCTAAACAGCGTTCATTTTGCTTTGTCACTTAAACTGAATGTAAGGGCTTGTTGTAGTCCCACTGTTTAAGATCTGAATATGTCAATACACCTCTACTTCAGTACCACTAGGAGAAGTCATTTGTATTTATTATATTTGGCATTTAAAGCACATTACGTTCTGATGAAGTATAAACTTATGCGTAAGATGGCCTGGAAAATACAAACTAATTTGATGGGAAAATAAATAAATGAGGATTTGGTTGGATGCTAAAAGCTCGGACAATAAGCCATCCTCATTTCTCTCTTGGCTAGATATACTCCAAACAATAAAATAACAACAACAACTCTGTTTTGGATACCAACTGTCCTTTTGCTCATCTAGCGTAATGCAATATAGCTGTAACAGTAAAATTATACACCAGGACTTCATTACACCCAGATAGCTCTTGTTCCCCCACCAAAAAGGGGCTGTTCATCTATATTTGAAGCGGGCAAGGGTGTTTATAGAAGCACTGTGGAAGTAGCACAAAAACAGTTTTTGGCCTGCAACCGAAAGGAGTAATGCTGCGTACAAGTTTACAACCTTGTATAAAACCTTATAAACAATACATAAAATTGTTGATCAGATTCAGTACTAATTAAGTAAAGTGAGATTTAAATCCTGAGAGCCAAATAATAGGAATTTAGGCATTGGCTGAATGGAAGGTAGTGAGAGCTTTATTAGGATGTTGACCACTCATCGCTGTCACATTTAATTGTCATCAATGTCTGTCTCTCTCATTAACAGCTGGTCCTAATGGCCCCGGTGCTCGCCAGAGGTTCACAGCAGCAAAAGCAACTGAATCACTTCATAGCTTTAAATTCTTGTCATCTCCAGGTGTGCTCCCTGCTGGATCACAGGCCTCCACAGCCTACAATACTGCCTCTGCTTATATTGAGGTTTGGGTATTAGCCGAAAGCTCATTTCATCGCTGCTTCTGCTGATTGCAGATCGCACCACTCTGGCAGCCAGCCTGAAGATACAGATCACAATGTGCCTGGGTGCCTGAGAGGGTGTGAAAATGTTTTCCCAGTTAAAAAAGCAAAATAAAATCTCTCCTCATTATTCCTTCTTTAATGTGGGGTTACAGTGGAGTCAGCTTTATCAGCTGTCTGTGGCAGACTCCACTGACACAAGCCTGGACACACTTCAGTCACTTGCACCCTGTTTCTAATAAGGGCCGTGCATTACGTAGGAAGGGATCTACTCATCTGTCCAGACTTTATTCTATGATTTGGCCTCTTTGGAAATTTATGATCCAAGAACAAACCAGATATTTTTGATTAAGTCGAGATTCTTTCGAGCACAGCAGATGCATGATTGCCCTCCAAGAATAAACAGTCTGGGAAGCAGTTAAGCAACTCAGTGGTTGTAACATCATAATCTTAGAGAGGTAGGCTTGGTTTCAGTGTGTTACCAAGGGAAACTGGAGCAATAATAAAACATTTTCTGTGCTGGGTTTGTGAAGTTGAATGACAGACAGACAAAGCATAATTGAGTCAGACTGTGGAAAATATTAAGTATGTGAAGAATGAGCGCAAAGCCTGAGGGTCATTATGTCACTGTCTTTTGGTTTTAAAGAAAAAGGTGACACAATAACACCACTAGTGAGCAATGCAATGAAGTCTATATGGCACACATGCACTATCAAAGCATTACAGACAAACAGACAGTCACTTGTATGTGCATGTGCCGTTTAAGGAGCACATGCAGGGAAGCCCTGAGGTGGAAGGACTCCTGTAAAACTATTCCAAAAAGTTCTTGCAGTCATGCACCTGCAGTTTGTTCCACTTTTAAAGCACACCCTCTCACCGTGCCACAAAATCACAAACACCTCCTGACCCTCCACTCACCCCTGATCAATTTGCCTCTAAATCTTATAACTGTCATCTTCCTTAAACTCCCATCAGTTCACATGATCACCCGTGAGTGTGTAGGTATGTATGAGTGAGAAGGGATTAACGTTTGAGTGGAGGCTCACCACATTCTTATCTCTATTTCATAGAATCAAATAATGTTTATATGAATGGTAAAAACAAAACACAGCATCCAATGACATTTCCTCTTCAGTAATTTCCAGATTTTCACTTATCTATCATTGATGTATGCACATACTCCAACTCTAATGGACTCTAATGTGGCTATTTCACAGGGAGAAAAATAAAATGTTGAAGTGATCATTGGCTGCACTTTCAGATTTGAGCAATTAAAAGAACCTGTAAAAATGTTCAATAAACACATTCTCTGATTCGCCACAAGCCAGCAATGGAGATTGGTTGGATTTTATTTTTCCAGGTTTTCAGTGATCAGTGAAATTCCTAATGCCCAAAAACCAAAACAAAATGTGGAATAGAGAGCTTTTCAGTGGTACTAAAAATAGTGAAAAACTGTATTTCATAAAACAACAGTAGAAGTGTATCTGCCCAGAATCAATGTTCCGCTTAGTGTGCATAATCCACAGAAGACACCATCAACTATTTTTATTGGCAGTAGGAAAAAGTCTATAAAAAACTGCTAAGACTGTCTTCTATGGCGGCGCAGAATAGCACTTATTCTGGAATTAAATTTATGGATTTTTTTTTTTTTTTTTGCTGCTACTACTACCTTAAAAGAGCTTCCTTGCTGTTTCACCCTGTTTTATGCCAAGTTAAGCAAACTGTACTTTTCTGTAAACAGACACGTGAGTTTCGTCTTCTGACTGAAAACCAAATTGAACATACACACAAATGGAACTTGGATATGTTGAAGAAAAGAGCTTCCTCTGTGAACTCATCGAGGTGGGAGGTTTGTACCAGATCTTGCTTGGAGCTAGAGAATTCTTGGTAACACCTCTGTCGCTCTTAAACTCATTTCCCCTCCGACCTTCAGTAAACGTTCTCCAGTAATCAGCTCTGTCATAAAGTCGATACACAGCACAAACGTCATGAGCATGGCGGTTGCCCTTCTCACACTGACACATCAATCACCAGACTGTCAGAGTAGTACTGTGGTAATAGGGCTACAGGCTTTTACAGTCTTATCAACCACACATTAACCCAAATGCACACTCAAGGCAATTTGGGGTTAAATATCTCTCCACACAACACTTCCACATGTGCACTAGATGAGCCAGGGATTTAACCACAAACCTTCAAATTAGGGGACGATCTGCACTACCTCTTGAACCTCAGCCCTAATTTTGGTTATTAAGCTTGATTTAACAGGGAAATATCACTGACAATGCAATTTATTTACAGCAAGAACCCTGAAGTGTGTAACTGTTTAGCTTGTGGTGAGGGTGGGCGGGGGCGGTTACATGCATGACATTTATGACATGTGGCATCTGAGTGTTGGTGGTCACAAGCTCATTTCTTGAACCAATAAACTTTCCACATGAGTCTGATATGTCTCTCATGAAGACTGACATGTAACAGTATTAGTTTACGCTACATCTTCTTGCAACACATTTAGTATGCTGACACATACGCCTCCATGACAAGTGTGTTCATAGGCCAGGTGGTATTTGTTTAAACAACTCATACAACGTTTAGAAATGACATCATGACACAAGACATGCTGTTGTTGGCAGGTCTGACAGGCCGTCAAGCTGCAGGTGGGTGGAGGTTCTGGGTCAAGATACATCAGATGATAAACTGTATCACGTTTGGTGCAAAACGTTAGACGGATTAATTCTGCCTCTGAATTCCTACAACTCTCCTGTTTCTCCAAAGATGAAATGATGAAATTCCTGATTCCGAGAGCTTTCAGCGAGCTCTGTTGTGTGTTTTTCCTGCAGAATTCCAGCTTGTTAACTGGGGCAGAGAAATTAGATTCCACTAGCCTGCAAGGACATGATTCCCTCATTCCCCTCACTTTCTATTCCAATTACTCTCCACACCCCTCACTTTCCAGGAGTTGATGAACTGTGGCTACGTAGACGAAGTTGACATTATTTATGATCCAAAATAGATTACATTTCTGTTCTTTCTATGCGCACTGCTCTTGTGTTGGTATCCAGATACTCCCACAAGCCCAATTTCATCCATTTCTCTGAGGAATTTTAGACTGACAAGCTGGTGACACATGAGTGGAGAAAGTTAAGGAGTAACACTCTCCTCTCTCTTAACAGCTACTGCCAAAATACCCAAGAGGGCAGCATTTAACTCCCAACACTGGCGCTGCTCATTGGCAGCAGTGAACTGTCGCACTTAGTAGCTCCCAGGTGTGAAATGTGTAGAAGTAAATGGATGTGTAGCTGGGTGTTGCAGAAAAAGTGCATGGCTGCTCTAAATACATTTCCTGAAAGACGGGGGGAAAAGAAAACAACCCAGAGGGAGGAAAAAAAACAAAAACACAACAAATAGCAGCTGTTTATATTCTCAGAAAGCCATGACCTCATACATTAAGTGCTTACAGTCGAGATGGGCGCATACAGAAACTAACTTATCAACTGACACAATAAATGGACTGATCCAATTAAAGGCTTGGCCAAAATGGATAGCTTAGTCCCCCAAAAACTCCTCAGGCTTTATGGCACTTTTTTTTTTTAATATATATTTTGGCTATTTTTACTGTCTGGAGACTGTAGGCTTCTTTCCTTCAAATTTGATTTCACAAACAGTATTTGAACTTCAAAAACATATGTGCTACTGTGGTTTGCACAGCCTCTGCTTGTGAAAAGATTTGCTACGTGTATTTGATTTATCGCTGTCCTGATGTGCAGCAAATTCCTGTCTGTCTCTGCACCATTAAAACTTTGAAGCAGGTTGAACTTTCTTGTGGGTTAAAAGCAGCTTTGATCCATTTTGTCATCCGTTTCCAACCATTCATGACTACTGGCTGATCTGACATTCACAGCGCAGAGCAAAAAATGACCAGAGGAAGTCCACCAGACAGAAAACTTGTGCCCCCTTCCAGGTCTGTTCTCCCACAAAAGTGAATTTTAGAGACAGGTCATTTATCAACACTATGAGCCTGATTAGTCACCAGGTTGGTGTGAAACTTTCTTTTCTTTTCAGACCATATCTGATGTAGCAAAATGCTTATCATCATCATCTCCTGGTTGCTGACCTACAGTTACAGAATCTGTCCCCTATATGAGGTAAGGACTTGTTCCATGACTGCTGCTGAGAGTCCAGCATCATAGTTTCCCCCCATAAAGTTAGAACAGTGAAAATACTGTCCAAGCCCATATTTTCTGTAATTACTCAACTCTGTTACATCTGCGAAACATGAATGAAACTGTACACTCTGAATTAAATAATCTACTGCCCATTAAATAGCTGCAATTAATTTATTTTGTTTTTGAGATCATTTACATACAACTGGGGATTGGGAAACTTTTTCATTATCACCCACAGAGATGACTGTGCAGGCACGCAAAGAGACACCACCTCTAACAAAACAATGTGATATTTTTCCACCCAAAATATCCAATTTTAATGCATAACAAATGGACATACTGCTGCAATGTGCTCGTCGTCTGCGACTGCCTCATCAATCAAACTGGATCCAGAGGAAAACTAAGCAAACACGTTAGTGCAAAACCACCTGTTGGTGGGGAAAAAAGTAAAATAACTCCTTTACCTGTCCATCCGTATCCTGGTGCGCAAAACGTGACGAATAGCGCCAAGAGCGTCCTGCTTGCGGCTAAAGCCATAGTGAGAGTGGCGCACTGCTGCAGAGGAGCGACGCACCAGCCTGGATGCAGAGGGCTGGGACACAGCAGCCCTGCCCCCCCCACCCCACCTCCTCCGATGGGACAACTGGCCTCACTGCTCACTTGTTGCTTCTTCTATATATATATATATATATATATATATATATGTATATATGCATTTTTCTGTCACCACAAGACTGTCCGGACTATTTCTATTTTACTTTTCAAACACTGAATCTGTTTTCAAAAGGGCTAAAAAAAAAAAAAAAAAAGTAACAGCTTTTAAACTGAGAGATAAAGTGTTGTGTATGTAAGTTAAGATGTGCAGGTTATTCATGTCATTGCATTGTTCAAATATTCCCACTTCCTTAACAATGATCTAGTTCTTAGACCTTTAAACATACCTATGATGTTGCTTTTGGATTTTGAAATGGAAAAAGAAAAAAGAAAAGAAATCCTGACAAAATGTCTCCCTCTTCAGGGAGCAGCAGTGACTTCATCCCATAAAGCTGCAAAGGCCTGGTAGCAGGTGGAGACTGAAAGAAAACACTGTGCCAGACTCATATTATTTCATATGTGAAGTTTGAAACATGTTGTCCTCTCTTTTTTGTTCACTTCTGTAATTATATCATGGTATTTTCTTTATTTTATCTTTTGAAAACACCTGATTGTTTTTATTTTATTAATGCCACCCACAGACGAAAATTTATGATGATGATGTTGAGACAAATGGTTTATTTAACCACTAGATGGCACGACAAGCCACAATTTGAAATACAACCAAACATGGACGTTTTCAGTAGAGAAGTAAGGAGGCGTAGTTGTTAGCGCTGTTGCCCTACAACAAGAAAGTCCCGGCCTGGGGCCTTTCTGTGCAGAGTTTGCATGTTCTTCCCGTGCCTGCATGGGTTTCCCCAAAAACATCATGTTTGGGTTCATTGGTGACTCTAGATTGTCCGTAGGTCTGTGTGAATGGTTGTTTGTCTCTGTGTGTTGTCCCTGTGATGGACTGGAGACATGTCCTGGGTGACCCCTGCCCTCGCCCACTGTGAGCTTCAATTTAAATTAAAGATGGTTCTTTCCTCTGTATCCCAGCTCCTTTTTCCATGGAGACAATTGAGTTTATTAAATCTTTTTCCAAATGGGAGCTCTTCAAGTTTTCTCTGGGTTTCCTTCTTTCAACCTTTCTATAATAGCACACATCCCATAAAACAACATGACAGATGGGCTTCTGTATGTGCTTGCTTGCTGGGGTTTATACTGCAGACCAACATCTCCCTCTGTTGGCTTGGCTCTTTATTTGCGCTGGCAAAAAAAAAATTCAATCATGACTTTTTCACCCACTGAATTCATGAATGACCCTGACTCTGAAAAAAAAAAAAGAAGAAAGCAGATATAGTAAATTAAAGGGATAATATAAAAATTATATTCAAGCACAAAATAAGCATAACATACCACACCCTGAATACGAATTCAAATTTCTGTATAAATGACTTAGTAAACCTTCATTATTTCTGAAACATTGCCGTGCCTTGTGGCATACTCATAAAAATCAGCCACAAAATCAATAGGTGTCACTGGTCATTTGTCCCCCAGGGGTCAATAAAGTAAGTGAAGTATTTGGTTTTTATATGGCCCCGGCTCTTAAAACTTCAACTCCATAAAATCATTACTGGTGCTGATTGAGTCTCTGGTGGCTGCTCTCCCTTCATCTCTGTCCTCCTCCCCCTTTCTTTCATTCACACACACACACACACACACACACAACACACTACTGCAGCCTCCTCCAAGAGTGTATGAGTCAGCAAAAACCGTCCCACTTTTTTAACAATAGAAAAACAGAAATCCTGTCTAAGCGGATAGTTTCTGTCTCTGTCACTCATTCACACACATGTGCACGGAGAAAGGCAGAATGTTGTAGCACCTCAGCTAAGTCACTATGTAAAAGATGTCCTGTCTTGTTATACACACGCCTGAGGTCATTTATGTCAGACTCTGCTTTAATTCCCCTGAGTTGAAGAAACAGACTTGTGATGAAATAGGACAATCTCTGCTGTTATACTGTATGAGGTTAGACTGACTGTCCAGCTGAGTTTATATGAATAGTATTAAAAGCAACAGCGTGCTCCAGTTCTATCATCCATCCTACTCATTCTGGTAAACTAAAGGTATTACAGTATGCTGTTAGGCTATTTATATTACCCTTTTTTTGTCTCTCAGGCCTATTCTTTTGGGTAAAGGGAGTTCCTATGTACAGGGATGATGAATTATTGAACCAGTTCTGGTCCACATTTGCACTGATCATTAATACTCTAGGAGAGCTGAAGGGAAGGGGGTACTAATAAATTTTACTATTTTGAATTCAAATTAAGTCCAATAAAAAAGGAAAACTAAGATGTAAGGAACAACTGTACCTCCTGAATTTTAAGCTTCCTATAAAATGTAACCCACTGCATCTAAACTGGTGACACAGTTGTTATAAAGTATATGTGTGGAAGCAATTCTGAGTGGATGATCAGACTATTCCCTGACAGTCTATGTTCATATTTCAGCAGGCTCATACTGTGAGCTGAGTGTGTCACCACTGGGACAGTGTCCAGGAACGTCACAGTGCTGTCAGAGGGAGTCCTGCCCCCATCAGAGGGAATGTAACATCTGCTCAATCAATTATTCTTCACTTTTTCCTTTTCATTAACCCCTTGGGAGGTGACGGGCAGAAGGAATGTCTTTCTAACCCCCCCCCCCCCACAGCTGCCCACATCTGCCCACATCTGCTGATCCTTCCTTGGAATAGATTAATGGATTACAGTGTATGAGACAACCAGCAGGTAAAACATACTGCTGTTTCTCTTTTATTGTTACTAGAAGAGATTTTTTTTTTTTTTAAAAAAGGTTGGCAACTGGCAAAGATGATCTGCTCTGACTAATTATAATCTTCATGTTAGGTTATTATTAAATGATGCTCAAAAGGGGACCTGACAAAGAGCTAATGTAATCTGTAGCTGAATATAATGAAGATAAATAATGTGATTCTATTAAAGGATATTCACTGTAAATGCATTGCACAGGTAAAAAAAAAAAAAAGAAAAAAGAAGGAAGACAATGAATTTCCATTAAATCTTCCTGGTGGCAATTAGAGCCTCCACCAGAGCTGAAGCCCCCCACCCTCACCCCCGCCCTCCCTGCACACAGAGCAGAGTAAAAACCAAGTGTCAGCCCAGATATGCGCGGTAGACTCGTCAGCCACGGAGCACGGAGCAGGGGGGAAATGTCCACCACTGATTCTCTCTTTAATTGCTGTTAGGTAACAAATGTAAAGTACTTGCCTGCTTGCTGCCCATATGGAAAACGATTTTGGCGTCCAGCGAATCCAGACGCAAGGAGAATCTCACCCAAAGACCATCAAACACAGATTGAGCGGTTCAAGTTTCATCTGCGTGGAGTAGAAATACTCCCCCCGTCAGTGTGGACCAATGATGGCTCTAATGGTTCACCTGAAAACCGTCGCTCACCTTCGGGGAAAAGGTGACAGGATCGCCAAAGTTACGTTCAGAGGTAGGACATCTTCACATCTTTACCAGCAGGATTCCTCTATAGGTTGTTGCCCGGATGTTTTGAAAGTGGAGCAATCGGTTTGATTCATGTTTGAAAGGATGATGAGAGATAGACGCATAGACTGCTTCCCTGGAAAAAAAAAAAAGAAAGAAAGAAAGTTTGGGAAACCACTGTTGGATGAGTGCTGCGTTCTGATGTACAAATGTACTTCTATCCAGGGAGTCAAACAAATGATCTTATCTATAAAAAAGGGCTAAAATTAAGGCATTCATCTATCCTTGAAATTACATGATATGCATAAAGCCCTAAACATGGGTGAGATTTCCGTATGGATATTAACAGATGTGCACATGAATACACACTCACACACAAAACACGTGTATCTTGCTGGAAATATAGACTTTACATACACAGGAAGCATATTTTAACTGCAAGCCTTATATGAATATTATTGGCTATTTAAAGCAACCACACAAGAGAAAAAAATATGAGAAGTAATTATGAGTATATCTGGGAATATCAGGACATCACAGTGATTTCTCATGACTGTTTTTACTTGATATTTCCAATCACTGTGTAGTTTCTAGTCATAAAGCAAGAAGGACAAGAGGCCAGTTGGATACCATTGACTAAGCTGATGGCACCAATTATCTGAACAGGGGTTAGGTTGTGCATAGGTGCTTCTGTGTCATACCTTCAGGGTAATTGCTGTGTGTTCAGACAGGGTTCTACAGGGTCATTATCACAGCCTGGTCTCAAGAGGAAACAGGAATCACTGTGGTGGTGATGGCGGCTGGGGGCCGGCGGTTGGAATGAGTTCAGTGGATTCATTCATCAACATCATATATTTCTTTGTGAGAGTGTGACAAAAGAGAAAGAGAGAGAAAAAGAGAGCGAGGGAGAAGAAGAGAAGGGCGTGCATAAATGTGTTTCAGCACCCTGGACAGAGATCAGCAGTCCACATGATGACAGAAGACGAATGTTCGTTGATCCGATCAGACCGTTTTCAGTGTCAGGGTTTTGTGAGACCACCACCCCTCCCTCTTTCTGAGTGTTCTTCTGGTGTGCGCTGGGTTATGGTTGTGCTTCAGTTGTGTTCAGTGCTGCAGTGAATTCACCAGGGTTGTGATATGACATGGAGCGTGCCCTCCATGTCAGAGACTAGATTGCCTCCTCTTCCCCCCTTTTGCTAGCACAGTTACAGCAATTCATCTCCTTGAAAATTCAAGTCGCTTAAATAATGCTGTGTGTGCATTTTTTTTTTTTTGTGCTTTTTATAGCAAAAATTTTCCTCTCTGCAGTATCTGATTCAAACAATGTGCTACTTCATGGCACACAAGTGCCTTTCACTGATATTCACTTACGTGTGATGATTTTCTTTTCAAGTGCACATCAGATGCAGACTATAAAAATCAAATAAATGAGGGTTTGTGAAAATAAACCTTTCAAAACAGTGCACAGCTGCCTTGTTAAATTGCTGTTCTGCTTAAATCTGTGATCCACCTGAATGTGAATTTGAGCTTCATTGTCACATTTATTCACATATTTGATCATTTTAATACTGACACTCCCTCTCCTGTAATATTTAGACCAAATTACGCATTTTGATAGTTTATCCCCAAACCGTGAAACACTGATACAAGGCAACCATATTAACAAACAGCTGCTAATTTACACATTCAACCATTATGGACCAACATTATCATTCATTTTGTCTGAGTAAGCATAACACTTATTTATTTTTTATGTTCTCTTTGCCTAAGTGAAATATGTCCATTTGTCTTCTTCTCTGAGAAATGTTTCCTCGGTTTATATCTGAGTCTGTCTGCTGTTAAAGGGCCAACCGACCCTCCATTATTCTATTGACCACTAAATTAGTTCTTATGCTTGAAAAACCTAAATGGAAACACAACGATTTTCAGGAGGCACATTTCTGCAAAACATCTGGTAAAAAATAGTTTTTACGATTTTTGATTTTTATTTAATTTTTTTATTTTATTTATTTATTTTTTTAATTTTTTAATTTTTATTTTTTTTTGCCTGTTTCAGACTTCCGGGTGTTACATTTTATTCTGTATCCATCAGTTCTTTTCACCTTAAAGGGCTTCCAGCCATGTTGGCATATACATTTTGTTTTTGTTTCCCTCATCTCGTTTTAATAAGCAAACAAGACAAAGTCTCACAGACTTTATCTTAATAGCTTAGTCTTGAAAAAGAAACTGTTTCTATTAAGACAGAGTGACAATTTCTGTAACACCGGTGGCCGCCATCTTGGATTTGATTGAGAAACAGCAGCGAAAGCGAAGAACTGAAATTGTTGGCGAAATTTTGGAGAAAAGGGGAGAAAAAGAAAAGAAACCAGCAGCTAACCAGATGGTTAGAGGAGTGTTTGGGGGTCGTAGAAATACCGCAGGAGAATGGTAAGTGGCTTTAAACGACCTCCTAAGATTAACTTCGCCGGGTCATTAACGAACTTGCCGTAAAAAAGCTCAATAAAGTCAGAAGGAGCTACAGAGAGAACCACTTTAAGGCTCTGACTGTTTCCATTGTCATTTAATATGATAAATATGAAGAGCATTGTACGAGGCAGTTGTTCACATTCATACACCTCAATACACTAACATTTTCACACATTCACAACTTCGTTTTGAATTCACTGTTGTTCATTTACATGGACTAATATATTTAGACTGGAATAACATTTTTACCTGCACTTCCCCACCCGACGAGTTATTATAATGTTTAGGTGAAAACTTTCCCTCGTACATCTAAATTAATTTGTTTCTCTTTGTTTTCTTTTTACATTATTCATTTTCTATCCAAATAACATTTCCTTGTGTATTTTGGAGACACTTACTGTGATTTAAAATATGAAATCATAATGAAAGTACCTTGTTGCTCATAGGATATTGTACGTAACCAAGAGGTGAAAGGCATAAAATTGAATTAAGATCAATCACCTGATCTGGGAGGTCAGAGGTAAAGTGTGTGTTGGATCATTAGATAACAGGGACCAGGGAGTCACAGGAAAGGTAGGCCAGAGGGATCAAACCTTTTGTACACTGATTCACCAGGACACCCACCATATCAGTGTCATTTAAAAATATTCAGAAATTATATAATTTTCCATTGAAGTGACTAGACAAGACTCATGACTTCTATTACATCAATAAGCAATCACTTTGGCACAGATTGTAACTGGGGGAAATTTCAATCCCATCATCATATCCTGAAATGAGACAATTTATTATTTTCTAATCCCTTCTCCATTGCCATCTCTTTCTTGTACATCATAGCCTCAGTTCTATTTACAATATGCCATTTATTGTGGACCTAAGGCTCTGTATTTTAATTTAATGAATTGTTCCAGAGCTAATGCATATTGTGTGGAAGTTCCTGTATTTATGGTGGGGGATCATACATACGTCCCTAGTCTCGCCCACTGCCACTGGTGTAGTTTTTTGAGTCATTCTTTTTCTTGAAGGCTGTCAGTAGAGCTTCCTGAGTGCTTTCAACTTAAAACAAAATAAAAAAAACAAATTTCCTGTCTATAGAGGAAGGGCTCTGCCAGGAAGCCTCATCCCCTCCCAAGAGCACGTCAAACAATAAAGACCCCTTGAAAGATTGGTTGGAAATTGTAAGATGCATGCCACATTATGCCTCACAGGAGACCTAATGGTGCTTAACAATGTGCACAGTCCAAAATCAAAAATCCCATGTTTTTGAGAAAATAAAATCCTTTTCTGATATGTAATCTGGATAAAGCAAACCATCTTCAAAAGGCAAGATGACAAAAAGTGACTGTCTTTGATGAATCTGCTTTGTTATCTGTAGTCCGCTGTAGCTCTTGATGTTGATGAGCCGGGCCAATACACTGTAGCCTGGAGTATGACAAGCACAATTTATTATGATATGCTGTGTGTCAAATTAAATGAGAGATTATGGAATTATTTCCACTTTGGTGAGAGTGTGTCAAAATCACTTTAGAGATTCAATCATAGCTTTCCAGATTAACCATTCCCTCGCTGTCCAACCTTTTTGCCACTCATATCAGCACTCTTCCTCACAGTTAGACACATTCACGCTGATAGATTGAAAGCTTGTTTGATATCTTTTAACCTTGAATCTTCCCTGCTTCTTTGTTTGACATTGAGCTTTGTGCAATCTACCATATTCTGTACACATCCTGTAAATTCATCCTCCTCAGTGAAGCACTCAGCTGTGTTCTCTACTGGAACTGTAATAAAAATGTACTTCTTGTTTCTTTTCTTTCCTCTGCCACACGATGGTTCTCTCTCTTTATCCTAGCATTTTTCTCTTTATTCCTCACCAAGACCAGAAGCCAACCTGATTAACACAATGTTGTTTTAGTTTTGTGTAGGAGCGCCTTACGTAAGCTTCACATGATCTACTTTCCCAAACCTACGTCTCTAGTTAGATGAAAAATGCGAGTATGACAGCAATGCCTCTGTTTTGAATACTGTAGGAGGGATATTGTCTCTCTTCCTCTGACCTTTAAGTGGTGTTTATTTTATGAAAACCCATTTTAAAGGTTGTGGCTTGCTAAGGTTGAAGAGCATGGGACAAAAGCCTGAGAATGATTTTGAGCTAGAGCCAAAATGGACTCCCATACTGGTTGAATGAAGTTTAATGTATTTTTGGCTTGTGCATCTTTCTCTATATAAACTCAGATGATGAAAATAACAATCATATCGTATTGCTCTCCAATCGAGCTTATTTTTAAAGCTGAGCTGAAAGAGGTGTAATTAACTTTATAGGGTTTTTGTGCATGTGTTTGCAAATATATGATTAGATATCAGCTGTTCACCTGCACCCAAACCAACATCATCACCCACACAAAGCAAACTAGCACAACAAAGCCGTTCCAAAGGGGTTCTGTTCATGAGCATCACAAAGCAGCCAGGTGAACACAGACTGTAGCATGCAAAAGTGAGTCAGGTTAGTGTTGAGCAAACAGCTCTCTGCGCCGTCTAAGACTTTGATCACACACTGAACCAACACATAACTATTTTCACACACATTTATAGCAGTCCATGTGGAAATCTGTACGTTCTGTTGTCTGTAATATTGTCAAAAATCACATGCTGTTTTTATTCTACTGAAGGCTTTACCTCCTGTCTTAACCTCCTGCTTCTCATCTGTCGCATAGTGAGTCACGTTGTAGACAGTTAATTGTCTGCATTTCTTTTTTGTCTCCCCTGGCTCCACAAAGCCTGTTTCATTTGTGTGTTTTTCAGGTGCTTAAGTCATTAATTTGTCTTTCTGCTGGTCTGTAGGGTGACAAATATAGACAGAGTGGGGACAGTAATAGACAATCGATATATCTGTATATTTAGTGTCAAACAAAGGTGAGTATTCACATCCTTAACTAAAGTAAGGAAGTATAATAACAATTATGTAAAAATAAACTGGCTCCTATCACTAAACTATTATTATATATTGTAATATTATACCATTATGTCTTATTCACATTTGCATTTTTTATACAGCAGTTCCAATCTTTGGACTGGGAACATCTAACAGGTTCCAATATGCTCATAATAATTTTTTTCTTATTGGTGAAACTGGAAAGTAACTATAGCTTCAAAATTAATTAATAAGTCAGCAAAAGTACAAACTATTTCCCTTTGATGCAGTTAAGTGTAAAACAACAATAAATAAAAACTACATTTCATTAAAAGTACCTTCATATTCCAATTTAGTACTTCACATGAGTAAATGTGCTTGCTTTCTGCAGTTAGGAGTGTATACATGCCTCGTGCTGTTTCCACACTCAATCCTGATGCTAAAATTGTACCATTTAATTATTTTTTAACCACTGGATTCCCCCTTATCTTTCAGGTCTGCCCTTCTTCAGCCGTGTGGCAGAGAACTGTGAGGAGGTGGCCCACTTTAATGAGGTCAGTATCACTGTTTCCTGTCTCACATACTAACCCATGTGGATAATGACATATTACCAATTATCTCTTGACTGAATAGAAACCACAACCCTCTCCAACCATCTTGACTACAGATAACAAAACACTAATTTCACAGGCTGCCGGTTTAGTAGGTGAACTGAAGTGGAACGCCAGTAATTAAAAGATCTAATATAGGTTTTATTTGTATTCTACAGCATGTATGTATACAGGGATCATTTCAGATTTCAAATCACACATTCACATCAACTTTCTGAGAAATGGCAGCACATTCACATCAAATTTTTACATGTGTTGTGACAGTAGAACTGGAGATAGAGACAGGAAGTAAAGATTTAGATTATGAAAAGTTTTTAGGGATGATATGCAGCATAATACGTAGGCCACACACAAACCCCGGCCTGTGCAAATGAGGAACTAGCATTAATGCTCTACCAAACACCCCTGTTGCTGTTTTAATCCAAGAGTTGGTTACTATGTCTCACTTGCAAATGGCTGATTTTCTGCTGAATGTCTTGCAATGACCCTCTGCTGTTTGATGATGTGCTATCAAGGTCTGAGAGGCAAAGCAGAGAAAGTGGGCTCTAACCATGCATGACACTCAACACTTGCTCTGTTGTAATTAAACCAGACACTCAACTCTCTGCTGCTGTATTTAAAAAGAGCTTGCCACTGAAATGTTCTAGAGCTCCTTTAAACTTGAGAAAGAAAGTTGAATGGTTTTTGAGTTTTTACCACTCCAGATTTGTTTCAGTAAATTACACTGTTCCGGAAGTCAGCACAGGCCTTAGTGGACTTTTAAAACCAAAGCAGATGCCACTGAAGCCCCTCTGGTGCTGGTTGGCCGGTCTCTTTTTGCTGTGGCTGCAGTGAAATTCTGGGAAATCCTCCCAGCAGGATTCCAGCAGGCTCCTGTCACACTGAATGCTCAGCTTTATGATGGATTTAAATGCACTGAGTCATATGAGAGAGCGGAGGGTGGACTTGAGAAAGCGACGAGGGCCAAGGAATCAAGACAAGAGTACCAGAAGTGGTCCTCACGCAACAGACGCAATAGAGACACAACAGAGGTAGGGGATAAAGTCAGATAATGAAATTGGAAACACAAAAGAGAAAGCACCTCAAACACCTTCCCACCCTCCCAGGGGAGGCTTAACTAAAGTTTTTTCCCTTTTTGTTCTCAAAGCTGCTTGCTTTTAAGGAGCAGAGTCATTTTTCCTTTAACTGACTCACAAGACTCACAAGAGCTGCTTCCTTTGTTGATAACCACAGCTTTTGTTTTCAGTGTAATCAGGAAAATGGTTAAATGACTGTACACTTTGGCCCACTTGCATAGTCATGCACACACAGCGACAAGGACACGTACATACATACACACAGTCCCTGCAGAAATATTGAAATTTTGTTTTTCGAGAGCTGTTAGTGAAATATAAAACAGAAAAGTAGACCAGAGGGAGAAATGTGTCAGAAATGTTTATGATGATGTGTTATATTATTTGTGAGGTCCGGTCTAGTAACTGGTATACAAATGAGTGGCTGGCACTGATACGTGATCTCTTGTGACAAGCTCATTCGATGCTCCTGCAATGCCGGAGAGGTTGTTAGCATCACTCAGAATCAATGAAATGTCCAGGCTTCCCTTGGGATGATTTGTGCTTCCAGTAGTTCCTGAGACTGTGTTCATGACGTGGGTGGTTGTGTTACATGCTGCTGGTGCCCAAGTGCTCAGGCGTTGTTTGCCTAGCTGCCCCAACCCCCCAACCCCCCAACAACTCCAAACACTGGAGCATTTCATCCCCACACCCTCCTCATCTGACATCTTAATCTTTGGCGCTGCTGGGACACTCACATGGCTCAGTAAACTCAGACTGGCCCCAGGAATTGAGGGCCATTAGCATAGAGTTGTGTCGTTATGCATGGATTAGCACAATGCCTTTGAACTAGTGTGGAGATAGACTGGACAGGGACTCTGTATTCATTATTCATTCCATGGAAGGACTTGGCTTTTAGCTGCAGTACACTTGGGCTTCCCCCTCACTAGTTAGACATAACTGGTGCAAAGGATAGAAAGCCCTGCAACGACTGTATGTAGCCGCTGGGTTCACTGTGGATATATTCAAGCTACTGTACATGTATACGTGTCCATGTCAAAATGGAGAGAGCACATGCATGAGTTTGAATTCGATTGTGTGTTTGCATTACACACAAGTTGACAAGAAGTTTGAGATATGCCACTGAAGCAAAGAGAAATATTTTTCAAACATAACGAGTACAAGAATTTTCCTTCTCCAGCACCGCTGAACATTTTACTGACATGTTCAGTATCTGCACTTTACTTTTTGCTCTTGTAGAGTATTCACCACTGAAAATCACGCCAGCCTAATCCCAAATCTGAACATGAGGGCATGTTGTGGCCGAGAGTAGGAAGAGACGGCAGTGAGATCACTTCCTCAGAACTTCCCTTGGTAATCAGGTTAAGGAAGTTAGCAGGCTTTAGAAAGCCGTATGTCTTATATGCGAGCATATCACTATCAGGGAGAGGTTTTTAAACTAATTTACATTTTTCCCTGCAGCAGGATTCATATCCTGGGTGCAACTGGAGAATAATAAGACTCGCACAACATAAACTGGTGTATTAAAGCGATCCACTTGTCCAGGTCATATTTCAGGTGCAGCTCTATGTGTCAAGTGCTAGAGAACATAAAATGGTCTATGTGTGAGAAGCTAACTGGAACAATTTTGATGCTAAAAATTTTACAAGTTTTTATGATTCAGGGCTGCTTGAGGGAGGTTCTTTCCCATCTCTGAGTGCACTGAATAAATGATGATCTGAGCATATTTTCTCAGCCCACTTTGACTTGGAGGGAAACTGAAAGCAGAATATGTATATGGAAAACAACTGAATTTTAACAAGCAGGCTGATGTGCAGAGGTACATGGGCCTGCACAGATGCCAAAACAAAATATCTGTAGGGAATGCTTTATTTTTACATCATTATTGTGCACCCTTTGGAGAAGAAGAAAAACACAAGAGCTCATTTCTCTGTGGCTGTCTGTGTGCGCTCATGTGTATCAGCTTGTAACTCAGCTTTAAATACTCTCTCTCAGGAGTGACAAGAGCCTCATAAAACACTGGCCCAAAAAAAATCAAGTAGGGAATGTAAAGGATTGCGCAGGAAATTCTTTATAAAGTATTGTCTGAAATTTCAAGAACAAAATATGCTCAAAAACAGCAATGACAGTTCAACATTGAAGAGTTTCACTTTTTTGCTATGTCTGAATAGATTTTCTGTCTCAAAGCATCCAATTCCAACGAAACAGAAGAAGCCAAAAAGATATCCCTGCTTGTATTGTGAAAGAAGCGGCCTATTAAAGAAGCAGCAGGTGAAAAGTATTTGGCTGTCAGCCCTTTTGTGGTTATGCCTTGTAACGCTGTGATAAGAGGTCACTGCAATGCATGTTTGTTTCAGATTTAAGCAGTGGACAAGATTGACCTTGTGTTGCTTTAAAGAAAAAGAAAAAACCAATCTCAGCAGAAAAGTTTATAATTGTATACCGAACTCTGCGTCCTTTCTATTTTCAAAGACAAGGAGCAGCTTACTTGACGAGTGACATTGTTCATTATCTCAGCACCATCTGGTCTTCCACAGCGGAAACTGGGGAAATAATTGCGGGTTTATTAGAGTGGATCCTGAAACAAAATTAAATTAGAATTTTTCAGATTTGCAGGGGTAACTTCTCGTATCTGTCCCCACTGCCACTCAATTTCAAGTGAATGAAATATTCTTATTGGATCAGCATCAGTATGTTGATGCATGTGACTCTTGATTTGGCACGTCCTATAAATTAGATTGAGATGAATGGGGATACATTGGAGCATGCAGAGACATATGAGAAACAGCGGTGATGGAAGTGAAAACAGGGATGGACAGTCCAAATGGAAAAAGTAAATTGAGATTGTGTCAGTGGGCGTGTAGGCAGCGATGTCAGTGAATTGGATAAGATCGAGTTTCTTATTTGAGATACTGTTTCCTCTAGGCGATCAAACATGATTACACATGGATGTGTGAGTACATGACCAATTGAGCTGATTTTTGATCTGGTGATAGCACCAAATGAAAAATCAGTGCAATCCCCAAAGTGTTTACAATTCACGCCTTAATGATGATGTCAGTGCCAAATTTCATCTAACTATTAATGTATAAATAAAATGGCCTTAAGCATTAGACATATGAAGATAAATGTGATTGGTACATTATTAAATCCACATTCATAAAAATGAAAGAGATTATGACAGAAAAAAAAGTCAGTAATGGAAGGTTATGTCAGGTTTTTCTATGTGAGAGAGTGAAGTTCCAGCATTTAATAATTTACGATTGCAGAGGTGGACTACAAGATCAGAGATGGAGACAGTCCTGAGTCATAATCCTAAATATTACACCGAATCGCATACAGAGCTGAGTGGGAAAGCCAGCTATAATAAGAGGGTGGCTTGTACAGCATCTTTCTGCTGTCTACCCTTATTTCTTTTATCCTTTCAGAGTACACTTAAGCCTACAGAATGCAACTATACAGGGCTGCTTCATTATAAAATCACAAGCAGAACAGGCTTGGACAAGAGTAAAGACAGACTCCATAGAAAACACTGTTAGTGTAAATATAGCATGTTCCTTTCAGCCTTTGTAGTGAGTGCGTGTGTGTGTGTGTGTGTGTGTGTGTGTGTGTGTGTGAACAATAGATGCATTTTCATAATTAATCATAGAGATGTTTTCATCCTCCGTCCATGGTAACAGCTCCATGCACGTTGCATGGAGAGAAAGTGAGGAATGTTTGGTCACTCATCTGACATTCAGTCAACATTCAGTTGAGCATTTAGTCACTCGGATTAGTTACTGTGGCCTCAAGGCGTCCGGTTAGCAAGATCATACCTGCCACTTTTAATGAGTGCCCTTTACTCAACCAATTAGAGTGTATCATTTGGTACAGAATGTTAGATCTGGCAAGAGTAATGTCTCAAAAAAAGGAGAGGAGGAAGTAAAATAGGATCCCTATTTTTATATATGTATGTATATGTCAGTGCAGTGGTTACTGATTTTTGAATTTCTATTGTGCAAATCTTTATACACAAAATCTGTGATACACAGTTGGACTCAATGTTGAGTGGGCACGTTGCAGCAGGTTTGCATCAGTCAGTGTTTGAGGCAGAGTGACTACTTGACAGCTTGAAGTCCAAGCTGTGGAAAGCCTGATGTTCATAAAAAAAGGGGGCAAACTCATACCCATGTTTGTTAGTGTTTCGTTTCATTTTGTTGCATTTTAAGTCCCTGCACAATCTCAAGGGGTTTTTTTGCTAACTCTAGCTGACTGGACTTCGGACTGCAATCTGTTGTAGATGTCATCAAACCATTTGTACTAAAGAGAATAGGCGTTTTTCATGAAGCATTTGGACTTGTCTAAGTAGATAAATCACATACTCTACTTGGTTCTTGTGTCCCACTAAACCAATAATGCAGCACGCGTAACACCAGGACTCTGAAAAAAGCAAAGGCAGTGAAATGGAATCTGTATTTTTATATTCTGTGTAAAAATCTGTGATAAAGGTGAATTAATTTACACCCACAGTGAATAAACAAAGTTGAAAGGATATTAAGAAGATATTAAGTCAGCCATGGTTTCTACACTTCCAATAAGCCAAAGGAAGTCAAAACATCCATGTTGGAAAATGTGTTTGTGGATCCGTGGTGATCAAAAACATAATAAATGACGATAATCCAGTGTGCTTTACACATTCATTCAGTAGCACGGCACTGTTCTTCTGAACAGTTTTAAATTTTAATCTCATGCTGCTCAGAGGCAGCAGATTAAAAATAGACATAATTAAATAATCATGTTACTTACTCATGTCTGCAGTACTTGTAAAATAAATAAATAGAGCTGAATAAAAGAAATCTGGGCTAAATGCGTGGGCAGGCTAGAATAAAAATGATAAGGATCTCTGTCTTGTGAATAACAGAAGAGTATGAGCTTTTGCATACAAATAATTTCTTGTTCAAAATATAAGAAATGCAAGTTCATAAGCATATTGTAGAGCTGCTTAACTTGACAAATGGGAAAATTTGGTAGCTAAACACTGAAATTGCTTTCTCTTGAAACTGATTATAATTGCAAATGTATTGTCTTATTGACTTTTGTAACTTGTTCACAGTTGAAGCTCAGTAAACCTTCCACTTTCTTACCAGAATGGATTTTCTGCTCCCATGTTATTTGTCTGGACTGTGCAGGTATTTAAATCACTGTACTTTGGTGTGTCACAGTGACAGTGAAAGCACCATGCAACATAAACAGCTTACTCCCTCATGCTGTGGATTCCTGAATGTATTTTACTCCAGAGATAAGTAGCCTTGAACATTTTAACAGAAAATGAGGACAACAAAGGACTGAGACACATTAATGATTTAAATTTGGTATATTAGAAAAACTAATGTAAGGGGTGGGGGAATGTGTACCTGCATCACAAAAAGCTTTCATTTGGGTTTGCAGATACAGATTGAAATGTAGGGTCTCTTCACTCCAGGGAAATTAAGGTGGTTGCCCAGTGCCCCTAGTGGGGGATAAACAAACCATGATCATGTTTGCAGTTGTGTGTTTGTATCATTTTAGGTGTGTGTCACTCTCTGGTATGTGCATATTAGTTTTCATTTCCCCCATTAGCTATGAGTGCAGTCTTCTGGGCAACATTAACACCATGCTGGGGTCTCCTTCTTTGGCCACACTTGGCTGCTCTAAACACAGTGGAAGAGAATTGTAAATGAGATATGCTACAGCTGTATTAGCTGTGATCTCAGCTGACGACCGTCAATCTGAGGGCATGTGCACTCTGTTGTAGAGGAGAAACCATAGAAGGGCTGCAGGGCAGGGAGAACAGACCGATGCCTTAATGCAACACAAACACACGCACACACACAAAGTAGCAGGTGTGAACCCCAGGATCCGATAATGGGACACTCATGATGGATCATGTGCATGACAGCCTGCAGTGTTTTCCTGACTTAGTGGCTGATATCAGCTGGGGGTGAATGCATTTTAAATCACATGCACAACCTTTATCCCTCCGTCCTCATACTGTACTACAGTACAAAGGACAAGGTTCTGAGGTAACATACTCCATATAAATTAGCACATGAATCCATCAGGTTTCCGAGCTTTGCAATTACTGTTTTAGTTTCCTCACTTCATTTTACAGCTCTATCATAATTCAACTCAAGAGAGCTGAATAATACATCACATGTTGGTGTCAGGTTTTACTAATGTGTGTTGTAATGAGATTGGTGATAGAAACTACTCAGTAGCCTTTGGCACATCTATCAAATCATACTTTTCTCCTAGATATTGCCTACTTGAAATGTCAAAATATTTTATGTCTACAGTTCTTTTGAGTATTCATTTAATTATACTGATTTGTATGTGTGATGAACAATTATGTCTCCCATGGCAAAGCCAGCAGGGAGTTCTTGATATATTTCCTCGTTGAATTTGATTTTTAATGAGGGATACAACGCAATATAAATCAAGATGAGATTTTCTTATAGACTGAAAAATTGTAAGCTGGATCTACAGTTTATTGCCCCAGTTTTTTTGTTTGTTTGTTTGTTTGTTTGTTTTTTATTTAAACAAGAAACGTGAATTGACAACATGCATTTTGATGACAGTTTATTTAAAATTTCTATTAAATTCACTTCTTTAACAGCAATACAAGCAGTTTTTCATGAATTCTGGCACTCAGTTTTATCCTTCATATCCTTTCTTCAGCCACATTATTCATGCAGATTTCAAATCCACCATTCCGTGAATATAAATTTTACATGAACAAAGAATTATTTTTAGATAAAAGAAAGGAGTCTTTGGAACAACCTGTGTGATGCCACCAGGATGTGTTTGACTCTATTAGCTATCTTTCACTGTTTCCTATTGGCTGTAAGTGTTTCTAATGTTTTAAAGTGAGTTAACTGACAAGACTCATCAAACTATTTGACAGTGTTGCTGCCAGACTAACTCTCTGGGAATAAACCATCATATGGCATCCCTGAGAAAAGAGATACAGGATGTGCTCAAAATAATGATGTAGAAACAGCAAAGTCACATTATGATTATTCTCACACAGCCAATTAGTAAAGACATCACTGAGGAGACTTCTTTTGAAAATGATTGAGCATAAATAAAAACTGCACTTTTTAATCTTTGTCACTTTTCCTTTTCCTGTCAAGCAGTTTGAAATATTTTCAAACTGTTATTTTGGAGCTAATTAAAGCAGAATTGGCAAAGAGGGGTATTTCTCCAAACTTCTTCCACATTCCTCACAACCTGAGTTTTTGTCTCAAAGGTTTCCAAGACATTTTCAAGAATTCGGTGTCATAACATTTTGCACTGCTGCTGCTTTTCTCACTTTCACCTCATAGCGGATCAGCTCTTAAATATTAATATATTCTCTGCCATGGCTACACAACCTACAGATGTTTCTGACTTGCACTTTTGTAGCTAGAAAGCATTTTATTAAATTCAAGGATACTTTAGAAATGTAAGCTGACATGAAGCCTTGAATGTGGGCCCGGGCTGTGATTCACTTAAAGGTATAATGCTACCTTTGGGAATTAACGTAGCTCACTTTCAGTTCAGTGGCCTGTTTGCTTGGTGCAGAAGCAGTAAACTCTAAACCCTAAGCTGTGTCCAGATGAGGAGGCCTCACAGTCTTTGACTGAAAACAATATGATCTGTGTTGTAACTTATTACTTTGGCTGCAGATTTTTCAGTGATGTGCACTGTATTGAATAGATTATTGAGTTTTTTGTGCAACACTGCTACGCTGTATCCAAAAATCCACGTACCAGCACTGATAAAGCTCTCCAATGATGCGTGTCCAGTCCGTCAGTTATAATTTGCTTCACATTTACCGAACAAGTACAGGTGATAGTCAGTTTTTCTATTAAATGGCATTGTGTTTGACTGGAAAAAACAATTAATCTCATTGTCAGTTGCAGCCCTGCTATTAATAATTTTGTCTGTTTTTCCCCAGACATTTCGATGGCCCATTGCCAGTATGCTGGACAGTAACGAAATGTTGGAGATCCAAGTGTACAATTACAGCAAAGTGTTCTCCAACAGGTAAGTTGTCCTGCTGCTCCCACCTTGTGCTCTTAAAACACCTTTGCCACACCTAACAGTGTTGCAAAGTGAAATGTTAGTGGTGTCAATGGCCTTTTCTGCCTTCCTGTCACAGCCTGTGACCATTTCTGACTGACACACTGTTCCTCAGCTTCAGCAGAATAGGCCCCGTATTCCCAGAGAGCAGCGTTTTAAATTGAGTCAATTGTGTGTGTGTGGCAGACTGCAAAGCAGAGAGCTGGACATAAATAGGATTCACGTCAGGAGGATGGTGAAGGTAATGAAACGACATTAGATCCTTAGTAATGGGCACATTTGTCACTTCACACAGGCTGTTGAAGTCGATGAGACCAGTGGGATCTCTTGTTGAGCATGTCTTTGACTCAGTTTATTTGTAATGTGTGGAAGTGTGTGATTGAACTGTTCATATAATTCTGTCTTGATAATTGTATGCACATCTCTCTACTTACCTGTAAGACAACATTGGGACTTTATATGTGAAAGCTGGCTGGTTAAGAAATTTCTATCTTCTCCTTCTCCTTGTCATCTCCATTTTCTTCATGCACTTTTCTTTTGGGGTGTATCCTGTAGCATAACTTCTCTGGTTTATGTTCCCAGATCTGAAAAAACATGTGAGGGTTGTGCCAGGAAGTCTGTCCGTACAAATCCAATCAGATCATTAATGTGTCCACATGAAGAACAAACGACATCACCCACACAGTCGTTAGAACATGCTTTGTCTGTGTGTGTGTAGGTGGTAATGTGTGTGTCTGCGTCTGTCTGTGTGTGGATGCAACTGTCTTTATCTTTTATACCGGTCGCCGTATCATGTCTGCTGAATGTGAACGTAGTTGTGACCGTAATTGCAAAACATGCAAGGACTGAATCAGAATGAAAAGCAGCTGACAGGTGTACAGACAGATGTAACAGTTCGATATCACAACACCTCGCAACAGTCATTGTGATTTTCTGGTGCTATTGTCTGGAAATGGAAACCAAACAAAAAATTCTCAACCACACATACAACATACAACTCAAGGGTGAGTTTTAAAAGGTGATCACAGGAATGTGTAGATCTCATTTTTTCTTTTTATGGAGATGATATTTCTCTCCATTTTGTCTGTTGCAGCTAGCCCAGTTCTCAGGATGGACACTCAATACACCCGTTTGAATCTGGATGAAATATTTCAACAACTTTTGAATAGGCTATGTGATTGTTTACAGATATTTGTGGTCTCCAGGGGAAAAGACTGATAATCCCTGGTATTTGAAAAATTTAAGGATGGATTCTAATCTGTAACATTTAATGTGCTATAGATTTTTATTAGGCGTATAAGAGGCATCCAAAATTTTACTGAATTTCAATTTTCTTACTTGTTGTTTAGCACCACCAACAGATCAATGTTTTTACATATCCAGTGATAAATCTCAATTTCTAACAGATGAATCAGCTCAAAGCAGTGTAACCAGTATCCTCTGGTACCCAGAGGATAAATTTAGCAGTTGGTTTTCCTATAAGCAAATAACCAGCTGCACCAAACATCTCCATGTTTGTTGCCATTTTAAATTTCTTTCTTGGTGTCTTCTGGCATAGGAAGATAGTGACCCCATTCCTAATCTAGCCCACAAATCTCTGACTGACCTGGTTGTTTTTCCAACCATGGTAAGCAGCCCCAAAAAACTGTCATTCAAGCCAAGCAGAACATTTCGAGGCTGTGTTGCTTCCTTTAAATCAAATGCAATGCTATTTTATCCACATGCTATAATATAATATACACTCAGGCTAAAGTGTGCACACACACGTACTCTTGCATGCAGAGACACTTAAACACGAATGTTAACACAACCTCATATAAATTTAACTGGGTAAATAATTCAAGCTGAGTCTCAGCTTGTGTTGTTCTCACACCTGCTCCATATGTCCACAGGCTGCATCATTACCAGGGTAACTGATCTGCTTCATCACTGTAGGTACCAACACACTGTAAGGCCAGTGTGTCACACCCTGCAACCACAAGTGCAATCACATTACCCCAAGACAAAGAAAAGGCAGTGTTGCATGATGGTCTTTGTGCCGCAGTGGCATATAGACTATGTTTTTATTATCTCTGGTTGCACTCAGCGGAGTACTCTGCATGTGAGGTACTGAGCACTGAAGCAGAAGAAGTGTTTATATGATTGTATAGTCAAGGTCTGTGGGGGCATATCAGGGGTCTTTGGGCTTGTTTTCACTGTGTCCCAATCGAGAGGAGGAATCCTGAAGTACACAATTCTATCTTAAATATATCATAACTAAATAATGAAATATGAGAACATGCAGGCCCATTTTGAAAGAAAATCAATGAGAGAGTGGGAGAAGGCCACCAAATTCAAAGTTTACATTGCATACTCTTGCAGAGTTAAACTTTTATGTTGTCTTGCAATAATTTCATAACAGGATCTCATTTTCCATTTTGCTCCATAATTTTGTTTTCCTATTGCAGTGTTATGTCATTTTGACTGGACTGCATCTTATAAATATAAACCTTACTGGGTGGCTGACTGGATGGCATGTTCTCTCAGGAGGGTTTACAGCCCGCGGTATTACAATTTGGTGCAACGTCGATACATTTAAAGACCACTTTGAAGACTTTTTTTCTTTCAAAAATGTGAACTTGCAGTTTAAGTCTACTCTTTTTATAAAAAGGTGACCAATCACTCTGTTGTCCTGGCTCCTTGAGAGCTGCAGAGGCAGAAGAGTGCTGTTAATACACTTAACCTTGCCTTCATAACACCAAATAAGCTACTTCGATTTCATGTGTCATTATTACTAAAAGAGGCAAAGGGATAACTAAACACAAGATAAACTCAACAAGAGAGCGCTGAATGGCATGTAAACAACAGAAGTGCTACTGACTGGCGGTTATTAAATTCCTGAACTACTACCCATTTTTGCATACAAGTACATACATGTTCCAATATAGCAATATCAAAATTACATAAACCATAATAGGAGGATTTATTTACATTATCCAGTCCTGACCGTTTCTTTAAAACCCAAGACAGTCATCTGAGAATCACTGCTATAAACAAAGCAACACCACCATTATATCCCTCCTTCTTTTCCCCCCTTTGCTGAATTTTAATTAATCTGATCTGGGTCATACTACTGTACACAAAAATTTTTATGTTGCTTTTGTACCTATGACACAGCTATTATGAAACTGGAACAGCGCTCTGCCTGTATGTATTACAGCAACAAGAGCAAGTAAACCACACACCTAGATTCGCTGGTACAGGCTGATGAACAATGACATTGAGAAACTGAGCGTAATAGCTTGTCCTTTTCTTTGTGGTTTAAAAAATCCAGTTTTGTGTGTCTTTGTGTCGTTTGTATGTGTGCAACAGGAGGCAAGAAATCAGTATTGATTGTGTCAATGTCAATCATGTTCTCTGAATGTGTTGGTTTCTCACCGATGGGGGGGCACTGCTCAGCAGAGGTTTTTCCCCAGCTCATCCGAGGCAATGTCGCACACACACCTGGCAGCTGTAACATTTCCATTTCACACTGGCTACCGACAGCTGTAGTGGATTAGTGCAACCTTGACAGCAACCGTGTTTGACTTGAAAAAATGTTTTACATTTCAAAGTCATGCTCCAGTTGATTTTAACCTGCAATTTTCTCACAGTACCGTCTCAATTTGTAAAAGAAACTTGAGGCATACAAAGAAAAATAATGCAAATTGAAAGGGAAGAGAGCTTTGAATTATGGAGCAGATGAAAGTAAATTGTTTGCAGAACTACAATCAATAATGAATGCCACCTTTTGAAGTGCTAAGAAGTGAGTCAGAACATGATAGGCCCTGCTCAGTTCAATTATTCAACATATGTACACACGTTACAATGGTTGAAAGGAAATGACTGATCATTTGCCTTTCTAAGTAACCCTGGATGTATCGATCACCCCTATCTGGTGAATGAAACAACATATTATACTGT
The DNA here is from genome assembly GCA_034769265.1 of Remorina albescens. Lineage (NCBI taxonomy): Eukaryota > Metazoa > Chordata > Actinopteri > Carangiformes > Echeneidae > Remorina > Remorina albescens. The sequence continues at coordinate 15,402,253 of CM068483.1, forward strand.
GAGGTGTATTATGTTTTCAGGGCAAAAGTTTCTATTCAGCTTCTAAGAGAGAGCGTTTTCCAGAAACATTAATGACCTGCTAGCTTTCTTCTTGAGTCACGGCAAGCCTGTAAACTTAAGAGTGGAGTTATTTATCTGGGGAATCTGGCAGATAGGCACCCTTATGGAGAAAGCATCTGATATAGTCCTTTTTTTTTTTCAAATGTAGCCGCACTTACCACTATAGGTGGAATTCATCACCAGTGGCTCCAGAGGAAAGAAAAAGCATAAGTGAGGACAGAGATGGAAATAAAAGATGGACGCGGGTAGATTAGTCTAGGTAGAAGAGGAATAATAGCAAGTGACAAACAGTGCCCTGTCTCTATTTGCTCACTGATAAGTTGCTGTGTTCGCCTGCTTCTGTGGTTGTTTTTTGGTTTTGAATTTAATAACAACATGGTTGTCTTTCATACTGAGCAGCAGGTTCGCTTGTGCACAGTGTGTGTTTGTGTGTACTGCTTTCATTCACATTTGTCTGTCAGTTTCTATAGTCCTGTTGAGGTGCTCACATCATTATCCATAACCCCTGTGTCTGCACGTGTGTGTGTGTGTGTGTGTGTGTGCGCGCGCATGCACTAAAGCCATTGAATGTTGTATGTATGCCCTTGTTTTATTACATTAATGCTCCCTGTGGACTTGGACGGCTGGTGGTTGTGTGTCTCTTCTTAATGATTCTCTTGTTGCTCCATATGTATTATCTGCTGCTGGATGTCACATACTCTATATACTTTTATGTATTTACAGTGTGCTTGCGCATTTGTCTGAACACTATAGTAGAAATGACATATGGTTGTGGCTCAGTATGGGCTGGCCCCCATGTTCTTTGTGTGGGGCAGATTGCTCTGAGAACAACACACTGTTTTGGGGGAAACTCTTTAAATTATTCATCAACTCTAATTGGCTGGCTGAAAGAGGACTGTACAGGGTTTCTTCCCACTGTTAGGCTCTAAGATTGATCTCTGGGCAGCACAAAGATCAAACTTATATTTAATGACTGTAAACAGTCAACAACAACAAAAACAACAAATCAATGTTTTATGTCAGTGTCCAATTTATTGAAATTTTAAAGGTTTCTGCTGGTCAAGATAGTTGATTCTCAGTGGCATGAGTAGCATTAGCATACTAGCTTTATATAGTCTTATATTATGGTCCTCTCTATAAAGAGGCTAAAGTCTTTAGATTATGGAAAACAGAAACGTTCTCTACCATCCAGTGCAATTGTCTGCCAGAAATTCATCAGAACGAGCAAAACTCGTAAAGACACTTAAAGTTGGACGACAGTCCCAAATTTATGCTTTTTGTAAAAATAAATCAAATTCAGTTTGTATTCAGTTTTTGCATAATGTCAATGAAAGAACTGAATTCACATATTTGCACAAAATGACAGTAAATGTGCACAAAGTACGACTTACCAAGAAGAGAATCGAGGTGTAGAGGGGGATTGATTGACAGTGTGTTTCTGCATTTGAGTAGATATCTACTTTCTTTAAATTGCTTTAGAGGTGTGACATTTTCAGTGAGATTGTGACAGAGGACGTTTGGCACTCTGTCTGTCACAGTACATATCCATCAGCAGTCTATTCATAACTCTGCCTCTGACATACACACTATTTCTACACTATGAGACAAAGCGGTGGAGAACAGATGCTTTGGGCAATTAAAAGAACAATTTGTCAGCATTTAGTTGTGTATCCAGAAAAGTTTATGTAACTTGCTTAAAAGGCATGAGATTTACACAGGAGTGAACCGATCAGAAACAAAGGAGGAACAAAGGGCAGAAACACGTAATGCAATGTATTGATGTCATTGTTGATGTACTAAAGCCATTGATGTAAGCTGTTGATGTTTTCCGGCAGACTGGTGGGGACTTTCTGCATGGTACTTCAGAAGGTGGCTGAAGAGGGACACCTAGAGCTGACTGACACACTCATCGATGATAACAATACGTCAATAAAGGTATGGCTAAAGAGAGGGGAAATGTTTTTGGAGAGTGTATTCATATTGCTGCAGCGCTCAGTAGATGACACATAGAGAGCTATTTCCAGGCAGGATTTGTCTGTTAAGTCTTTGCAAATACAGTCATGTGTAAAATAAGGAAACAATTATTTCAAGCCCAAAAAAATGTTAACATAAGTTTAAATTTGAACAGTTTGTATATGAATTAGCTTACACCGTTAGAGTAAAGTGGGATCTCATTAACCAGCAAAATGCATTCACAAGCAAATGCGAGGACATTTAATTGAGAAATCAAATGCAAAAGAAGAAATAACAGCCGTTGCTGTTTACTACAAAGACACAAACAATATTTGCCATTAACATTAATCCATGTAGCAGCTCAGTGATGAAGATCAGTGCAAGCATTGTTCTGCTGCTGACTAGATAATGTGAGTGAATATGTATGTGAAAATGAAAGCAGCACAGTGGGATGTGTGAGGGAGAACTTAACCATGTGAGGCTTTAAAGCACCCCGGGGTGCCAAATCGTGTCAGTGGAACTGGCAACACTGATATGATGGTTCTGAGATGATACCACACAACATAAAATAGCAGGGCTTAGGGCTTAGGCACACACACACACACACTTGAGAATTATTCTGTACTGTACAACCCCTGTGGCGCAAAACTGGTAAAACTAAACCCACCATAACCCAAGAGTGAGACTGCACTGGTGCGGTTGCCATAGTAACAAATTTAATTCCTCATGGGCTGCAGTGATTGCCCTGTGAGGATATAAAGGAGAGAGAGCGGCATAGAGAAATGCAGGGAGAAAGAGAAGAGAGACTCTTGTGTATATTTTCTGCCCATCCATCTTTGTCAGTAGAATAAATTGGTCACTTGCTCATAAACAGCAGGTTATTGTCACAAGGATGATATTTATCCAAGAGCTGCTCCCCAGAGGACACCAAAGACAAACTAGGGTGTCACTTGTATTTCGGGGCCACATTCAACTAACAATTGCTGTCAGTCTGAATTCTTTCAGCAAATAACACACAGAGGAGATGATTTACAATCTTGTCAAAGTCTAGTGCTTATATTGAGAGATTTTATTAAACAGAATTAAATGAACTCAAATAGATATGTCAAGACTAATACTCCAGATGTTGGTGTCTGTACAGATTCAGTTTGGCTGTGGCTGCAGTCTTAAAGGAAAAAAACACAATGAACCAAAAGTAACTATTTAATAAAAGTGAATTTGAGGAAGCTATTCAATGAAAAATGTGGGAGATTTGCTCCTGATAAGCCCCTAAAAACTTGTCAAGCTTTATTAAATCCATAAAAAAAGATGTTGACAGCTAAAGGAACATAAATATGACAGTTAGAATAGCACTAATCCAACAGAGAAATTACACGGTGTTAGCGACATTACTTGTGTTCTGATTTTTCATTTTTTTAAACTCATCAAAAGCAGTCAAGTGACCAAAAAGCAGGAGGAAGTGGATAATTAAATAACTTTTACTGTTTTGATCTTTTTAATAGAATTATCTTGCTTTCAAAATTTTTAAAGCTATCTGCACTCTGAAATATATTAAAGTGGAGGTTTAATGTCTGAAACTTATTTTCATTAACTTCTCCATCATTCTCAGACCAGTGTTACCATAGAGATAAGATACCAGCCGATGGATGGCACAGTTGGAGGGTGGAGTAATGGCGACTTTCTCGATGTTCCAGACGACCGTGACGGGTTGTTTGCCTTTGAAACTGACAGCTTGCTATCTGGACGAAGCCACGGGTCGGGGATGTCAGCTGGTCGGTCCTTACAGGGATCCATCCCCACTTTCAGAAAGTGAGTCAAACATTCAAATGATCTTCATCATAATATTCTTACTTTGCAAGACTGTGACTCAAGCTGTAGCATGCAGTGGATTTGACTATGAATACTAATTTAACTTCACAATAGCACACAACATGTTGTTATTTTAATTGTAATTTCAGTTTTGAAGAGATCATTAACAGTAACTGTCCTACTGAGACAGACATGGGTGAGGAAATAATCTAAATTAGCTGAATTTTACAGATGGATTCGGCATTTATACACTGATGAAACATCATGCCATCCAGCTGACAATTGTCCCAATATGGAGGGAAATACACAGAAATCCTGCTATGCCGGCAGAGCCAGCCATATACTATTAACATTTTAATGTGGATGTGAAGCAATGGTCAGCATTTCTTAGACTGAAAATTTACCTTATATATTTATTGCCATAATTATCTTATAAAACAGATTTATTAACAATGTCATTGTTAGTTTTATGATAAATGTCATATTGTCTGTTGGGATCCTTCAGATAGAAAACACACTGGTGGAAACCTTTCTCACTCAGCTCTCCTCTGGTTAAATAATACATTTTAATTTTAATCACATTTGACTAATTTCATCATCAGCCTGAGGATGAAAATCGTGGCTTTCAATTCAACTTTGTCAAATTCTAAATGAAAAAAAGGAAAACACTGTGGTGAAAGCTGCATGGTGTGATTTATTCAGTTAAGTGTGTATTGTGTATGGGGGTTTAAAACAGACAACTACTTCCAGGTTGTACAGTTGTATAGACTTATATATAGACTAGTATTAAATGCTTTAACAACGTTTGCCCTGTGGGCTTCACACTTCCTCTCTGCCATGGTACTTGCTCTTTCTCTGTGGTTAACTTATCATGATTTTGCTGAAGAGTATATGAAATACTCTCTGTGTTGCCCTCCAATTTTCACCGTCTACTGTAACCATGACGACAAAGTTGCCTGTTAACTGGGTAGTGAATCTTGCTAACTGGCTGGCTTGAATTACAACTAAGACACAGCAAAGCAGAAAGTAGGACTAACTTTTGTTCAGTTGACATTATTTGACTCGTGAGTGGTAGTAGCATACCTCCTGTTGGGAACACACCTTTATTCTTTTGCCCAACCAACAACTTGAGATAGTTGGTTGGGCTTTCTTTTTTACTCCTGCTCTTTTCATCACACCGTGTCACCGTCCGGCTCGCTGATGTTTACATAAGGGGAGAGACGCACAGGTCTGAGGTGGGCAAAACCAAATCTGGGGGGGGGACTTACCTGCTAAATTGAGAAAATCTACCACATTGTCGTGTTTATAATACTTAACATTCATTATCGATCATTAAGATATGATACTGTGGGGGTTGTTGTGGCTGGTTTGGATTATTGGGTGGGTTACAACCCACCCATCCCCCCCATAAATTACGCCTATGGTTGCATCGATCTCCACTGAGACCATCTGCACTTCCAGAGCCCTAAATCCATCATTGTACTGCATGCTGAATGGGAGAGTGAAAAATTGTGTGTGTGGCTGAATGCATTTCGTGCATGTTTTTGTTGATACTGGAAAGCTAGGTTGGGCTGTTTTACAGCATAAAATAAAAAGAAAAAAATTAATTGTTCAAGGTTGTCAGATCATAGAATCGAAGCAGCCCGAGGGAAAAGATGAAAACCTGATTTATCTATGATTTGGAGCATCTCATGGGTGTTATGTAAGAGATACAGTATTCGGATTTGGTTGACAAGGAAATACTGCGAAAAGGTTCTGTAAATTTGGGGTGAAAGTGATGACCAAAGTCATGTAGCACATGCTTATATTCAGCATACCCCAGTACAAGTGTGTCAGATTATTATTATGCTGTTATTCTCACACATTAATTTACATCTCATCACTGTTTTTCAGCTGAAAAACCTTCTGTCCTTGCTGCATGATGAGGGCACCCATTGTAGTGGCTGTGATAGTGCAGAGCTGTCAGTCAGACTTTGTGAGGACTGCTGTAAGGTTTTTGTCTTTGTGGAAAACAAGCGAATGAGGTGCAGAGAAAATGCCAATGACTCCCCACCTAGCAATTAAAATCCAGCTCTAATTTGCTTCGTGACCATCTTGGCCAGAAGGACGGGAGTTTTTTAATAGCCTTAACACTTCTCATTCAAACTTTTATTATCATCAATTACCAGCTGCTTCTGGTTGAGAGGTTCTTAAATTAACTTTCCAAAGATGTTTCATTGTGTAATGAAATCTGACACATTCAGCCAGTGTTAATTGACCATCTTCTGGTAATGAAGATAACCTTACTAGTAATGAGAACCTAGAATGATTTATTTTTTTATTCTTTACGCACAATGATGTTGAGGAAACTGTCACAAGCTTAGCCTCAAGGTATATTTTCCACAGCCATCTGTCGGATTTTACCTGTTTGTGTGTCTGTTTGTGCCTCTGTTCTACCTCCTCTTTCATGCATGTGTAATATTTCACTTTAATAATCAGTTTTCTATATGTCATGAAGATATTTGACTTCCCAGGTTTTGATTATAAACTCAGAACTTCTATAGGGTTGTCATCAAGTTTTTTAAACTTAGTTAAAAGGGGAGTTATATAGTACTTCTAAAACTCTGTGGAGGCAGAAGTGCAAGTTCAGACTCCTGCATTTACTGTACACATATTGTTCTGAGAGGCTCCAGAGCGACAAACAGAAAAGCTGAGTCCGTTTGCTACATGGAGCTCCACTTACTGCTGTCTTTTGTTGTCTCACCTGCAGACTGAATGTGTGCTGCTTGCAGAGGAGTTTGTACTGATTGCAGTTTTCAGTGGGCATCAAATTTCATTACCATTGTACAATATGGCTGAAGTAATGACTAGGCGGTTTGTTGAGGTGTGCCTTATCCTCAACTGATAGAAATTGCAGTCAAACTTGACCATCCCACTGGTACCATGCTCTCATCCGACTCGCTCCACATTTTATCCAACCTTGCAGGACAATTTATTACGGAGCCATAACATATATAGTGCTTTCTGCAATGCCACAATGAGTGGGCTTTTCTGGGGTTTTGTTATTCCTAATGAATAAATCACCTCCTGAGTGCTGTTACTGCCAAGGAAGCAGCTCTCCTGAATAGTGCATGCAGCGGGGCACATGTGCCAGCAATGAAAAGAATGGATTTAAGGCTCCAGTGGCCATTGTATCTGTGGGCATGAAATGCTGAAAGAAGGAATAATGAGGTGAAATGGGGATAGACGTTGGAGGTTGATCCAATTTTTGCACTGGTGAAAAGGCGGGATTTTATCTGCTCAAACAATCCATAAATTAATCGCCATTGCTCCACTGTAACATATTGCTTTGAAAAGTGTTTGTGTTTATTCAAAGAATTTACATATGCATGACTTATTTGCAAAACACCAAGTCATTCAAAGGATACAATTCAGAGTGTGCAAAGCCTCAGCTGAAGATGAGATTTATTCAAAAGTGTTTTGAAGTTTTTGAAAAGATTTCTTTTTTTTTTTAGAAAGTTTTTTTTCCAAGTGTGTCATTCCTTTGTCAATCGATGTAAACTGCTGTGTTTTCAAAGACAGTTTTGGCATTTAATATTTGATATCTTTATTTATTTCGATCATGTAAACAACAATGTAAAAAAGAATAAAAAACATATAATAATAATAATAATAATAGAAATAAGTGAACAACAAGAAATAAAAACAAAACAAAACAGTAACCTACATCTCATAAGCAACTTAGTTTACATGAGCGAAAAGGAGTAGGAAGAAGTATAAACTTATCTAATCTAATGTTGTGTGCTCTTTTATCTCACTTGTTTTAGGATGAGCGTCTTAGTGGTAGCTCACTGCAGCACAGACTCCCTGTGGAAATGATCGTAACAACAGATATGTCAGCTAAAGAAATCATGACATGCATATACAGTACAGATATATTGACTGTAAGCATAGATCTTATGCCTTCCATTCAAAATGTGGTCACCAGAGATTTTATCATTAGGTATTTATCTTATTAATAAGATGGCTAAACTCTGTAACAGCTAATTATTCCATCTGTAATTTAAGGTAATCGGTGTGCAGGGCCTTTAAGAGCCCTTCTTTATACCAGGAAAATTAGATTGTTTTTCTAAACATAAACCTCAGATAAACCATACATGTTGCTCTGTGTTAGGATTGATGCCAAATGTGAAGCAGCAGTCTCATGATGCAAATTGTAATACATAGTTACTGTGGCAAACTTTCAGCCTTCAAACTGGCAATACTGTAAGTCCTTGTCAGCAAATTAAAAACCTTCAGATCAGTGAATTGAAACATTGCTGACATAGGCAGTCACAGATAAGACTTCACAGAGTCCTTTCCTTCTCAGACCCAGAAATAAGTGCCAAAATAAATATATCTTCATGGGATAATTTTTTATATATGCAGTCATAAAAAATGTGAGACATTTTGTCTGAGTTTATTCTTTTAATCCTTGATACTTGGTTTAAAATAATCTGCCGTTTGTAATTCTTCTGCTGCTTGTTCCTTTTGCAGAGGCAGATTCTGGATTGAGGTAGTTGTCTTTTGAATCTTTGAGAGTACTTCATTCTTCTTGTGTAGCTTTATTCTCTCAAGGGACTGCTCTGTTTTTCACCTCTGGTGTTATGCTTTATCTCAGCTTGTGCGATTGTGACGAAAATTGACTGCAACATAGTGTTGCTGTAAATCCTAGATAGGAATAGTTAAATCTTAGGACTTAACAGAGCTGTATTCTTCATTTGAGATGATTATTTATAAGACTGCATGAAAGGAAAGGTCCTTTGAATCGCTCAGATGCCATTGGGGATGTTAAGAAAACACAACTTTTGAAGCAGTCTGAGTCATCGTATCGTCCAGAGACGTTTCTGTTTTAACCCAGTTGATGCAATAGCACTTTTGGAAATGCAAGAGTACTATTTTGGAGTTAATATTAAAATTTTAAAAGTGATCACTGAAAAACTGACTGTTGTGTAATATTCTCATGCTCCTTCTTTCCTAATTTTTTTCCCCTTCTTCAGTCTGGCTTATGTCAAAGGTCCTTGTTTGTTGCTTAAATCATACACACAAACACACTATAAACAGTATTGAAGTTATTTATTTTATATATAAACACACGTGTACACCTACAGAATGATAAACAGACAATATGACAATATAAAGACTTTTCTGGTGCTTTGTTTTTGTATGTAGGTCATGGAAGCGCAAAGGTTTCTATTTGAGGGCATTAAGCTTGCGTAAGCTTCTAAGTGTGGCACTAATGAGGAAAAGTTAAGAACAAACAATCAGAGGATCTTGGCAAAGAATATCAATGAGTAACACAGTTGACTTTCCAGTAGCAAGGTGACGTGGCTACAGAGAAGTACTTGATATCCTCATTTATCTCTCATTGTCATGTAAAAGTAGGGGTCTCACTACAGTCAAAGTGGAACATTGGAAACATACTACTAGATGCCCTTATCACTGTAAGAGGCCTGCAGACCAAAGAAGAAATCGAACACTGAGAACTAGAGAGGAGTGCAGAACATTCAATAAAGTTTCAGAACAGAGAGTTTTCATCAGTAGAGCGGATCTCTGTTTGGCTCCAGTGCAGAGGATCCCTGAAACACAAAAATATGTGCATCTAGTCCACATCACTGAGAGAGAGACAGAACAGGTGTGTGTGTAGTGTATCTCAATGAGCTCCATTCAGCAGAGCCCCCAGAGCAGAACATACAGAACAGCCCAGTTCAATGAATTATTGATTGCAGACAGGCCATTTTTTATCCTCCCTTTTATTTACTTGTTTTCATCAGAATCAGGGTTTGGTGCAGTAGTTGAGAGAGTTCAGCATTTCTAGAAACCTCACCTCTCTGGTGGCATACTGTGCGTCATACTTAGAAATAAGCCAGAGGTAATCAGAAGGCACCACCAAATCAAGCTCTGCTCTTTGATAAAATGGTACACATTCTGGTTTGTCACTGCATTCCCACGTTCATGTTGGACCACCTACTGCTCCTACAGAGCCTATTGGTGTTAACTGACTTTTTTCCGCTGCTGCTCGTCCCACTGCTCAACATGTACATTAAAGATGAATCCATAACGATGTTTTACGCACAGTTTGAAAACTGCTACAGGAAGGAGATGAAAATTGAGCTACCAGGTACCAACATTAAACCTTGAAAATAATACTGCCTCAGTATGATCATTCATTTCTGCTGCAATTTACACATGTAACGAGGATATTTGTCCATTCATTCATTTATTATTGATTCACCCACTTCCAGCCCTGATCCACTGTACAGTTCATTTTCTCCTTTGAGCACATGTGCATATGTTCTCCTCTTTTTAGATATTTGATAGCTGTGCTCCACTTACATTTTGAGCTTGTTTCTTTATCTTCGAAGCTTGAATAAGCTTTATCTGCCAGTGAAGGTTTGTTTGTGTGTTTCGTTAATGTGCACTGCGTGGATGTTGCTGGACACGGCATGCACACTAGAGCCTTTTATTTCTGACAAAAGAGTAGGATAGAGAAATAAAAGGTAGAATGTCCTCTTGAATGTTGAACCTTAAGACCTCAACAAATCGCCTCTTCTCTCCATTTTATTTTAAAATTTCACATTTTGTCAGTTTCTGCCTAACCACGGTGGGATTTTGCATTTTTCCATCTCTGTAATTTGAAACCCCACATGAACTTTCTTTGCCGTGTTACTGACATCTTTGAAGGTTTCATCATTTAATCATCTTAGAGGGATGGCTTGTTCGAGATCATCTTATATTCAACTCAGACATAGCCTTCTGGTGAAAGTATTTTTCTCTGATCTTTGTCCTTGTGTTCATCCTTAAACTAGGTAAGAGAAGGGAAGGAAAAAATTGTGAAAGGAACGAAAGACAACACAAAGTTGTTCTGTTTGTTTTATAAAATTTTACAATGATTTTACCTGAGCAGTAAGTCTCTCTGCTTGTAGACCTGCAGTAGATCTGTGTCTTCACCTGATATAACTTATGGGTGTACAACTGCTGATTTTATATATACACTGATTTCTGTCATTGCTGTTGGCTGTCCTTACCACAATAACCACAATAATCAGTCATGCCTTCCTGACAACCGCTCTCCCAGATGCCGATTCAAAAGTAGCATGAAACATGATATTGCTGTGCTACAAGTTCAAGGTTGTGATACACATACAAACTCTGTCAGTGTTGTTTTCCATAACAAAATCAGATCAGAAACCATTCATGTGTAATCATTTTCCTATTTTGGAAGAATATGTAGCTCTAACAAGAAGATAAGGGAGTTTCTCTGATCTAGTCAAGGCTGCAGATTGTGTGTTGATTGAGCTTTATACCTCGAGTCAAACTTGAATTTGCTGTGAGCAACAGTGGGCACGTTGTTAAAGTTGAAAAATAAACTCCCACAGGGTTCAGTATTTCTGTTATGTACATGTACAATGTACCTTAGAATGTTTCACTAGTGTTGTGCTACTATATTATTTAAAATTTCTGTTTGTGTGTGGCTGCACCGATGTGACTTTTTAACATTTTCCCTCTGTAATTCAAAAAGAGCAACATGACATAAAGTTCCTATCAGTTTGCTTTGAATGCTTAAGGCTGGACTGTACTCTCCTTTCTTTGGTGGCGCTGCAGAGAGCCCCACCCACTCCAACCTTCTCCCCTCTCTCACCTCTTCTCCTATCCACTCATCACCTTTTCTGCCTGGTTTACCTCTATCTGCACCTGTGAGTGGAAGAATGTGGAAATATTGTTCAAAATAAGAAGAAGCTAGGAAAAGATTAATGGTGATCTGACCTCGGTGGGATTGAGTGGGTCTTTCGTGTGGTATGTATGAAAAAATACCCTTCAAACGTCCTGTGTGTGCATGTTTCTTCTGCTATCCTGTTTATGAAACGTAAGAAGGAGATGGCCTGTTTTACTGGAACATCTGAAATTTACCATAAAGTAATTAACTTTACAATTTCTGTCAGTATTGATTCATAATAATAATAATTCAGCGGGGAGTTTAAAAATGTTAGAAAAAAAGGGAAATGCACAGATCTTCTTCTCCTTTCGGCTTTTCCCTTCAGGGGTCGCCACAGCGAATCAGTTGCCTCCATCTAAGCAAGCACAGAGTCTAAGATGATGTTTCAAATTCAGATCCACACTCAAAAATGTTCAGTTTCCAATCAAACAACTGATAAAGCAGCAAAAGCTCTCCTTTGAGCTGTAATGTTCAATTGATTGGCTTTCTTAAATTGTTACATTTAATCAAAATCATTTCCAATGAACTTTCTGTCAATGTTGATAAACTAACTTTTCTGCACTGCTTTGAAAATGTCCTTCAGAACTTTTCATGGATTCTCTATCAGATCTTTAAACTGTTCATTAGAAAATATAGCAGTCAAAATGTGACATAATGGACACTGGGTATTCAAGGAGCATAGGTTAAATGATGAATGGCTTTGATTTGATTCAGCTTGATGATGATTGATGAGTGACGCTTTAGTAGTTCTTAACTTTTATTCCTGTTGCTCCCCAGGCTTTTACTTTTCAATTACACTTTGCTTTCAACCTATCAAATGAGCTGACAGATTTCTGTACATACCATCAAGTTCTCCATATTAAATTAAGTTGTTTTGAGGGTTACCTCTTGAATGATGAGGGAGGGATCAAAACAGAACCTGGACTCTGATACACTTGACTCTGAGTGCTTGAGGAAACAAAAAGGAAACCTTCTTATTCATTAAGACTCCGACATGTATCCATATCTGCAGCAAATTGGACGGTCACTCTCATTTTTAATTATTAAGGCCTCTCATTTGTTGTCCCACTGCTGACATCACAAGCTCTTTGTTGTTGTGGTGATATGTGATCCAGATAATATTAATGTGGAGACACTGGATACTCTTGTTTTGTGATTGAGGGTCTGGAGAATATGTGAGAAGGGGCAGTTAAATCCACTGGAATTAAATGTCTAGCCAGGATACAAAGATGGTCCTGATATATGGTTAACACCATACCTTATGTATGGTGTTGTGTTGCATTTTGATTACGTCTGGTGGTGTTTTCACCGAAGCGAATTTCAGCACTTGATGTTAATCACTGTGCTCCGATGGCCGGAGCTCATTGATGAGTAAACTTGACCCACATAGAACCAGTTGATCTGATAATAACAAAGCAGTGAATCAGACACTAGTTGGCTTTTATGACCTTCCTCTCTCCTTCCCTCTGCTGTCCATTTCTCCCCCACCAGAGCAGGGAAGGGAGTTTTCTCAGCCATGAAGCTTGGCAAGATCAAGAGCTCTAGAGACGATCACAAGAAAGGAGGTAAAACAACAAACACCTTAAAATCATCTAGTCATTCACAGATTTTATCAAAATCTTGCAAGTTAATACATTGGCCCCTGTTTCTTAAGTTTCCATTCACAAAACAAGCAACAATAAAAATGGAAACTTCTACCCAGGGCTATAGGCTGAATTTGAGTCTCCTCTCCACAAGAAAATTTAGACATCAAAATAAAGTCTCCAATATTTTTAATTGCTTGGATTTCTGATAACTTCTAATAATAAACTGTTCAACTATGTTGTGATTCCAACAGGAAGGTCTAAGTAACTGTTCAATCTTTTTTCACGATTCTAATGCAGAATGACTGAATGATATGTTCATAATAGACAGGCTGAAATGTGTTTGAATTTGTATGTATGAAGTGTAACAAGTACCAAAATCTTCTCAGACATCTAAGTGTTTAATAGATGATTGAATGAGTTTTAATAATTTGCTGATTTTTAATTGTCCAGATGAGCCAGCAGTCCTAGACATGGATGATCTGGACAAGAAGGCAATACGTCTTGCTGGAACTCTGGACCCAGACACCATCTCTCTGGCCTCTGTTACCGCCGTCACTACCAACGTCTCAAATAAGAGGTAGGCTACTTGTTCATGTCTTGGCACGCACCTGCACAAACATTGCAGAATAAAGCACTGAAATAAGCACAGAAACTTAATGGCCTCTCTGTGTTGTCTGTCTCTGTTGTGCACTTCAAACTGCTGATGCCACTGAAAAAGTTCAGGGAAACTACACAGTGCTCCCATTTAATAGCAATATATTTCAAGAAACATTCCTGGGGATAAGAAAAATAAGTGTTCAAAATATAAGAGGTCAACCTGATATGGAGCTCATGGCCCTGCGCGCTCTCAATTTTCAGGTAATTGGTCAGCCCACTGTAGGAAAATGAAAATGATTGTGTGTAATATGTGTATTTCTTTAGGTCAAAGCCAGACATCAAGATGGAACCGAGTTCAGGAAGACCAGTGGATTATCAGGTGTGTGTATGTGCTGAATGTAATGAGAGGTTGATGCCACTCATATATTTCCATAATATAAATCTACTGTCAGCTACCAGTTAGTTTAGCACAAAGGCTAAAAACAGGGAGAAACAGCCAACTTTGCTCTTAAAGACAACAAAACTGGCTTATCAGCACCTCCAAAGCGCACTGATTAGCATCTATTATGTTTCTTGTCTACCCTGTACAATAACAGTGAAAGTGTAAGAAAGACAATTTCTATTTTACTGAGGCTGTATGTCTGTGTCAGATATTTACAGTATATACCCACAAAAGAAGCTTTCTTTATCCTGCCAGCTGTATGCCTGCTGTGACCATCACACTAAATTAATTCATTACATCAGTAAAAAGAAAAAATAATTGTGTACACAGTGTAACTGTCCTTGAAGACAAGCCCTTGTCAAATTTTCACAGCCTGTTTATCTTAAAAATATGAATACTTTTACACACCAGTCAAATTAAGTCAAGTAAAGTCTTAGTATGAGTTGCAGACTCATCCTTTCGTTCTTTCCTCCTTTTTTCTCTTTGCTCCACTTCATCATCTAAGCACTAATTAAACCAGAGGGATGTTGCCTGACTCCTTAAACCTTTTGCAGAGTCGGAGTAAAATCACAGACTGAAATAGTGAAATCTGCTTAAAGCCCTCACTGCCTCGAATCAGTTTGTTTGTTTGTTTTTTAAATGTCCCCAGGGTAATTTCTGTGCTTGATTAACGGTGATAGTATTGCTGCTGAAAGACATCCAGCTCATTGAAACATTCCCATCTAATGCCTTAATACCACCAATCAGATCAGCATCACAGTGATCGAGGCTCGGCAGTTGATAGGGCTCAATATGGACCCGGTGGTGTGTGTGGAGATTGGAGATGACAAGAAGTACACATCTATGAAGGAGTCCACCAACTGCCCATACTACAATGAGGTGAGACTTTTTTAGGATTGGAAAACTTCACATCGCAACATTGCGATGTATTTTTACATAGCATAAGTAAATTCTTCTTTTACTTCTAAATGTCAGCGTTACCATATTCCTCATATTCTTTGCATATTGTCTCTCCCATGCTATGTTGTGATCACTGCAGTACTGTAGTCGTGGCATTTAAGAGATAATACCTTAAATCGTATTCTGGCAAACACTAATGTTCCCCTGACAAAGAAGGCCAAAAAAGTTTGAGTTTAAAAGCGGAATAATGAAAAAACTAAGAAAGTTCAGCTGCAAAACTAAAAACACTTTTCTGCATAAAATTTATTTTACTGAAGATGCAGTCCCCAAAATATGAAAGGTGAATGCACCATTAATTAGATTGAAGTAGTTTAATAATTAATTTTTCAAATTAAGAGGTGGCTACAATGACTCATTTGACTGCATCATTTAATTTACTTTCATGACAATATTTCACATGCCTACTTGTCACTTACATATTTTAGTGTCTTGCTGTTTGGTGTGACTAATGATGATACAGTAGATATATCTCATTCCAGCGATGCAGTTAAAGACAGGATGTTTCTCAAAATGAACACATCAGTCAGTTCTTACTGTCTTGAAAAAAAAAAAAAAAAGCAAGACAAATGCCCCCCCATGAATGTCTGAATAGTCGAATGTAATATGATATACTGAATTCATAAAAAGACAAATATTTCCCTTCATTGGAGAGTAGCTCCAGAAGTGTCTTTGAACAGCAGAGACATCCCCTTTAGGAAGTGTTTGTTGGTCATGGTGAAGATCACTGTGGACTTTGCCCTGCAGAGACTGGAAGAATCAGTCTGTCTGCTATCGATTTGTTTGTCTGAAAATCCCCTGTGGACAAACTGGAAACCTCTGTGTCCTTGTGTGCAGTGGTTCCACTTTGTTCAGTGCCTGAGAAATAAAATTTACATTAAAATGTCCCCGGTGTTAACATGCAACCCATGTGCACCTAGCTCATAAATTATATGGTCTAATTTTAAAGCGTTAAAGTTCTACACAAGCGACTACCACCCAATGTGGGAATTTCCTGATTTTACGCCATATCTTTTAATATTTATGATAGTCAAAAACATCGTTAATGTTGGATTATTCATCTGTAAAGGTGAAACAGCTAAGAGATGCTGTGGCATCCACAACCCAAAACTTCACCAGCGATCTGTAGTCAGATTTTGGCAGAGGCACGAAACACCACTGATGCAGACATCAAAATGAACTGTTTCTTTCAAGTCTCTCACTTCAAAAATTTTAACAGGAGCTGTATCCTGAATGCACCATATGCATCTTATACACACATCAGTGTTCCCATTTCAGATCACATTTCCTTTCATTGCCTTAGTTCCCTCGTGGAAGTCCTCATCATTTTTGAACTTCAGAGTTAGCTTGAAAAAATGTTATGACATTGAAAAGATATTTTCTCATGGAGAGATAAGTGAATACATTTTAATGGAAAAACATTTTCTGAACTCTCTGCAGTATTTCGTCTTTGACTTCCATGTCCCTCCCCATGTTATGTTTGACAAGATCATCAAGCTCTCAGTAAGTATTGAGGAACCTAAAAAACGAACACTGCACTCCAGATAAACAAACTGCTACCACATTTTTTCAATTCTTTTTTTTCCCGATACATCTTCTGGTACGTTTATTGTGAACATTATTTAATTGAAATTTCATACCTAAACTTTACATTAGACTTAGAGCACCACAACAAATACAAGTGAAAACAGCATAACATTGAAATACTTTGAGGTAGAAGATATTACCATCATAAAGATACTGAATAGGTTATTGTATTAATGAGGGGGGAAAAATAATCTAATGGGGTTCCTGGTTATGTTTAGTGTAAAAGCTTTAAGAAATTATGCAGCCCGTTTTTAACATTAAGTGAAAAGCTGCCAGTGTTACTGTACCATCTATAAGTTTCTACATTTAGTCCACATCATAATTTTCATTAATTAAACTCTGTCTAATCAGGTGATTCACTCGAAAAACCTGCTCCGTAGTGGGACGTTGGTGGGAACCTTCAAGATGGATGTTGGGACTGTTTACTCTCAGCCTGGTAAACTAAAAGCTATAGCTGTGATAACAACAATACAAACAGTTACAACAACTAATAACATGAGTGCATATGATTAGATGTTTCTCACTGAAGTTCAAAGTTTTACTTTGGTGTAAAGTGAAAACAGACTAAATAAAAACTGACGTTTGGTTGTTTCATTGACTAATTGACGTCTCTCCCAGAACACCAGTTCTACCATAAGTGGGCCATCCTGTCTGACCCTGATGATATCACAGCTGGATGCAAAGGATATATTAAATGTGACATTGCTGTGGTCGGAAAGGGGGACAACATCAAGACTCCACACAAGGCCAACGAGACTGATGAAGACGAAATAGAGGGGTGATCATCTGTTAACAAACATTAACTAATTTTGTATATTTTCTATCTTTTGCAGGATGTAATAGATTTTTTTCAACAAGCTGTAGTGCAATTTATGGCTTTGAACAGTAAAATCCTATAATCTACCAACACACACTCAGTTTATTCTATTTGTTTTCATTGTAAATCTTACAATAATTCCCCATTACACACTATCATTTATGAGCTGTTTTCCACAAGGTGTACTCTTCTTAATGGGACATCAATAACTCAGTTGCAGTCCAGTCTGGCAGTGAGTGGTTGTGCTGTTATTTTCCTTTCAGGAACCTCCTGCTACCAGAGGGAATCCCAGCAGAGAGGCAGTGGGCCAGGTTTTATGTGAAGATCTACCGTGCTGAGGGACTTCCTAAAATGAACACCACCATCATGGCTAATGTGAAAAAGGCCCTTATAGGAGAGAACCGAGACCTGGTTGACCCTTACGTTCAAGTGCAGTTTGCTGGGCAGAAAGTAACTTCCTCCACATCTTGTTCTGTGCTCTCCTGTGCGCTTCTGTGTTCTTTTGTTAAGGCTAACTATTTAACACTTTAAATGATTGAAGCGCATCAGGTAGACCAAGTTTTAGAAAAGCTCATTTGATTTAAAATGTTTATTGATATAAACCAGCTGTCAAACTAGCTTCTTAGATGTAATTGTTATGTATGCACACAAACCCTAACATGCTAAATCTGACTTTTATAACAATACTCCAATATGTCTGTTGTTTCTTGGGTAATGGTACACATTATTCTTAATACATTGCGTACATGTCCATCTGTACATTAAGACAGTTATTAATTGGTATAGTCATCCCCTCATTATAGATCCCTCCTTACAGTCATTTCTTTGTAAATATCAGGGACAAAATCCATAGTATTAAAAGTTTTCTGCAGTCTGAATCAGACTGTCTACAATTTTACAATACTTTTAGTATTGAATTCAATCTCTAAGCTTCAGCACACAGGGTTTATTGCTTAACAATGACAGAGTGGAACATTTTGCTGAAAATAATGGCTGCCAGTTTTGAGGATTTCTGCTAGATTTTTCCAAACTCAAAATGCATTACTTTATAAAGCGAGGGCTGTTTTTGTGCCTTGTCTCTGGATTCTTTCAGAATGGATGTCTCTCTCTCTCTCTCTCCGAGCACAAGAAACAGTTTTACTGAGAAAAAGCCAAGGACTAGAAATTCAGCCGCTAATAACCCCAAATGCATTTGTTCTTTTCTAGCTTTGTGAGTTCAGTGTGTCTCCTTCTTGTGTGTCCAGGGGAAGACTTCAGTCCAGAAGAGCAGTTATGAACCAATCTGGAACGAGCAGATCATCTTCACCGAACTGTTCCCCCCACTCTGTAAACGCCTGAAGGTCCAAATACGAGACTCAGACAAAGTCAACGATGTTGCAATAGGAACCCATTTTATTGACTTGCGCAAGATATCGAATGATGGTGACAGAGGTAGGTCAGAGCATGAAGGGCACCATGCAAGTAATTATGAGTATTGATTAGCTATTGGGTGCATTAATTACTGCTTCATTCACCTTTTATAGCTGTATGAGTCTAATTGATGACATCCAAACTGACATTAGCACATATTAAGCAAACTAATGATACATGATACAGCTTTCTTTTCCATTTATTGTCTCCAGGGTTCTTGCCCACCCTGGGCCCTGCCTGGGTCAACATGTACGGCTCCACTCGTCAGTACACTCTGATGGATGAGCACCAGGACCTGAATGACGGGCTGGGAGAGGGTGTTTCCTTCAGAGCCCGTCTTCTGCTCTCCGTCGCTGTTGAGATTCTGGACACCACTTTGCCTGAGATCATCAGCTCCACTGAGGTCCAGGTGGAGAATGTCTCCAACATTTCAGAGGTGAGAAGCCAAGATGGCAAGATGTTGGGTTGTGTTGTGTGATTTCACATGACAGAATTACAGATAGCAAAATTGAAGAAAAGCCATTATTTTGATTTATGATCCAATACAACACCAAGGTATTTGACCTCTTCTGACCTCCTGACTCTACTATAAACAATGTGGCAGTACAATCCCCCATGTTATTGCCACATATTTGCTACTGCTCACCAGGGAAATCACAAACGTTAAATGAGATGCTCAAGGACAAACTTGACAGCTATTCAACCTCTAAGCTGTTGGGGTTTTAATGTCTCCCCTGGGATCATCAGTCAATAATATCTCTGCCAGTCGCCAATTCTTATTTGAGAAAGTAGTACTAACCAGAGAAATACATACAAATTATGCATACAATTGCAATATACATACATACAATACAAAAAACATTTCTCATTAATCGTCTAATTAAGTATTGAGAAGTAATACCATCCCCTCTTTCACTAGTTATTTACTCTCATTGCACATTTTCACTTGCCCTTTTAATTACCATTTTCTGCTCTTCTATTCACCCCATCAGAGCGCCACAGGGAAAATAGAAGAGTTCTTCCTCTTTGGTTCCTTCCTGGAGGCCACCATGATCGACAGGAAGATTGGTGACAAAACAATAAGTTTTGAAGTCACGATAGGTGAATAAACCTTTTAACAAATCTCAACGACCTCCACTCTATAAGTAAAACTGAGAAATGTGGCGGTAGACAAAAAATCTGTGGTTTCTGTAACTATGCACACACCATAACACCCTCTGCACTGTATCAGGTAACTATGGAAACCAGATAGATGGTGTAAGCAAGCCCTCATCAGCGAAGAAGAAGAAAGATGGGGAGAATGAGGAGGAGGAGAGCGAGCTCATCCAAAACTACAGTGATGATGAGGCAGACGAGGACGCAGACCTGGTCTCAGTCTCTTCCACTCCACTCATGAAGCCCGTCATCACTGACAGGTCAGGGGTCAAAGGTTGCAAAGGGCATTCAACTTAACATTTAGGTTATAAACTGAACATTAAGCACAATAATTAGAGCTGTAAGTTAGAATTTCAGATTGTTGGCTAAGTAATTTTCTTTGCAATATACAGAAACTACTTCCATCTTCCCTACTTTGAAAAGAAGCCATGTGTCTACATCAAAAGCTGGTGGCAGGACCAAAGAAGACGACTATACAACTCCAATATGATGGACAAGATTGCAGACAAGCTGGTCAGTGTACACCTCTCTTTATCTGGTCATTTCAAGTGACATGATAAGTCTGATCTGATTAATGCAACTCATTCATAATAATCAGCAGAATATGATAATCAGGAGAATATGAAAAATATTGAATAAGAAAAACAAAATAGTGACAGTAGTCAAAAATATATTATTGCCTACTTTATATATATTTATAGTAGATTCTGGTCTTGTTACAGGGGTTGCTGTGCAAATTTGTGTATCTGAATTTACTCATTGCTATTGTCGGTATTTATATGTGCCAGTGTTTGGAAAATGCTCAAATTTAGACTCAAGTTTAAGTAGTAATACTTCATAAAAAGTCCTGTATTTACATGTTGGAAAATTCATTCTTACATAAACATGAATTCTCAAAGCAGCTACTAACTATAGGTGTCACTTGAATTAAGTTTATATACTTAAGTACACAAGGTACAATATATGAATTCAATATTCAATATATGAATAAATAAACTTTGTTATAGTGCGGCACTGGAATGTGGAGATAAGCGGTATTTGGCTTCTTTTGATATAAATCTTTGAGTGCTAGTAACTCCATTTCTGCTAAATTCCAGTTTTTTGTTGTTTTACAGGAGGAGGGTTTAAATGATGTACAGGAGGTCATTAAGACAGAGAAGGCCTTTCCAGAGCGCCGACTTCGGGGAGTGCTGGAGGAGCTCACCGTTGGCTGCAGGCAAGCTACATAATGATGTTCACTTGTAATATTTGTTTATTAGAATTTGCATTGAGGTAAATTCTCAGTGGTCAGTACTTATACGGACAGTTTTTCCTCATAGAAATACATTTAATGAATTTCAACATAAAATCCTAATAGCATTAAAGACCCCTAGTTGCATTGAAACTTTCTAATACACAGTCAAAATACTGTATTTCTCTACTTCCTGGTTTTGGTTGTTTTGTGAAACTCTTTTCAGTTGTTCACTCCTTTATGTTTACAATGGCAGTCTCTATGTTGCTTTTCAGATTACAGAGGAATAAGGGAAATTTAAACAAAAAGGTTATTTTTATAGGTTAAGACACGTTATGCTGGTGTGTCATGCTCTGTGTTTTTTTCTTATTTCTAGTCGATTCGTGTCTCTGGCTAACAAAGATGTGAACCAGGCTGGCAGAACCAAGTTGGATCGAGAACGGCTCAAGTCCTGCATGAGAGAGATGGTACGTTTTTATTTATCTCAAGTAGAAAGGAAAGGAGAAGTAGCAGAGGAGAAGATTTAGCTGGCATCAAATTAATGGCATCGATTCTGCTGCAGTTTTTTCACCTTAAAAAGTAAATAAATAAAAGGTAGATCCTGCAAAGGCCACAGAAGGTTGGAATGGCTCATTTCTGGATCACTTTTTCTCTTCCTTAAATAAATTGATGCATTTCATTTGAAATGCATTCTCATTCTCAAACCCCACATTCCCTCTGATTCGTGTTTGTGTTTGGCTGCAAGTTGACTTTTAATTTGATTCAAGGTGATATGCAGCAGTGTCCTCTAAGAAAACAAGCACACTGAGAGCATTGATTGAGTAGTTAATTTGTAATTAGAAAAATGTTGTAGAGTCATTTTTTTGTACGTCTTTAAAGAGCTGCTTTGGACCACAGCATTTTTCAAATTTGAAAGAAATTCTACTTGCAGGTGTTTAGATTGAACATGTGCAGCATGTGTATGATTTGAAATACTTTTTTGTTAGCTTCATCATCACTGATTCTCTCCTGATCGTCCTACAGGACAGCATGGGCCAGCAGGCGAAGCAGATCCGAACTCAAGTGAAGAAGAACACAGTCAGAGACAAACTCAAGCTAGCACAGCTCTTCTTGCAGAGGCTTCGTTTTCTTGCTGACGAGGTACATATTAAATATTTTGTAAATGCACTCAAAACTGTTTGTAGGAATGGGATATAAACTTTGGCCTGTATTAATCAACATATTACAGTATGGCAGATTTTAATTGTGAAAACAAACAGGGATTAATGAGAATTCCTCTGCATATTTATCTTGTCTAGCCCCAGCACAGCATCCCAGATGTTTTTGTCTGGATGATGAGCAACAACAAGCGCATCGCTTATGCCCGCATTCCTTCCAAAGACATTCTATACTCTATAGTGGATGAGGAAACTGGTAAAGACTGCAGTAAAGTCAAAGCTGTTTTCCTCAAGGTATGATTCACTCTTCCTGATCCTCTCTTACTCAGCCTTTGGTCGCTTCTTCATCACAAGAAACTTTAAATCAGCTGAAAGAGACACATTGTTACATGCAATGATCAGTATTGATGAATAATCAAGTTGCAGGATGAATATTGACAAGTATTATGGCGTTACAGCCGTCCAGAGAGAGGCTAAAAATCAATGGTAATAATATTAATATTTATGGCTTGGGAATTTGTAACTTTTTTCTTTTGTGGTCAGTGATTGACTTGTGATGAAAAAACCAAAGAGAGAGTGCAAGAGGATACACAGAAAGCATTTTTAGCCAATGCGGGACAAGAAATTCTTACTATTTATTGAGTCCATTTCTGTTCCGTGTTCACAGCTGCCTGGCAAGAAGGGATTTGGTCCTGCAGGCTGGACTGTTCAGGCTAAACTGGAGTTGTATCTGTGGCTTGGCCTGAACAAGCACAGAAAGGAATTCCTCACTGGGCTGCCAAATGGTTTTGAAGAGATTAAAGCTGCTAAAATGGCCCCAGGTCTTCACTCTGTCCCCCCTGTCAGCCTCATGTACAACAGTGAGTACCGAAAACACCAGAAGGGTCTAAATGAGAGAGTTTAAGCCATCTCACAGCTGTTCTACAATCACATCTGTTCTGTAAATAACACATCTACAGTCATAATAACTGTATCTGTAACATTAACATTCACTGATGTTATTATTGCACCATCAAGCTTTCCATTAGAGATTCTCCATTGCCATCAACCACTTCACTTAAACTATGACATCAGTTAGTGGAGAAACAAAGAAACTCACTTAGCAGTTAAACAGTTTACATCTATTGATCATGTCTACTTAGCAGTCGACTTCTAATTTCGATGTAAGAGGGTTTGTTTGTATTGTGTGTATCCAACAGTGAAGCAGGTGTTTCAGCTGAGAGCGCACATGTACCAGGCACGCAGTCTGTTTGCTGCTGACAGCAGTGGCCTTTCAGATCCTTTTGCTCGAGTCTTTTTCTCCACAAACAGCCAGGTTACCGAGGTAAGAAATTAGGATCTTTTGCTGACATTGAAAAGCAACTGAATGAGGGCTACAGTATACACTATCTCCAAACTGAGTCGATGTGTACGTTGCTCAGGTCCTGAGTGAGACACTGTGCCCTACATGGGACCAGCTCCTGGTGTTTGATGATGTGGAGCTGTTCGGGGAGGCCACTGAGCTGAGAGACGACCCGCCAATCATTGTAGTTGAAATCTACGACCAGGACACTGTGGTAGGATCTTATTCCAAGTCAAGGAACAAATGCATTACAGAGAAACTATTTATTAAAGAAGCTATTTTGCGCTTATCAAACTAAAAGCACTTTGCCTCTCCATCCCTTATGCTCCAACTGTCTGTCCTCCCTTCTCTTCCACTATGTCCCTCACATTACATATAACCCTGCTCATGCTGTTGTGTTGATTCCATAGAGTATGACTTTATGTTTCACTTTATAGCCTGTATGATTAAAAGTCCCAGTAGCTACGGTTGGCTGTTACATGATTTGTTTGGTTCATGTAGCTGGTGATGAGCTCTGAAGAAGTTTTGAAAAAACTTGAAGTTTTCCTTTTTTCCTTTGTAACAACAGCTGCTGCTGTAAAAGTGAAAGCTGTGACAGCTAAAGTGGTGCAGTGGAGAAATTCCTCCTACAGTTACTTGAATCAAACATTCATCAGAAAATGCTAACTCATATCTGTGTTTGACAAGTCAAGCTCTGTTTTGTTGATTGCACTTGGATTTTGGATATCAAAGTGTGATATTAACCATCTTCGCAAGTGAGACTAGATGCTTCTCTTCCACAAACTTTTCTTTTGTAACTTTCACATTATTTGTAACCGTCAACCACTGTGATTTGACCAACACTGGCATCAAGTGGCCACCATAGAAACTACACCTCCCACACTTGTGTCTAACTCCCTTCCCTTGTCCCTCGCTTGGCCCCTTTTGACTGCCTACCGTCACAATGTGGTGTTCAGGGGAAAGCAGAGTTCATAGGTCGGACGTTTGCGAAGCCCACCATCAAGATGTGTAACGAACACTACGGTCCCCCAAGGTTCCCACCACAGCTGGAGTACTACCAGATTTACAGAGGGAACTGCACTGCTGGGGAGCTGCTGGCTGCCTTCGAACTGCTGCAGGTAAAATATGCAAGAACACAAACATAAAACTACCACGAAAACATGAATTGCTGCACAAATGCCACTCACCACTCTACTGGTTGGTTGTAAACATGAATAGACTACATCACATGGATAGATCAGTAGAATTTGCTTTTAAGAAAGATGTGAAGCATAAACAAAGGATCACTTTTTCTTTCCATTTATTTGAATAATGCTCTACTTTTTCTTTTCCAATTTTCTTTCTCCCTCCATTATACCATCCCCTTTTCCACTTATTTACTCTCACTGCACATTTTCACTTGTCCTTTTACATTACCATTTCCATTTCCCTGTGTCACCATCCCTCTTGCTCTTTTCCATCCACTTAAATGTCCTCCTGCCGCCCACAGATTCCTTTTGATACGGAGGAGATTAGGCGCGCTCTGATAGCTGTCCATAACTTTGCTGTTCCTCAAATAAAGGTGCTTATTTCATTCTCTCTTTTCATTCCACTACGTCTTACTCTTTGGCTACTTTGCCATCAGTGTTGAATCTGCAGTAACTGTCTTTATTCTCTCCTGCGATGATATTAACCTACTTTCTCTGCAAGAAGTGTTTCTGTCTGGTATGCTCTGGTGCTTACCCTCAATCTCTCTTCAATAGATTGGTCAAGGAGGCAGGGCTGATCTTCCTCCCCTTGAAGGGCCAACAGACTCTGAGCGTGGGCCAATTCTTCCCGTGCCGTTGGGCATCCGACCTGTCTTGAGCCGCTACCGCATCGAGGTGAAATTTTGACCAGTGGCTCTGTGCTTTCATCTAAAACGATCCTTTTTTCTCACTGCTGCGCTGCTATTTCTCTGTGGTTCAGGTTTTGTTCTGGGGCCTAAGGGACCTGAAGAGGATTAATTTAGCTCAGGTGGATCGGCCACGTGTGGATATAGAGTGTGCCGGTAGAGGTGTTCAATCTGCACTCATCCAGAACTACAAGAAAAATCCCAACTTCAGTACCCTGGTCAAATGGTTTGAGGTGGTGAGTTGTACCTTTAACATTACATGGATTTGCTTGCCATAATCTTGAATCTTGGTAATCTCGGTCTTATTTATTAAAATTTTTAGGAAGATAAAACATTTCAAGAGACTGTCTGTGTTACCCTCAGGACCTTCCAGAAAATGAGCTCTTGCACCCACCTCTCAACATCCGAGTGGTTGACTGTCGAGCGTTTGGCCGGTACATCCTGGTGGGGTCCCATGCCGTCTCCAGCCTTAGACGTTTCATCTACAGCGCCCCAGACAAGAACTCAAAAAACTGGGCCACTGCAGGTGCTGAAACTCAACTAATTATTTGTACATCCATCAGTTATCAAGGAGCTTTGGTATTTCGAGTGTGTGAGTGTTTTTGTGGCGAGTTGTATTGGATTGTGTATTTGACCCTACAATACACAATGTGTCCTTTAAAAAGAAAACTTACTGCTGAATTGTATAATTGTTGGTATAATAACTCTCTCTAATTCGCATGTAATTACATACATGCGAATGAATAAATAGCAACAAACATACAGAGAAGTTTAGGCTGTCACAGAATATTGTATGTCAAGGAAAGTCAAAACAAACTTTAGTAACTACACTGAAATACTCTTTGGTCACCAAAGAATGATTTTGCATTCTTTATTAAATCTGTTGGTTTCTCTGATTGCTTCCTGCCTCTACCCTTACTCCATTCGTTATCGATTTTCCTCTCTTGCATGTCCTCGGCTGTCCTGTCTTCTCCTGTCTTCAACCTGCTGCTGTCTTAAATCTTCCGGCCTCACTCCAGCTAAGCTAATGAATGGCTACATGGTCCTTGCCATTGGCGGCTCCCAGCCTCGCTCCTCACCCAGCCTCTCCTCCCGCACCTTCTCTCGTCCCGCAGGTGACATCTCCGTCAACATGGACACAGAGCCTCTGGTCCGAAAGATGGACACAGTTGTCAAGTTAGACGCCGTAAGCTTGTCTATGGAATCTATCATAGTAGAGCATTGCCTATTTATTGCTATAGTAAACTGTGTGTTTATATATGTAGATGGTAGGAGTAGTAGCACTGCTTGATGTCCAGTCCTTTTTACCTTCCTCTTTACATGTGTCACTACTCCCTACTTCATCCATCGTATGTATTAACCCTTGTGTTGTTCTATGTAATGTCCCCTGTCATAGATGTCTGATGCTGTTGTAAAAGTTGACATGGTGAGTAATCGATCCTATAGAAATTTGGCAATGAAATTATATGCTTCAGTTAACTAGTTGGCTCCTTATAAGTAAGAACTGAAGCTACCGAGAATCTTTACAGTGTCTGAACTTCTTGAACAGATGGAGGAGGAGAGTGACAAAGAGAAAAAGAAGAAGAAGAAAAAAAAGAAGGGAGGAGTCGAGGAAGAGGAAGAAACAGACGAGAGTGTGCTGGACTGGTGGTCCAAATATTTTGCTTCAATAGAGACTCTGAAAGAGGTTTGTGTATTCCCCTCTAATCTACAAATGTTTCGGTGGGTCTCAGCGTATTGTCTCAGACCAGTGGCGTGATTTTCTTTTCCTGGTTTTGCAGACCCTCAGAGCCCAGGAGGCAGCTCAGGCAGAGGCTGAAGAGAGAGAGGACCTGGAGATAGCAGCAGAGTCTGCAGGTATTCAACTCCACCAGATCAGACGGGCTGCCAGCTAGTCCGCCTCTCTGTCTGCTGCTCTGATTTCTATTACAGCCATTTGTTGCCAATATTGGAGTTTAGGCTGAGATTCTACAACAATTTCCTGGATATTTTCAGTCAGTTTCTTAGGGTTGTTTAAAAGATGATTTCTAGTTGTTCTTTGTGTATTTCAAATTAAACTTGCATGGGTTTAATGATTATGCCCTTCAGGACTCAAATAATTCATTATTCACCTTGTACATGTTTTATTCGTTTGGATGCAAATTAGTATCTCCTACATAGTCAGAACTTTATTTAGAAAACCTTAAATTCAAGATTTACAGCTCACTACCATTTTTACTGCATCTAATCTAAAGGGAGAAGTGAAAGTGATGGACATGCTGATTTCAGACACTGTTTTTGTGTCTGAAATTACTCTAGACTGTGTGGCGTATATGCTTCATCACATGGATTCATCCTTTATCCATGTTTTGGACAGATTGCAACATTATCATGTTTCATGACCATCTCCCACATTCGTGTCACCTTCCACCTCTGCAGTGCACATGAAAGTTGGGTGATAGAGAATCACTAAATGAGTCTAATTCTGAATTTATATACACCTCGATTACAAGAAAGTGTTGATTAAAAACTGCCAGACTGCAAGTAAAATAATTAAAAAGAAACAGATGAATAAACCTCTTTTAATACAAGATACTTCTTGTATTATAACAATGAATCAATTTCAGTAGCAAAATTGGGTATTGGTTGTAAGAACATATTTTCACATTTTACATATTCTAAACTGCAATTTCTCCCTTTTTTCTCCTTCAAAAAAACATTCAACAGTATTGATTAAGTAAAAGCAAAATTTTCCTCTGATGAACAAATCTGTCAGCTTTCATGTTAAGTGACATGTGTAGTGCCGTGTGCAACCCTGTGCATCCCTTTTCATGACTCCAACGCTACTCTATCCACCTCCACTCACCCACCCAATCAGATATCAAACCAGATGACCTTCTTCTGAAAGGCTTGAAGACAAAAGAAAAGAGCAGAGAGAAGAAGAGCGCCAAGGACAAAAAGAAGAGTCAGGCTGCCGACGGGGCTGAGAAACGACCAATTAAACCAAAAGTGGATGAACTGATGGTGAGTATCATTCATACTTGGAAAAAATATTTCACACGTACAAAGGCAAAGGCTCACACTTTGTCTGTTTGATGTCCTTTGCAGGTGTACAACAAAGAGCTAGAGAGCGAGTACG
This sequence comes from Remorina albescens, assembly GCA_034769265.1. Classification (NCBI taxonomy): domain Eukaryota; kingdom Metazoa; phylum Chordata; class Actinopteri; order Carangiformes; family Echeneidae; genus Remorina; species Remorina albescens. The sequence continues at coordinate 15,431,082 of CM068483.1, forward strand.
GTAACTTTGAAGACTGGCTTCACACCTTCAACCTGTACAGAGGAAAAGCTGGAGATGATGATGAACATGCTCTAGACGACGACAGGATTGTTGGCAGATTCAAGGTGAGAAAAAACACAAGAGCAAAAAAACAATCCTAAGACATTAAGTTACAATGCAACCTTTTGTTTTTCTCTGATGTAGGGCTCCCTATGCATGTACAAGCTGCCACTGTCTGAGGAGATCACCAGAGAGGCAGGATTTGATCCTAACATGGGCATGTTCCAGAGCATTCCTCATAATGATCCAATCAATGTCCTCGTCCGCGTCTATGTGGTCAGGGTGAGTGGCCTCGCCATCTAGTTAAAAGATTTAGGAAATGTTAAATAAATGTTTTCTCTGTTTTATTTCATTCTGTTGTTTCATCCTGCTCAGGCTACAGATCTGCATCCAGCTGATATCAACGGGAAGGCTGATCCGTACGTCGTCATCAAGTTGGGCAAGTCAGAGGTCAAAGACAAAGAAAATTATATCTCCAAACAGCTCAATCCTGTGTTTGGCAAGTGAGTTTCCCATCAATTTAGTCCTGTTTTTTCATCTTGCTGGTTCTGAATCTTTTGCATGGCCCATCACCCAAATAGAAAGTTCTGATTATATTCTCCTTTTCCACCACTCCTTCCTTGTGATCAGATCATTTGACATTGAGGCGACATTCCCTATGGAGTCCATGCTAACGGTGTCTGTATATGACTGGGACCTGGTTGGCACTGATGACTTGATCGGAGAGACAAAAATTGACCTGGAGAATCGCTTCTACAGCAAATACAGAGCCACCTGTGGCATCTCATCGAACTATTCTCTGTGAGCATCAGTGTCTCTTCAAACAATATTTAAAGTTAACATGAAAAAACATCAACTGTATTAAGTTTGTAAAGTTATTAAGGCAAGAGTTGAAAAGGAGGTTTTGAAGGGTAAAGATTGGCTGTGTGATTATACATATTAATATTATGGTCATTTTCTGACCTCAGAACCTCAGTAGCCTCTCTGCTCCTTTTGTTCCATTTGTTGATTTGACATTAGCCATGGGTACAATGTGTGGCGGGACCCTATGAAGCCCTGCCAGATCCTGGCCAAGCTCTGTAAGGACGGCAAAATCGATGGACCTCATTATGGGCCTGGTGGAAAAGTCAAGGTGGCGGGTCGAATCTTCCAGGGGTCAACAGAGATTGAAGATGAAAATGGTACATCAGCAATTTTCTACTATTACTGTTAGGTCATATAAAGATCCTACATATAATGCCAAGGCAATTATTTCACTCTTGCTTTCATTATACTATTTGTTAAGACAGGCAATGAATGCCTTAATTCTATTCCTCCTGATTTTTTTCTTTATTTCTGTCCTCCTCTTCCTTTGTGCGTGTTGCTCTCCCAGGTTTGAAGAAGCAGACTGAGGAGCATTTGGCTCTGACAGTACTGAACCACTGGGAAGAGATCCCAAGATTGGGCTGCAAGCTTGTACCTGAGCATGTGGAGACCAGAGCCCTGCTGAACCCTGACAAGCCCGGCATCGAACAAGTAATACAGAGAGCTGCACTCATCTAGAGTCACGAAACAGTTTAAAGCTATAGTTTGACTGTTTTGCTTCCTACTTGTGTCCAAAGGGCCGTATTGAAATGTGGGTGGATATGTTTCCTATGGACATGCCTGCTCCTGGACCTGCGATCGACATAGCGCCACGGAAACCAAAGAGGTACGATTTGGCAGGAGCTAATAAGAAAAATATACATTCAAACTGTGTTTTTTGATAATGGGAAAAACAGGAATCCAGTGGGAGCTGTGTTCATTGCATTGCAAAGTGTCTAAATCTCTAGTTTTGGTCAACAGAGTTTATAATTTTATCCCCACATTAAATTATGGTGAGTAGTTAGTGATTGAGTAGTTAGCTCTCCGTTCACTGTCAAATATAAGTCCAACTATGTGTATGTGTTCCTTCCTCCCCCCCTTACCAGATATGAGCTCAGGGTGATTATTTGGAATACAGACGAAGTAATACTGGAGGACGATGATTACTTCACTGGGGAAAAGTCCAGTGACATATTTGTCAGGGGGTAGGTACAGCGGGACGTGGCACCAAAGCCTTGTCCCGTGGGTGTGAGCTGTGTGTGGAGTTTTTTTTTTTTTTTTTTTTTGGCAGTTAACCATTTTTTTGTTTTGTTTCCATTTTTCTGTGCGTGTTTGTGTCTGTCTTTGTGTTTGTGGTGTGTCTCCTTTCTGTCGTCCTCTCTCTCTTCTCTGGTCAATGCTCTGCTGGTGTCTAGCTTTGAGCTTCGTGTTGTTATTTGGAACACTGATGACGTAATTCTAGAGGACGATGCTTTCATGACAGGAGAGAAGATGTCTGACATCTATGTCAGGGGGTAAACACACGATTACATCGCATGGCTTGTACAACAACTTTCCTTCTTCCCTCCTTGTGAAGCCCTTCACACATTTCTCTGTGATCTTTCCCACTTCCTCTTCTTTTTCCTTAGCACGCAGCCATGCCTGTGTCCCACCAGCACGCTTTAAACTAATGCCAAAGGAAGAATTTGGACAGTAAGGACCAAAGCACATAAAAACAATCTAATGGCATCATACACTGAAACAGCCTTGAATCACACTACAGTTGGAGGTTGAAGCCAAAGTTTGCTTCTTTTCGCATATAGCAGCACTGAGCAACATTAGCATTCATTTTGAGTCATGTTTAGGCCACATGACGTACCTTCAGTTCTTACTAATAAGGAGCCATGATGTCTTGGCAACATACTCCTCTGTACTCAGAAGCTAGTTGCTAACTTTGTGACTTTGCTGTTGTTGGAACAGGTATACAGAAGTTTGTCACTAACACAGATGAGGCCACAGCTGTCGGATAAGGCCAACGTCAATCAACAGTTACCAGACTTGATAGAAAAAAAATGTAATTCATTGGAAATTATCCAGATATGCCTCAAAATTTCACAGATTCTTTCATGGCGTTGACACTTCCCTCCAAGGTAGGAGCAAATCAGTTCAGCACTTTTTGCTTAATCCTGCCATGCTAGACCTGAGTGAAAATATAACCTCCTCGGTGAAGGTGGTGGACATCAGAGAACCTGTGATAAATGACCTCAAATAATTCTTGTGGTTTGGTCCTGTACTGCAGTTGCTGCTGGAAGTTAAAATAAGATGGAATATATATTCTTAATAATGCAAAACCTTATTGCATGGAAATATACTGTGTGTGCAAACAATATGCATGCCTGTATGACAGAGCTCCAATGTATTTAACATCATCGCTGGATATTTGATTACCATTATATTTATTATAGGCTATTGATTGAATCTCTTCACTCCTCTATCTCTTAACAAATCACCTTTCCTCAGCTGATGTGGTGTAATCTGTTAGGACTTTACAGTGATGATTGAGTTGTTGGATCACATGAGATCAAGCATGCGACACCATGCCCATTATAGGCGAGCTAAAACTTCCCTGAGTGCATTTCAGTTACCATCTTTCCCATTTTTTCAGTATTTACAGAGATATTTGAGCCTGACACAGCTTTTTTTTTTGTTAGCTTCCTTTTTGTGTTCTTTAGTGTTGCGTTTTAATAACGGATTGTACAGTTTCCCTCCTTCTCCTTTGACTAATGAAGCCTCACTCAGCTGTAAATGAAAGAGCTCTAACAAGCACAGACTAACCCCACAGGCATTGATCCTCTGCCCCTCCGCTGTCTGCATCCAGACACTAACCTATTTTTGAAACTTTTCTGTGTGCATGGCTTTAAAAAAGCGTGAAGCTCCAACATCAAATCAGATTTTTATATATTACTCAAGAACAACTTAAGATCACGTGCATATTAATCTGATTTGCCTTTGGGGGATCACATGACGTGTTTTGATTTTGACCTATTAGCATCATCTCTCTTGTTAACAGACTAATATTCCCTATGCTCCTTGTTAAAACAGTCCAAATTAATACACAGCAACTGACAATTCCAATTTTGTAGATATTAGCCATTGTGAATGCATGATGAAACAAATCTACTCACTCATCTTATCGAACTATAATCCTGAAAAGGTCAACTCTGACCTCTGTGACCCCAAACGGTCTGTGACCTTCCTACAGGTGGCTGAAAGGGCAGCAGGAGGACAAGCAGGACACCGATGTGCACTATCACTCTCTGACCGGTGAGGGCAACTTTAACTGGCGCTTTGTCTTCCCTTTTGATTACCTCTTGGCTGAAGAGAAGATTGTCATCTCTAAGAAGGAGTCCATGTTCTCCTGGGATGAGACTGAATACAAAATCCCTCCTCGCCTCACGCTGCAGGTCTGGGATGCCGACCACTTTTCTGCTGATGACTTCCTGGGTGAGGACTGAAGAGTTGTTGCTTGTTTTCAGCAGAACTGTCCATCCGTTTTAATTAGAGATGTAAAAAGAACATTGCTGCCCTCGTTATCTGACCGTTAAACTATAACTATCCCCAGGGGCAATTGAGCTGGACCTGAACCGGTTCCCCCGTGGCGCCAAGACAGCAAAGCAGTGCTCCCTTGACATGATCCGAAATGAGCAGGAGCTTCCCACCATTTCCATCTTCAAACAAAAGAGAGTGAAGGGCTGGTGGCCATTTGTTGCTCGTGACGAGAATGATGAGATGGAGCTCACGGTAAGACACAGCCACAGAATACTGGGAAAAATACCAACAGCGGTTTGATACTGCGGATAACCATCTCCAAACTTATCCTTGAAAAACACCAATTAGAGAGCCGCTTCGGGGAGGAAGTAAATGTAGCAGCAAGTAAAAAAGGAACCATAACAACTCGGACATATGAGCACAAATTTATGGGCATTCAAAATTTATTACAAAATGAAATTAACACAAACTATGCTGACTCGTAATTCATTTCCACACTGAGACTTTAAAACAAATTTATGCAACTTTTTTACCTTCAAGTGTGTAATGTTTTACAGCACAGAGTCACCCAACAACAGGTGTAGCTACTGTGTATAAGACTAGCTCCTAGCCACTGCTGTGGGATGTTGACTTGACATTAGTGGACAGAGTGATTGTTGGTTTGTACTGAGATGATATCTGAGCCCAAAAGAATTGAAGGCCATTGTTTTGTAATACTCGCTTGTGCAGGGAACTTGCGATAAAGGATCCGCTTTTTGCCTTTAATTGAATACGTTCTCTGTGTCATTACAGGGTAAAGTTGAGGCCGAGCTTCACCTGGTGACAGCAGAAGAGGCAGAGAAAAGTCCTGTAGGGCTCGGACGAAATGAGCCGGATCCCCTGGAGAAACCAAAGTAAGCTACTGACATGTATTCACTGAAAATATAAGTTGGACCAGTCTGTCACAGACACTCAACCATCATGAAGTTAAAAGTTCATGATGGTTGAGTGGATCAGAATCAGGCATAGTGTCCCTTGATTCTTTTCTCCGGGTAAATCATTCTTACAGCGCAAAAAGCAGTTTATCAAAAATCTTAACCAGACCAGCTTTGAGGTCATTAAACAGAGACCTGGTCATGTTCGACCACAGCTGCTTTCTGCACTGTCAGAAGGTCACTGTTACACTTTCACACTCGTTTCTCCTCCTACCATCCCTTCACCTGTCTCCCTCTGTCTCTCCCCTCTCCTCGTCCTTTGCCTTTCTTTCTGTGTAACTCCTCTCTTCCTTACCCTTCTCCCTGTTTTTGCCTCCATCTGCATTCCTTCCCTTTCTGTCCTATCTCCTTGCGAAAAGTCGCCCGGACACGAGTCTAATGTGGTTTCTCAGCCCCCTGAAGTCCATTCGTTACTTCATCTGGCACAACTACCGCTGGCTGATCCTCAAGGCCCTGGGGCTGCTACTGCTGCTGCTCATGCTGGGCCTCTTCCTCTACTCAATCCCTGGCTACCTGGTCAAGAAGATGCTGGGGGCCTGACGCGCTGGTAGCTTCCGTCCCCTCCTCGCTGTCTCTGCTTCTCTATTAAGCCCCTCACTTCCTTGTTTTTCCTGTCCTCCCTGTAGTGCCTTCTCTTATGTGCTGCCAAGCTCAGTCTCTTTTGTATTCTGTCCTTGACTCCTCTGCTGTCTCTCATACGCTCTTTTCCCAGTAGATTAGTGTCCTTTGTGCCTTTTCTCGCCACAAAGTGCCATTACACATCTGATGGTGTGACAAACTGCAATATGGAGACAACTGTTTTTATTCACATCAATTACCCAGGTTCCTTTAAAAAAATTATCTTTATTTCTAGTCCAGAGCCCATTTTGCAATATTATATATACACTAAAAAGCAAACAAACAAAATAGGATCTCACAAGGAAAAGAAAATAAGGTTTCCGTAACTCTTTGCATGTGTAATAAACCTTTAGATGGGATTTAAAAGATTTCGTTCATAATGAGGTAAGAGAGTCCATCTAAATTTTCTCCAGCCTTTTTCCCACAACTGCTGCTAAATGATATCCAGAGAGCATTAAAATTCTGTGACAGAATACAAATGTTACAGGAGGAGACAAAGTGGATGTTTTCTTAATGCAGCACATTGAAGTCAAATATTTCCACATTATTATTATTATAAATGATTGATAATCTTTTTTTTTATTCTCCCACAGATAACTATGTAGTTTGCTTTTTATAATGGATGATATGCTTAAGTTGATCATGTTGACTATAGTTTTATTTCTGTGAAAGAATTTGAAATAACAGGAACTGTTCAGGTTAGAGTTAGCACCAATTCATACCCTCACCCAGGAAACATGGAATCTGCGGGCCTGTAAAATTAAGTGTTACCAAAATATTGTAAACAATGAAAACGGGACAGAGCTGTTGGTCAGTCATCCACCCATTTTATCCACATTTCCATCATGCATATGTTTTAAATGTAACGCTTTTAGTCTGTGGTGTGAGCCTACAACATGTGAGCTGTGAGCATGCTGTATTAGAAATTATACTAACAAATCCAACACAGCGTACTAACCACTAATGCCAGCTTGTTTTCTCCCTCTCTGACTTCTCCCATGTTTTGTCCCATTTCTCTCTCCCCTTCCTCCATCCACCTGCATGCCCCCCCCCCAACCACATATGTTATATTCCTCCTGTAAACCCCCCCCCATACAGTCGCCCAGACACCACCTTCCTGTGGTTCCTGAGCCCTCTGAAAGCAATCCGCTACCTGGTGTGCAACCGCTACAAGTGGCTGATCATCAAGATCGTGCTGGCCCTGCTGCTGCTCATCATGCTGGGTCTCTTCCTCTACAGCATGCCAGGTTACCTGGTCAAGAAACTGCTGGGGGCCTAAATGGTGTGAGGGAAGACTGGGCGGGGATGGGCGGATGAGGGAGTGGAGTGGAGTGGAGTGGAGTGGAGAGGGGAGGGTGGGGACACAGAGGGAGCACGAGAGATTGATGGAGTCCATCTCCGTCGTTCTCAAGGCGTCCAACAGCATCATTTCTCCTCTCTAATCTCACCTCCTTCCACCTCAGCTCAGAGACACTAATCTGTCCAACCTGCAGTAAGTCTAACAGATCTAATTTTCACTGTCTACTCTCCATCCTTGAACTGAGTGAACAGCAATCACATGCCACAGAAAAACCCCCGATCTTCTTTTTCGAGCAATGTCACGACAATGAATGTTTCTTTATCCGTCTGTCCGGCTTTTAACTTATTTATTTATTCATCATTATCGATACGTTGGGTTTGTGGTCGGATGATTGCGCGGCCATTTGTTTCAAGTGATGGAGGAAGAGCTCTGATTTCTGCTACAATCTCCGCTAATGATTCGGGTTCATAGGGAACAAATGAACATTACTTTTGGTAACACTTGGCTCAACCCCCTTATTTAGCATTTAGAAACAATATATAAACACTGAAGAAATAGTTTACTGTAAACAACACGCTGTTATGTAGCCGTAAACACACAAAGACATTTGAACTGTTTAAGAATGTACAGTATTTGTCAACACATAACTTTTAATCTAAAGAAATATTTGACCCGTTTTCTTGCTAAATTTGTTATTCACCAGCTTCTACTTTTGCACTTTGCTCATTACACAGTTATAAAATATTTTGTGTTTACATTCTGCTCCTGAAGCCCAAATAATGGGAGGTTAATGCAAAGTGTTACCGTTGGGATAGAGCTCTTGCAGTCTTTGCACAATTCAAGAATAATAATGAAGAAATAAAAAAAAATAAAGATGTCTATTTTCCTAATAAAATTCAACAAGACACAGAACAAGACCACTTCAAAATTTAACAAATAATCAAACAATGAAGAAGCTCTCTACAGGGTCAAAGTTAAGAAAACAAATCATACATGGGTCAAACAGTATTTGCAAGCTACCTGAAAACCTTTTTTTCAAATTATTTATTTTATCTTATTAATTTTTTATTAAATATAACATACGGACCGGACAGCCTGCTCTGTCAGGATTCTCTGTGCTTAATCTGTCACAACAATAAAATAGCAGGAGCACCAAAGTAATTGCAAATATAATTGGACTGATTAAAATGTCCTCAGATTACAGTTTTCTACCTAAATGTAGAATTATGTCAATATGCATGCATCATTGTGATACCTGACCACAGAGGTTGTCGTGTGTGTTGGCATGACTCGTCTTTCCAGTTTGACACAAACCAAATCACCAACTCTACTCTGTTACAGATTATGTAAAAACTGAAGTACGATTAAAGTGCACTTGAGCGCTGTGGCTGAACTTGTCCCGGTTTGTTCTGAAAACTCTGGCCCTGTCTCCATATCAGATGGCATTGTTTGCAGTGTCCATGAGCCCCTTTTCAAATTTTGCCTGTGCTTGACTTCATTTGTGTTGCAGTCTTTGTGATTTACAGATTTATTGTTTGCACTAAACTTGCCTGTTTTTACGATGAACTTGTGTATTTATATATCTCTTGAAATGTGTGCAATATTTATTTTTTGGTCTGTTTTGGGGAATTTGAAATAAACTGAATTCCATGGATGATATGTTTGAAGTTGCTGGCTCCCCAGCATGTGTGAAGAAGTGGATGTTTCTTTATTCACCTTACAACTGGTTATATCAGTTGTTGGCTTGTCTCAGTTTATCAGCTACACTTCCACTGATGTTTCAGCTCTTTTCACTCCAACTCTGCTCAGTGTCTCACATCGGCTCTTCAGCCTCACTCAGCACTTTCATGTTGAATTCAAATTCAAACTAAGATTTAAGGTATTTAAAGTTTTCTTTTAAGAGCTGCAGTTTCATATGTGAATCTTTCTGTCTAGTCGTCCAAGCGGCAGCATGTCGTGGCTGCTGAGCCCAGTGAGGACGATGTGCATCCTGGCCTGGAGGCACTACAGGCTGCACTGTGTGGTGCTGCTGGCTGCTACCCTGGGCCTACTCTTCCTGGCTCTGCTCTTCTTCTCCCTGCCCTCAGAGCTCAGCCACAAGCTCTTCAATCCTGCTGGGTGAAGCCCACTCACTAAATCTTATGTATCTTTGATCACCTGTAATGTTTTAACTCTTTTCCTCCACAGCTATAAAAAATTAAAATCTGCATTCACAACATGATTTAACACAAGCTCTATTCTTTTCCATGACATGAGTACATGTTCAAGTAAAGCCACATACCCCTAACATGAGAGATTGTTGCAGCAGCATCTGCAGCTCTGGGTTCTGCTGCCACAGACCCTCAACCTCTGGGATCAACTCGGAGATCTCAGTGAGGACCTCTCTGTACGGACAAAAAGACAGTCTGACTACTGATGCTTTGTTTTCCCTGTGTGTGTGTGTGTGTGTGTGTGTGTGTGTGTGTGTGTGGATATTACTCACAAGTACTGGTTTAGTCTGTTCTCTGCTACTTCCCAGACTTTGATTTTGTCATCAGAGATGACGTTGCCCAATCTTTCCCAGTAGGCTTCGTCCTCTGAACTATCACGGGTTACTACTTGCAGACCACTGTTCTCCCTTTGAAAAAACAGAGCACACATGAGGATCACACATTCATTGAGAGACTATCTCAACTATTGAAGCACATTTAGCTGTGATGAATCAAACCTCACCTTATTTGCTGCTTGAGGAAAGCTTTCAGAGCAGGTAGGACATGATTTGGATGGATGCGATCAGAGGTCTCTGCCTGGTCACTGGATTCACCCAGCTCACCACAAACATCCTGCAGGCAGACAGAACAGTGAGATAAGATGCAGAAATAGTGACTGTCTCAATAAATTTATATTGTTCATTAAAGACTTGATGCCAGTTTTTGCACAAATGTATGTATTTCATTGATGACACATCTGTCCACTGTGCTCCTCCTCTCTCCACCTCTGTTTGCTCTTGTTGCTGCTCTTTGTAGTTCATGAAGAAATTAGCCAACTTGGGCACATCCTCTTCTTCAACACCCAAAGCCTGGAGGAGAAAACGTGGTTAAGTTTTCCCCACGCTTCCTAATAGTAAACTGATGCGATATGTAGCAATTTTAAGTTGTGGTCCAGGCGAAGCAGGTGCTACATACTGCAGTGTTTAGAACCAGCAAAATGAAACAAACTCACACACAGGAGAAAGCCCATCTTCACAATAATCTGCTCTTCCTTCTCCAGGGGAGCCAGCAGCTTCAGGACTCTGTCCTCCATTAGAAAACTCTGGCAGAAAAGGAAAGCAGACCTTTGGTTGTCATGCCAAGAATGTGTTACCCGAAATTGAGATGATCTATACAACTTACATTTTTATACAAATTATGTGTGAGGTCATAGCCAGGAGACCACTAGCTTTGCTTAGCAGACTGGAAACCCTCTCATGTTGTCTGTGTTTGTTATGATATAAATATACTGTATTGGTGATTCTATAAAGTCCTGTACAAATATTGGAGTTCCTTATTTACTCTTGCTATGATAAACAAGGATCTTGCATTAGTTTCTCACCCCTTCCTCACACAACAGTTCCATCACTTTCTTCAGTGTATCCATCGACGGTTTCTTGTCCTCCACCTTGACACCGCTCTCACCCTGGCCTGTTGTCAGCAGCTTGGATTTGGCCTCAGGTGCCTGTTTATGAGGCTGGATGGGCCCAGAGAGCTCCATGAAGGCCATCTGAGGTCGCTCCCAGGCTACGCCGAGGTACTGCTCACATATGAGCGAGTCAGTTAGCAAAGCCCTCTCAACTACTTGCTTCACTTCTGCCTCAACTGCGAGCCACATCTCCTCAAACTTACGAGCACCAACGGCAGCAATGGGCCTGTGGGAAGTGGAGAAGGGGGAGATGAGAGAGGACGAGAGAGGGAGAAGGAAAGGACTTAGCCGTAAGAAACAAAGCATTATACTGTACAGTACAACAGTCAGTGTTACTTCAATCTAATAGGAAGACTCACTTGATTGTCTTCCGTGTGCATTCATACTGCTTGATGCTGCTTTTGATTTGTTTGGACAAACACTGTCTGGTGTCCCTTATCCATTTCACATGACTGGCGTACTGGGATTGTAGGTTTTGCAGCTCTAACTGAAGACTGAATTACAAAGCAGTTATAAACAATCAAATTTGAATTTAAAAAAATCAATCCATAGTTGTTAGAAAATCTGGACTACCTTGAGGCTCTGGTCCTCATACGGGTCAAGCTGATTTTGGTATGTTCTTGCTCAACAGTTTGCCGGGATCCTATTATCTGTATGATCAAGTTAGTGCCCTTTAACCGTTGGTTCTCTCGCTGCCTAACCTGTCAAGCCAAGAATAACACAAGGGGCTTCTCAAAACTGAGTCTGTCTTCGTAAAAATGGTCAAATATCACTACCAACCTGCACTTTAAAAGTTTCTGAACCTGTTTAATAGGATTTTTTATTTAAGTTAACATAAAAAGATAGTGGGTTTGATGGTGAGAACTCACATATCATATGCTTCACTCAAATGATTAGCTAGTTGAGTGTGTCTTGATTGGTTCAAACCTGTAACTTTGTGTTGCTTTCAAGCTGCTCCATGTTTTCACTATGTATGGCATCTATTATCACTTGGTTAAATTTTTCTTCATACTCCTCCACTTTCTTCCTCCTCTGCTCCAATGCTTGTTGCTAAAACCACAGTAGATCTCATTAGAAACAGAGGTGAGACACCAGAATGCAAATGAAAGGCTGAAGGTTGTGTCTGTGTGTATGTTGAGTATACTTCACCTCTTTGTCCCAGAGTTTCTTCAAGAGTTGTTCCCATTCGATCACATCCCTTTTAAGAATGACTTCACTTTGCTCCTGATAAACTCTCTACCAATGACACAAGTACAGCCATTAATAAGAATAACAAGGACATAAACGGGATTCAGAAGCTACAGTCCGCAGTGGAATGTCATCGTCCTATTTAGTTCAGCAGGGATTAGATCATAAAATAAATCACAAACTAAAAGAACCAAATTTAATGCAATCTTGTTGCTTAGACATTTCAAACAAAAGAACTACAATTACATGCAAAACTCCCCATTTATCCAAGTCAATATTAACAAATCGTTTGCAATAAAGGACCTTTTTGACCCAAATGTAGTCCTACCTTAATCTGGCTCATCTCCTCCCCATAGGCTTTTTTAAGGGTTTTCATGTGGTCATCCATCCTCTCAATCATCAGGTTCAGCTCCTCTGCCTCTTTCCTCAAGTCTTTCACATAACGATCATCCCCAGATTTTATCTCCTGCTCACAAAACATATAAACATTTATCAAATTCATAGACTTAAAATCAGACAAGACTGAATGCGAGAGAGAATGAGGATAAATGAGATAGAGTTACCTGTTGCAGGTCATTTATAAACTTTCTTTTGTCTTCTAATAGAAGAGCACACTGCTCCTGTTGGCTTCTCTGAGCTTCCCAGAGCTCCTGAAGGGTTGCTTTCTCCTTGACTATGATCCACCCTCTAGTAATCTCTTCAAATTTTTCCTGGCTGGACTTCTCATGATTTTCCACTCGCTCCATTCTGGGCGAACAAGGAAACACAATGACAAACAGGATGGGGTAAAGAGATAGGAGATAAAGATGGTAAAATTTGCTTTGGACATTCAAAAGTATAGATTTTACATTGTAGGGATGCTGATTGAGAACAATGAACATTTTACCTATTTCTGTGAGCTTCTTCCACCTCCTTCCTTCGCGTTGACTCTCTGGCATCAGCAGAAGTTTGGATGTTGGTCACAAACGTCGTCAAATCCCTCTGCAGGTTGGTAATCCTCTGAAGAGAGATCTGATGACAGACAAGTAGACAGTTTCTATTCAACACATTACATTTCTATTTCACTGAAGCTGTCTTTGGTTACCTGTCACCATAGTGGTCTTTCTAATTTCATTATGAAAAATCAACATGATAAACATCATGAGATGTCATTACAGATTGTTGCTCTTGTCTTTTTCTTAACAAGCAACTTGTACACTTAAGAAGAAGATTACATTAGCGCGAATTGGGATGATTGATTGTTCATTTGATGAATCAAATACAGACCTGTTGAGGCAGACTCTCCCAGACATCCTCAGTGAGCCCTCCGGACTTCTCAGCTTCTTGTGTGAAGACCCTGAAGGAACCACTGTTGACCAGGCTTATTTTCCAGCAAAAATAAAACAGAGCACAATAAAACATACGTAGTTTTAATAACATGCGTTCTTAATGCACAGGTTGCATGAAAAAATAGAACTTGAAGCCTTTTTCAATTATCTTTATAAGTATTTAGCTACAGTAACGTTAAGCTAGCTGGGGTTACCCGTCCTTCGCCCTCTTGTCTGCGGGCAGCTCAGGTGGTGTTGGCGCCTCCTCCGGATCTTTCTCGGCTTTTTTCATGTTCGGGTTATTTTTTTGGAAAAGATACTGACAGAAAATATGAAACAGAAACTGTTAAATGTGGTGATAAAGATCTCAAAAATCTTCCGGCGCTGCGCCGGTTTGTTATGTCTAACGTTGCTATGGCGACAGGTCACCGGAGTGACCAGTGTTGCGTTCAAGTGCCACCTTGTGCACTTTGGGGACCCTGACCGGCTGCTTGTTTTTAATCTCTCGGTGCGTTTTAGTTGCTTTTGAGGATAGTTACAAAATAATTTCAGCCATTATAATTGCAAAAACAACAAAAAAGTGTGTAATTGAGCGCTATTTATCATGTATATATATTAAATATATTATATTTGAATTTCCCTTCGGGGATTAATAAAGTATCTATCTATCTATCTATCTAGACATTAGGGTTGTGACACTATTTAGGCCCTCATGGATTACTCCTCTATAACAATATTTTGGCTCATTATGTTTAAAGAAATATAACAAAAAAATTGTATAGTTTAAATTCTGTAGTTTGAAGAAGTTTGAAGGGTTTTGTTTCTTGTACAATCTTGTACAATATCTCAGTATTATCAAATGGTTGGCTGACCTAAGAGGAAATCATCAGTTCACCACATCTTGGACCGATACAATGTTTTACAATGTAGGTTATTACAAAAACATGTTCATACAAGGTGGAAAATTATTATTATTATTAGAGCAGAACTCCCGATGCAAAGCAGAAGGTCTGGGATATCATACGTGGCTTGGTGCTGCCATCTAGTGGGACAAAAAATAATGCCTAATGCCAAGTTTCTTTCCTTAGCAAGTTTTATGATTTATGATGTTCAGGGCAAAATTTTTATCACATGTTTTATACACAACATTAAAGTTTCATATTAGGCTGACAGCCAATTTCCAGCTATTTGCAGCCACTGTTTACATTTATGTGCTTTCCAATGGCCTTCTGTGATTTTATGTAAAATCAACAAGAGAAAATAGAGTTCCATTCTAATCCATTTCTATTCCTCAAAAAATTGGGGGAGCGAGAAAATAGATAATTTTAAGAAAGTTTCAAGTGGAAATTATGCTCTCTAAAAATCCCAGCAACATTTCCCAACACGGACAAACTCGAGTGATGAACAGAAACAGGAATCAGAGGTGCAAACAAACACAATCATAAAGGCTAAATTCAGTATTGGTTGATTGACGTGTCAGTGATGTGGCACTGGTTTTTAAATCATACAAAAAATGGTTTAAGAATAAATCTTGTGGCATGAACATGGTAACAGTATTCATTTAAAACTATTAGGCATTCTTATTTTGCAGCCAAAATATGGTGACATGTTTTGTGTCCCTAACGCCATGTTCAGAAGCTGACTTTAGGTGGCACTACAGTCTTGTGATCAAAATTTCCCCCTGACATAGCATACCTGAAATGTAGTTTTTGACAGGTGGCATGATTGAAACTCAAAAGCAGAATTATCTACCATTGAAAAAATGTTATTTATATATATATATGCTGATAAAAACAGAGATGCAGTGGCTCACATGCACAAAATCTGGACTTCATAATTTGCGCACACTCTCCACACAAATGATAACTGTCCTCTCAAGCTGATGGCAAGATGGGCAGTGTCTGGTTGCCCACACAAACAAACCCACACATGGGTCAGACATTCCTGCCCTAAAGAGTGCCCCCCACCTTTCCTGCCTGTTGGCAGCCCTAACACTGGACCTTACCCCCCCCAGCGGCATCATGCAGCTCTTTTGGCCTCAAGTGGCCTCAGTTGCTGCTGAGCTGAAAGCGATGTAAGTCAGGCAGCAAAGGTTTCTGACATATGATCCAGCATCTGTGATGTCACCAACAGCTGACATGTCATAAGACCTTTGTGAAAGGGGGGAAACAAGCGATGAATGAGAAGAAGGTTTTCAACAGACCCTTAGCTGGAACGTTGAGAGCTTTTGCATCAAGATGCTGAGATTACAAACTGAATGACTGCCATTAGAGAGTGATTCTATAATCTATCATAATACCATAAGCTAGGGATTGACAGACTTTGACCCTATTCGCAGGTGTATAATAAGCCCCATTCACTCTGCATATGCTCTTTGAGGGGAGGGTGCATGTGTGTGTGTCTGCTAATTCCTACCCCCAGGGGCATATGTTTACCCCTTGTTCAACAAAGCATCATATTCATTGCTCAGGGGTTGAGAGGTGCATAATCTAAGCCTGACCTTCAGCCAGTTAACTAACTGACAGCTTAAAGTGTTTTTTGGGGGGGTTGCATAACAATTTAAGTCCTGACTAACAGTTTCTTAATATTGCCATAACAAAGGAGATGTTTGCTGCTTCGTAACATGGGATGTGTTGTAAATAATGTAGGTGTGTGGAGAAAAATATCAGAGGGCAGCAAGAAATCCGAAGGTATTTAGCCCAGGAGAGGCTGTGTCCTTGTCAATGAACAACTGAGCAGACATTGAATAAGAATTACTTTTAATAAGCAAAAACGGAAGGCCAAAGTCTCAAATAACATGAAGAGCATCCCCTTATTCTTCTATAGAATATGAAAAGTATTGACTGGAGCATTTATTGCAAACAACCATGTAATTTTCAACATAACCCTGTTTCCTCTAAATTTTAACCTTTAATTTTGAGAGAGAATGAGGAACACTGCAAATGATGCAAATATACCAAAACACAAAGAGTTTGCCATGAAAAAAATAAACATAACTCTCCTCAAGGTTTACTAATAGTTGCAAGCAAAATGATCTCAAGGTCTATGCAGCGGAGGCCACTTTCCAGTCTCTTCCAATCATCATTTCTCATCAGCCAAGGTCCGAGCAAAGGTTTGTGTCATCATTTAGACACTCAAACATCAACTATGGCCAGTTCAGCTTCAGCCATCATGCTCTAACATTCCTGACACATTCCGTCCTGGGCTTTACAAAAGTCAACTAGCAAGTTCACACATTAGAGAGCTCAGAGAGCTCAAGAAAAAGGTTTCGATTTATCAAAGCTGGTGTGCGCATTCAATTGAGATCTTTTTTTTAATTTAGATAAGAAAAAAAGTTGCAAAAAAATATGATTTAGTATCAGTGAATTTATCAAATACCTGCTCTACCTGAAGAGGTTTTTTTTGGTTGTTGTTTTTTAAGATATTTCGTTTCCAAAAATAAATAAATAAAACTACAGTATTCACAGGAAATATCTTTTAACTAAAATTCACTCAGTACTTTTCTGTGGTGTAATGGCGCCTTCATTGGGTTCACAAACTTTCAGTTAAATCTGCACCCATTCATGGCACTTTAATCCTGGAAAGAACTGGAGCAAGCAGTCGAGCTAAAGATATGATTCTGTTTACAAAATCATATTAATTTCTTGTAAATAAACTGACTGGGGGATAATTCTACAGTAAATGAACTTTCTGAAAAATTATTCTCAGTCTTTTTTCTTTTTTTTTAATCTAAGCTCTTTGTGAATGGATTAGGTGTACAATAATTTTGCATTGCATCATCGTTGTACACTGCACACATAACTAAAAAGTAAACTTCTCTTTCAGAATCTAACAAAAAATTCTTAATGTCCTCTTTTCCACTGTGACAGCAAAGACTATACACAATGTGGGCCAATAATCGAAACCACCTCTGTCTCTCAAGGTGAAGTATGAGAGACCACAGAGCAATAAATTCAGCCTGTTAATGCACAAAAAACATTTCTTTTTTTTTTTAGTTGTGAGGCAAAGAACTTAATCATACACACCAACTCGTATGTTTCCCTCCCTAAACCACAGTGACTGTGGGAGGCACTTTACACCCAGAAGCTCCCCCTGCATGCCATGACATTAAAAGATGTAACCTTGTTCATAAACACTGGTGGAAACTCTGGTACTGTTCCTGGGTATAGTTTGTCAATACTTGAACATTAAATGTTGTTTCTTCATATTTTATACTGAATAACCTTTAAAAATAACCCCAAACATTGATACAAGCTGATGATAACTTTAACAGCAATGTAGTACTTTATAAAAACAAACAAAAAATCACAGAAAATTGCCAATTACGTGTACTCTGCATCCCTATCTGAGAATTTCTTAATCAATGAGCATATGAATATTGTTCATGGTTCATCAATATATCACGCTGTTCACTTCTTTTTGATTTCACATTCACACGATTTGCTCCAAAACATGAAACAGTTGTGATGTCACGAAATCATCACTGCCCACAGTCTTGAGACAGTCCTACGGCAGATGAAGGTGAGAAAGGGAAAAAAAAAACGAAAGAAAGCTTTCAAACTGTGCAACCTTTTTCAAAACCATGGTCAAACTTCGGAGTGAAGTCACTTAAAAATATCTTCTTTTTTTTGTTGGAGGGAAGCTTTAAAATCAGCCCCACCAGAATTAGGACTACCTTATATTTCTGATTTTAATGGTTATGCATAAATGTATTAATGATCCAATAATATAATGCACATCATATGGATAAATTCCTCATATGTATTAGTGGCCTATCTTTTGCAACTTTGTCTTTTTTTTTTTTTATCAATACTTTCAGCAGTAAATAGTAAAAGATCTGAATAGATCTGATGAAGTGAAGTCCAAGTGATCCAGCAGAGGACCTGCTGTCCCACCGGCACCCTTTGCCGCAGGTGTGTGTTGACTTTCGGGTCCGCTTTAAATACCCGGTTGGCCTCGGAAAAAGCGTCGAGGCTTATTTGGAGTCAAATCTGTGATTCTCTTTGCTGAGCTCCGCACGCCTCACTGAGCGCGGGCGCGATCGGCCGGAGCCCGCGTGTCGAGGCGCGCTGCCGGCCGCGGTCCGGTCATATGACTCGGTCTATCCGTAATGCTCTTAGAGCCGCGGAGGTCCAGCAGTGGCTGCGCTCCATAAGACCAAAAAGCCAAAAGGAGTTTAACGGATGTGTTGCTGCGATTATTCGGCCAAGTATCTTTATCCCACATTTAGATTAGCTCCTAATGATGGAGGAGAAGCCGCGTTGCAAGAAAACACAAGGCCACGCAACCCGAGAACAAGAGAACAAGGAACGGGCCTGTGTGAGGAACTGCAGGACCACATGGGCTCATTAGTCCTCATTGGAAGCACAGTCCCGGTCCCGGAGCTGGATCCTGCTGGTTCTCCAGAGGACACTGATGGAAGAAGTATTAGGACCATCCGAGGAGCCAGACAATACAAAACCAATAACAATACTGCTGTGTAACATTTTTACTGATGCAAAAACATCTGCAGCAGATGCAGGAGACTTGAATAGGTTCATGATCATAATGGCTCTGAATGACACTTTTCATTCAAGCAGTTGTTGACTGAGCAAAAATGAAATTTTCATTTGACATGACTAGAAGCATAAAGTAGTAACAGAAAACAGAAAAGCTGACACTGACACTTGAAAATTGCCCAATAAGTGAAAGAATAGAAATGGGCCTCTTCGCAGCCACATTAATATTAGCTGCTGTCAGTAAAGCATACATTTAAAAAAAAAAAAATCATCAGCACAGATGCATTAACATTTGAGCGGCATTTTAAACCTGCATATAGTCAATGGGGAGCTCGTTCTTAAACTATTATGTTTTTCAAATCACAACTTATCTGATAAGATTATCGCAGTTTTTTTTTTTAAATGTTCTATTTTAATTCCACTAGCTACCGCATTCATATCTTGTGAAAGAAGTGCAACAATTCCTTCTGAAATAAAGTGAAGTTTAAGTATAACATAATATAAAATTCCATCATACTTGTTTGTAGTCCTTGAGTAAACATACTTAATTTATACAGTTTGTTCCTCTTATTAATTTTAAATTATTCTAAAAATCAAATAATCATCAGTAGAAAAGTGGTTGGGGATTCAGTTCAGAGTGTGACTGACACAAAAATATTTATTTGGGTTTATGCATTCAAAGCCAAAGGTTATATTACTTCACAGCAAATGAATTTTTAATACGCAAATTCATCAATTAAATAACTCATAAAGGAGACTGCATTGTCATGAGCAGTTTGAAACCTGTTAACAAATTAAGTTAAACATCAGCGGAAAATTACAACAAAGCACCTTAAAAGCTTTATGCAACCACCAAAATCCACTGGAAAACAGGTAACATCACAGCGAGTTACTTCCGAGCTCTTACATTATGTGTTATGTCTTTATTTAGCCCCCGCCCTGGAGATGTGCACCCCCTCCTCTTACAGCAGATACATATCAGCACTAATGGACATCAAGTGCCTCCTTTCCACAGCTCTCTTCTGGACATATATTAGAGACAGAAAACCCATTTCTCAACTCATCCCATAAATGGAGCACATACACAAAGCTCACCTGTGCACACAATCACACACAGCAATCAAGCCACTCAGTCTTTCCTGTGACAGTTGTCTCAGACTGCAGGATGAGCCAGTAATTGATTCCAACACAGATCCTGTCTTCGAAATAAAAACGCAAGGCTAAATCTGATGAATTTCACAAGACATAGATGATGTTCAATTGTGACAGTAAGGAGTAGACCCAAAGGGTCTGCGAACAATTTCAATTATTATTATTATTATTATTATTTTGGTCTTTTTATTTTTTTTATTTACTAGAAATCTGAATTTCATTTAATTTCTCTAAATTTTGGTTGTAAGGATATGAAAGCAAATGTGCAATGTGCCAAAGTTCATATTGTGCAATAAAAATTCCAGTGCATTTCACATCGAGTGTCATTTGTTTTGAACCTTGAAGTCCATTGAATACTGACTGGTATCACCACCACCCCCTGCCCAGAAAACAACTGGTAAAGGAGGGCATTCATTCATAAACAGGAGATCAGTCCAACCTCAGGCACGAAACAGTGACAGATCAAACCTTGTAACTTTCCATAAAAACAGAAATGTTTCACCTCTCTCCTCTTCAGCTCATTTTGTCCTGAATGTTCATCAAGCTGGCGTATGACTTTGCTCGCTTTGCTGCAACAAGAGAGTTTGCATTAATAATTAGGTCGTCTGTGGAAGTGGACAGAAGTAGAGTTCAATTCTTCTGGTCTTATTTTGGAATATTTTAGTTATTTGTGTGCAGTACTTAAATTTTAATGTTTGTCAAATAGAAAAAAGCTGGCAGTGGCTGTAAACTGGCAAACCATTTCAATGACGTGGTGAACATAATAAGGCTCAGTGTGTACTTACCCATCACAAGCCATCTGTTGTACATTCTGCTCACTTCCTAACAAAGTTCCCTGATCCTTCAAGACACCCAAGGTTATAATAATCCTGCTACCTTGTATATAATCCTAAGGTTTGCCAGACTATTCTAACCTACACCAACCCCATCCTCCATCTCAGCAAAAACTCTACTATCACAGTCAGTCAACTGCCCCCCCATCCTCCACAAAGACCACAAACTCTTCAAAATCCTGTCAAAAATCTCTATGTGTGTGACAATGGGCGAATTAAGCTGGTTACTTACGGTGTATGAGCTTGCGTTTCTTTTGTTCAGAGTGAAGGAAGCTGCTCAAGTAGAAGATGATGGGCAGAAAGAGCATGAAGCTGGACACAGCGATGACAGGCACCGTCTCCTCACGGGGGAGGGAACAACCGAAATTCTCACTCCAAAGTATGCGTGTCATATTCATCTGAAGTGAGACAAAGTATTCAATGCAACACAAAACTTTCACTCAGCTGACTAATCACAGGGCAGTGTTAGCACTGATTTAACACTCAACACACTAAGATTCCTGCTCAAAAGCCAGGGACCTTTTTGCTTTCGGAATGTTATAACATGCAGCTCTTCAATCTGGGATAAAATTTCTGAATTAAAGAATCCATTTCCATTTTCATTTTTTTCTTTTAAACCAGAGTAATTATGTTCATGTGAGTAACTACTAATGTAAAACAGCAGCCACTGAATCAGTCAAAACAATCTTAAGCATAGAAAAGAAAGCACTACAGCAAAAAGGGCATCAGGGGAGTTACACTTCCTGTTTCTACAAAGACCACTGGCTGGCAAGATTCCCCTTTTCAAATATGTTTTCCTTCAGTTTGTGATTGAACATGAAAAGAATATTTAAATTTATTGTTTCATTATAATTCTTATATTATCTTCTATATCTGTCCATTACTTTGATACTTATATACTGTTACATCATGCAGTATAAGGGTTACAAAGAATATCAAACTGAGCAAATTCAGCTGCTGAGGAAGCTTCTGAAACAAGTAAGTTGCACATGTGTTATTCCCAGGTCAAGGCTGAACTAACATTTCATGGTTAGTATCACTTTGTTCAACTATTTGCCATGAACACATCATCCTGTCAGCAGCTGAAGGTGCATAAGGACCCCTATGTGTAATTTTTCCTTTCCTCTAGGGGGTGCAGCTCTCTCTCTTCCCATATTAAGAAGTTGAACCCCGCTACATACCACATCCTCAATGTCGATACACAGGGTCTGATTGTTCTCCATCCTGCTATACAGCTCATTCAGGCCTCTGTATGTGCTTTTACAGTTTTTGCACAGCTCTGTATGATTCCCCTGTGAAGAAAAATGGAGAAGAGGCAGAACAGCCCTAATGGTTAACTTCTGAACATAACATCATATTACAGATAGACAGATTGATACGTAATGTGGGGGGTACCTGTTGATACTTCTCAAAGCAGTTGAGAGTTTGGCTGACAGTCGACATGAAGTACAGTGTGTCATTAGTCGGGCCCTGAAGTTCATTAGTGATGCACTCTGCACAACAGGAAAATAAAAATAATCATCCGTAGGATCAATAATGTTGTTGCTTTTGTCATTTTCCAAGAAAAAAAATACCAAATTTCCTTGGTCCTGTTCCTCAGTTATGCAGATTCTCTGCTTTTTGTGCTTTAATCTGACAGTAAGATGAATATTTTGGAGTTCTGGGGCATTGATTAACAGAGATTAGCTATGCACTGGGAAATAACTATAAATAGTTAGTCAAAAAAGCAATCACTGCTTGAACAGTGATTGAAATTGTCATTCGATACAGTAAATACAACTGGCAGAAAACACTGGGAAGAGTTAACTCATTTGACACAATTATACACTTGTGTCACAAGATATTAAGGATTATTTTGGTTATCTTGTCTGTTGGTGTTTGTCTGTTAAAATGAAAGTCACATGTTTTATCTCTGCGACATTCAGCATGCCTCCTCTCATTAAGGCCTCACTGAATGCTGCATCCAATTGACCCCGCACTCTGACCTCTGCAGGCAATCATGTGTGTGTGTCAAAGGTTCAAAAAAGGCCACAAAGTAACACATTCCCACCCACAAAAGAAAACCCCAGAAGACTTACTTTCACAGTTGGAGCTTTTCCACAGGCCTTCCACATTGCTGTACAGGACAGAAACCACCATCAGTCGATCACTGCACAGAAGACTGTCCTTGCAGCTCACGTTACCAGGACCCATCTGAGGACACAGGGACACAACATGCACTCATTCTGTATTTTCTTGAAAAGCAATTGTTGCACTTTTTCTTCATATCTAAAGAACTTAGACAGAAACAGCAAATAAACCCATCATTTGCCATCAGTTCAGCATGGGGGCAGAAATATTCAGCTTTAGGGTTGTGTGGCACAGGAATCATTACACAGATAGAGGGAAGAAGACATTCAGTCATGTAAGCGAAACTAGCAGACGTTTGCAACAGGACAGAAGTCACAGAAGTCAAAACTGACCACGAAACACAAACTGTGGTTTTTGGCAACAGCCCCAACAGTGAAGTATCAAAACTTTAAGAAAGACTGATGTTCATGTCTGTCTGTGGATTTAATTTACTTCGAGGGTAAATTTACAACCAGGGGTGGCCAAACTTTTGCATTCAGCTGCATCTACAGATGGCGAAGTTCTCCCTTGACTTGCAGATGTAAAAGTTATGGGATGAGAGACAAACAGGACACAGAAGGAGTGAAGTGGCTGCTTCCTCATGTGTGTCAGCACCCGTCAGTCACATCACAGGACTCGTGACTCATGAGACCACGGCACATTAGTGAGGCCTGTGTCTGAGTAAAGTGGAGCCCGGCTGTGTCTGACACCTACCAGGTCTGAGGAGATGTTGGCGTAGATCTTCACAAGGTCACCATAACCCGAGGAGCAGTTCCGACACACCTGGACGGGCCGGGCAGCCGGTATCAGACAGCTCACATAGGCCTCGTACCGCTGGCTGAACATGTGAAGCAGCTCGCTGCAGTACTCAATGAGTTCCGGGTTTTCTGGGAGGGAGGACAGACCGAGGGAGGACGGAGAGTCCAAAACAGACTTGAAAACAGGAGACTCGACCCCAACCGGGCTAAGAGCCGGCGTCGATCTTAAATTGTCCGACGAATCTGCAGCGCCGACGTTTAGTCCGTCACCAGACCCGAGAGAGAAAACAATTAGCGCCAGTAAAACTAAAAACGACCCGTCTTTACAGGGAGACATGCTTGGAGGGGGATTAGAGCATCTGGCCCTCTTCTTGCTCCCCAAACAATTCTCGAGTTCCTGGTTGATTCTCGAACGCGATCATATGACAGGCTGCGGTCTCGCGAGATTTCAGCACTCCCAGAATCAGAGCAGTGAGCAGTGTGAAAATGAGGCCTGTTTTCATCCATATATTTATTGCAGCTGTATTAATAACTTGCTTTTCTGCAGGTGTGCCCTTTAAAAAGTATTTTAAATTAAAAAAAAAAACAAAACCCAAATTTTAGAAGCTATTTATGCATCTGTCTCTTGTTTCTGTCTTCCTCTTTCCTGGTTTACATTCATTTTGACTTCTGTTCTGATTTACTGTAAGCCAACTTGTCTGTAGCCTTCGTTTTTTTCCCCCCGTGAATTACACAATTTGTTCTTCTTAGTCACATTTACACTTTTTTTAATCCAGTCACTGTGTGAATGTAAACCTCAATCTTTATGTTGAAATCTGATTTAAGCTTTTAATGGATAATGGACTATGGTCTATCTATCTATCTATCTATCTATCTATCTATCAGAGAATGTGGATTGTGTTTGAGAGACAGGCTGGTTGCTCCTCTTAGTCTCCTCATTATTTACAGGGTTCTGACACCATACAATTTTGCAATGTGGGCTTGGCTCGGGGAAAATAATCACAGAGTCAAGGTAAATGATCTGGGCTCCAATCCTGATTGTGAATATTGTCAAAAACCCCCTTGAATCAAGCAACTGCAGTCAATGGTCGTTAATGTGAAATTAGTGGCTCTTGATAACTTGCAGGCTGCGTCAATTCTGCAGTCATCAGAGCCTAATGAAAATGAGGGGGGTCGGGGGTGGGAAAGGCTTGCAGCATTAGTGGCCTATTCTGATGCCTGCACACAACTCCAGTGGTAAATATGGATTCTGGCCCCTGATGCTCCTCTCACTGCACATGGCACTGGCAGCTCATTAACTCTTCTTCTCATGACCAGAGTTCACCTAATTGTTCAGATGTTCTCCATTCCTTCATTATTTTTACTGCTCGGAAGAAAGACTGATTCACTACAACCTATAGCCTCAGTTTTGTTTTTTTTTTTAGCTCATTGTGCCGCTATATAGATGTTCCCTTCGTTACACCTTTAAAAAAAGTCAGTTTTCTCATTTTATTGAAATGTTGATGATTGCAATTATTATTATTATTATTACTATTTCCATGTGCCTTTTTGACCAAGTAAAAGTGAAGTAAAACAAACATTTCATTACTGTTATGAGAAGACCATTATTGTCAGATGGCAGAAAATGCTTTCATTAGCATGTGATAGACAGAGAAACCCAGAGGACAAAAATCACTAATTGGGTCCATAAATGAAATGATAGTGATGATTAGAACCCCCTTAGGATTGATGGCAAGTCCAAGAAGCTGGCCCTGAATTGGAATTGGTTACAGGCTGGTAAGATGCAAAAGCATCTTACTGTAAGAGGAAAGTGGTCAAAAATTATATCTAAAATCAATCAAAACAACAACTAATACTTACATATAATAGTCCAACATTTAATATCCTACCTGAGGAATATGGCCTTAGTATCAATTAGGTTATTAGCAGCTACAATAGGGTGTAGAAGAAGCAACTTTTAGTTACAATAGAAATTAGTAAAGCTACTGTATATAGTTGTGTATTAATCCAATGGGTTCTACACAAATCCCCACAGTTTTCTACTTTTCTCAGATGTTTTGTGTTCTATTTTAGGAAAACTGTTTTCACACTTTTACCCTTTTCGGTAAAAATCAAAACTCTCTTAGGTGGAAACACAAGGAGGGAGTTCAGTATTTAGTGTTTTCTTCAATGAAAATTGATTTGGAAAGCAGGGTGATAAGTGAATTGGTCATATACATAGAAAAAGAAGGCGCAGTAACTCTGGAATATAAGTGTATAAAAAATTGAAACTCAAGCAAATCATTTACATAATTGTATCTCAGTGCTCCATTTAATGAATGCATTTTATACATATTAAAGATTTGGGCGATAAAGACCACAAACCGATAATGGAGGCTCCTTTATGTGTGAGAATATAGTCTTCACTTGAAAGCAAACAAACAAAAGACTGTATCAGCTCTGCACTTGTTGAACTTGGTAGGCACCATTTTTGTCCTATGCCCAGTTTGGGATATGAGTCTATTTCCTTAAACTGGACAATCACACAGGGGTTAACTCAAACCGGTTCAGCCTTAAACTTGGCTCT
Organism: Remorina albescens; assembly: GCA_034769265.1. NCBI lineage: Eukaryota > Metazoa > Chordata > Actinopteri > Carangiformes > Echeneidae > Remorina > Remorina albescens. Next base: position 15,457,452 of record CM068483.1, read on the forward strand.
TGGCGTGGGGAGAGAAAATAGCTGTAAAGTTATGCAGAAGTTATTCTTCATCCTTTGGGCCGTCCCTAATCCGCCAAAAACCTCATTCTTTCATCGAAGAACTGTGCCTCCTTTCTTGTCCCCCCCTCTCTATACAACATAAAGTCAGACTGCATTTAATGGTTATGTCGGGATGGGAGAGGGGCTTTCTTCTTCCCCCTTTCTGCAGAATATTGCCCTTTTCGTCTTGTGAGTCTCCCAACCCGCTGGGACCCCCATATTCTTCCCTCCGCGTCTGACTCGAATCACAAACTAACCCTGATTTTCACCACTTTGCTGGGAATTGCAGGGAACGATAATAGAGATTTCGCTTTCATTTTATACGCTTGACTTGGTTATTGTTGCTTTTCTCCTCTCCCGTGATTCTCCCCTTTTCCAGGGATTAGCCCTGACTTCGCCCGCTATACTGGCCGCCGAAGTGCCCCTGAGCCCCGGGATGACAATTGATGCAGATCAAGGCAGACCCATTCTGGGCCCCTGAAAGGGACAGATCTGAGTCTGGTTTAAATGAAGGATGTTTAATGGAAGAAGCGGATGCTCCTCAGATTGCTTCCCACGTGTGAAATATTACTTTTCAGATTACAGCTCTTGGGGTTTCTAGTAATAATAGTTTCTAGTGGCTGATGATGATGAAAGCCATAATAAGCATATAGAGCTGATGGTGAGTGGAAAGTGATGTTAAGTGAAACACATAATGATTAGGAAAATGATGAACATTGGTATGTATGGAGATATCACTGCTTTATGCGCTGATGATGACGATGAGGAAGATCATGGAAATGATGAGTGTAGGAGAAGCTAATCTGGTTGGAGTAGTTTCAAGACATAATGTCCACAGGCCAACAAAGCTAAACAACAAGTAATCAACATGTAGCTGTTATGCAGCTGCAAGTAGGACAAAAGAAATAGAGCCTGTGGAGGAGATGTAGGGCACTAAAGACCTTTTCTAGACATACAAAGCCAAGTTCAGGACTACAATAAATGAAAAATGTAGCCCCGTCATGACAACAGGTCTCCATATTAACATATTACTGTAAACACATGCCAAATGTGGGTGGTGGTGCTGAGAGAACTGATATAAACATGCTATTTTATATATATCTACTTAATGTACAGCATACGTAGAGCTTTATTTGATATGACATGAAGATTTCAGAGAGAGTGCCATAAAAAGTACAATATATTTGGAATATGTGCGTAGATTATTGTGTAAAATTATAAAATGAAGATTAGGACAGAGGTGGAAATAACTCATTACCTTTGTTTTAAGTACTACACCGTCGAGGTGCCATTATGATTTTATGTGACATTTTAAATTGACATTATGTACTTTGTACTTGATTATATTTTAATGGACATGTGTTGGTATGTTATATTAAAAAAGATACAAAAAATGCTAATGATTTAATTCATAGTTTCCAACTTCTCTAGCTTGAGCAAAAAATTAAGCAGTCTGCTTGGGCCCCATGTCATGATTAGCTCATAGTTTGGCTTCATAGAGTGTATAGTTTTTGTTTCAGGTTCCAAGAAGAAAATACAGATTTTTACTTTTACTTAAGGATATTATGCTACTGGATTGTAGTGGAAGAGCCTTCAAATCTTTATTTTGTTGAGTTAATCTAAAAAAGAAAAAAGTTGGAGATGCCTGTTGTAACAGTTTACAGGTTTTGTTGTGAATTAGCTCAAGAGGTGTCACTGTCTAAGCAGCAGTGCAACAGTTTGAAACAGCCTGAATATCCAAGTCTGCTCATCACTAACACATCACAGAATAGAAAGTTTCATCTATTTGCCATGTCTCCCTCAATCAGGCATCTCTGCAGCACTGTAAGAAGTTAATCCTTGTTGACGGTGTGTTGTGTTCTCTTCTGTGCGCCGGTTGGGTTTGGATCTCTCCCGTAAAGTCTGGGCTGTGCTCTTGTAGTGGGGGGATAATTACCAAACACGCAGCCGACTGCAGCGACACAAAAGCAGCTTTGACTTCCTCACTGCTGGTCTCCTCCGAGGGATGGTCCCGCTCCCTGCTTGCCCTGCTCACCCTGACCACTTCTCATCACTCCTGAGAGGCACAGACGTCTTGTTCCATAACAAGACATGAAACTGACTTCTTTCAGCTCCAGTGAACTGGACATAAACCCAGTCTGACAACCTCCAGTGCCCAAACAGAACAGAGAGAGGACGGGTGGGCCAGGACAGAGGACAAGAGAAGGGTGGGGGGGACACAGGGCACACTAAATAAAGTTGTTATTCACTTTAATCTTACATCTCAGGGAAAAAAATACAGAAGGAACTTTACTTAAAACCTGACTTGCCCAGTTCCAGGGGGGTCATATGTGGAATCCTACATTTGCATCTGACTGCTGTGAACCTCTTTCATAGATAATTATCAACTTTTTATCTCCCTGATGAGTAAATCAATGATTTCTCTCTTTGGTCCTTTCAGGGCCGCCTTCCCCCTCTCAAAGCTCAGTGTAATACAGCAATGAAAGCACGACGTGCTGTAAATGTAATGGGCCTGGAGTGATTGTTTCTGACAAGCAACAAAACACATCGTCCCTCCCCTCAAATTAGTCCCCCAGGAGGGGGTAGGGTGAGGGGTTCATGCCCCAGGAGACGCATGGACAAGCCTGCTTGACAGCGGAGAGCATGAGCATGCACATGACTTTCAGCAGCTCATACATGGGTGCTTTTTCTTTGCTGTTCGCTGTGATTTAGTGAATAAATGACATTATTTTGAGACTATCAATGTAGTTCCCATCAGTAAGAAATGCTTTCTTTCAAATACTCATGTCTCTTGCTTAGTCATCAACACCACCCAAATAAATTCCTTCACAGCCTCAGCTGTCATTAAGGAAGCGTGCATCACAAGAGTACCTGACATGTACTCACACAAACTTGAGATACAGTGTAGATAACACAACGAGACGCTGGTCTACAGCTTCACGAGAGGACACTGACTGTTTTCACAGTTTTTATAAACAGGCAAAAGTGAACTACGGGATGTTTGGCAGCTAATGCAGAAATTTATTTCTGCAGCATTACACACGGTTTCAGGAACATAAAGAAGCCTTTTCTCCGATATAAATCATTCAGCTTTTAAAGCAGAATCCTAATTGGAGATCTTTAACAGTCCTGTGGAATTAAGCAAAAAACACTAAAAAACAAAGACAAAACTTATCTTAATTATAACTCTGTCCCAAATATGTAAACCAAAGTGGGGGGGGGTATTTGGTAAATATTTGAAAAATATTTGCCAAATATATTGCCAAAGTTCGAAAAAGGGAAGAGCAACATTACCGTTCTGGGTTATCTGGCTATATTAATCATAGTGGTCCAGGGGTGAATAGGCAGTTAGACCGGGAAGAAAAGGCAGTTAGCTAGTCAGTTAGCGAGGGGTTAGCTTTAAAGCAAGCCAGCCCTGATTTGTGAACGAGGGAGTAAGAGGAGTGGTGGAGGGCCTGGTGTTAAGGAAAGCCTCTCCTGGGCCAGAAGAAAAGGATTTGGCCCAGATGCAAGCAGCGATGTTAACTTTGAGTGGCCCCTGCGGCTCAAACTCAGCATTGCCCCCCCCCCTCCTTCTTACTTCCCAAGCCCCCAGGTTGCCTTTGCATGACATCATCCCCAAACTATGCCCCCCATACCCATGTGAATCTGAGCTGTCACAATCAGAGCCCTCCACCCCCCCATCTCCCCACCTCCCCACCTCCCCACCTCCCCAACTCCATTAAACTGTACTGTGCTGCAAACCCATACGTTTCTTTTTCCCCACCCCCCTTTTCCCTTTTTCCCTCTCTTCTCCTACCACCAATCTCCTCCCTTCTTCTTCTTTTTTAACCCCCAGAAAGACATTGTTTGAGTCAGGGCTTGATCAAAAAACTGTTGCCCGCCAACCACAGGGCTTTCTGTAAATTCAATAAGGCCACCTTAAAGATTTTCCTAATTAATGGATGACATCTTTGGCTGGTGGAGAGGCGAGGTATTCTGCTCCAGCTCGCTCTTTGTTCGCCTCCTAATTAACTTTCCTAGGTCACTCAGGTCCCCGCAACCTGAGAGTGAAGAGCCCCCATTGAGGAGGGAGTTGTAAACTTACTTTTTTTGCCTCGGCACTTAAAAGGGAAAAGCAACTATAGGGAACAGAAAATATCCTATTTAAGTCCTTTGTGAGTGAACTGCTTGCACATGTTCCAATAAAGGAAGTCTTCTAAATAAGCTGCTATGTTGCTCTCCGCTCCCCCCTTTCTCCCTTATCCCACCTCTTTCACTCCCAGCTCCACAGAAAGGTTATGAATGATAGCTCTGGGTTGAGGGGGGGTAAAGGGCCAAAGGACAGCATCTGGGCATTGTGGAATTGTGAGCATCTGAAACTTTGGGGGAATTTGAGGATGGGAAAGCACTGAGCTGCTGGGTGGTTGGGGTGGACAATTGAGAAAATGTGGTGAATATGAGAAAAAAAATAAGTGCCTCTTTGCCCCCATCATTGTTTGGGTGTTTCTAAAAGACCCCATGTCTCCCAGGTGCTTTCATCACTCCTCATCTTTATCTTGCACCAAAAAGTCCCACAGAAACACAACTACTTGAAAAGCCTTCATATAGCAAGATAGTACAATCTGCTCCTGAGATGTCCCTTTTTTTACTCATAACTAATAACACAAATTGTCATTTCTTTTACTGAGGATATATAAATTCAATGACAGAACTGTGCACATGCAGATGCAAGTATAATTGCAACCGGCAAAGGTCAAATTCTCAGTTGCCTTGCTGCTACAGCTTCACTTGGGCAGATATGAACAGCGGTGGATAATGTTACGTACTGAAGATAAAGGTAGGAAAAACCCACCATAGACAGATGAGAGAATAAGTGCAAGAACAAAACAACAAATGAGCACTGTGTCAAAGGTAATGGTAGATATCCTCAAAATGGCAGGTTTCCACAGTCAAAAGAAGCGCCCAGCTTTCATCTTTGTGACAATACGTCTGTCAGATAACCCTACAACCAATTCTTATCTTTTTTTTGTTAGCACCAGAAGGATGAGAGGGTTTTCAATCCACAAAAAGATGTGCCATTCTTGAGTTCACCTGAAAAATGTAAAATTTTAAATATCCATGTGGTACTCCCTCAGTTGTTTTTGCTTCCATTTTAGAATAAAGTTAATTTCACATTACCTGAGAACTTCAGACAACTAAACTTGATTCATTGGTGTCAGTGTCAACCAATAAACAAAAGGTTTCACAACAGAAATACAAAAATTAATATCAGTCAGTGCAAAACAGAGCATGAATATAAAACAGTGCTCTCACTCACAAAGGACGCGTACTCCTCAGTATTACACACATAAATACTGACCTGGCTCTGTTCTCCAAAGATCATCATCCTTGACATTATACCAGAAGGTGAATACAGACAAGGTCACATAATGCCCTGATTCTATCAATGAATCACCAGTCTTCTAAGTGTCTGTGTGGGTGTATTAAGACCCATGAGGTGAGTGTGAAGGTCCTGGTGACAGCTCCCATGCACCGGGGTCCCCAAGGGTTAATGTTGAGTGGAAAGTGTGACCCCCAGACTGTGACCGTTGATCCTGACCTGTGGAGCCAGCAGGATAACATCAGGAGGAGCGGGGCTGGAGCAGGACTGACTGCTGAACAGAGCTGGATCAACAGCAGGATAACTGTCAGAGTGACTCCAGGTGGACCTCAGAGGTGGAGGGACCTGATGACAGACATTCTGTGATTAATCTGTCTGACGGCCCCGACCACTGTTCACGCTGCTGCTGCTTCTTAAAGACAGTCATTTATACAATGTGTGAATGTGTGTGTATGTGTCCATCAACAGAATACATCACTTCTGCTCTTCTGTGTTCACCTGGAGTCTATGTGAATGGATGAATGGGACATTTTCAAATCACAGCAAAACTGGAAACCGGTGAAGTTAAAGGAAGCTTGATAATAACAACTTTAACTTCTCATCATGCTAAAAACAAGATATATGTCTTCAAAACCGTGATTAGTGTGGTTTTACAAACAGGAAAAGTTTGATGACTTGCCTTTTTTTAAAGATAGGGCCAAAGCTTTAATTATATAAATTAAGATATAAATATTACTACTCTGAGCGAAAAACTATTCAGATTGGTGTCTGAATTTTTAGGAACTCTTAATAATTATGCGTCATGCATTATGATATGCATGGTCAACTTTCATATTTAATGACATGGTATTAGATTCTTGCTGTATGTTTTACGTATATTTCACCACTAAATTATTACAGTCACCTCATCATGACTGCAATAATATTTTTTCAGTAAATCCCGGCACTGCTGGACACTACAGCAGAATATTAAATGAACTGTAGATACATTGATCACATTGCGGGCTCCTTGGCTCTCACATGTTTGTCTTTGCAGTGTGAACTGACTAAGCCCCTCTACTCAGCTGTCATAATTTGTTAACGAGTCTTTTCAGGGAGAGAAAAAAGAAAAAGAGAAGACAGGAAAAAAAGAAAAGAAAGCTCTTCAAGAGTGACTGAAAGCAGAGGTCTATCCAGAGAGGGAACCCAGGGGCGACATCAGACCGATTTCAGACCAGCCCGTGATGGCATCTCTGTATATTTTAATATTAATGACCTCGGCCGCAAAGCCGCCTCTAAGCCTCCAACAGGTGCCCCAGCCCCACTCCAGCCTGAAAACCCAGGATCATTCAACATCCCACTATCCACCAGCACCACACCAATAAAGACAGCAAATGAAGAGGATGAAGGCAGAGAGAAAGGGGGGAAAGGATATTTTAAAAAAAGAGTGGAAGAGGAGTTGGAGAATCAGACATCTCCTGCAAATAAGTTTGTGAGTCACTTTCCCCAGCTGAAACACGGGTCGATATTTTCCCCCCCTTGAGAAAGAGATTGACTTTTGTTTGGAGTTTGTGAGAAGTGGGAATCAGAAGCGGGACAATGGGACTCCCCACGGTGAGAGGCTGAGAGGAGCCATCTCAAATCAGTCAGCCAGGGGACTGACTAATCCGTCTATTGTCCCTCCCCAGCCACCGGCCGCACATCAACACATTCACCCCCCATTGTCCCCCACCCTCATGCAGCGGGATTTGCTCTCCCCAACAGCCAGTTTTGTCCACGGCAGTTCGAGCGGAAGTTTCTCACTGACAATTTGCCCCAAATAGATTTGTCAGAGCGTCCAACTGCACCGCACCGACTTGTGGGTTTCTGGGTTTGGGTCCTGGTCTTTTTTTCTTTTTCTTTTTTTTTTGTGGGGAACTAGAATATCGTGATGTCTTAGCGTGTGTGTGTGCGGGTGTGATTTTGCATGGGTGCACACAGAGGTGTGTCCAGATGTAGAATACACTGCATGAGACCGTATGAAGCCAGCAGTAAAGTTATTGGAGTGACGGTCCCAAGGGATTTGGACTTTTTAAAATCCAACGGGTTGGATTCAGAACAACCTGACATTGTGTAAGTATTTCCTGATAAATCAAATGAAGTTGTCAGTGTAGTGGAGCGGTCGAGATAAAAAACCAGAAAACGCCCCCTTGTTGACGTAAATGGATAGTGTAGAGCTGATCAAACCCATAAACACCCACTGTGTACATACAGCTAACACAGCTACAGTCTTTACACTTGTGGAAAATGATTTATGAATGGGCCAACCTCACCACAATGCCTTTGGCTCTCTGTCTTAAAATATCTTTCTCATCATGTTTGGTGAAATAAAGAGAAACTTCATGGACTAAACCTCCAGAAATATACTGGTACATCAACATGTAACTACACTTACGTGATACTACACCTGCAGGGTGGGGTTATTCAAATCAAAACAGATCTCATAGCATATAAGTGAAGGAAAACTTTCATGATTGCCCCCAAATGTTTCAAGTGTCAAAAGGCTGCTCTTACTACAAGTGTAAGAGACTCATTCATCTTTTTCTGTGTGTTTGATGTTTTTATCTATGATCACTTTTTATAAGAAGCTTCAATTGTTGACATTAATAATTCTTCATAAATCATTTACAAATGTTTTGTGGACAAGTTAATGAGTCAACCTGTGGGCGGAAAAAATTCTCTTTTTCGAACTCTGTCTCTTTGGTAATAATCTTTCAAGAAATATAATTCCTGAAAAACCACGCAGACTTAAATTATAGATGGTAATTATTTTTAAATAAATTTACATTTCTTCCGGTTTCCCAGAACATAATCAGTGAGGAATCCTGCTGAAGGATACATTTTAAAAACCAAACTATTTATTTATCTATTTTTTTTTTTGTTTATTTTTACAATTCAGAGAATGTCCTGATTATTAGCTTTGAACCACTGAAGACTAACAAAGTTTTTATAACAAGTGGTCCCAATGTTTCTGTATGAAGCTAAAGACTTGGGAGGCCTCACAAACAACACAATGCTGGATGCTGATTGGCTGGTGGTGTGAGTGTCAGGATCAGAGGGAATGAGAAGTCAAAGGGGAGTCAATCACAGTTTGAAAGCACCGACAAGGAAGAGATTAGATAGTAAGATTACAATGGATGAATATTCAAACGGAATTGTTGCTGTGATCAGTTTTTAGTCGTCTTTCAAATCTGAAGAAACGTGGACAGGTAACCTCCTGGGGCAGAACTGTCCGTGGTGCTGAAATCTCTTACTTGAATGCTTTAACCATATTTAATCCCGCCATGAATATAATCCTGAACAGGTCTGTAGACATTTTGTCAAAGCCTTCAGGTTCATCTTCAACCCAGCATGCATCACACATCAGTGACTATCTCTGTCATCAGTGGAGACAGTCGTGTTCTCAGCTGAACACCAGGCAGCAGTGTCTGAGGGTCATAAAATGACTGACTAAGATCTCCTCTGTCATCTTAAAGGCTGCATGGCTGCATGGGCCCTCAGTAAATTCTCCCCATTATTTGCCCTCTGGAGCTTAGTGACTTCTCCCAAAGCCAATTGGTTTACGCCTGGTTGGTTGGGGGCCTGCACAAGTGATAGCAGCACATAAAGGGATGGCTGAACTATGCAGGTGGGGCTAGGCAACAGCAATCAGAATAAAAAGCCCACTGTAAATGTCAGAATTGGCAAAAACGTTCTCATTTTTAACTAACAAACACTTTTCTTACTATGATTAAAACATTTTTAAAAGATATTTGCCAGAGCATACAACTAACCCAACCCAAATCCCCCCAAAAAAAAAGGAAAAACAGATACAGATACACAATCCAATACCCCCTTTGTTACGGTCATTTCATTGACTGCTGAAGGAGAACAGAGTTACTAATACAAAAAAAGTGAAAGAAGGCAACCCCGGCAACCATGATGTTGGTTATATTTGTGTAAAGGCTATCAGTGAATGACGAGGATTAGGACGAGTTAAGGAGATTATGTCACACATTCACCATTCACCCACCCCAGCAGCCACCCACACACATGCACACAGACACTCACGCATGCACACCCGCAAACACACCGCATTCACACGCCCGCACTTAGAAATAAGTGCAAAATATTATTGATCTGTGAGAGTGGAAAGTTGATTTCCTGTATTTTTTCTTTCTAGTTTAGAGACGTTATCAGTTTGTAAAGGAATCACCAACCAAACAGGTGGTCAGTCAAACAGAAAACAGCCTTTTTTTGTTCGGAGAAGCAAAAGAACAAAAAAACAAAATAACAAAACAAACCAAAAAAACAATATGTGGCTATAACGTCCTGTTGAGGACCAAAAGCTTTCTATGGCTCTCTGCAGGAAAATCAAGGGAATATCAGAGGTGTCTCTTCAGGCTTGTTAGTCTCCAGCCGTAGCTGTTCAGCTAAAGGGCAGGTTGAAAGACACAACAATGGCTAATTGCAATTAACTGCCCCTCCGCCTCGCCCCTGTCCGCTTAAATCGACACTTTGTGCGTCCATATGGCCTTCAGTGCACCGTGGGAATGAACACAATTAAAAACAGAATATGGATTTCTGGAGTTAGCCGGTGAAAGCACAGCAAGCTGTCAAGGTCAGAGTGTCAGTGAGCGGGCCCGGCAGCTCGAGCAGCGACCCTCCACACTGTCTGCACCCCGGGGTCCGAGATCCAGCCAGTGACTGCAGGGGCTGCCGGGAAGTGTGCAGCAAGGTGGGTGGTAACCCCCCAGTTACATTCCGTTATTATCATTAGTAGTAGTAGTTATATTATTATGTGCATGTTCTGGAGAAAATTTAATGTAAATGCAGATGGATTTTTTGGCTTTGGTGGAAAAATAACATTGTTTGCGACAGTAAAGACAGCAAAGAAGTCAAATGTGAAAAACAGCAGTAGAGACAATCCTGTGGTGGAGAGCTGCAGAGAAACAGAAACTGTCTGAATAGTTTTTAATGAGATAAAAAAATCCTGCATTTGAAATGAAACTGCACTCCTGCAGGTGCGTGAATCCGTTTAGTACAAAATAACGAAACTGCAATATAATAAGAGTTAAGTTAAAAGTTAAGACTGTTAAGATTATTACTGCAACTAGTAGAGCTTAGTGGATTTAATTTGTTTATTTTTGTTTATTGACTTAAAGTCATATCAGGACATTCCAATGAAGGAAAGTCAATGCTTTTAATTTTTTTTTTTTTTTTGTACATTTGCACTCTATACACTGTTTTAATAACTAAACTCAACTAAAATACGACTTTGGGCTTTTGTCCAAAATGATTCACTCTTTTATCATTAGGTTTCTCAATGTATTACTTTCACTATTGAGCTCCAACTTCAGATTGGCAATAATCAATTAATGGCATATCCATTTTAACTGACAAATAACTGTGAAAATCATCTGTAACAGGTTAAAAAGCACAGTAAACAATAAAGATCAAAAAAGCTTTAAAATAAAGAAAGGACAAACTTCCTTTTTGCCCCTTATAAAAAGAGGAAATAAGCCCCATCACAATAAGTTTCATCATAAATTTAAATACAGTCAATCCTTTGTCATGGTTTTATATCTATCTGTGATAATATAAAAATATTGCATTTGTTTCAGCTGTTGTTCTGACTGATCGGTGTCTGTAGTGGGCCCCAGGCACTTCTCCTTAAATCTTAAGGACTCGATCAGACACAATAGTTTCTGTTTCTCTGCTGTATGTAAGAAATGACGGCCACTATTTCCTGTCGGAGCCACTTTGTGACAAATTCAAATGAATAAACCTCCAATAAAGCTGCATCGCGTCTAAATCTCGCAGAAAGCTTGTAGTAACCTCTGCAGCAGCACATGCTTTTTGTTTGCCAAACCACTTCACACACGATCGGTCTCTCTCTCTCTCTCTCTCTCTCTCTCTCTCTCTCTCTCTCTCTCTCTCTCTCTCTCTCTCTCTCACACACACACACACACACACACGCCAGTGACGTCAAGCTGGCCTGAGTAGAAACCCAAGTGGATGAAGGAAGTGGAGATCTCCACCCTCCAGCCTCCCCCTGACACTTCTCATAAATATTACCAAGGCGTATTTTGGGGATCTCGCAGCACAAAGTCACAACGCCTCCCGCTTTTAACATCTGTCATAGTATCCGAAAACTGACAGATATTTTTGGTCCTTTTTTGTTTGTTTGTTTTTAAATCACAGCTTTGGCACCGTCGGATGCGCATCACGCAGCGTCTCTCCAACTCTTAACTTTATGCACCGGCTGCTGCGCCCTGAGCTGGAGGGCTGCTGCCGCCGATAACCGGTCTCTGCCCCGGGGCTGCAACCCGCTCCTCTGCTCCCGACGGTGGTGAACCCTGCCCGGTACAATGACCGGTGAAGCCTCCTGATATTTGCGGTGGTCGATCGGAAATCTACTCTGTCAAGCTCGGCAACTCGAAGGACTTTTGACTTGCTGGTCTTGTCGAATTCAAGGAAAAGTGCAGAGGTTTCACTTAATTGTTTGTTATTATCACCGGCAAGAGTTAGAAGAGAAGGAGGACATTTTTTTCTTTTATTCTGAACTTTATTATAAAGCCGAGCATCAATGATGAGCAAACCCGCCGGCTCAACAAGTGGCTGTTTGGATATTCTCAATGTAAAATCAAGTAAGTGTCCCTTTTCTCTTCGCCCTGACGCTCTTGGAGAATACTGAGCAGCCCGGTGTGTCAGAATAAGAGCTCTGTAACAGGCTGTCCTCTGCCGGGGAGAGCAAAACAAACAAAAAACTAAACAACAACAACAACAAAAAAAGAAATCTGTTGGTAACAAAAAGATGGTGTGCCTCAGCTGCATCTCCCAACCTCACATTTCTCCTCTCACCAAGACTCCTCTACAACGCTGAAGCCATTTCTCTCCTCTTGGTCTACACTTTTAAAATAAAAGTGAGTTGTGGTCCGTTGGGAATAGCTGTCGTCAGTTTGTTTTTTGGCCCACAAAGCGCACAAACGCACACAGACACACACATACACACACACACACACACACACACACACAGGTGACTGCTTAAACCTGTGTTTACAATTAAAGCGGGTTCAGGCTGATTGGTAAATACTTTTTTAGAAAGAGGCAAAAAAAAAAAAAACACCCCAAAAACAAACAAAAAAGAAAAAAAAAAACCCCAAAAAAACCCCAAAACAAAACCCAAAAAACAAAACCCAACGGAGTTTGAGTAAAGCTGCTCACAGGAAGGAAATGTGCTCTGAATACTCATTTTCAACTGCGTCCAACTTGATGCCACTTGTTGCCTGTAATTTTATCTTCAGTAAAGAAATAATCCATTTAGGGGCGTTTGCTTTTAATTTGTCTTTAACACATCTAGAGGAGATTTTTCTATTAATAGAGACGTCAGTTCTGTCTGTTTACAGGAGTCTGTATTTCCACAGTAAAAAATGTAATTTATTTAATCATTCTGTATGTATTTAGAGTTTATACTTTACATTTCTGAATAAATTCTTGCGAGAATAATGAAATAATCTCTTGTGGTTTACAGGCTCGAATAAACTGCAGTGGGTGTCTTATTTTTAACCTTTGTAATTATTCCTCGACCAAGCCTCATAATGAATTGAAGTGAATTCAGACTTATGTTTTGTTTCAAAGGACAAGATATTTTCTTTTCAGTTAGTCTGTGCTTTTCTTTCATTAACTTTCACCAAATCCAAACACGTGCCAGACGTGTCAAAGTGCCCTGCTTCTCTCACGTTTTCTTCCCAATAGTCAGATTTATGTCACATAATGACATCAGAATAAAACATCATCACAGCTCCTGTCAACCAAGGTCATAGCTGCCCACATTATGGGTGGTCAGTAGAAACGTGTTTTTTTCTCACTCAAACTTCATTTCCAGTTCCTTTAGCAGCTTCTTGCCTTGATGGTGATTACGTTAATAGAAAATGCCATAAATCTTAAGGAAGTTACTGCACACAGACTGGAGATGAATTGAACCCCCGCAGCGGAAAGTTAAATACATTTCCCCTCCTACACAACATAAAACACATTTCACTGACTCTCGGCAAACACAGTTTTACATTTGTCTGACTTTTTCGCTGAACTTCTTCGTCATTTCGTTGGTTTGATTTAATCACCCTTGAAACTTTTATTTTGGAATTGCGCAAATAACGGCGTACTTAACTTTGTTTTGTTTTGTTTTGTTTTTTTGTTTTTTTTTTATTAACTACACAGAAAGTAGCCACTTTCTGTGGTTTCTATTAAATGTTTAATAATGTATTATATTTATCTGGTTTATAGAGAACTACCAATCAGGATATCATATTGTATATCAGTTTATAGCAGCAAGTTTGAAATGTGAATTCTTCTCACTGGGAGTTGAGCCTTCACAGGCCGACTCTGGTTTTATAACGAAACTCCAAATGCTGCACACAAAATTGTCCCTTTCTCACTATCTTCGGGCAATTACACGGCACTGAAATAACCACATGGCCTTGTGATTCTTAATCTGCCAATTGAAGACCTGTAACTCTCCCCTGAAGTCATTGTTTTTGCTGCTGAGTGGTTATTCCCATGCTACCCTTTTTGACGGGTCACTGATGAATCAATGAGCAGGTGGCAAAACGTCAGTGTAATTACATAGACGGCTTTTCCGTCCGGGATAATACAAAAAGACTCCCTCATATGCATACAAATATAATTCTTTTTTTTCATACAAAATCTTCACCGCCCCCCTCCCCAAAAAAAATCACATTTTTTCATCTACACCGGGGTCGATTTACATACACTTCATTTGAGTTGGTGAAACGAGTTGGTGCGCATTATTCTCATGGTGCAGTGTCACTCCCTAATCCTGGGGCCTATAGACCTGCGGGATAAAGCAGCTGTCGAGTCCCATTATGAAGGGGAGTTGGCAGCTTGTCGAGATCCAGGCAGTCAGACGAGGTTCAATGGGGGAAAATCATTAAGTTAACACTTTCCCCTAATGTCTCCATTGTGCACCCTCGGGCCATTGTCTTAGAGAGCTCAGATATGACGCTTCCCACCGGACTTTATTCTTGAAATGTGCGCGGTGAATTCCCATGGTCGGACGAGGCGCGGGGCGATGTCCAGTGTGTTTTGTGGGGTTGTCGGACGTAAACAAGTCATTTGCAGGACGGTTGGTCCAAAGCTCCTCTGAGTGTCAAAACAAGTTCATTTTTGGCATGTAGACCTGCTGTATCTGCGCAGCGCCAATTCAAACAGCCCACTCCAAACTGTGAACGAGTCAGATTTTCTCAAGTTTCTTGTCAACAAAAACTCTTCTTGTGACATATTTCTCACAATTTGACATATGAGATTCGTTTAACTTTCATCAGTCACTGAACATGGCAAGTAATTGAAATTTGGATCTTTCCCAGGTCGGATTCTGGACATCCCGTGCAAAGTGTGCGGCGACCGCAGCTCAGGGAAACACTACGGTGTTTATGCCTGTGACGGCTGCTCGGGCTTCTTCAAGAGGAGCATCCGCAGAAACAGGACTTATGTCTGTAAATCCGGCTCTCAGGTGAGGCCTCCATGCATGAATATAACCCTTATACGTGCCAATTTATGCTTCTTTATTATTATTATTGTTATTATTATTATTATTATTATTACTACTACTACACTTGCCTAATTTGTTTGTGGTGATGTCCTATAAATAAGTCTATTTTGGATCATTATAAGGGGGATGGAGCAGGTTGGGAGTAAAACCAATTATGGGAAACTCAAGATGGAAGCACATTGAAAATTAAACCGAGGCAGCATTCAGTATCCAGACCTACTGATATGCTTCTAATGATTTCTTACACTCAAATGATATCGAGGCAACCTACACTGTATTTATTTCTAGGGAGATATTTATTCTGGTTGTATTAATGCCTCTGATTTTCATCCAAAACCATTACAGGCTATTAGGCTTTACGCGGGGAATTGGATTTTTACATGGAGATGTGTGTTTGCTTTACGCTTCTGTGCGCGCTGTGTTAAGTCTCTCTTGATGAGCCTTATTGTGTCACGCCTGGGCCATTAAGTACCGGAGCTAAACACCTCGCTGCTGTAACGTATCAGGTGTAATCCAATCTAATGTGATGGCTTGAAGGCGAGGATTTAGGCAGCAGAGGGCGGGATGGAGTACTTATCCTCCGGGATGAGGAGGCGCTGGAGCCGCGGGGGGAGCGGGTCCATAACCGGGCCTGCAACATAATAGCACGATCTTTCACCTGGAGATCGGCCTCCCGGGAAGATAATGGCACCAAAGATTTCAGCGAGCGAGCAGAGAGATATTCAGCTGTAACCCCTCTCCTTTCCCCCGCCTTCTCTCTCTCCTGTAAAGGGTGGATGTCCCGTAGACAAAACTCACCGAAACCAGTGCCGAGCGTGCCGGCTGAAGAAGTGTCTGGAAGTGAACATGAATAAAGACGGTAAATGGGCATAATTGAATTATCCCTTTGGCCATAGACGGGCCATGCAGTGGCACAATTAAGTGCATTAAGGCCATTAGTCGAGGCTTAAAAGAAGTTTATAATTACTTGGTTCAAATTGGATATTATTTATTCTTGTATGGTAGATGACTGCCCCATACAGCCTGTTATTTTTTCCTTTACACAAACAACGTTTGATTAATTTTGGGAACAGCTGGGATAAGGATAATCCGTGATGAAAAAGGCGAGAAAGAAATCAGATAAACGAGCCATTTCTCCCTGCAGAGGTCTGTCCCCTCACTCTGTTGTTCCCTTCACAGCCGTTCAGCACGAGAGGGGGCCCCGGACGTCCACGATCCGCAAACAGGTCGCCCTATATTTCCGGGGCCACAAAGAGGTGAACGGATCATCGACCCATTTCCCGGGATCCTCTCTGCCCGGCCCTCCATTCTTCACCACCGTCACGCAACTGGAGCCTCACAACCTGGAGATGAGCACAGTGGCCACCACGCCAGAGAGGCAGGCCATCGTAGGTCTGGCTCAGCCAACACCGAAGGTAGCTTAGATTTCATGATGTCTCATTATTATTATTACTATCTTTTTATTATTATTATTATTATTATTTCTTATCTCCCTTCATTTAATAGCTGTAAGTTCTGCTTGAATTATAAGTAATTGTCCACCAAAAGAGAAATCACCGATCGATCTGAATATTAGTTTTATTTAGGCTTATTTGTTGTCTGTTTGATTAAACTATCAGAATATACTAATCCTCCATAGTTGATGATGTTTGTATTACAGCCTTTCCCAAATGTTATTACAGGATTACAGTTTAACTTAGTTATTTTTCCTGTCAGGGTTAGAAGTTGAAATTCTTGTCCAGATTTAACAGCCTGTAAGAGCCACAAATCCGCCAATTAGACTTCTCACAGTAAATCCACCACAAGCAACACTAATCATTATAAAACCAGGTGCTGGGGCTTGGAATTTGACCTTCTTCATGTGCGCCACACTCTGAATCCAGTTTTAATCACACAAACTGTTGTATGATGATGATGCTTCTCCCCAGTATCCCCATGAAGTCAGCGGTACCCCCATGTATCTCTACGAGGTGGCGACGGAGTCTGTGTGCGAGTCGGCAGCGCGCCTCCTGTTCATGAGCATCAAGTGGGCCAAAAGTGTTCCTGCATTCTCCACGCTGCCTTTATCTGATCAGGTATACTCTGGGGTGGTCGGCTATCCGGAGGGGGGGGGAGGGGTCTACTCCCTTTTAATGCGAACAGCATTCAAGAAAAAAAACAAAACAAAACAAAACATCGACATCAACGCAACAGGTGCTTCTACGATATTATACGAGACATGATTTCAGTTTGTAACGTTTGATATCAAATGATGTTAGAAGCTGTAACTCTAACAGTGAAGTGCATTGTCAAGAAAATATTTAGATTTCACGCATTTAATGGCACTTCAAAAGGCCCGTTGCTCTGTGCTGTACAGTCTCCTCTTTAACACAGACACGTTTCCTCTTTTTCAGCTGATTCTGTTAGAGGATTCCTGGAGGGAGTTGTTTGTCCTGGGGATCGCGCAGTGGGCCATACCTGTGGACTCCTCCACTCTGCTGGCTGTGTCCGGTAGGTCCTGCAGAGCGCTTCACTGCATACAGGTCACTCCAGGCCTCAGGAGCTGCACGCATGTTGACACGCTCCCCGTGTTTCCCCACAGGAATGAACACTGAAAACACAGAGTCTCAGCGGATGAATAAGATCTTGTCTGAAATTCAAGCACTTCAAGAGGTGGTAACCCGGTTCAGACAGATTCGCCTGGATGCAACTGAGTTCGCCTGTTTAAAATGTATTGTGACATTCAAAGCCGGTAAGTGCCTTTTCCTTGTTAATGCTGCCATGCATGAATTACATCATCACTTTTAAATGAAAATTAAAATACCCGCCTCTGTCTTACAGTTCCTACACATGGCAGCACCGAGATTAGAAGTTTCCGCAACGCCAGCGCCATTGCTGCATTACAGGACGAGGCGCAGCTCACCCTCAACAGTTACATACACACCAGGTATGATCATACACACCAACAGATATATTCACCATGATCAGCCAGTGATTCTCTGCGCAGACCGTCTCCTGCAGCCATATTATGAAGTTAATGAGACAATTAGCCTCAGTCCTTTCCTGTCATTTTACACAGGTGCCAACAGTTGAAGCTGGTTTTTGTTTTTAATTGGCAGCAGTTTTGCCGCAGGTGTGCGTTAATTGGAGCGGCTGAGTCAGACAGTCTGCGCACCTACAGGCCGTTTCTCACCTCGGTCATGCGTTTCAGGTACCCGACTCAGCCGTGCCGCTTCGGGAAGCTGCTCCTGCTCCTCCCGGCCCTCCGCTCCGTCAGCCCGTCCACCATAGAGGAGGTGTTCTTCAAGAAGACCATCGGAAACGTGCCCATCACCAGGCTCCTCTCCGACATGTACAAATCCAGCGATATATGAAATTCTCAGTGCACATGGAAAAGACTTGAGCTGTAGGCTCACAAACCCACCCAGCAGTCCACAGAATGTCAAATCATAGCAGATGTAACCATGGACTGTTTTTTTTTTTTTTTTTTTTGCCGGACACAAAAATCTCTGGCTAATTAAACAAAAAAGCCTGTTTAGGCATAGGCTCAATTGAAACAAAGACTGCGACACAGCAAGAATTCACCAAGTACCTGTTAACAGTATCTCTAGTTAAGGACTAGTCTGTAATTTTTCTTATAGAATTGCCTGTATGATACTGAAAAGTGCAACCTGTGGCACGGACACAGAGCCCACCATGTTTAGATCCCGCCTTTAAGACTCTGGAGAGCTCCTGCCACGTGTGTCTGACAAAGAAATGATGTTATATATTAAGAAGTTTTTCGAGTGTCTGTGAGACCAATGAGCTTGAAGACCAATTCAATCTTTTATTGCTGTGTTCAATCCCAACGGAGGAAACCAAAAAAAAAAAAAAAAGTGAAGAAGAAAAACAAAACAAAACAAAAAAAACAAAACAACAACAACAACAAAAAAGATGGCGCACGCATAATAGAGGATGAGAGTCGCTGTTCAGTTGATCCGGTGCTGAAACCAAACGCACGGGGGCAACGATGAGGAGGTGGCCACTCTGTGAGAAATATGGAATGGGTGGGGTTGGGTGAGGATGGGTGGGGTGGCAAAGACTTTGACATATGCCTGCATATGCCTCCTGACTGTACAACTACATTCATCTAAAGACGGTGTTTGTATTTAAGTGGTTGCTGTCTTGTTTGTGTTGGTTGTGTCCTGTTTGAGGCACAGCATTAAAATGTTTAGGTCGACTTTGTGAAGTTAGACACTAACAACGGATAAAAGAATATACAGCACTTGGGAATGTTTTTTTTTTTTTCTTTTTTTTGTGACCTGTGATCTTTTCATTCTGTTGTAAATATGTATAGTTATAACTATTTAGGGTTGTAACCAAGAGAATAAATTACACTGGATTCAACAGTTTTCATATAACCAAGATATAAAGCTACCAGCTGCAGTTACAAAGAATAATGTTTGTACTTCACCTTATTGCAAATTATAGTGTTACACTTCTCAGACTTAATTTTGTTGTCTTCTAATTTCAAAAGATTTTTTAAATAACACTTTATAATGAGGGTATAAAACACATGCTTAATAATGAATACTTAATATATAACGTGTTATTTAACGCATGATGTATTGTAAATTAAGAGGAGTTTAATGCTTCATGGATCATCAGTTAATGGCCATTCGTGTAGAATTACATTTATACATAAATGAGCCGTTATGCAATTACATAAAAACTGCCATGTTTGACCAGGCTCTCTTAAAGCACAACAGCACACATTCTCATAGAAAATATTCAGTTATGAAATGGCACATGAGTTTAAAACATCGTAATACACAGATGTTTTAGCTTTAAACACCAACAAGGCCAAAAACCTACCAAATAAATTATTTCACAGGCATGAAAACATCATATGTCATGCATCAGTTATGAATTATTTAAGTGTGTTTTATACTTGTTTCATGAAGTGTTGCCAGTTTTCCTTTAAAAGTAAATCTAAAATCAAAGCTCAGGACAGTTTATATAAATTCTAAATAACTATATGCCTAAAGCATCTTTGTAATGAAGGTGGTAGATGATATATTTATTAAATGATAAATGTAATAATGAAGTTAGAATAGCTGTAATGATGGTTTTCAGTATAAACGTAACTATCCAGTGTGGAGTGTTAGCTTGGTCGACAGTCCAGATCAACAAATGTACTTATGCGTGGAGACATTTCACCTATTTTATTGGAAAATCTTGAAAATAAACAAAAATGGCACAGCAGTATACAAATCTCAAAATGCATAAAGCCTGTAGAAATACTGCAGTTCCCTCTGTGTAAATTACTTCCTTCTTGCTAGAAAATCATTGTGATAACTGGGAAGGTGCTGGTTGATATACACACATACGTGCTTCCTTTTGAAGAGAGGATCAACTAAGTGTAATTTGAAAGTCAAGGCCCATCAAACATGTATGTGTGTGTTTGTGCATATGTGTGTGTTTAGTTGCTAGTTATGGTGAGCAACATGCCAGTACTGGATTTATATGGTGGGAAATGCCATGGGTCTTTACAAGAGCTCTGCATACATAGAATGCTCATTCAATGTTACTATATAAATGAATATATTCAAGACACAGCTAAACGATAAATATATAATATGTTAGTGGCATTTCCAGACATAAACAGAAATTACGATAAATTACTTTGAACCACAGTTATGTGTCGAACATTCTTGACTCCAATTAGAAGGTGAAAACAAACACCAATCAGGGTCCCTAACTAAACTAAAAGAGACAGTGAATTATATTATTTTTGGGGATGGGGAGGGGTGAGTAGGAAAAGTTTTCATTGAAATGTTTACTGTCAGAGAGAAACCTGGAGCAGTGAAGAGAGCTTTGGGTTGTCAGGCCCAGCTGGGCTGAGCAGGGTTGAGCCAGACCAGGCCAAGCAGAACCATATTTTTTCTTTCAGGCTTGTCTAACTTTGGATGGGGTGTAGTTCTTGTCCACAGACTCTTCCTGTAGAAACATGTGCAGGCATCGTTCATTCTGGGCTAGGGGGTGACCGGCCACTCTGAAACACACAAGAGCAAAAGGCAGGTGATTAGCCTTTTATCAAACAGTGATGCTTAACATGGATGCACCTGTCCGTGTGTGACACAAAGACACACACGGACGGACAAAACAGGCAGAAGCTGACATGACCACTGGACTGACTTAAGGTAGCAAGTCCCATTTTAAAACATGTAAGAATATTCTGTATCTCCACACACCGGGGAAAGAAAGCAGTAAAAACCAAAGTACAGGTTGTACAGGTTTATGGTGACACATTCAATATAATCAAAGGTTCTGTTGATTTGCTTATCAAAGGCTACATATCTCACTTCACTTCACTATGCAAATAGACTACGTCTAAATTCACAGTGATACTCTCTTTCCCTCATGCTCTTAAATTTTGGGGAGCATTATTGCCTTTATTCAGCAGATGTGAGTGCAGTTATGCAGTGTCCCAATTCATTACATTCAGTTTGTTTATATAATATGCAATGGTCTGTACATTAGATAGTACACTTGATAGTACTTGAAGACCATCCTAACCACAAGAACACAAAGATATTCTGAATCCACAAGTTGTTGCACTCTCTGCAAAGTTTACTCTGACTTTATAAAAGTAACTGGAGAACTAACATCATTACTGTACATTACAGAAAACTTGAATGGACACTTTTAATAAATGAGTGTGTGACTGTGGTCACAAGCTTTTCTACTTGTAATAATAGTGCTAATGGTTTTGCTTCACCTTTAATCCATAAAAGAGAAGTGTTTGTTAAAACTGATGGAGAGAAAGGATTCTGAAAACAAGAAGCTTTTCCTGTGAGATATTCAACTTCTAACCCTCTGACCATGTATACACATTTTTTTCCCCATCAGCTACCTTGATCTTTTGTCTACCTTCATTTCAGTAGTATGTTATTATATATCTAGAAAATGCTATATATTTCTGACTGTTTTTCTTTTGCCAAAGTCACTTTGACATCAGGCTTCCTTTAATATCCCTTTAGATGACGCAAAGCAGCTTAATGAGAGCGAGACTGTGCACCTGAGACCCTAAAACATCCAATTTTTCTAACAGTGAATTTATCAGAACAGATCAATGTGATGACATTGCATGTATGAATGCACAACCTCTAGAGGGAAATATTTAAGAGAAATTAAGCCACTCAATAGTGAAGATCAAGATTGCTTGAAATGAACCCTGTTCAATAGCTTTGGGAAATGTCGACATTGAGGACAGGGTGCAGCAGAAGAATGCTAAACTCTCAAAGCCCATCTTTCTTTATGAAGTGGGGAGGTATGCCCTTCTGATTTTTTTTTTAAACACATAAGCATGAATTATGTTTGGCTAGGCTAATCAAAAACTGATGCTTATCTATTCCTCTCCTCCTTCTCACTTTCACATTGACAATCATGTTTACCATTCCAAAAGATTTTTTCTTCACAATGCTCTCAATCACACACTTAACAATGCTGCAGCCCCAGCGGCCAGTATTAAGTCTGAACAATGATATGATCAACAGCAGTGTTTTATTCATTGGAAGCAAGGGGGGGGGGGTAATCTTAATTACCAACATATTCTCATCTTAAAAAAAAAAAAAAAAACAACACAAAAAAAACCAACATATTTATGAATTTTAATTTTCTCGACTGTCTTTGCACACTTAATATTCCAACAGGAAACATTGATGCATTTGCACATGAAACAAAGATAATGGCCAAGTCTGCAATCAAAGCAAATAATTACAATCACATTGTAACTTTTATTGTTCTGCAGCTGAAAACGAGGACATGCTGGCTCAAAAATAAGCAGAGGTGCACACGCCAGCCCATGTAACCAGGCGCTGTAATTTGAGCGGCAATTATCATAAATTACACATCAACAATAAAACAAATGTGGGAAAAAATTATGTTGTGGGGTGCACACTTGAATTGTCTTTGGTTATTCTTGTCTTTTGCAAGGTAATTATAAAAGTGAATTAAGGAGGATAGTGAGAAAAAGACCTGCCTGTCTCTGTGGGTTCAATTTGTTAACAATATGAAGAGAAGTGAAAAAGTTGAATCTACTTATGTTTCATTGTTACTGAACGTTAGAATAAACCCTTGCTAAGGCAGAAGCTGCACAGAGCTGCCACTACAAAAGAAAAAAAAAAAAAATCAAAAGAATAAATTGTTTTAACCTCATGGCAAAGTGGTGGAAGATGAAGATAAGGATGCAGAGACACTTACTTGTTAAGAAACTGCTCCAGGCCCTGTCTCCGCTCCTCAATGAAAGAGTCATCAAATATCCCATCATCCCCTCGAAACGGAAGCTGCCGGATGAGAGCTTTTCCAGGCAGGGGAGGAACGACCACCTAGGTCAATAATCACAGGGCAGCAGATAAACAGACATATATATTTTATTAAATAGGGGTTCAGTACTTGCAATAAAAGACACAAATACTAGAGCGATTCTTGGTGATAAACGAAGTAATCGAGACGCTTTGTGTCAAGTTCAACTCAATCTCTCACCTTGCTTTCCCTCTCCAGCTCTGCTCTGAGCCACTCAAAGTCACTGTACCGCCTACGAACACAAGACTCCTTCAGCTTGAAGATAGGTAGGTTGGTCTGTGGAGAGAGAGAGAGAGACAGACACAGTTACAGCTGTCACTTTTAAGAGTTGTCTCTTAAACATAAATATATCACTTTTTAGCACTGATTAGTAAGGCTATCATCCTTGTCATGTCATTTAAAATTGAGTGTTTCGTCCAGAAAATATCAGTAAATAGTGAAAAATAAAACTGCAGGTCTCTATTTCCCAAAGCCTGATAGCCCGTTTTGTCTATAAAACCCAAATATCTTCTACTGATGAAAAGTATTGATACTGAATCTGTTGACAAATTTGTTTCTTAAATGATTACTTAATCAAATTAATTTTGAAGTATTTTTTCCCCATCAACAAATTGTCACACATGCACTTTTTTCCTTCCAACAATGACGGAGTCTTTATAGTGGTGGTAGCAGGCTTCAATCCCTCTCTACTCTCTACATATGTTTTGGCTTGTATTTTTATTGTAAACCCCCCCGGCCACCTTTATAGTCCTGAAATACGATTTGATCAACTGCAGGCTAACTCATGGTTGTACTTCCAGTGCCACTTGTGATAATAGCTGAAAGTTACAGCAAGCTGGGAGAAAGGGAACAAGGCATTGTAAAATTAAAGGTCTTATTGCGCTGCTTCCAGGTAGAGCCTTGTATAAGCTACTCTGACTTTATCAAAATAAAAGGAAAACAAAAAAATTAAGACAAAAACTCCTTCAAATTGAATGAAACTGAAGAGAAAAATTTAAACTGGCCTCCATACTAAAATAAAAACCGTTCACTGTGTTTTGCTCACCAAGGCCTGTCATATTGAGAATGTTTTGCCATTTTTTTATGTGTTTGTGTGTGACAATGCACAGATGTGGCAACAATTCCAAGCTGCTGTTGACAGGCACTCGAGAGTGAATTTCATATTAAAAAGAGGAGATGTTTCAACATTGACAGAAAACACTGAAGCAAACGGCACATTACAGCACAACGCTTGAGCTCTTTCGTAGTCCTGGCAGCACATGGCCATCCCCTGACAATTTCAAACAAGGAGAGACTGAATGAGCATTTCATTGGCAGGCTACATTCAGAGAAGGTCAGAATTCATGGGAGGAGGAGTCACAACAGCAGAGCAATTGCATGAATACAGTGTAAGCAGCAGACTGATCGATCAGCAGATGACTGACTGTGTGGCTGAGCTGTAGATGGGATGGAGAGTTAACAGGAAGGCTGAGTAAATGACTGAACAAAAAGAAAAGGAGATGGGGGTGTAAAAGAAGGAAAAAAAACTCCCAACTTCGAGAGGTTGGGAGCTTTATCTGGTCTGTGCTGGACTAATTGCAGAGGAGATAGAGCAGGAGTGGTCTTTCTGCTCATGGTCTCTCCTTTTCAGTTCTCCCCTCTTTATTTCCCTTTTCTCTGTGATAAGTCAGGTTTTATGACCTTGAGACTCCACTTGTTTTCTTTTTCTTAATGGAGAGACCTCAGACATTTGTTTTCTTCCTCCTCAGTTCTATACTCTCCTCAATCTTCACAATTTGGATCACAACCAGATTTGATGGAAATTTGAACCAATTTGATAAAAAACTGTATAATGATGAGGATGGTTGCACAAAGCGAACAATGATGGATAGGCAGGGGCAACTATAGAGGGAATACTTGTGAAAAATGTGATCCAATACAAAAGCTAAACCATAAATTAATTAATGCTCCTTTTTAACCCAAAGAGAGATTCATTTAATTAACTGCATGTTTATTATTGAAGTCGAAGTGCTGTTGAACTGGGCTGCATTGTACTGGATTGCTTCAGACTGTATAGATGCTTGAAAGGGGCTGCTGTAAACTTTTTTTTTTTTTTTTTTTTTAAATCACATCTTACTACGAAACCTTTGTTACGTAGGATAAAGTTTCTTTGATCTGTACCTTAAATAGTCCCTATATTTTAGGGTAATCTTCTTGTTTACAATTCAGTTTTATTGCACGTTGTGTCTTTGTGAGTTAAGTGCTGGTAAATATGACATATTTGTCATAATTATAATTTCTATTATGCAGATTACCACAGTTCTTTCCAGCAAGGTCACATTTACTGAGATAAAATCTTGAAGACTATTGCAAATTCCTCGTTAAGATAACAGTTACAATAAAAGGAGTTCATCCTCACCCTTACCCTGCCTGTAAATTCAGTAAGTCTCTGCCACTCCCTCCTCCCAGAAAATTTTTAACCTCTGAAAGCTTCCGTCTTCCACTTACTTAAAGCTCTCTTCAGGTGAAGTTGTCAATGAGCCCCTCAGTCCTCCTCTTTCTCAGGTCACAGGAGAAGTGGATTATCTTAGCTTTATCGCCCCAGTGCTCTAGCATTAACTCCACTCTCCTCTCACCATGGTCTGTCCCTGCTGCGTCATGTTACCTCACAGCATGGAGTACAGCAAAGTTAATCCCCACCACAACAGATCACAGTTACAGGTAATCTGCCACCGCCGTGACTCTAATCCCATCATGTGCACACACACACACACACACACACACACAAAAAAAAAAACAAACACTTAACTGCGCACAACCACACACCGATGTGCACCTCTTATGGCTGTGCAGGTGTCATACCCTTAACAAAGTAAACATAATAGCCCCAATTCTTTCAAGCTTGTTTGTACACACACAGTGGAACCATCTCCAGACAATGAGGTTAGTGGTGAGAACGTAAGGAGAAGAAAGTCACCTGGTCTTTCAATCATCTTGCCCTCTCAAACCCTGTGATTAAGAGATTGGCCTTGCAGGACAAGGGGAGGAACGAAAACGACACAACTGAAAAGTGAGAGGTCTCACTCACTCCCTCTGTCTCCCTGTCTCATTCACACACACAGAAAGAGGCGGTGCGTGAGAGCTCTACGAGTCAAAGATCAGGTTTCCCTGGCCTCTGTTCTCTTCATGGCTGGTTAGAGGTTAAGGCCCGGGTGTCTCAACTTACTGGCCCCTGCAGTGATTGGGACATGGGACCAGCCCAAACCAAACCTGGTCTTAGCATTTCATTAGTTAGTCTAAATAGGCACACTTTGCTCTATCAGTCTCTTCAGGACGAGATAAAAAGATGAGACAAAGGTGTCAAAATGTAAAATTAGAAGAGGGGAAAAAAAATGAAATCCAAAAATAGCAAATCACAAATAAGCACAAACGAAAAATAAACAATTTTATTCAAAGAAAGCCCAAAAGATAATGTTACATCTTTAGAAAAAAGGAGCATAAAGCTAGATCTACCGCTTTCAAAGTAGACCTCCAAGCTTCACTTTCCATTTGAAGTGTACAAAATGCAATCTATGCTCTATAAGAAGAGCATGTATTTCATAATCAGTGGGACACAATGCCTTCGGCTCATTGAAAATGGGTTGAAAAGAGCGAGAATCCTTAAAAACAGCGAGACAGAGAAAGAGGGAGAGAGGGGACAAAGATCACTCATCTCCTGAGAGAATAGTTCAAGGCCACCATGCATTAGCTTTTAGCAGGATGGATCAAGTCAAGTTTGGAAGTGCGCATCCTAAACCTCCCCCATGCCCCCTTCTTACCCCTCCCACATACTCCCTTTTCACAATAATAGCATTAAAAATGGCAACATAATACCATCTCATTGCATCATATTCCAAAATGGGGTGGTGGTGGGGGGGGGGCAGGGAACAAAAGCATTAAGGCTATGGGTCTTTTGCTCTCGCCTCTCCATGTACTCTCTCACTCGTTCCCGTGCTTGCCGGCCCCTGTGGCCTGACAGCCTAGACTCGCCTAGCTGGCAAAAAGCTGCTTTGTTGCCATAGTATCAACTCCCACTTTTGATACTGTCATTTCAAGTAGGATATGGTAGCCTTGATACAATATGTTCCCTATTTCCATTAAAATAGTTGTCGAAGAGGATGCTGTAGACTTTGGATTACACTTGACTGTGCCTGACAAGCGCCCTCCCACACACGCACCCACTCCCCATCTCTCCCCATTTTATTAATGACCAAAGGCCCCCACCCCAATGCCCAAATGGAAAAGAGAAAGAAAGAGAGGGAGAAGCTATGGGAGTAGAGAAGAGGAGGGGTAGAAGACTGAGTGAGAGACAGAGCTATAAGAGGCCTTTTATGTACTCCTATCCATAAACAAAGTGAGATCCTTCAATTCACCCCCCTGAATGTGCTCTCTGGATGAGATGGGAGAGAACTAAAGACAAGAAATTTTGATCATACCCCCCCCCCTCAAAAAAACAACAAAAAAAAAACAACACACACACCCTAACTCAAACCCTGTTTGCCAAGGATCCTTTAAGGGTTCCTCTGAAACCAGTAACAACCAAAATCCATTAAAGTGATGGACTCTACTGTATAACTTCAGGACCCATTAGGAACATGTCACTTGTTTTCAATTTTTAGAAGCTACACTTAAAATGAGGAAATTTAGATGTGAACAAAAATACATTGTTTGAGCACGACCCTGGACATTACAAGTCCCTTCAGACAAAACGGGATATTCGCCTCCTTTCAGTATGAATTTAGTTTCCACGTCTTTAAAAGCCTAACTAAAAAAACTAAAAAAGTGGACTGATGCTATTAATTTTAGACTGCATATGTAAGCTTTGCTCTCAACAAGTGACCATGTGACGTTCCTCTAAGCATATGCTTCTCACATGCTACTTCAATCCTTATACAAGTCCATATACAGGCTCAAGGGAAACTTAACGATATCACAGAAAGAATAACACCCTGACCTGGTGTTTACATTGAAGTGTGAATCACATTTAGTTATCATTGGGACTAAGGTAACGCTATCATTATCACACTATGAACCACACAACTGACTCCACACAGCTGGGAGTGAAATGGGATAAGTGGGCAATGGGATGAAGGCTGGCGAGGGGGTGGCTTTCTGCCCTCCCATGGATGGGGTGTGTGGGGGTAAGACTGGGGAATAAACACTCCAGCTCCCCCACACCCTGGCCTGTTTCATTCTTCTCTTCTCTCAATGAGGGGATTAGGCAGACTGTCTCAGTGCAACCACAAGGGCTTTCTCGATTTCAGATGGATAGCGGAACGGCAGTGAGAACAGGGGACAGAGGCAAGTTATAAACAGAAATTATATAATAAAATTAGATAAAATGATAGTAGTTGTGAATATCATGAGTGCTAAGGAAACAAAAAAGAGCAATGCAGATGCTATGCATTCCAGGCAAAGGCATTGTGGTTAACGCTCTTAACATGCTGGAGGTGGAGTAAAATGCTTCTAAAGAAAACTGAAGAAAAGAGAAGGAGAGAAGCAAAGCAAAGTTGACACCATGTTTGGTGAGAAGTGAGGGATGCGCCGCTTCTTCTGTGGTCTTATGCAAAGCAGGGTCACACAGGGCTATGAGGTGCACAATAATGCTGATTACACGCATATGCTAATTATTACACGCTAATCAAGTACAGTAGCCTTATATTCAACGCTAATGCCTGAAGACAGCTTCTCTTCTCGCAACACATTTCTTTAAGGTAAAGGGTAACTATAAATACTTGGAGACTGCTCACCATTCTAAATACCCCAGGCCACTAACTACAGGGGTGTCAGTCAATTGAAATGACAATTAAGAGATAAGAGATGAGGCAATCAGATGAGACCAGTGACTGCCTGACAATTTCAGACTCTTTGTGGCGCCTGCACATTAAAAATGCATACAATAGAACAGATAATTTAATGAAAATTGTATGTTGTGACAGACATGCGCAAAAATAAATGGGAAATTCTTCAGAAGAAGAAAAAAAACTGAGTGTCAACCTAAAAATCTGCAGCTGTGGATGCACTAAAACAAACTTCACCTGTGTTGCCTTTCTCTTCACTGTAAACTTAACTCACTTGTCTTTTGCAGTTGACTGTGTATTTAAACAATGACTAAGTTTACTTTGACAATTCATTGTTGACATTAAAAACATGAGGAAAAAAGGCTCAGTCCAAAGTTCTTTTCTGACACTTCTAACCATATTACATGGTCTTCATCAGCAGCAATATCTTGTTTGAACTGCAAATGTTCAATTGATTTCCATTGTTCCTTCGGGATGTTTCATTCCACCCACACTGAAGCTTCAAAGAGTTTGATGAAAAGTGAGCAAACTCCATCCTTTAATAAAGAACTTATGATATGGCCAGACACTGCAGAACAAGTAAATATGACTTTTAGCTGGAAAATTGAGTTACAGTTTTTGTATGATCATTTAATCCAAGCCAAAATCTGTTAATTCAATCAGTACTGGTCAAAAGGGGTTAGAAATTGTGTGTTTGACTGAGAAAAAGATGATACATACAAAATACAGGATCTGTGTTTCGCAACAGCTGCCTCTGTCCAAGTGCATAACTGTCGTCACCGATTTCTAAATAATGCCACATTTTTGGACAGTACAGCTAATAATGTAAAATGTCACTTTTAAGAAGCATTTATAGAGAGACAATTTTTTACATAAGCATTGAAACCAGCGCCCAAATTGTTCATCAATGGATGGCTGAAACTTCAAAGTAGAAAAGCATTTGCTCCCCCCTGCAAGTTCCTCAGTAGAGTAGGAGGAAGGAAATGTGTTGTAGGGAAGGTAGGGCAGGAGAGGATCATCCTGCATCCTGTCTACGGGCCCGGAGACGCTGATTTGCTGAGCTGCGTTCCTCTTTTAACCTGATAGCACAGTCACTACTTTGGGTGACTTCAAGTGAAACTAGAGTATTCTTAGACCGACCAACATCCCTCTATAAAGTTGTATTAGTATGACGTGTATATGAATTTGGGAGCTGAGTGTTACTTTACTGTGAAGTTTGTCATTCTCTGTGAACAATGCTGTTATCTGTTCTTTGCACTCAGAAAATGGGGTGTGGCCCGACTTTAATTCAACTGTTTGGGAAGACTTTATCATGATGGGTGGTTTATTTACCACAAATGTATTCACCCCACCGTACAGGTTACACAACTCCGCTTCATTTGGCGAGAATGCTCTGGAGTTGACTGCACTGTTACATCACTACTGGAAAAAAACACTTGAGGCTAATGTAAACAAATTTCCTCCTCTGGCAGAGAGACAGCAAACAAAAGCAAACATAAGTGGGATTACAGTATTTTCTAACACTGGTGTCCAAACCATTCAGCTTATTAACTTACATATAAACAAACAGCTTCAGGTCAACGCTAACGGCAGTTACTAACGATAGCCAATCACTGGTGGTTAATATTAACGCCGGACTAGCCTGCTAGCGTTGGCTAGCTGGTTGCGATAGTTGCATTTTATTCTTTACAGTCATCCACTGTTTTAAATATCGACTTTGGCCATTAGTGAGTGTATCTAACTGTGACAGTCCTGATGACAAGAGGTCACTACTTACTTTGACCCAAAGAGAAACGGTCGCTAGCTCAGGTGACTAGCTTACAAGCTAACGTCATTAGCACTTGTTACTGCAGGCTCACCTTCAGTCTGACTTCATACGTGGTGTGTCGGCCCCTGCCAACGCCGATGGTTTCAGGGTTGCTCACATCAATCTCTAGAAAATTACTGGGGGGTCCATAAGCGTCATTTAAGTTCTGAGGCTTGGTAAAGAGCCTTCTTGTGTCGGCTATGGTATCAGCCATTTCTCCCCCTGTTCTTCCAGCAGCTACCGACGATGTTAAGTTACCCTGAATACAAGTGTGTGTTTTCCGCTGCTCACCTCCAAAATAAAACAATTGACTAACATTATGATTGCTCATTAAATAAGTATGCTAAGAAAGGCTCGTTTTTTTTTCATTAAAGTGTATATATAAGTATAATTAATATTTATATGTAGACATTTTACATCACTTTGTCCTTCACGCATTTGAAAATGTAATTGTAAATGTTATATTGAAAGCAAGCCACCCAGCTTCCTGTGTTGCTCTGTATGTCATAGCGGCTGGTTACAGATTTCCGATCAGCTGAGGCTCAGCTGACGATACCAGAACACCTGCTGCCCGGTTTGTTTACAACCATCAGCAGGCACATTAACCGAATTCATTTATCAGATAATTGACACAAATATATATGTTTTATCTGTGTGAGCTGGAGCAGCCACGGTCCATTGTGTCATATATTTGCTGCTAAAACTAAAGAAATCCTGCGGTGTGTCCACGGTTTGATGCTCAAAATCATTTCGACTATTACAAAAAAAAACTTAACCCAGACAGTGATACACAAAATACAAACTGTATTAATGACCTTTCACGTTTAAACCTCCCTCCATGCTTCGTGCTATGTGAAGCATGAACGTGTTTGTGAATTTCAATAAAGCTTTGCCGTTTTGAACCATCATGGCGACTTTCACGAAGGCTGCAGCTTTCAGGGGCTCAGTTATGTTTTTACTCAAAGATACGGCCCTGACTTTCAGACAGATCTGCCTTTTGTCTGCCAGCTGCAGCGGGAAAGGTGAGACTATCCCCGTCACGTTACACTTATTGTCGGTCCGGTTGTGTTAGGATTTGCGGTGTTGCATCGTGTGCGGTAACTTTGCTGTCTGACAACTGGATTATACACAACTGTAGTGCGCACTCTTTCCGATTATGGTTTCATTGTGTTGTGATGTTCCTTTAAAGCGTGTCTTTTGAAATGTCTGAAGGTTACCCGGGGTGGAGGACATGCAGTTCGTCCTCCTGCTCCACTGTGTCGACCTTTGCTGAAGCAGTAGGACACTATGACCGCCTGGTCCGGTCTGGCTCTCTGAGGGAGGATGCTCAGCAGAGACTTGTCCTCCAGCAGCTGGCTCAGCTGCACCATGCCCTGAGGAAGTACAGTAACAGCATGTACCTTAAAGCACCTTCTCCAAAGCTAAACTCAAAAGATGACAGCAATCAACCCCAGAAAGCCCAAAACACTCACATCACTACAGCTGAAAACAAATTTTCTGATAAGGTAACAAAGATATTACGCTGGCATGTACCATTATACAATAATACTCATCTCTGTAATGCCCTGTAGTCACTGATGAATTATCCCAATATATTGAGCTATTTCAAATATGGATATAATAATTGTGACTATCCTCATAACTTGGATTACGTCACTGGAGTAGAATGAAATTTACATAAAGAAAGCTTTTGAAGACTTTCCCGACTGCCCATCTCTTTACAAAACACACTCCTACACTTTAACTGTTATGGTCATGGTTAACGAAAAAGATTTAATTTACAGACAACAACTGTAATCTTTTTTCGTATATACTGAGCAAAGGATAGTGGTCAAGAATATTAAATATATTCAATGATGCACATTCATTTAAGGTTTTTTTTTTTGTTTGTTTATTTGTTTTTTTGTTACTCTTGTGAGTACCAAACAACAAGTCCTCAAAAGAAGGGGAATATTCCAGGTCAGCATGTTGAGCAGTGTACAAAACCACCAATTTATTTCTCTCTAATATCACCTATCAGTATCTAATAATCAAGGCCATGCTGATCTCCAAAACCAAGGTCCACATATCAGCTTTTTTCAAAAGCTTTCATTCAGTCTCACAGTGTTCATCACCAGATGGGGTTTGCTTTGTTGTTGTTGGGTCAGTTCCGACCTACAACTATCTGTAGTTGTCAGTTATAAAAACAAAATTACAGTAACAGATGCTGATTCTGGGTGCCAAATAAGTCCATCTCATTAACAGCTCAGCAAACTATCCACTGATGAAGTTAATGAGATACTGTTGGAAGCTTATGGCAAAAGTTAATTAAATG
Source organism: Remorina albescens (assembly GCA_034769265.1). Classification (NCBI taxonomy): domain Eukaryota; kingdom Metazoa; phylum Chordata; class Actinopteri; order Carangiformes; family Echeneidae; genus Remorina; species Remorina albescens. The sequence goes on from CM068483.1 coordinate 15,490,689, forward strand.
GTACTTTTAGTTTGACATAATTTTTATTTAAAATGAAATAAATTTCTCTCATTAATAATGTGGCAATTTTTAAGAGCATTTTTTAAATTGACTAAAAATGTGTGTAAATCACAATGGTGGTTTGGGATTTAATGACAGCATGGATATGTGTAAAGCCTTTGACAGTGTGGCATCTGGACGTTCTTTCTGTTATAAAGCCCCATTGACGTCTAACATATGGAGGGACTTCACAGAGTCCACTGCACTGTACTCCAGTCATGTCACTGATGGTGGTCATTGGGCCCAGGTCAAAGGGAGGGTAGGGGTCTGGGAAGTGTATTGTGCATGTGAGTTTTGGAACAGCCTAATGCAGGGGGCTGTTGTTGTTTTTAGGTCAGGGGAGATGACTGTCTAGTATTTGGTGGTGGGAGTGTGGGTTTTTTTTTTTTTTTGGTTGGTTGGCTGGCACAAACACATAGGGTTAGGCAGAGATTTTGGAAGGCAGCAGGGCAGACCTCCTGCTGGGCCTGTCCCAGCAACCCTCTCAGTCTCTCACCATCCCCATCCAGTAATGAGGGGATCCCTATTGTCTGGTCCATTCTTGTCCTTTTTGCTTTTGATTTGGGACTCTGACAAATACTTTGGTGTTAGAATATCAACACCGCCATCCCCCCTCTTCTTTTGCACCTTATTTATTGCTCTGCCTCTCACACACATACACACTGACTGGAGTACTTATGTAATTATTCTGGTTTGAATCAGGTCATACCACTGTCCTTTCGGTGTCTGTTTTCTCTGTGAAAGTGCCGCCATTGTCCTCACTAACTGACCAAGTCTGTGAGGAGAGTACACTTGACTTAATATTGACCCAATGTGGCGCGGTTTTGCGGATGGTCGGCTAACAATGGGCCATTGTTCAGTGGAGCTGCACTCTTCAAGTCAGACGTGCATCATAGGGTCGTCCTGTACACGGTAGTCCTCCAAAGGGTTGGGGCAGTTGTAGGAGTTTAACCTTCCTGCTGAGAGACACGGCATCCTTGGCTCTAAACATGTTAAAATGCAGGCTTCCTGAAGTCATATAAAGCCAAAGTTACCATGTCCTGCATGTGAACTTTCCACTCATGTGCCAGTTTACATCCTCCACCAGGAGGTGAGACAAGGCCACAGCTCAGCTAGACAGAGCGGCTGAGGAGCTGCCTTGTTCTTCTCCACTCTGCCGAGGCACAATTGCTACCAGCCATCACTGACAATTACCCCACCATGCTGGAAGGCAGCTTGGGAAGTCAGGGAGAAGTCACATACTGTTAAGCCGGAGCAGACAGGGAAGGCTTGTTGCTCTTCCACTATTTCCCTCCAACATAGAACAGGCTGTGGATGGAGGGATTGGGGGGGTGAGGAGGGGAGGAGCAGGGAGAGAGAGCAGAGAGAGGATGGGTAACAAGTTTGTTTTTTCATTTAGTTTTCAATCGGCCATTGTCTGCATTTACTCAGAGTCAAGTGCTCCTTGTGCAGTGGACACTGAGTACCGTCCCCATGAAATAGTTACCAAATTAAATTTTGAGAGGGCAATTCTTTCTCTTTATTGCTGAATTAATTCCAAAGCTATTTGGCATCACTCAGTTACAGACATCATCAGCCTCACCAATTATTATTATTAAACACATCTGTAATGTCCTGCTAAATACAAATATGCCTGTAGATGTGATCATCACATCTCATTATTAAACCAAGGACACATGAGTTCACATAGCTTGGTCCCTCTTTAGAGATATTTGGCTTTACTCAATATTCTCAGCTCATTCACACAGAAGACTTTTTTTTTTTTGAAGCAGGGATCTTTTGATGATAGGAGGCAGGCAGCACAATGACTTCCAGCAGCACCTCAATGCAACAGTACCGTATCACAATTAGCAGCGCTAAACAGGCTGCACAGACAAGTCCACTCCATCTTGTATGGAGCCTCATCCAGTCCTCTCCGTTTTGTCTGACAAATCCCCCTATTGTTCCTCTGATGATGCTTTTCTTTCGTGGGAACCCTGGCTTGTCTTGTTGATTAGATCCCCTTTGTCTTCCTCCCCTGCAGTGGGCTAGTCTGGAGAATGTGAAACCTCACACTGTAGTGGTGGCTTAATGCCTCAGCATACTTTGTTTATTAAACGATGATTCAGTGTTTTATGATAATGAATATAACAAAGAAAATTTAGGTCACCAACTCTAGTGTTTTGTAGTTTTAATGAGGAATTAATGTATGCATTAAATTTGGATAACTTTAGCGGTGGTTGTGGTTAACTGTTATGCGTTATTGCTTTAGTTGACAAGCACCTACTAAAAGATTAAATGTAAAACAAGCATGCTACAGTCATTTCCTCATTTTTCCCATGTTCTCCCCTGAAGGAAGAGTCTTCTCCACGACCACCCAAAGGCTTCTATATCTATGGAAATGTTGGTAAATATCACAACTGTGTTTTAATCAGAAATACCTATCAGCACAGCGTATTCTATGGTGTTTAACCTCTAAAAGATCAGAATATAAGTTGGAAAAATGTCTTTTCCTCTGTGTTCCTTCCTTTCAGGCGGAGGGAAGACAATGCTTATGGATTTGTTTTACTCCCATGTGGAGAAGACCAGTAAAAAAAGGGTCCACTTCAATGGCTTCATGTTGGACATCCATAAAAGTTAGTATTTGTTTTCCCGCTCCACTGCACTAACTATTGAAGGTTTGTTATCATGACTTCATGGAAGTTTTCTGACTCCCCACTCACAAAATATCGTATATTTATATCTCTGTGTGTCCTGAAGCCCTCCTGCTAATTGTCTACCATAATGCTTACAGGTGAAATTACTGCTTTAGTCACTATTGTCAGTGGGTTTGGGTTGCGGCTGCAGGTGTGCTTTAAGATGTGCTTGATGTTTGTGTGCTGCTTAAAGGGATCCATCGGAGGAAACAAAGCCTGCCAAAACGAAGGCTAGGGAATATGTTCACCTATGACCCCATATCACCGGTTGCCATGGAGATCAGCAATGAAACCTGCCTCTTGTGTTTTGATGAGTTTCAGGTGAGCAAGTGTGCTACAGGCACTGTTAGTCTGTATGTTTTTCAGTTCTTAAAATCTGCTGCAACAAGACAATACCAATTCTAAGTTATGCATTTTTGATTTTACTTGTTTGCACTTCTTACACTTTGTTGAAACAGTGGCTCTCAGAAACTAGTCCTGAATTACAGGCTACATGGGTAACAAATTTTGATGTTTAGGTATGTTGAGGTATTTAATTATTTGTAAAGAAACAGGTGGGAGAATTGAATAAATACCAATACAGCCTTTAAAACCAAACTAAAGAGCTAATCCAAATAAAATGTTTTGAGGCATATTGCATACATAAATAATAATGATGTCCTCTTGTAAACTAGAAATTTTAAAGTTTAAATTATATTGCACGCTGAACCACTGGGTACTTCTGCTTCTGATCATTATGTCCCCACAAAAACAGTACTGGGGACACCTAGTGGCCTTCTTAAATATAGTACAATTGTACAACAATTTCCTCAAGATTCTCTCTCATAGGAACGGATTAAAGAAGTAATTCACTGCTACAGTTGTGAAATATTTTATGATCCCACAAGTATCGATGTGTTTAATTTTCACTATGAATACCTTAAACCCACAGCAGTCAGTTCAATCAGTGATTTCCTGTCGCTTATTTCAGCACCTGCATGGTTAGTTTGCTAACAAACATTAACCAAGTCAATTTTAAGTTTTGTACACCAGATGTACACAACTAAAAGGCGCTGTTGGCAATTAGTGTGGCAGATTTCTCATTATTTGACCATTTTGTGTCAGAAGAGAGAGCCACTGCTCTGTGTTCTCTGTAAGGTTGTCATCCATTCACTGTCATGGAGGAAGACGTGTACTTGTATCTTTTGGTGCTGAATACATCTGTTAGCAGCACAATGTTGTCCCCCTTACTGGTATCATTACAGTTAATACTGGCAGGTTGAAGGTCACAGAAGGTACAGTGGCTTTCTTGAATCAATCTCTGTGTATCTGTGAGGATCAAGAGCATCTCCTTTCATCCACTTGTCTTTCACATTTTAAACTGCAGCACTGTTTGTGCATTCTCATTGATTTGTTTTGTTTGCTGTCGCCAGCTTTGCTGTTTTCACTTGTCAACTGTTGGTACCAGTGAATGGATGGGGAAACAAGCAGACATGTGCGTGTTGTTTGTGATGCATAAACAAGAGGTTGCAAGGTTGGGAGAGTTGGGGGTTGGTGGTTGGGTCGGGTGGCTGTACCAATCAGCATCCTCCTCCACTCAGCCATGCAAATGAGGCTCTGGGTATCAGTCGCACTCTTCTGCTTCCTTAAGTGAGTGGAGCTAGAAAGCGACTGGCGGTGGTGGGTCAGATGGATCTTATCCTCTTAAATGCTAATGACATTTCTCCATTCTCTTCATTAGCGCTGTGCCATTATCAGTAATTTGTAGCCCCCCTCCCTCCTTTTACAGCCCCCACCCTGCTCCCCTAATGAATACTCGCCATTGAGAGGTCCGAGATGGAAAGATGGGAAGAGATTGAGAAAGGAGGAAGAAGAGTGAGAAGAAAGTGCTTGAGCATCATTGTCTCAGGGCCTCAGTCACTGTGCAGCCTCTGTGAAATTGCTCATAGGTTGTGTACATAAAGAAGTGTAACATCAAAAGAGGGTTAATTTGGCACCCGTGTGCCTAGCTGTAAACTGACAGCAGCTTGAGTAATTGGATGCTCATTTAAATATCAGCATTGGCTGACAGAGATTGCACCATTATTTTTTGTGTTCCACAAGTGCTACATCAGTCCCCTCCACCTTTCTCATTCTGTGGGTACCCATTCTCTCTCCCTCTCCCCCTACTCATTCAGCAATCAATATTGCCCCTCATACTATGCCCATGTTGAGGGTGTATGAATAAACAAATCCAGGTTCTATAAAAGGTCATTTTTAAATGATTCTTTTGAAATGAAAATAAAATCCTGCGGTTGGAGGAAATGGGGGCCCCTTCAGAGAGACACAGAGCCTTGGCTTTCTGTTGATTCTCATTACATTCACACACAGTCTCTCACATACACACAAGCCCGCACACACACACGCTAATTTGATGCCCTTAGCCACCTCGCCTTAGTAAAATCAAGGCTTTAACACAAATGTTAATCAAGTATTGGCAAGGGCAGTGGGGCTAATATGCAAAAGCAGAAGACTCTCCAGAATATGAAAGGAGGCATATGCTGTGGGTATGGCCATTAGAAGTGCCTGTTATACACAGAGAAGTAGGTAAGAGGGAGTAAGAGGAGAGGGCGGGACAGATACGTGACTGAAGTCACTGAGGTTTCTTACTGCCCTGTCTTTAAATGGTAGAAAAGAAACTTACATTTTTCTCCCCAAATTTTTTAGCAATGGTCATGGGATGTAATGTTTCTCCACCTCACTGTGTTTATTAGAATAATTTTGCAAGGGTGGCCTTATTTTTAGTTGATTTTGTACATTTCATGTTTGAAGGAACTGTAACATTAACTTAAATGATAAATGGTATGAAGGGGAAGACTTTGCACAACAAAGACAGCTGGAAATGAATTCATTTTCTCTTACAATTTGCCATCATCATCCTTAATCAGGCTTGTTATATACATGCTGCTTTGACTAGTGTGAGTCACATGGTAATATGATTTCTCCCTTCATAGATGCTCAAAAGAACAACAGAGGTGAAAGAGGGAGAGATGAGAGAATAAGAACAAAAGTGAGAGCACTAGATTACTAATAGAAAGGTCATAGCTCTTCATGTAACAGCCAGCGACTCATAAATGTCCTTGCTTCAGTGCAGTCATTGACCGTTGTTTATTGTAGACCCGTGGAAATGATGTACAGTAGATGAAAAAAGCAATGGACAGTTGAATTGGAATCATGTATTATAACCTAGTGAAGCCTTGTGTCTGCAACACGCACAAATACACTTTTCTATGCCTCTATATTACGTTCTTGGAAAGAAGCTTTGTATGACTATGTAACGCCAGTCTGGATTCACATTGCTCTGTTTTCATTATTCTTTTCTTCTTGTTTTCTCGCTTGCATTCAGGCCATTCTCACGTCGGCTCAGTTGATTAGCTCAGGTCCAATGCTTTGCTTAGCTACTTGTCCTCAGCAGAAAGCTGCTTCATGACCATTTGCAGTCAGTTCAAGTGGTTTAGGTGTGTGTGGATGTGTATGTGTGTGTGTGGATGTGTTCTAGACTTGAATGGTCATGACCAGACACAAAATGAATGAGCACACCTGAATGATACTAATCAGCATGCAGTGTTAATAACATGGTTTGACCTCAGACACACACACACACACACGCACACACGCATATACACACACATGGGCATGCAGTGTGGCAAGAAAAGGTAAATTATACATTACATGAATGTTGTTCTCTTCTGTCAGGTGACTGACATTGCTGATGCCATGATCTTGAAGCAGCTGTTCGAGACGCTGTTCCAGACCGGTGTGGTGGTGGTGGCCACTTCCAACAAACCTCCTGATGGTACGACGACCAGTGTCTGAGGACAGATGTATTATACTTCTTATTTATTTTCATCCATTATTTTATAGCTGTATTGCTGTTACAAAAATTGCTGCTTAGTAAGTTTTCATTTTCATTGTTTTGTCTCATTTGATCAATCATTCAGTGGTAAAAGTAAAGAAGCATCTCAGAAACATTTAACTACTACATTAATTCAACATTAATAGTTGAAAAAACAAATATTCAGTTCTACCAATATTCTAGGAATATACAATGATCTTACATAATTTTTAAATGCACTGACGGTACATCATCAGGACCAATAAGAGTTAGTCACTTGCACAGGAATACTTCATCGTGTAGACAATAGAAGTCAGGAATTTAACCACAACCTGCTTCACTTCTTCAGCCACAGGTACATCCACAGGCACACTATCTTCTATATCAACAGGGAAGTTAATAATCAAAACCAAAGATGAGGCAATCAAATGTCTTGCACAAGTATGCTGCTAATTCTTTTTCTTTTTTTTAATGGAGTTTTATTTCTAACAGCTTTTTGTCAATGCTGCAATGATATAGAAATGACAGACCTGTTGAAAGTAGAAAATTATTTTAACCGCAAACCAGTACTAACTTGATGCAAATCACACTATGAACATTTGGACAGGCTTAACACCTCTCCAACACCCAGTGCTGTATTCTTTGTCTTTCTTGCTTTAATCGCAACCAGAGCAGTTATGGAGATATTGGGGATATAAAATATGCTTTGAAGTGGAGTATTCCAACAGTTTTCCACTTTTTGTCGGAGTATCTGCTAACCTGATGTTTTTATTACTTATTGGAAGCACGCAAGAATTCAGGGAACTGTAGGGTTATAGAAAGAGGGCGAAAACTCAACAGTAAAATAATTTCAAAGAATGTCTTACTCTGCGGATCTACTTAACCACCCAGCATACAGCACATACTCAGAAATGACATATAATTCTCCCAGACCACCGATTTCTGCTTCTCCTCCACCTGTGCCTAAGCAACATTATACTTCTGTCCAAAAGTGCATGGCTGAGGAAGAATCAATTGAGCTTAACAGGACCCCACCAACTACTTCCTATTTACTGCAATTAAGCAGAGGAAAGAGGCAAGGAACATTTGATACAGCTCCCACCTTCACAGAGACATGACGCAATCTTTAAACGGGCTTTGATGTTGCATTTACTGCCTGTAGAGTAAGGGTAGAAGAAGAATGAGCAAGGCTGTGATCAGGGTTGAAATAAATGCTTGTTGCGCTTTAAGATGTTGATGTGTCAAAACCTTGAGTGGGTACGAAGTGGATAGCAGCAAAGACAAAGATGCGCATCTCTAATATTTACTAGCTATTAAGAACAAAGCGCCAAACCATGCAAACTTGATAGAGAGCCTACTTGGTATTAATTACATGGTTAATGGAACAGTGAAAGCCATAAGAGACAACTGGACATGAAAGGCATACATTTTCCATCTTTTTTGATGTGCTGATGCTGGTATCAAAAAGCCCTAGATTTCTTTTAGGGATTGGTTTTTATAGAACAGCTAAAGCAGCATTTTATTGTCTTTACGTAGTGATGGTTTAATGAGCAGGAAAAGTGGTTTCTAGTAGTTTTTATGGAGTGGAACATTTTGAGTACACTGGATCTCAGTAGCACTTAATATTAATGGACCGAGCTTATTTTGATCACCTGAAATTAATAATCATTTTCATTGACAGTCGGATACGTTATATTAGTTTGCCCAAAATGCACATTAACAGCTGTTTATTTACCAGTCTGAAAGAAAATTTGTGAATTTAATATCAAACTTAATTTCTTTTCCAACAAAAGCTGAAAAACAACCTTCTTGTTTTGCTCTGTCACCTCTTTCTGATACCAAGTCACTGAGGTATCCAGTTTACTAACAACATAATGGCTAACAGCTAACATCTGTTAATGTTAATGTCAGCAATGTAGCAATAGCTAAATTTACAAATGGCTGCATTGAGGGGATTTTGGTAAATACCCATGTTCTCCTTTTTGCTGAGCTAAGCCAAAAAATTAAAGCCACTCCTGTGAAAAAAAAAACAACAAAACAAAACAAAAACTGTTGTTAGCCACTTTATATTTTTGCCTCATCTTAGCTTATCCTAAACACAGGTAACAACTAGTTAACTCTATCCAAATATAACAAAATCCTGGTGCTGCGAAGTCTCACTCACTAATAAAAACATAACAATTTTGTGAAATTATTGCTCTCAGCTAAAAATTTGACAAGCAAACATGCCACAATAAACCCACGTTGTTTTGGTTAATTTATACAGATTCAGAAAACAAGATATAAATGTGCTGGTAGATAGATTTGTTGTCTTTCCAACTGTTTCGTCTTAATGCTAAGCTAAGCTAACCAGCTATTCGTTGCAGCTTCATATTAGACACAAGAGTCAAATTGATCATCTTTTCCAACTCAAGCAAATCACTTCATGGCCACCAATGTTTGGACTCTTTCTTTAACACAGGCGATAGTCTTGTCTCCCACACATTGCTGTTCATTACAATGCAAGAGTTATCAGGCATTATTTGTGTGTCAGGTCTTACTGGAGTAAGCTTGAGCCCAAACATCAACAATAACCACCGACCACTTGTTTGCATTCGCAGCTGGAGAGAGCTTAAACATTGCTGTGTGCGTGTGTGTGTGTGTGTGTGTCTGTATCTGTATGTGTGTCTTTGTCTGTGTTTGTGTGTGAATCCCTATCTGTTTTATCTGTCTATCAGGGATGCTACTTCAGATGTAATTTGTTCCAGCCGAGCTAATTGAAACCTCTATTCAGCGAGCTGCCGTGGACATTGTCCACACTGAAAAGGCGACAGTCCTTTCTCTCACCACCATTGTTTGGGAATGTAATGAATTTTATGTTGCTGCCGCTGCCGGTAGAGAAATCCATTTTTCTCCCCTGGTCCCAGTCCTTTTGTCGTGCCTCCCCACCCATCCTTCAGTTCATCAATAGCCACTTTATCTGCCAATCTGTGGCGGGGGACTGACATTATTAGGAGGCTAAACAGCAGCTCTAATACAGGCCCTCCCCTCCTCTTTCAGATCTGTACAAAAACGGACTTCAGAGGGACACCTTCCTACCTTTCATCGACATACTGAAGGTAGAGTCATCCCTCTCTCTTGTCTTGTTAATTTATTCATTTGTTTATCACACACACAGACACACACACACACACACGCACACTCGCACGTGCTCCTCTGTCCGTCTGTCCCTCTGTGTCTGTCTTTTTGCAAGTTGCTCTTCAGTGGTTTGATGTTTTCAGCTTCCTGGATGCCTCACACAGTGTCACAAAGCTGTCTTTGATCATACCAGGGCACACTGAAAGACTCACACAGAGAGAAAGCGAGAGAAAGGTAGCGAGAGATGGAAAGAGCGCGAGTGAGCACAGGTAATGTGAATGGGAGGTGGGCGGATGGGCAGAGTGACTGACCCAGACTGCTTGCATTTCAAAAGTAAAAGGCGGGTGGGGGGGGGAGAGGAGCGTTGCAGCAGTTACCATTTCCAGCAAAAAATCTACTTTGCAATTTAAGCAGGTAACACCATTATCCTGCTTGCATCTCAGATGATCATTGATGTGTTTGGAGTGATCATGATCATAAATAATTGCATAATAATTTGTTGTCATGCATTTTGCAACAGAGGAGGGTGGCATTCTTACACCTTTTATTGGTATTCAGTCTAAATTGTAATAACAAAACAATATCCTACTGTGCCACACTATGACATGGAATCAATTATGTTTCTTTTTTACCGTTCATAGGGGAAAAAGATTGTTGGTACTGGGAAACTAGTATATGAAAAAACACTGAAGACAGACCACTAACCATGCTCACTCATTAAATACTAAAAACACACAGGATGTGAAAAGCAGTGAGCTTCAAGCTAAATACTCCACTATAAACAGTGCAACTTGTCAATTTGATATAATTAAATAGTTTGTTGGTTTGTTGGTTAAATAATTAACATTGTTTGGTTAAAGGGTGAGAGGATGTGTTTCATTAGTTTATATGTTTTAAATGCAATTTTAAATATTTTCTGAGGCTACCATATTAGTGATTTTCTGCCTATTAGTTTGATTTGAGTATAATTCAGGCTGATACTGAAAGTACAGAATTTTAATCTGACTCCTCTGGTGAGATATCTTAAATACATGATTAATAGCTATGTAGACACTAAACACACACAGGTGTGTAAAAAAAGGTTTCGCTCAGTCACGCTTTCAGCCAGTTGAAGTAGCAGATAAATGCTCTCCACTGAAAATTGCCTTTCGTGATGCCGTTTGAGTTTTGAAATGATGACAGCTCTCTTTAACTTTTATTAATCACCTGTATTAACATCATATAAGCAGATTTTTTAAAGACTTGCATATATTTTGAGATACTTGCTTAGTTTTGATATTCCAATAGCTATAAGAAGCACTTATTTTGGTCATTTCGAAAGCATCATTATAACAGTTTTCCCAACAGACTTAGTACTTTTCAGGTATCTGCACATAAATTCAAACACTGCTTCATATCTGAAAATATTGAGGTGTTATGAGGTTAATCTGGTTTGGAAAAAAAAAAACTCTCCCTCTACATATCTTTCACGTTAACAAGTGTTTTTGAATATTAGCTCAGACTATACTGATGTGGTTTATTATTTCCTCCATAACCTTATTAATAAGCTGTTTCTCACAAAAGTTGCAATATCATATACTTAGTATGATGTCGCAAGATTATCATGATGTCATTACATCTTCATTTCATGCTGCATCATAAACCTTTTAGTGTGACGATGCACAGAATATTACAAAAAAATAATAGGAAATTCCAGCACAAGTGCTTGAACAGGAACAATATGGTTGATCTGCAAGGCCCAGGCCACAGACAGTTTCAGGGTCATCAGAGCACGCACACATGCACACAGACACAACCAAGCACACAAATGTGAATGCCACATAACTGGGGAGTCCTTGGAGTCACCCAGTTCCCCATCCACTCTCCCAGCAGCACCCTTGCCCTCTCTAATCCAGCCTCATCAAGGTCCTGAATGCCTGTTGTCCCTCTGTGCCCTGCGCTACCGCCTTTCTTTCAGGGTCCCATGTTCCCCTTTGTGAAGTTTTTTTTTTTTTTTTTTTTTAGGAGGGGTGGTGGGGGGGTACCATGCCTACTCTTTAGCAGCCTGTTCTGTAAAGTTAAAGCGTGGTTTAGCGAGGTCACGCTACTAACTTGCTGACCCTTGATAGATTGAATTAACGCTTGCAGGGACGAGCGATATGGGTGCCTCTCACCGACGCAGCTCACACTCACATATATGCAGGCCTGAGTGTGTTTCTATAGTGAGTGAATGATGGTGTTAAAAAGTAAAAATAGCCTCTGACCTCTTCTCCATATCACCTGAGCCAGAATGGTAGAGGTTAATCCACCACCTCCGTCCGCCTGAGTTGAGGTCTTTATTTAACTATTGACTTCTCATTAGTCTGTTTTCCACAGCAAGATTTTCCTATTTTTCAAAATAAGTAATAAGTTAAGGATCCAGTTGTCATGGAAATCATATGTAACTGAATCTTAAAGTGACTGTTTTTCACTATTTTTAGTTTGTTTACTAGTTTTTCCACTCACTCACTCACTGATCTGTAATTTTTTAGTCTTTTAGGCATCTCTACAAACTCCATCAAGGAATCTATTCACTTATTTCAGCTGTTTTTCTGTTGCAGCCATAGCAAAGCTGCACATTCTGTAAAATACAGGGTTTAAGGGCTTTTTTTAATGGACACTGCCAGTATTGTAACTAAGACACTCTTCCTCTCACAAACTGTCCTCCCTCTCTACTTCACTTTTCATCGGCCATCCTCTCTTCACCCCTCTATCCCCGCTTTTTATTCTATCACTATCCTGTTCTGCTCACTGGCTTTACTCACCCAAGGTCAGGTCTCTCCATTGTAGTAGCAGAATAGTGACTTTATTTTCCCCCTGCTTGTTCGATTGCAGTTGCGCACAGTGCTGCAGGGGTGGGGAATGGAGGTGGGAGGGGGGGCACAACAGCAACAACCCTGAGGCAACTTTGAGTATCTCCAGGTTTCCTGCTGTTTTCAACCTTTCTCTTATTTTTTTGTGTCACTGTTAATAATTGCTGTGTGTGCTGCAAATGGTGATTAACGAAAAGGAAAATATAAAAATAAAAACAGAATGATGGAAAATGGAAAAATTGAGGAATGAGAGGGACATGGTCCTCCAGTGGAGACCTTGGTCAGAAGGACTGCCTGTGAAGAGCTGGCTGTCTGCCAGATCAAATCAAACAGATGCTTATATTTGATGACTGCCATTGTCTTTCAGAACATTTAATGGCAGGGCAGTGCCACTCACTGTGTGCCTCGAGGACGTCCCTCACTTCTTTCATATCTGTGTCTCTTTCTTCAATTGAAAAAAATAAATAAATAAAAAATGAACGATTGATAAAGACCAAATTGATTTTTCTCCTTTTCAACATCAGGGACTCGTTCCAGTCTTATTTGTTGTTGAGTTTTTGATTGAACCGGTTACCTTGGCTTGTAATTTCCTGCATTCTTACATATTTTTCCTCCTGTTTTATTATAAGTGTTTACATGTGCTGGGGCTAGTCAAGCCTGCAAACATTACTCTTGTTTTTACCTATTTCCATATATCTTTAAAAGCCCTTTTATTTTTCCGTGCCTGTTCTGCTCTCTGCCTCTTTAAGCACTATAACATTATGAATCAGAAAAGACCATCAGGTCTTAGATGTTATGAACTTAAATAGATTAGACTAAAATTTTATGATAAACTAAACCCCCCCCCCCCCCAAAAAAAAGTTGTGTAGAGTTGTGTATCATTGATTTCTTTAACTCACCGTGGTGCCACCAGCATGTGCAGCCTCTACTGGCCAGGTGCAGGAAGTGCAGTCTGTGCTCAGTCTAGCAGCAGTTAGGGTTTTGGGCCTCAACGAAGCTCGAGAGGGGTTGAGGGTGGGGGGTCCTGTGGGGTCCTGGATCACGAAAGGTGGGGCCTCCGACTCAAAAGATGTTTCCCCAAGAGGAGCAGCCGAGGCAGGGGGAGGTTGTGAGAACGACCCCGCAGAACAAACCATCGCTGGCCCAAGGCGGTCACACTTTAAGGGAATAGATCATTAGGTGTAATTAGGGTGTTCACATTGTCACATACCCCCCCGACTGCCCAAGAATGAATAAAATCTCCAGATACACCCCCACCCACTCACACACACACACACACACACACACACACAGCAGCTTCCCAGTTAGTGAAAACACTTTGATGTCAGAAGAGTCGTCCAGAACTTGCCTGCATAAAGGCAGTGTTTTAAGCTTTCTCTCTTTTCTACCCTGTCTCTCTCACTCGACCTCCCTCCCTCTTTTCTTCAGTTCCTCCACACAAGGCTGTAAGACACACATGGTTGAATGAACGACAACCTCTCCCCCTCCTCCCCTCTCCCTCAGTCTCTCCCCGCTTCGTCTCTTTTTCAGCCTTCCCACCCCACATTTCTTTGAGGCCTGGTCAATTCTCCAGGCCAAACAAAAAAAGCATCAAATGTTTTCTGCTGCTGGGTAATGAGGGAGTGGACCTCATCAGGCCCCAATAGTCAGCTATCCTTGGCTTTTGTTGCAGCTCAATGGCACCGCGCTCTTTGAAAAACTCAAAAGCAACTTTTTGAGGAGTAAAGGATAGAGAAAGATATGTCGTAGAGGGAGTGGGACCATAGGGGAGTAGAGGCAGTGATCCAAAAAAAAAAAAAAAGCCACTGTTTTTATGCTAAGTGGCTGTCCAGAGAGATCAGTGGACAGCTCGGACAATGAAATGATTGGAGCTACATGTGTTTGGATGACTTTCTTCTATAGAGACTCTGATTCTCATGTCTGTCACTTCTCTTGTGAGTCACCAACAATTAGGACTACTTTTCACACTTGCAGCTCATTGCAAATAGCTTATCTTAAGGAGTGACTTGGGATCATATTAAACTTTGGGCCACAACAATCTATTTAATTATCAAAATAATCAGTTTATTTACTATTTCAGTATTTATCAGTTGTGAGACCCGAAGTTAAAAAATCCGTCTCTGTTTGACCATATCAGTGAACTGCAAGTAATCATTATCTTGATTAGCCCATAGCATTATTATTTATTTTATAGGAAATGTCATAAAAACTGAAAAATCTGTCCAATTAGATTAAAAGCAAAAAGTCTGAAACAAGAGTTTTTGAAAAATCCCTAAAGTTGTTGATTATTTTATCATCCATTGACTAGTCACATCAGCTCATCATTTTTTATTCTCATCATATAAAAATGCCCCTCGCGGCCCAAACAAAAAGCAAAAACTCAAATATGGTTGAGATTCTCGTTTTACGATTATTTAAAAAAATCGCAGTGATTAATCAGTTAATCAAAAGATGAAACTTTTAATCAGTCGACTAATCAGTGGATTAATGCATCTGTTCAGCTCTAAAATCAGACAAAAGTAATGTTGTCAGTAGATGTTTTAACTCTCCTAGTCCTTTATATACCATGAGCACGAGGGACAGTGAGGGGAGATAAGACTTGACGTTGGAAGTAGACTGACTAGCCTAAAGTCTGTGAGAGGAGCCAGTGGTGGATGGGTAGAAGGAGGGGGGGCAAGACCACAATGTGTGGGCGGATTAAGTCTTGGAAGAGTGAGAATTTGACAATCCCCTCAAGATGGATAATCAAGTAATGACCTGCAAGGCCTCAGCCTCATCTGATTATAAATAACCAATGAAATCATCATTGATTGTATTTCCATTCCTCCTTCCATCCCCTCTCTTATTTGTACCTCACTTCTCCGTCAAGAAACGCATCAGCACTCTTCAGCGTCCGCAGAGACACTTCACAAAGGGAGGGAGCAGGAGATGGCAGGAGGAAAGACAAACTGAGATTCTAATGATGTGGCGGCAATAGTGACAAGTATTTTTTTTTTCTTTCTGGAAGGACTATTTACCCGTTGGTGGGGTCACAGTAGGTTGATGAAATGACACCTCCCTTTTGTGCGTGGGGGAGGGCGAGTTTGTCAGGTTGTTATTAAGCCTGATTCAGCCAATTGGCTCAGAGTGGGAACCCCGTTTGTGTGAGCGGACACGGAGATAAAAAGTTGACAGCAGAGAAGAATAGAGTATTTCCGTCCCCTTGCTTTGTGATGATTACTAATTATCCTGCAGCTTAAGAGGGCCAGTGGCAGAAATTCACTGATTTCATAATTTACTGGAGCTGTCGTTGAATACTCAGTCAGCCAGGCGATGGCTTGGATGGGATGATATGTCATTCCTTTCTTTTCTTTGATAGAATGGTGGAGATGATTATAGTTTGTGCTGTACTCCCTGACATGAATCCTGTTGACGTTTTACACTATCTGGAAAAGTTTGAACCTTGAATAGCTGCAGGAACAATAGATCAGCTCAATAAATCCTGAAAAAGTGACAAAAATCCCAGAGCCTGTCAGAGAAGACTGAGACGTCGGCTGCCCTCTGTGGTTGCTCTTTGTCCTTTTTCATTATTCATGCTGAGAGTAAGCGGTGAGAGGATGTTCTTATCATCCACATTTCACATGAAAGACCAGTAGCAGTAGAAACAAGTTTTAAATGTCAGCATGTCACAGTACAAAACAGAAGTCATATATATACATTTAAGAATGCACATCCTAGTTAAAAATAAGCAGACTCTTGAGTACAGATTCAGTCACAAATGGAGCGACAATCTAACCATCAAAAATCTAATCTGAAACTGTCTTTATCCTTATCTCACTGGTATCCAGTTTTTCTGTTTCATACCTGCAAGCTCTATGTCTACACTCTAAATCTGAATCTATAATTTGCTTCTGTGAGCCACCTTCAGTGTCGCTCAGATTTGGCAGAAAAAATAAGAAAGCAGAAAGCACATCAAAAATCCCCTCATCTCATTCCCTCTATTTATGTTTATAAAGGACAGACAAGAATGCTGAGAAAAGTGAAAAATTAAATGAAAAATCTCAACTGAGTAGCTGGATTAAAAAAAAAAGAGAGTTTTTGATATTAGATCATTATGTTAGATGAGATTCAACTGTATTATCATGACACACAGAAAGAGTCAGTTCAGGACATTTAGTTTGGTGTCTAATCAAATTTTCTGTTGATCAGTAATTTTCAAAATCCTTTGAATTAAAATGGGAAAATCTATGAATGTCATGTTCACTCGATCACAAGAGATTAATAACTAAAGGTGTCTTCAGCATCTTCAGCATGCTCTGAAACTTTATAAATTTGCCCTTTGGACATTCCTTTTAACACATGTTTTGTGTGTTTGTGTTTTTGCATGTGTTACATACAGGAGTACTGTCACGTCATCTGCCTCGACGCTGGGATTGACTACAGGAGGCTGGACACGGGTGAACCAGGGAAACTCTATTACCTGTAAGAGAAAGACACATACACACACACACATGATGGTTCATCCAAACAAACACAGCTGTAAATGTTAACATGATGTTCTACATACTAATTACAAAATGTCATTTATTCAGCTGAGCTACCAATTACTCAGCTCAAAGGTTGTGCGTATGCTAGAGACTCTACATAAACCTTCATCCAAAACATATGCACAAGCATTTGCATACACACACACAGCTCGGAAATGTTTGTGTACATCATCTAGTTTGATTTTTTTTTTTTTTTTAAGAGCAGAAAGAAAAGGCAAACAGATGTATTCAGAGGCAGAAGCAGCCTGGCAGATTGATAAAGACCTACATTACCTTGAGAGATCCATGAAAAGAATGAAAGAGGAATCAATAGAACATGAGAAAATGGTGGAGCTTAAAAGCTAGTTTTCTATTTTCCTCATTACATATATGCTGTAAGAGGACAAACATGCAGGCAAACGCAGCATGAATTACACTGATGTTGCTCATTGCTGTTTTGGAGCTTTCAAGTGCTTTCGTCTTTTCAGTGTATGTAAATAGAGCGCGTCACACCCTTTTTACCTGGAGTTAAAACATAAGCACACACACAGACATAAACACACGCGCTGTAAAATCTCATTTTAATGTGCATTCACAGACTAATGCTTGTGTTTAGAGCCTAACATCCTTTTTTTTTCTCTCTTACTGATGGAGTGAAAAGCTAAGTACCCCCCCCACCCCCCCACTCCCAATGCTCTTCTTGCTGCCACCGTTTGATGTGGCCACTTCAGTATTATTAATTTCATATCCTATTATGGCTGTTTCTGTGTGTTTCTGTGTGTGTGTGTGTGTGTGTGTGTGTGTGTGTGTGTGGGGTGCAGCACAGGGGAGCCTGGTGCGGAAGCCTTCTTGGATGCACTGTTTGAGGAGCTGGCTATAAGACAGAATAGCAGTAAGGAAATTACCAACTTGTAGGGAAATATGTCTACTTACTCCGTTACATAACAAGACTTCAACTGTTCATGTGCCCCATTAAATGACATCATCTGATGCACCATCATAATATAACTGCTTTAAAAAAATGTACATAGTTAAGACTGTTGTGTGTGAAAAATGCACGTTCGTATGTATTTATATATGCACTTCAACTTTCCATCCTTGAAAGATTTGTTTAAATCTAATGGTTCAATTGTAAATAGCATAGTGGTATAATGTGACTGGGATCACTAATATTGTTGGGTGTATGTGTTTCCATAGTTACAGGCCCTCGGGTGCTCACAGTGCTGGGCCGAGATGTGACTCTGGAAAAGACCTGTGGCTCTGTTGCCGACTGTACTTTTGACGAGCTGTGTGGCAGAGTGAGTTTTTATCTGAACCATGACAAGTTAAATCATATCACAAATGACTATATTATCACTGGAGATTATATTTTTAGCCATATTTTGTGTCTTTTAAATGTTTAAATTTGCCTTTTTATTGCTATTTCTTTTGGTATTTTGCCTTTATAAACAGCTTGATATTATAGAGGGACATGAAACATGGGAATGGTCTTTGGCTGAACTTAAACCACAGTTGAGGGTATGAATTTAGAGCCGCCTGAGAGCCTGGGTGCCCTTATCCTCTTTGAAATCTCACACACACGCACACACAGAGTACACAGAGTACACTTGCACACACAGCATCCACTCACCACTAATCAAAACTGCTCAAATTCAAAGCACTTCTCCTGCCTTATTATTGCCTCTGCATTTTGCTTCTTCCCTCCCCTGCGTATTTATTATCCGAACCTTTGCTCTTAAACTGAATCACCTTCCCTCCATCTCAGTCCTATTTTCTGCTCAATGTCAAAAAGCAAGTCTATTGATGATTTTGTGAATAGTTGAGCACTGTGTGCTTCAAATAAAGCAGTGTGGTACAGTAATCTGCACTGTGTGTAAAGTCTAATGTTTGATGTACAACCATATGAGCTTTAGCAGGCATCTGAGCTTCAAGGCTTCTTTTGTCATATGTTGCCCCATCCACCTCAGTTTTGGGAGCAATCATCCTGACTGGCAAATAACCAAGGACAGGGACTAAAGCAGCAGCAGCCTGAACCTTTTGCACAAAGTGCAGTCATTGTAAAGTTAGCATATTTTCAGGCCAACCATACAGACTTCTGTACTCAGAGTGCATGTGTTCTTACATACTACACTGCAACGGTAGTATGTGTGCATTGTGATGTGACCTCAGTATTGTGATGTGTTGTCAGTGCTTATAGGTAAGATGTTCAGGTCTGTAACAGCTCAGTTGTTGTTTTCCAGCCTTTGGGTGCCAGTGACTACCTGGAGATGGCACGGCTCTTTGACACTGTTTTTATCCGCCATGTTCCAGTGCTGACATTGACACTGAAGGACCAGGCCAGGCGTTTCACCACCCTCATAGACAACTTCTATGACAAGAAGGTATCCAGCTGCCAAAACGGGGAGGGGCTTGACATAAAAAAATAGATAAAAATAAAAAGACATATGTCAATTCAGTCATTAGCTCTTGATTCCAGAAGGAGGTTTCTGACTATATGACATATGACCATCGCATCCAATAAACGTATAATAAACATATATTAGCTATATGTCTATGTGTATAGGTATACACATTCGGCAACAACACTATGACCACCTGCCTAATACTGTGTCAATGAACCGGAACCAGTATTAATTTTTCAGCCGGAAGGTTTTGCTCTGACCCAGTCTTCTAAACTTCACACTCGCCCATTTTTCCTGCCTCCAACACATCAACTTAGAGGGCAAAATGTTCCCTTGTTGGCTGATACAGCCCACCCACTGACAGGGGCCTTTGTTACCAGATAATACATTTTATTCTCTCAACTCTCAATGGTCATAATGTTATTGCTGATCAGTGGGAGTATTGATTGTAAGGAGGCAATTAAGAAATGGTAAATTTCTCTGCGGTAAACTAAATGGTAAACTGCCATTAATGACCTAGTAAGATACCTCCATAGACAAACTAGACATTCCTGTTTCTGATTCCCCCCCCACTGCCACCCTTGGTGCCCCAGGTGAGGGTGGTGCTGCTGGCGGCAGCTCCTTTAGAACAGCTGTTTGTCAACTCTGGAGGGGAATATGAGAGGGATCGACAGCTGCTGGATGACCTGGGCCTCAGCGGGGTAAGATAAGATCACATCTGGTAAAACAGCAGGTGAACCAATCAGAACCAGCCAGTGTGTTGAACCAGAAATAGATGGAAGCTTGACATCAACAAATCATCCTTCAAAGACAGATCACATCAGCTCATAGCTCCGCAGTAAGAATACACATATGATGGTATAATACCAGTCTACTTCAGTCTATTTCAGACTTTTCATTATCTTAATTGCCAAGTTAGAATTTTGGTCTAATTTCACATTTTTATAGTTTCATGAAAGTTTGTGCTCACTATAACATACCTGCTGCTCCAGTTTTTCAACCACAAGTCTGGTGCTCTAAATGTTTTCATTTCACTTTAGACTGGGCGCAAGTGCATTAGCTGCTGACCCTGGTCTTGTCTCCTTTCTTCAGGAGGCAGCAGAGCGTCTGACTCTGTTCACAGTCGAGGAGGAGATCTTTGCCTTCCAGAGGACCGTCTCCAGACTGATGGAAATGCAGACTGAGTCATACTGGATGGAGGGAGACCGCAGCCGCAGCAAGAAAAACATGAACAGCTAACATCCACTTCTAACTGCCAAGATAATTATATACCTCCAGACAACTCAGCCTCTCACCAGCTACTGACGCTGCATAAGCAAAAACTCCTATTTTGCAGAAACAAAAAAGGTCAAGACTATTTTGGGTAACAAAAGCTTCATTCTTTTGGGAATAAGAAACAATTTACTCCAATATGTCCTGGACATGCCTGATATCCATAGTAAATATGTAGCTACTTAAACTTGAAAATGTTTTTTCCTTTGGATTTGACTTCACTTCATCCCATGCATATGTGTTACATCCTTTTAGTTCTTTGTCCTGTTTGGTCAGACATAGTCTTTCTGCCTTGAGGACTATTTGTTTTAAATAATACAGGAAGCTCTCAAACATGTGACGACATAGCAGGTGTTTCTTTCAGGGAGAGAAAGCGGGCCAAGTGTCCTTCACAGTAGTTGGCTATCACCCTCTAGTGGTGACAGTGAAAAGGATAAAATATTCTCAAGCTCATCCAGTTTTAAAGCAGCTGACTGTAAATGTAAAATGTTATGCATAATATTAATTAATGTTTTAATGAAGGGGCCCATCATTTTAAATTCAGGGAAATACTGAGCTGCTTTTGGCATCAATGGTATGGTCTTTATTTTTATGAGGATGTTTTGGCCACTGTTGCTACTTCTAACACTTTGTTTCTTTTGGAAATATAGCCCCAGAAAATAACATGAATAAACATAAATCATAATAAAATTGTCAAGACAAACACATGTGAAGGAAGATTTGCATTCCTCTATCCAGACTTTGAAAGAAGCGTCACTTGGGTCTGCAGCCAAAATCAGCAGTCCAATGTCATAGAAAAAATGCACAATAATAAAGTAGTTCTTCAAATTATCTCAACTCCTTGAAGTAAAACAGACAGTGGTCCTCCCACCATTGACTTTTTTGTGACATACAGAATTTTTCTTTTCATCTGAAGAATATTTTCTACTACTTTATTGAAACAATGTGCATTTTTTTTTTCTATACAATGAAAATGTTTTATGTTACAGCCTAAGCTCTGTCAATTCTACTGTTTTTTGTTTCAGTGCATTTCACAGGTATGTACAACATATTTTGTTACTTTGCTGTAATACGTGCACCGGTGCTCTATATTATGTTTTTAAGACTGCCACTCCAAATTGATATGAAAAATGTGTGTATAGTCTTCCAAAATGATCACAGAATCAAAGCTGTAATCTGTGCATGAGGATAAAGGATGATCAGATTTTTGGTAGAGAAAATATAAATAAATTCTTACAGCTATATTTCGTTTGCACTCAAAAGGCTAGATTTTTACTCTGTGGTGTAAGGCCAAGATGTGTGCCTGTAGGTGGCAGCAGAGGGCAACCAATTGTAGCAAGGTTTGTTATTGCGTCCATCTAAGGATGAGGTCATCCTAGTCCAGCACTCCAGCCTGGAACAAACCACCCTGAGAAGGACAGACAGCAGCATCTACAAATCCAACCAGGATCATTATATAAGATACATTGTCTGCACTATCTGTCCAAGTACACAATATTAGGTGCAAAATCCCCAGAGTAAATGTATAATTTCATTCATTTCAGGGTTCAGTTAATGGTTCAGTGACCAGTTTGTGTATGTGTGTACTGCTACATGCACATGATATGTATCATTAAAAAGTGCTTGAGTCGGAGGAAAGGCCCAAAGTCTATCCACAATAACGTTCGATTAAAGAAAAATCAATCATTCCCTATGTCGAGGCCACTAATCCAATCAGAGCATTAAGCTGTTTGGAGGAAACATCAGACACAAACAGAGATGGCCACCATACTATGAGATTGTCTTAATTGGATGATTCACGCTGGCTTAGAAAGGTGGTCATATTCTCCTTCCTCTCTGGACCACAGTTTTCACCCCATGCTGACAAGTATAAAAATAATTCATTTTTTCCATTTTGGCTTTGTGGCATCATCCTATCAGTTGAATCATGAACGCGGGAATATTATGTACTTGTGGTGAGTCCTGACTCCTTTTTTTTTTTTTTAACTTGACATAAATGTTTGGATAAAATTCAGGGTCCTCTAAAATTTGCTTTCAGTTTAGATCTACAGGGTTAAGGCTTCAATGTTAGAAGATATATAAGCACAAATATGATGGAAACTAACTTTTAGCAGTGGCAGTATGTCGAGCACTTGAATGGATTTCATTGTCCTCATACAGTTAATCAATCAGGCCACTGGAGAATAGCATATTAACTGTGTGTGTGTGTGCGTGCATGCGCGTGCACAAAGTTTATCACGGCCTTCAACAGGGACATGTAAGGAGAAGCTTTCTTTATCTTGTTGTACCGTAACCTAACTAAATGTCCAAGATGCAGCAGTCAGATAATTACAGGTCAAGTGTAACACTTCATTTGTGATGCACATAGGTCAACTCATGTCTAATTATATATGATATATAGTACAGTTGTATAATTGTCAAATATGTACAGTTATTTAAGCAATATTATTTCACACTGCAGATGCAATTTTATGCCTTGGTTTAAAAAAACGAACTAACTAACTAACTATTCTGTGGAATATACAAAGAAACATGAAATCATCCAAGCAGTGTGTTTGGTTCAGAGAAAGAATAATGATGTGCTTCATAAGTAGTTCTGCAGATGCATTCGGTGAGCAAATGCTGGTACTGCTGAAGGAAAATGGTTAAAATCTTGACAGGAAAAAAAGAAAGCAAAACAAATTTTGTGCACAGAGGCACAAAAGAGGGACATATTAAACGTCTTATTTGTTCAGCAGCTTTGTGTTGAGACATTAAATAAATGGCTCATTTAAACCTTGGCAGGGTTCATCATATGATAGAAAGAAGAAATGCCACTTTACTATATCATCCCCAATCACGGAATAGTTTTACTGGGATTTTTTTTTCTACAAAGATCTTTAATAAAAGAAAACTTTTCCTCTGACAGCATTCCTGCATTGTCACTTTCACATACACACACATTCTGCTCTGTATACAGTGGGCACTTGTCTCTACAGTTCTATACAGGAACCAAACTGCTGCATCAGGTATTCTCTTTTATATGAAGGAAACAAAACCATCACACAATGCATGCATGTGCAGACTGACTAACTCTTGTAATCCTGCACAGTACAGACTCCAGACTGCAGCTGTAAATGATTTTGTGTGTGCTGCACCAATCTGCCTGATTAAATGGGAAGCAGTGAAATCAGAGCCATGGTGTTCAACCATTTGGTTTCCCCACAAACTCATGCGCAAAAGAATAATATAGGCTCCACTATATATTCAAAATTATGCTTTAACCAATGCATAAACTTCAGTTTGAGCAATGTCTTTAAGACATGTTAGAAGGACACAGACTAATCACAGAGGTCCTATAATGTGATCAACACACAAAACACAGGAGCACTGAAACCTAAATCCCTGTAGTAACCTGATATTAAAGCTAAACCTTGTTATGGTCAGTCATGAACGTGCATTCCTGCACAGAAACGACAGCAGGCGCGCACTTTTCTTCACTCCTCGTCGGAACAAAGAAGACGTGGACGAGGCTGTTTTGATCCAGTCAAGGTGGAGGAGGAGGGGGAGAGGGGGGAGGAGGTCCAGAGCATCACTTACAGGATGGAGGGCCATCTAGGATTTCTCTCCTCTCATTTCTGGCTAATAAACGCAATGACGTCACCCTGGGCTGCAAAGGGGGCGCGGCCTGAACACCGTGACAGCCATGATTGACAGCCTGGCTCAGTGATTAAAGGCACATGGGTGCAACAAGAGGATGCTGGGAATAAGCCTGAAATCTATGATTTCATTTTTCAAGTGCTGTTATTGCAAAAGCAATTAGTAACACACAGCCTGACAAAATGTATGACAAAAGCACAAACACAGTACCACTAAAATACAAAGATAATCAAGTCACATGTGATAAATCATTTCACAGTTTAATCCCGGTGATCATAGAAGATATCAGGATGTTGACAAGAGGTATTAACTATTTCCTAAAGATTTGCAAAATTCTTGTAATATTCCACAAGAAAATGTTGCCTTTGAGTTCATTGATATTGTTTTTGATATCTTACGTTATGACTGCTTCATCAGAATATTTCTGCAGAGACTAATACTTACAGTTTCCATAGTATTCTCTGGATGGTGACTCAATCAATATTTCCAATTTCTGTTCCGACACCATAGTTGACTTTTAATAACTACTTTATGGGTGAATTTTGAACACTGATTTAACCATCATCATTTTTCTATGAGATTTCATGGCCCCAATCATAATCAGCCAATCAATGATGTAATTCATTGTAGGCTGGCTAACTGTCAGCCCTAAACTGAGTGCAGTGAATTGTATAAATCTATTGCACACCTGGAGTCCCAGATAGGTATTTTATTGATACCAACCATCCAGTAAACGAAGGTTTTAAACACTATATTTACCTTACTGCCCCTTTCTAAAATTAACGTGTCATAGTTTTTTATTTTGTTTTGTTTTCCTGCTGTTTCTGTGCCATCAGTAACATGTCAAGACGTGTCCAAGCCTCCTCATGAGCTCAGGCAGCGGGCCTGTAGGACTGTAGTGTCTCTTTAAAAGGCGATCCCATGCACAGGATCCAGGGGGCCGGCCCTTGATCGCCTTGCATGCGTTTGTGTGTATGCGCGTGTGTGGGAGTGTGTGTGCGTGTGTGTGTATGTGGAGAGATACAGTAGTAACCCAGAGTGAGGTGGCAGTCTTATTCCACATCGACACTGACTTGCCGTCCATGCATCCTATCTGCCTGCACATCGGCTGAGCGCACTTGAGGAGTGAAAGAAGAAAAGAGTCAAGATGGCATCGGGAAGTGGCTGTGGACAATCCAGGATCTAGTTCTATCCGTTTTTTTCTTTCTTTTTGTTTGTTTGTTTGTTTCGTTGCGTTGTACCACGAAGCGCAAGTGACTGGCCGTTTAAGGTATTTGATTTAAAGTGTTCAGAGGGGGATGAGAGGTTTGAGCACTTTCTCCAGCAGCGGTCTCCAGAAGGTGGATCAGAGCTCTGCACCATTGACGGGACTGTGTGTAGAGCGTCTATTGATGATGTTATTATGAATGTAGTGAAGCTCACAGAGCCCACAGCTTCATTTAACCGTCTTTGGTATTTAAGAAAGAGTGTATTGATGCTTAATTGAGGGCTCTGTGTTAGACTGCCCATTGATCTGTTGTGTTTAACACAGCTCTACATGTGGCTGCATTTATTCTTTATGTCATCAACAGGCGTGAATAACTAAGTTGCTGTTTTCCCTGTTGGGACTTCGCTGGTGTGAAATAGCAACAAAGGACGGGAGCGCGCATTCATGGGACGCGATTTTGACAGCTCTTCGTCTCTTGCCTTTTAACTTTATCACCCGGCTGCGGGGGCAAGCTCAGACTGGAGCAGGAGACAATGGCCGAGGCACCGCTGGCCGATCCACTCCCGGACCTGGACGTGGTCATCGACCCGGACTTTGAGCCCCAGAAGCGGCCCAGATCTTGCACCTGGCCGCTGCCACGGCCGGACTCCAACGCTGTGAAGCCCGAGAGCAATGACACAGATATTATCCCCGAGGAAGAGGATGATGAAGAGGACAATGCCACTCCGACGGCCGTAAGTGTCAATGGCTCCGGCGTGGCCGCAGAGGACCAGAGCAGCAACAGCCCCATCGCCGACGGAGCGCTCTCCTCGCCCGGCCAGGAGAGCGGAGGCTCCCCGCTCTCCACGCACTCTCCGACGGCCACCTCCGGAGCGCTGACCCCCAGCAGCCTGGCTGCTCAGCAGACCCCGAGGAAAGCGTCCTCTCGCCGGAACGCCTGGGGGAACCTGTCCTACGCCGACCTGATAACCAAAGCCATTGAGAGCGCGCCGGACAAGAGACTGACCCTGTCTCAGATTTATGACTGGATGGTCAGATCCATCCCTTACTTCAAAGACAAAGGCGACAGCAACAGCTCTGCAGGATGGAAGGTATGCGATGTCCCACTCACCCCCCCCATCAAAACAAAAACAAAAAGCATGTGGCTTGTAAACCCACTGACGTACACAGACACTCAGACGTACCCATTTACGCCAGAGCGATCCTATTTTTTACGAGCGACTATTTTTAAAGTATGGCCCTTATTATGGCTTCCATTATCATTCTAATGGGAATTACAGATCAGACAGAAAATGCAATGAAAATCATGGGGGGGTCACATTAAGGGGGTTATTTACGATTATTAATCGCGTTAAGATCCGTGAGGGCTGGTGATCCACACATAATCCTTGACCAAAGTCTGATATCCTGCAGTTATTCTCTGACATTTAACAGACAAATGGGACTGCAGGTTGACTGAATTTGCATCAGATGCATATCTCCAGTCTTTCCTTTTCTATTTTCTTAGCATTTCTGATGGTGCATAATATGATTCCAAGGCTAAAGCCAAAGTCACATGCGTGGACTTATAACAAACAGGAACGCTGCAACCGGTTTGTCTGGAAAACAGGGTGGCCTATTTTGGGTGATGCAATTCTGTTTAAGACTCTCAGAGAATGATACAATTACATAAGACAGTTTACTGAGGAGCAGCTAATCCATTAATAGGAGAAAGAGCTGAATGTAAACAAAGCAATGTAATACCACATGGGAACATGTGAGTGCTGATCAGGCCTCATTCCTTCATGAACCCCCCCCCCACACACACACACACACACTGAATCCAGTGCACTTACAGTCACTTACTGGTCTTGTGTTTTTGAATAGTGATACGCTACTTTGAATGATTCGTATTTTTTTTCCTGTCTTTTTATTAAGAAACCAAATTTCCGCCCGGCTACTGTAACCACAGAGGCATTGGCTTGTTTGCTTTTTGTTATGTAAACCTTGCCAGGCTTGTGTTAGTCTCTTGGGTCAGGTAGGCAACTGCCAAGGTTGCTGATCCTGCCATGGGGGAATTACATAACTGCTGGGTTGCCATGAGTTTAGGTGAGGTGTTTAGGGTAAAGCTTATTTTACAGTCGCCCAAAAGACATATGGGGACCACGAAAGAAGACAGATTCCCAGGGAGAGGCAGAAGGTCAAGGTTAAGCAGAGCTTAATAACCAATCAGAAATCAAAGGACAAGTCCCACAGGGTGTGGAGCCAATAAGCCATATTTTGTCTGGGCTTCTCAAGTATTGCTATGTGATATGGTCCAGTGAAGGGGAAAGAGGGAGGTTGTGGGTGTAACCCCACCAAGTCAAGGCCAGGTTCACCATCACCATGCAGGGCTGTTACTCCTGGAATTTCGGGCATGAGGGCCAGGCTGTTGGGGGTTTAGTGTTACGCGTGGTCGGTCAATAAATGTTGACTGTAGCTTACAGCTAATGCTTCTTTTTTTGAAGATACTCTTTCTATTGCCGAGTCAACTCTGTTTGTGACTTTTTCCAATAAACACAACTGACAAATCACAAAATTTAAATGAAGTTAACTAGCGCATTTTTCTCTGGTGATACATCTCCGGACAAGCAGGTTCCTCTGCATTTAAGGCCTTTATGTGTCACAGGCCACAGTCAGGTTTTAGTAAAGAGCCCATGAAACCAAAGCTGGTTTTCAGAGCCAGGTGTACCGAAGGCTACCTCTACACAGAGTCCCATTGCTCTCCATTTCACTGCCAGAGACTCTTAGGTTTCACCTCCACACAGAGCCGGGTTTGAACACCTACAGTTTCATGCAGCCAGGGCACCTTTGTTGAGGAGATTTGCTGTACAAATCCTAGTAATCCCACAGGGTTTCTCTCCCAGGTTCCCACTTACGTCATTCTGCTTCATATCTCTGTCAGTTAACCATTAGCCTCAGTAAAAGTGGGTTGGAGCAGCCAAGCATAACACTAGGAGATCTTTTATGACCTTAGATTGTCTTTAATCAGGTAAAGCCACTGGATATACTTGAAACAGTAACATACTGAACTCTGCATGCAGAGTGGTGCATACGATATTAAATATTACTTTATATACAGTCTGTCTAAGGGCTGGGACCAATCTTTTTTGTATTGAATGAAATATTCTTTTGAGTTTCACGTCGTAATCCACATTCTGAAATAATTTAGGGATAAAAAAGAAAAAAAATCTAATCAAAATCACTCTTTGTGTGAGTGTAAATTTCACAGCTCCTGGGTTGGATTGCTCAGCCTTTTTTGGTGTCCTGAATCATACCAGTATGTGAGGGGAGTTTTCCAGCTGAAGTGCTGTACTGGAGCTGCTGAAATGTGTGCCAAGCAAAGCTCTGGTATGGCGGGGGAGTGACGGACAGCATCTCAAAATAGCACCTGTAAACACGTCTGTTAACTCTCTGAGTGTGTGCGTTTTTCATTTGTGTGTCTTCGAATAATTGAACGAAAGATTAGGTGTACCTGTGTGTGTGTGTGTGTGTGTATTTCTGGCTGCACTGAACCTTGTGCTCTAGTGTTACTTAACCCTGCTCTAACAGGCCCTCTTTCCCCAGCAGCTGTCCATCATAGGCCAAGACCTAGTTATGTCACAGTGACTCTCCAAGCACACACACACATACTGTATCTGATATTCTCACAAACTCACATTCATGGGACATACAGTTCTCTCTGCCTCAAAAGAAGCTGGTTGCTATTGTGTCCATTAATGTTTTAAACCTGCCATACATTCCCACACAGACTTGCCCAGACATAGGCGACATTCGCCTGGTCATGTCTGGGCTTATCACCAGGGTTCCTGAGTGAGTCCCTGCTGCAGTGCTTTATTTATACTGCAGTCTTAAATTAGTTTAACTTATTAGAATAATTTGATTATTTAATCTTTAAGACCCCTGGGGTTGCAGTGAGCAGTGTTTATTGTCAATTTGAGGTTGTTGTTTAACACTTACATCAGTCTTAATGCCCTCTTATAATT
Source organism: Remorina albescens (assembly GCA_034769265.1). Classification (NCBI taxonomy): domain Eukaryota; kingdom Metazoa; phylum Chordata; class Actinopteri; order Carangiformes; family Echeneidae; genus Remorina; species Remorina albescens. Next base: position 15,520,233 of record CM068483.1, read on the forward strand.
GCAGGCTGTTTGCAGGTACTTTATGTTCAGCTAAAACCACAAGTCAGCGAGTAATGACCACAAGCGTTATAGACACCTTTCCACTCATCACAGAGTCCAAAAAAATAGAGCTTCACCCCCGCACAACATCCACTTACACTGACATAGTCACTCAGCCACCGCCCAACGCACCGCACATTCCCCAATCTGACTTTGTCTGCAGGCGTATGGAAAACAGTCCCTCGTCAGCCCACTGGCCATGATCATTACCATTTTAATGGCCTTGCAAACTGAAAGTGTTGATTCTGTGGGCCTGAAATTATTCATCGTTCCTATCAGAGCGGGACACAGTTCACAAAAGGGAAGGGGTTGAAAAGAAAAAAAAGAACACAACATTAGTCCTTTCATTAGCTGTCCATCAATCCATAGAGAGATTAGCTTTATTGGGGCAGTTAGATCCCAGTGTCAGCCGTAGATATTATTACAGGGTTAAGCTACTAGTGGCTGGAATCCAAATTTGCAATCCCTCAGTCAGGTTTAAGTCTATATAAGATGACTGGCTATGAAGGAAATTCTTATAATACAGTGTAAAATACTATAGGTGGGAATGAGGGACTGTTTCTGTGTGTGCCTTGGGGTACTCAGAATCAGGAGGCCTCTCAGAAGGAGTGGGAACTGTGTCAAACTGAAGGAGCTGAAGCAAAAATGCAATAAAAAGGGGAGAGTATGGGGGGTGGGGATGTGTGAAGGGGCCTGAAGACAGTAGAAGGAGGGGGGGGGGGGCTGAAGGAGTAAATTAACAAGCTTTGCTCCAAATTGGTGTATTACAACTGCCCTCTGGCTGTGACTCCCAACAGAGGGGTTTGAGGGTGTGTGAGGTTAAAGGGGTGATGGGTTATGGGAAGCCACCATCTCTAGGCACCCCTCCAAGTCTGAACCGTGTCAGAGCAGTTGACCTCTGTGTGGAGGAAAACCCCCAGGCTCCACTCTGGTTCAATTTCCATTCACTTGGTGCATTTTGGCTTTTGGTGCCATAAAGAATAGTTGGATAAAAGTATGTGAACAGTGGAATATTACACCCATATGTGGTTTGTAAACATCTAATTTCCAAATCATGAGTATTAATGTTTTGCGTCACCCTTCTGTGAAAACTTGTTGAATCAGGAAATAATATTCTCCAAACTGTTACCACAAATTTGGAAGCACACTCTTCCTTAAATATACTTCAATATTTTATAATCCAAATAGATATATAGATACACCTATCTGCATTCTTGCAGAGAGTCAGATGAAAAGACTCACATCACTCTCGTCTTTGTACAGTAAATGAGAATCTAGCATGAGCACTTAGCTTAATCAGCTCTCTGCCCTTGTTTGGAGTCTATGAGCTAAGCTGAGCTTATCCATGTGGAATCATGTCTTTCCTCTAACACTTCCCAAGGAAGCATATAAGCAATTAATAAAATTATATTTACTACAGCTTCACTTTAGGCCAAAAATTATTTGAACTGATGTGTCCAACCACTTTTGGCCACCCAATAAATTCAGCAGGCCCTTCCTTTTTCTTTTTTCTCTGCCTTTCACCATGTGTCCATCTTTCTGTGAAATTGGAAGCACTTTTTATCATATATAGTCTGGTCTTTGAAACATGCAAACATACAGCAATCTAGGAGAGATTTGTAGTCTCCTATGTGTTTATATAAACAATCTGCATTCTCCTCCTTTGTGCAAGTCTTAAAAAACAAGTGAAAAAGAAAGAAAAGCAGTTTTTTATTTTTCATTTTTAGTTTTCCCATCACTTCCTGCATCCTTACCACCCCAGCTGTGTCACACTCCACATGATCTGTTCTCCGCAAAGACAATTCTCAACTATTAAATGTGCTCGAGATGAACTCAGATTACTGTATTCATTTTTAAGAAACATGTTCTTGGCTAAAGGCTAGCCCTTTTTTACAGTTTCAGGCTCTCTTTCATCACTCAAACGCCTCTTTTTCACTCCGGTCTCTTTGCTCTCCCTCATGCTATCCCTCATTATTTTCCTGCCAGCTCCCTCATTTGTCTGGATGTAAAACACAAGCAAAAAAAAGTCGCCTCTGTGTAGCTTGCCACAGCTCTAGAACTTCTGAAATCTTTAGTGAGCTCTAATGAATGGAGATAAATCTTGGGCCTCTCCTCTTGGGTCACACTATACTCCCTTGACGCCTTCTTGTCTTTTTGGGGCCATCAGGGTAACACTGCAGCACTTTTTTGTGACTCTATGGCCACAGTCATTGTTGCTGCATTGAAAACATGCACATTGTTAATTAAATGAACAGTCTTAAAACCTTGATGTGACCCAGCCGCACCACATAGTTGAAAGCAGATTTCAAAGAGGCTTCCGAATTGCTCAACATGATGATGATAGTTGAAGGCCGACAGGTCACCACATTTATATGATGTGTTTTGTGTGTCTGTGTTTGTTAAACAGACACGCGCACACACACACACACACACACACATAGCTAAACCAGAAACCAGCTGCCTTTACATGCCCTGCCCTTGATAGCATCTAAAATACAAACACTTGTGTCTCACACGCTGATTATGTGCTGAAGATGTGGGCTGGATTTAGACTGGCATGTGTGCTGCGACTGTCAACTCTTTAGCCCAGCTCCTGTACATTGTGTCCTTGCAGGGTATAATTTGTTCAAGTACTTTGTTCTGCTGCGATGTTCCTGGGATTGCTAGAGTTAGTTGAGTAGAATGATATGCCTGAATATGAGGCTCCAACCAACAAAATCTTAGCTTTTTGTCAGCACAAGATATATTACAGCCAGCCTGGTGCTCTCCAACTCCCTTTACACTTCACTTTCAGCATGGTAATTTATAACTTTCCTTGATACTTGAAGTAAGATTTTGTTTCATTATTTGGATAGAGCCAGTCTGGCTGGTTCTCTATGTACTGTACCATCTCTTTATGTTATGTCTTTATTTACCTCTCAGAAGGAAAACTCTTCCTTTTAACATATTATGTTTGTTCTCTTTGAGTGTTTTTAGGCAGCAGTGGTGAAGAGCTAGTGCGTTATCCACTTTTATTCAAAATGTGGCAGTAAGCAAAAAAAAGAAAGTAAAAGCTCTCAGAAAAAATGTCACATTTCAAATAATAAATTTACTAGCAACAGTGAGTGGATTTGGCTATGCTGATGCTATAATTTTCTGCAGCCCATATCATAAAAAATCTCAAGTGGAATTTTCCCAGAGGATTCATTTACCTTCACCAAGCTTGACGAACTATAATGTTTCAGTATCTTTGCAGAACCTGTGGAATCACTCATATTTCTGATGCTGCTTTCTAAACATGTTCTTACTGCGAAACAGATGCTCAGTAGTTTATACAACATCAGATTACACTGATCACAAAACCTCCATCATAACAGAAATACCCTCAAAATACAAAACAGTGTTTGGGGATTTCTTTTAGACATCTAGAACAGACACTCGTCAAACCGACTCATTGTGGTTATGATTTGTTGTTGACCATGACCTTTGACCTCACTGGAGAAAAGTTAAGCAAAGACCACCTTTCTCCAACAGAATCAATAAATCATGTGGAGTGGAGTGAAGAGCTGTCGTTTGTGAGCAAGAATACAGAAACACCAGTCTGACTGGTTTTCCAAGACATTCTATATTTCTTTCACTGGAAAAATAAATAATACATCCAGAAACCAGTAATTACGCACTTTCCACAGTCAGGTTTGCTTTGTCTAAATAATATATCTCTACAAATATACACATGTGAAACAAACATGTTTATGGGTTAAAAACACACACATAGTGCTTGCACAAATTCTTAATTTTGTCTGAGCAACTTCAATTAGTAATATCCAAAAAACTCCTGTGTTAATTAAACATGTATCTCAAACCGCTTTTCTGAAACATACAGAGATATTTCAAATATTTGTATAGTTAGTCCTCACAGAGCTCTAATGAGTCTTTGCTGTGCACTTATTACACAAAAAGGAATAGGTTGAAATTTTGGGAAATAGGTTTATCGTCTGTGTAATAATTATAGCAGCCTAAAACTTAGCTAAGCATAAAGAGTAGAAACAGTTCTCTTGGTTCATGAAACAAAAAGTTCACAAATTCACATGTAACATCTCCTTAAGTAATCCATACAAACAATGTTAAAATCGTGCACTGTCTTAGGGCAATTATGTGGCGTACTGAGGCAACAGATGTCAATTAGTGAACTTCATAGGGGCTGGCGAATGTTTCGTTCAGACAGCAGAGAGGCGCCTTTGGGAGTGTAGAATACAGTTAATGACAGGTGACTTACATGCCCTCAGCTATTGTATGCATGTGGGTGTGTGTGCATGTGTGTTTAATATGTGTGTATGCTTAAAGGCATCCATAGTTGTGCAGGCAGGATGAAGGAGGGGAAGAGTTGTGACTTGTTTGTCTCCATAGCAATTGATAAGTTGTCAAGCAGGTGGGGGAATGACTCGCAGTTTGGCTGACAGCTGATAACAGAGTGACCCACTGAACGCATCGACCCTCCCCCCATCCTTGTGCGCGCACACACACACACACACACATACACAGTCAGACATATCAATCATTCTGGCCTTGCTTCTCAGTTTCTCCGATAACCACGTTGCTGGAGTGGGCCCCTTGCCTCTCTGCCTCCTCCGCCTCTGTAATCGACTCCAGCTACCACCACACACACACACACACATACACACCAACATATGTGTCAGTGTGTTTGTCATATACAACACACTGTTGTATATGTTGTGTGAGCTGTCCAGCCTAGCTTTCATACTTGATTAATTGTGGCTGTTCTGTTTGTTTTTGAGTGATGAAGAAGCAGGTGCTAGTCTGATTATCCCCTCCGCCCCCCCATCATCTAAACTTGGTCAACATTCATTTTGCTCGTCACTGATTTAAAATGATCATTTCTGAATTTGGACCGCCAGCGTGACTCCTGGCTTTTAAACTTTAATTTGTTTTGTTCTGAGCCTGTCTCTTCCAATTACACCACTCCCTCTATTTGGCATCACTGAGTCTGCAAAGGCCAGGCTGAGCTACTGCTCCTGATTAACATTTAATTTACTCCAATAAAGCTTTGTGTCTTAGGAGATTGAGACAGAGGAAGAGGAGAGATGGGGAATGAAGGAATGGGGGGCGACAAAGTGATTTGCTGCTGATATGTCATAGAGTAAAAATCACACTCACAAGTCTTTCTGTGCCCCCCCCCCCCCCCCTTGATCCACACATATCCCTCCTTCTCAGTCTCAGGGTTAGGCTGCATATTAAAAAGGATTCATTAGATTAAGTATTTTGGAAACAGAACCACAGAAAATTGAGCTAACTTTGTGTGCATTAACAACAAGAAATCATACACTCCTTTCCTTTCAAAAGCTGCAGAATTTAATTGCTTGTTTATATAGTGAACAACAGCAAGCTCCAAAATATTTATTTCTACCAATACTTCTCACTTTGGAAATGAATAAGATGTCATTTAGATTAATTGAAGATGTTCAATTTAGCACTTTTAAAATAAGTATGCCCAATAATATGTGAAACTTGCTTGATTCAAATATGAATTTGCCGTCCTGTCTTTCTCGATATAACACAAAATATAACAGGCAAGCAGAGGTTGGTCCCCAGCCTAACTGAACCAGAGTCACTGCAGTCACACGGTTCACATCTGAACAGCTGCTTTAATGTGGCTGTTTTAAGTCCTTAGATTTAGGTAGGTCCTGCAGCACACAGGAAAATGGTTGCATTTTTGCTTCTGTGAGAAAATAACTCAGACCTATAGAGGGAGCATGAGCAGTAATGGCCAAAATGGAGAAAAACAGGCACGGCACGCTCCATTGAGCACTCGAAATTTAGTTTAAAAACTAACTTCAGCATCATCAAAGATGCTGAATGATGAATTCATTATTCAGTGTAAAAAAAGTTGTAAAATGGTGATTTTAAAAGCAGTAATTTATTAAATCCAATCAGATTTAGTTTCACATAAAAAAAGAAAGTCAAGTGGATTCCCACAGTCTGCGGTGATAAAAAGTTCATAAGTAAGCTCAAGGTTATGCAGGTGGAAGCGCTCCAACCACAGAGGTGGCACTCCCAGATTTGATAAGCAAAGACTGAGAGTGCCATCCAGCAGCCAACCTGCCAGCCACCTGTTCAACCCACAGGCTTCCTATGTGGACACAAGTCTATCTTGACTCTTTGAAATACTATAGGTAAGACTCACACATGCAAAGTGTGTCAGTTTCTCGTGTGACTTGCACAGCTCGAGACATGTTGTTGTACAAATGCTTGGCTCCTCCATGCATCATTAAAACAAGGGAATTATGTTTTCAGCTCTTTCTGGACATCTGATAATAGTTCCCATTATGTCCACACAGCAAAACTTGGCACAAAACATTGTTTCTGTGTGTATGTTTCTGCCTTTCAACGCCTCCTCAGATGTTTTGTGTAGCTGCTGGTTCAGAGTCTATTGCGTTTCTCAGTCTCGAGGTCCCTCACACACCAGCCTCTTAGTACTAATCACACTCTTCATGAAGTCACAAATGTGGGCCTGGACTCAGACATCATTTGTGTGTGTGTGTGAGCGGAGATGGGTTACTGTGGGATGAAGCAAACCATTGTTGAGCCTGGTTGAGCCACTGAACACAGAAACAGAAAGACAAGGCTGATGGCAACAGCTGAAGTTACATCAAAGAGTGTGTGCACTCACACGTGTGTGTGGTGTTCATTTCTGTTTATGAATACAGCTGATCACAATGAAAGCTTTTACATAACTGCAAAAGGGAAAAAGCATTTTTTGTATTGTGTAATTTACACTTTTCAGATGTAGGCTGATCAGTTGTGAAAATTTGAAAAGGTTTTAGGGTTTTCTTGGTCTGCTTGCACGAGAGATAACAACAAGGTTACAGAGAAAACATGTAAGAAGAGGGAATTTCAATCAGGCAATTTTTCTATGCGAGGTCCTCCTTAAAAGTCCATCTGTTTTCGGGCACTGGATCCATTATATATTGCAGCCACTCACCATATTTTGGTGATATCTTGCCATAAGCATTTCATTTATCATGTTAATATTCTGAACAGCTACTGGATATGTTGTTCCAGTTTTCTGTACAAGATTATCAGAGAAGTTAGTGATACCATAAACTGCTTAGGTTTTATGATGTCTTATAGCAGTTTTCCAGCTTGTAATAAAGCACTATAGATGTCAGAAGTCCTCATTTGGGTATTATCACCATATCTAAAACCTATGAGAGAATGAGGTAATAAATTACCTTGTATCTGTGCAAGAGCTTCCAGATTTTCTGCCTCTTGTCATTTTGGGAAAAAAACTAGGCCAAGTTGCAACCCAGATTAGGAGGTTACTGCGGATTTCAGGAGCTGGGCCTCCTTCGTCCTCATTTCTCCCTTCCTCTCACCTTATCTGTTATCATTTATCAGAAGTAGGTAAACCTTTGTGTTTGCACACCTGGATTTTATAAGAGAGAGTGGGGCAGTGGGAGGCAGCGATAACAGTCTGAAGATATCCCTACAGAGTACAGCAGCAGCAGATACTGGTCGATCATAATAAATCCCTATGTCTTTGCTGACTATGCACAAACTAACTCGACCTTTAGCCAATTTTTTTTCCCCAGACAATTTTGACTGGGAGAACCTTAACAGCCATAGAGCTGACAGAAGAACCTTACAAATGAATTCAGGTCTTTTGAGGCTGAGATTGAGAGTGCAGAGTTGGTGAAATCTGACTCCAGGGTTGTGGGCTTGGGCACATTTACCTTAAGATGACAAAGAGAAAGTTTAAAACTTGACTGCTGTCCCAGTAACCCAGAGAGGAAGATTTCTGTATGATCTTTCACCCACAAACCTATAGCTTATTCCTCATTCTGCTCTGCTGAAATTCAACATGAGAGTGTTGCATTTGAAGGGAAGGTCTAAAACATAGATGGTACACTGAGGATATGAGACCAAGGTTACCAGGTCATATCCTTGGACCAGGTGGACATGTATGAAAGGGAAAATCAAAAGGACAGACTGTACCAAAAGTTTTGTCCTTGTCTTCTTTAAAACTTGCATTTGATCTCGGACCTATAATCTTTGTTATTATTACAACCTTGAGAGTCATTTAGTGAGTAGTCCATATGATGTACAGAGTCCATATGATGTCCTGTTCACCATTCAGGAACTTCTTTTGGAAAGGGCCAATACCACAATCACTAGACAAATTCAAGAGAGATGAGACTCAGTTGTATTGTATTTACATAGACACACACACACAGACATAGCTATATCTGTGTTCATCAGCCAATAACACTGAAAGTAGGATTTTTAATAACTAGCCAATTCGCCACTCTGTGGCGACCATTAGTGCACACATGCTGTAACACATATATATATAATCAATGATTTTTGTTCCCCTCTAGTTCTCCATCTCTCACCATGTGCCATGTTTTTTTTTTTAACTGATTAGGGTAGTTGGGCAGATAGAATACTCTGAGTGTCTGTGTGTGTGTGTCTGAGTCTGTGCATTTCATTGTTTATGGGGGCATGAAATCGCTCCAAAGCCCCAAGGCCCACTGGGCACCGCTCTACTCAGACACAGAGCTTTCCTCTCAGTTTTACACACACACATAAACATTGTCTCCCTCTCCATCAGTTCTTCTTTTATCTGTAACCTTTGTGGTGGTGTTTCTAATCATTATAGGTGAATGTGTGTGTGATTCCTCTCTACTTGTAGCTAATCCCTCTGTTCCCACGGTGACCTTCATCCCGACCAATGAGGCATCTGTCCATCAATCATTTAGTCCCTCAGTGCTGCTGGGGAGAGTAACTGATATCCAGAGATACTGACCTCAAGACCTGGAGGGTCTCAAAATGGCTCCATGGCAAGGACAAAACAACAACAGCACACATAAACACACTTGGACATTGAGAGGGAAATGAGTATGTACACATAGAGTACATAGTAAGCACAATAATACACACTGCAAGCAGCACACTGCCAGGGAGACATTCTCTAGTACATAATTCTTCTTCCACACTCTGCCCCAGGCATGTGAATGTTGAGGGGCCCTGATAAAATGAAGGCTTTGTGCTCACTGTGAATATATAGGCTTGTACATGTGCAGTACTGTACACACAGTGGGCCGGGCTAATAATGCTGGGGAAAGCCCTGGCCTCAGCTGTTGTTGTCCTCCTCCCCCAGAGAGAGCCTCACTTTCCCTGCACACACACACACACACACACACACACACACTTTTTGCTTCTAAGGGGCTTTGGGTCACCATGACATATGAAGGCTTAAAGCAAGAGTTGAGTGGAATGAAGTAGCCCCCCTTGCCCTGTCTCCCCGTGATTGTCTCCACCTACTCAGTTTTCCCTCCTTTTCTTCTGTCATCCTTTTGACATATTGGTGTGGGAGGGGGAAGGGTGAGTACAGTGTTGGAGCTCATGTGATCTGGCAACAGACTCAAGTGAGCAGACACTATGTGCTGCCCCACCCAGTTACACAATTACTACGACTTAGTCACCTATGTAAAAGACTACACACTGTGGACACCTACAGCAGAGGGTCATTAATGAGAAATAAGAAATCCACCTTTAAAAACTGAACCCTTGGGTATTTACAAACAACTGTTGATATAGTTTCCATCTCTTTTGCCCTTTCGTGCTGTTTTTTCTCATCTCAGTCCTAAGATAATGGAGCAAGTTTAATCTAAAAATATGCAGGAAAAAGAATTAGAATTAAAAAATCTGTATCTTTTTTTCTTTATAAGAGTCATTATTACAGCACTGCTACAGCTCAAAAAGACATGTTCAGACTACTTCTTTGTTGATTGTCAAAAGGCATTGTGGGAAAAGCATGAAACAAAGCAACTCTAACCGGAAAGGCAGATTGAACACAAAAAAAGCAAGTCATCAAGTGCCCAAAGATGAAAATTTACTGTTAACCAATTTTTCTACTGTGCTGTTGACTTCAATAGGTGACCAGCTGATGTTCTTGAAACTGGAAGGATGGAAATTCTTTTCATCCATGACGATGCTCATCTTATAGAAGTTGTTTGACAGAGTAATGCGACAAATGGAAAAAGAAAGATGGAGAGAAAGGTCAAATCTTGCCTATTTTCTCACCTCCACCCACTTGGCCTTACACTGTGTGAAATGGGTGGTGTTGACAGATTGTCAGGTTTTTTAAAGTTGCAAAAAGTCACAGATGTGTCCCTTTCAATTCCAATGGGAGGATCAAGGGCATTTCTAACAGGTATAACGTCTCACACGTAGCTCCTTTACAAACTTAGACTCAACCTGAACATGGTCTGGTGTGGCCCCAGCACTTGTTTTACCATGAGAGTGCTCTGTGATAATAGGACGTTCAGCAGGAGGGTCACACCAGCCCCTCCACTCCTCTCACTTTCACAATGCAGTATAATTATCCCAGACCCCTCACTCTGGAGAGAGCTTAGCAAGTTGAGTGCTGCTCGTGTTTTTTGTTTCAAGTAGATGGGTCAATATTGGTCAGGAATCCATTTTCATATGAGCACTTGAGTCACTGTGTGAATTATTCATGAAGACTCATCACTCCTGATTGGCTGAGCTGACCGCTGAAAAACGAGGGCAGTTGTGGGGGCGTCAGGTGGCGGGGGGCATGTATGGACCACCAGAATGCGACAGACCTGTGCTGATCACTATATCCTCAGGGGGTAGATTGTTGATTATTGCTGTGCCGTGACATCACCGTGTGGTTAAAAAGCTTTCAGTCTGATTAGTGTACAGTGTGTATTTGAATGTGTGTATGCACTATGATGTGTGAGCCTGATACAGATCTGGTGCAGAGGAGGGGATTTGCATGTGACTGTATATTAGTTGCTATATGTGGTGTGACTCTGTGCATGCACATTTACACATGTTTAAATGTGTTGTGTCTGCACATCCATTGATTCAGACAATATGTTGTCGCTGGGCACCACATTGTAACTTTTTGCCTTCTCTCTCCTTCCCATAATCCATCATTTCCAAAGCGTTGGCTCTGTAGTTGGAGCTGTATAAGCCTCAATCTCTTTAAATATGGGTTAGTGTGCCTCACACTGCCTGTCTGCATCGACCCCCCACCTCTTTTTCCTTTGCTCTGCTAGACTTTTATATTGTGCGTCTTTCCTTCCTTTCCTGTTTTTTGCCATCGCAGCAAAACGATGGTGTGGCGTGCAACCTAGGAACAGAACTGAATAGAATACAATACAATAGAGATATACTACAGTGCTTACACAAGCTCTCTCTCTTAGAGCCTGGGGTTAGTTGGCTGCAGTTTTAACTTTCCATTTCGCTTGTTTCCAGGGATGCCCTCATCCTCTTTGTGGTGGCATCATACTGTCAGAAGTGTGTGTGTGTGTGTGTGTTTGTGGAGCATTTTTGCAGGTGAAAGCTATCTCACTAAGCTTCAGGCTGTGTTTTGATGAGCTCAGTGTTTCTCCTGTCAGTGTCAGACTTTATACAGTATCCTGTATACTTTTATTGATTACTTTATCTGGCACAAAGGTAAGCTAAATACATGTGCATTTTGTGTCTTACTTTTAGGAGAATAACGATGTAGACAACAGAAAAGTCTAATTCAGCTCCCTTCTTCATAAGGGGATTATGAGGTTTAGCTGCCACTATGTAAGTGCTTGGTAAAACAAGTAAGGTTGCATCAACGGTGTTCAATGGAAACTATAAAACATAAAAAAGTTGACTTTAGCATTTTTTTGTACAAACCATTAAACCAACTTCAAGTTCAAGTAAAAATCACTAAAACCTTTCTTAATGAAGTGTTGTCAGGACAGGGTCAATCAAGAGGTGACTTCCCAGGCTCAGAATAGGCTAGACTGTATTTTGGGCCTGGAAAAGAGAAAGGACAAATATGGGCCACTAATCCACTCATTTACATTAGCCAGTATTAACCCCTCATCTGTGTACATTTGTAGCACCATAAGACACTGAGTGTGAGAAACAGGGAAGCAGCAGCCGTTTATTTTTGTCTTTCTGAGCCACATTTTGCCTCTGCACATTGCCTTTCTTTTTTTTGTCTCTCAGCCTCAAACTCTCCCGCATCTGTCTCTTTCTTTTGCTCATTTTCTGTGACTCTCATCTGTCAAGCTCAGCCTTTCTCTCTCTGTGTCTCTCATTCTCTCTGACCCTGTGTGATTACTGAAAACTGTATGGAGACAGTGCAAGAGCTCCGCAGAGAGCAGCCGATGCCATTGGCTGGCTGGCTCTCCACCCCCACTCGTGATTGGCCCCAGGCCTCAACGTAGGATTCAATCAGCTGGGTGGAAGTGTATGTAGGTCAGTGTGTAGCGATGTGAGCCTTCTCTCTTTCTGTTCCCCTCCTCCACTACCACGGTTTGGTGAACCGGCTGTTGTGTTAATTGGCCATGTTCCAACTTTCAAACCCAGAGACACTTGAGACAAGAACAAAAAGAGGGAATAAAGCAGGGAGGTTAAAAGAGGAAGGGAAGTTGGAGGATGGAGGATGCAAGAGGGAGGAGAAGGAAGCGGGGAGAGTGTATGTGGGGGAAGGGACTGATTTAACATGGATAGTGCCCTGTTGTACTCAATGCTGCAATGGTACAGTGTGCTTGTCACACACACACACCCAAATACACACTATACAAACAGACAGCTGATGGCAAACATAGCAGAGCAGGTTATTTATGTTATCTCTATTTAAATACGGAGAGAAGGAGAAGGCAGAAAAAGGGAGTGTACCATGAATAAAGGTGGTATAGAAAAGGGAACGAGATAAAGAGATTGAGAGGTTGACTTGCTATTCTTCTGTCTCCGACCCTGCCTGTGTGTGTGTGTGTGTGTGTGTGTGTGTGTTGGGTTTCCAAGCTGCTGGCTCTTCACACAGACACTGATCACAGGGCACCATCCCGGAGTTACCAACCACAAACGACTTAGACAGAGAATCGTTTTGTTATCTAATGTGCTAGGTGGTGACTTTGTGGACACAGTAAACCCATTGATACGTGCAGCAATCCTGCCTCAGCTGCATGTCCTATTCCAGCTTTTGAGACGAGTGCACTGCCCGAGGAGAAGCCTGTTTGACGTTGCTGTGTACTCGACTACACCAGTGAATAATTCACGCCAACCCAAATTCTTCTACCATTCTTACTCTACCCCTAAGTGCTCCCACATACACACATGCAGCGACTCATACATACACTCTCAAGCACCCCTTGTAAGTGGTGCTCCCTAGGCGTTGCCCATAGTAGTCTAACCCAGACAAGCAGACTGTGAAAAGCAGACAAAATAAAGTCTTGTACACTTCACTTTACTACTCCCTCTGCACCCATGTCTGTCTGCACATCTAACATTAAAAGCACCCTGCAGCAGTTTGTGTTCTTTGCTGCCCTCCTTCTCCATGTCTGCCTGTCTCTTTATCTACACATTTCGCCCTTTACACCTGCCTGCATTTTATGTTATTAGGAGCCCATACAATTTCATAAAGTAACAGGGAGTGCATTGTATATGTAGCTCTGCCCACATGAGGTAAAGTACATTCCTGCCTGTCTGGTTTTCTCGATTTTCTTTTAAAAATCTTGTCTGCTTCGTCTCTGTCTTCTTCTCACTCTGCCCCAGCTTTGAACTTATTATGTCGGATGAAGGAAACTCTTCCCCACCCTTCCACAATCTCTCTCAAACACACACACTCTCTCTCTCTCCCTGGGTGACTTTACCCAGACTTTACCCTCTTACTCAGCCAGCCACTGACCCACTTAGTGTGGAATAGTGCCGCAGACAGACAGCAGGCTTTTTTCTTCAGGGCACGCTGGGAAAACTAAAGACAACTAAAGATGCGTATGAATACAGTCAGCTTTGGTGCCATTAACAGTCCCATACTAGTTGGTCCAGTAATGTCATCACTTCATACCAGGGACCTCCACTGAATGTTTGTTCTTTTCCAATGTGAGTTACATAAGGAGTATTGTGCGAACATTTCAGGAAGTACACTTATCCACTTGCTTGCACTGGATTAGATGGCACTGATATGACTTTCATGCCTGTCCACTGTATTTGAAGGTACAGCCAGCAACTAGTTAGCTTGACTGGAAGCAGCAGGAAACAACAACTCTTGACTGTACTATAACATTGAGGTGACTTCATGGAGTCCATAACATCCATTGAACTGCAAATCACACTTATGCAGTTGTTTTTGGGATCAAACATGATGTTATATGAATTTGTGAAATTTTACAGGAAGTGATTAGGATTTTGTTTCCAGTCTTCATGCAAAGCTAAGCTAACATGAGAACGGTATAAGACTACTGTCCGCTTTCCTTAACTCATCTAAATTTTGAGCTGTTCCTTTAATGTCTACTTTTCCAGCTTCTCAGCAACACTCATAAGAAGGCACACACCCAGTGAAGCATGTAAGGGATATAAGTGGGACCACACCATGAGACTTAAACACAAAGTCTCATTATTATAAACCACGACTATTAAATATAACAGAAATGGCACATGTGCTTTCAGGATGTCACATCACAGAAAGCAAGACACACAGACATCATCTAAACTTACAACATAAGGGAACAGCCATGGCAAGGTCAGCTCTTTCTTCCTCTTGATCTCGTGATCTGTCAAGCAGGCGACAGACCGACCAATACCACAACTTCCCTTATCCTCTGGTTATTTCAGTCAGCTTGAGGCCTGTGGAGGTTGACTGAACATGCCATGCCATGACTTGGGCGAGGTCAGCATGTGAGTTCAGAGGAGTAAAAGTCACAAGTTGGGTTTTGCACTGACATTGCACATTTGGACACCCATACCCAGTTGGGATGAGTGAGTGTATGTGTGCATTTGTATGCATTTTTTTTTTTTTGCATGTGGGAGCTGCTATCAGAGAGAGGCCATCTGAAAAGCCTGTCAGCACACCCTTTCTCCCTTCTTTTTTTCTCTCTCCGCTCTTCCTTTCTTCTCATTTTTCCCTCTTTGATTTACAAGGCCTTCACTCACAAGCTCCAAAGGATTATCAAACACACCCTTTCAGAAGCACTGAGCCCTACCACTTTGCTGTCACCTCACAATGTGCATTTATGTGTGAAATCAAGCATCTGAGCATTTGATATCTGCCCACTCTGCCTCCACAGAGAAAGAAAACTAGTGGAAGAAAAATGAAGGGAGATATGGTTTGATGAGAGTTGAAGGGAAGGCAGATTGAGTGATTGCTACTAACTAACAGAGACAGACAGAGAGAGAGAGAGAGAGGGGTTTGGCCCACAGCCAGCTAGTGCCACCATACAGCTTTTGTGTGGGGAGTTGACTTAGAAAGGACCTTTCAGAGAGGGAGAGAAGGGAGCGGGAGATGACAAAAAAATACAGAAACGGTCCATGAGAGAATGTCAGAGCAAGAAGAGCAGGGACAAAATAGGAGGCAAATCATCACAAAAGGGGAGCTAAAAGGGAGAGGCCAGGCATATAATGAGAAAAGAGAAATATGAGGAATGGGAGGAGGGCTAAACCCTGAGATAGAGACTCATTCATGAGTCTATACATTAGATTTAAGAGATCAGACCACTAGTGCACTGTTCGTTTCCATCTCCATTCATCCTGCTTAACCCACCTATACTCTTAGTTTAGCCTGGAAAGGGTCTCTGAGAAACTTCCATTCACACGCAGACATGCATTTAGGCATCCTCCATTGTCTTTTTCTCTTTTGCCCCTGGTGAAGTCAGGAGAAGCGCACTTATGTCACCATGTCACTAGCTCTGTAATGCTGTCAGCAATAGTGTAGATGAGGTGATAAAAACTGCCTCTCCGAGACCTTCATTTCTCCGTCATGCCAACATACATACATGCACCTCCATCTCAAACCAACCACTAAAACTAAATTTAAATATAGCAGTGGCTGAATAAAGAAATATTTACTTGTGGTAGCCACTCAAGCACAAATACACACTACACACACAGAAGGGGTAGCTGTGCGGTTGCCAGTGGTCTATTAATAGCGGGGTAATATAAATAACAGAGTGCTGCATGTAGGGAAAAGAGCTCCTCTGGAGGGAGGGTGAGGTGACGTGGTGGGGAGGGGACACTGGGATTCATGAGGGGCCACTGTTCACCTGACTGTGTGTCTGTGTGTGTATCCTCACGGGGGTGTTCAACACGTTACTTTATGTAAGGAAATACCAGCCTGACCTGTGAACATTAGTAAGTGTGTTTGTCAGTGAACTTGTGTGTTCGTGTGTATTGTCATGTATGAAGCAGAGGACTAAGCTGTGAGCGCCTGAGAGAGTTGGGACAAAGAGAAGGGCAAGGGAAAGCAGAAAAGGGCCCCTTAACGTCCCCACTGAACCCTCTTCTCTCAACAAACTGGGGCCCTGAATCCCATAGTCATACCCCAGAATAACCCCCCATAGCATAGGGGTATTTAGGTTCATGCTGCACATGGACCCAAAGTAAATAATGAGATCTGATAACAATATACAGTCTGCTTGGACTCTGCTAATGAAATTCCAGAGGAGTCGTCATGGCATTGAAGTTCATTTCAAGCAGTGAGGGCAGACAGGAAGTGTGTTGAGTTTAGCCAGGCAATGAAAAATAATGATACCTTTCAATGTATGAAGATAAATAATGAGTGTAATTTGCCTCACAGCTGATTTCATAAAAGAAACAGCTAGGTTTGCAAGTAGTGAAGATTGCAGAGGTTGCACATTTTTGCAGAGAAAGAAAGAAAGGTGAAGAGTGGGCGAATGAGAAGTGGAGGAGTGGTAGGTCCCTTTGGGCAAAGATACATATTTTGTAAATTTATTGCAGTCTGGCTCATAACCTTTTCTAGCACACCCTCTCTCTCTCCCCCAGACTTCCTTTCACCTCCTTTTGTTATTCTTAAAAAAAAAAACAACAAAAACAAAATGCCATTAAAGAATAGCATAACTGACAGGAATGAAGGATCCTGGCAGCACAGTCGATAAAAGGACACGTCACCTTACTGCTACAAAACAGTTATGTGGAAACACATCCTACAAATGAAGGGGTGATTATCATTTTTGCAGTAAATAATGTAAAAGAAATTCATCATACACTAATTCTAAAAACGGCACCTTTCTGTTCTCAAACATTGAGATGTAAGAGAGAAAGTAAAGTAGAAAAGCCAAGAAGCACATAAGAAAGTGGGCTGCTGTTATGTGCTGCTCAGAGCACCCTCCTACATTTGTGGTTTTAAGTCTCTGTTTAGAGTTCATGTCCTGTCTCAAACAACCACGCACACACACACAAACACAGAGATGGAAATGGGGTTTAGTTTTAGGTCCTGTACTTTTTTTTATTGAATCCACAAAATAGAGATTTAAGGTTTTATGTGTCCGGGATGAAAAAATGGCAAATCTTTGAATATATTGGTCTGCATAATGTCAACAGCAACCTTAATCAAGTGCATTTATAAGTAATTGATTCTAAATATGGCAAGGTAAGGAGATCAAAAGTCATAAAAACTTGAGGAAAGAGTCAATAAACAAGAGGAAAAACATGTGGTCGTGTACAACACTGGCTGAATTAAAACGAGGACGTGCAGGTTTGAGCTGACACAGCAGAGTCAAATTTGCTAGCACAACTACGTCATCATCATCTCCTTTGACAATGATTAATAAGCTTAACAGAAACGTGCTCCACACGCACACATGCTCACACACAAGCAGACCTGTATAAACAAAAGCTTGGGTGATTATGTTTGCTCGTGCATACATACAAACACAAGCTCCCTTGCTGTGATGTACACATGTAATCAGGCTTAATCATATTGGACACACAAGCACGCTCAAACAGAGAGCAGTGAACTGGGTTATACGGTCATGAAACAATAGCTCTGCTCTAGAAACAGGGATTTCAAAGGATCCTTGTCTTTTATCATCACACAGCATGAGATCAGATTCACAGGATATGATGCAATAAGGAGAAGTGAGGGTACAAGCACATGAGATGGAAACAGAGGGGTCGAGCAAAGAAGAGATCAAGTCTGAAGAGGAGACTTGACTTCTTTTTTTTCATGTTATGCCCCTCGGCTACTGTGCTCAACTACTGCTTCTCACAGACAAACCACTTTTTTGAAATCCCAACCCTCCAGAGACAAATTTTGTGTGAAGTGTATGTGCATAAATGGTAAGATAAGAGTGGAGGCAAACTACTGCTCTTTCCTTTTGTCTTAGACAGGAAATCATGTGACTTCTCAAAGGGGCAGGGTCTAGGGGTGTTGGGGAAGAGGCTCACTGTTGCTGGGAGAAAACTATCCAAAGATGTGTGTATGTGGAGTGTTAGTGTGTGATTTAACTGTGTGTGTGTGTGTGTGTGTGTGTGTGTGTGTCAGCCGTTGGGTGTTTGCTTTGCAAAGGTTGTAGAATCTCACCCCATGCTAAAACTCACATACATAAAAATACACAGTCAGGACACACATAGACGGTGCAGTGTACCTCCACCGCAGTCCTCGTCCCTCTCCCCTCTCTCCAGCTGCTCAGCTGGTGTGTAGGAGGAGGAGAGCCAGTGGGCCTGGAAGTGCTTACATCAGCAGAGAATGAGGGGCGCACAGCCACACACACACACACACACACACAAACACACGCACACTCACTCACACAAGAGACACTTCCTAGAGGCAAGCTGCTGAGTAGATCAAGTCAGGCAAGTTCAACTGACCTGAACCTGAGAGAAACATGGATAGACTGAAAGAAAAGTTTGCTTCCAACCTGCTCTAATAGCTGAAAGTGCTACTGAAAAATAATAATTAATAAAAAAAAAAAAGTGGCCTCATTCACCATTTTAGCTTTAAACTACTAGCACCAATGTTTGTAAAAACATCTAGTTTATTGCAAATCATGTCTAATTCCTCTAGTTTGGTCCATAAAGTCTGCCAGTCAGAAAAAAATTGTCTGGCAACATCTCTTGCATAAAGTCTATTAGCGAGATTATTTTAACTATTTAAAACTATCGAAACTTTCTGTCCCCTTTTCTATATTCCTGTCTGCCTGTGCCTTGTCAGTAAACTGAGTTGACAGTGGACACTTCAGGAACAAATTTTATTATTACTCTTTGTTTACTCTTCAAGGATAAGTTTGGCTGATCTGAGGATGTGTTTAAAAACTGTCTGACCGCCTGACTGCTTGTTCATGTTTCTAGCCACATCAAATGTCTTTTAAGTCACACTATTGCCAGATCCCAGCTATTAACTTGGTCCTTGACTTCAGGGAATGAGGAACCAAAACCAAGAAAATAAAAAATCAAGTTGCAATAAACCAAAATTATCTTTTAAGTGTGTGTGTCATGGTATGGTATAACATATGGTAAAAATCTGTGGCCTCTATCTGTGTGTGTGTGTACTGTATCTGTTTTTAGCACCATTAGAGCGAAGAGCTCCATGAACATCAGTGGACCCCCGACACTAATCCCAACCAGACATGAACTGTAGTGCTGCACCAAAACTCAAAACATACACACATACAACAAGAAACAGCATGTTGCTACTTCCAAACGACTGAACTCAAACTAGATTTGTTGCCTACTGTTTAGTTAGCCAATGTAATTATGCGTAATACTATTATGGTCATAATCTGTCTCAGTGAGATCATAGTTCACCTTCAGCAGGGTTAATTGAAGGTTTGACAGCTTATTAAAGAGTGTACATCAATAGATAGTAAACTATTTCCCGTGGGTGTATTCTGGATCCATCCCCGAGGCACTAAACAGGATGTGTTGTTGAAACTCTGGATCAAAGAGGCAGCACACCTCAGTGACACACAATTTGAGCACAAAGTAGATCAAGCAGACAAAAGTAATGACAAAAGTAATGATAAAAGGCACGTGGACACACTGAAATGCACAGAGGGGGAGGTCAGATTTTTTGCAAAACACGATGAAAAGTTTCACAAAGTTGTAACCTTGTTTATGATGTCTTACTTCCAGAGATACCCATTTTTTTGACTGATTAGGGTTATATCATTGATGTAACATATGCTCAGAAGGTTGATGATGTTGTTTTAAATTTTAATGCCAAGATTTAGACTTTGAAGTGTGTGTCCAGCTTTGTGGTGAATATATAAACAGTTTTGAACCAGTAAAAAGTGGTTGAACACAAAAACGCTGTGACAAACAGAAGACTGAAAAGGGAATAAACACTTGCACAGAGTAAAGAGTAAATACTGTGTGCTGGCCCATGCTGAAGTTGTGTTTGTGCAGCGAGACAGTTTTGGAAGACACACTATGTACACTACGACATAAACACATGTTTGTGTTACATAACTTTGCAGACGTTTTATTGGCTTTAACTTGCTTAAGACTCAAGTTAAGTCGTTAACCGTGACATCATTGGCTAATCTTTACAATCTTCTGGATCTCATCTGGTAATTTTTTTTTACATTTGATTCCCATTAGCTTGTAAAGGCAGCGAATCCCAACCTTTTGACTTGTATGTATGTAGTGTATGGTGTTTTTCACAACAGAGTGTTTGAGTATTAACAGAAACTATAAAACTCAGCAAAGAAAGAAATCAGACTTAAAAGGGGAGATGGCAGTTAGGAAGAAATCAATTTGTGATCTCCTGTGTGTGCAGATTTACAGCCAGTGACCGAACACCAGAAATAAATTTGGGTGGCATACTAAAATCCAAATTCTCTGCTACCGAGAGCCAGGATACATCTCCCTGTTGCGGATATTCAGCTCTGTTTTGTAGTTTAGTCTAATACCTGTATTTCTACAGAAAGATTTGAGGTACTACAGGTATTCTATAAAACTATTACAGATTTTCAGTGTAACTAAAAACCTGTCAATGTCCCCAGTTTACCTACAAACTGCCTTCTTTTCCCGTGCAGAACAAAAGCTGGTCCTCAGTGGGAGTACAAGTATGTTGAGTCCGTACAGGGCAGAGTGGTGTTTAAGGGAGACAATAGTCCTCAGTCAATCCCTCACCCAGGCTATGCCCATAAAAACAGCATGTTGTCCTCCCCATTGTACTGGTTCAAACTGGAGATTTTCATGCTGAATCCAGCCAACAGTCACTTGACATTCTAAATGCGGAAATTGAACTTTTACTTTAAAATCCTGAATGCCAAAAATAAATCCTGCCAGCTTGCTCCTCTTTTGCTCTTGACATAAGTCTGGGGGTTAAGGTGTAGATGGCAGGCTCATTTCCCAAACTTATTCCTCGCCACCTTCACAATGTCTCCCCACAGGAATAGCAACATTCCCCTTACTGATAATTGAATGATTCTGCCCTTCCCCCTCTAGTTCTCCCCACCTCGGAACTTCTCCTATTACACAGAGGTGTAATTAATCACAGTCACCCTGTTCGTCTTATTACCAAGGATGCCCTCTTTCTTACTGGCTCTGTCTTCCATCTATACTCTCTATCTTGCTCTGTCCCTCTAAGTCTCCTTCAGTGTCTCTCAATATCTCTTTCTCTTGCTCTCTCACACACTTACATAGTTTGAAGGTTTCATTAATCACCTGGTCACATCGAAAAGCTCTATAATGCATACCAGTGGGATCATTTGATGGCTGGCCTGTCTTTTTTACCCTTGTCTCTGCATACTCACATACTTTGTGCTACCACACCACTGGGCTTTAATTTTCTGTGTGTGTGTGTGTGTGTGTGTGTGTGTGTATTAAGAGTGTGTCTGTCATCAGCTCGCTCATACACAAGGATAAATACGATAATCGTTGCTTGCAGACTTGTCCTCTGGTCCCACTTTATTTTTAGATGTCAGATGGTGAAATAGTTCAAGTTCTTAAAAAGGGCAGGCTACGAGTCACCACAGTGCTGTCATCATGCTGGGGCAAAGGATCTGTCGACCTGGCCCCACAGACCAACCCAAACAGCATTCATTTGACACAGCAAATTAATTATTTTTAATCCACCAGCAGTTTTAAAGGAAGTTTTTCCTTGCCACTGTCGCCGAGTGCTTGCTCATCGGGGGATCTGTTGGGTTCCTTTAAATAATTTTATAAAGAATTTGGTCTAGACCTGCTCTATATGTAAAGTGCCTTGATGTAACTTTGTTATGATTTGGCGCTATACAAATAAATCTGATTTGATTATTGTTCAGGTAGTAATATTGACATACAGTAAAGTATATCATTGTCACCTTTTTTAGAGTCATAGGTCTTTAACAGAATTATCCTTTACTGTATTTAGAGAATAAGCAATTTGAGGTAATGTTGCAAATATATAAATATATATATATATATTACTTGGTTGGTAGCTACAAGACCTTGAAATTAGTTTGCTGTGTCCTTGAACAGTTTCTGAATTAAATCTCCAGATGATTGAAACGATCCAAATGAGTGCTCTTATGGCATTGAAGTACATACAGCAGAATATTTTACAAAGGCTGTATAAATTCAAACAGCATTTGTCGTCTTTGTCTTTGCAGAGACGGTTCTGTTTTCAGTGTATGCACTCTGTGTGTGTGTTCTTGGCAGGCACATTTGCTCCAAAGCTTAAGGACACCGTGTCCTGGAACTTGGGTTGATAGAACCCAGCAGGGATGTCCTGTGTCATCCCAAAGCAAAGCATAGTCGCCCAGTACAGAACTGTAACAAACAGTGTGTTCTGGGTTGTACACCGAATGTGTTTGCCTTATAACTTCTTAAATTTTGAAAGAATTTTTGGTTGTTGTTGTTGTTTGTAGTTTTTGTTTTTCCTTGACCCAAATCATGAGAATATCTGGTGATGTATTTTCCTGTCTCTAACTGGTGATGGTTTTTCATATCTCTGACCCTCTCTCCAGAGAGTGTGTGTGTCGGCTCATATAGTCACATGGTCTATGTGAGCCGTGGTGACAGTCCAGTACTGATCAA
Organism: Remorina albescens; assembly: GCA_034769265.1. Taxonomy (NCBI): domain Eukaryota; kingdom Metazoa; phylum Chordata; class Actinopteri; order Carangiformes; family Echeneidae; genus Remorina; species Remorina albescens. The sequence continues at coordinate 15,543,045 of CM068483.1, forward strand.
AACACACTGACCCAGGGAGGCCTTACAAGGATAACGTGACTTCCCATGCCTCTTCACCAGCCTGCACCGATTGGCTCTTTGAGGTGGGATGGGTCGGCCAACTCCCCCACCTCACACAAACTGATTGGAAGAAATGAAAGAGTAAACAAGGAGTTGTTTGAGCATGTGGCCTTACACAACATTGGGACACACAAAAGATCCAGAAAGAAAGACAGACAATAGGGAGAGGAAGACAGATGGGACAGACAAAAAGAGAAAGACGACAGAGAGATTGACACTGCAGTAGTGAGGTCTCGGAGATGACAGGAACAGCCTCTTTCATGATTTAACAAGGTCACAATTCTTGGAAAGCAGCCTGTGTGTGTGTGTGTGTATGTGTGTGCATATTGTGTTCACTTTAACAGCAATTTATTTCTAAGAGGAACTTGATATTGCTGTTTATACTATAATGAAGAATTTGTCAGTGTCAATAAGGATTTATAGATTTGATCCAACAGCATTCTCATAAAAAGTTGTGTGTGGGTGAGCAAAAATGTGTGTGCATGTATGTGTGCATGTGTGTGTGCCTATTCACAAAAAAAAAAAAAGGCCAAAGGGGAGTGAGAGCAAAAATTGAAGCAGAATGAGGTGTAACAAGTTTTCTTCTGCCAAGATCTAGATCCCTGTCCAGGCCAAACCCACACACAAAAAATCACAAAAATACAAGTTAAACACACAAGCAGGGAGAGAGACGCAGCCACTGGACGGGAAACGCACATATGATTGAAGAGAATGGAATGTTCTGTCTGCAGTCCAGAGCTCAGGGCTGCTGGAGCCCAGACAAAATGTGTATGTGTGAGTCCGTGTCAGTTTGTGTCTTTGTGTAGGGTCACAGTATAAATAACCATCCCCCTCTCTGCCTGCTTAGTGTAAACCAGCCAGGCTGTTTATTTATGAGTCACTTTATACATGTCAAAGACATGCGTGTCGCACACACGTCCACATCACAGTACCTTGTGACACTTTCACTGCAGATCTCACCTTGTCTCTGCGTGAACTTACATACACAATTGTCACATTTTTGTCACAATCTTTGGTGGCAACATTGAAACTGTTGCAAAATATTGAATTTACTAGAGTGCATCTTAAGAAGTCCAGAAGTGTAGTTTATGTTTCTCTACCTTTATGAAATTATTTTCCATTTACAAAACAGTCACACATCTTTACATTGCAACTAAGGTAAAGTATTTAAAAGACAAAAAAATTCTAACTACAAAGACATATCTATATTTAATTGAAATCATTATATGGAATTAAATACATTTGCAGCTAAAAGCTAGCTTAAGCCCTTTCTTGTTTGTTTATTGATTTGTTTATTTTTGAGACTGACACTAGTGAGAAGGCTTCAAATATTTGTTTTTTATTTTGTGCAATTCTGGATTTTCGTTTCTCATTTTCTTGAATTTTTTAATTTATGAAAACAAAACAGTAAGCTCCTTTGCCTCCATGCTATTTGTTTAGTTTTTTGTGTATTTTATACTTGTCATTTGTCAGTCAGTCATTTCCTCGAACGCTACCTGTCACCTGTTTGCACAAAGTTAATTTTGTTTGCGTTTTCTCAGGAAAGAAAGACAAGCGTTATTTTAACCACAGTTCATTTTCAGTCCCTTGTCTTAAATGGGAACTAATGGTGCACAAGTTGTCCGCTTGACCCAGCAGCGGTCACTGTTGACATCAGACTTAGATTAGTACTGGTTTACATAATGGTTGATAGTGTGTGGTTATGTTTGGCCAGGACCCGCCACACACATTCACTCAATGTCAGTAGGTGGTTAAGTGCACCAGAGGTGCAAGGCTCAGGTCACAGAATTTGTCCAATCACAGCAGTGGAAGCAGGGTTAAAGGAGGGCTGTCGGAGGTGTGAGCTGCAAACTCAAAGCACTTTGACCTTTGACTCAGTGTTGTCTCCTGGCTCCATGGCACTGTAACCTTCTGACCTATTGCTCCTCTGCAATGCAACTCATGCAGAGCTGTGAGGGTGGGTGCTGAATTCTGTTTTCAAGGGTGTGTACCTTTGCTGTGTATATCTTAACTCCAAAAGCCATGGAAGTTGTGATGACAAGTAAAATGTTTCTTTTACTTCCAGGGAAAGGAACCTGACAAAGTGAAACTGAGCCATTTCATATATTTGACTTATGATATGCGATGTAGCTGGGTGATGAAATACACTTGCAACACAGTGTAGACCCTCCCTTCTCTGCACTGCCTGGCTACTCAACCCAATTTCCATCCACCAATCACCACTGCTGGAACTGGCACAGCTACAACCAATTAGAACACATTCTTCAAATCATCTGGACGAATCAGAGGAATCTGCTTCTGTATGACCTCATGGGTGTTCATTTCTACACATTTTCAACATGCATCTGTTGTAAGAAATTGGTCTAATTCCTTCAGAGCAGACTTGAAATCTAAAATACCTCCTTAAATTTTGTGCACACACACCTGCATTATTCAAATTTACAAAAATATAAACATATAAGATCCAACTTAAATGCACCTTCAAACATTAGAATAATGAGAGAAAGGAGAGAGAGATTCCTAGCATGGTTGCTGACAGTTATTAATTGTTCCCACATGTTGCTGACGGACAAAAAGGCCTCTGTGTTCCCGAACTCTGGCTGCAGCTGGTGCACAAACACACACACACACACACACACACACACACACACACAGCTGGGCCCTGTCTCACAAAGCAAGCTCAGCTTTGTCAGGCTACTTTCAGTTAGTTGGCTTCAAAAATGTAACACCAGCAAACCTGGATAACCGGTCATTTGAACGGTTGCCTCCCTCATTGCTGGTTGTGTAGACCAGCAGAGGTGTTTATAATTACAAACCACAGAAAAAGCCAGCAGACAAAACCTCATCATTTCATCTCCAAAAAGATATTTCAGTTGAGCTGACTGGTCAGTAAATGTTCAAAAACCAAATGCCAGGTGTCCTAAAAGCTCTATAAGTAATTGATTAAAAACAGCGTTCCTCATTGTAGGAAATCCTGTTACTGAACTCCCTAATCATTATGCTAAGCTAATTGGCTGCTGGTTGTACCTATATATTTACTCAAAAACCATAAAGCTTTCACCAATCTTCTTATTAAACTACAAGCGGGAGAGCAAACAAGCCTTTTTCTCCCTACAACTCTGACTTTTCCTTTCAATCAAAGAGGAAAAAAAAGCCAGGTTGAATTCAAATCAAGTTCACCAACCTACTTGTTTGTGTTGTGAGACAGAGCTTAGATGATGTTGATTGACGTCTCAGAGGTAAATACCTGCATGAAAGAAAAGCAGGTAGTGGGTACAAAATAGAAAAATTGAAGGAAATATAAGGTCAAGAGACTGAGAACTCCTAAATACAACTCCCTAAAATTAGCAGGAAACAGTCAACAGCATCATTATTCCTTGGAAGCCTTTTGCTGCAAGCTGTAGTAGTGTATGTGTGTTATTTAGCTCTCATGGTAGCATAGTAGGAGTTATGAATCAGAGCTGCTGTCTCAGTGAGCTGTTTTTATTAATGGGCTTTGGGAATATCCCAGAGGAGCTACAGCAGTAAGCATACAGTATCCTACTAAGACAGAGATGTGCCACACACAAATCCATACAGGACGTACAGTATTTTACCTCAGATCCATTTCTATAGAGAGGTGGTGAAGGAAATTTTAATTTGTGGTGCTCAAAATCTATTAAAATGAATTATACATATCAGAATTATTTGTTTTTCCAATTAATAAATGTTTGAGTTATTCAGAATAACCATGATAATTAGTGTAGGGTTTGGATGATTTGTCTCTATTATACATCAGACTTAACACTGTTATATATACATATATATGTGTATATTTTATAATGCATTGTCTTTCATTCATCTGTCACCATCTTTCTCACCATCACTCACTTTTCTTCTTTTTATCTCTTCCCGTGCTTCAGTTGCACATGTCCCATTTCCTTTTATTGCTGCTCCACCACATCAAGTTAGAATTACCTCAACTGACATTTGAAGGATACGAGCAGTAGCACAGAAAAGAGAAAGATAAACAAGTGGCTTTGTTGGCAGTGGAGGAGGGTGCAGGAGGATGCAGGGATGAAGAGAGTGCAGGAAAAGTGAGGGAGAAAGATTGATGAAGTGTCAGGTACTGGCAGGTAAGTGTTTACAGCAGCAGCAGAAGGAGGCTCACATTCCATTCATTCTGCTCTTCATTCATCTCACCAGAAGTCTATCTTCAGCCATTATTTACATCTTCCTGGCAGCTGAAAACATTTAACTTGTGTGCATGCATGTGTGTGTGTGTGTGTGTGTGTGTGTGTGTGTGGTAAAATGTTCTTTAATCAAGCAGCATTACGTCATGCCTCGAGAGATGCTGGCAGAGGATAAACACTGGTCTCCCTAGGATCTCTACTCATATTACCTTATTTTACACAATACACACTAACACACACACACATTCTATTGGTTAACATACACCTTCACATACATACACCATTCATGATTCCATGCAGCTATTAATGGATTGGTGGATGCTAACACAGAACAAATGCCACAAGAAGCACACAGTCCTACAGAAGAAAACTTATGCATATATAGTTGCAGAAATTCAAGAGGTTAAAAATCCTAACTTCACTTTCAGATTGCTACCAAAAGCACATACAGAATTTCAAACACACAAACACTCTCGTAGGGTCTGAAGTTCAGTTTTTCCCCAGAGACACTTTTGTAGTGTGCCAATGTAGCCTTCAGTAACTTAAACCCACTCTGTCTCCTCTGTGATTGAACTGCTTTTGACCAGAATAGCAATCCAGACCAAATTGTCTGTAAACTGCTGCCCAGGAAAGACGGGGCTGCTTTATGGAAAACAATATTGTGATTCCCACAAAAACGAAAAAATTCTGGCCCTCGCCAGTTTGAACCCTGAAATCTGTTCTGTTTTAGAGAGTAAAAATATACATAGCAGGAAAACAGAGAAGGAAAAATGTGTGCATGTTGTGGATGGCGGTCGGGTTGTTTATATGGGAGGATATAGCATAGCCCCAGAGTCCCATAGGGCCCATAAGAGCTATGTGTTTGTGAAACAACAGAAACTGCGGAAAAGGGAGGGGGTATGGAAAGAGAAGGAGACTGAAGCCAACAAGGTTTTCAGCGGATTGTGGGACACAAGAATAGGAAACCAAAAAAAAAAAGAAAGTGATAAGAACATTAGAGACACCAATAAAGTTAAAAAGGTCATAATCATATGTTCTTAATATCCTGATAGGTCCTGTTACTTGTTTCTTAATATAACTGAGCATATGTGCATATTAATCTCAACCTTTGTGTGTCATCAGTACACTGTCATATAAGAACCATGAAATTATGTCCTCCTAAGTGACCAGATGGCTGATAGTGTGTGTTTGTGTGGGTGTCTGTGTGTGAAGGGGGGTCGTCCAGATGGACATGTTCATGGGTGTTTAATGACTGAATGAGTGAATTTAATGAGTGAATATGAAGTTGGAATTTCCACACTTAAGTTACTAACAAGCCGGAGCTCCCATCACACAATCCTTCATTCAACTTTAACTAATCAATTCGTGAAAAAAATGGTGACTTGGTCAAACTGGTATTTCTATAGTATTATGTCAATCCTTCCTAAACCCTCAATGCCACGCAACAGTAAAACAAGATCTGGTCTTGTTTAAAAAGTGCTGTAATTTCATGGTTTCTTCAGCTTTCTTCAGCCAACCCAATATAGTCAAATTAAATCTTAATTTTTTTGCTTACGTGGAAGTTACATGCACTATCACTAGATTTGAACAGCTCCAAACCTTCTATATTTTCACATAGGTTATACGCAAAATTTGATTTCTGACTTGTAACAAACTCTCTTTCTTGAGGCTGCACATAGCCACAGCACTGCATTGAGCTGCATACCAATATGTTCACAGTGACGGCGTCAACATGCTCTTGTTAACCATGTTTAGCATAATAGTTTAGTGTAAGCATGCTAACACTTGCTAATTAGCATTAAACACACAGTGGGCTACAGCTGAAACTGATGGAAATGTCATCAGTTCACATGAGGAAGGAGCTCAGAGTTGATCAATGCATACAAGTCAATACTTACACTCAGGCATGCACGAACACACATGATCTCACAGAATGAGCCCCTTATGCAACATGAGCTCATTGTTTGTGTCATTCATAATCGAGGAGATGCTTGATTATAGACCACTGTTGCTCTTTTCTCTTTTATACTATCACGACAAAAGCTACAGGGGGAACAATGCGGACATCAGTACCAAGTGCCGCTGCACATTAATGTTTTCCTGTCTATATTTAGAGAAAGAACAATTGATACAATCAGCTTTTTGCTTTGTTTGTGAGTCTAATCACCAAGAGCTACTGTTCCCAGTGCTGCAAAATCAGTGGTAGTGGGTGGTTTGTGGATCAGTGTGGACTTAATGAGACATGTTCATTGAATGTGTCACGGGCAGCACAAAAGAAAGAATATAACAGATCAATATAGACACTTAATTGTTTGAGTTACTGTTTCAAAAGGATTTTGCACACAGCACCACAACATCCTCTCTTTCTTTCTTGTGTTACAGAACTCCATCCGGCACAATCTTTCCCTGCACAGCCGTTTCATCCGTGTCCAGAACGAGGGAACAGGGAAGAGTTCCTGGTGGATGATCAACCCCGAGGGAGGAAAAGGTGGCAAGGCTCCTCGCCGTCGTGCAGTCTCCATGGACAACAGCAACAAGTACACTAAGTCCGCCCGTGGCCGTGCTGCAAAGAAGAAGGCAGCTCTGCAGGCTGCAGCAGCTGCAGCTGGTGAAGGTGGTGGTGACAGTCCCTCAGGTCTCTCCAAGTGGCCCGGAAGCCCAACATCACGTAGCAGCGAGGAGCTAGATGCCTGGACAGACTTCCGTTCCCGCACTAACTCCAACGCCAGCACTCTTAGTGGTCGCCTCTCACCCATTCTAGCCAACCCTGAGCTAGACGAGGTGCCCGATGATGAGCCCCCTCTCTCACCTATGTTTTACTCCAGTCCTGGTAGAGCACTGTCTCCCGGCACTGCCACGACCAATGGGAAAGCTGTGCCAACTGAACTGCCTCGTCTGGCAGACCTGGCAGGTACAATGAACCTGAATGACGGACTCACAGATGATCTGATGGATGAGTTGCTGGATAACATCAACCTGGTGCCAACCACTTCCAGTCAAACTGCTCCAAATGGTTCCTCAGGGTTCAACTTTGGGTGCAAACCCAATGGGCTAGGCTCGCCTTCCTCAACCTCCTCTCCATCCTCTACCCCTTCTTCTAATGGTGGAGGTAATGGCTTCAGTAACTCCATCTTTGGGCCCCACACGACAGGTTCCTCTCTGCGTCCGTCCCCAATGCAAACCATCCAGGAGAACAAGCAGACATCCTTCTCCAGCATCAGCATGTCTCGCTTTGGCAGCCAGACACTACAAGACCTGCTCAGCTCTGATAGTCACAGCCACAGCGATGTCATGATGACTCAGTCCGACCCACTGATGTCGCAGGCCAGTGCCGCTGCTGTTATTTCCCAGAATTCCCGTCGTGGTCTCATGCTCCGCAATGATCCTGTAATGACCTTTGGAACCACTGGAGGACTTCAGGGCAGCCAAAGGGAGATGCTTCAAAGTAACAACCACAACCAAAGCTCCCAGAGGTCCTTAAACGGAGGCTTGAACCTCGCCAACGAGGCTAACAATCTGGCTAATGCCAAGCAGCAACTCTTGCTGTCACCCTTGGGAGGGAATGGATCCTCCTCCATGCAGATTGACACATCAATCTTCCTGAATGGAACAGTAAGCAACAATGGAGGGATCTGTCAGGACCGTTTCCCCACAGATCTGGACTTGGACATGTTTAACGGCAGCCTGGAGTGTGACATGGACTCCATCATCAGGAACGAGCTGATGGATGCAGATGGCCTTGACTTTAACTTTGACTCTCTGGCCAACATGAATGGAGTTGGCAACTTCACTAGCACCAAGCAAACCTCTCAAAGCTGGGTACCTGGCTGAGAGGTTCAGGCCAGGAGGGAGCAGAGCAGGTATGTTTACATGCATGTAAATTATGTGGGATTGGAGAAAAGGTGAAGACGTTTAGCTGAGGGAATTTGGGACCCATCAATCCAAGTTCACAAAAACCCATTAAAGACAAAACTAATATGGAGAACTCATAACAATATAAGTATGTTAATATGACCATGAGAATGCACAGTCGTACGCAAACTTGAAATTTTGGCTTATGAAAGTCATATTCTCCTCTCATTTTCTTTCCAGGTCTGAACTGTGTAGTACAAGAGAAGATCAGACACACAACATCCTTTTTGCCAAACCTGCCATCAGCACAACGTAAAATACAAACCCTGTGTTTACAGAAGACTTCCTCTCAAGAGCTTTACCTTTGCTCCCACACTGGAGAACCATGAATGATCTGACAGACTCTAAAGATGCTGCACGCAACCCCTTAAAGCCTCCTGTGAAACAACAATAACAACAAGAAAGCTATGTAGAACAATCACAACAAACTCACAAATCTTAGAATTATGCAATTTTCCATTCAACACCGAGACTGGTGATATCAAAGCAGCTCTTCTTATCAGAGGGGGTTTCAGGCAAAATACAAGGACTAACTATCGAGCATGAATGAAGGGAGTGCACGGTGCAGTTTTTCCCATTAAAGACAAAATAAAAAAAATAAAAAAAGACTAAAGTGTAAAGTGTAAAGTGAAAAAATCAAGATGTGATGTGTAAATTTGATCAAGTGGTTTCCTTGGCTGTGTTATGTTGAAAAAAATCCCTTTGTCCTCATCTAGTGATTTTAAATGTTCAGTGTTTGGTTTTTGGGTTTTCTGTGTCTTACTCACTGAGCGGCCATGCATCCAAATACATGCAAACACACATAACAGACAAATCAACACTTTGCCCCAGTTTGTAAGATTTCAGTACCTTAGAATTTTATACATTTCTCAGTATAATGCCATGCACTTCCTGTTTTGTTCTTCTAAATTGCTTGAATTTAACCTAACTGCAGCATACTGAGGGATATATTACAATTGAATTCTTCAAAATGTTTTGGGTTTTTTTTTTTTTTTGTTTGTTTTTTTTTTTGTGTGTGTGTGTGTGTATATCAGTGGTAAAAAAAAGTGGAAAAAGAATATAGGAAGCAAATTTCTGGATATTTGTACAGTGCAGGGTAGTGGAAAGTTCAAGAAGGAGGGAGGGGAAGATACTGACTGTCTTTTCTTTGGGTTCCTAGCTCTGGTTGACTTCTGTTGAGGTCATTTATCACAGCATATGATGTAGCCAAAATGAATACCTGTGTCTGGGGTTGTGAACATTTCCACACCATAACAGGTGCTATGTAAACAGTATTGAATCCAGTCCTGAGAGAAAGCCGTGCATTTTGATAGGTTTTGTTGTTGTTGTTTTTGTTTTCACCTATGACCTGCAGAAGTATAAATCTGCAGCCAATTGTAGCACGGTGAGGTTGAACCTGTAGACGGCGGGGGAGCAGGGTTTTAGGCTCATTCCTCTAGAAGCCATTTGTTTCTCGAGTAAAACAATAAGCTATATCTGTATATTGCCAAATTACTTGAAACAAACAGTAGGATATGCTGGCAGCCAAATCGCAGCACGCACATGCAGATTCACACACACATACAGACGCGCGCGCACACACACACACAAGCATATATATATATATATATATATACTACATTACATACACATAGATAGAGAAAATACCAGGGATCTGTGTTACGCTCTGCTGTTTTCTTGAGCTTCTGGGGCTTGTTATGCATATATTGAACCACTCAGGGGGGGAAAGGGAGGCTTCCCATTTAAGTAACATCAAGTGACATTCTAATGGTATTTTAACATTTCTTGATAAAAACAGTAATGCTTTGTGTTTGTGAATTTGTAACCTGTGAACTTTTGGCCGTTCAGATGAAGTGGAGGAAACAAGATCAACATCGGGATTAAGATTTAACACAGTCTGTTATTTTTGGTTTTGCTGTAATTTTTTTTCTCCTGTCAGACTCATGACACACATACACACACCCCATCATGGACACAGCCGGTGCTCCTGCAGGTAATGTCCTCTATCTCCTGAGTACGTGTCTGTGTGTGTATGCGTGTGTATATGTTTATCCGTGGCTTGTATTTCTGTGGAATTAATCTCACAATGATGTGTAATCCCTCGCTACTCCTCATGGTGCATACAGCACAGCCGACTGTATGCATGTATGTATTTATGCATTATGAATTGTGTGAAATGCATATATACTCGCTGTATGTCTTTATATACTCATGTAGTACTTGACCCTTGGATTTTGTCATACCTCTGAAGGTACAGCTGAAGGAATTATGAACGTTACACACCAAGGAAGAGGGAAAACTGTTAACAGTGATTTAATTTGTCATTTAGTGGTTGAACCAGGTTTAGTATATGGTGGCCCACACCATTGCTGTAGCATGTGGAGACCCTGGTAGCCCTTCTCTGTTTGGGTAGTGACATAAAGTGTGTACCCCACTATGTATAATAGTGTACAGATGTGTGTATCTCACTTTGAGGCCAAGGGAGAGGAGAGCGTGCGCATGGTTGGCTAGGTTGATCTACTGTGCTATCTGAGGTTAAGTGCATGACATAGCTGTACCCCACCTGATCCTGCCAATGGTGCTGTCCCTAGACAAAAATTGTAATAAAGAGAGGAACCCTGTGTCTTCGGCACGCAAATGCACACTCTGTTTAAATTTCTAAAATCAGGGTTTACAGAGCAGCACTTGAACCATCCTCCTGCATTAATGGGCTTATTATTACATGTGTGTGCACATTGACACAGGCACAGAGAAAGCTTCTTTAATGGACGTCCCTCAGCTTCACTCTTGTTCTGTTTTACATGGAGTACAGTTGGCTTACGTCCTGGTGCTCTCAGTAAACCTGGTTGAAGCATCATCTGACAATGACCTGAAATTCCTTACATCTTGACACATACAGAAAATGTCCAGAGTATTATTGCCTTTTTTGTGGCAGGGAGAATCCTGAGCCGTCATCTGAATGCTAAGAATTTGAATTTATCTACACTGACTGTACTAAATATTCCTTTAATCCTCCTGCAAAGACAACACGACAAGGTGAATCTAGGGAATACTGTAATCCTTTCTATTTTAAGATAGGTTATTGATCCCTGATAAACTGCAATGGGGATTTCAATCGCAGAAAAGAATACTAGCGTTTTGTACACTCAGTTTAAAATGTTTTGGCTTTTTGGGGAGCTAGTTTACAATTGGTCATGGTGGGACAGGCCTTCCACGCAGTCACTCAGTACTACAACTTCATTCAGATACAGATTATCTCTTCTTGTGCTCAACACACATGCCTGCAGCACAACATGTGCAAATTTGATGCTAAGAAAAGCAAAAAATTTTTTTTAGAACATACCACTAGATACCTTCATCACCTCTTGGACATTTCTTTTTCATTATCTTCTCTTGAACTTTTTCCATCCTTCTTAAAAGGCCCAGGCCAGCTCCCATCCATACTCTTAACTTTACCATTTGAACTTTGCCCTTTATTAATCTTGCTTCTCTCAACTTGATGTTAGTGGGTATTTTTCCTGTGTATTCCATTTTGAATTGTAATCTAGTTTCTATAAGAAGTGGTGCGCATGTAAATAAAGCTTGGTGAGGCTCCACACCCTGTTTGTGTTCTTGTCTTCACTCATTTTATTGCCGTTAGAAAAGTGAAAGTATTAGAAGTACACAAGTTTCATAAGTCCTGTGGAAGCACAGTGCAGCCGTTAACAGCTCATATTACTGCAAGAGGTATTTTCAGCTAAGCAAGGAAATTGTTTCAACTCTTGTCTACCCTACATTAGCTGGTAATTCACAAGTTAACAGGCCAACTGTTTTTCAAAACAGTGTGTGTATGTGTATCTGATTGCTTGTGCGTGAACAAATGAAACCTCCCATCTCCCTTCCTCCAGAAGATAAAACTCTTTCTCATGTCATAGTCTGGAGGGATCTAAACAGCAAAACAACTCCATGTTCTTCTCAAGTTCCTGGAAGTCCTCTTGCACAATGTTTGTTTTGTGTAAGGCAGCATTAAACGAGAGCAGACCCCCTGATACCTGACACCAGACTGAGTACTTTTCCTCGGCTGTTGCGAAATATAAAGGGAAAAGCAGAAGGGGAACAGAAATCTGGTGTTGTCAAATTACTCTACAAAGTTTTTTTGTTTTTGTTTTTTGCATGACTAAAACCTCCCCCAGGCCTCAATGCCAAATATTAACACAGACTCTGTGCAGGCCACTCTGTTAACAGTCACTTTTTGCCCTCCCCCTTGTTTAGAACGGCTATTAGGCCCCCTCTTTACTAGAGGTCAAGCCTGTCATCATGAAAAGATTAGTCTAGGTTAACCTGTAGGATATTGTTTGTGTGCGTTTGGTACCTTAAGGGTTAGTCTGGGCTGAAAAGGTTTGAAACATTCTTTGAAAATGTCTTCAGAAACTTCAGAAGTATTAAAATTAATCAAGCATAGCATCAGTTTTGTTTTCTTGGGGGAACTATAGTATATTTAGTGTTAAGGAGAATGTGGCTGCTCAGTTAATTGTCAATTTCTGAGGCATAGACCACGTAAGTGATTTAATAGTATTTTGTGAGACCCAATGAGACTGATGTCATTTTGTAGGTTGTACATCTACACCTATCAAACATTTCAGCTCTTTTTTCATTTGGAAAGATAAGTGCATTAACTGCAGGTAAACATCATACAGAGTATACTGTACTCGAATCTTACAACTTTTTGTTGCCTTCATAATCTGAGCACATTATTAGAAAGCTGAACAAAAGCATCAAACTAAAGCTAAGGGGTTACATTTTTATTATTATTATTTAGATGTGCAAATGTAAAACAGAAAAGGTTAAAAGTTTGATGTTTAATCAGAGTCTGGCCATTTCTGTGGTTGTGCTGAGGCAGTTCAAACTTATGACCCTGGGGTTGCATATTTTTAGGCATTTTGAGCATTTTATTACAGAGTGCTAAGGTGACAGTTAATGTGATGAGAGAGAGATGTAACTGAGGTTCTTAGATGGACTGAAACCATGGACATTGCCTTTCATGGTCTTAACCAATAAGCCACAGGGGCACCACATGATCTCAGTCTTTCTAAAGTTTTGGCTTTGTACCTGCTAATTAAGACTTTCTGTCTAATCATGGCTCCTAGCTTCTGTATCTGAAGAAATGATATGTTACTGGAGTCTATATTGTGATATTTACAAAGAATACATTTGTCTTTTTCAAAGCCTGCAGAAAGCCTGGGTAGTGCGAGTTCAATTATCTCTAAAGCACTTCAGACATGCCTCAATCTCTTGATCTTTTCTGTGCGACAAAGTAAAAGCAGGTTGAATGATCTATGAAACCGAGGCTTTGTTGTCATACACAGTATGGTACATTCATGACCACACTGTTTGCCGTTGTTACCCCAGCCAGTTCATGCATCAAGGCCTTTTGGTGTACCAAATGGCGTTTTGATTTGCACTCAAATATACAAAAAAAAAAAAAAAACCTCAAACAGAGTAATTTCTGTTTGCTTGGTATCTTCATGCATTCTCTCATGGAGAGGAGACATTCTAGAAAGGGTCAAAAGAAATATGGGGGAAAAAGTCCATTCTGTTTCTCATAAAGAACAAAACCAAGTCAAGGGTTGATTTGACTCAAAATATTCAAACATGCTTCATGGCTGAAAGAGCAGGCTCACCACAACTACGAATACCAAACCCACATTTCAATAGCAGTTCAGAGTTAGCTGGTCACTTGACTAACTAAATGTCTGGGCCTAGCTGCATTCACACCAGTCTGTGCAGGATCAGTGAGGTTACTGAGCACCCGGAAACTCCTCTGAACCAGGCTCTTTTTCCATTTTCTCCCCCTCATCCCTCATTATTTCAGGGCAGCAACATTTAGATTCAGGAAGTAATTTTGAGCCAAATTATTTTCTTCGTCCTTACCCAGGCACGATGATGGTTATTATTTTTAGTGTTTAAATAAGAGAAAACTAAGTGTGTATTTAAAATTAGAGCATTCCAAAGCTGTTGCTAACGCCCAGAAAAATAAGAAGCTACTATTCTGTTCTCTGTTTATGGCTTCATGTCATATCATAACTGAATATGTCTTCATCTCCACCCACATTTTAAAATTTTTTCTTTGCGTCTGATTTGTTCCTTGTAAGTGGGCTCCTATAAAGGTCATCTTTGTTTTACAGAGAGCAATTAACCCCTGTACTCAGAGTGCACTATAGGCCACCCCCAGATATCAAGACACGAAAGATATAACTGAGCAACTCTCATGTGAACAAATGAAAGATATTCATTCTGTTTTCTTTATAAAACCATTACTGTTAATAGTTTTGTCCATTATAACAGGGACAAAATCACAGAAGAAGAAAAGTTATAATCTGTCATTGATCCAAAAATATTTGCTAAAGGTATGTTTGAGATAAATAAAGAGAATAAAGGTTGTTATAAGGATTTTTAACTCTTAAAATTTAAGAAATACCTTAAGAAAACAGAATAATAAAGAAGTTGGATGCCTAAGTTAGTCCTTTACACTGCCATATTAATCACTGTAAGATCTTGATATGTCAACCTCTAATCATGTCTCATACCGCATGACCCATGACTAAATTGTAATCTAAATCCACACGCTGATGAACAGTTTCTTGCCCTGCCCTTCTGTTAAGCCATTCAAAATAGATATGACCAACCTGTGGTAAGACTGCAAATCCAACAAACTCTGCTTGAACCATAACAAAAGGCTTAAGTACTAATATTTTTGGCAGTTGAACAAACAAAATGAGTGACTCCTGCGTCGCCGCCTGGGTGAGCGTGAGGAGTCACTGTGGCTTCTGGTTTGCAGCACAATTAGTCATAAAGACAAGTTTGGTGACTAGTTGGTATTGACAGCTATCCATCCATCCATCCATCTATCCATCTATCTATCTATCTATCTATCTATCTAACAATCTATGCGTGTTAATAAGCCTCTATCTTTTCTTACAAGATACATTTGCACACACAAATGGGGAACTTGATGCCATGCACACACACAGAGGGAGCTTTCTAATGAGAAGTGAGTCATCAATATGTGATGTGGGTTCAAAGTGTAAACAAGATGGAGATGTGATGATCTGTTGAGATATGGCCATTAGTGGGGCATCTCATACACAAGCCAGCATTGACACAGGCCTATTGATGACTCTTAATCTCAATGGCTTGTCTCTCATGTGATCTCTGGACCTTATCTGAGCTCTTGCTTTGCACAAACATGAAAGAATACATGCTAATTGCTATTGGTTATATGAGGATGGATCCAAGACAAGTGGAAAGACCCGAGAACTGAGTATGGTACTTCTGTGTGGGTGTGTGTGTGTGTGTGTGTGTGTGTGTGTGTTATGTGCGTGCTAAGTGCTGCAGTGGGATGATGTCATCTCTGTAATGGCACACTGGCACAGAGCGGTTGAGCACTGTCCTGCTGCATCTCCATTCACAGGCTGTGATCAACGTCATCAAGGCAGATTATAGCTCAGATTCACAGCCTGTGGTGGGATGACAGATTGCTTCACACTGCACAGTCCTTTTGTAATTACAGATTCACGCACATACACACAATACTGATATGTACCAACCAATAATGAAAACAAAGTCATCAATATCATGCATTTGCATGTTATCTTGTTGTAATGTGAAAGAAATCACCACAGAACAATTGATAGCTATATATTCACAGGCCTTTCCACCCTGTTTCTTCCTTTTCCTTTGAGATTTAACAGTATGTGCATCCGTATGAGCATCACAAGTTGAGTGTGTGAAGATGTGGTCCACAGTGCTGGCGTGAAAAGTGATAGGCAGAGGTGAGGTGTAACGAAATGACAGAAATAGGGATGGCAGAGGAAGTGAGAAGAAGAGTTTGGGTCATTACACAGTGAGAGAGACTCAGAAGTGGCAGGGTGTTGAAACTGGCATATTTTAAAATTATAATATCTACCGCAGAAGAAGTGCTGTAGTCAAATGTACTGTACTATAGAGAAACTACTGAGGTTTGTCTGCTGTGTTTGCTCTACATTTTCAGATGTCTTTGATTACACCACGGAACAAATACTAGAACCACCCCAACAAATTATCAGGGAGACAAGTACCTTTTACAAGGACAGCAACGTTGCCTTCATCTGTGGCATCACCCCCTTCCTTTTTTGTGTTTTCTAACATGTTGCAAGAGATTGAAGTTGACTGCTCTGAGAAAATCCACGTGAATACATACACATCCACACATTCCTTTGGTATTTGGAAAGCTTAAAGTGACTGATATATCTCTCCAAGTTGAGCTTTACTTTCATAGATACTTTCATAGTTTCATACAGGAAAGATTGCAGGTATAGGAGTTTCTGTCCATCTTATGGTGGTGAACAAACTACTCTCCTTAAATCTTACTGTTTCACTCCACTGACTTGTTTTGAGAAAAAAACATGAAAAGTAAAGAGTAAATTAAGTCGTTGTGTGAATCATGGGGGGTGAAGATGGGGAGATAAAGCCAAGATGTTTAGAGAAAAAAAAAACAGCTGCAGAGATTGATGGATATTCCCTTGCTTTCTGGTTATAAGCCTTGGTGGAGCATCAGCATGGATTCAGAATGATTTTGTCCTTTCTCTCTCAATCGATGGGGATTTGAACATTGATGGGATTGAACTGGATAACCTCATATACCAGGAGTGCAAGACCGTGGACTGTTAGGGAAAGTCATTGTGTTGATTGATGCATTTCATCTGTCACATTGATTTGTTTTGTACTCGGCAGAGTGATGTAATCTAAGATATATATAAATATGAAAAACCAACATTTGATAGTATCCCTTGATCTATTCAGCAACCAAATCCAAAATGACAATATGTATGCTATAAAATGAAATCTTAAAACGTTTTTCCTACTAGAATCACTTATTTATCTCATGTTCCCCCTGTTCTCTTTTTGTCACTTTCCCTTTATTCATTCTCACATTATTTTTCTATATCATTTTCTGTATTTTTTCTCCGCTATTTCTCCACTGTCAGCCTCACTTTTCTTCAATAACATCCCAAAGCAGAGAAAGGAAGAGGACAATGCTGGGCTGGATGTGGAGAGGGAGATGAGGTGGAATAATCATGCAGGAAACAGAGAAGCTGCCTGTCCAACCCTCATATCCTCCGTTATATCAAGCCAGTAGATATAGAGTTGATCTCTCCCCCACACTCTCACACACATACCGAGGATGTATTATTTCCCCATGTGAGAGGGGCAATATGCTCAGCTTGCTCTCTATCTATTTGCTGTATAAGCCCGCTAACCTCCATCACACTCCCATCCCCCTACCACCCTCCAGGGTTGACAGCATTACCTCCCATTGTAGCATGTGGCTGCATGTGACTGTATAATGTTTGGTGTGTGTGTGTGTGCGCGCGCACTGGGTCACAGGGCGCAATAAACCATACTGTACTCTACCATGTCTTTTAAATGGGCAAAACAACTCTTGATGAAAAGTCACATCAGGGAAGGATTGTATTAGAATGTGTGAGTAGTGTGTGTTATAGTCTGTCTTACATCATCCACCACTGACCTACATGGAAATGTGTTATCTTGCAGCATGTATGTTCATTACTTTAGATTAATGACTAACCCACGTTGTTCCAGCGAGGGTGTGTGTGTGTGTGTGTGTGTGGTAACATATTACTTGCCTTCCTCATTGGTTTGCTTCCATTGACTGAAATTGGCAGGATTTATGTCCCACTTTACGAACCAACTCAAAAGCTTCATTTCTCTGTAGAAAGACAAAGAAAATATGTCTTACATTCAGGGTTAAACTTCATTGCTGGACAAAGATCCATAAAATAACAAAAGTAGTGGTTGTCACTTTGATATTGTGCAAATACAGTCATGAAGCCCCTTTATAAAATTGGGGGTGAATATGGCATGTGACGATTATATATTTAAAAAATGTAATTATCCCAGTAAAGACACACTGCTGTCAAATTCTGTATCTTTTGATTCCACCACTTGCGGTCACTGAAGCTGCATTTGACTGTAATGTTTTGTTGTTACTGTTAAAACGTACTGGTGGTGGTCTGTTATAATCATTCATAGATGGGTCTGTTTGGTACACACAAACTATAAAACTTCACCTACCCCCATCCCACACACACACACACACACACACACACAAACCCTGAATGTCAAGGTCACTCTGCTCCACACATTCATATATCTTCTTTGCACTGGCTTAAATGGAGGGTTGAACACACACAAAGACGCAAAGAGAGTCACAAGTATGGCTTTGGGCATCTGTTTGTGTGTGTGTGTGTGCACATATATGTGTGTATATTCATTTGCACTTTCGTGTGGGTGTGTTGGAGTGAATTATAGCCCGCACTCACCATTAAAACCACCAGGGAAAGAGCATACATAGCTTCATTACTCCCTGTCTCCATCTTTCCCACTCTCCATCCCTCCCTCCCTCCCTCCTTCTCTGTTTTCTCCATGTGTTAAGTAATGGTGGTGATGTTGTGTTGGCTGTCGAGACAAAGAGGAACTGATCTACCATAAAGAATGAGCCGACAAGGGCGGTAGGGTCAATGTCCCAGTGTGACATAAATCTGATATTGTGGATTCTTGTTTATCATTACTGTAGCTATACTATGCTATCTTTTCTGAACGCATTAACCATAAACGTCACAATGAAGAGAAGTAATTGCCTGCATGAATCTGACATTAATGCTACACTATGCTAGCACACCACTTTACTGACCAGACACCGTCTGGCTCTTATCAGTCTGATCAAATGTGGAAATGGAGGACAAGATGCTATAAGAAGAAATTATTCCTGATGACCAATTGATTACCAATTTGCATGGTGTGTCCCATCCATCTTGTGTATGATAAATTGCCCAGTCTTACATTTATGGAGAATTTGCTGCTTTTATGTGTCACAATTACTAATTTTGATATTATGAGCTTTGTCCTGCACTTCGTGATTGCCTTTCAAGCCCCAATTAGTTTAACCTGCTCCCAATTAAACTCGGCTTGCATATTCATTCTGTGTCATTATTTGTAATTTTTCTTTTTTGTTACCATGCACTTTTGTTTTGTTTCGTAGTCCCCGTTGCAGTCATGTTCCATGTCCCTGTGTGCTGTACGTGTGACAGCATGCTCATTTTTTTAAGCTTTTGCAGCAACAAATAACTTCCCCTGCCTTCTCTTTTTAAATGCCTCCTTTCCATCTGTAGTACATATGTGTTTCAGAGTGTGCGTGTTCTGCTTCTAGTGTGTTCAGCTGTGCGTCTATATGCTTGTGTTAGTCCAAGTACTTTGGAACCTCTGCCTTTGGTCTCTGACTTTGTTTACTAAGACTTCAGAGTCCCTTGCATGAGAGCAAAATATACAAACCAACACATGCTAACAATCCAGCTAGAAACACCTCCAGTGCTTTGTTGTTTATGTTAGCGAATATTTATACTTATAAATGAATGTTGCTAAAGCTGTCTCTCATTTTACCAGATTACCTGATTAAAGATTTGATTTGGAGGGAATATTTTTGTTTGTTTCTCTGTAGGGTTGTGTGCAAGATCCAAGTGAGTGTAGACACACGCAACTCCATCACCATTAATCATGGGGAGATCATGAGAAGATTTCACAAAGTGAGAAATACAGCAGGAGACGCCAGAGAGAACAAAAGACACAAGCTATTATTGTAATGCTGGCAGGAAGACATGTATGATGGTCTGCTCCTTCACTGGCAGATATATACCAAGAGGGATGGATGATCCTCAAAGAGAAACAAAGGAGATGAGGTCTGGGGGAGGTGCAGGACAAGAAGACCTGACCATTGATGGTGATATAGTGCATCTTACAAAAGAACCCAACCAAATGCCCTGCAGACAGACATTTAATAGATATAGCAGCTCATCCATGTGGCGTCAGTCTGTTTGTGAAACTATTTTAAAATTTGCTGACAGGGTCAACTTGATATATAGTGTTGGTTTTAAAAAGTGGTGTGTATGTTGTAATTGGAGTCAGGAACTGTGACTTGTATTTTTTCCTGTTCTGTGATCCACTTGGCTTTGCCTTTCTGTGTGCGAGTACAGCAGGGGTCAAAGTGGAGGTTTTCCCCTGTGACGAGAAGCGTTTCACACCCGTGTCAGTATGTCCCAGCACACTCAAAGACAACTCTCTTCTGGCATTTGTCTCAATTGTTGACCTAAAGCACCAATGTACTCATGCACCTATAATTTTTTATAACATTCTACAATAGTAGCTGTAACAAACATTTGCAGAGCATTATATAACCATGACATTTCAACCTGTCATTATTGCTACTATTAAAAGGACATTCTGCATGTTTAAATTACACAATATTGCTTTATAACATTTATATGGTTGTTTTAAGAGAAGTAAAATCATTTTTGAGAAGCTTGTAAAGGAATGCATATGCATATTTAGAGTGATTCAAGTAAATCAATGGCAGCTGCAGAGCAAATCCAGTTTTTCTTTCAGCCTTTCATGACAAAAACAGCTGCTGCATAAACAAATAACAAACTGAATATTTGTGCTGAAACAATTTGCTGAACAAAAGTGTAGTTGTCTTTTTAAAAATTTTTGTAAATCCATGAGAGATGTGACATTTTGACATCCTGAGGTTTTTGACTTTTAGAAATATGAAGAAGATACTAAATTCACAATTTAATGACAAAACCTGTCGCAATCTGCCCCCTGTATTATTTCTGGACTAGGCTTTGTGTAATTACTTCCTGTTTTATTTTGAAATGATACTCTGTTGCTCATTTTACTTCCCACCTAGCGGCAATTAGTTTTACTTGTTATCAGTTTACCCTGCTTTTCTTGTTTCAACTCATTGGTTGTCGGCTAGTGTTAAGTGTTAAGTTCTTCTACATAACCAAGTGTTTTTTTTTTAAATTCCCCGGTCATATTCATAGGTTTTCACTTTAGTTTTGCTCCCTGAGTTTAGTTTAATGTAAACATGGAAATTTTTGATAGCACAAAAGCCAGTTTTGGTTCATAAAAAACTGTCTGTTCATCTGCCTGTCACCTTGTATGCATTAAGTCAACTTTATCTGTGTTACTAACAAAACTATTAATTCAAAATCCAAGAAAAATAAAAAGCTTATCAACAGATTCAATTATGAAAAAAAAAAAAACTGTTCAGCAGTTTTTCTTAAGTTGGACTTAAGGATATATATTTTTTACCTTTTTCACTTTAAACCCTCAACCAAAAACTCAAGAAGTGTACATAAAATCAACAAAAGTGTGAAAACAGCAGGAATATATGTTATGTAACATTGAAAATGTCCATGAAATTATTAAAGCAAACATACAATTTCTTATGTGTATTTTTGTTCAGAATGAAAAGAGGACGATTACACCTTTGGTTGTGTAACAGAAATGAGCAAAAGTATTTGACGTAAAAGAATGTGGTCAGTTGTCATTGAACTTAAGCATGAAGACACTTGCAGGCTCTTACAATAGTGTGACCCTGATAAACACACCAAAGTCGGGAAAAGAGCAAGGCAGGCATTGATAGCCTTCACCAGCCCCCATGTGTACTTGTTGAGAAAAGCCTGTTGTGAGAGCACTGAGCACATTGAAGTTCACTATTTGGACTGGATCTTTCTATTTTTCAGGCCAAACAATGTAAGGGGAGCGGTGTCAAGGTAGGGTGTACTGAAAACACAGCATTAACATTTCATCTGGCAGTGTCTCACAGTTTGAAAAACAATGATAGATACAATGCCTGTGACGAGTGAGTCAGTTTGAGGATATCTAAGTTTGGTCAGATGGCCTTGGTGAAAAGTGCTGAGAAGACTGATGCAAACACACAGACAGGCCAGGACATACAACCGCATATCTATTCATAAAAATATACATGAGCTTCATCAAGATAGGGCTGAGTCGCCTGAATTTGGATGAGTATTCAAAAAAAGATGGATAAGCCTCACTGGGATCTGTCAGGGTGATGGTAATCTCAGGAGAAACAAAAACCAGTCTCTCTCTGGGCCTATGTCAAATTTTCCTCCATAATAGGACCTCTTTAAGATAAAAATCCCAGATGATGACATATTTTAATACATATCTCAAAGAAGCAGCTCAACATTGGGAAAATATGCCCATTTGCTTATTTTGTAAAAGTTAGACTAACACGACTTCACTATCTGTAGGATAAAGCTACAGGTATTTGACCATTTTTGTCATGTTTTCCTGGTATTACTCTGCCTATTAATTTCTCCTATCTATATTGCATTCTCCATCCAAACAAAGCACTTCTTTACTCAGGATATAAAACACACTAACAGACTCCGGGTAAAGCTGAGAATTTTTCCTCTGAGAAACTGGCCTTCTAATTTAATTTTAATTTAATGGGGTAATCACTATTAAAGTTGTGGGAAGGCAATTGAAAGAAGTAATAGGGATAAATATGGATGATCCATAAATTGTAATTCTTCATAAGTTTTTTTTTTTTTTTTTTGCTGTATTGTACACCAGCATTTCTGTATGTTGGAAATGTGGGTTTGTGTTTTAACGCCTGAGTGAAGCTGTTAAAAAGCTCATCTATGCATAATATACCTCTTTGTGTTTGAGAGATGTTATTCCCAAGCACACAAAGAGAAAAGATAAGTTGGCGACTGTCTGCTGGGCAGGTCCGCTTTATTTTAATGTCTGTGTACAGTGTTGGTTAACTCTTAGTTTTACAGACAGCAGGAGAGTTTGGCTTTATGCCCACTTCTGCCTCTGACTGGAACGTGCAGAAACTTCAACCACATAACATAAATGTGGTCTACCTGATGTTAAAAAAAAATTCCTGCCAAGGAATGTGATGACACTGATAAAATGTACTGACTATAATATTAAGCGAGTCTGTATTCCTTTTTTGGTTGTTCTTTGTCTAATTAAATTGACAGCCACCACTGATCAAGTGAAAAAAGTGCATGTTGTCAGGAAGTTGGTTTCATCTTTTTATCTGCACAAAATATGCAGAATACACAATGTTCTTTCTTGTCTTTTTGTATCAAGCAACTCTCCTTATTACAAACTTCCCTTGAACCCACCTACCTATTGCATCTTAAGTTTTCTTACTAAGCACAAAAGCTGCATCAGCAATCTTGTACAGGAAACTGTTCTGAAAAGTTAGGAATTAGATTTTTGGTGTCAGAGCACACACTCATGTCTGTCAGAAACGGCCAGTCTGCTGACTAAGAGCAAAATTAAAGTGCAACTCACTGCTGATATCTGTCATGTTCTGTCCTACCCTTTCCTTCCTCATAAAAACTTTATTTTGGTGGTTCATTGTGTCACCGCTGGAAAAGCAGACTGAAGAGTTGTTATAACGAGAGCAAGATAAGATAAGACATTTGAAGACAGAATAACCTTTGTCCTATCAGGAACTCTGTGGTCAATGACCAATACCTCCACTGTGCATTTGAAAATTCCTTAACAGTGATTTTTCAAACAGTAGAATATTTGCAGCGGACTAGCGACCTGTGCAGTGTACCCCGCCGTTGCCCAGAACGTTGGCTGAGATTGGCCCCAGCATCCCTGGTGACCCTGACGTATTAGTGATTGAAAATGAGAAAGAAAGAAAGAAAGAAGGAAAAACAATAGCATTAGATCCACTTACTAAAAATTCCATGATGTTTTCAGTGGCATCTCTTGCTTCAACAGTGGGCGGAGTTTGCTGGTTGACATGAAGATCTATCAAAAGATAAAAATTGGACATTTATTTAGTAAATTGCTATTTTATTTGTCAACACTGCACTAAAAGGAAAGGGAAAAGCTTTCAGAGGAGTTATTTTGTATATGACATTTCAGATTGAAAGCCTTCAGTTATTCATTTTGCTAGTGAGTTTCTGAAAAATATTAAAAGGAAATTTCAGCAATGCAATAAATAATGGCTAATTGTTAGGTATGAGTTTTAGCACAGGTATGCAGGTTGCTTGTGTGGTGTGTGTGTGTGTGTGTGTGAACGTGTGTGTGTATATAAAGTAAATGAAATAGGACATGGTCCTATCGTTATGCTAGAAATAAGTATTTGAAAACAGAAATATAAAAGTTGAAGGACAGGAGACACTATACTGGGCTTAAATAGGTTAAAGGTGTAAGGACAGAAGAACAGAGGGTGATACGAGGAGCTACCACTCTGGTGAGGGTCAAACCAGGACTGAATGGTGATCAAGAGAAATTAAAGAAGCCTCTGTCCTGTGAGTTAAGTGCTCTCTGTCAGTCTAAGCTTCTGGCCAAAGATGGAGCTGGTTGCCAAGGAGACACACCACCTTCACACAGGACGATGGCTCTCACAAATCAACCCATTCATTCTTGTGACGTGAGCAGCACTGATAACAGTGATGTGGGTGTAGTATGAGCTCGTATGAATGGGAATGCATAGCTCCTAGTGAGTGGTGCCTCATTTTAAGTCCTGTTTTGTGTGTTTCTTTCATCAGTAGCGCTCCTGATCTGGCTCCACAGGTTATCTCACACATAAACACTATGACTATAGAGTCCACTCCTTAACATGTAACTGCCAACTGTCCTGGCAGTATATTTCCCCCTCCCTTAGTGACAATGAAATCACAGAGACCATCTTTCTCCTCCCATTGGATGGTGAGCTCCATGGTGATGCCCTGTGATTGGGCATGCCCAGCAAGCACTCCTGGCCAATCAGGTTCACTGTATCCAAGAGACTGAAGCATGTAAGGCTATTTAAATCCAACCAGACTCATAAGATGGTTCAGATGTATATTTCATTTTGTAAAAAATAAAAAGCAGGGGGAAAAGGTTTACGAGTGGATGAATGTGCAAATCCAGACAGACCTGATTAGTGTTTAAAGTGGTCGACCGATTTAGATGGGTTAAGGAGACACAGAGCAAACCGTGAGTTGAATGACTAAACTTCTGCATCATGTACTTCTTTGGAAGTCTGTGTTTGTCCATGAGTATTGATCAAATTTTACTACCTTACTGGACTGATGCTTGAGTTGCAGTACGTGAAGCTTAAAGAAATTGGGAGGTTAAATCAAATGGACAGCGGAAGCAAAAATTGGAAGTCTTCCATTCTCCTGTGCAGCTACAGCATATGTCCGAAGGGCAACCAACTATTGGTCTCTGTTTTGGAGAAGAAATCATCATCAAAGACCAGCTTGCAGTGGACCACAACATCTCGCTGACAAACACAGCGTAAGCGTGCCGCCATTTTGTGTCACCTAATTTTTTGAAACGTCATACTTTGTGTACATACAAAATGGCGGATAAATCTGGAGGCTGACATCTAAATGCGTTGTCAGATTTAGAAATATGAGAGACTACAATTTATTTTTTGTGATTAACTTTTTCTTGGTGTTTTTTATTGAATAATATTTTGAGCCAGTATTGGTCTGGGATAAATAATTGTGTAACATAAGGGAACCAAACATCTGGCTGACAGGATTATGGGGAATGACATGGTGTGTCTTTAACATGAATTAGAAAAGGGTGAAAGTAGACCACATCTAAGACCACTGCCCCAATCTGCAGTGTAAATCATGAAAAAATATACACTGACTGAAGGCTGCTGAGTGGCAGTTGGGACACAATTGGAAAATGATTACTCAGAACTTAATAAGCCTTGAAGTGTACGGTCATTAGCACCTGAAGATAAACAATATACTGTATCTTGATATCTGTCACTGTTTCTATGTGGAGTCATTTGAGATGCTTAGACTTCAGTTTGTGTAAGATTTTTTTAAGAGGGCAACACTGATGATTACCAAACAGTGACATTAGGACATTAGTGCCACTGCACAGGAATATATTGAACAATTAATTTTAAATAAGCTATATTTTGTCCTCTTTTATTGGAGCTGTTTGTTTTCTTCTGTCAGTGTGATACTGATTCGTGACTCAAATTATGGCTACAGAAATCTGTGCCGTCCCTGTAACTTGTGAGAGTTTCTCTTTGAGACTTTTGAAATGTATGACTTTTTTATTGTTGCCAACTTAAACAAATAAAATAATTTTTCTGTCATACAGCAAATAATTACAAGGACCATGTTACGTTCTACACAATATTATAAACGCATACAGTGTCATAAAAATAAAGGTTTGTATGAAAAAAGTGAACTCAGTATAGTAGGTTAGTGATCGGTGCATCAGTATTAAGTGAGGGAGGTATTTTAAAGTATCATAAGTATTTTTACAATTTGTCTTTATAGTATACTGAAAAGAAACAATTGCACCTATTCGAGGATGATTGGATTTTTTCTCTGATGTAAGAGGGTTGAATTTAGGCATCAGGGCATGGTGTGACATAGCATCATTTCTGCAGCATTTTAATGATGATAATTAGTCAAGAATTTAAAGTGTTCTTCTGTGTATATTAATCTGAAGAATGATGTCATTCAGATGGTCAATCCTACTGTTGTGGTTATACTTGGTATGCAATTAAAATATATTCTTTGTTCAGCTTAGAGTCATTTTATGAATGCATGCACCTTTGTTATCTTTGCATCACGATTAATCCTGGAAAGAGTTCAGTTATAGGCCTTTTGTGTTTTTCCTTACACATGCATTTATTTATTTATTTTTTGTAAGGTTTAATATTTTACTTCTCTTAATGCTAAAACTAAACTAAACAAGGACTTGCAGCTTGGAGCTTTAGATCATTAGAGGTCTCCACAAAACACAATTAAAAATACTTCAAACATTTTTCAACGTCCAGTCAAACCATTTTTTCAATTTTGAGTTGTTATGTATCAGGAGGGTACACAGTTGAGTTAAAATAAATGAATGAATGGATGGATGAAGGATTGACGGGTCCTTTCCTAAAAGTTTTCGTCCTCTGTCTGGGGAACGCGCGTCCCCGTTCACGTGAGACTGACGATGCTCGTGCACATGTCCCTCCCAGGGTAGTTTGCCGCAAGATGAGAAACTTCACTATTTTCAGCTATTTTGACCTGTAATATTTTGTCCATGTCGTCTGTGGAAGCCTACATCAAGCCTTGGATTGATAAATGTCCTAAATTATCTCCTGAAGAGGGTTTAACTGGGGGTTAACGGTAAGTTTTCAAGTTAAGGAGCCGTATAACTTGTGGAAAGACGTCCATTCATACCTGTCTTTCAAAACGCCGTCGTCTCAGCTCCTCTTCCGGTCATGTAAAAGTTGGTTACACTTACTACACAACGAAAATTAGCAACTGCCCCTCCGGTTGGTTGGTAAAAATCCCTCCATCTCGCTTTTTATGAGATTATACTTTAGTTTCCGTCGTTTGTTGTCCTAGCTACCGTCGCTGCACGTGGTCGTCATGGAGATAGAGCGTGAACGCGCAGAAGGAGTTCTCGTTTATTCACACTCAAAAGCCGCAGAATTTAATATGTAGAAATTATACTGTCGGATTTTTCATCCGTATGCAAACAAACTAATGCAAATTATTTTAACTGCATTTTAGCTGCGGTAAATAGCACTTCGTCAGAGCAATTTTAAAGCACTTACGTTGAGGAATGTTTTATTCTCTTACCTTCTTACTCCATGTGGTATTATAATGATTATCTTTTGCTGTTTGCTATTGATCATCCTTACTCCATTTGTCCATAGAGTCAGAAAACATTGAAAAATCTCAGTTATAGTTTCACATATACCAATTTCACATATTCAGTTTGAATGTTACATTTAACCAGAACGCCAATTATTACCTTAAATTTACAATCAGTACATTTTTTGATTTTTCTACTTTCCTGAGAATTATGGCTGGTAGATTTACAAAGTAAAAATTGATAAAGATTCTACAGCCAGTAATAGAAAAAGTAGCTAAAATAAATTACTCCTTTATTGGGTAAAGCGTTTAAATGTTTAAATTTAAAAATTTTTGTTTTCTTTGTGTTTTGTTTTTTGTTCAAATGTGAATATTTGATGCTTTTTTTCGTTTTAAATCACTCTCACTAAATATGGTAGAACCTTGGGTTTTGCACTATTTGCTTGAGTAAACTAGGGGATTGAACTATTGGAAATTGTGATTAATACTTTCTGCTATTATCTTATGTTTTATAGTTTGAAATTGTACATTGTGGTGTCACCACAATGTAAAAGATCTGAATATGGGATGCTTTTCATAGAAACCTCAGAAGTATTTTACACAGGCTATTCAATTTATATTCTGGCGTTCTCCAAATTTTTATGTTTCCCATCAGTGATACACCCTTTAACCACTCGCATAATGAAGTCAAACCATTGAAGTCATTTGCAGTCTGTCTTGGCAAATGTCACATCAGCGTAAATGGCCTCTATGGAGAAAAAACATGAGAAACACAGCCCGTTTATTCCACGGCACAGCACTTTGAGGAAAACAAGTGCAGAAATTATCAGTGAAGCAAGACAATCCCTGCGAGTTCAGTCCACCCAACGACCATTTACTCCCAGAGATGGACCCAGGCAACTCTTTGGAAAGAGCTCTGTCCGTGCAGATTGCAACAACAGACCTCCATCTACATTTAGGTTAGTTACAGACGCAACAATTTTTTAGTTTATCAGGTTCTTAGATTAACTGTGGGTCACATGAAACCTGTAAAACCAATCAACCATTTTTTCATGTTGCAGTCTCCATACTCAAAATTTTGATGCCCCTGATTCAAGGCCAGGTTCAGGGACTCGCCTTTCTCCCCTAAACCATGTAAGTTCCCACACACACATTCTGGGTATGAACGTGCAAACTGAACTCCCTGAAGCAACTGCACCAGATTAACATTGGCAATGGGGTTTTTATAAGCAAGATGAAAATTTATCTAGTTTAGTAAATGAGATTACGATGTGAATAAAAGAAATAAAAGATAGAATAAATGAGCAAATATACATACAATTTTGCAAGTATTTTCATTGGTGGATCAAAGCCCTGGCTCATTGTTCACAGCATCATTCTACCGTTATGTTTGTGCGCCACCAGAATCCAAAGTTTCCAGTCCCCTGTGATGCAGAGGATGCATTCAAAGCTTTTCCAAAACCCCCTGCTGACCCACTGGAAGTGAAAAGGGGGCTGGCAGGGGCACGGGCACGCCTCCTCAGGGTTGGATCTCTCACCACATTGCCTCCTGTAGTGGGACACGCAGATGGTAAGTCAGGAAAAAATATTGTTGCAAGTCTGAATGAATGGCAAAAACTTGGTAAATGAAAGAAAATAAAAGAAGATTACTGAATGTATGGCACGAGGAAAGGTAATTATTATATGAGATCACTATCCATTCATCATTGCTTACAATAAAATGTCAATAAAAGAAGGTGCATTTGTTAAAAAGCCAAAAAAAAAAGCAGCACACTGTCATTCCAGTCAATGCATCGCTCTAAATCCTCTATGCAAACACTAGTGCTAAAGCAGTTTTCTAAAATGGAAATGAATGGACCCATTCTCATGCTGACATACCTGATTTACAATTTCTGTGGTTGGGCTGGATGAAAAACATAATTTACTGGTGCTGTTTTGAGTAGAAAATGACTACAATCGCTCTCTCTAACATTTTCCTGTGAAATGGCTCTGCTGTTTGCAGTGCTGAAACAGATAAAGGAGTTTGACTGAATTCTTTTACCTGTACACAAGTTGCATGTGTGCAGTGTTATTGTGCACGACTAAATGGACAATTGTACTTTCAGCCAGCAAAATAAGTAGAAATGTTTCTGCAACACATATAAGCAAACTGTAAATAACATCTGGCCACATCCTTTCTACATGTTTAATGACAGAAAGAATAAACCCAGGGCCAGGACAAAAGCAGGCTTCACCACGACAACTCCTCAATACAGACCATACCAATGTCTACAGTGGTCACCTCAAATCTGGCCCACACAGAACAACAAATGAAAGGTATGCTCTCTGCCCTTCCACTTCATTTGCAAGGTCTGGCCTTCTCTCTTGTCGGCCGTCCACCCTCTCCTGTGCCTTCTTTTGACTCAGATGACATACCGACAATGAGTTGAAGATTTATTGCTACACAAAGGTTGCATTGGTAACCAGTAATTGATAGAGTTTGCACCTCCTGTTTTTTCATGACATTCTTCTGTGTCCTTTCTTTCTTGACTTTTTCTTTTTCATGGACCCAAAATGTTTAATTTGTAGATTTTTTTGTGTTCCTGTTGATCCACAACTTAACCCAATTGCTTAGAATAGAAATTATGACCAAATCATTATAATTGATAGTATTTATTTATTTATTTTTTGTTCTTAAATGCCAAATCTCTAATCCACTTATTAACAAAAATGAGAGCTAATGTTAGAGTAACTCAAATTCATTGTACGAGAGTTATCTAATGCTATTAGATGATTGTTTGCATCTGTAATATAAGTAAATGTGTCACTTTAAGTCATGACTACTTTGACAACACACAATGTATGTTCCTTTAATCACACCTAAAATACAAATTAGAAAGTGTTATTATA
This sequence comes from Remorina albescens, assembly GCA_034769265.1. Classification (NCBI taxonomy): domain Eukaryota; kingdom Metazoa; phylum Chordata; class Actinopteri; order Carangiformes; family Echeneidae; genus Remorina; species Remorina albescens. The sequence continues at coordinate 15,573,574 of CM068483.1, forward strand.
CTTGATTCAGAAGCAAAATGTTTGATATGTTGAATTAGCATTGATGACAGCTGAATATATGAAGTAAATTAGACCAGTAATGGTGTTACTAACTAACAGAACAAGTTTTTCAACTCGAGACACTCGACCCCATTTTAAGCCGTCATATACTTTACTGGACACTGTATCTTGGTCACAGTTAAATCCAGCTTCTTGGCAAGCTTCATCCCCAATGAAACGGCCTCTATCTTTCATTACTATCACATGTCAGCTTTTACACCTTCACAGAGCAGAGAGGCTAAAAGCTCTGCTTTTTTTCTGCCGACCTCATCAGCTGTGTGTCAGCAGAAGGGGCATAACTCTGAGCGTGAGGTTGGGGGCCGTCGTTACAATCCATCCGCCTATCGATTGGGTGGGGCAGCTGGGGCTATAGAGGGGGAACAGACCATAAAACAATTTTACAGGAAATCTGGGCTGTTGCCTGCAGCATATCCACCTCCCTTGCAAGCCAAGTTAACATGCAATGTTTGTATAACTTGTTGCTGACACAGAGAGGTCCCAAGAGATCAGACTGTGGTCAGTTTATGATGAAAGAGGATAAGTTTAAAGACTTCCCCTTCTTGATTAGTGTTAAGTCAGAGTTTTTGAAGCACTGCTCTTTACTGTGGCAATGAGTAATGTTAGAGATGCATTAGACAGAGATATACAGAATGTAAATTGAAGAAATAGTTAAACCAGAAGTACACTAACTGCAAGTGGAAATAGACACAGCATGACAGATTAATATGATGAGTTGGATCGAATATAAAGATAGGGGAGATTAGACATCCACTAGCTTCTTTTTCTCCAATAAGCCGGAGCTTTATAGCTCCAAATGGCTCTCTATTAGATTTGGGTACCCATCTGGGCAAGGCTGGCAGCAGCATGTGTTGTGACTGCAGTGCACCGGCCAGGCCTAAGACAGGGATGAGGTCATGTCTCAGAGAATGCAGTATCACACAAAGAGGCCTTATTATCAGGCTCTTAATCCTATCAGACAGAGCCAAAGCCCCCACACTGACATTCACTGCAACATGCCTCAGCCAGCACTCCCTCCTGCATATGCCCTGTGTGCCAGCTTATACCAATCACTAAATCTCCTTCAAAGTGAAAGTGTACTGTTGGAACGACCACATACTGTATACGAATGTCATCTACCAACACCCTCAAGTGATGCTTGGGTGGAATGAAAGGGAAATATTTTTACAATAGCTTGGGTAATTTTCTGTCTCATACCTGTCAACATGACCATGAAATAAAGCTCACTGGAGTCTAAAAGCTCAAAGAAATATGCCTTCTTGAGAGTCAGCTTTTGTACTAACGTCAAAAAGGTTTAGGGAAGCTTCAGACAGGCCTGATAACATAATAGTGATTACATTCTTACATTTCTTTTTATAGGTGGAGTATCAATTCTTGAGATTTATGAAGTATACCACACGTAATAGATTAGAAGAACTCAATATGCTTTAGTTTATCTGTATTGATTCATTATTACTATTTCAATTCGTCAAATAGTAATACAACATAAAGCGCACAATGTTTCATATAATTTATTGCAGCACTGAGCCTTCTCTTTGTTTATGAGTGGAACAGTGCAGACTTCACAGTGACATACAGGGATTAAGATTCAACATTCATATGCAGAGGGCAAGCCACAGCACATAGCACAGCATGACGCAGCACATGCTTTTCGGGCGCTCTTTACAACCGTAAGACTGTGGAGACAGCTCACATTGACAAATCATGAACAGCTCTAACCAGACAGCCCACAAGGCTAAGACTTAAGTTCCTGTCTGTTGGTGATTGCAGTTGGAGATGCTCAGCATCACACACAAACCCAGACACAAAGATTCACCCACGCACAAAAATGTACAAGCAGACCCATATGAACAGAACACAATTTTATGTGAATACCTATATGCCTACTTGGTCGCACACTTTACAGATAACTACACTTGCATGTATATCTCAACCTCTACTGCAACAGGGACACCTAGTGTCACTTGATTAACATGCACCTACAGGTCTCTTGTCGTATCAAGTCAGCCACTTTTTCATGGATCAGTGTTCTCTGACACAAGAGTTCATTTAAATGTGTTTATGTACAATTTAATTTGTGTTTCCAGAATTATTTTAAGATCCAACATCAAGTAAAGTTCACAAAGTAAATGAAATATTGCTTGACAAGTCAGAAGTCACATCGCATTTTCAGAATCTAAAATAACCAGGCTCTTTGTCTCTTTGATCTTTGATTCTTTGTACCAACAGTAGAATAACTCAGCCGGGTGTTGAGCCGGGACCCACAGTCTGCACAACAGGACAGAGAACAGGTTTGCCCTGACAGACAAAATGAACTTTATTGCTGTTTTTGGTATTTATTTAATTATTTATTTACAGAAATGACACATTTCGTACAGCATGTAGCTATGAAAATATTATTTCCTAAGTTTAATATACCGCTCATCCACTTAGTCATTTTATTTCATTTTTACAACGTCACCAATAACCAAATCACTGTTAATATGCCTGAATGCATTGCCATGGTGTATAGCCCCATGGCTAGAAATGTTATTTCACCAACACACACACACCTCTCTCTGTACATGACCAAGACTTTGTTAAACCTTAATTGGGGTGTTGTTGCTAAGGACCTCACTTCCACCACAAGTTGAAACGAGCCAATAACTGTGAGAACTGTTAGTTTGGGCAACCACAGTTTCCTTTATCGCACCAAGCAACGAGCAAGGGGGCATGCAAATGTTCAGAGAAAAGAGAAGGTACATCGTGTGTCAGAGTCTGCAGACATTAGTGTGCACCCATGTTTTTAACACACATGCACTCACTCAGACACTGACTATTTCACGTCAGTGCAGACACAAGTGAGAGGAAGTTTATCTCTGGATGGTAACCTTTCATTGTGGCATCAAACTTCCTGCTGTTTTATTTTAAGACAGTGAACTTATGAACCATGCTTGCCACTCATCCTCACCATCTGCATTAAGAAGTGGCTAACTGCATTTCTCTGCACACTTTAGAGCTGGGGAATGGAGACAGCACCTCAAGCACAGAGGAGGATGCAGAGTCATTGAGGTGGAATAATGCGATTGGTTCTCTTTTGCAACAGCTGGAGACTGTGGCTGCAGGTAGTTTGACATATGCAATAAGCAACTTCAATAACAAAGTGCAGACACATGACTTAGATCACTCTTGACCAAATTTCACTCAAAAAATATATATTACAGTATTACATTTTTACCTTTGGGTTCTGGTCCTTGTCTTGTTTCTGTTTTATCCTTGATAGATTTCATTTTCAACCAGCAGGATAAGGAGTAGATTGTTTTTTTTAGCACAAGCAGATGGTAATGCATGAAATCTCACAAAATGAAAAGGAACTATCATATCAGCCACTGAAGAAAGGCAAACAAATCAAATGGTGTTATGTTTGGCTTTCACACAGAATTGTCCCAGCTTGCAACTGCAGTCTGGCACCAGCAAAGTGAAATCTATGGCTGTAAATATTTCAACGCTCTACAAATTTAATGGAAAATTCATTTGAAAGATAAACATTAAATATTTATTGCTCCAAGTGCCTTCTGGCTCATGCATAAAACACCTTTCAGATTGCAGTGGAAATTGCAGCGAAATATCGAGTGTGAGACTGCGGCTGACCTTTTTTAAAAATGGCCAGACCCTGTTATTTATGCAGGGAAAACATTTATTTTACCTCAAAAACAAGGAAAAGACTCCACCCTCTCTCTTCCTCTGCATCAAGATTGTAGCTGCCTGTTGTTTCCCTGTATTTAACTATTGAAACTCAGCCTCTCAGAAAAAGAAGCAGAATGCTGTTTTACTTCTGAGCAATGAATATTAATGTTGAAAATTTAATCTCACGTTCCTCATGCAGATAATAAATGTACACTATGCAGCAGAGCCTGATTCACATGAGTATTTATATGGATCCATACTTGCCAACACACACAAGAAAATGTTTTCACTTGTGTGCTTACTCTCTGTGTGAAAAAGTTTGAACTGTGCCTTGAACTTGACTTCATTTATTTATTTTTTGTAATATCTACTTTCCTGCAACGCTAGGCAGCTCCGAGGGCTCGGTAGACCGTCTGTGTGATTTGTGTGACTGTCTCCATGGGACCTTGGCAGAAGCAGACATGCTCGGTCGACACTGTAAGAAGAGGTCAGGGATTCTTCGAACACTGTTCCACCTCATTGACCTCAACTCTGCTCAGCTCAACCTTTACATCACAAAGCTCTGCCTTGCTGTGAGTCAACTGGGTGTGTGTGTGTGTGTTTATACATTAAGTCTTTGTCAGAAAGGGCATTCAGGGCATTAAGTGCTTCAAACACCAGTTATGTGAAGGCATTTTTTCTTGTATCCTTCTCCCCAGCTGTGTGTTCGCGGCAAAAACCTGCTGAACATCTGTAAACTCATCTTCCAGATCAGTCGCAGCGAAAGCAATGACATCTTTTTCCAGACCAACTCCATTGTAGGTAGGGATTAGTCCTTATAAATTAATGCTGATGTAGTAAGACCCATTTTAGTGATTCCTCAAACCTGTATGGATTGTGACCACTGATGCTATTTTTTATCTGTGAGTTTAGACTCGTTGCTGGATGTACTGAGCCATGAGGATGTGTCTACATCTGGAGAAGCACTCTTGTACTGCGTTGGCACTCTCAAATTTCTCTCAGGCAACAGTGCAATCCTTAGACTCCTGCTGGACAAGAACTGTATTGGTGTGGCTCAGAAACTCCTCCAGAGGCTTCACACAGTGGAAGAGACCCACTTCACTGTAGCCGGCCACATCCTTGTGCAGGTGAGACATTTGATATGATTTGGTACATGCTGGACAGAATTAAAGAAATCGTTATTTGAACTCAATAAAAAAGTGTTTATTTCTTTGTATTTTTGTTTACTGCTACAGATTTTTCTCACAGACAAAATATGTTTCTTTCTGTCTAATATATAAACTGCTACAAGAGCATGATGTTGTGTTCGGTCCTGGACATTTCAGTCCAAAACACTTCAAAATCTTCTGAACATTATTGCAGTAAACCATACAAGTAAGCCAGTGCTTTATTTCACAAAAATGAAGGGAAATAAGCAGACCATGACTGCCCAAAACCTTCAGTGCTGCCGTGTGTTGGAAATTTCTGTTTCCCTCTGGTGATAGAATGATTGATGTCCATACTGAATAGTTTCCGGTCGCCCTGCTGAATGCCATCCTGTACGGGCCAGCAGCCAGCCTAAATGAGCATATGACTGACATTGTGTGCAAGTCACAATGCAACACTGACACACAATACTGACATAAATACAGACCCTCAAGGTATCATGTGTACCCTAAACCACACTCACTCCTCACTTTCCCTTTTTTGTCCCTCTCCATCTGACCTCAAACCCCTCTAGCTGACAGCAACCCTGAGGAACCTGGCTGATCACCCTGATTCCCGTCCACTCTTTGTGTCCTTCTCTGTACTGCCAGAACTTTGTCTGGTGCTGCGTCATCACCACAAAGACCAGGATATCTGCACAAACATTTCAAGAATATACAGGTATCAAACACACACTTCCATATGGTTATAATTATTTGATCTGTTGGCGATAATGTCTCCCTTATGTTTTCATGCTTTTTCTCAGATGAATCAAAACAGACCATCATTCACAACTCACCTTCTGCTGTTTCTTCTTTCTCCAGCAATCACTGTCTATTTATATCAAATACCCCTTTATTCCATTCTCTTTCATGATTTCATGTTTTTGTTTTTTTTTTAATCAAGTTGGGTCTCACAAAACAAGAGTTGCATAGCATCAGAAGACATGCAATCAAACTTGTCTCGTCCATTGATGATGTTGCTATCAGTTCCACTTGTATTGTAACCTTTTGGGCAGGTCAGTGATGAAACTAATAATTTTATGGACAAAATGTTTAAAAATGATGAAAGTGTTTGACAATTACAAAAACACATTGTAACAAACCAGAGAGCAACTGGATTGAGCACCAATCATACCACACTCAGAGAGGTCGGCACAAAAATGAAATGTAAGGTGATTTAGGTTAGTCAGTCAACAGTCAACTAAATGCATTTCCAAAGATCTGACCAGTTTTAAAACTTTGCCTCATGCTATTTTATTTATGGTTCTTCAAAAAAATGCATACCCACTATTGGGGAAAATTTAGTCAAAAATATTACATATCACACACATATTGAAGGATTTTGTGCTTTTTCTGAGCCAGATGGATCCCTGATTAAAGTCAGCTGCAGTAGCCCTCATCACACAACTTATTCCATTAATCATCTGTAAATCATGCAATGGCAAGAAAAGTTTAAATTATGTACAAACAGTGATGTTAAACTAATAGCACATGCATCAGTGTATTGCTCTTGTCCATATTGAAAGTATCATTCAAGCATTTACAGTGCTGACTGAAAAGAGTAATTCAACTCATGAAATAAACAAAAGCTAGTCAGTAGTTATGAAACCTAGACTTCAGTCAGTGAAACCAGATTTGAGGTGTGAGTTACAGCAACTTTGACTAAACACTGAAACTGAAACATTTTGCTTTTGCTGTTCACAAAGAACATCTGTTGATATGAATCACAGCTTGCAAAAAAAGAGATCAAGAATTGTTGATTTTTGGGAAGAATATGCAGCATTATATATTATGTAAAAATGCACTGCATACCAACATGAAAACATCATCAAGTAAATGTTTTGGAGTTTTACTGGCTCTGGATGTGGAAAACAATAACAATTTACAGGATAATTTCATGGGAGGGTGATGCAGCATGACAATGAAACCTAAATGTTAAAAAATCCACTTTAGACTGACTTCAAATATAGGAAATCCAACTGTTTGAGGGGGGCATTCAGAGCCCAGACCATAGAGGCCTGAATTGTTCACACTCTGGGGACATAACAAAGGCTTAGTTCCTCCTGAGCCTTTTGACCAGTTATTGAATCCAAAGGTTCACTTACTTTTTCCACCTGTGCTATGAATGTTTAATCAGTGAGTTCAGTAACGACACAGAAGATTACAATTCTTTGTGTGTTATTAGCTGAAGCACACTGGGTAGGTCTACACTTTTAACTTAAATGAAAATTAATCAACTTTTTCCTCCCACTGGACTTTGAAATAATTGTTGTGCCAAGAGTAGATGTAGAGGTTAATGTGGCTTTATTGAGTCTAAAACTTGGCAAAGGCCTTCGGCACCAAGGTTACCCTAGTCCCAGTGATCCTTACTACAGGGTCAGTGTCCTCTGGTCTCACTGCCTGAAGCAGAGTGCAATGACACAAATGATGTCCTGACTTCTCACCTTCAAATCCTCTCTCCAGGTCTCCAAACTCTTCCTCTATCATGTGCGCATAATCAGTGCATGAGACACGACGTAGAATATTTAGAACTTTAGTGTGAACTACTTCAGTTTATATGGCAAGGCAATTATAGGGTTTTTCATGCTGTTAAAATAAATACTGTTTGAATATTTTTGCCCAAGATAATAAAAAACAGACCAGGCCTACTTATCCATCAAGCTGTGTTGTTTTAATGTCTACATATTTAGTCAGCAGGGCAGATCAGTCAGTGGGTTTAATGGTCAGTAGTATTTGTTGTCCCCTCTCTCCCTCAGTAAACTCTCCTCTTACACGGAGTGCCGCCTCGCCCTCACCCAGACCCCTGACTGCTACCAGCTATTTTTAGAACTGCTGAGCAAACATAACCAAAAACAGGTGAGTCCACTAGTCTCATCTGTATTTGCATGTGTAAAAGTGTGTGTGTGTGTGTGTGTGAGAGAGAGAGAAAAGACAAGTTTTTCCAATGTTCATCATGTAACTCCACTTAAGCATGTTTACTTTCAGAGCAAGCTGTTTATGTGCATTAACTCCAAGCACATTTGATGGACGTTGTGTCCATCTGCACATAGTGATCCTGTTTTACTCCTCTATGTGTGTGTTGACACTCATGATCTTGGGGAGGACTGAACAAGTCAAGGAATGGGGGGTGGTGGAAAAAGAAAAAAAAATAAAGGAGAGCTTGAGTGGAGTAGAGATGATGCAGATGTAGAGGGGTGGAGATTTGACTAACATATGTTCTTAATCTAACTGGGCATAAACAAATACACACACATGACAGTAATACGTGATGAATCCTATGACAGTGAATCCTGTCTTCATATCAATGTCTGTGTATTTGTGAGAGACCTGATATGTTGCTGCTCAGCTGCTCTTGCCTTATTTACTTGGTGAGTGTCAGGATACGTAGTGTGACTTATGGGGTAATATTTTTAATCTTTTTCTCAGTAAATTTGTCATAACTCATTGAAAAGTTTGTGTGAAGTGACTGAGACTTTAGCCCTACTTGACAGAGTGGGCTCTCTTTGCTGCAGATGAAGTTGTTGCTGATCTTTAAATGTTAAACAGTCTAAATGTCTACTGATGAGAGTCCATCAACAGAAAATGACAGCAATTATTTTGATCACCATGTAACTGCCTGGATTCAAATGTAAAATATTTTCCCTGTTCCAGATATTACATTTTCTAAACAGACCAACTAACTGATTAATAAAGAAAACCAGCATACTTGCTTCCTTGTACCCCAATACTGTACAGATGTGGACAAAATTGTTGGTACCTCTGTTAAAGAAATAACACACAATGATCACTGAAATAACTTGAAACTGACAAAAGTAATAACAAATAAAAATTTAATGAAAATTAACTAATGAAAATCAGACATTGCTTTTGAATAGTGGTTCAACAGAGTCATTAAAAAAACAAACTAATGAAACTGGCTTGGACAAAAATGATGGTATCCTGAACTTAATATTTTGTTGCACAACCTTTTGAGGCAATCACTGCAATCAAACGATTTCTGGATCTCTCAGTGAGACTTCTGCACCTGCCGACAGGTGTTTTGGCCGACTCCTCATGAGCAAACTGCTCCAGTTGTCTCAGGTTTGAAGGGTGCCTTCTCCAGACTGCATGTTTCAGCTCTTTCCACAGATGTTCAACAGGATTTAGATCAGGGCTCATAGAAGGCCACTTCAGAACAGTCCAATGTTTTGTTCTTAGCCATTCTTGGGTGTTTTTAGTTATGTGTTTTGGGTCATTATCTTGTTGGAGGACCCATGACCTGCGACTGAGACCAAGCTTTCTGACACTGGGCAGCACATTTCGCTCCAGAATGCCTTGATAGTCTTGAGATTTCATTGTACACTGCACAGATTCAAGACACTCTGTGCCAGAGGCAGCAAAGCAGCCCCAGAACATAACTGAGCCTCCTCCATGTTTCATAGTAGGTACAGTGTTGTTGTTGTTGTGTCTGTGAACATAGAGCTGATATGACTTGCAAAAAGGTCCAGTTTTGTCTCATCTATCCAAAGGACATTCTCCCAGAAGCTTTGTGGCTTGTCAGTATGCATTTTGGCATGTTGATTACCATTCGGATTATCCGTTCCTTCAATTTGTCAGCAATTTTCCTCTTGCAGCCACGTCCAGGGAGGTTGGCTACAGCCCCGTGGATCTTAAACTTCTGAATAATATGTGCAACTGCAGTCACAGGAACATCATGCTGCTTGGAGATGGTCTGATAGCATTTACCTGTAACTTGCTTGTCTATAATTTCCTCAGACAACTCTCACCTTCGCTTTCTCTGGTCCATGTGCAGTGTGGTGCACACCATGATACCAAACAGTAAAGGGACTACTTTTTACCCTTTAAATAGGCAGACTGACTGATTTCAAGATTGAAGACACCTGTGATGCTAATTACAGGGCACACCTTAATTTAGCATGTCACTGATTTTCAATCTTTTCTAGGGGTACCATCATTTTTGTCTAGATTCTGTTGAACCACAATTCAAAAGTAATGTCTGATTTTCATTAGTTAGTTTTCAGCAAAATTGTATTTATTATTGCTTTTGTCAGTTTCAAGTTATTCCAGTGACCATTGTGGGTTTTTCTTTCTTTAATGGATGGGTACCAAAAATTTTGTCCAAGTCTGTGTGTCTTAAGCTTACCAGCTAATTTTAAACCAAATATGCAGTATTAAGAATTTTCTAAACAAAATTCTGGATGGTTGGCTTTTATCCAGAAGCTTTAAAATATTTGACTGATGCAAATCCCCCACTCTTCTCCCACAGGACCTTGTTGTGCGCCTTGTTTTCACCCTCGGGAACCTCACAGCCAAGAGCGATGAGGTTCGACAGCAGCTTTTCCAGTGCGAGGGCTGCTTGGACACACTCTTCCTGGTGTACGACACCTACCAGCGAAGAGACACTTCACAGCACACACCCTTGCAAATAGGTGCCTCATCCCCCAGAAAACCTGCTGCTTCCCCCATGAGCGTGCAGCAGCAGCAGGATGATGATGTACTGGTGAAGCTGGTCAGGGTGCTGGCCAACATGTGCATCCACTCGACTGTAGGTCCAGCACTGGCATCCAACACAACCTGCATTGAACTTCTGATGGAGACGCTCGGTGAGCAGAGACCAGGAGAAACTCATCAATATTTTTATTAAGTCAACCCTTTTTTATCTTAGTTTTATTATAAGGCAAAAAGAACCATCAGTAGCAGTTGTACAGCTGCAATGACCTTTTTTGTCCATATTGTGGAAGTAGTTTGTGACAGTCTGGAGTTCTGGTTTAAAAATAGAGGGCTGGTTCTTTGTAAGTACAGTAAGTATCTGTTGGTACTCAACCACTTCCTGTGTACTGGGAACAAGACATAAGACTTGAGGTTGAAAACAGACTTCTCATTTATCTGTTCATTCCTTCCTTTGTTTTCCTCTCAGTGTTTTCTGTTCAGCTCGAAGCGCAGCCTCTTTTGGTATGGTTTGCTTTGCTTTGGCTTGGCTTTCTATATTTTTTTTTTTTCTAAGTCTGACAGAGCGAAGCACCACAATGCACGAGCAGGATGTTCTGTCACATTTCACAGTCAACTTGGTTTGTGTGTGTGAAATTGTCCCATGTGGTTAGATGGTTTCAGGACAGGTTGAACTGATACGCAGGTGGTTGTGAAACTTTCAATTTCTATGCTGTGTGCCTCCTACACATGCTTCATGGCAGTTGGAAGACAGAATCAAATTAATAATACAGGGGTTAAGCTGGTGCAAAATAAAACGTAATAGGATGCATAGATGAAGCCAGTGAGTAAGATGGGAAGCAAATTAAGTAACTATAGACAGAAACATAAAATGAGCCATCGAATATAACATTGAAAATATAACAACAAAATCGTAACATAGGATGAAAGCACGGGCTCGGCTGATCGATGAACTGTTTTCATCAAATTCATGACAAGCTGTGCTGCTTTACATTACACGGCTTTGAAGAGGAGGAAAGGGGCGGGGATGGGCACAACAAAGCAGCACTTCCAGTCAGACCCAGAAACAAAATTCTGTGTGACACAGGGGTGCCGGTTGACAGTGCAACCGCAATACCCGCGATTTATGACCAAGCACACTACATCTGCTGCTATATCAGGAACAGACTTGGTTACCAAGCTGCTTACAGTGTCATGGCTGCTTGGATTGGGTCACAATGACCTCTGTATGTAGCTCATGTTCAAGCCAAATATATCAGGCCAGAATGTAAAACAGATAGCAGCTGCTTTATGATAATGTGACACTGCCACATCAGTGTGGAGTAGCTGCTAAAAGACTCACAGTGTTTCTGCATGTTTCTTATTTTAACTGCTTTTATCTGTCTGTAAATTATCATGTTTATCTATTTATACCTACATTACAGTTGAAACACCAACATTTTCCTTAAGGGAAACAATGCTTTCACCTGGATTCATTACTAGAATGAGGCTCACTTCAGGTGAATGAATAGTGAACAGTAATATTTCAGTAGCATTGACGCCTGTTCCTTTTGGCTGGACAGTGTGGATGCTCCCTCTGTTGGCTGCACCATATACAGGAAGATACGTGGGGAAAAAGACAAACATCCCTTTAGAGGTATTTGTAGAAAAGTAGTGTTGTTTAAAGGTGATGCTTACTCATGAATTTTTCTTTTGTGTGTGTGTGGCAAACCCAGAATTGAGGTCTGTGCAGGAAAGCGAGGAGCTGCTGGTGAATGTGGCTGCCACCATCAACAACCTGTCCTTCTACCAGGAAGAGAGCTCTGCTGTCAGACACAATGAACTCACCATTGCAAAGTGTAAGACATTCCTACACTGAAAGAAATGTGTATAGTGTAAATTTTACACCATTTTTGTCTCACCTTTTCCTCCCCCTTTTTTCTGCTCCCCCCTTTTCTGCCCTCTTACTTCAGTACTGTTGAAGTTGATGCTCAGCTCCAGTATGGACGCCATGCTCGAGGCCACTCGTGTATATGGAAACTTGTCACAGTCCAAGGATGTGCGGGACTTTATTATGCAAAACAAAGGTAAATGGTGGACACAAACATAAATGGACATACGCAAAAGACCCACTATGGGCAGTTGAAAGCCATATTAGTTTACTCTTGCAGGCAGAATAAATAAACCTAAATAAATTGAAAAATGCACTTCCAGGCCCATAACTTTAGCCTGCTCAGTAACAGAGCAGTGGTGCAGTACACGACTGTACATACGGTTGTGTCATGTTTGGGCTAGAGTTATCTGCAAGGCCAGCTACAGTCAGTATAAACATGACCGCTGACTCTGGTGATAACGTTCCTCTTATCTTTGCCCTGCTTTGTCCTCATCCCCTTAATCATTCCATCATCGCTCTCCACTTTCCCTCTTTTTCTCAGTGCACCAGTTTGTGGTCATGCTGCTCGACTCAAAAAGCACTGAGATGTGTTTTTCAGCCTGCGGCGTCCTCACCAACCTGGCTCAGGACCCCCCCAACCGAGTCAGTCTCGCACTAGAGGGGGCTGCTACCAAGTAAGGACCCTTTAGGGAGGAGGGAATGTGTGTATGTGTATGTATATGTACACAGTACATACATTTAATTTAGTGAAAGAGAAATAGGGTTTTGCACTAAATATACTAAAGATCTGAAAAAGTCTTTTGTATCTGGATCACTTGCCAAAAATGCCAAACCTTTGAAGAGCAAACTGAGCTTCAACTTTCAGATTCTTTGGCAAAGGTATTGTCCCCTTTGCAACACTGTGCTCATGAGCACAACAACTCCACTGACATGAACAACATGTTACTAATCATCTCAGCTTTGGTGTCATTTATTCCTTTGTTGAATTGATACATTTGTAAATGTTTAACCCATGCGGACTGAGGAACAGATTGAGATCCATTATTGTAAACTGTGCAAGTTTATCAAAATGAGCTTTTCTTGAACAATTACGTTTTTATTTCCTACACGGGCACTTTCACACACATGCATGCACACACACACACACACACACACACACACACACAGGCATCCGTCTCTATTCAGCCATGTGGAGCTAATACCCACAAACCTGCTGATCATGTGAATTCTGCTCCCTTGAATCATGTGATGTCTGTGTGTGTGGGAACAGTCTGGTGGACAGCCTGAGAGACTTCGGACCAGATGACTGGCAGCTGGCAGGCCAGATTTGTCAGGCGCTGTGGAACCTGATTGGTGGTGGTTCAGAGAAGCTGCTGGACACAAAGGAGAGCAGTTCGCTGCTGCAGGTCCTTACAACATACATAGGTTGGTGTTATTATTAATCATTACATAACAAGGGAGGGAGCCATCAGGGAAAAAACAGACTTTCACTTACATCAGTCGCCCTCAGGGGGGAAGGAAACACATATAGCCACGCTATCTCAAACATGATACCTCAACAGTCACATCTGGGAACTGCCTGAACACAAAACATGTCAATGTTTCATACTGAAAATGAACCTGAAATCTCTCATCTCTCCCTCTCATCCTCTGTCTACTATTTTTCATGTACCCCCCACGCAGATAAAAAGGAGGCTCTGAAGTGGATAGAAAATGAAAATATGAGGGATTTTCACAGGGCAAGCTGGGAGATGGAATTCAAACCTGTAGCTCAAAAACTGATGAAGGTGCTCCAACCTGCAGACCTGGCAGCCTGGCATACTGGGACATGAAGTTAAGAGTCATTTTGCCATAGAAATAAATCTTTTAATCTTTATCAGAATGGCTGGTAAAGGTTATTATGCAAAATTTAGAAGGCAGAGTGAATCTGCAAGAAGCAGCAGCAGAATCTATGTGGGCGTATCGAAAATCTTTTCTCAGTTCACCTCAATAGACAAATATTTCTTCCATCCATGTACAACTGTTATTTCTTCTCTTAACATCCTCGTCTTATCTGGCAGTCTGTTTTGTTTTTGTTCTTTTCATTTTTCAGTTTCATGCACTTTAAGGTAACAGAGGCCTTGATTTCTGGGTACTTTCACGAGTACAGGGAAGATCCAATACAAGTTCTCTGCACATTCACTGATTTGACCTGTTGTGTGTCATTGCGATAGTTCTTGATAATGTATTCTTGAAAGTAAATGACTAAGCTGGAATTTACCTCATAAGCAAACTCTTTATTCTCTGTTTATGTGTGACTTTGGACCTTGTTTGTAATAAAGCAGAAGAGACCAGGACATGTTGCTCCTCAAAGCCTTTATTATTACACCGATATGGGGCCAGGCAGTGCTTACAAGTTACACCAAGTAGCCTTAAGTACAGCATTTCAAAATCACATCGTTATTACATCAAAACAAATCAGAAACGGCACTTAATTCAAAAACCCCGGTGTCAGATCCCCCAGATCTCACACCATAGTGACCTAAAAACAACCACAAGACAAGCTGATGGGTCAAAAACCGCTAAGTAAATCATTAGCCAGAGCTAGTGACACACATTATCTCTACACACAAATTCTCAGATTGATATGAAAGACAGTTGGCTGGCTGACATCAAGGTTGCTCAAGAAAATGCTTCCTATGCCATGTTATGATCTGGGAAAGCCACCAAAATGTGTAGGCAGTTTGGGGGATAACAGTTGAGTTTCTGCTGGTGATGTTTTGGCAGACAGGCCTCTCAGGCCTCGATGGGAAACACCCTGAAGTACTGACAAATTACCTCACAGGGAAAGGATTTTCCCTGTGAGACTTGACATGAACGCAAACAGGAAAAAGAGGCAAGGTGTCTAACATGGAACTCCTGATTATCTCCATCCTCATGTCTGTCAGAAAGAAAGCGAAATTGAACTATCAAGCTTTTACAGTAATATTGAAATTCACATGAAACTCCCTGGACTGTAGCGATGACTAAATATTCCACTGAGTTCAGCTTTCTGATAAAACTGTACTTGAAGACAATGAAACTCCATGTCTTTTCAGGAGTTATCTTTGCTCACAAGCACTCAAATGTGCCTACTACCAAAGGTGATCTAATTTTCTGCATTTGTGCAACTGAGCTGTGGAAGTAGGCTGATGGTGACAGTGATTGTGCTATGACTGTTTGATTCCTGAATTCAGTGGCCTCCCCACATTGAATACAATCTCTTTGATGAAGCGTTTAAGTCAAATAGGAGACAACTACGAATGATACACAACAATTCAATATTATAGTTTATTTTTTTCAGCTTTTTCATATAATTTCATAGAAAAGTGTCAGTAACCGACATCAGTCAGAAGTCTGAAAAAAACCTCCACTTCCTCTGAAATCACTTCCAAATGTACCATTCTTTTATCGTCCTCATCGTCACCCTCCTCCTTCACTCATTCATCTGTCTGATTCTCTCAATCCCACCTCAGGAGGATGCAGTACTTTACTAGTTTTAGTAAACAACAAACAAAACAGCAGAGGTTTCAGGCCTCTGTTCAAAATGAAATTTTAAAAAAGCTGCTTTTGCACTGGTTAGACTTCCCCAGCAGGGAAATAAGCACACCTACAACCTTTTGCGTCCGACAGTCATCGATCGCAGTCGGCCCTGTGTGGGCGAGCCGGGTCCCCGAGCGATGGGAATGCAGCAGCCCGGAAAAAGTCTCTGCTCATCAAAGAGCACTTCTTATATATTTTATAGAGAAAAACAGAAGAGGTATTCATTCACTGGTAAAATTCACAATCCAAAGCTTCAAAAGTGTGAGGGCCACCAGGCAGTAGGGATAAGCGGAAGACAGATCGGGTGTGGTTAGGGCAACCGGAAGCAAATCCCTCTTGGAAACCTGGTTTCTAACTTTCTTTTTGATTAGCTTTTTCTTTTTCCAAATACCCGAAAAAAAACTTAAAAAATAAAGACATCATCATCAACAAATGACAAACAGATATCTCACTATAACAGAGCTACAGCAGAAGCAAGAAGTTTTTCCTTCAAAGTGCCTCGCTTATCTTTTTTTTACTTTTTCTTTTTTGACACATGAAATTCAAAGACATACTTTGTTTTGTGAAACACACACAAACACCCACACCTCAGTCAGCATGAACACAGAACACATCCACACATGTAGAGTTTCAACTCAAAAAGGGCTCAGACAGTGTTGTTTGAGTTTCTTTCCACACCTCTCTGGCTTTCACACACTCCTTGGATTAGCTTACATTGACATTTAAGATTTTGGGTGGGGGTAGGGGACAAGAGGGAAGGGAGGTAATGGATAGGGTTTTGGTTGGAGGGGTGATGGCTTAGGGGTTCTGGGTAAGGGGGGGATTTGGGGATCAATATGACCCCACTGAATACAACATGGGAGCAGCAGCATCAGCACGTATGCACACTGTGCTGGATAGTTCAGGCACACGTAAAAAATACCGCCATGAGTTAATGCTTCCATCTCCACTAATAGCAACCAGATCAACAATGTCCACTTCTCTCAATACAAAATGAAATAAAAAGATATTCAAGAAAATAAACACGTTACAGTGACAACAGATTCAAAGTGCAGACTCCTTGTGGCTGCACATCTTTCTGGGGATTTTCTGAGGGTCCTCACTCTATCAGAAGACAGAAATGGGTTTGGCTACCAACGTGTTGCATGTTGGAATACTGAATCATGGTCCTGGATGCCTGTCAGTGCTCTGGCCCAAACTCCCCAACTGAACAAGAGTTTGCTCCAGGCAGCCCTCTTTTGGTCATTTTTGGCACTGCAGGCAATGCGAACTGAGTGTATCCACTGGTAGTTTGAGATGACTATTCTTCTGCAGTTCTCTTTTTTTTCTCCTTACTTTTCATTTGTTCTGATCCTCTTCTCCACATCCATCCAACAAGGACTGTCACAACCCAGGACTCTCTTCCACATGCCTCTTTTGTTGAATTCCCCCCACCCCCTTGATTTTCTTTTTTTTTTTTCTCTTCTCAACGTGTCCCAAAACAAGCAACAACAATGACAGTAAAAAGACAATGATAAAAACGCCAAAAGCACTTCATGTCATGTAGCGGGTGATCGCTCTCAGAGCGTATAACAGTTCTGCTTGCATTCGCGCTTCCATAAGAAGCAGATTAACGTGAACCTGCAGGAGACAAAAAGAGGAAGGACACTCTGTTATAGTTAACCATTTTTAAAAAGCTTCAAACAAGAGATCAGGCAATAACATTCGATATCTAATCTCACCTTTTCGGAGTGCTGAAACTGCCTCCAGAAACTCTCATACATTCGTTTGGTGGTCTTCTCAGGACTACACACCATGGTTTTAATATAGATCTTAAAGCTCCGGTCCAGAAGTTGGTTGATCTCCCCATAATCATAGTCATCATACCTGAAGATCACATAAGAACAAGGTTACGCACAGCTGAAAAATTAAACTTTCATCAGACAAGTAGAAAAAAGTGCAAAACTGAGTTTCCAGCAACTGACCTGATACCAAACATGCAGTGGATGTAGTTCCAGATGGCTCTACGCAGCATACTGGTGTCCACATCCTTGTGTGTTGCCATGGTATTGTAGGTCAGGTTGTAGGCCATCTGGAACTTCTCGTCCAGCATCTGACCGACATCAGGATACAGTCGGTTGACCAGAGAGAAGCCGTGGTCCTCCCAGCTGTAATCCTGGACAGAAGAGAAAACAGTAAGTTAATAACAGATTTTTAAAAAGAAATAAATTATTAATATAGTGCTTTCTATTCATACTTTTTAATATTTACCTGCACTCTGAATGTGGGCACGTGCTCCCCCCTCCTGGAGAAGTCCTTGTAGCCATAGCTGGGATCCTCAAAGTGTCGAGAGATGTCCCTTGAGGGGACACACTCCTCATCCTCCGCTGTGACCACCAGCATGCTCTCCGTCTTCTCTCTTTCAAAGCGAGTTGCCATTTCTTCCTGGCTGGCCTCCTCATCGTCACGGCACTCCTGCAGCTGCTTCATGCGCTCCATCAGCACCTCCACCTCACCACACACCTCCTATAGAAACAAAGGTGGACAGCCATGTTTAGGAACCGGTGTCATACCACTTTTTAGATTCTCATCTCAACACACACAGGATTTTAAGTGCACTCACCTGGTTGAAAAGTGGATCGTCATGGTGATTAGCATGACCGTTGCCATTTGCAATGTCACATACGCAGTACTGACTGAGGGAGGGGGGTCTGAAAGTGTGCCCACCATCGCAGTGAATCTCGGGTGTGATGCCACAGCCGAACGTGAACGAGGCGAGGGAGTGGTAGTGTGTGAGGAGGACTACGGCGTGGATTAGCTCGGCGAGGGACCAGCTGTGTTCCTCCGCCTTCAGGAGGCGCTGGGAAAATAAAGGAAAAACCTCTGAGTGATTCTAAGTGGAGCCAAATAATGACTTCAATATCGCTGACCTTTTAGGAAGTGGGGAAAAAAGTGTTTTCATCCTTCAACATCCAGTTTATTGACTCTTTGGTTTCCTGCCTCACCCCCTATCACCCTCTCTCACTCCCTGCTCAACTTTATGCAGCTATAGCTATACCCAGGCCTCCACCCATGATCTCAGCTTGTTATGCAAGACTTCAAATCCACATCCATCCGTGCACATCCTCTCACCTCAATGTGTTCCTTGGTAAGAAGCCATGGTCGATGGGCCAGGATTTTGTTGAGCTCCCCGAGCTGCTGCAGCTTCTGCGGTGCTTCGTCCAGGCCATTCAGCCACTTCAGGTCTCCCCCAACCTGAAGGAAGTCGTTCACGTGCAGGTTGACCAAGTAGGAGCACTGGTGTCTAGCTGCCGCCTGCAAAACCCCAGGAACAGAGGAGGGTTAACCACATAAAACTGAATTCAATTTTGAGAGTTCACAAAGAATGGATGTGGCTGTACCATGATGCCGATGTAGTGTCTGTAGTGCAAAGACAGGGGTCCATCCATCTGCAGCAGGTAGTGCTGCGTTCGGAGAAAACTCTCCAGGTACTGCGGGTGGAAGCCCATGACCATTGAAATGTTGTCCAGACGACCGAGGGCTGCAAACGCATCCTCAAATATTGACTGTGTTCTGGCGTCCACTTTACTGACTTGAAGAATCTGATATAAATAAATAAATAAACAAACATTAAATTGAAAACCTAATCTAATATTTAATTTTAAGTATGTAGCAGATTGACAGTCTGTCCGTCCTATACCTCTTTCTCAGGGATAAATCTGCTTGGTCCGTTACCGAGGGGTCTTGGGATCCTCACTCCCAAGTCCTGCAGGACGAGAAGAAAAGGAGACAAATGTTCAAATGGAATTTTAATTCGAGAGAAAAGCAGAGAAAAAGCTCCACTTCTTATTTCCGCTGCAGTCCCGTACGTATATTGGATGAATGTCACCAGTAAGCCTGCGTTAATAATAAGAAGAAGAAAAAGAAGAAGAAGAAGGTCTGGAGAAAAAAAAAAAAAAAAAAAAAAAAAAAAATCACAATGAAGATGGAATATTTCTGTCTATACTGCCAGACGCATCAAGTCTGTCTGTCACAACACAGAGGTGTAAAAGAGCAGGACTAAAGCGATGCTTCTTCATAATAAGATGTCCAAACACTAAGTGACAGTTTGCTCTTGTGGAAAATTAAAGCTCCACAGAAAGATCTGCGTGTCTCCTGATGTCCTGTAACTTTCCGCTGCTTGTCCAGACATGTCCCCCAGCGGACACCGTCCCGCTGCGCACAATGAGGCGGATGAATGAATGACCGTGAAATGAACATTATTCCCAAATGACACCAGACTGAAAACCGACAATTAAACGTGTCATCGACATCCGAATCCATGTCAAGAAACTAAAATCAGAATAGAGACTGTTTCATCCCGCCGATGTCGTAAACAAGTCTGGACAAAAGACTGCACTGCAGCTTGTTTGTTCAGAGCCAACAAAGATATAAATACATTAAAAACAACAACAAATGTCTCTTCATAACTTCAAGACACAATCGTCTAATGAAAAGAAAGGCGGTGCATTCAGTGTCAGTGGGATTTGTCCCTGCTGTCCGTCTCTTACCTTTTTGCTGAGCCGTTCACAATGGGCACATATCTTTAACAAGCCTGTCACCGACAAACTATTATTCTCCACGTTTTCTGCCGGTCCAACTGCGTGCCTCATCTCGTGCCTTCGCCTTTTCTGTGCGTAAAAACTATTACTGAATGAGAAAAAAAAAAAACAAAAAAACAAAATGACCCTGCAACAACAACGACGGCACAGTCTCCTGATGGCTGTTTGCTCCTCTCTTTGTTCCTGCCGGGTAAAGTGCTCGGCGGTCAGCTGTTGCAGCCTCACAGCAGAATACCGACCTCCTCCGCTCATACAATCGGTAAATAAGTCGAGCCCCGTGTGATCGACGCGCTCGGCGGCCAATCAGGGGTCGAAAACAGCCTCCAGGGAGCCAATCAGGGGTGGAGGAACATGTGGGGGGCGGGGCCAAGTGTGAGAAGCGAGAGAGAGAGAGAGAGAGAGAGGTGTGTGTGTGTGTGTGGGGGGGGGGGGGGTCCTAAACGTGAGCAGCAGGGAGAACAACACCCCGCCCCCCCCCCCCCCCCCCAGAGAAAACATCATCACTTCTCTCTCTTTCTATTGTTCGCTGCTGCGATTGATCATGATACACTTCGCTCTTATGAATTCACTCTGTATGCTAAACCATCGCAGCAATCCATTCAAGGTGTCTGCTATCTGATCACTGATCAATAATGAAATTAGTTATCAGGAAATAAAGGAAGCCGCCATGCAACGGGTGCTAAGAGCATATTTCGGTGACGCTGCCAATGCGGCTGGAAAAGACAGATTCAGTATAATCAATGTAAAGTCAGGCAGCAGCTGCAGCAGCTACAGCAACCCCCCCCCCCAAAAAATAATTAAAATTAAAATTAAGCCTCACTTCTACATGGAGAGCAGCAGGGCGAAGGCTGCTGCGTAAGATCAGCATCATCTGCACACACAGAGATGGAAAGCTGTAGGACCTGCTCCAACAACAACAGCCTTCAGTTAGTGGTTTTGCCCTGCAGCCTATCAGACCACAGATAACGCCATTCCTCCACCAATCAGCCCGGCTGAAGGAGTGCTTTAAAAGGCAAGAGGAAGCAGAGATAAGGAAGGCAGCTCTTATGGCCTTGTTTATCCCAGCTTGACAATAACATGTTCCCTGCACCATCGTACAACTGGTTTATCAGCGCTGTGGTGACAAAGTCAATAATTATGCAAATTTGTATCAGATCAGACTTTTTGAAAAGAACACTGTTACAACAACACGTTACAGTAATGTGCCGTATCACACAGACCTTTTTTCATTCAGGCAAGTCTGACGAGGATGTTAACTTTCATTGCAGAAAGAAGTGCACTTGTCTTGTGTCCAGACACACATATGCACATATCGGCAATGTGTTTTGTGTGATATTTCAAAATAACACATTTACCAAAGCAAAGATTCAACAAAGACTCACTTCATGAGCAGAAAACTATGCAACAGCTTTCAGTCTTTATAAGTTATTATCCTTGTTTCAGTTCATCCATAATGCAATAACTCTGATTTTGCAAGCATTTTGGGTGAACTGTGAACAGAAAATATTAAGTTAAACTAAAAATAACAAGTTAGAGAGGACACCAAGAAAAGGCAAGTCTGCCCTGTGTACTCTGATCAAGAGCTCACCCAGCCAGTTTGGCAACCAACTGCAAGTCGTCAGCACTGATAACTAGATAGCACAGTATTCAGCAGGTTCTTTGTGTAGAACCCCCAAACGCACACAGACGGACACTGACACATCCATACACCCCCCCACAGCAGACCCTCTCCTGATGCCACAGGGTGGGGTGCAGGGCAGCAGTAAACAGGTTCCCAGGGCTGGAGTCAGCACTCCCAGCGCTGCCAGGAGCCCCATGGCTCAGCAAAGCTGCAGAAGAGGCTGGTCAGCGTTCGGGCTTACGACACACCAAACCTTTTCACATAAAAACGCTTAGGCTGGGGGGGTCCGGCTTCACGGACAGGGCCGAATACTATTGTCAGTGTGCACACACTGACTACTCTGTGGGGCTTTACTGTACTCATATCTGGGATGTTGGTGTACGAGTGTGTGTGTGTTTGTTTCTGGGCTATAGGCAATATACTCCGTCACAGATTCACTTAAGTTGATTGTGCATCTCCAATTCATTTTCTTTGGCCCAACTAATAAAGTTTATTCAGTTGTAGTGAGTCCACACAGCTTTAGTCAGGGCTCAGAAACAAGGCACTTAGAAATAAACACGTGGATGCAATTTCATGTCTAGCTTGAAAGCATGATTGTTATTTTCTGAAAATTAACAGAAACATAATATACTGCAATAGTTATCCCTGGTTTAGATTTATGGCCCGTAAGGCCTTACTTAGCGGAAACGGTTTCTCTTGTTTGTCTCTTCAAACAAAGCAATATAAATACTTCTGAGCCACAGTTACCACTTGCTTGGTGTTTACTAGTTGTGACCATTTTAAAGATGATTTTCTTTCTTTTTTATTTTATATTTGAGGCATTAGGAGGTTGAAAATCATTCACTGGAACAAGGCAAAGTTCAACAGAAGGTTAAACAGAACACATTTAGTGCTCCAGAGATGATTTTGTTTTTCTCTGATAGTTACCTTGCGGCTCTTCAGCTGTATCTCACAACCCCTCAAGAGTTGTGAAGCCTAGGTTGGAAACTGCTGTTCTATGGCGTCCTCTGAAGTTTGTTCAGAACAAAGTGTGACATAAAAAAACCACAGTGCAGGTGTCTCAGGAGAGTCTGATGACCTACATCTTTGGGTGCCTCACTTACTTGATATCACCTTGAATGTTGTTGCACTTAAATGACTAAATACTGAACTAAATTACTAAATAAGAAAATGTCTAAATAAACAAATAAACCACTCCTTGTGCTCAGTTACTTTCTGGTCTAAACTTACAGGACAAAATGGCAGCTGAGACACTCACTAGCAGTTCTAGGGGTTAAACTGGTGACCTTTTTCCTACAGGATGTCCACTAAACCATCATCGCACCCAAAAGATGTGACTGTATGTGTGATGGACGTTGGGAGTGCAGAGGTTAGAACAACATCAGGATGACATAAGTTATGACAAAGGGGAAGACTCCTGGAAACAGGAATCATCTCAGATTTGTTGAACAGTGTGTATCATCAGATAGTGATCTGATGAAGGAAAGGCCTATACAATGGACAAATCTCTTCGTATTAAACTGATGGTCATAAAAACATTCCCACTGAGAGTAACGGCCTGGATAACTATTCAAAGGGGTTTTACAAATGTATTTTAATGGACATTATTAAGTATTTTTCTAGTCATGCATGACTACAGTTAACACCCAGCTACATCCATCAATATATTTTGAAATATTAAAAAGCAAAAAATAAAACTAACAAGATTCATAATCTATAAACCAATTAAATCAAAATTAAAACCAAACATACTCCCTGAAACAGGCTGTTAGTACCAAGGCAGAAGTCAAACACAAACAGATGTATGTTGTCTTAAAAAAAAAAAAAAAAAAAGAAGAAATAATTAGACATTGTACTTAAAAAAGAACAAAAAAAAAAATAAATAAAATCAAAAGTTAAACCAATTACAAATAAAAATCTGTCCTTGCTATTGCTCTCAGGTGTTTAAGCTGTACAGCTTTCATGGACTGGTCGATGCTGACTTTTGCCTTTACTTAATTTTAACATTCGCTATTGTGGTCTCAGTGGCTGTTGTTGAGAAAATATTACATGGGCTCGCTGCCATGCATGAACCAGTGGCCATAGGAAATAAATGTGTACTTTGTAAAGGGAAGCATCAATATATAAGATAGGAGAAGATAGCAATTCTTTTTTTGTCCCTCAATGGGGAAATTCACATTATATATACTTGTTTCAGGAAAGAGCAAAGGTGAAGTAGAGTATTTGGTCATATTTCGGTGAAAAACATAATCGACTAGAACACACTGAGTACAAAGATGGAACACTTCAAGGAGCTTTGAGAGGTTTATATGCACGTTATTATCATTAAAACTTTTATTATTTACTCTTGAAAACCTTTGGGCCCACTTTACACCAAAGAAGCAGAGCAGACCACTGCCTCTTTGAGACAGAAGTGCAGCAATAACAGATACTGTGTGAGCAGCAGGACGAGCGTTGTGACTTATTTGGGCAGAAATGACACAACTGTAAAATGTGGTGCCAAAGTGGATACTCAACAACAAGCAAATAGTTTCAAAACAAAGCAACAGTTTGATTAAGCTCTGTCAAAAAAGTTAGTTCAAAAAACTTTACATTAGATAAAAAAAAAAGTATACTAACTACTTTTACCCAAATGCCCCAAAAACTGGTGTTTGTCCTTTACGAGTGTGGAGCAGAATTAAAAACAGCCTTAAACCAATAAAAAGCATAATAAAAGATAATAAGATCAAAAAACAGAGGAAGCCATGGTAGGCGGAAACTCTGCACATATGTGTCTCTGTGCTGCGGCTGCTGGGTTTTTTCATGCAACAAGACACAGAGGGAACCGCAGAAACTGTGGGGATGTTCAACAAGTGGCAGAAGTCCACCAGACCAGTTCAAACCTGACCTATCAGTGTGCAGACGAGAGGAAGCAGAAAGCTCGCGAACACTGGCATAAGCATAGCAACAGGCTTCCTCCAATCACGGGGCAGAACAACAGTTACAGGAACCAATCTTCTGCGCTCCCCCTCTCTGCCTCTCTTGTTTCTCAGAGAAAAAGAGAAAAGGAAAACAAGAAAAAACTTCTTCCAAGGTATGAGGTTCACACCAGAGCCCAGTCTAGTTTGTTTCTTAAAAAGCAATTCAGTAATTTAGCACTTTACTCGTGTTCAGCCACTAGTTTTGTCACTTTGATCTTTGACAAAAAGTGTCAAAAAAAAAAAAAAAAAAAAAAAGTCTCAGAACTTTACAGCAAACAAAAAAACCACATGGTTCAACTTAGCCCAGAGGCTCACAACAGAAACTCTCATCTCTGAAAACAACTAGAGAACTTTTTCCATGTCAACAGATGACTGTGAAAGCTCCAGTGACTGCAGAAGAGTAAATGAACATGCTTAAATACTTCAGATCTACAGATGGGAGTTTAGTTTTAAACTTGCATTGAAGCCAAAGAGTGAAAAGTGCAGACTCAGAGGATATCCCCCACCAAACCCTTCAAACATAGCCCTGGGCTCGAGGCTGCTCATCTACCATTGAGCATTTAACTGAGCAGACTGGAGGGTTAACCCTTACCTGTCCCGCAGGCCACATCCTGCAGTCATTTTCTCATCTTACAGAGCAGCCACCAGCCTTTAACACTGCTGTTAGTTTTTTAGAACCTGTCAATCACGAGCTTTAGAGTCAGACATGAGGCTTGATGTGGTGTAACTTCAACTGTAGGTTTCATCTCATGTTGAGATTAGCCTGCGTTCGGATCAGTGTGGGAATTAACTGAGGTTCTTGACCTTCTTTGACTGACTTTTGGCCCCTTTTACTTCTGATTTTTTCCCCAGTCGCCTTTTCTGTGATCTGTGTGTATTCTGGCAAACTATCAGAGTGAAGTAGTCTCGCCAAGCGCCGGCTTTCCTGAGAGGAGAGGCGTGCCCCCCTCAGACCAGACCATCGGGTCCTGGACCAACGCACACCAACACTGGGAGGAAACAGCGTTCCCGCAATTCCATGAAACGCAGAGGAACTGGAGAGACCTGAGGGAGCACACGGAAAACAGAAAAGAAAAAAAAAAAAAAAAACCTGCTGATCGGGGGGGAAAAGGGGTATCTGGGACAAAAGATAACTTCTCTTTTATGACTTTATACTGCCAGGTATAAACAGGCATACACACAATAACCTAAATAATCTATATGTGGATGACAATCCAGGGGGAAAGGCGTTGGCCTGCAACCCCTGTGAGCACGTGAGGAAGAGTGAGTTCCCGGGGATGTTATTCTAACAGGGAGAGGGCAGCTGTCACAATACAACAGGCTCAGAGCGAAAAGATCCCATAAAAAAACAGAAAATACCAAACCCCTGCTATCTTTAGCCCGATATGACAGCCACCACCAATCAATGAAAAACTCTTTCTGTCCTCTTTTTAGTCTCCATAGTCTATTTCTACAATAACAACCTCTGCTGTGCTTTGACTCCCACTTCGTCAAAAAGTTTACCACTGGGAAATGGTGTAGATAACACTGAGGGGGGAGTCCAGAGGTGCTGCCAAAAGTTGAAATGACAAAACTCTGGCTAAGTTTTGCAAGCTTATCTCAACAACAGTTGTTTTGTGTTATTATCAAAAAACAGAGGCCTAACAAAGCTGACCTTAAATCAACTTTGATATTCTAATAGGCCAAAAGAAAACAGCTCCTCTGGCCTGACGCTGCTCTGTTTCTACTGGCATGTACGGCTGTTTCTCTCTCTCTCTCTCTCTCTCTTTGTGTGTGTGTGTGTGTGTGTGTGTGTGTGTGTGTGTATGTGAGTGTGACAAGGCCTCAGTTCTGCTGACTGAGCAAAAAAATGACTCATCTCGCTGGGATCCTGGCCAAAAAGGTTTTGATCATCACCCTATAATTCCTAAGGGACATTGTAAAGTCCACAGTACGGAGCCAACCCTTCACCTGTTTCTGTAAGAAAGACAGTGATTCACTCAAAAACACAAAGAAACAAGTTCATTACAGCAGCTTACATCAGTCAACACTCCAACAGTAATCAGATGTGTGCCTCTAAATATAAGACCATAAAAACTTTATGAACCGTTGAGCCTAGCAAACAGTTTTATTATTTCCATGCAGAAAACTAGAGTCAGTAACCTCTCTTTATATAACAGAGCAAAAATGTGTGGTAGTCCTGAGAGCAGTGATCCAGTGTGAGGTACATGGGCTTAGACAGCAGACAAAATCAGGCACTGATAAGTCTGATCTAACACATCACAGACGTCTCATCAAAGATTAGAAACTATTGTGCACTGACTTAATCTGTACTCCTGTCTGTCCCTGACACCAGTTTCACTTCTGTCCCTCTCCGCTTCCTCCGTCTATTCTCTCAGTCTACAACCTTCACCAGGATGTATTTTGATTACAAAGTCGAAGAAGGGATGGGATACTGCTGTGCTTTAGGAGGTGTGGGGGTGATATGGCCAAATCATCATCCACAGAACCATTTTGGCCGTGTCCTGTTACTTCATTAATAGGCAATGAGCCCTGATACTGAATGACAGAACAAAGTATCTTGCACAGCCTCATTTGAGTGTGCCGTCACAGTAACTGTCCCATTAATGTTTAATCGTTTATAAAATGTCTGTTTGATAAGGTAGAAACTGGATCACCTTGGTCTCTGTCCTCTTCGTTGTCACTGACTCAACATTTCTAGTAATTCCTAGAACCAAAAAACAGAGCAAAGGGCAGAGTTGGAAATTCACACAACAAGTACACAGGTATGAAATTCAAGTGTCTAATGCCTTTGCAAATATTTAAAATATGATTTTTTCTCTTCTATTCTTACATTTAATACTAAAAATCAACCAAAATTCAGTACAAGACAAAAGGATTGAGTTCCCTGTACATTTGTGCCTGGGGCTGTAGTTGGTTTTTAGTTGATAACTGTTGATTTTCCACTTGTATGATAAGTTACAGCTGATTGAAAACAGTCTTGTGCTCTTTTTAAGTTTCCAGCTGAGTTATTTTAAAACAATAATCCTGTACATAAGCCTTACAGGAAACACACTTGGCTGCTCCATGCATCACAAAAGGCTGAAAGAGGGTCCAGATGATCCACATACAAGACATGGAGAAAGAAAACAAGTAAAACCTTGTGAGTGTTACAAGTTCCAATCTCGTTGTGCTGCTTGACTTTCATACTTAGATTTATGCTTCACTGTTTTCATTTTCAACAGTTTTGCTTAAACCAATAAGTCTGGCAACATGTAAAACTGGTATCTTCATAGGAATTTTGGCTAGGGTTGTCACAGTTGTCCCAAATCAAATGAAGAGCAGGACACAGCTGCTCACATAGTTCAGGGAGGGCGGGGAGGTTTAGCAAATGGTCAACCGCATGAAGCTCCCTTCTTCACTCACAATGATTCATTTCTTCAGACAGAGTCCATTTCCAAAAATATACAGCAACAAAAATAAGAAAGCCAGATGAAGAGTGAAAGATACAAGTTTGAAACACAGTTTATGGACATTTTAAAACACTTAAGTGTCCAGATTATAGCTGTGGACTGTTGACCTATCCCAGCCCTCACTTTGTCCTTCTGTTCAATTCAGTTCCTTTCAGATGTCCCATTTGTCTTCTCTGCACACGTTCAACTTCAAAGCACAGAAAACATGTACAGCGAACTCACATGCACCATAACAAGAGGAACAAGTACCAACATAAATAAACTCATGGTACATGTGCATGCATGTTGTCTTCTTGAGTGTACATCTAGTGACTTCCTCAAATATGAAAATACAGGCATGTGACATGAGGTCATGTCTGAACTGTCTAAAGTAAAATGCAGAAAATGCTTACCAAGGCACATTGTCCTCTGAGGGTAAAATGTGTCCATTCAACCTGCATGCTAGGCCTTTAATGTGTCAGAAAGTAAATTAAAGTCATATGAAATAGTGATAAGTTATGCTTATTTTAAATGTATAAAGCAACAGACTCACAATTGCTGGAAATGGTGCATTTTCTTTTCTCATAGGAAAATGTGCACTTTTGTGTTATTCATTTGAACAGTACATGTGTCTTAAACTATTTTAACCCCCATTTAAATGTACGGGGTTAATGTGTAGGATTTATGTGCATGCCGGTTCTTGTCTCCTCATGGACCTCATAACCCTGAACAAAAGTGTCCTGTATTGTGTGCGCGTGTGCCCGTGTGTGTGTGTGTGTGTGTGTGTGTGTTTGGTCCTCTGTCTCATGCCACAGGTAGTGTTAGACATATTTGCTCTGTGGTTAATCAATTACAAGCCTGTGGGACCAAGAAAAGAACAAACCAGCGGCTGAAAATCATTCATATCATTCCTCTTGTGGACTCCAGTCTGATTTAAATATCTCGCCAGCTTTCAAGTGTTGGTTATAATTAAGAGATAAGATGGCTTCTGCCCAGTGTAGCTCACACTGACTGAAACTATTCATGGAGCTTGGAAAATATTACATTTGAAATCATAAAGTCATTATTCTTATGATTATTTTGATTTTGATTCTCCGTTCTCATTTGCTAAACTGATATTTGTTAAGCAGGACCTTATGTGCAATCAGTGGTCTTACACAACCTGAATAAGTAGATACCAGTGTATTATCACTGGCAGGAGGTCTGGCTTCAGTCCTACTGCTGTCACACCTGATAAAAAGTAATGAATCTATTAAACTGATAAGTAGCTGCAAAATGTGTTTTAGTTAACTCTGCTAAATTGATATTGTGGCTGTACCACGTCAATTGTGTTTTAAATTTACAATTATCGTAAAGTTTAAATCTTAAAATTTAAGTATCTTAATTAAAGTATCTGGACAACTTTTAACTGCGGAGGAAAAAGGACAAGACTCCATTAAAGTATGTGAACATTGTCTCAATTAACCAGGGGGCTTTAAAAAGGTTATTTCGAAGTTTCAGTGTTTGTGCATTGCCAACTTTAGCATAAATATCTCGTGCCAAGAGCTTCATCACGTACTCATCGCGTTTACAAGAGAAGAGGTTATAGTACACCCTCTGATAAAGATTGACGTGGTATCAGAAAGTAACATAACAGTCCAGCTAAACTGGGGGTTGGCTGGTCAGTATGGCAGGAAAATAAGTGATGAAATGCTATGGGGTTCCACTGCTGGATTTTAAGGAAGTTTGATGCTGAACTCGTCACATTTCCTCTAGATTATTAAGTCAACAGCTGTTGATGGGGTGCTGACTATGAAGTATTAGTAAATCCAATAAATAGGTCTGATTTTTATTGATGACCAAATTTCATACATTTTGTGCAATTGTAAGAAAGGGTCGATCAATCCTGGTTAAAAACTACAAATTCATGTGTTCCTTGAAAAACTGTTACAGGCCAATAATGCTGCAAAATGTGTGAAATGACATCCCTTGTCAGGGATTACGTCACACATAATGGATATTGGGATTAAAGAGGGCATTAACAATGAATGAAAAGAAGGGGTGGAAAGAGAGATGGGAGAAGAGTGATAAAAGGTAAAAGGGCCGAGGGAGAGGATTATTTGACCAGCGCGCAAAGAGAAAGCACCTCATTCCGTATCATGGATAAGTAAACACCTCACACTGTCTCGAGTGACATCATTGTCCCAGAGAATCAATAACCAGCCACTTCCTGTGCGGTGGGAAAAATCGATGACTCTGTACACTAGATTACCTATCTGTGCCCACTCACCTGAAGAGAAGCACACACAGCACACAACTAATGCACACACTGTAATGCAGAGCACATACACAGAGAGCATTAACAGAAACAAACCCACTGTCACCATTTTCACCAAGGGGAACAGTATTTGTGTGGCTTTGGTGCAGAGTCAGCCCATTACGGGATTAGTGGCAGCCACAGCACAGTGTAGGCCTACTGTGGAAGTCTAAAGGGGATAATGGCTCTGCCAAATCTGATTTCCATCAGGTTTCCCACACATACGTGTATACACACACACACACACACACACACACACACACACCTATAAACCCAAAGCAGCATGGATCAGATTCAATCAGATCCCTTTGCTTTCCTCAGGAGTACTTCAAACCTCTATTCCCTCAGCTTTTACACCGTGTCATTATGCAATAACAGCTAAATTCAGGATTTAAAGCTAATGAAACTGAATTAGCAGAGGCTAATGACATTTTGAACCCCACAAGCATTTGGCATCACTCAATTTTGTCATCCAAAACGTGTCTGTATGTAGCATGTGCTTTAAGTGTCAATGAAAAAAAACTGAGCATGCTCAGCGCAGTCTTTCAGCACAGGAAGAAAAAAGGCCTTTCTCCTGGCTTGCTCTCTTTTCTAAATGCCTGGAAGGAAAAGTTCAGTGACATGAGTATAGTTCTCAGATTGCTGCTGTTCGCCAGCCAATGTGAGCAGTGGAAGACCAGACAGTTTACTGACAGCACTGGATGAGAAATAATGAGTAACTGAGCTCCATACAATCCTGCATCACCT